>OX336391.1:638920606-640383995 GCA_946902985.2 Meconema thalassinum | reverse complement strand
ACATCGGCCGTGTAGTTGCTCATTGGCATATTTATTATTACTATTATTAACTACTGAGCCAAGGGCAAGATGGCCGCCACATCCTGAGACCGTGAATGACGTCACAGAGGGAGATCGGCCGTGTAGTTGCTCAATGGCATATTTATTATTATTATGATCATTATTAACTACTGAGCCAAGGGCAAGATGGCCGCCACATCCTGAGACCGTGAATGACGTCACAGAGGGAGAGCGGCCTTGTAGTTGCTCAATGGCATATTATTATTATTATTATTATTATTATTTTGCGCATGCGCGTACACATTCTCAGCATTTGCTGGAAAGAAAACATTTACAATCCCAGATACCGTACATATCACAAGGAGCAAATTCTTGGTGACTGCATTGAGTAGTAGCTTCATATTCCCCTCATTGCTTCAGGCCTGATTGCCCAAGAACAGCCTTACTACGCGACACGTAGAAAGTATGACTGTTTTCTGCATCAGTTTGAAAAGGCCTGGGTCTAATTTCAACGCCGTGAGCGATTCCTTTAAGTTGTTGGGAATCACGCCAGTGCTGGAGATAATAATAGGAACTGTCCTGACTTGTGCCATGTGCCATTGCTTCCTTATCAGTTCTGAAAGCTCTGTGTATTTTGACAGCTTTTCAACATGCTTTGTTAGTATGTTGCCACTGTTTGGGATCGCCACATCTATGAAGGTGGTGTGCTTCATGCATTTGTCAACAAGAACTAAATCAGGTCTGTTGTGCACAGCTGATTGGTCTGTCAATACAGTACGATCCCAGTACAACGTAAAGCTGTCATTTTCCAGTACACGTTCAGGAGCATATTTGTAGTACGGCACTTTCTCTTGGCTCAGCAGTTGAAGTTGTATAGCCAATTCTTGATGGACTATCTTGGCAACAAAATCATGTCTCTTCCTATATTCTGTCCCTGCAAAATGGCGACAACCCGATATAATATGCTGAACAGTCTCAGATGTTGGGCAACCGTATCTGCAATGGTCATCTTGCACAGATGCATCCTTGGTTATGAACTTTAGGTAGTTCCTCGTGGGGACAACCTGGTCCTGAATAGCCATCATATAGCCTTCTGTTTCAGGAAACATCTGCCCAGAAATCAACCAAAAGTTCGACGCTAGCTTGTCGACGTGAGTTTGGATGACTTCATTGGGATGTCTTCCGTGTAGTGGCTTGGACAACCAGGCATTGAATCTATCCAAATCACTGCGCACCTGAATTTGAGTCTCTTGCTGACTTAAGAGTAGTGGAGTTGAATCATCTGCTTCTGTGACAGCCCTGTGCAGCATCGAATGGTTCGATACAGAACAGAAGTATTTTCTTAGCTCATAGATCTGTCGAGCTACTTGGTTGTTTATATCAACAATTCCTCTCCCACCCATATGTCTCGGTAACATGACTCGTTCCACAGATGCCCTGGGATGGTGTTTTCGTGACTTGGTCAGTGATGTTCTAATTTTCTGTTCTAAGCTTGCAATGTCAGTTTTACTCCACTTGATGACCCCAAACGAGTAACTAAGAATAGGGACAGCATAAGCGTTGATTGCCTTAACCAAGTTTTTACTGTTGAGGCTGGTGTTAGAAACAAGCTTAATTCTTCTGACAAATTCCTTCGTCAGATCTTGTTTCACTACTGAGTGTTCTATGTGTCTGGCTTGCTTCATTCCCAGATACTTGTAGGTCTCGCTAGTGAGCATTGTTGCAATCTGATGGCCCTGAGCTGTTTCATATACACCTTCCTGCAGCTTGCCTTTCATAATGTTCAGCGTCTTACATTTCTCCAGCCCGAATTCCATTTTCACATCCTGTGAAAAGGTTTCCACTATCTTCAACAGAAACTCTAGTTGTGCTCTGGTGGCAGCATATAGCTTTAGGTCATCCATATACAGGAGATGGTTGAGCTTTGCAAGCTCCCTGGAGTTCTTCTTGATACTGAATCCATATTTTGTTGAATTAAGTTGGTTTGATAGTGGGTTCATCGCAAGACAGAACCATAATGGGCTCAAGGAGTCTCCTTGGAATATTCCCTTGTGGATTGGGATCATACTTGTTGCAATACTGCCATTTGTAGTACTAAGGCTCATCACTGTACGCCACGATGTCATGGCGTGTTCCAAGAAATATATAATCTGAGGATCAATCTTATACACTGACAAAATATGGATCAACCAATCATGGGGCACGGAATCATAGGCCTTCTTGTAGTCAATATATGCCGTGAATAAATTTCTGTTATTGGTAAAGGCCTGGTTAGAAACCACTGAGTCAATGATAAGTATTTCTTTACACCCTTTGGACCCTTTCGTGCATCCTTTTTGTTGTGTTGCTATGATGTTATTTTTTTCACAGTGAGCATATATCCTCCTACTAAGACAGGACGTGATGATCTTATACATCGTGGGAAGGCATGTAATTGGACGGTATTTTCCAGGATCTTGCATATTTTGTGGGTCTTTCGGAAGTTATTATTATTATTATTATTATTATTATTATTATTATTATTATTATTATTATTATTATTAACTACTGAGCCAAGGGTAAGATGGCTGTTACACCCTGAGACCGTAGATAGCATTACAGGGAGAGACCGGCCATGTAACAATACTTAAAGTTCAGCTCGGTCACACTCGGCTTCCTTCGCTGGCCGGCCGAACCGGTTCCCCCACTTCCATGGCCTCCACACTATAAAGCTGACCAGCTCCAGCTACTCACTGTCAGTATGCCGGCCAGAACAGGCAGGGCAACGCCTTGGCCTGATCCCCCTCTCAGGCCAGACCCCCCACCACCACCCCTACCCCTTCCACTGGTCCCACCTCTGCCCCACCCCAGCCCCCTGCCCCCACCCCTTCCCCCTACCCAACCCCCACCCCTGCCCCTCCCCTCCCTGTGGCCCTCTGGGGTTACGTGACCCGGGGGGGGGAAAGTGGATGGCCTTGAAATTGGTCCAGGATCCTTTTTGCCTATCTACTGATAGCCACTGCCAATTCCTTCATAATCCTATCCCCAATTTACAAATTAAAACACACTCTAGTATAGCCATCACAATAACATACGGTATGAGCCAAATTCCACACACACACAAATACTAGGGGCTATATGACCGCGAGGTTCCAGATTCTAAAAATAGCAACAGCAACCACTGATGATATTCGTGGCGCGCTACGTAGGCTATGAAAAGAGCCACCATAATCCTTAATCCATAATCCTATATCAACTGACCGAGTAACGTCACAACAGCTCGATTTCGAAATCGTCAAATATAATATTGCAAAAACCACTAAGAATTTGATATTGTATGATTTCATTTGTTGCGTGCTGAGTGATTCAAGTTCAAATATGATTTCTTATCTCGTACTTTCAACAGTAGTTTCAGATTATGTTTGAATTGGCTCTTCTATAGTGATTAAAATTTCAGTAACCGCAGTAGTAGCTTGGTTACTGATTTTAAGAGCCTGGTTATAACCAAACTATACCGGAGTTAAAACCAAAGCTCGCCAAAACGGTCTGGTTAGCTTTTGTATTAACCGAAACGCGCCTACTAATGAGAATGAAACGAGAATTATGATCCGCGTCATCCTGGCTTGTTCCCAGCCATTGGCTGCCCACTGGTTTGTTTACAATTATCTCCAACATGGCAGTGAGAGGAATAGATTTCTATACATCAATTAGATTGCTAGAAATCTATTCCAGTTCATGACAGTATGAAGTGCAAATCATTTATTGATGAGGAATTGTATGTACGTTTATATTAAATTTCAGCGTGACACTGTTCATCAAAATACGTGAAAATAAAAGTACAAATCAACACTCTTGCTGATCAACTGAAAGTTTCTACTACTTTGGATGTAAATCAATTGGCTGTCGTTTTCACCAGTTTTATTCATCAGTTCGAAATACATTCAGTACAATAAACTTTTGTGCACTGTAAAACAACACTATTGACCATTGCGTATTGATGTTGCTGTCTGAATATATTTACCAATTTAATGACATCTAATTTGTAGGTTATGGTGTATTCTTGGAATACACAGTAAGATAGAGTATTCTTTTTAATGCTCTTTGCTTGTTCATTTCATCCTTTTTCTTAAACACCAACAGTGATCCCCTAGTTTCTCTTTGGTGGTCATGTCTCTTATGTCATTGTGAGACTGTTCTAGATATATATCTTCCATGACCCACCTAGCGTCATCTAGCAGCGAAGCTCTGAAGCTCCTCAATTCTTCCTGGTGCAAGAGGACTTCCTTTTCCATCTGGCCATCAGATCTCGTTGCCATCGCCAGCTATTATCTCCGTGATCAACAGAACTTCGTCTACCTTTTCACCCACCATGCTGTGCTAGTATCGCCTGCTATCAACTCTTTGAAGACCATTTCCTCAAGAGAATTTAAGTTTACAATATTGGTCATGCTTATATGTTCTCCTTTTGTCTCCTACCCCCACTCTTCTCCCTTCCTTGGACCCTCCGCGCTTCGCTGAGTGGGTCTCACTTGTAAGTCGGCAGTTGACTCGGTCAGTCAAGGCTCAACTAGAGCCAGTCTCCTCAAACCAAGAGGCACTCTCTACATTCTACGCCATGTTGGCACATTAGGTATCCGTCAAAGGGAACTTCACCTTCGACATGCAACCAAGATAAGTACAGCCTTAAGGTTTTAACCTCATCTTCATCAGTTTTATTATCTACATGCTTTTATTGATCATTTTATAGACAGTGTGAGATTACTATTTGGGGCAAAAATCATCCTTCGCGGGATTTGCTATGTTGGGCTTTTGTCTGTCTAAGCCAACCTTAATAGAAAGTAGCTTTTCTTAAGCTATTTAAATGAGAAATCTTCTCACCACGTGGGATATTATCTAATACCCGCTGTCTATAAAATACCAAGCTAGTTCCTCCGCTGGATTAACTTTGGCTCCGTTCTTCTATTAGGATCGTTCTGGAACCTTCCAGATCCTGTACTTTATCTACAAGTCTTGCCGTCATGTATTTTTCACTCACTTGTGAGAATGCTATTTAAAATTGAAGAATCTTCCTTCTGAATTAAAGCTCAATAGCGAATTTTCTTCCACCGTTGGAATGTTCTATGGCGCATTTAATTGTAATCCACAGCTTTCTCAAACAATAGACTTTCGCCTATCTAGTGCAACCAGTCCTTTTTCATTATTGCAATAACTTTCTTTGCCATAAACTTTCGTGTTACTACAGTGAACTTTTCATCCATTTAACAGACTATAGTGAAAACTAGTGCTTGTTAACTTTTCTACCGCGTCGCGATCGTCCGTTTACCTTAAATAAGTCCATGAACATTGATCCTAAATCCCAATTGATCTTTCCTAAACCTTCTAATAACAAACCATATTAATAAAATTGTAACTCTAGATCATTTTCAATGAGGTGTCACTCTAACGAAGTGCCCTTCCATCTTGCTTGTTTATCATCAATTAATTTCTGCATATCCACGTGTTTTATACACGGTTCAAGCTTACATTGTTTCTCCCTTATAATCAGGGAAAACAATTCTTTCAACTCATGAGTGAGTTATTTCTAGGTCTAACGAAAGGGAAACTGCCCCATTTGTCTCGTGATTCCTACCTGAACATAGGAAGTCTAGAACCTTCCTTTTGACTTTCTCTTCAGGTTTCACAGTAAGTGACCTGCTCTATTTTGCATAGCTATCATAAAAGTAATCCAGTATAAATATACGAAGTTATAGGAACTTCTTTTCCATTCTACCTTTTTTTTGTTATTTTCGAAGTTGTCACTCTCTCTAGAATATTCTCTCAGGAATTTCTTAAAGTACACACCTTGTACTCTATTTATTGTTAAACTTTAATCACCTTAATTGTCTTTAAATTTTGAATTTTTATCTTCGCTATTTTAAATCCTTGCTAGGATTTTAAAAAGGTTTGAAACCTGATAAATTGTTAATTGCCTGGCGCAAACGTTTAATGTTTTCTGAGGTCTGTGACCCCAAAATTGTTAACCAAATTGAAAATATATATTTGTTAAAGTTATCAACTTCTTTTGCCTTGTTAAATAAATTAAATATTTGTTTTTGGATTTATCATTTCGCAAATACTACAGTTAGTCAAGATCCTGGCTTTCCTAACTCTTCCCAGGTTCATGCCCTCGTTAATACGCAATAAATCTGTTACTATTTGTCTTGTCAGACCATCACCCTTTCCCATAGTAGGCATATGCATGCTTGAGAGGGAATATACTAAAGCCACTCTCTTGCAAACCGCCCAAGTCCTAGCTGCGTTTCCCGTCAGCTTCGACCAGGTCCTTACCCACTTTAGGTATCAGAGAACGGATTTGCAGTGGAAACCGCCTGTAAGTGCATTTAAAGTTAAATTCATAACTTTTGTGGGACTCTCCTCCAATTTTTCTATCCTTTTTCTCCAGTCCGAAACCCACCTCCTTTTCTTTATCATCTTCCCTTGGTGGTTAGATTATTCCTCAGCCAATAATCTACCCAAAATTTGGTGCCGAAACCCGGGAGAGTCCATTTGCTATTTCTATTCTTTGTCAAGTGTCATTTGACAATACCTTACAAATTATTAATATCTGCTTTGAATCTATCAGCTATAACTACATCATGCAAAGCCTGTGAAGGGGAAAGAGGCCGCTCCTGTCTCCCGTGGTGTGTTCCTTTCTTTCAACTTATTGGCTGCTGCCAGCTTGACAGCATCTCCAAGGTTCAACAGTTTCGTGAGTTACATTTTAATTTACTTACTTTGTCATGGCTCCTACTTAAAAGGATGAAACTCTCATTGCTAGACGTTCTTCCTATAAAGGGCTGGATAGATTATAAGCTGAGGAATAACCCACCCACCAAGGGAAGATGATTAAGAGAAGGAAGTAGATTTTGGATTGGAGAAAAAGGATAGAAAGATAGGAGGAGAGTCCCACAAAATTAATAAGTTTAACTTTAAATACCCTTAGAAGCAGTTGCCACTGGAAATTAACTCTCTGATACCTAAAGTAGGTACGAGCTTGGTCGAAGCTGACGGGAACCGCAGCTAAGACTTGGGCGGTTTGCCAGAGAAAGGCTTTAGTGTATTTCCTCCCAAGCATGTATAAAAGTACTATAGGGAAGGGTGATAGTCTGGCAATACAAATAATAGCAGATTTGTTCTGTATTAACGATGGCATGCACTTGGGAAGAGTCAGGGAAGTCAGGATCTTGCTTAACCGTTGTATTTTCGAAATTATGAATCCAAAAACAAATATTTAATTTATTTAACAATTCAAAGAAGTTTGAGGAAATTAACAAGCATGTATTCAATCTAGTTAACAATTTGGGGTCGCAGACCTCCGACATTAAACGTTTGCTCCAGGCAATTGACAATTTACAAGGTTTAAAACCTTACATGTTTCTAAAATCTTTATAAGATTTAAACAAATAAACAATGAAGTAATTACAGTTTGAACGTGAATTGGAGTACAAAGAGTTTACCTTGAGAAATTCCCGAGAGAATATTCTAGAAAAAAGTGAAAACTTCTAAAATAACAATAAGAAAAACATGAAGAATAAGATAGAAGTTCCTACAACTTCTTATATTTCTACAGAATTAATGTTGGTTATTATGCAAATAAGGGCAGGTCACTTACTGTGAAACCTGAAGAAAGTTAAAAGGAAGGTTCTAGACTTCCCAAGTTTGAGTAGGAATCACTAGCCAAATGGGACAGTTTCCATTTCGTGAAACCTGAACATGACTCGCTCAAGAGTTTAAAGAATTGTTTTCCCTGATTATAGGAAAGGAACAATGTGAATTTGAAACGTGTATCACACACGCAATTATGCAGAAATTAATTAATGTTAAACTAGCAAAGTTGGAAGGGCACTTCGTGAGTGACACCTTATAGAAAAGTTACAATTTTATTAATATGGGTTGTTAGTAGAAGGTTGAGGAAAGATCATTGGGATATAGGATCTATGTTCATGGCCGTATTTAATGTAAACGGACGATCGCGACGCGGTAGAAAAGTTGAGCAAACACTAGTTTTCACTATAGTTCGTTGAAACTTATGAAAAGTTCACTATAGAAACACGAAAGTTTATGGCAAAGAAAGTTGTTTCAATTGGAAAAAAATGACTAGTTGCACTAGATGAACAAAATACTATTGCTGGAGAAAATGGTAGATTGCAATTAAATGCGCCATAAAATGTCCAACGGAGGAAGTAAATTCGCTATTTAGCTTTAATTCCGAAGTGAGATTCTTCAATTTTAAGTAGCATTTTCACAAGTGAGTGAAGATTTCATAACAGCAGGACTTGTAGATAAAATACAGAATCTAGAAGGTTCCAGAACGATCTCAGTAGAAAAATTGGGGCTAATGTAAATCCAACGGAGGAACTAGCTCGGTGAATTATAGACAGCGGGTATTTAGATAATATCCCCCGTAGTGAGAGGATTTCTCATTTGAATAGCTTAAGAAAAGCTCTTTTTTAGTAAAGTTGGCTTATACAAACAAAGGCTCAACATGGCAAATCCCACGAAGAATGATTTTTGCCCCAAAATAAGCAATCGCACACTGTCTATAAAACATCTTTAAAAGCACGTGAAAGTTAAAACCATGAAGATGAGGTTAAAACTTTAAGATGGTACTTATCTTGATTTCATGTAGAAGGTGAAGTTCCTCTTGACGATAACTACTTTGCCAACATGGCGTAGAAGAGAGTTTGCCTCTTGGGTTGAGGAGACCGGCTCTAGGTGAGCCCTAACTGAATGAGTCAACTGCCGATTTACAAGTGAGACCAGCTCATCGAAGCACAGAGGGTCCAAGGAAGGGAAAAGAGTGGGGGTAGGAGACAAAGGGTATACATATCAGCATAACCAACTTATCAAAAATAAATGTTCTTCTTGATGAATGGTCTTCAAAGAGTTGATAGTAGGCGATATTAGCGCAGCATGGTGAGTGAAACAGTAGACGTAGTCCTCTTGCTCAAGGAGAAAATAGCTGGCGATGGTAACAAGATCTGGTGGCCAGATGGATATGTAAGTCCCCTCGCACCAGGAGGAATTGAGTAGCTTCAGAGATTCGCTGCTAGATGACGCTAGGTGGGTCACAGAAGTTATATATCTAGAACAGACTTATGAAGACATAAGAGATTTGCCCATCAAGGAGAAAACAGAAGATCACTGTTGGTGTTTGACAAAGAGGAAGGAAGAAATGAACATGCAAAGAGCAATAGACTTTATTCTCTCGTACCGTGTATTCAAAGAATGCACCATACTGGGAGGGGCAAACACCAACAGCGAACAAGAAAAAGAAGTAAACATTTAAAGGTAATAAGCAATTGAAGAGAAGTAGTCTTGTGATCTGACCATTAGTGGTCAAAACTCTGACCACTCTGACTCTCCCATCTCTTCCAGGACAACACTCGGTCACTCTACCAGAGATCCATACTAGGGGGGGTGAAACATCCCTAACTAAGACCAAGTCTCCCACTTTAATGTCGGGACTGGAAAGAAACCACTTCTGTCTCCCTTGCAAGGAAGTTAAATATTCCAAGTTCCACCTCTTCCAAAAGGAATTGCGGAGGGCTTCAAGTTTACGCCAAACAATAGGTAAATCAGAATCCCTGAAAGAATTAGGAAGGGGAGGATGGGCAGAGAGAGAAGTGCGTGTAAGACAGTGACCAGGTGTGAGGGGAAGGAGGTCATCAGGGTCATTAGAAAGCGGAGTTAAATAACGAGAAATAACGACATCTTCCATCACAAAATAACTAGAAGCTGAGGGAAATAAAGCACTAGTAAAGATGGCGATACGATGCAAAAGGAGAATTAACAAGTTTAAACAAAGCGTATAGAAACAAGTACATCTATTCAGGATAAGAATATACCAAATAAACAAAGGAACTATGCGAGTAGAAAGCAAGAACGCCATAGGTAACAACCTAGTAGCCATAAGCAATGACCTTAAGTCATAATAAGTATCAAAGGGGTTACTCAGAAAAATACTTAAGTCAGCGAGAAACGTGACATAACAAGTATAAATGCAAAAACACATCGAATGTGACGACGAGAAAAAACAAGTTTGTTCATCAATGAACAATAAGATTTCAAAATATGTGAGCAGAGTGCAATACATAAGCGCGTAAAGGATATGCGACGATGTTACGAGACGAGAATCGAAGCAATTGTAGAATACGAGCGTGAGTAAGTGGAAGACAAAAGCAAGCGCGGCCTTGACCCACATAGTACAACGAGATAAGGCATATAAATAGCTGAAAGAGTCCTTGAGCGGAACAAGTTTATTTTGGTGATGAGTTGAACGGCTTCTGTACTTGCAGGAGCGACTCACTAGACAATGGTTGGCAATCAGCCAAAGTTGAGATAAGAGAAACTTGCTTTGACCTTTGTCAAGCGTACAGGAAATAAACAGTGACTTGACCTTCCTCGGGCTTGTATACAAACAAGTTTGAAAAACAAGCAGTTCAAAGTACACAAACAACACTAGTTGAATCAGCTGTAACTTAAAGCAGATATTCAGGTTGGACGGCATGCAGTCAATCGTAACTTGGACGTGAAAAAGCAATTTAAAGCCGTATGAAACAGAGTAGGAAATCAATTTCGCATAATTTTGAGGATCACGAAATCGGACAATTTTCAACAGAAGGAAGCTTAATTCTTCCGAACAGAGAAGAAAAGCTGGGACATTGAGAAGGAGTTTATGCATAAGAATAGTTATTCTAGATGCTATAGAATTCAGATTTTCAAGCGGTTTCATGAGCGACTTCCAATTGTGAGGAAGGAGGGAGGAGCCGGCCGTGGCCATCCTTCTACATAGCGAAAGAAGTGAAACATAGCTTACAGCGAAGTGATGGAGACTGATAGCCATGGTTTTACACAAAGGGAAGATAGTTTTCGAGAAAGAGTTTAAGCAATTACCTGCTATAAAAAATGACATGAGAAGGTAAACGAAATAACACAAAGCAAGGCGAACTTGAATTGCTATTTTATACGGAAAGAAGGCAAAATCATTTAAACAACTTACCAAGGTGGCGTAGTTGTTCACGATAAGACTTCGTTTCGGCAAGTGTTTTTCAAAAATATTGAGATCTGAAACCTGAGCGTTCTCTTTTTCAGAAATGGGATTTATGTCAGCTGTAACGAAATGACATTGCGCTTTGGTTTGAACACTGGGATGCTGAATTTCACCAGTAATAACCCAACCAAAATCGATGTCTCTAGCGACCACGGTTGAAGATAACTTGCGTGTTTGTTTGCGAATGCACTTCCAAAAAACATTGGCACTGAAAAGTACATCAATGGGACCTTGAGCATTAAACTGAGGATCAGCTAACCTTAAGTGCGAAGGAATCTTTAAACTGGAAGTATTAATAGCGCTGCTAGGAGTGTCTTTGCCAATACCGGTAAGAATGAGACAGTTTAAATTAAGATTGGTGTTTCTTTGGCAAACGTCTCTGATTTTCAATTTTGAAGACTGCAAGACTTGAGTTTTCAAATTGTCAATGCCAGATACATTGATAGAAGTCGGCGATGACGAAAGACCTAGTTTTTTAATCAACGATTGCGAAACAAAGTGGTGCGTTGAAGCGGAATCGAGAAGACCACGGGTTCTAAACCAATTTCCAAATTTATCTTGGATTTCGAATTGTACAGTGGTCAAAAGGGTTTGCGCACTGTGAGAAGTTTCGGCGTTAGAAATGCAGGAAGAAGCATTAGTTTGTTCGGAGCTGCTCTGCATGGAGCTTGAAGAAGCGGGTGCTGATGACCTCGATTTCTCATGAACGTGCAATAAAGAATGATGCGGTTTTTTACAATGAAAACAGAGGTTGGATGACGTACAGTTCGAAGAAGAATGCTTAGGTGACAAGCAATTGAAGCAATGTTTGCTATTGAAGACAAACTTCCTTCGATCTTCGACAGACAATTCTTTAAAAGATTTGCACGAATACAATGTGTGAAGCTTTTTACAGAGCGTGCATTTTAATGATTTGTTGAGCGGCCTGATATGTTCTCTTGGATTATTGAAAGAAGAACGGGTTTGCTTGTTCTCGACAGATGGGGGCTGATAACCATTTGAAGAGACAAGTTTTTTTTCAAGAGTGCGACACGGATGACTCGTTTCGATATTTTCGCACTGAAATACAAGTGCTGTAAGGAATTGACATCGACTGTTGAGAAACGAGATTAAGTGTTCGAACGAAAATTCCTCTTTGCGGGCAAGTTCGACCTCCCAAGCCTTTAAAGTCGAAAAATTGAATCTGGATGTAGCAAGATGAATAAGTATGGTGTCCCATGTTTGGACAGGCTGCTTAAGTTGGTATAATGCTCTAACAGTTAACTGCATCGAGTCTAAGAGGTCTCTTAAAGAGGTGACGTCATTAGGTTTGACGGCTGGTAAGTTGAACAAGCAGCGAATGTGACGAGCGACACTCAAACGTAAATTGCCATATCTCTCTTTAAGGAGATTAAAGGCGATGTGGTAGTTGTCTGCGCTTAAAGGCAGTGATTGGACCAAGGCTAAGGCCTCGTTTTCCAAAGAAGTGCGTAAGAAGTAGAATTTATGAATGTCGGAAATTTCAGTATTTTCATGAATTAGGGAGCAGTAAAGTTCATAAAAAGAATACCATTCACCTTCCTTGCCTGAGAAGTGAGGTAGGCTTATCTTTGGAAGTAACGGTTTCGGTTTGTTTTCGTGAACTGAAGCGGGTGCGAACTGGGCCGGATTGATGACCCTAGTGTACGGTCCTGAGATACTGCGAATCAATTGGTGGGCCTTGGCAATCCCTTCAAAGTACAAGGGTTCGACCTCGTCCCGATCCGATTGAAGTTCTGGGCAAGCGGATTCAATCTCGGTTTGAGTTTGATCATAATAATCATAGGACCGTTCGTACAACTTAAGGCGTTGTGTTAAGATGTCTAAATCACACTCGGCGGGATTTAATTTCTTGATGAAATTTATGAATCTAGTGAGTTGCCCTTTATAAGAAGAGCGTCTAGCAATGAGAGTTTCATCTTTTTCAGTAGGAGCCATGACAAAGAGAATAAATTGAAATGTAACTCACGAAACTGTTGAACCTTGGGGATGCTGTCAAGTTGGCAACAGCGTTTAAGTAGAAAGAATGGAACACACCATGGGAGACAGGAGCGGCCCCTTTCCACTTCGCGGGTTTTGCACGATGTAGTTATGGCTGAAAAATTCAAAGCAGATATTAATAATATGCCAAGTATTGTCAAATAGAAAAAATGACAAATGGACTCTCCCGGGTTTCGGCACCAATTTTTGGATAGATTATAAGCTGAGGAATAACCCACCCACCAAGGGAAGATGATTAAGAGAAGGAAGTAGATTTTGGATTGGAGAAAAAGGATAGAAAGATAGGAGGAGAGTCCCACAAAATTAATAAGTTTAACTTTAAATACCCTTAGAAGCAGTTGCCACTGGAAATTAACTCTCTGATACCTAAAGTAGGTACGAGCTTGGTCGAAGCTGACGGGAACCGCAGCTAAGACTTGGGCGGTTTGCCAGAGAAAGGCTTTAGTGTATTTCCTCCCAAGCATGTATAAAAGTACTATAGGGAAGGGTGATAGTCTGGCAATACAAATAATAGCAGATTTGTTCTGTATTAACGATGGCATGCACTTGGGAAGAGTCAGGGAAGTCAGGATCTTGCTTAACCGTTGTATTTTCGAAATTATGAATCCAAAAACAAATATTTAATTTATTTAACAATTCAAAGAAGTTTGAGGAAATTAACAAGCATGTATTCAATCTAGTTAACAATTTGGGGTCGCAGACCTCCGACATTAAACGTTTGCTCCAGGCAATTGACAATTTACAAGGTTTAAAACCTTACATGTTTCTAAAATCTTTATAAGATTTAAACAAATAAACAATGAAGTAATTACAGTTTGAACGTGAATTGGAGTACAAAGAGTTTACCTTGAGAAATTCCTGAGAGAATATTCTAGAAAAAAGTGAAAACTTCTAAAATAACAATAAGAAAAACATGAAGAATAAGATAGAAGTTCCTACAACTTCTTATATTTCTACAGAATTAATGTTGGTTATTATGCAAATAAGGGCAGGTCACTTACTGTGAAACCTGAAGAAAGTTAAAAGGAAGGTTCTAGACTTCCCAAGTTTGAGTAGGAATCACTAGCCAAATGGGACAGTTTCCATTTCGTGAAACCTGAACATGACTCGCTCAAGAGTTTAAAGAATTGTTTTCCCTGATTATAGGAAAGGAACAATGTGAATTTGAAACGTGTATCACACACGCAATTATGCAGAAATTAATTAATGTTAAACTAGCAAAGTTGGAAGGGCACTTCGTGAGTGACACCTTATAGAAAAGTTACAATTTTATTAATATGGGTTGTTAGTAGAAGGTTGAGGAAAGATCATTGGGATATAGGATCTATGTTCATGGCCGTATTTAATGTAAACGGACGATCGCGACGCGGTAGAAAAGTTGAGCAAACACTAGTTTTCACTATAGTTCGTTGAAACTTATGAAAAGTTCACTATAGAAACACGAAAGTTTATGGCAAAGAAAGTTGTTTCAATTGGAAAAAAATGACTAGTTGCACTAGATGAACAAAAGACTATTGCTGGAGAAAATGGTAGATTGCAATTAAATGCGCCATAAAATGTCCAACGGAGGAAGTAAATTCGCTATTTAGCTTTAATTCCGAAGTGAGATTCTTCAATTTTAAGTAGCATTTTCACAAGTGAGTGAAGATTTCATAACAGCAGGACTTGTAGATAAAATACAGAATCTAGAAGGTTCCAGAACGATCTCAGTAGAAAAATTGGGGCTAATGTAAATCCAACGGAGGAACTAGCTCGGTGAATTATAGACAGCGGGTATTTAGATAATATCCCACGTAGTGAGAGGATTTCTCATTTGAATAGCTTAAGAAAAGCTCTTTTTAGTAAAGTTGGCTTATACAAACAAAGGCTCAACATGGCAAATCCCACGAAGAATGATTTTTGCCCCAAAATAAGCAATCGCACACTGTCTATAAAACATCTTTAAAAGCACGTGAAAGTTAAAACCATGAAGATGAGGTTAAAACTTTAAGATGGTACTTATCTTGATTTCATGTAGAAGGTGAAGTTCCTCTTGACGATAACTACTTTGCCAACATGGCGTAGAAGAGAGTTTGCCTCTTGGGTTGAGGAGACCGGCTCTAGGTGAGCCCTAACTGAATGAGTCAACTGCCGATTTACAAGTGAGACCAGCTCATCGAAGCACAGAGGGTCCAAGGAAGGGAAAAGAGTGGGGGTAGGAGACAAAGGGTATACATATCAGCATAACCAACTTATCAAAAATAAATGTTCTTCTTGATGAATGGTCTTCAAAGAGTTGATAGTAGGCGATATTAGCGCAGCATGGTGAGTGAAACAGTAGACGTAGTCCTCTTGCTCAAGGAGAAAATAGCTGGCGATGGTAACAAGATCTGGTGGCCAGATGGATATGTAAGTCCCCTCGCACCAGGAGGAATTGAGTAGCTTCAGAGATTCGCTGCTAGATGACGCTAGGTGGGTCACAGAAGTTATATATCTAGAACAGACTTATGAAGACATAAGAGATTTGCCCATCAAGGAGAAAACAGAAGATCACTGTTGGTGTTTGACAAAGAGGAAGGAAGAAATGAACATGCAAAGAGCAATAGACTTTATTCTCTCGTACCGTGTATTCAAAGAATGCACCAAGGGCAACTCACCAGATTCAGAAATTTCATCAACAAAATAAATCCCGCCGAGTGTGATTTAGACATCTTGACACAACGCCTTAAGTTGTACGAACGGTCCTATGATTATTACGATCAAACTTAAACCGAGATTGAATCCGCTTGCCCAGAACTTCAATCGGATCGGGACGAGGTCGAACCCTTGTACTTTGAAGGGATTGCCAAGGCCCACCAACTGATCCGCAGTATCTCAGAACCGGACACTAGGGTCATCAATCCGGCCCAGTTCACACCCGCTTCAGTTCACAAGGATAAACCGAAACCGTTACTTCCAAAGATAAGCCTACCTCACTTCTCAGGCCAGGAAGGTGAATGGTATTCTTTTTACGAACTTTACTGCTCACTTATTGATGAAAACTCAGACGTTGTCGACGTTCATAAGTTCTATTTCCTGCGTGCGTCCTTGGAAGGCGAGGCCTTGGCCTTGGTTCAGTCACTGCCTTTAAGCGCAGATAACTACCACATCGCCTTTAATCTCCTTAAAGAGAGATATGGCAATTTACGTTTGAGTGTTGCTCGCCACATCCGCTGTCTGTTCAACCTGCCAGTCGTCAAACCTAATGACGTCACCTCTTTAAGAGACCTGTTAGACTCTATTCAATTGCACGTGAGAGTGTTATATCAACTCAAGCAACCAGTCCAAACGTGGGACACTATTCTTATTCATCTAGCTACATCAAGATTCGATTTTTCAACATTAAAGGCTTGGGAGATCGAACTCACTCGCAAGGACGAACATTCGTTTGAACACCTCATCTCGTTTCTCAACAGCCGGTGCCAAGTCCCTACAGCACTCTCATTTCAGTGCGAAAATGTCGAAACGAGTCATAAGTGTCACATATTTGAGAAAAAACTTGTCCCTTCAAATGGTCATCAGCCCCCATCTGTCGAGAACAAGCAAACCCGTTCTGCTTCTTTCAACCATCCAAGAGAACACATCAGGCCGCTCAACAAATCTTTAAAATGCATGCTCTGCAAAAAGTTGCACATTTTGTACTTGTGCAAATCTTTTAAAGAATTGTCTGTCGAAGACCGAAGGAAGTTTGTCTTCAATAGTAAACATTGCTTCAACTGCTTGTCACCCAAGCATTCTTCTTCAAACTGTACTTCTTCCAACCTCTGTTTCCATTGCAAAAAACCGCACCATTCTTTATTGCACGTTCATGATAAATCGATGTCATCAGTACCCGCTTCTTCAAACTCCATGCAGAGCAGCTCCGAACAAACTAATGCTTCTTCCTGCATTTCTAACGCCGAAACTTCTCACAGTGCGCAAGCCCTTTTGTCCACTGTACAATTCGAAATCCAAGATAAATTTGGAAATTGGTTTCGAACCCGCGGTCTTCTCGATTCCGCTTGAACTCACAACTTTGTTTCGCAATCGTTAATTAAAAAACTAGGTCTTTCTTCATCGCCTACTTTCATCAATGTATCCGGCATTGACAATTTGAAAACTCAAGCCTTGCAGTCTTCAAAATTGAAAATCAGAGACGTTTGCCAAAGAAACACCAATCTTAACTTAAACTGTCTCATTCTTACCAGTATTGGCAAGGACACTCCTAGCAGCTCTATTAATACTTCCGGTTTAAAGATTCCTTCGCACTTAAGGTTAGCTGATCCTCAGTTTAATGCTCAAGGTCCCATTGATGTACTTTTCAGTGCCAATGTTTTTTTGGAATTGCCTTCGTAAACAGGTTCGCAACTGGTATTCACCATTCAGAGAACATTCTCAGCGACTTGTCTATACATAGGCCTATGACAACTTTCAGAAATTGATACAGTAGTTACAGAACACTAATGGTGCCCAGTACTCACAGCTTAGCATAGGACGGAGTGGATTCCAGCCACAGATTAACTCATGATCTGTCAACGGGTTTTCAAACAGATTGAGCACACACCCAAGTACGGTCTTCATCATGATGTTCCAAGCCTCTAAATAAAACACTCCTCTTTAAGACTTTCTGGTCTTGCATCCATGGTCGATCAACATTCTCCTGATCTCAGTTTTCTCAAGTTTCTGATGGCTATGGACATGTTTTTATCCTGATAACTTCATATTTTAAGGGGTTGACGTACATGCCCTATTCTTAATTAGTTCAGCTTAAGATCATTGGATCCCCTTAAGATAAATAGGGAACATTCATGTGTTAATTGACCATAGGAAAGGGAGAATTTTAAAAACTGAACCTCGAGGGACATTTATGCTGATGACTCCGAGTAAGTAGGCTAGATTAAAATGAACATTTTTCAGTGTTGTCTTAATAAAGTTTGATAACTTTCTACCGTTCAACATGAATATGCCTATTTTATTATTTAATCGAATAGCCCTTAATAGAGCACGTTAAATCAATACATCAAGGTTTGCTGTAAGATTTCTTCTTGGTCACCCAAAATTGCTTCATTCTTTCAGATTGTTGTCGCCGGAGGTCCTCAATGTTGTCTGGCTGTTTTCTGCTTCGCTCTAGTTCCTCCTTGAAGGTGACTGTTTTAATTTTGTTCCGAAAGAGTTGTCTATTATGTATGTCTTCAATTTGTATATTGGCCTCTTTAAGGTCATTCAAGGTCTGTTGAAACCAAGCTGGCTGTATCTTAAGTTTTATAATTTTATTGAAAATTTTCTTTGTCAATCTATCATCGTTCATTCTTTGTAAATGTCCAAGAGAGGATATTTCTACATGCTCATAAATTTCTACATTTGGTCTAGGTCTGTTGTAATCTGCTCCTACTTTCCTAGGGCCAAGTATACTTCTAATTATTTTCCTTTCCATGACCATGATTTTGTTAATTTCACCTTTATTCATTAATTTGAGTGTTTCAGATCCATATAAGGCCTCTGGTTTCACAACAGTATTATAATGTTTAATTTTAATAGAATAAGGCAATGCTTTTTTCTTATAAATGTTCCTGGTGAGCTGGAAAGCTATATTCATTTTCTTTGTTCTAACTGTTAGGCTGTTTTTCTCATTATTATTTATTGTAATCCATTCACCGAGATATTTGAAAGAATTCACTCTTTTGATTTCGTTTTATTGAATACATAATTTATCAAGACTATTTTTGACATTGGATATAAATTCTGTCTTTGTGAAGGAAACTTGTAGACCTATTTTATTTGCTTGTTGTATTAAATTATCAATTTGTATTTTGGCATTTTCCGGTGTATCAGTAATTAGAGCAATGTCGTCGGCAAAAGCCAAACAATCTATATAGATGTTATCTCGTTGATATCCTAATTTAGCCCCTTTGGTGCCTGTTTTCCTCCACTCTCGGATCACCTTTTCCAAGGCACAGTTAAAAAGCAATGGTGACAATCCATCACCTTGTCTGACTCCTATGTTTATTTCAAAAGCCTTGGAGAACTCCCCACGAAATCGGACTTTGGACGTGGTATTTGTTAGCGTATCCTGAATAATGTTAGTAGTTTTAGGATCCAAACCAAATTCTTTTAGAACGTTGATGAGAGATTCTCTGTCAATGGAATCATAGGCTTTTGCAAAATCTATAAATGTAACAGTCGTGTCTTTATTTCTTAATTGTCTCATTTGCAAAATAATTTTTAAGATTCCATATCTGTTCAACACAAGATCTATGCTCACGAAAGCCATTTTGATACTCTCCTATTTGTACGTCTAATTGGGGTTCTGCACGATTGAGTAAAGCTTTGGAAAGAATTTTATATGCTACTGACACAAGCGATATGCCTCTATAATTATTCGGGTCAGATTTAGACCCTTTCTTGTAGATAGGGTGTATTATGGCGACTTTCCATTCCTCAGGAACTTTTTCATTTTCCCAGATCTTATCAATTATATCTTTAAATTGTATGATTATATCATCATTAAGGGATTTCAGCGACTCTGCCCTAATCCCATCTTCACCAGTGGCTTTGTTGTTTTTCAAGTTGCTTATAATTTCTTTAATTTCGTCCAAGTATGGTGCTATAGAATTTTCAATTTGAATGTTAGTAGTTGTGACGGACGATTACTCTTTACTCCTTGACATTTGTGTTTCTTGTTGTTAAGAGCTTTGATACACAAGGCAGTGAAAATGTTGTAATGGCGGTTACTAGAATATAAAGTTTTCTTATGAGAAGTCTTGAGCGTTTCATTCAATTTGTTTTATTGGTTATACCTACACCGGGTAGGCGTAGGTCCCTAACAAAATATTGGCGACCTTGCCAGGATGGCGTATTAATTCAAACAACTTGAAGATTGTGTTGATTTAAAGACCGCGTGTTCCTGTTCTGTGTTCGTATTGGAAATGGAGAAGTTAATGAAAGCGCGGAAGCCGGTAAGAGCGACTTTTACGAAGACGTACAATGCGCTTTTGCAAAACTTAAATCAAGAAATTCAAGACGGCGTGGACGACGACACCTTACAGTCCTTGCTAACCAAATTGGAGAGGTTAGGAAAGGAGCTGGCACCGTTGGACGAGAAAGTTTTAAGCATGTTGCTGGAAAAGGAAGGGGACGAGTATGACCGTGAGTACGAATATGTAGACAGTTTTCGAGACAGATTGGATGATGCAAGACAGAAGTATGCTCTACGGTTGCAGGCTAATTCCAATGTATTGGCAGTGGTGTCAGCAAGATCGGTCCTATCAGATGGGAATAAAACCAAAAGGCAGTTGAAACTACCTAAAATAGAACTCATGAAATTCGATGGGGAGATTAAAAATTGGTTGGAATTTTGGGGACAATTTCGGCGCATTCATGAGGACTCTGAAATTGAGGACGAAGACAAATTCCAATACTTGATCCAATCCACGAAAGTTGATAGTCGCGCTAGAGAATTAGTTGCCAGTTTCCCCCCTACTGCTGAAAATAACCCTAAAGCAGTGGAATCTCTTCAGGGCAGATTTGGAAGGGAGGATTTATTGACTGAGTTCTATGTAAGGGAACTCATAAGTCTTGTAGTGAAAAATGTTTCTCAAACAAGGAAGAAGACTCAACTTGCTAGTCTATATGACAAGTTGGAAGCACAACTGAGAGCTTTGGAGTCTATAGGTGTTACCCGAGATAAGTACGGGTCAATGCCCTTCCCTCTAGTAGAATCCTGCTTGCCTGAGGAAGTGTTACGTGTCTGGATGAGGAGTTCGTCAACGGCTATGAGGGATCAAGACAATGGACATGCCGACAAATTGACTGCATTACTTGGTTTTCTGAAGGGTGAAGTAGAAAGTGAAGAGAGGATTACATTTGCTCAAGCTGGTTTTGGAGTTTCTAGTGAATCAAGGAGTGCTAAAGTTAAAGAATGGAAAGAGAGTAGTTTAGCAACTGCTAGTGTTCTCTTTGCTGGTAAAGGCGAAGGAAACAGTTTAACGTGTGTCTTCTGTAAAAAAACACATAACAGTAAGGGGTGTTATCTTGCTCAAGAAATGAACTTAGGGGACAAACGTAAAAGGCTGTCTGAAAACAAAGCTTGTTTTTTGTGTCTGAAGGTTGGACATAGGGCTGCAAATTGTATTACGAAACTGAAGTGTCTTGTGTGCAGTAGTAAACATGAAGCTATTATGTGCCCAAAATTAGATGTAAATAGGGGGAATTATAAAGGTGAGGAGAAGCACCAGGAAAGGGGCTCAAAATTGCCTGGTGTCCCAACTACAACCCTTAATACACAAACTAGTGATGTTTCGGAAGTACTGCTGCAAACTCTTGTAGTTAGGGTGGTTCATCAAGGGAGAAAAAAAACTGTACGGGCGTTGTTAGATACAGGCTCGCAGAGATCCTATCTGTTAGAGAAGATTGCTGTGAAAATGGGGTATATTCCATCAAAGACTGAAAAAAATTAACACAGGCTTTTTGGGGGTGCTTCAATCAGTGCCAATGATCATAACCTATATGAGATAGATATAGACGACCTACATCATTCAATTTCTCGAAAATTAAAGGTGTTGGGACAAAAGGATATTTGTGGTGTAATCCCACGGTTAAACCGGGGCCCTTGGATGGATGAGATCAGAGAAAAGAAGATCTGGCTCTCTGATTTTGGCCCAGAGCCATCGGAGATTGGACTACTAATCGGCGCAGACACTGTGGGTAGTTTATTGACTGGGGACACAATCAAGTTGAAGTCTGGATTGGTTGCTGTTAGGACTACATTTGGTTGGGCAGTGATGGGTCAGCTTTGGAAGACAACTGAAAACGATAGCACAGTGTCAATGGTGAACTCTCTGTTTGTGAGAACTGCTTCTTTGGGTGAACTGTGGAACCTGGAAACCATTGGAATTGGTGATCCTGCTGAAACACTATCGAAGAAGGAAATTGAAATTGCAACATTGAAACATTTCCAAGAAAATGTTAAGATCAATGAGGAAGGAAGGTATGAAGTCGCACTTCCGTGGAAAGAAGATCAGCAGTTATTGTCAGGCAACAAGGAAGTTGCGTTAAAAAGACTGGTTTCTGTAACACACCGTTTGATCAAGGAAGACAAATTTGAGAAGTACCAGCAGGTGCTTCAGGACTGGGAACAGGAAGGGATAATCGAAGAAGTTGGTCAGGAGGGCTCTCAGGATGTTGGGTATTATTTACCACACCGAGGAGTTTTCAAGGAAGGATCGAGTACAGCAGTGAGTCCGGTGTTTGATGCTTCATGTAAATCGAAAGGAGGACTTTCACTCAATGACTGTCTGGAAAAGGGTCCAAATTTGTTGGAAGTAATTCCTTCTATTTTGAACCGGTTCCGTTTAAACAGGATAGGTGTGATCGCAGACATTAAGAAGGCGTTTCTTCAAATTTCAGTCTCTGAGAATGATCGAAACTTTCTGAAATTCCTATGGTGGGAGAACTTCACTGAGGGGACTCTTAAAATATACCGCCACAAACGGGTCGTTTTCGGAGTGAACTGTAGTCCATTTCTACTTGGAGCCGTATTGGACAGTCATCTGAAAAACAGTACATGCTTCACTGAGACAGCAGATAAACTAAGAACCTCACTATATGTAGACAATTGCGTCACTTCCTTGAACACAGAGGAAGAACTCAAACAATTTGTGGATGAGTCTAGGGAGTTACTGTCGCAAGGAAAATTTGACCTCCGAGGGTGGGAGCACACCAGATTGAGTCTGGAGGATGAGGTTCCCGAAGTGACACCCGTTTTGGGTTTGTGGTGGGACCCAGTGGCTGATACTTTGGCTTGTAAAGTAGCAAAATTAAATGAATCTGATGTTCTCACAAGGAGGACAGTTTTGTCGGTAGCTCAAAGTATCTTTGATCCAATTGGATTTACTTGTCCGGTTTCCATTGTGCCAAAGGTTTTGCTTCAGGAAAGTTGGAGAGAGAAAATAAGTTGGGATAGTCCACTGAGTGAAGACGCCCAAAGCAAATTCAATAAATGGTTACATGAACTGCCCTCAATTGCTGAGATTAAGGTGCCTAGAAGATTTTCTAATTGTGAGGACAGATCCTCTTGGAGTTTGCATGTATTTTGTGATGCTAGTCAAGTGGCTTATGCGGTTGTCATTTTCTTGAGATCATTCAATGGGAAAGAATTTGAAGTGCAACTGGTCGCAGCAAAATCCAGGGTAGCACCACTCAAGAAGGTGACGATACCGAGACTGGAGCTATTAGCTTGCACTATAGGCTCACGTCTTGCCTTTACAGTGAAGGAAAGCTTGAATCTAACGGACGTCCCGGAGTACTACTGGAGTGACTCGTCTTCGGTTTTATGTTGGATACGAAGCGAGGAAGCTTGGGGAGTGTTCGTTACTAACCGTGTGAAAGAAATTAGAACATTAACTAACCCAAAGCGTTGGTTTCATCTACCAGGGACGGACAACCCAGCCGATCTACCTTCGAGAGGTTGCTCTACGTTGCAGCTGATTTCTTCTCGTTGGTCGGAGGGACCCACTTGGTTAAAGTTGGAAGAAAACAGCTGGCCAACGCGCATTGTAAAAGTTAATGAAGAGGAGGTCGATGAAGAAAGAAGAAAAGACCATGTTACCAATACTATGCTTGTCTCCCAGGAAAAACACTGGTATTTGAGGTATTTTTCCAAGTACTCACGAATCGTTAGAATGGTAGCCTGGATGTTACGGTTCGTCAACAATGCCAGGAAGGACGTAGTGAAAAATGTTGCTTCAGAATTAGATTGTCTCGAAATTTCAATGGCAGAGAAACGACTGCTGAAATTAGTTCAGGAAGAAAAGTTTACCGAAAGGGACAACCAGAAAACATTCTGCTTTTTTAAAGACCAGATGGGTCTCTTCAGGATTAAGACAAAAATTACCAACAGAAAGGATGAATATGATTTCCGTGCGCCGGTGTTATTGCCATCAAAGCACCCTTTGACTGAGATGATAATCAGAGATCATCATTTGAGAGCCTCTCATGCTGGTGTTCAGATTTTACTTGCTATACTCAGGGAGCACTACTGGATACCAAAGGGAAGAAGAGCCATTCGCAAAGTCATCAGGAAGTGTACCCAGTGCAGAAGATTCGAAATGGAAAAGACAATTCCAGAAACGCCAGCCCTTCCAGAAGATCGTGTGAGAGATTCAGGTGTATTTGAGGTAGTGGGAGTGGACCTTGCTGGACCGCTATACTTAAAATGCAAGAACAAGGCTTGGATTGTGATTTTTACATGTGCCGTAGTGAGAGCGGTCCATTTTGAATTAGTCATGACTTTGTCCACTGCAGGTTTTCTGTTAGCTCTTAGGCGTTTCATAGCCCGACGAGGAAGGCCTCGTGTGATTTATAGTGACAACGGGACAAACTTTGTTGGCACCAACAATTTGTTTGGCTTCATTGACTGGAAAAAATTGTGTGCGGAAGTATCAGTTGATAGAATCAAGTGGAAATTTAGTCCCGCCCCTTGGTGGGGTGGATTCTGGGAACGTATTGTGCAAATGGTCAAGAAATTGTTAAGGCGTGTTTTAGGCAAAGCTATCTTGACATATGAAGAACTATTGACTGTGATTGCTGATAGTGAATCGGTAATCAACTCGAGGCCCCTTACCTACATTTCAGAAGACTGTGATGAATTGGTACCTCTGACTCCATCAATGTTTCTTCAGGACATTCCCGTGGTTGGCACTCTTGATTTAGACATGCTAGATCAAGTTAATCTCACCAGAAGGTTTCAATATCTTCAACAGCTAAGGGGTGAGCTGAGGAGGAGATTCCGACTGGAGTATCTGGGTAGCCTTCTATGCAGTTCATCGGGCAAGGAGTCTGACCATCAGTGGAAGGTAGGAGATGTAGTCATCATTGGTAGTGATGACAAGAGAAGGATAGACTGGCCCCTAGGAAGAGTGACAGCTACAGTTCCAGGTAAAGACAAAGTGACCCGAGTAGTTAGGGTAAAGACATCCTCAGGAGAACTCCTCCGACCTACGAGACACCTATATCCTTTGGAGGCTGGAGGTGGGAGTGAGGAGGTGCCCTTACTTAGTGGTGCAGTTCCGGAGGCAGTAAGTCTCAGAAGTCGCAACTTCACCATGAGTGGAAGAAGAGTAAAAACGCCTTCCCGTCTCTGTTTATTAACATTGTGTTTGATTTGCATCAAAGGTGGGAGGATGTGACGGACGATTACTCTTTACTCCTTGACTTTTGTGTTTCTTGTTGTTAAGAGCTTTGATACACAAGGCAGTGAAAATGTTGTAATGGCGGTTACTAGAATATAAAGTTTTCTTATGAGAAGTCTTGAGCGTTTCATTCAATTTGTTTTATTGGTTATACCTACACCGGGTAGGCGTAGGTCCCTAACAGTAGTGTTGGTGATAAACTTGTCTTCCGTATTATGACAATTGTGTAGGTCTTGATTAGAATGTGATAATTGTTTTGTCTTTGGATTTACAAGTAGTAATGTGGGGGCTTCAAATTTATTCAATTGTTTTCGAAATAGCTGGTAGAAATTTCTCACATTGTTGTTTTAAATTCATCTTCTATTTGTAGTAGTTCCTTCAGAAAGAATAATTTTCTTTCCCTTTTAAAAGTTTGAGTAGCCATTCTTCTTTTTATTAGATTATTTCTGTTGTCTTTATTTTTGTTTGAATTCAATTTCTCCCACGCTTTTTGTCGCTCTTCTAGAACCTTATTACAGTGTTCATTCCACTAGATTTGTTTTTTCTTGTTCGTTGGAGGTGCTGTTTTAATTGCTGCTGTAATTATGCCATTTTTTCAAATAATTCCACGAATGAAAGTTCTGTTGTTGAATCTCGGTTGTTATTTAATCTTTCTCCAATTTATTAGTATCATATTTAGGAATTTTTGAGTGTTTTTTTTTAAATTTTCGGATGTCAGGTTTAATTTTAAATTTAGCTACCGAAATGTAGTGATCAGATTCAATATTTGCAGACTTTATTACTCGTACATTCATTATTTCTTTAGATGACTTCTTGCTTATTGCTATGTGATCAAGTTGTTTCTCCCCACATAGTGGGTTTGGCGATACCCATGTCAATAACTTCTTTGGTTTTCTTTCAAAAGATGTTGATTTGTCTATTATATTGTGGTTAGCACAATGTTCTATTAATCTTTCACCACTCTTATTTGTACGCAAATGAGCTGAATGGTAACCCATACTTTTTTGGTATTTCCTCTCTTTTCCGATTTGTGCGTTGAAATCACTCAATAAAATAATGGTGTGATTCGCTGGTACTTTTCTCAAATAATTATCAATTCTTTCCCAGTATTCGTCGACAATATGTCTAGTTTTCTTCTTGTTTTTGTCATTCATTGGCGCGTGTATATTTAAAAGAGTGTACACTTTATTTGTAGTTTTAAATGTTAAAGAAGATGTCCTATATTGGATGGGAAATATTGTTATTATTTGCAGAGATTACAAGGATGACTTGTTGATGTAGCCTATCATTATTTTGTTAAGCGAACATAAGTTCCAAGTCCATATCGTGTTGGAACCCATATTTCAGTGTTGCCTTAGTAAACGAAATATTCAATGTCTTTCAGTCGGTAAACACGGTTGCACTTAATGGTAATAAGCATTATTCCCAAAACCAGAAAAAATGTACATGCAGGCCTAACATGTCAAATCAATCATACCTACAAGACAACAAAAATGCTCTATGAAAAACTATTAAAACCCCATAATGGTAGTCAAAAATAATCTCAAACCACCGCCACTATTTCGCGAAGGTGCAGAAAAATCTTAATAAAGTACAGATATTCGTAATAGTAGGCTACTGTTGTGATAAACCGCTACTGAGTGATAGGCCCCCGAAATAGAACTATTTATCTTAATGTCTACAAGATAACGAGATTGCCAAAAAAACACAATGCCACCCACAAATCTATAGAAGGCAACACTAAAAGTGGCTTATCTAATCCACAAGTCACCCACCCTTCACCAACATTAATATTTGTAATTTAAGTAACTTAGGTTATGTTAAGTTGAGGTTAATGGCGGAGTTGATTGCAGCTGTGTGGCGGGAACGACCCAATGCCAATAAGTGCTCAGCCAATCAGGGACGTTTTGATTTGGAGACCATGCTCGGAAATTTTTTAGAAAGTTTTGATTCACTCCCCTTCGTTAAGCCCCCATCCTAGGCCGTGCCGGCGACGAAAATGGCAGCTTAACGAACACGACGGGGTGCCATTATTAAAATTTTGGGAGATAGAAACACAGCCTTTATTGCTTCCAGATTGCTTCACATCGCCAAATATTATTTTATTATTATTAAGGATAATGCGCACAATGTGCATTACATTAATTATTTACAAAATTCTGTAAGCGATGACAACCTTTTAGTACACACGAGTGCTTGGTAAGTATCGTATGCCTTTTGACACAATTTACAAATGCACTCTGGTGTGGGCACATGGAACACCTCAGTCTCACAAATCCTGTGGTGAAAACCGTGCACCGCGAATCGGGTCACTGTGTGTCTCAACTCATAGGCAGTGCCCTTCCATTCTGTTGACGTCATGGCCGTCGTGGAGTAGAAATCAATTGGGATCTCCTTCTTATTTGCAAGTAGTTCTTGTAGCAAATCGTTGTATGTCTTGTGGATGGTAGTTGGTGAACCAGTCGGAGTTCTTCTATAAAGAAAGGTTCCCCCGCTAGTTCATACACCAGTCTCGATGGGGTGAATTTTGACAAACAAAGCAGTCTTTTTAAGAATAAGTCTTTCAGGTTATTTTTGCTTAAATTAACCCATATTATATCCAATCCATACGTTGTAATTGGTGTAACTTTTGCTTTAAAGTGTCTCAGTGCCGATTGCAGAGACATATCCCTGAGATGACTAATGTCGTTCATTGATCTGACAGCACAGATCATTTTATCTTTGATGTGACGTGTAAATAATTTCCCTTGTATTTGCAAAGTAATTCCTAGATATTTGTAATGACTGGTTTGAAGCAAAGGTTCATCTCTGAGGTAAAGAATGTCATCTTTGGCAGTTTTTCCGCCCTTTCTGAATATCATTGCTACCGTTTTCTGAAGGTTTATTTCAAGATCGTTGTTTTGGGCCCATATTGCAAGTTGATTCAAGCTGTCTTGTAGCTCTTCTCTTGACGACGAGGTCAGAACCATATCATCGGTATATACGATGATTTTGACTTTCTGGGAACGTAAGGGACATACCACATCTGCAGTCGTGACATTGAATAGAAGAGGACTTAGAGGGTCACATTGAAGTACTCCCATTGTTTGATCGATAGGATTAGATATAGTTATTCCGTTATCTATTTCTACCTGATTGTTATGTAGAATATCCTTAATAAATCTGGTGATGTAGTGGTGCTCCAGACCAATCATTTCGATGAGTTTCTTTACTAGTATGCTTCTATTAATGCGGTCGAAGGCCTTAGAGAAGTCTATGAAGACTACATATACTTTCTCTTTTTTAAACCTTAAAGCTTCCTGTATTATGTCGAGCAAGTAATTGACAGCTTGCAGTGACGATCACTGCTTGCGGAAGCCAAACTGCTCTTCCGGAATTTTATCGTCTATCAGTTGTGTCAGTCTTGTGTAAGTATTTTCATCATAAGTTTGAAGAGACTATCTTCCAATGCAATGCCTCTATATGCATTAGGATCACTGGAGTCACCTTTCCCTTTATATAGCATTTTTATTCTGGATTTATGAGACAGGCGAGGTACCCCCTGATTTCAAGAAGAATGTAATCATCCCTATACCAAAGAAAGTGGGAGCCGACAGATGTGAAGATTACCGTACAATCAGCTTGATTACTCATGCTTCAAAGATCCTGTCTAGAATAATTTACAAGAGGATTGAAAGCCAGATAGAAACTGAGTTGGGTGAAGACCAGTTTGGTTTCAGGAGAAATGTAGGAACAAGGGAAGCTGTACTAAGGCTGATTTTGGAAGGTAGAATAAGGAAAGATAAGAGAACGTTCATGGCTTTTGTAGACTTAGAAAAGGCTTTTGACAACGTTGATTGGACTAAATTGTTTGACATTTTGAAATCGATTGGAATAAAGTACAGGGATAGGAGGGTGATATACAATCTATAAAGAAACCAGACAGCAGTCATTGGAGTTGAAGGACATGAGAGAGAAGCTGGTATTCAGAAAGGTGTAAGGCAAGGCTGCAACTTATCACCCATACTTTTCAATCTTTACATTGAACAAGCAATGAAGGAAATTAGAGAAAAATTTAAAGTGGGAGTGAAGGTTCAAGGAGAAATATTTTCAACTCTGAGATTTGCTGATGACATCGTCATCCTGGCCGACAAGCCTGAGGATTTGAATGAGTTTTTGAATGGTATGGACTCCGTCTTACGGAAAGAATTCATGATGAAAATTAATAAATGTAAAACAAAAATACTGGAATGCAGCCGAAATAAATCAGAAACCTCTATGGAGATCAAATTGGCAGGTGAAATGCTGAAGGAAGTAGGAGACTTCTGTAACATAGGAAGCAGAATAACCAGTGATGGACGAAGCAAAGAGGATATAAAAAGTAGGTTAGCTCAGGCAAAGAAAGCATTTCTACAAAAAAGGAATCTGCTGACATCGAATATAAATTTTGGTATTAGGAAGTCATTCTTGAAAGCCTTTGTCTGGAGCGTGGCGCTCTATGGAAGTGAAACTTGGACTATTGGTGCAGCAGAAAAGAGGAGAATTGAAGGATTTGAAATGTGGTGCTACAGGAGAATGATGAAGATCAGATGGGTAGATAGGGTTACAAACAAAGAGGTATTAAGACGAGTGGGAGAGGAGAGATGTTTCTGGTGACTGCTAATGATGAGAAGAGATAGGTTAGTAGGACACATACTAAGACACCCAGGAATAGCAAGCTTAGTTATGGAAGGAAGGGTCGAGGACAAGAACTGTAGGGGTAGACCAAGGTTGGAATATGTTAAACAGATTGCCTCGGATGTAGGGTGTGGTAGCTATGTAGAGATGAAACGATTAGCTCAGGACAGGGAGGCATGGAGAGCTGTATCAAACCAGTCAAAAGACTGAAGACTCAAACAACAACATTCTGGATCGTCTCCATGATTCTGGTATCCTTCCCTGACGTAAGCATTCGTTCATAAGATCGGTCCACGTTCCTATGAGCATCGGTGTGGCTTCTTTAAGATGTTCATTATAAATCGAGTCTGGCCCACAGGCCTTTCTATCTTTACTGCTTTTTATTGCAAGTGAAAGTTCCTCTACTGTGATGGGATCGAAAGCACTTGTGTGAGGGTCAGTATCCGGTCTGGTATCTTTTTCTTGCAAAACGTGACCAAGGTGTTGTTCCCATGTTTCAATTGGTAAGTCCTTATGAAATTTCGGTTGTATGGGTTTCAGTGCTCTGAAGGGATCCTGTTCAATTTCTTCAATTAGTATTTTCTCCTTCTTTTGTAAAAATACTTTTTTAGCCTTTTTGATGATGATTTTATAGTGTTTCCGTCAACGAGCTAGAGAAAGGTATATAGAGTGGAAATGGCGCCGCCATTTTGGAAGCAGGTTGAACTGGCAGCCGCCATGATATACAATGTCAAGAGGGTGGGAGTCAGGTAGGGAGAGGCGTGTCTAACGAGGCGTAATATAAGATTAGGCCTACGCAAGACCTGACAATTTAATTTGTACATTGAACGATAACTAACACAATCATCTTACAAGACAATATGCTACGTTGCTTATGCACAGTACATTGCATGATTTCATTGTCCTTTAAAAAGAATAATTTTTGTGTACAACTGACGCACCTGTTGACCTCTCTCTCGATGAGCTGTATTTCTACAGAAGTGGTGAAGCCTGCATTTATAATACTGTTTCACAATTCGCTCGATGAGTGAAGCATAGTGAGACATTCCCCAGGTTCAGTAGCTGTAAATAGATGGTCAGATTTCTGAAACAGATAACCCGGCAGCATAGCATAGACATCTGTCTGCAACTTCAGCATGAAATTCTTCGTGTTCTTTCGCAACATACTGTCATTATTCCTGATGACAATTCTAGCTGTTTTACATAATTTCACTACATCATTTGATGGATTCAAAAGGCCATCTTTCACGTCTTTCTCTTTAATCAGTCCTTCTTTCTGAACATCTTGACCCGATAAAAGCACTTCTAGGCATTCAATACAAGTTAATTTTTTAGACACTTGGCGAACGACACTTCCTGCTATGTACTGAACAAAATTTTCTACATACATATCGTTCATATGCATACCCCGCCCAGGGGGCTCATAACTTGTGGGACGTGGATTGGCGACCACGGGACCTCAGCTGAGACTGGCATTCCTTGCAAATCCACCCGTCAACCTTCCTCAGCCACCTCTTGTTCTCTTCAGGCACTAACGGTATCCGAGACCTGGAGAGTCTTTCAAATTCATGTCTTATTTGGCCCTTGTCTCATCTTTCCTGATACCCTCATTTTTCGAGGGATCAGACCTGATCTTTTCATTGTATCTATCTCCTGCCTTGTGCACAAGACCCTAATGGAGGCACGGCCGGCGTGAGCAGCCTCTTGAGAATTAGGCATAGTTACTAACGAGCTACCCCCCAGGGGTTCACATCTAGTGGGACGTGGGTTGGCGACCACGGGGCCCCAGCTGAGTCCAGCATTACTTCCACTTACTTGTGCCGAGATCCTCTTTCCTGTCGACCTCACTTTGTCAACTCTTGTTCTCTTCCGACCCCGACGGTATTAGGGTATCCGAGGCCTAGGGAGTCTCTTCCTTTCCCGCCTTAATTGGCCCTTGTCTCATTTTTTCCGATACCCTCCTTCTGCGAGGGGTCAGCCTTCTTTTTATTTTCCTGTTATCTCCTGCCTTCTACTCAAGGCCCTCAAGGAGGCAGGGTGTATGTAGCCCCACCACTTCTGGTGCACCCTGGATATTGCTACACTCTCAGGGGCTCACGGCTGGTGAGTTCGGGAGTTGGCGACTCCGAGGGATTCCTGAGCTGGGTCCGGTTTTCCCCCTTTTATCCAATACCTCTGGGGTGGACCCTCTCCTCTTTCACTTTCCCATCTGCCTTTCATGGCTCTCCTTCCTTCCAAGTCCCTCAATCCTTATTCTTCGAGGGTTGAGGGCATTTCTTTTCCTCTTGTCCTTTATTTGCCTTATTATCCTTTTATTTTCCGTTTCTTCTTCTAGTATATACAGTAAGTTAGTAGTTAGTTTTAGTTTACATTTCATTTTTATCTTCACGATCACCCAAACCATTAGGGGCCGATAATCTAGATGTTAGGCCCCTTAAAACAACAATTATCATCAACATCACCAACGAGCTAGAGAAAGGTATATAGAGAGGAAATGTTAGTTCCTGCTTCTGCAAAGGGAATCTGAAATGTAAATATCACACAAACTTAAACTGCTGCATCACGCTTTCGTCAAGTGTCTACCTCATTAATTTATGAATTTGGATGGCATTTCTTATCTGAAATACGACACTCCTGTTGTCTTATTACTTCTATTCGTACAATTGAATGACTAACACACTGACGGCATGGTCTATGTATTATTAAATAAATTTCATTCAACGCATTTTCCTGTACAGCCCGAATAATCGCAACAAGCTCTTGTCAGACGACGTTCTGAATCATGGCCGCCTTAACTCAGGTTGCCTCCGCCCAGAGCGCTGCTACGCGGCTCGTTGCCTCTCTATATACCTTTCTCTAGCTCGTTGGTTTCCGTAGATCTGCATAAGTTTTCAGTGTTGTTTCCGTTTCCCGCTTACATTATTTACCGCGCCATATTTGATTTTATAAAGCAGCTTCCGGTTACAATTTGACCACGGAGAAAAAAGCATTGGTTGTTCACCACTGACGCATGCGCACTGGAGCTAGACCCAGGGGGGGATGACAGTTCATAGGGAGCGCGTGGGTCGCGGTAAAGCTCTGCTCTGGATGTTCTGCCAACGAATGAAGAATTAATTTTAGCACTAGAGTTCCGTAGTTGGCACTCATGAACGCTGACATCTAACCGAATGGCGGAAGCGGGAATAGTCTGTTTTGATTGATTTTCCTCGTGGTGTTGTTGGTTGTTTTGATTTGTTCGGTATTTTGATTATTTATTTGAATTGAATTGAGAGTCAATCATGCCCCTGCAAGGGAGGAAAAATTGCCAAGCACCGGGATGTAAGAATTATAATGATAGTAAGAACAATACGGCAATTTTATCTTCCTGGTTGTAGAAACTTCTAGAGCTATCCATGGGTTTCTATACACGGGATAAACGGATTGATACACACGAACACATGTTGACATGGATGTATTTAACAAGACACTGTGACACATGATACAGAGTACAGTCTATATACAAAAAAGCAAAGAACATAAAGGTCAAAGAACATACATGTGACAAAAGACAAACGACATGTAAAGCGAGATTAGAAATTACGAAAAGTATTCATTCTCTTCAACACTCTCCCTTAATCGAGCAATGCTACATTATGCTGCAATTAGGATAATCCAATGCCAGTAACACATTTCACATGACCATGAACTGGCAGACCTTTTGTCAATACATCAGCAATCATTTCAGCAGTAGGCACATAGGGTAACTTTACTTTGCATTTCTTTAAGATGTACCTAATGAAATGATAGCGCACATCTATGAGTTTTGTTCTCTGATGAAAACCTTCATTTTCAGCCAACTTCTGAGCACTCTGACTGTCATTACACAACTGAAATGGACCTCCTCTCTTACACAATTCAAAGAAGAAACCTCTAAGGAACAGAGCTTCTTTACATGCTAAAGTCAGACCTATGTATTCTGCTTCAGTGCTAGACAATGCTACAACTGGCTGCTTCTTACTTTCCCAAATTATTGGGCCTTCTGCATATTTGAATACAAAACCACTCACAGATTTCCTGTCAGTTAAATCGTTTCCAAAAGAAGCATCAACAAAACCCTTGACGTCACATTCTGATTTTTTATGCATGATACCAAGATCCACCGTACCTTTCAAGTATCTGAACACTCTCTGGACACATGTCCAATGTTCCTTACCATAACAATTATTGAATTGACTCAAATAATTAGTTACATATGCAATATCTACCCTGGTACAAATGGAAAGGTATAACAAAGCACCAATGTCCTGTTGATAGGGATAGGATTTATCACAGGATGTGGATTTCTCCAACAACAAACCTGTTTCCATTGGAGTTTTCACAGGAGTACAATCTGACATGTTAAACCTATTCAACACATCTAACATATAAAACTTCTGATCCAATTTAATACAATCTTTGCTTTTTTGAACTCTCATCCCCAGACATTCAGAGACTTGTCCCAAATCTTTGATCTTAAAATGAGAATGCAACACAGACTTCAGTTTCTCCACTTGGACATGATCATTAAAAAATACAAAAAAAAAACATCATCATAGAGGGCAATAACAACAAAAGATGATGAATCTTTACATTAATATACACATGGTTCATACAGAGACTTCTTATAACCAATTTCTCATACCAAGTGCGAGATGCTTGCTTCAAGCCATAAACAGCTTTTCGATGCCTTCAAACTTTAGAACTGTCACACTCATAGCCTTCTGGGGGGGTAGTTATAAATATCATTTTTAAGAACGCCATTCAAAAAAGCTGTTGAAACATCTAGGTGATGAACTTCCAGATCCATATTTACACCAAGAGCAAAAAATAGTCCCAATGTACTATACCTCACTACAGGTGCAAAAGTTTCCAGATAATCAACTGCATACCGTTGAGAACAACCTTTAGCCACTAAGCGTGCTTTAAATTTAGACACATTGCCTTCAGTATTATGTTTCACTTTAAACACCCATTTGCATCTTACAATATTTGTTCCCTCAGGTTTCTCAACTAATGTCCATACATCATTATCATGAAATGACTTGCGTTCTTCCTCCATCGCATTTTTCCATTGCATGCCATCCTTACCGCTAAGTGCTTCAGACACAGTGGTCGGTTCCACATAACGACCACTTTCAGCAAAATAGACTTCATAATCAGGAAATTGTTTCGGAAGTCTCTCCCTTAAAGGGTACCTCCTATCTGCATCTTCTGGGACACCAACCTGGTTAATCCCATCATTTTCATTATCATCATTATCATGAATTACAACAATGTCTTCATTAACCTGAGCAATACCTGGACCATCAATGTTGTCCCTAACCTGACCAGCAACCGAAACTTCAACGACTGGCAGGTTATCATCCTGTCCAATTCTGTTTTCATCATCATTTACAATGTCATGCATCGGACAATACATTACATCACTCATTTCAACATTTTTCTCGGCACACCTGGTGAATTTATGTTCTACAAATTTAACACTGTGCTCTACAAAAATTTATTTAGGCTTACTGGGATCAAACAGACGGTAACCTTTCTTTTCCCCATCATACCCAACAAACACAAAACATTTGCTTCTGGGTTCCAATTTGCCACTACGCACCTGTTTTGGAACATGGGCATAAGCATCGCAACCGAATATTTTCATATTCTCATGACTTACAGCTTTACCAGTCCACAATTCCTCTGGTATGTCATTATCAACTTTACTATGAGGACACCTGTTCAAAATATACACTGGCGTATTGGCTGCTTCCGCCCACAGTTTTTAGAACATCCTGCTGTAAACAACATGCATCTAACCCTTTCCATAATTGTACGATTGTGACGTTCAGCTACGCCATTTTGTTCAGCTGTATACCTTATAGTTCTCTGTTGCACAATCCCTTTTTCCTTGAAATATTTGTTCAGGTCAGAATTGACAAATTCCTAACCATTGTCTGATCGAAAGATCTTTGGTGTCTTACCTTTCTGAGTTTCACAATATGCAACAAATTCCTTGACTTTCTCCTTGGCTTCAGATTTTTGTTTCAAAAAATAAACAAAAATCTTCCTGAAAAGAATCGTCAATTATTGTCATCATATATTTAACACCATACCAGGTCTCAGGGAGCGGCCCACACAAATCAGGGTGCACCAAGTCCAAAAAACTTTCACTCCTCGAGTGACTTACTTGTGGAAATGACTGCCTTTGCTGCTTTCTGAGAAAACATGGTTCACACAATCCCTTTGGGATTTCCTTAAATTTAACAACATCAGACATTTCACTTAAGACCTGTAACTTCTGTCGCCCAACGTGACCCAACCGCTCATGCCACAAATTGTAATCAGAAACATCACTAACAAGGGCAGACATATCTTGGTTAATGTTCAGATAATACAGACCATTCAGAACTGAACCAGTAGCTAGCATGCTACCATTCACTGAGCAATTCTCTGAATCCAAGATTTCACATCCAATTTTGTTAAATACAACAACAGCACCCCTTGTAACCATCTGACTAACCGACAGCAAGTTAACATTCAGTCCTGGAACATGCAACACATCTGACAGATTATTGAAACTGTCGCTTACGTTCAGTGCAATGTCACCAACTCCTTGTACAGACAACTTGTCATTATTACCAATTACAATCTTAATATCTGGATCATCATTGCATTTATAATTTGACATAAGTTTAACATTAGGAGACATGTGAGCACTACTACCAGAATCAATGACGAAACAATTCTTTGGTGCGTGAGCAGTTAAAGCACAAAACAGACTTTTATTGGATTTTGGACACTTCGGCGCACTTTGAACTTTTGTCTTCTGTGGACAAGTGTCTCTTCCGTAACCCTTTTCACCACAAACCCAACACTTCCAACGACTTTTGTCAACCGCTTTTTCACTACCGGTAGAGCTCTTTGGTTTCTTGACATATCTGAATTCCTTCTTGGTGTTGCTGTACAGGACTGCCCCATCAGCTGACTTCTCACCGTGACTTCGGCGAAAGCTTTCGTCCAACAAGATAGACTTGATGCGGTCCAACTGTAGTTCCTCCGATGTTGAGGTTGCGGCCATAACCAAGTTATCGTATTCATCAAGAAGACCTCGAAGTACCATAGCAGCAACAAACTTATCAGCGACAGGCTCATCAACAGCTGCTATCTTCTGTGTAACAGACATAACCTCACCAATATACTTGTCCATGGAATCGAAATCTGATAACTTGAGCAAGCACAGATTTCGCATCAGCGTGATATATCTCCAATTTCCTTTATCTTCAAAGGCCTTTTCAAGGGCATGCCAGGCATCCTTAGCTTTTGCACAGCCTCGAACATGGGGATAATTGTGAACAGCCACCATGAGACATATATCCGCCAGCGCTCTCTCGTCACGCCGTTCATGTCCCTCCGACACATCTGTGCCTCGGACACTGGCCCACAATCCATGCTTTTTGAGATAATTTGACATCCCAAAAGACCAGTTCGAATAATCCTCCCAACCACTCAATTTCGGAAACCCATAGGCACAAGGACTCGAAGCATGTTCACTCATTTTGCCTTCTCACTTTTGAAGTTCACTGAAGAAAATGATAACAGAACACTGTTATGTCTGGGCCACATAACCTGTAGAAACTTCTAGAGCTATCCATGGGTTTCTATACACGGGATAAACGGATTGATACACACGAACACATGTTGACAAGGATGTATTTAACAAGACACTGTGACACATGATACAGAGTACAGTCTACATACAAAAAAAAGGCAAAGAACATAAAGGTCAAAGAACATAGATGTGACAAAAGACAAACGACATGTAGAGCGAGATTAGAAATAACGAAAAGTATTCATTCTCTTCAACACTGGTGTTTACCATGTGTAAAACTAGTGGGCAATATGGACTACTCTCGAATAAAAATATATTGAGAATAAATGTGTGCATTTCAACTCTTGTTTGTTTTCATACCCATTCTCCTTTGCATTGCAATAACATTTGTGGTTTAGGGCTACGGGGAGGGGTGGGTGGCAGCCGGCATGCCAGGCAAAAAGTGAGGTTATGGCAATATAGTGTGCATTTGGACAGTTTTCTTTATATTCATCGAATATCCCAACAGTTCTGTACAGTAGGAGAGCAATGTTTAATTAGCCTAAAGGTGAATTAAGCTCTAATACGGCATAACTGTGTCCTAGAAATGAGAGTAAAAAGGTAATCAAAGATTTAAAGGGTACATTGCCATCCATGCTTAACACAAATGTCATTATTGTAAACATACCGCAGAGATACGATTTAATTCCCAAATCATATGCAAATGTAGAAATAGAGGCTACAAATGGTAAAATTCGTAAAATTTGTAAGAGTTTCCCAAGTGTCCAAATTATAGATGTAAGTAAATTAGACAGGAAGTTCCACACTCGACATGGCCTACACTTAAATAGGTTAGGAAAAGAGTATCTTAGTGATGAAATCTGCAAAATTGTAAATTCAAATGGTAAGAATAGTTCAACAGTAATATCTTTAGAGCGGAAGCAGGGAAACTTGTAAAAGAAGCCAAACGTGAGGTTTGGCATTCAGACCTTTCGATGTCAAATTTAACTGAGTGGAACAATGGTATTTCGGATTTGTCTAGAAGCAATAATAACAACAATTATGATAATAATAATAATAATAATAATAATAATAATAATAATAATAATAATAATAATAATAATAATAATGTAAATAAATCACCAACACAAGTTTGCAAAAGTAACAAATTTAAACTTTAACACCAGAATGTTCAGTCTCTCTATAATAAAATTGATTACATAAATCTAATGCTTAAAAATGAACTTAAAGACATCTCAGCACTATGAATTCCAGAACATTGGCTGAAAGAGGAACAACTCGAATTAATTCAATTCCCAGGGTTTATACAAGCTAGTAAATACTCTAGAACTAATATTAGCCATGGTGGTAATTGTATCTACCTAAGAAATAATTTAGATCATGAACAGTTAACAGCTTATGATTATCTAATTATGGAACAGGATTTTGAATTCGCTGCCGTAAAAATACAGCAGTTTAAGTTAATAATTATATGAGTATACCGTTCTCCGTCAGGAAAGTTTCCTTTATTTATAGATAAATTAGAATTATTACTCAATAACATGAGCAAAGTACATTTCGATATAATAATTTGTGGGGATGTAAATGTGAATTTCTTAAAATTTGATAGAAATTGTGAATTATTAACTCAGTTACTAATTTCCTATGGACTGAAACCTACAGTAACTACCCCAACAAGCATAACAAAATTTAGTAAAACCACTCCTGATCACTTTTTTTAAATACAGATAAATATCACCATTCAATAGAAGTCTATTGTCCGGGTTTTAGTGACCACCATGGTCAAATACTGAGTTTTGAAGTATCCGAAACAATCAATAATAATGATAATGGAGTAAAATCAAAGTGCAGGTCATTCACTGAAACAAATGTTACATATTTCAATGACTTATTAAATAAGGAAACATGGTCAGAAATTTATAAACTAGAAAATGTAAATGATAAATGTAATGCATTTAACAGTACCCTAAAACACTATTTTGAAACAGCATTCCCCTTTAGACAAAGCACTGTTCAAGATAACAAAAATAACAATTGGATAACAACAGGGATTATAAATTCATGTCAAAGAAAGAAATTTCTACACAATTTATATAAACAATACCACACAACACCTGAATTCAATTTATACTACAAAAAATACACTAGCATATTAAATAAGGTAATAAGACTAGCAAAGAAAATGCATAATGATAATTTTATTTCCCAATCATCTAATAAAAACAGGGCTATGTGGTCCGTGATAAAGAAAGGAACTGGAAAATCTGCTAAAATACAAAAGAATATTACACTGACCAGAAATAATAAAGTGATAAATAATCCAGAGGAAATAGCAAAAACCTTCAATGACTATTTTCTGGAAATTCCACAAAAATTATTAAATAAATCACTGGTAAATACACTAAATTCTAATAATAAAATAAATATATGTAGTTATTCTTTATTTATAAATCATGTCACAAGTGAAGAGGTAAGAATAGTTATAAAAGTTATAAATGCGCTGGCATTGATGGCATCCCAGATGCAATTTTAAAGAAATGTGCAGAAAATATAATAAATTTACTTACACACTTAATAAACAGTTCAATTCTCTCAGGAACATACCCGGATATTTTGAAGTTATCAAAAGTAATTCCAGTGCACAAAACGGTTCAAAAGATGAATTAGATAACTATCGTCGTATTACCTTACCAACTGGTATCGCAAAAATTGTGGAAAAAATAATGTATAGGAGACTGAACTGGCCTATTCTTGGATTTATCGAAAGCATTTGATGTTGTTGATCATAAAATCCTCCTTACAAAACTAAATCAATATGGTATTAGAGGTCTAGCTAATAAATGGATAGAGTCTTATTTAACAAGGCGTAAACAAATAGTAAGCTTGAGACACAAGGATGATGGAACCAAATTACATAATGAAACATTGTACAATGAGGGAATTATTAAATTTGGAGTACCCCAGGGATCGGTTTTGGGCCCACTACTCTTCCTTCTATATATCAATGATATAACACAGAACGTTCATTCACATAAGGAAATTTTGTTTGCGGACGATACAACACTCGTAATAAAAGGTGAAGCTAAACTGCTGACTCCGTTACAGGAGAGTTAACCAAATAATCACAAGATAATCACCTAATAATCAACTATAAGAAAACAATATGTCTAAATTTCCACACTATACAGAATTGGAATCCTGCGAAGCCCAATATAACATTAAATGGTCATCAAATAGAAAATACATCAGAAACAAAGTTTTTAGGACTATGGATACAACATGACTTGAAATGGAATAAACATATACAATATCTGAATACTAAACTGAACTCGATGTGCTTTGCGTTACGTATTTGGATAACCTGCACTAGCATGCACACATTAAGAACTACTTATTTTGCTTATTTCCATTCATACTTAAGATATGGGGTCATATTTTGGGGTATGTCGCCAGATGTACTAAGCACGTTTAGGATACAAAAGAGGGCGATTAGAATTATGGCAAATGTAAACACTAGAGAATCATGTTGACCTCTGTTTAAAGATATAAACATTCTCCCTCTGCCCTGTATATATATATATATATATATATATATATATATATATATCTTTAAAAGTATTATGTTTGGTAAAAAGAATGTAATGAATAAGGATGTTTCTCTTAAAACAAACAATGATCTTCATAGGCATAACACAAGACAAAATCAAAACATTCATATTTCACACACACACACAAGAATATATCAAAAAGTTACTTATCACACAGGAGTTATATTATACAATAAACTACCCCAGTATATAAAACTTGCCCCAAAAATAAAAACCTTTGATAGAATGTTGAAAGCTTATCTGCAGTGCCATTGTTATTACTCTGTAGTTGAATATCTTAGTGTATAGAAACGATGAAATCTATAATTATATTTTACTTTTCTATTTTAATTGTAATACCTAGCAGTAAGTTGTTGTATTTAAAGAATTAAGTTTTCATATTATGATAATAGAATAAGGTGTAAATAGTTGTCCAATAAGATTGTATCTCTTAAGATCTGTTATTATAATAAGTTATAAATAGTTATAGTATTAGTATTACTGTATATACCTATTAGTAGCCTACTTTTATTTTATAGATGTAAATTCTGACGTGTCCTATATCAAAAATGTATTGTATACATGTATTTGATCAAATGGAATTAATAAAACTATCTTAATAAAACTATCTTCGTGACAAATCTATTGCCAACATTGATATATATCAAAATGTATTATTTTCCTATCTGGACGTATATTTCAGCGCCTAGCGAAAAGCGCAGTTATGTTTGTGTTATTTTCATGAATAATCAATAACTCATCGCAGAACATACTGTTCAATTACGTGTAATAAAGGCTACTTTCATATGGCTTTTTACTTTTTATTTTGCCATACTTGCCGGAGCAGTACATAGCCTCAAGCGTTGCTCCCTCTCGGAAATTCTATAACCAAAAGTGACGAATCTCTTATAGTTTATATGATCCTTGGCAAGACCTTCCTCTCGCTAGACGCGTCCCCCTATGGCTGTGTTTCTATCTCCCAAAATTTTAATAATGGCACCCCATCGTGTTCGTTAAGCTGCCATTTTGGTGGCCGGCACGGCCTAGGGTGGGGGCTTAACGAAGACGAGTGAATCAAAACTTTCTAACAGTTGCGTGTGCTCTTCCGTCGCGTACGGGTCGGTCTCCCTTAGCTCGCCTGTTCGAATCGCCTCGTGTGTGGAGAGCGACTGCTTCTGTTAAGTAGTGTGACTGTGTGTATTCACGTATACTTGTGTGTGCCTAAGTGTGTATTAGTGACTCCTACTTAGTGAATAGTAGACCCATTCTCGGTTCTATATATCGGGGACATGTCGGACACCAGTGGGGGTGCGGAAAATCCGGGCCCACCTAACGATGCCATGGACATTATTCTTACGGAGATTATGCCTTTAAATGCCCCGTTTACCCCAGCCTTATCTTCTGCTACCCCGTCATCTGATACGAATTTGCCCCCTGTAATTTCGACCTCCTCAGCTCCGTCAACTGGGGCCGATCCTCCGAGACCGTACCCCTCAACCCACTCTGGGCCCTATCATGTTAATGTCGAGTCTGTCGACAATTCGCATATAGGTCATTTACATCCGATGGCTTTGGGACGACTGTTCTATGAGAAAAAAAATCGAGGGAATTTCGGCCATTCACCGCAAGGGGCGCAATCGCATACAGATTACCTTCAACACGGCTCGAGCCGCCAACCTCTTTCTTAAAAACCCCTTACTCACCGAAAAAAGTTGAAAGCGTTCATTCCATCCTCGAACATCCAACGGATAGGCTTAATCTGTGGTGTCGATTTATCTCTATCGAATGACGATATCCTGCAGTATATTGAGTCGCCATGCCCCATAATCAAACTCCAACGCATGTCTCGCCGTAAGATGATTGACGGTTAAGTGGAGATGCTCCCCACGGGGACGATAAAACTTTTTTTTGAAACGCAGACTCTCCCAAAATATGTCTCAATTTTTCATGCTGTCCTTGAGGTCCACCATTTTATCTTTAGGCCGATCATATGTAATCGATGTCAGCGGTATGGACATACCGGTCAAAATTGTCGTGCAAGAGCTCCCTGATGTGGCCGCTGTGCTCAAGGCCATGAAACTTCAACATGTTCCCAAGTCTTGGTACGATGCGTGCATTGTGATGAGAATCATACAAGCGGTTCCTCCCAGTGTGTGTACCATCAAAATCAAGTTGAGATAAAAACACGCATGTGTGTCGAAAATAAGTCATACCAAGAAATTGTTGCCCCATTTTCTAACCTCTTTCAATCACTTACCGTTCCTCAGCAATTTCCCCCACTAATACCCCCGCTTCTACCACGCTACCTAAAAAACGTAAATTTACATCCATTGTTCAAATCTCACCCAAAGTGATACCACCTTTGGGTTACGGCCAGCAGGCCTATCTCTCGATAGTTCGGCCAGACCATTTGACTCGTCCGGTGCCCAGTGCCGTCACTCCGTCGACGTCTACCATGCACTTCAGCCCCCCTCCTCCCCCTCCTGTGCCACCCAAAACTGGTGTGCCCCCTGCCATCACACGTGATTATCTCCAACTTATGGACCTTTTGGGCTCGAATGCCCAATGGGCCCACATTTTAAAAAATATGTATGATAAAATAGTTCTTCTCCCGTTCCATTCTCTTCCTCCCGAATCCCAACCACATGAGTCACCCAGGGATGTACAATCATCTCCCATCCCATGAAGATCCTACAATGGAATTCCCATAGCATATTAAACAAGCGGCATGAACTCCTTCTTCTCATACAGGAATATCAGCCAGAGGTTGTCCTGCTACAGGAAACATGGTTGTATCATTCCTTATTGTTCAATATACCGAAGTATGTAGTTGAACGTCATGATGGGCCCCCATTACGGTGGAGTGCTTACTCTCATTCATGAGTCCCTTGCCTATAAAGTGATACCCTTTCTTTTTCATCTTCCCCGCACATATCTCCTTACTATTCAAGTTGACAAGTATCATATTACCAATCTTTACATTCCCCCAGATGTTAAGGGCAACGAACGACAGTGGAAATCCTTCTTCACTTATTGTCAATCCTTTCCGTACCATTTTCTGGGCGGTGATTTCAATGCTCATCACACGGAATGGGGCAGCGCCCGAATTACGCCCAAAGGTCGTCATGTCTGGACGTCGTCCCAACTTGCTTCATTTCATCTTCTTAATGATGGTTCCCCTACCCGTCTTCCTGCCCCTGAGCAAGCACCCAGTGCTGTCGACTTAACCTTTGTATCCCTTTCTCTCGCACACCTGTTCTATTGGCAAACAACTCCAGATCTGCATCTCAGTGATCATTATCCCATCATCATTACCGGTTCATCTATACACCTGCCCCCACCCCCCGAGCATACTCCTCGCTTCTTTCGACAGTTTAAAAATTTTGATGAAGTGTTGTTTTCCGAATATATCCAACAACATTTTTGCCATGCCGCTCCGCCTGTACGCTATTCTTATGAATCCTTAATTACCATTATTAATATATATTTTGACACTTATCATCCACTCGTTCCTTGTCGAGAACGATCTGGTCAAGCCCTTTTTCACATCCCCTGGAGGGACGACGAATGTATACGCATGGTCAAGGGCCGCAAAGCATTGCTTCACCTCCTTCGTAAATACCATACCCCGTATACTTATTTGCAGTATAAAAAGTTTGTTGCGAATATGCACCGCACTTTCAATGACAAACGTCGTACTGCTTGGCATAAATATGTCAATTCTATTAATCACCAAACTCCCCTTACTCAAATATGGAATTCTGTACGCAACTTATCAAGGAGTATAAAATATGCGCCTCCACATCGTCTTACTTTTGAAAATTCTTTATGTTTCTATAGTAGTTTAACGCCTGATTTTGTTGCCTGTGCCCCACCAGTTTTTTTTTTATATTTATTATCTCATAAGGGGCACCTGAGCCGAGGCTCGTGATAGTGCAGTACATCAAGGTAACAATGGTATTTTAGAAATTACATGTAAGTTACATTGTTGAATCCATTAAGAATTTAAACAGTTCTTTCCTGAAAGTTCTCAGTGAGGAGATAGTTTTCAGGCCATCAGGCAGTCTATTATATATAGATGATGAGTAATGCCATAGTGAATTATTTCCAAACCTGCTGGTATTTATTACATTATAGTGGATATTGCTTGCATTTCTGGTGATGTGTGAGTGGGTATCTGAATTGGTTGTGAGTATGATATTTGAATTGGTTATTTTATGTTTAATTTTATATATCATTATTACTGAGGCTCTTTGACGGAGACAATTTAGTGATAGGACATTACATTGTTGGTATAATTGAATTGTAGGTGTTAACATGGGAAGATTGAAAAGTATTTTCAAAGCCCTTTTATGTAATATATTAATTTTATTGAATAATCCTTTGCTGCAACAGGCCCAAATGTGAATCATGTATGCAATGTGACTTTCAATAAGTGCGTGATATATAGACTTCAGTAGTGCTCGAGAAACTTTGTATTTTACTCGGCTTAGAACTCCTATAGCTGGAATTATTTTTCCACCAATAGCTTTGACATGATCATCCCATGAGAGTAGCTCATCAATGACTAATCCCAAAAATTTGGTAGATTTAACTCGGGGTAGACATTGGTCGTGGAAGAATAATTGCATGTCCAAAGGTAGGTTGTAGGAAGGCTTGTGAAAGACGATATAGTTAGTTTTACTTAAGTTAACTGTTAGACGGTTTTCATGCATCCATGATAGAATCAGATGTGCATCTTCCTGCATTTTCTGTTCGAGTTCATGGACAGACTTTCCAACATAGAATACATTGGTATCATCAGCAAATAGGGATATTTTACCGTTTAAATTTAGTCTACCAATGTCGTTGATAAATATTAAAAATAATATTGGGCCTAAAACAGATCCCTGTGGCACCCCAATAGTAATAGCTTGGCAACTACTCTCAGCATTCATGCAACTAACAAATTGTTCCCTGTCTTTAAGGTAATCTACAAACCAGTGAAGTGCAGTTCCTCTCACACCAGCTGATTCTAATTTATGAATCAGTAGAGAGTGATCCACAGTGTCGAAAGCCTTTTTTAAGTCTATAAATAAACCTGAAGCAAGCAATCCTGAATCTAGAGCCTCTTGAAGTCTAACAATAATATCTTCCACTGCATTGTTTGTGCTAGAGTTGGGAATGAATCCATACTGATGCTTATAGAAATAATGGTTACTAAGAAGAAATTTTAGTAGCCGGTCCTTCACTACCTTTTCTAATATTTTAGAAATAACAGGAAGTATTGAGATAGGTCTATAATTATTAACATCATGTTTATCTGATCCCTTATAGATTGGTACTACTCGGGCCACTTTTAACTTCTTAGGAATTTTCCCTTCGCTCAAGGATTTATTTATTAATTTTGTGATATACGGTACTAACTGATTAAACAGGGTCTTAATTATGTTATTATTTAAGCCAGAAACATCCAAACTACTACTTTTTTTAAGATCATTAATTATTCGTGAGACTTCAATTTCATCTGTGGGCTCAAGAAAAATAGAGTTGACAGGTCCTGTTACTGATTTGGTGCAATCGTTGATAGGAATTTTATCGGCAAGTGACTTACCAATACTTGTGAAATGTTCATTAAAAATTGTACAGACTTCAGTTGGATTTGTAACCAAATTACCATTTACTTCCAGGTTAATATTACTATTATTATTGGCTTTGGTATCTGTAGATAATATTTCATTGATAATTTTCCAGTGATTATTTGTGTTGTTTAATCTATTCAAAAAATATGCATTTTCTAGTTCTCTTCTCATTTTTGTTACTTTCTTACAGTGTGCATTATAGTCTGCAATTAGCTCCTTTGACTGATACTCACATCCAGATCTTACTCTGATTTGCTGCCTTTTTAGTTTACTATATAACCTGTTCTTTTGATCAATTAGCTTTAAAAAATCTGGAGTTACCCATGGACAAGATGGCCTTAATCTTCCACTTGTATTATGACTCGATCTTAGGTCCCTAGTCTCACTGTTGACGTTTTCCAAATAATAGATCAATTTGTCCACTGTTATTTCACAGCTATCATCATCCTTGATCTCTAATGGATTAACAGACATAAAATAATCCATGGCTTGTAAATTCCATCTTTGCATTTGCTTATGCCTTTTATGAACTTGAGCAGTACCAGTAATAGGAATTTCAAAGTCGCATACTAAAAGGTTGTGGTCACTAAAATCACTGAATACATTATACAGGTTGCAACAATACTGTTTGTTAATATAGATATGATCTATCAAGGTAGCACTATCAGTTGTAACTCTGGTCGGATATATTGTATTACATGCATTCTGGTTGAAACAAACACATAATTTATCAAGTTCTTCAGCTAGACGACTTTGTCCTAACTTATCTATATTCATATCTCCGACTGTAAAGCATGCTTTATTACTATACTTCATCCAAGTATCCTCAAGAATTTTAAGAAATTCAGTGCCATGATTCACATTCGGGTTGTAGCAAGCTAAAATTTGGAAATCCTTACTAAAACCGATTACCTCAACAAGCAATAGATTATAGGGTGTTTTAGTATCATTAATAGACATCACTATATTTGCCTTAAGAGGCCTTTTGATGAAAATAGCTATCCCTCCCCCTCTAGTATTAACTCTTGAACAAAAGTAACCGTCATATCCATTTACATTGAAATATTTCTCCTCTTCAAGACATAACCATGTTTCAGTCAATACTATAATATCCGGGAAATTTGCTTCGGTTATAATAAGGCTGTTGAACTGACTCCATTTATTCCTGATACTCTGACAGTTTGAATATAAAATTCTAAATCCGTACACGCCTTCCAAGTTTACTTGTCTAATACAACCAATTCTACCAGCTGAACTCCGAAATGCCCTCTCTCTCAAAAATTCTTCAACCCCCGGTCCCGATTACAATTCTTACCACGTGCTCAATAGTTTACCCTCTTCCGCACATCTGGTCCTACTTGAATTTTACAATAATGTCCTACGTACAGGTCAGATTCCTTCCACATGGAACGACTTTTTATTACTTCCCATCTTAAAACCTGGCAAAAACCCCGCCCTTCCCTGCAGTTATAGGGGAATTCAGCTCGGGTCCTGTATCAAAAAACATTTCAGCGTATATTGTTGGCGAGACTGATATGGGCTCTTGAGTATTATGATTTGGTCCCAAAAACCCAATTTGCTTTTATAAAACGAAAATCGACTACCGATGCTCTGAATATCTTCCTCACTGACCTCCTATTGGCCAGCTGTCGTAAACATTTTACGGTAGCAGTATTTTTAGACATTCAGGGCGCATATGATTTTTTTTACGAGCAATCATTTTTATGTCAACATCTCGTTGTTATTGGCTGTACTTTGTAAATGGAAATTCCCCTCTCCTTTTATAAAACTGATTGCCGCCTTTCTTCACTCCCGTGCAACGCATCGAAGCCGGCTACTTTACGGCGGCTACTTTACGCCGGCTTCGATTGCTTGGGTACCATTCTGCAGCTTGTTGTAGTTCTTCTTCGTCCCTGCGTACAGGATCTTCCGTATTCTTTCCGATTATAACAAGATTCTTTGGTGCTACAAAGCAAAGCCCATAAAAACAAAAAAGAAGAAGACGTTTCAGGGCCGTGTTTCCTGTTTAGTTTAAAAATGGCGGGAGATTGGAAGCAGGTAATACGTTCAATTTAGTTAGTTATTGTTGTTTAAAGGGACGGAACTACGAGGTCATCTGCCCCTACGTTCGATTTTACCAAGACCAACTACAATACTCAGACCGTAATGCAGGTCTCGAAAGTGTAAAAATGGCGTATGCAGAAGCCCCGGCATATTGTTTGTTTACATTCGTTTTTGGGATTCACTATTTAGCTTTGATTAGCTTCGTTTGATGAAAGTTGGGATAAGCTGTCACTCATCTGTAATTTTTAGTGTCTTCTGTATGTCTGTAAAGTCCAGTTCGCGTTAATGTACTGCAATCGTATGTGATAATACGCTTAATATGGACTGGTTCGTTTGTGTGATGATTGTCCAGTCAATGGTTGGCATTGTGTCATTAACTTAGGATGTTGAAGTACACCGCAATGATTTGCTGGTTATTGACAATATAATAATAGCTAAGTACACTTCAGAAGTGTCGAACTTAAGTACGTAAAGGGAAAACGCATTGAGCATCTACGGCTAGACCAAACCATTGACGTTATCTTGAACGTTCAGCAATATGTGCCTCTGTAAATCCTTACCAGTCTGGCAGATGTTCTATACTCGGACTTACAAAAGATGCTCGGTGAAAGCTGTCATGTTCACTTTAGACCATCCTTTGTATAATTATTTTTAAAAACTGAAATTACCTGATTTTAGTCGGGAGGATATCAGGAGAGGATTGAGTATTAGATGTTCACTGCTCCGCTGTCATAGACCCACCATCCCACCCAAACAGCAACACGACTTATATAGTTGAAATCGAAGTTCTCACCACCATCTTTCTCACTGAGTCAGTATTGCCAACCCCACGCGTTTGGTACTATTTCGCACGTGATGTATGAAATCACTAAGTGAACTCAATTACAGTGTTTATTTATGTATTTATAATGTTTTACATACAAAAACAGACCTAACCTGGGGCTTATGCCCCAGGCCCCCTTGCTTGTGGTACTAACATTAATTTTCGACCAGGCAGTACCTAACCTAGTAGCGGACATAAATTGTATGTTATTAATGTTTTACATACAAAAACAGACCTAACCTGGGGCTTACGTCCCAGACCCCTTTGCTTGTAGTAGTAATTTTCCACAAGACAGTGCCTAACTTAGTAGCAAAGGCGTGTGGTGAATTTCTTTATTCAAGTTGGTAACGTAGTCACATGATCGGCTTTCGGGTGTCACATGACTGTCAAAGATGGCGTCCGAAAGTGAAGAAAAATTGCATTCTTTCTGTGAAATAACAATTATTGCGGTGCAGCAGTGGCTATTGAGTATGAAGAGATTGTGAAACGACTCCCAACAACTCCCCGAAAGGTATGCATATCATAAATGATATATTTTCAATAAGCTAAGGTGTTAAAAGTTGTTAAATGTGATAGGATGGTCTAAAGTGAACAATAAAGAGTGCGTCTTCACTCGTCACGGTCATTAGACCGCCAGTATTTGTGTCTTCCTGCAAGCCTCTTGGAATGCTATGAGTCATGATCTGCCTCAGTGGCAACGCAGCATTTCCCCACGTGCTAGCTTTGACAGCTGTCGGCGAGCTTTATTGGTAATTCAGAGTATACACTGCCTTGTATACATGCCAAATAATACAGTGAACTTCTGTTTTATAGGCTAAGGAAGATGTTTCCCCTGTGCCAAACAGTGAACTCATTGTGTTCCGTCATTATTCATACTTTTGTGATTCTTATAGCTTGCAAGTTATTTTTTATTATGGTGTGTGTAATAAAGTGTTGTGAGTACCTTGCCAATTATGTACTTATATTGCGAGATGGTGTGCCGCGATAATTCCGTAAGAGGGAGATGGTGCGTTCCAACCTATAGTACTTTACTAAATCAACTATTTCCAGCGTACAACTATTCCAAACGGTAACAGCGAATGTTTAATAGGTTAGATGGTAACATATTATCGTGTCCCTTGTGTGTAGTATTCTCCATAATTATGTTCTGATATCCACACGATGACTTCTTTGCATATTTCAATCAATTAATTCGGTGTGATGTTTTACCAGAGATTTTAGAAAATCCCACGAGAGGTCTTAATCGAATTGTATCTCTATGGCGTTGGTTCGATTATTTCAGGCAACTATTCACATTCCGATTGTGTACACAAATACTCTGCATGTGCTGGGACAGCACTTCAGTAACCAGGTACTTTCTTCTCTCCTACTTCAGAAACTGTTTGATTTTTTTGCTATTAATATTGATCTATAATTACTGAACTTAAATGCAAATCGTGATAACTCGCCAAAAAAAGCTTCTTATTCAACCACAGAAACAGTGAGACTATTGTAGCTTCCCCTTGGGTGAAGACGAAGAAACCTATAATTCGAGGCCAGCACTATATAGATAAATTAATTCAGGTAAGTCTAAATTATTGATGCATATTTCTTCGGAACCTAGTCTCGTCTAGTGATATCTTTTATGCTCTTAGGTGAGTAAAAATAATAATGTATACGAACTGTGACAAGCCCGATGACATGATCTTAGCTATTGGTAGGGCAACCATCGCCGCCATATTTTTTCTACATTAAGGTCTGAGGATTGTAGTTGGTCTTGATTTTACTGTGTTGTTGATATGTTCGAGAATTAGCATTTTAGTATGGTAGAAACGTACGAAGATGTAATGTTAGGTTAGGGCATAGCCTATATGTCTTGTAGGCAAGGGTCAGAGCTACCTATATTCTATGGGTTAGCGTCATAATCAGTTCAATGGCAGCATGAAGAAAGAGGCAGTGACAAAATACAACTTCCGTAGATTTCTTTCTGTGGGCCAAACATAGAGGTGTCGCAAATGATCGTACTAACTTAAATCAGCCATTCTGACTTGCTACGAATTGCACATTTGTCAGCAATAATTGGAATGACTTGTGACACTGTTTTAACATGGATTAATGTTTTGGGGCTAGTGGTCCTTGGCCTCCAATAATAAAAAGCCTGCCCAATGTCCTCTGGGAGCTGTCCGTCCTGCAGATGCTATGTTTGCCGTTAGAGGCGCCCTACATGAGCAGTTCAGTTGGCGGTATTTGTACACTGTGTACCCATGAATATGCTACTGATGATGCTTGTTGTTTTAAGGGGCCTAACATCTAGGTTATCGGCCCCTATATGCTACTGAAATAAGGCCATTGTATTATGATGGTATACTGTTGCATGCCATTTTGCAAACAAGGCTCTAAAAATAAACTTCCTGGAACTAGTTTTCATGAATTTCCTAGTCGACAGCCAACTAGGAAATTATGGATTGAAGCAATAAGCAGATGCTGACCACGAGACTGAAAATTAGGTGATCTTGTATTATTGCTCCAGTTCTGATGATGATCACCTGACCACATCGTTGTGTAGGTAGTGGATAGCATTCTTGGCTGTTGCCCCCAGAGATTCATGTTAGAATCCAGGCTCTGCCAAGAAATTGAATTCTGGTCTGAGGGCTGGAACGAGGTACACTCAGCTTCATGAGGCAAAACTGAGAAGAGGTGGGTTAGATTTCCATCTCATCCTTCCTTGGAATGGTTTTCCGTGGTTTCCCACTTCTACTCCAGGCAAATCCCGGAATGGTTCCTAACTTATGGTCACCTTCCAAATCATCTCCGGAATTACAAATGCACATGCCACAATGACACAGGGTAGCAGACACTAGGCTAAATAACCACCTTTCTATGACAAGAGCTGCATTGGCCTATATTGAAGGGTATTTGGTACAAGCTGTCGAGTCCGCCTCATTGCGTAGTGGCTAGCATCCTTGGCTTTTACTGCAAAGGCCCAAGTTTGATTCCTGGTTCTGAGGGCTGGAATGGGGTACACTCAGCCTCATGAGGCAAACCTGAGAAGAGGCGAGTTCGATTCCCAAGTCAGCCATTCTGGAAGTGGTTTTACATGGTTTTCCATTTCTACTCCTGTACCGGTACGCAATTTACGGCCACGTCCACTTCCTACCCAAATTTTACCTCAATTACAAATACATACACTATTACAGACATTACAGTGACACAGGTTATCAAACAAATTCTACACACACCCAAGAACATGGGGCTTTAAGGCCATGCCCACTTCCTACCTAAATTTTACCTCAATTACAAATACATACACTATTACAGACATTACAGTGACACAGGTTATCAAACAAATTCTACATACACCCAAGAACACGGGGCTACATGACCGCGACGTTGCAACGCCCCTAAAGAAACAACAATATCGTGTCAATAGTGGTTGATAAAATTAGTAGTATCCAGAGTTAGTTGGTTAAGGGACGGAACAGCTAGGTCAACTGCCCCTCGGTATCCCGAGTCCATCTCCAGTAATGCCACTAATAAAATTCAAAGACAAAGGTGGTCTCCGGTAACGTTAAGCTAGATGAAATGATATCAGTTAGGCTCAGCAGTGCAGGAATAGCACAAACATTAACTAGAATACTGTTGCCACATGTTGATAAAAATTATATTCTACAGCGTGGAGTTAGTGATCATCCTGAGGAACTGAGAAGGATAAAATTGCAAAAGTTTCTGCACACATCTGTCACTAACTACACCAATGACATGTTAACATCTTGAGAAGAAAAACAAATTATGAGAAGAAAGAATCACAAAAATTAAGAAAAGTCGTTCCTTTTTACTGAAACTCTATGGTAGGCCACGCTGGTAAAAATATTCATTGCAACCATCTACCTTACTCTTGTAGCCTACATACCAGACATTAGTTGCATTAGTTGTGCGTGCTATCGAATAAGGGAAATCCGCAGTTGAAACGAACTCCTACTACTACAAGACTAACATCTCTTATATTTTACTTCATTCTACTCAACAATGTGTGTTCATGTACTAGTCCAGTCAAATTAGACCAAAAAGGATGGTTTTGCTGCATTAAATCATGTAGTTCCAAATTTTTTAGGAATGTGTAGAGGGAGGTTCCCTGAACAACGCCTAATAAAGTCCCGTCGATTTCAGGTGCTGTGGGGGGGGGGGGGGGCTCGAAGGCCCCCCTTTTTCGTTTTTGCCGCATAACTTTCAAACGGTGCATCTTACAGAAATCGTTATACTTTCCTAACTGAAAGGTAATTAAATGCCCTACAAAATGGTATATTCATTTTCACACCTGTGTGTTACCTTCTTCGAGATATGAGCTGAAGAACATGGAAAATTTGAAGAAAAATATGTAGCGCCTCACGTTTCTCGTCAAACTTGCCCTTCAAATCCGTTTGCCTTCCATTTTACAGGAAAGTCGTGAGGAAGGAAGTTGTAGAGCACGAAGTTGCCTTCAAGAATATATATACTTATGCTAATTTATCTTTATATCTTTAAACGTTATAGCGTTTTGACGAATCGGGGTCGGTTTCGAGATTTCGCTAGTAAACTGCTCATTATTTTACTTATGTTTTCAACGGCTTTAACTCTCTGTAACTCGTTATTTATTGATTATATAAACATAAATGGTATTTATTACCCATATAAATAATGATATATACCGTACCTAGAATGTATAAATATATATGAACGCAGTGGCGTATATATGATTGTTTTGGGGGAGCCCAGTATTTCGGAATACAATTTCGTTTTTATGGGAATGAAAACATGATCAAAATCTAATAGTTTGCAGTCCAGCCCATCGGAGTATACCGGTATATATATGTTCTGAAGAGTTTGTTATTTTTCGCTGTAGGCCTATATATTCTTTAAAAAATAAGTTATAAATGCCTCTTTTATAGTTAACGCCACTGTTACCCTCTTATAATAAAAATAAATTTACTTGTTGGACAAAGAGAAACTTGAATATGTCATTCAATTGTTTAAAATGTTCATAAATTACTGACCAAATTGGGGGGGGGGGGTGTTGGTTATAAACTGTATATGTTTGAAATGCGTACATTTTTCTGTGAGACTGTACCTAGCCCGTTTAGTACGTGTTAGTGCGTAAAATGGGTCACCTGGTATGTCCCCAATTACCGGTGTCCACTGTAAATGTATGTCTGGAACCTATACACCAAGGTACAAGAAGGCCACAGTTTAATAAAAGTGACCACCTAGGAATGAGACATAGAGAGGAATAAGTAACAACCCAAACATAATTCTAATACAATCGTTTTTTTAAATTTTTTACTAGCAAACATTTCATACTCCTCACCGTCCAACTCTTCTGACTCTAATTGAATGGGAGCCCTGTTGGTGCAAGCGCCGTGGCAATTGCCACAGACAGGTGAGCAGTGGATGCCGGCTTTCCTGCGTCCACATCTCATACCGCAGCCTGTTGCACAACGGCAAAATATAGAATTGAGCACGCTGTCAGGTGCAATAGCGGCCTTGGTCTTAATAGGAGTCAGATATCCCCCATCTCCCCTTGTCCAACCCCAACGTGCTCCCATTCAATTAGTCAGAAGAGTTGGACGGTGAGGAGTATGAAATGTTCGATAGTCAATAAAAACGTTTGTATTAGAATTATGTTTGGGTTGTTACTTATTCCTCTCTATGTCTCATTCCTATGGTCGTAATACTTAGAGTTGACGTCTGACAGCTAGTGCTGGAGGGAGGAGCATTGCACGTGCCATTTCACGCGGTTGCCACATTCCTGCATTCCATACCCTACCCTTCTCACTTCCGGCTGGCTTGTTCGTTCATTCTGACCGCTGTGTTTTCTTGTAGACTACCTGGCCAGACCATGACTGACTTGGTCTTATGTTCGGTTTTCTTTAACAGAGGTCGGGCTGAAAAGCTCAGACAGTAGAGCGCTGGCTTTCTGAGCTCAACTTGGCCGATTCGATCCTGGCTCAGTCCGTCACCTCTCTCCATCATCAGCTTACTACTGTTGATAGCTTTATATTCAAAACCAAGGTTATGAACCACTTTCAGTAAGGAAGAGTAACTGCCTTTAAATAAGTCGTTCGGAAGTGTAAATAACAGTTTTTGAATTGTTGGATGTTCCCTCCTGGTGTAGTAAGAATATATGCGCCGGCGAATAGCATCATCTTTAAACGGATCCAGATTTGTAATTCTGGAGGTTCTAGGCAGCTTCTTTCCAGGCATGGACAGTTTAGATGAACCCTCTTCTGAGTTATATTTCTCCATCGTAACTCTTGTCACAGTACTTTTACTAACTCTAAGAGCTTTCGCAGTGCGTTCTTGAACTCTCTGGAATGGAATTAAAGGAACATTCCTTTCCGAAAAACTCTTAGCCTCCTCTTCAAAGAATTCCCTTGCGGCACATATAATTTCTCTTCCTTGGTGATGAATTGTCACACCATGACCGGCGGTATTTTTTTCATGAGGTGGACGAGTTCTGGGCCTCCCTCTCCCTCGAGGAGTATTCATAATGCTCGAAATATATATTGCAATACAATAATTGTAGGTCTACGTAATTAGTATTTAAAATACCGTTAGATACTTAATGACGGCCTCCAAACAGAAACACAAATAGAATAACACTCACGCTGAACTGCTTGTGACAAGATCTAACTCAGAAGTGCGAGGTTTGGCAAGTCCTACAAACTCCTCCTCAATATGAGCTGGCCAGAGGGCTTATCTCCATGGCAACCGCAGTCGCCCCACCCCGTTTCCGTGACAACCATACCCCCACCTCTCTTTAACCCACCCCGGTAGGCAGTAAAAGGACCTCCCTCTAAGAACTGTCAGAATTCAACTCTAAGTATTACAACTGTAGGTGGTCACTTTTTTAAACTGTGACCTTCTTGTACCTTGGTGTATAGGTTCCAGACATACATTTACAGTGGACACCGGTAATTGGGGACATACCAGGTGACCCATTTTACGCACTAACACGTACTAAACGGGCTAGGTACGGTCTCACAGAAAAATGTACACATTTCAAACATATACAGTTTATAACCAACACCCCCCCCCCCGTTTGGTCAGTAATTTATGAACATTTTAAACAATTGAATGACATATTCAAGTTTCTCTTTGTCCAACAAGTAAATTTATTTTTATTATAAGAGGGTAACAGTGGCGTTAACTATAAAAGAGGCATTTATAACTTATTTTTTAAAGAATATATAGGCCTACAGCGAAAAATAACAAACTCTTCAGAACATATATATACCGGTATACTCCGATGGGCTGGACTGCAAACTATTAGATTTTGATCATGTTTTCATTCCCATAAAAACGAAATTGTATTCCGAAATATTGGGCTCCCCCAAAACAATCATATATACGCCACAGCGTTCATATATATTTATACATTCTAGGTACGGTATATATCATTATTTATATGGGTAATAAATACCATTTATGTTTATATAATCAATAAATAACGAGTTACAGAGAGTTAAAGCCGTTGAAAACATAAGTAAAATAATGAGCAGTTTACTAGCGAAATCTCGAAACCGACACCGATACGTCAAAACGCTATAACGTTTAAAGATATAAAGATAAATTAGCATAAGTATACATATTCTTGAAGGCAACTTCGTGCTCTACAACTTCCTTCCTCACGACTTTCCTGTAAAATGGAAAGCAAACGGATTGGAAGGGCAAGTTTGACGAGAAACGAGAGGCGCTACATATTTTTCTGCAAATTTTCCATGTTCACCAGCTCATATCTCGAAGAAGGTAACACACAGGTGTGAAAATGAATATACCATTTTGTAGGGCATTTAATTACCTTTCAGTTAGGCAAAGTATAAAAATTTCTGTAAGATGCACCGTTTGAAAGGTATGCGCCAAAAACGAAAAAGGGGGGCCTTCGAGCCCCCCTCTGCCCCCCCCCCCCCTGCGCAGCACCTGAAATCGACGGGACTTTATTTGGCTTTGTTCAGGGGACCTCCCTCTACACATTCCAGAAAAAATTGGAACTACATGATTTAATGCAGCAAAAAATCCTAATTTGACTGGACTATACTGTAAATATAGTGTATAGGTACATTTTAACTGGTTTTAGCTTGCGATAGCAATGCTATTACATGTTAATGTTAGGTGGTAACTCAGCCCTCCAGTGGTCAATATGCGCACTGCTAGGAGGACAGTGTTGATGTATTGAACGCCATGATTGAGTAGGCTTTATATTATTGGAGGCTAAGAGTGGTCAAGCAAAAATTTGCATGCGTGCACAGATACTACCGGCATATCATTCCTGCCTTGGTCAGGCGAGTAAAAGAAACGTACGATATAAGTTGTATCATTCTCGGAGGTGATCTAAATATCGATTTAAAAAGTACTCCAGGCAAAAGTTCCTCTCGTTTATGCGCAGTACGTTTCATCCTGAGATGAATAATAATCCAACCATTTCAACGACATGAAATAGTACATGCGACACCGTGTTCAGACGATTTTTAAATAAGTTAATATATATGCCTATCTATATAATATATCTCTCTACGCTGACGATATGGTACTAGGTTCAGAAGACATCACAGAAGTACCGGCAGCTTCAGTGGTGTAATTGGTAACATGCTGGGCTTCTATGCCCAAGGTCGCGGGTTCAAACCCGGCCGAAGTCGTCGGATTTTATAAGAGCGTTGATAATCCCTCAGTATGCCTTCCTTTGGAGGGGAAGTAAAGCCGGTGGTCCCATGTCATAGATTTATGGGATGATAAAGAACCTTCCACTTATTACACTTGTGTGAAGCTAAATTATAGGTTATATTTGAATAACGCTCTCAGGTTCCAATGTTTGTCGCCAGGAGCCGACTGCGGTGGCATCTAGTAACAAAGTTCAGAAGTAGTTGGTTGTTGACGGTGGCTTTTGGTAGCAAAATTTGGAACTACTTGAAATTCGAATGTCTGCAGTCCTTGCTTGAATTAAAAGCAGATAGCGCACACACTAATACAGCCATCACAATTAACACCGGTTATCAGACAGATTCTACACACACCCAAAGTACAGGTTCCGTTTTCTAATGCTATTCTTCACAGAGTCCATCCAACGCATTCTTGGTCTTCCTCATCTCCTCTTCCCTGTCATCCGTCGTTCCAGTGCTTGTCTTGGTAGCCTTACTTCATTCATCCGTTTGACATGTCCAAACCATCTCAATCTGTTTTGCTCCAGTTTGTCATTTTGTTTCTGTACTCCCAGTTCTTTCCTTATATCTTCATTTATTACTCTGTGTCTCCTGTTTTTTTGGGACCATACTTCTCAGGAATCTCGTCTCAGCTGCCTGTACTCTGCTCTCATCCCTCTTAGTCATTGTCCAAATTTCTGCTGCATATGTCATTATAGGAACATAATATGCTTTGTACATAACTTCCTTAGCCTTAATTGGTATATCCAGGGGCGGATCTAGGGGAGGGCGACCACCCAGGGCCCCACAGTTCGGGGGAGGGGGGCCTGTGCCATGGATTTAAAAAATAATAATTAATGACCGTTTAGCAAGTTTAGATTTCAGTGAAATAATAGAAGACTTGAGCTGGGAAAAAGTCGCAAAGTAATATTGTAATAGATGGTATAATGGCTTTCACGGCCGGTGAATTAAAACTCGGCAATTCTTCTAGGTTTGTGCCGTGTCTTGTGTGGGGTTTCGCCTTGGACACCAAGCTGGCTCACCAAGAGCCCGCCGATGAGCCAGCTTGGTGTCCAAGGCGAAACCCCACACAAGACACAGCACAAACCTAGAAGAATTGCTAATATTGTAATATTTCATAGTTTACATAATCTTCTTCAAGGGGACTTAAAGGTTTATTTCAGATTATTAAAACAATGTACTGTGGTGTATTCAAAATATTGTAACTATCCTTTATTTTCTTCTTCTTCTTCCGTTACTAAGAACCACATCATTTCAACTGTTTCTTCTGCATTTTAATGTTGGCCCAGTCCTCTTTCATTCGCAATCGATGTTACCAAACTATTTTCCATTCGGTTTGATATTTTTTATTTCCTATTGTTGTGGGCCCCACCTTATCATATCGCCCAGGGCCCCACAAGGCCTGGATCCGCCACTGGGTATATCCTTGTTCCATACTAGTCCCCGTACCTGTTGGTAGAAAGCACTCCCGAGTTGTATTCTTCTGCTAATTTCCAAATCTAGTCTTCCATCTTCAGTCAGTTCACTTCCCTAGTATTTGAAGTGTTTCACCACTTCCAATTCCATATCTCCGAATTTGATTACTCCTTTTCCTTCTTTCTCACCTCTACTCATCACCAACGTTGGAACTTAATAGAGCGTTAATCAAATCTAACCTACAAATTTAGCTTCACACAATTGTAGTTAGTGGAAAATTCTTAAGGAATGCATACTGAGGGATTTTTAACGCTCTTAAAAAATCCGACGACTTCGACCGGGTTTGAACCCACGATCTTGGGCATAGAAGCTCAGCATGCTACCAACTATGCCTCCGAAGTCGCAACGTAGAGATACTAAAAGTAAAAATCCCTGAAGAGAATACAATTAATATAACAAAAGAAGCAGATATCAACTCAACTTAATTTCCACGTATTTCTCACACGTTGACAACTCCATCAACGACTCTTGGGTTGAAGTTGTAGAAAGGAAACGGAGAAACAATACTCCTGTAATCATTGGCACTAACACTAATAATGCTGGAAGTCTACAAGCAGCTCCAGCAAGTAAGCTCATGTGGCTGTATGTTGGGAAACTCAAGGATGACACCACTGAGCATGGACTTAATAACTATGTCACTCATAATGGAATACTGGGGTTATTTTGAGTGTGAAGCACTAAACTTCAGAGGAAATAAAAAGCTTTCAAGGTAGGAATCCTGTTCCAATATCTCCAAAATGTGGATAGGCCGGAGTTTTGGCCAAAAGGGGTACTGGTGAAGAGATTTTGCTCTTCCTTTTTCACATCTGATAAAGCTTACTGTAGATAAGTAGGATATACTTGCCACAGAGATTACAATGTTAATATTTAAAGTGTGATGAAATAACCAAGAATGCATCCAGTATTTAGTTATCCAGTCAATTATTATTTAGAAATAATGTTTATATACTTAGGTAAAAGAGACTGAAGAGCATTTCAAAATGTAAAATAAGAATATTACTGTCAACCAAAGTATTATGTGCACTCATGTTTGAAGGTTGTTTGTGAAGTAACCAGTAGACCTACATAAAATCCAATAACATCATAATTTTCGTCGTTCTATTTTACGTTAGTTCATGTAGGTTTGGATTTTAAAATTTATATTTTAATATTTTTTATCACTGTTGGAACACAAAGGGTGCACGTTTTTAAGCGTGTTTCAACCATGCTTCGCATTTAAGAAATATTATCTCAAAAACCCGTCATCAGTTCGAATCCAAATTTTAACACAATATACATTGGAATGTCATTTAACTGGTTTATTGATTTCAAAATTTTGTGTGGCCGAGAAACAAAGTTGTTATCATTTTTGTAAGGTAACTTTTTCTCGGCTAGGGGTGGTTGGAAAATTTAGTTCTTGGTCGTGTTGTAATCCTTATACATCAAAAAGTTATGCTGTATGACTGTGAAATACCTAAATTATTTCACTTATTTTATATCAGTTTGTATTTGTAGGGGGAAATAAGACATGGTTCACCAGCTAGCCTCTCCGGGGAAAGCTGTACAGCGTTGCTGAAATGGAGCCCATCACGCATCATGGCGCGCCACAGCCATTCATAACTGATGCTTGAAGTGCTGATGACATACATGCTGGCTTATTGCAATACACACTGATGAATTCAACAGCCCACACATGTGGCCCTCACCCTATCAAGGACACTGTGCTGCCAACTAAACTGATGACGCAACCACTCGCAGCGGCACATAGCCACTGCGGAGAACATTCTCGGGCGCCCTGTATTTACTGCACTTATCATTATTTTTTAATGTTTATTTATTAATGCAGCCAATGGTCATTTAAGTTATTGTATTTTCTGGACGTGTCAGGGAAGGCATTTTGGAAGGAAATCGGCCATGGATCTATTAAAAGGAGCCGTCCCAGCATTTGACTGGTATTTATTTATCAATATTAAAGGGGAGTGTATTTTCAAGAGTCTATTGCCAGCAATTGCCTAAATTGTTTTGTATTGATAAACAATCTAATGTGTTATTTATGTTACTGTAGATTTTTAAATCATCTGCAAATAATAAGAGTTACCAAAACAATCAGGCAAGTCATTAATAAAAATTAGAAATAATTTTGGTCCTAGGTATAAGCTATTAAAATGCAAGCTCTTCTTTTTATTATTATTATTATTATTATTATTATTATTATTATTATTATTGGTTGGAATTAACTAACACCATTACTTTGGTGAAGTAATGTTGGAAAACATTCAATGCATGTGAATTGATTGAAAGGTATATTGACTTAGTTTAAAACTTTTGTCAGCCACTCTTAAATGGAGAAATATTCTTTGTTAATTTCTTTCAGAACGCCAGTCAGTTACCTTTTGGATGATTTGGTATCATATGTAATAATGTGTTTCCTTAATGGGTTCAGTGATTTTTATTTTATTTTTATTTTTAGTTTCCGCATCACTGGCTTATCAACAAATGTCCTACTTATTCAAAGCCATTTGATCTGCCCCAAGATCTGATGGCAAAACTTCATAAGTTGGAAGAAATTAACAAACTCCAAGATTTTGAAGCAGACCAGCTTTTGGAAATTCTGCGACAAATTGATGTTGAATATGCTGCTCTGGGTAAGTCTAATTTTAAAATTAATGTATTAATTAATTCATTCATTCATTGCTTGGCATATAAAGGTAATAACATCAGAGGCCTTAGATAGCGACCACAGAATACTTGTAATGAACCTGGGAGTTGTTAAGGATAGCAAGAGGACAGAGTACCAGGAAAGGAGAAACTAGTATGGAAACTCAAGGAAAAGGAAGTCGAGGAAGAATTCCAGAAGATAATAAGGGAAAGGATGCCAACAGACAATCCTAAAACAGGGGAAGAGGAATGGAAGCAATTCAAGAACACAATGGTGGAAGCTGCAGTGGCAGTATGTGGAAGAACTAGCAACAGAAAGCGGTGTAAAGAGACACCATGGTGGAATGAGAGAGTAAAAGAAGCTGTGGGAAGGAAGAACAAGGCTTTCAGAGTGTGGTTCCAGGAAAGAACTGATCTGGCAAGGGAAGATTATAAGATAAAGAAGAAAGAAGCAAACAAGATTGTCGCAGAGGAGAGGAAGAAGTGGATGGTAAAGTGGACAGAGATGATGGAGGAAGACAGCAGAGGAAATAAGAAAGTACTTTATGGGATGGTCAAAAGTAAGAGAAGAGGTCTGCGAGAGGATGTGGTAATGATGGACAAAAACGGAAATGTGGTACACAACAAAGAGACACTCAAGACAGTGTGGAAAGAGTACTTTGAGGATTTGCTGAATCCAAATGGTCATAGGGAGGAAGACAATGTATTGGAAGATGGAGAAGACAACACAGGAATGGAAAAGGACCTGAATTGGAGAGAACTGGAGATGGCTATAGACAAGATGAAAGGAGGAAGGGCACCGGGTGTGGATGAAGTGAGTGTTGAAATGGTGAAGGCAGCAGGGGAGGTTGGGAAACAGTGGCTGTACCGTGTGATGAGGGTGATATGGAAGGAGAAAAAGACCCCAGAAGATTGGAAGAAAGGATTAATTGTCCCAATATTTAAGAAAGGAAGCAGAAAGGAGTGCAGAAATTACAGGGGAGTCACACTCATACCTCACTGTGCCAAGATATATGAAAAGATATTAGAAAGTAGAATACGAGCCAAAGTGGAGAGACAATTGAGAGAGGAGCAGTATGGTTTCAGACCTGGGAGATCAACAGTGGATCTCATATTTTCAGTGAGACAGCTCCAGGAACACCACTACGAATTTGGAGAGGATCTGTTAATGACCTTCCTGGACATCGAAAAGGCCTATGATAGTGTGTGTAGGGAGAAGGTTTGGAAAGCAATGGAAAACATGGGAGTGGAAAAAGGGACTGTAGGCAGAGTGAAGGAGATGTATTGTGGAAGTGTGAGTTGTGTGCAAGTTGGAGGGGAAAGAACAGACTGGTTCAGACAAATGAGTGGCCTGAAACAGGGTAGTGCGCTGTCACCCCTTCTCTTTATTGTGGTTATGGACGAGGTAACGACACGGATATCAGGAAAGATAGGAGAAGATAAGATGAAAGCAATGGTGTTTGCAGATGATCTCATGGTCTGGGGAAACAGGGAGGAGGAAATTCAGGAGCAACTGAAGGCTTGGGAAGAAACAGTGGGAGAGTACGGATGGAAGTTCAACATCAGTAAATGTGAGATCCTGTTAACGACCAGGAAAAAGGACAGACAAATGGGTGGGATAACACTTGGAGGTGGACAGTTTGTAACGATTCGATCCCATAGCGGTTATATTTATAGGGTTATTCATTTATAATTATCATATTTATTATTCTTATTAATTAGTACATCAATGAGATGATTTTTATATCAGATAATTGTAAGCGGTTTTGATTATTATATTCAATTAGATTTTTATTAACAATTACTTGTAAAGAGACGAAGTATTATATATTGCAACAAGACTGGCGATATGGACTAACCCTGTGCGTCACAAACTGAACGACGTAGTAAGAATTTCACCACGGCAAACTGCGTCATTTTCCTGAGATGTTAAGAAACCCACTATGGTGTAACCAACACGCCATTTTCTACGGTATATACGCGTCAATATATATTGCAAGTTATGAGTCAAGAATGGAGAAGGCTAATAGAGAGGGAAGCTGTGACACCACGTGACAAGGAAGTCATTAGTATTTGTACCTGCAACATCGGACAAGAATGGCATTGATCTACAGCTCTTAATGAAGGAAGGAAGTTGTAACCTTGCTTTCTGGGTCCTAATGGACTGAGCACCGAGAGTCGACACTGAACGATGTCTTGCCGACATCTATATCAATACATAATGGGTTATATCCCTGATCAAGAGTCTTTCTACAGATGGCAACGTACTTAATGAGGATATTTCATAGTAATTGAGGTATCACATCATTTTTTTTAACATAAGCGACGTAACATCGAGATCACCGATCATTTCTTAAATATGACGAATCTTCGACTGGGTGAGCCAACAATTCAATAAAACTATCGTCTCTATTATAATTTAACTTCATTTAACTTTCAATTCATTTTAATATTCATTTTCTTTTAAATAATTAATTGCCGCATTGAGTAATTTTAAATTCAATTGTGTGACTATCACTATTCTGTTTTATTAATATTTTGTTTTTGCATTTAATAAATTCATTCTCTTCAACGTAATGCCTATTTCTTTCATTGTAGTTGGTACTTTAAGGCAATCATACTCCTTGATTAAATACGGATTGGTTAGATGACTTTGTCTCACTACGGCCCGGGTAAGTGGTTCTCGACTCTACTGCTGATAGCCGAGGTTAAATCAATAGATTTCGATTCACTATCTTAAATAGGAATCTGGCGCTCAACAACTTATTATATTACACTATCACAGGTAAGGTCACACCACAGTGTATATTATTTATTCATATCATGTTTGTTTTATTGAACCACAATAGTCATCAACCACGTTCAACGACTCATTAAAAATGTTACATTTGGCGCCACAAAGTAGGGCACGAAAACCATTCGGTATTTAGTCAGAGGAGTGTATAATTTCAGTGCAAATTGTCAGTGCTTTTGGGGGACAGTGAAGTGAAGTGAAATTTTGGACGGGCAATTGTTATACGGTGTACTTCAAGATGTCGGAGGAGGAACAGAGGCAGTTGAGAAGTAGGGATGCAGTCAAGAAAGTTAATTATAAGGAGGTTGATAGCGGTAGCGATGTTGAGAGCGTAGAGAATAATACCAAGATGTCGGAGGTAAATCTTGAGAATAATCCTGAGAGTAATCCTGAAAATAATCCTGAGGTTAACCCTGACACTAATTCAGAGGAAAATATCGAGACGAATATAGAGGTACATCCTGAGACTAGTGGTAGTCTAGAGAAAGAAAAGTCTATAGAGATTCCTGAAGATCCATTAACTGCGCTCATAAGGCAGATGAGTAGAGATTTAAGTGCGAAATTTGATGAGAGTATGAATAAAAATAGTAGGGAGATGAAAGAAGATATTGGTAGGCTAAATCAAAATATGGAAGAGAATAAGAAAGATAATTTAGAAAGTAGGAAGGAATTCAATGATAAATTTGAGAAATTAGATAAAGATATGAATAAAAATAGTAAGGAGATGAGAGAAGAGATGGGTAGGCTAAATCAAGATATGAGTAAAATAAATCAGAAGCTGGAAGAGAATAATGTAAAACTAGACAGTGTGGTTAAAGTCAATGAAGAATTAAGTATGAAGTATGATATGCTACAGGAGAGTATTCAGGGGGTGAAACAGGAAATCAGAGGTGAAATTAAGGAGGAGGTAGAGATGAAGGCTAAAGATATTATTAAGACAGTAGATAAGAAATTAGAAGCAGCAGAAAGTAGGATTCAGGAAAGAATAGTAACTGTGATTGAAGAGAAAATAGCAACTCAAGGTGAAAGTTTTAGCAAATTGGTAGAAGTGGAAACTAGGCAGGTGGTAGAGACTTTAGGGGAAACTGCAGTAGAATCAGTAAAGACAGCCTGTAAGGAGACTATAATTGAAAGTAGAATGGAGTCAGACGAGATTTTAGGTGAAAGCAAATTGGAATTAGCGGAGATTTTAGGTGAAATCAGATTAGAGTCAGACGAGATTTTAGGTGAAAGCAAATTGGAATTAGTGGAGACTGTAATTGAAAGTAGATTAGAGTCATTGGAGATTGTAGGTGAAAGCAGATTGGAATCGGAGGAGATCTTAGGTGAGGAACGGCAAATAGCGGAGATTTTAGGTGAAATCAGATTAGAGTCAGACGAGATTTTAGGTGAAAATAGATTAGCGTCAGAGGAGATAGTAGGAGAAAGCATAGTAGAGTTGAAGGAGATTTTAGATGAACGCAGGATAGCCGTAGAAGAGACTATAGAATGTAGCGAAAAAGAAGTGAAGAAGATGAGAGAAAAGATAGGGATAGAAGTAGGTAAGATAAAGAAAGTACTAAGCACCCAAGAGATTAAGATGCAGACAATCATAGATAAATTAGATAGGCAAACTAGGGAAGAATTTAGTCCTGTGATAGAGGAAGTTAATATGAAATTATTAGTGGCAGAGAAGCGTGCGTTAAGTCATAGTCAGAAGAACATAATTAGTAAACAGGTTAAGAGGAGGAGAGAGATAGATAAGAGGAGAAGCAATGGGCAACGGCTAAAGAGAAAATTAAATATTAGTAGTGGAGAAGTGAAGGGAAGACATGTAGGTAGATATTTTAGAAGTAAAATGAAAGAGAAGAGAATTAAGTTGTTAGTGGAAAAAGAAATCAGAATGAAAGAGAGAAAGAAAGCATATGATGTGCAGTGGCGTAATGAATTAGCCAGACTTGGGGAAATGATAGGAGGAAAGCCGAAGTATAATGTTACTGTTGATGAGTGTAGTCCGAAAGAGGTAGAAAGTAATGTTATAAGAAAAGAGGAAAATGGAACCCTAGAAAGAGATAGAATTGAAGATGAAGATGGTAAGAACGGTGAAATGCCAGAGAAAGTAGTGATGTAAATTTATATTACCGATAGTTACTCTTCCGTATGACTTAAATATTAAGTAATGAAGTTTAATATGACTTAAAAGAGGTAGATAAGAAACCTGCTGTGTATAATTTTAATTCAGTCGTGAAGTTAGGATGGTAAGGGGCGCGTAGTGCCTACGCTTATTGATTTAGATTGACTAAAATTATTTAATTTTGAAGACAGAGGTTGTCGTGCTATTGAGCAATGCAGGTAAGTTGAATGTAGGTCCTTAAACTGCAGGTAAGTTGGATGAACTAAGAATTAAATTTTAAAAGTAGGAAGGTTATTACATAGGTAAGTAATCGAAAGAAAGTAATAATTATTATGGCAACCATAATTAAGAATATAATGGTAATAAAGATTTAATTCAAAAGTGAGTGAAGATAAGATGATACAGTGGTAATAAAACTAGTGAGTTGAAGAATTAAGTATTGATTTAATAAAGAAGTTTCAGTTGAGGACAGCGAGGTTATCAGCGGATATATTTTGAGAAATTTATAAGTGGTTTAGAATTGTTAATGGTAATGCGTTGTATGAATTAGCCAACATCGGGCTGAAATGAGGAAGTAGTAACTAATTAGGACATCTGGTACTTGTTGACAGATATGTGTGTGTGTATGTGTGTATTTTCACGTAAATGGACGTGAGTTTGAAGAAGTAGGCCAACGAAGGTAATGCCGTTGAGCAATGTGGTTTTAAAGTTTTGGTAAGATGCCAAATGAAGTTTTTTAAGGAGGAAGTTTTGGTAAGATGCCAAATGAAGTTGTTTTTTGAGGAAGTTTTTGGTAAGATGCCAAATGAAGTTGTTTTTTGAGGAAGTTTTTGGTAAGATGCCAAATGAAGTAGGTTGGAGGAAGTTTTTGGTAAGATGAAGTAGGTCAGCGAGGTATATTCCGTTGAGCAATAATTATTTTTTATGGTATCTACGGGACTACGTGACGTTAATAAGGGAGTTTTTTTTAAGTATATATGGATGTATGCACACAAGGTAATAAGAGATTACAAAGGTAAGATTGCCCAAGTTTTTGTTACAGTTACGCACGTTTTAAAGATATTACAAGGCTTGTTATCGAGCTAAACCACTTTGTAGTAAAAAGTTACTGATGATTAATAACGAATTAATGATGTGGTAGATTGTTGTCCTACATACAGGTTAAAGTAAAGATAATAGTAATAATTAAAAGGTTGACATAATATTTACTAATATTGAAAGGAATTTGTTATAATTCGACGTTTTGAGGATTTTAAAGATAAATCATTTTTTTAGTAGACAGGAAATTAAAGTTTTATTTATGTCATACGGAGTTAGTAAAGAGAAGTTTAATATTTTGAAGACAAGAATAAGTTAGTAATGTAAGGTGAGTATACCTAAGGGGTAATAATGAAGTTTCAATTAAAGGCAGGTGTAATTTACGCATTTAATTTGGTAGAGCAGAGAGTGTCTGAACTGTGTTATAACTCAGGACTTGCTTTATGAAGTGATTATGGGAGAATATTTGCTAATTAAGAGTGTCGGTGTTATTGACTATCAACAGGAACACTGTCATTATTTTAGGAAGACAATAATTAGGAAAGCTAAGTGTGATGTTATTATTCCAAGGAATTAGTCGAAGCATGTAAGATTTTTTAGCTGAAATTTAATGTGTTATTGGTCAGTAAGAGGTGACCTGTAACAGTAAGAAGATGTGGGATTATACCACGAATAGGGAAGTTTTTGTATGTGACGTGTGAAGTCACGATGAGTTTTGAGAGATTCTGGTATAGCAAGAGTGAGCTATAGTCCAGGCGGTCAGAACAAGTAGGAAGTGGTGTTTGGAGGACACGGTACTTAATTAAGAGTTTTGAGAGAAAACTAAGGGGGGTTTTTAGGCATTCAGCAAAAAGTCAAATCATGAATAGACTAAGTTCAAAGTATAAGAGCATTAATATTTTGTGGAACGAAATATTTATTCCGAGGAGTTTGTCATGTGTTTTTGTGAAATAGTTTAGTGATATACGTAATTCAGGTATTGAGTAGTATTTTGTCCAAGTCTTAATCATTTTGTTATGGTAAGTAAGGAATGACGTTACGGTAAAGTTATATCTTGACGCTAAGTTAAATTTTATAAAGTGAACAAGAAGTCAGATTTTATGTTTATTGGTGATTTTGAAAATTCAAGTTATTGTTTTCGAGAAGTAGTAAAGAGGAATTATGGTTTTATGAGAAGTTAAGAAGTCGTGGAGACTTAGGAAGTATTAATTTGGAAGGAGGCGGCCGTGGCCTAAGAAAGAATTAAGCCACGAAGGCAGGTGAGTAGTAACTTGGATATTTAAATGAACTGTTTAATAACTGCTTTGAGGTATTTCGATGTCATTATGTATTTGGGGAAATATTTACATGTATGACATATGCACTGAAATTGGAATTGCCTTGAATATCTTGCTAAGTTATTTTTTTCTTCAATTATTGAAATTTTACTGCATTTGAGTAATCCCTTTATAAAGACGAAAGGAATATTGTATTGTTTGCATCCTATTATCGTGTGCTGTAATAGTTATTATGGGTTAATCAGCTGGTATTACAACAATGTACTTCTACGCCAGACTGATATACAAAAACTACGTTCAAAAGAGATGAAGCCAAAATTGTATGTCATGCATACGATCACCGAAATATAAACGAGTGCAGCGTTGACATATATGTCAAAAATAAAAGTGAAGGGCATTTTATATGTATATTTTTTACAGCTCGTTTAATACATAAAGAAGAATGAACATTATGAACATTTGGAAGAATGAGAAATGATAGTACAAATATGTAAAGTGAAAAGAGTATGTTCTTGTATATTTTTATGTATTGTTGAAGGGTATTATTTGTATGTTGTCGTTATGGGGGTATTAATATTTACATTTGTATTCATTTGTGTAGGATGTGTAGTGATATAAATAATGTTACATTTTATTTTAAATTATTTATATCAGGGGCGATTGTAACGATTCGATCCCATAGCGGTTATATTTATAGGGTTATTCATTTATAATTATCATATTTATTATTCTTATTAATTAGTACATCAATGAGATGATTTTTATATCAGATAATTGTAAGCGGTTTTGATTATTATATTCAATTAGATTTTTATTAACAATTACTTGTAAAGAGACGAAGTATTATATATTGCAACAAGACTGGCGATATGGACTAACCCTGTGCGTCACAAACTGAACGACGTAGTAAGAATTTCACCACGGCAAACTGCGTCATTTTCCTGAGATGTTAAGAAACCCACTATGGTGTAACCAACACGCCATTTTCTACGGTATATACGCGTCAATATATATTGCAAGTTATGAGTCAAGAATGGAGAAGGCTAATAGAGAGGGAAGCTGTGACACCACGTGACAAGGAAGTCATTAGTATTTGTACCTGCAACATCGGACAAGAATGGCATTGATCTACAGCTCTTAATGAAGGAAGGAAGTTGTAACCTTGCTTTCTGGGTCCTAATGGACTGAGCACCGAGAGTCGACACTGAACGATGTCTTGCCGACATCTATATCAATACATAATGGGTTATATCCCTGATCAAGAGTCTTTCTACAGATGGCAACGTACTTAATGAGGATATTTCATAGTAATTGAGGTATCACATCATTTTTTTTAACATAAGCGACGTAACATCGAGATCACCGATCATTTCTTAAATATGACGAATCTTCGACTGGGTGAGCCAACAATTCAATAAAACTATCGTCTCTATTATAATTTAACTTCATTTAACTTTCAATTCATTTTAATATTCATTTTCTTTTAAATAATTAATTGCCGCATTGAGTAATTTTAAATTCAATTGTGTGACTATCACTATTCTGTTTTATTAATATTTTGTTTTTGCATTTAATAAATTCATTCTCTTCAACGTAATGCCTATTTCTTTCATTGTAGTTGGTACTTTAAGGCAATCATACTCCTTGATTAAATACGGATTGGTTAGATGACTTTGTCTCACTACGGCCCGGGTAAGTGGTTCTCGACTCTACTGCTGATAGCCGAGGTTAAATCAATAAATTTCGATTCACTATCTTAAATAGGAATCTGGCGCTCAACAACTTATTATATTACACTATCACAGGTAAGGTCACACCACAGTGTATATTATTTATTCATATCATGTTTGTTTTATTGAACCACAATAGTCATCAACCACGTTCAACGACTCATTAAAAATGTTACAAGTTGAAGAAGGTAGAAAGTCTCAAGTACTTGGGAAGTCTAGTGGAGGAAAATGGGAGAAATGACAAAGAGATTACGGAACGTGGCAGACAGGCAGAAGCATTTCTGAGAAGCATTAGGAGCTTAGTGTGGAATAAAGATGTCCCACAAAAAAGCAAGGAAGTGTTATACAGAAGCTACTATATTCCGATACTGACCTATGCTTCAGAAACGTGGACAATGAAGAAAAGAGACATAAGCAGAATACAGGCAGGTGAAATGAAGTTCCTGCGAAGTAGGATCGGAGTAACAAGAAGAGACAGGGTGAGGAATGAAAAGGTCAGGGAAATGGTGAAAGAGGAGCCCTTGCAAGGTAGGATTGAGACGTCAAGACTGAGGTGGTATGGACACTTAAAGAGAATGGATGAGAAGAAGATTCCCAAGAGGATACATGAGATGCAGATGCAGAAGAAACGATCAAGGAGAAGACCAAGAGATAGATGGCTGAAAGGAGTGGAGGAATGTGTCAAGAAGAGAGGCGAGGACTGGACCAGAGTGACAGCGGAGAGGTGGTGGGAAGAAAGGACTAAGTGGCGAGACTTATGTTCCAAACAGACCCAGCCTGGGGCTGGAAACTGTACAAGATGATGATGATGATTGCTTGGCACGGTGGGTGAGTGGTTATCGTGTCGGATTACTAACCCCAAGCTAGCAGGTTCGCTCCTGGCCGTGGTAAGTGATTTTTTTGAAAGGCGGAAAAAATCACAATACGCATGTCATACGATGTTGGCATGTTAAAGAACCTATTTGAATTCAGTAGGCCGTGTTCATATTGGCAAAATTAATCTCGGGATTTTCCGCCAACACAAAGTTCCTCATGTCTCTACTAGAAAGCGCTATAGTGTCAAGGAGCTTAGATATCTAACCTCCTTGACTTTCATAGTGCTTCAAGGAACAACAAAATTCGACGTGCAAGCTGCCCTCTGGGTGTCAAATAACAAAGCTTGCACCCGGCACCCGAGGCCACCCGAACGAGTGGAGAGGGTAGGCGAGGCAAGACAGCTGCCGGCTATGGCCGCTGAGGTGTGCCGGCATGTACTGTACAATTTAGAGCGCGCACCACCAGCTCCCAAATGCCCCTTAAAAAGGACTAGCGAAAAATTAGACCTCCACTACCTGTTTCAGCGTAAATGGACCTTCACGACTATGTAAAAATAAAACCAACATTAGCCATCCGACTTCGTACCGTTCCCTCGTTAGCATATTTCTCACATTGGTGCAGGGTCCGCATGCTTGTTTTCTATTCACCACTTCTTCCTGTCAAGGGCATCTTCAGGTTTGAGGCTGCATACCTGGAGGTCAGTCCATACATCGTTTCTTTGGGATTGATGGCCTCTTGGATCATATCGGAGGGCTTTTTGCCACAGAGTTCTCATCACTTCTAGTGACATGCCCATATTAATGGCAGATGCGCTTCCCTCATTTTGTCTTTAATTGTTGCACTCCCATTTGCCTCCTTACGTGTTCATTTCTGACAAAGTCAAGCCTTGTAGCACCCATGGACCAAAGCAGCATTTTCATTTCTTGGATGGCTTGTTCGTGTTTGGTTGAAGCTGGTTAATATTCTGTGCCATAGAGTGCCACTGGCCTTGTCATGGACTTGTAGACTTTCCTTTCAGATTTCTAGATATTTTCTTATAGCACAGTACTCCAGTGACTTGTCGCCATTTCAGTCACTTAGTATTTACTCCTGCTCGGGCGTCGAGAGTGGTCTCGCCATCCTAAGTGATGTGAGAATCGAGGTATTTATAGTAAAGCCATCATTACTTCTGACTTGACGTTTCAGTGTTACCCTAGAGTTATATAGCGGTCAGAAGGTAAATCACTTTAACTAGACAATCTGAGACATCCATTCCAATTGATATATCACGACAAATTGAGTTTCGTTCGCATGGCGCGATTTAGCAAACGAAACTCTAGCCTAGTACTGAAACGTCAAGTCGGAAGTAATGATGGCTTTACTATAAAATTGGTGGTTTTATTGAGTTGATGGTCTTCAGTGTTAATGGTACTATGGTTTATGTGCCACATTGTAAATATTCGGTTTTCCCTATGTTGAGTGAAAGGCAGACAAACACTGGAAAAGAAGACAGGGGAAGTAAAAAAAGGTTAATGACAGTAGGATGAAAATAAGAACACATAGGATAAACACAGAAGGAGAAATGTACCATGTTAATGTTATATATTTTGTTCTTTGTCTTCTTTTCCTACGTTTGTTTGATTTTCACTCTACTATCAACTTTAAGACAGAAGATCTCATTGAAGACTTCCTCCTCACTACGTACTATTTTGCCTAGTTGCTGTCTGCCCTTCTGAGACTGGGAGATGGAAATGATCTCATTGGGGGCTATAGCAACGAAGAACTATAAATTGAATTGATGGCATGAAAGCCTACCTTTGAAGACAGCAGTGTGTCGGATAGTGGAGATTTTCCCCTGTCCTTTTTATGCGTTTTCCCTTTTTTATTCCCTCCGCTTGCACCTGCCAATCGTTGTGGTTGTCCTATTCCTGTCCATTGATTGATTGTATGTCCATGTGTGATATACCTAGTCTAGCCATAAATACTGTCATAAACTTTTGGATTGAACTGTAGAACCTATTTCCCAGGTAACAAACAATCGTTGGGCTGAAGGTTAGTCTTGACCATTGTGTGTGCAATAGTGAAAGGGAAGGACTGAATCTTCTTTGCTTAAGCATGGAGTGGGGTGATTACGAAAACAGGGTAGCTGTAATTGCCTTGCATAGGGTTGGAATGTAAACAACGGTGATTTTCCAAACCCTGAAAAAGTTGAAATTCAGCAAGAGGTTCGTCTACCGGACAATCCAGCGACTTACTGAGACAGGCAGTGTTAATGATCGCATGAGGGTTGGTCGTCGTCACAGTATGAGAACAGTGGTGGCCGTTAAAGCAGTGGCGGCCCGTATTCGGCGAAATCCTGTCCGGAAGCAGAAGATAATGGCACGGGAGCTCAACATTTGGCCACGATCAATCTCCAGGGCACTTTCTGAAGACCTTGGGGTTATAGCTTATCGCTGGAGTACCGGACATTTCTTAACACTGCAACAGAAGCAGCAGAGGAAACTTAAATCAAGGCAGCTCCTCCAGCGGTACGCCAACAATGGGCATTGGAGAATCCTTCTTACGGAAGAGAAAGTCTTCACCATTGAAGAGAGCTTCAATCGACAGAATGATAGTGTATGCAGCAAGCTCTCAATTAGCTCGTAAGAGCATCCCTAAGGTCCAGAAAGGTCATCACCGTGCCTCAGTCATCGTTTGGTGGAGGGAGAGCTAGAGGGCCCCACCAAGCTTCATTTTTGTGAGAAGGGTATAAAAACAAGTGCCAGAATGTGTGTGGAAACTGTTCTGGACCCTCTTGTGAAGGACTTGAGCAACACAAGATTCACCAATGAACCTTGGAACTTCCAGCAAGATTATGCACCAGCTCATAAGGCAAGAATGCCACAACAGTGGTTGCAGGCCAATGTACCGGACTCATCTCCACTGCTGAATGGCCTTCTGGTAGCCCTGATAAAAATTCTCTGGACTTTAAACCGTGGTCAGTGCTAGAGGAAATGGTCTGCAAGAAAACACACCCTTCACTTGAAAGTTTGAAGCGCTCCTTGGTGGCAGCAGTGGCGGATTTCCCGATTGATACTGCGATAGATGACTGGCCAAAGAGAATCCACACCTATGTGTGTGCTAATGGTGGACATTTTGAAGTCTGATTGGTGTAACCTGTGCATAATGTATGTGTCTATAAGATATTGATTTTTTATAAACCTTTCTCCATTTATTCGCAAATAGTTTGTGACAGTATTTATGGCTAGAATGCAGCAATGTTCTATGGGAAACCCAATTTCGGGTCCGATTCTTTCTGAAAAAGCTAAGATCTTAGCTCAGAAGCTTGATTGTTCGTCCTTTAAAGCAAGTGACGGCTGGCTAAGAAATTTTAAGTTCCGGCACGGTGTCTGTGTATTTGATTTAAGTGCATTTAAAAATGCATACAGTACCGAAAATAAGCTCTTCTTCTTTAAAATGCACATGTATGTATACCATGTATGTAAATCCAATTATCCGAATGGAGTCCGGTCCCTATTGATCGGATAATTGGAGCTCTACTGTAATTCATAAAAATATTAAATACACATCTCGAACTCCTCCTGTATTTTGGGGGACTTCAGACATATGTTTATCAATGACTAAAGGCTCAGCCACACAGAAAGCAGTCTATCGCGGCGGGAAGCGATCCAGCGGTCGTCGCGGCGGTCTGCGATATGGAGAAGTCACATAGGACGTGAAACAATTGTGTGAGAGGTCCAGTCTGGTCGCTTCCTTCTAGAGAATATGTAGTGTTTTTTCATATTAAGTATTGTTTGATATTATTATTGAGAATGAGTTCGGACGAAGAACAACTCCTTCTCTTATTTGCTTTGCAAAACACAAAGAAGACAATACATTGTTGGGTGCATGACATCAATAAGAAGAGAGAACAATTAGAATACCACCGCTCATGTATCGAACTGGAGTCGCATGAAAATAGGTTATTTCAAGTATTTTCGTATGTCGCGAGTATGTTTCGAGGAATTCCACGATTCCATGCTTCAGTCTTCTTTTAAAACATTTTTATAATGTTCGTGTGAACTGTCGAATAAATATGTGTATTTACGCACAGTTTCAATAAATACTTCAGTTTGGTCACTCATCACAATCGAAGGCGGTCAGGCGGGCATCTGTTAACTTGTATAACCGGATCGACAGAGACTAGCGGGTGACGGTAGACCGCGTTCTGTGTGCCAGGGTTGATGCAACTTTGGGAAATACAACTAGACCGCCTCGGTCAGATATCACTTCCCGCCGCGACAGACCGCTTTTTGTGTGACCGAGCCTTAACTTCTGATGCAATTTCTGATTGATTCATTTTATTAACCATTGTCTGATCAAGGTTGGTATCAGGAAGGGCATGGAGACTCGTCACATCTCATTGTTGACCCTAGAGAAATGGTGATTTAATATTGTTTCAATTTAATTCTTACCTTCGGACATTGTCATGAAAAATGAGCATGCAGTAACAATGGAGGAGGAGGGGAATATACCGCACTTGTTCACCTAATGACCTTGGCTGCTTTGTTTATAGCAAAACTGGTTGGAATAAAAATCAAAAAACATAACTCAGTCACAAGCGGCGTATAACGCAACATATCACACAAGTGTAGAATTGGGCACACCCATCACATCGGAAGAAGTAATTGCGACAATCAGCAAGACAAAAAACAAGAAAGCGACAGGCCCAGACGGCATCTCCAATGAGATCCTGAAAGACTCGGCTGAAATTTTAAGTGAACTATGGTCAGATCTGTTTAACAGATGCCTAGCAACGGGGAAATACCCGACGAATGGAGAAAATCCATAATTAAGGTTCTACACAAAGGCAAAGGAGAAGACAACGACCCAAACTCATACCGAGGAATCGCTCTAGAGAACAATATATTCAAAGTATTTTCAAACATTCTGCTCAAAAGGCTCACCCCGACTGTCGATCGACTGATTCCCGATCAGCAATTCGGGTTCAGGAAAGGAAGGTCCACCCTTCAAGCTATCAACAATCTACTGAATGACATACAACAAGCGCTTAGACACCCTAAAGGAATTTTCCATGCAATATTTGTCGACTTCTCGAAGGCCTTCGACCTACTAAACAGATCGAAGCTCATTATAAAACTGGAGCAAATGATGGATGAAAAATCCGAAATCACGTATATGATAAAAAACATCCTGGCTTTCAACAAAGTAGAGATAAATGATGGGATATCAACCTCAAGAGAGATCACCCAAACCAACGGAGTACTACAAGGCGACCCACTGAGTCCCACTCTGTTCAACGTCGCGACAGCAGATGTTATACGGACTATTGAAAACACAAAATCAGTATCCCTCTACCTGTACGCAGATGACATGGTTCTGGGGTCAACAAACAGACAGGAGCTACAGGAAGTGCTCAACAACTTGCAAGACTGGGCGGAGGAAAATGAGCTCAGTATAAATGAAAAGAAGACAGTGCATATGGCCTTCCGAAAAGGAGGAAAACTAGCCGCCGAAAACAAAATGATCCTGGGAGAGACTGAACTTGAGACAGTCAATTCCTACAAATACCTCGGCCTCACCCTACAGACAACGTGCCAATCCTTTAGACTACATATAAAGGAACGAGCAGCGGCAGCCATTAGAGGAATGTACGATTTGAACAATATTACCAAACTATCTCTACAAACAGCAATGATTCTCTTCCACGCGAAAATAACCCCCCTCATTACATATGGTCTAGAACTGATATGGGAAAGGCTATCCATGACAGACCTAATCACAATTGAAAAAGTAAAAGCTTCTTTCCTGAAAAGGGTGCTAGGAATTGCAAGAACGTCCCAGTCCAGGCTGGCATATGTCCTAACAAAAGAAACATACTACATTGAAGATCTCAGATTAAGACTACAACTGCCATCTACTAAGCATATGAAGAAACTCCTCGAGATAAGACATCAGAAGCAGAACGAAATCCCGCTTGAATTCTACGCAACAGAAGCAATGGTGGACAGAAGATGGACAAATGAGAACCAGGAGATGAGACATGTGGTAACAAGACTCGCCATCCACGGTTTCCACCACAAGATCTGTAAAAATGTTAAATACCATGAACCGAATGAAGAATGCGTATGTTCTCTGTGCAATAACCCCTGCGACAAATACCACATCACATCATGCAGCAAACGGACAAAGAGCATAGTTGAATACAGTAAAGATTAATCTACCTGTAATAATTATTTGTAAGCACACCTTATAACTGTCCATTATGGCCACTTGGCTGCAATAAATATTTATTATAAAATCAAAAAAGTATTTAGTGGAAGTCTAAAATGGTATTTATTATGTGTAGTGTATTTTAGTTCATCATGATTGTTTAACTTCCTTCTATTTTCAGCTTTGCAAACTCAGAAAGTGGTGGACAAAGTGAAAGCACCATATGAAGAATTGATGAATTCTGGCAAAAGTGAATCGGTATTGGATTCTTGTTCTTCCTCTTCTGTGAGCATTCTTTATATTATTTGATTCACAACTTTTTCTGCTTGCTTATACAGTCTTAAGGAAGAGATTGCAATACTTTTGTTTGAAGTCTTATTATAACACCTTACCATATTGTATATTAGCTCAGCATACCCTTCATTAACGGTTTGTATGGTGCAATGTGTACTCCTCTGACCTCAATACCCCCTATAAAAGCAGGAGGAGGGAAGCCGTGGCTAGATTGTCAGACTTGGCGGACCTTGTTTGACCAGCAACCTTGTGATTTAACAGTTTCTACCTAGTTAGAATTAAGTGCTGATTAAAAAGTGGAGTTAGGGTGACACCAATAGCAAAAAAAAAAATAATGTTAAGAGCAGGGATGGCGCTCTACCCATTCAGCCGCCTACCCGAAACTTATATATGAGGTCGATTGTCATGACATTCCTAGTCTCTAGGCCTATTATAATGTACAAATTCTGCAATACTTCTCTGAGGTGGCTAGAAATGTGTCCATCTGGGTGAATGATCTGCCCATCTACTGACCATCCAACTCTTAAGTGTTGATAAAAATATACATAATACTGTAATAAGGTTAGTGGTTTTACGTACCTTTTAACTACTGTGGCTCTTAGAGTTGTCTGGGGGCGGGCGGAAATTTGCTCCGAAGGTGATCTTTAACTTGCCAGCAAATCTAGTGGCACGGCTCCCTTGCATTAAGCAGAAATATAGAATCAGTTAGCACTGGAAGAAATAACTAAGGAGATTTATGTCCTGTGTCGTTAAATTGATACACATGCATGTCAGGAAAATATGCTTCTTGCTGTGTCACAGCAGATATATTTGCAACAATCTCTGAGCTTGTCTGACCCTACAGTTTGTGCAATTGTGTTACTCCCTTGTTTTTTGCATTTGACTTAAGATTTTCATCCTGAGGATGTCATCTACTTAAACACTATTTTTTCCACCATATATACTCCATTAGTTATAATGCCAATCCATAACAGATAAAAATTAAAACGGTGTATTTGATCATTGTAAACCTCGTCCAAGGATTATGAAGTTTTAAGCAAAAATCAAAATGTACAGACAGACAATACTGTAGAAAGCTGCAGGGGACAGATGATAAAGGGTCAATTGACAGAAATGGTACTGGGCATGTTTTTTATTCTTAATTCGAATCCATTGTTTATATGGTTTTCCTTTATCTTTGTGACAAAAGTAGACTGAACCGATTGGTAACCCTTAATAGGGCAGCTATCGTTAATGGGATTTTCTCTACTTCAAGTCCGGGTTCGATTCCCGACTCTGCCAAGAAATTTAATTCTGGTGTGAGGGCTGGAATGGGGTACACTCACCCTCATGAGGCAAAACTGAGAAGAAGTGGGTTCGATTCCCACCTCAGCACTCCTGGAAGTGGTTTTTCGTGGTTACCTACTTCTGCTCCAGGCAAATGTCAGGATGGTTCCTCCTTCCCAATCCTCACCTGGATTACAAATACAGTCGCTTTTACAGTCCTTCGGTACAGTGAAGTTGGCGGAAGAGGCAACAGTGCTCAGGGTTAATAGAGTAAAAGGTATTGTATTTGTCCATATTGTGGACAGTTATCAGGCAACGTAGCGTCTGTTCCCCAGGTTAGGGGCGGCCTGATAAAATCCAACGCCCGGCGATGCGACACATCGGTTGGTATGTTTATCATCGTATCAAATTAATTATGGTTGTTACGTCAATTATGTAGATCCAATGGTTAGGGCGTTCCGCACAAGCTACGTGTGTTGCCCCCGCCCGAGTGACGTGGAAAATGGACAAGGGCTACCCACTCATGGACGAAGTGGGCTAAAGAAGCGAGTTCCCGAAGCACGATTAGCCACCATTTAGGAACACTCACTGGAAGAAGTGAACTTGCCGACACCCTTAAGAACAGACGAATTGACAATGCTTGTGTCCAAGAAACAAGGTGGAAGGGCATAAAAAAAACTACCATTATCATGAACTGTATAACCAGCTTGATACATCAGAAGGTGCTAACAAGGTTTATCGCCTTGCAAGATCCCGTCATCGAGCAACGGAAGATATTGGACATGTCCTGCAGATTAAAAATGCTAACCACCAACCTCTTAGAGACCCAACAAATGTCCCAAGTCGATGGAGAAATTATTTCAAAGAAATGTGCAATGAAGAGTTTCCGCACCCAGCTACAGTATATCGAGCAGTAAACCAATTGCAGGACCTGCCCCTCAAATTACAGTAGGAGAGGTGTCAATGGTTATAAGTAAAATGAAAAACGGCAAAGCGACCGACTCAGATAACATACCATCTGAAATCTGGAACTTACTTGGACAACTTGGCACTGAAATTCTTACGGCACTTTCCAACCGTATCCTTGATGATGGATGTTTGCCACCAATCTGGCGGACCAGTACGACCATACCAATTTGGAAGGGCAAAGGAGATGTTGGTGAGCGTTCCGATTACCACCCAATTCGCCTGCTCTGCCAAAATGAAAATCTTTGAGAGTATTCTTGACAGCCGAATATGCTGCATCATCCAAATCTCTACAAACCAATGCGGTTTTGTTAAAGGGGTTGGTACAACACATGCAATCCATGCGGCATGCCTACTCACAGAAAAAGTCAGAGAAAAGAACCAGCCTGTGCATCTGGCATTTCTGGATCTCGAAATGGCTTTCGACAGAGTGCCACATGAGCTCATATGGAGATCACTTCGGGTTCACAGGGTCCCAGAAGCTTATGTCCGATGCATCCAGTCCCTCTACCATAATGTCACAAGTATGGTACGCTGTCCAGCTGGAGTTTCACCTACTTTCCCCATCAGTGCTCAAGTTCATCAAGGTTCTGCACTTTCACCCCTTCTATTCATTTTGTGCATGGATCATCATCATCAGCTTTAACTCAAATCCGAGTATAAATCTTCTTCCTTCAGTCCAGTTTGTGGATGTGTTTACGGTGACTAAAGAGTCCAATCCTGGCATGGAACAAGCGTCCACACAAGTCACTTAGTATTGCTGGAGGAGGACGTGGTTGGGCTGCTCGAAGTTTCCTAGCTTGACGCTTGGCCTCTTCATGTGTGCGTCGATCCCTTTCAAACGTCTTTACAATATCCGAGATGGTACGGCGCCAAGTTGAGCGGTCTTCAGCCAGCATGTCCCAGGTTTGTGAATCAAGACCGGTCAATTTCAGGGTCTGCTTAAATTGGTCCTTGTAGCACCTCTTAGGACCACCATGAGGTCTGGTGCCATAGCATAACTCACCATATAGCATTTGACGAGGTAATCTCACATCATCCATCCGATGGACATGACCAATCCATCTAAATTGGTGACCTATTATGGACGATTCTATGCTGTTGATTTGAGCCTTTTCCAGAACAGCAATATTGGTAATGCGGTCTTCCCATTTAATCCTCAGGATTGATCGAAGTTTTTGTAGGTGGAAACGCTCAAGCTTCCTAAGATCACGTCGGTAAAGGGTCCACGTTTCACAGCCATACAACAATGTAGAAATGACTACTGCTTTGTACACCATAAGCTTTGTACTCATGGACAGATCTTTATTCATGAAGAACCGGTGCGCTAATCGTCCATATGCTGCATGGGCTGTGCCAATTCTCTTATCCACATCCTGCTCACAGGTACAGCTCACAGAAATGGTACTGCCCAGGTACGAGAAGTGGTCTACCTGTTCTAATGGCAAATTTGAGATGGAGATATTGAACTGAGGAAGAGGTGTGCCTGGTGAAGGTTGTGCATGGATACAGTAACCGCCAACATACAAACACCTCACTCATGGACAATCTTGTATGCTGATGATGTATTTCTCGCCGATCAAACTCGTGGAAATCTCGAGAATCGTGCTCTGTGCTGGAAAGATCCCCTGGGCAAAAACGGTTTAAAACTCAAAAACCGGATATCTACAATGTGGCACACAGACCAATGGTACCATTAACATTGAAGACCATCAACTCAATAAAACCACAAAATTTAAGTACCTTGGTTCTCTCATCACTTCGGATGGAGAAACCATTCTCGATGTCCGAGCACGAGTAAATACTGCGTGGCTGAAATGGCGCCAAGTCACTGGAGTACTGTGTGATAAGAGAATACCTATCCACCTGAAAGGAAAAGTCTACAAGACCATGATAAGTCCAGTGGCACTCTATGGCACAGAATGTTGGCCAGCTTCAACCAAACACGAACAAGTCCTCCACGGTATGGAAATGAAAATGTTGTGTTGGTCCATGGGTATTACAAGACTTGACCATGTCATAAATGAACATGTAAGGAAGCAAATGGGAGTTGCAACAATTAAAGACAAAATGAGGAAAGCACGTCTTTGCTAGTATGTGCATGTCACTAGATGTGATGAGAACTCTTTGATAAAATTGGCCCTCCGATACGATCCAGGAGGGCATCGACCCTGTGGATGCCCAAAGAAACGATGGATGGATAAAAATCAGTGAAGACCTACTAGTGTGCGGTCTCAAACCCGAAGATGCCCTTGACAGGAAGAAGTGGTGAACAACAACCAAGCAAGTGGACCCTGCGCCAACGTGGGAAATACGCTAGGAAAGAAGACACTTTTACAGACTCTACAAAAACAAAGATTATCAGTCAAATAAATATACTATTTTGTGTGCATATATATACTAACCCAAGCACACGAGGCCAAATGACCACTCAAATGATACAACAATAATTCGCTCTAAAAATTAATCTTCTTAACTATGATGGATTATCCCACAGAATAATGATGATGATAATAATAATAATAATGATCATGACAAAAAGAAGCTCAAGGAATAACCATTAACAGACTACGCGAGAACAAAATTCATTTACGATGTTTGGTTCGGCCACTGTCTTGGCAAACCAGTTTTGTGTTTCCCTATTTGTTTCCACTCTGTGTGGTTGTACATATCTTTATTATTTGTCTTCATTGTATTTATTCATTGTCAAGTTTGTTTTGTTTATGTTGGTTAGTTGTCATGATTCATTTGTTTTGATTACATGTTGTATTCCCACTACCGGTGTTTCCAGTGGGATATTTTTGCTTAGAAGATATTTTGGTATTCTAAGTTGGCCACTTTGATTCTTCTTCTTTCTCTTTGTATTCTCTTTGACTTGTCTTTGAACTCTCTGCTGTGATTGGCTGCTTTCAGCCTATCAGAGGCCTCCTTGCTGTTTGTAGCGACCAATCACGTGTTTCTTCTTAGTCTTTAAGCTTGTAGCCATGACAGAATGTTGTGCTTTGATACTGGTTGTGATCTATCGACGAATATCCAGTTAATCACTTCTGTAATTGGTGCTATCTTCATAGTAACCGTGCTTAGTGATCATATCCTGCACATGATTCATATTTTTGTTAGGGCAGTGACATTTTGGTGATTTTCGGTCTCATCAGACCATGCTTGTTGTTATCGCTACGCGCCATGTTGACGAATCCTTCAATCCGCGGCGTCGGATAGTTTGTAGTAACATGTTTAATTCTGATCTTCACCTATTGCCTAACAATTTGTCATCACGCGTATGAATATGATTTTGTTTCGTGTGATAAGTAATTCATCGTTTGTCTTGAGGCATGTGCTACAAGGCCATGCACTATCTTCCTGCACCATCACTGAAAGGGAGGTTGACACTGGGCTCAACTACTTTACTATTGTGACAATACCGTGCGATTGGCATATCCCGGTATTTGTATGACAGCAACTACTTTGACTTCCTGCGTTTCACAAATAATTTGTTTTATTAACAATTCATTTTTGGGCTTACGGTATCGGCGCATCACTGTAAGTCAGCCCTGGTTCGACGACACATTCTCGTTCCATGCGACCTGTTTTCATTATTTGTTGCAACTCCACTTGCGTTGCATGTTTAAACTATACCATTCTTTGGAACCGCCTTGTATAGCATGCCGTTCCTTGATGTATTGATCTGCAGCTACGTTCAAGACAATTTATGTGTTTTAGGCTCAAGCCTTACGTGTGTTAATTCCATGCGAGTGTTTCTTCAATTGTGTAAATTTGTGCCAGTGTTTCTCATATATTTGTGTGCCACCTTTGAATATTTATTTTATGTGCCACCTATTTGATAATATATGTTACTATTAGTAATTGTTTGTGTTGTGTCCTTTATGCCTTCCTGGACCTCCTTACTTGGTGACAATGATATTGTCTGGTCCTCCACATGTTTGCTAAATTGTTATGCGACCTTTTATAAAGTCAACCCTTTTTATCATTACATCTTTATCTAATGCTTTGGCCAACAAACCCTTATACATGTCCGCTATTACCAGGATACTCTTGGTGGGTTGTTGACTTCCCGCGTTGGCCAATACATTATTTGGTCCTCCGGGCCGGATATTGAGCTGTTTACTACTTTGAATTATTAAGCATTGTTTTGGCCATGTTGGGCCCTTGTTTCTTGCTATTTCACCAGGAAGGCCATAAATTTAACATTGTATACGTTCCCATTAACTTCCCAAGGACACAATACAGTATTCTATGTTCAGATGTTTGTCTACAACTTAATCGAGACCATTGTCTCAGTGTTTATTTTTTGTGTTAGTTAGTTGGTTGTGTTAGTTAGGTGTGCAACTCTGGTAATTACATCTAGGCGGGCAATCCTAAAGTTATTATGGAGGATGCCCAAAAGCGAGCTTTAGTTAGGAAGCGTGCAGTCGCTAAGGGCATGCTTACCTCACAAGAAAAAGTAATTAGCAACTTTCAGGACATTACAGAAGAGCAATATCAAATGTTAGTGTTACGCAAACACAAATGCGAGGAAATTTATAAACAATATAACGAAGCGCAAGTCGCTTTAGAGGATATTACCGACAATATCGACGAAGAAACAGCCGAACGTTGTGACTTCGAAGATAAGTATTTTGAGTTGATGGTTAAAATTAAACTACATTGTGACAATTTCAAAAAATCCAACACTACAGACAGTGATAACCCTTTGAATAATTTGCAGAGTGCACAATTTCCTAATGCTAACGTAGCTGCAGCGCATATAAAGTTGCCTGAAATTCAAATTCCGCAGTTCAGTGGCGACTTCACAGACTGGCTGAATTTCAGAGATAGCTTCAAGGCTATAGTAATTGATAACCATGCTCTTTCTGATGTTGTTAAGTTCTACTACCTTAATTCTAGTCTTAGTGGCGAGGCTAAGCTCCTCCTAAAGAACATTACTGTGTCAGATGATAACTTTATGGTCGCATGGAACTTGCTGACAACTCGATACAATAACATTAGGCTCATAGCGCACAACCATGTCACCAAGCTTTTCAAGCCCCCCGCATACGGTAATGATTCAGTGTCCTTGCGTGCCATCATCGACCACTTTGTTTCTCATGTCAATGCGTTAGAAGCTTTGGACTTTAACGGGGTCCCCCTTCAAGACCTGTTATTGTCACATTTTATATTGGAGCTACTAGATAATGATAGCATCCGTGAATGGGAGAATCATGTTGATTCTGGGAGAATTCCCACTCTCCAGGACTTGGTTAGCTTCTTAGAGAAAAAATGCAAGGTACTGGAAATAACTGAAAGGAATGGGTCCAGGCCTGCATTACATACTGCTGTAACCAAACTTAAAGCTGAAGGTCATTCGCCTCAGAAACCCATGTTAACTACTACCAAATTTCGTTGTACATATTGTAGGAGCATTGAGCACCAATTGTCGAAATGTGGTACCTTTATTAAACTTTCGTCCACAGCCAAATGGGATTTTGTCAGGTCTCGAAAATTATGTTACAATTGTTTGCGTAATTTCGAGCCTAATCATCGATGTTCGAAGTACTCTTGTAACACTTGTTCCCGAAAACACCACACTCTTCTTCACTATGAACCCTCCAGTGGTACTGGTAATGATGCTTCTCAAGCTCATGCTAACGTGGTAAACACGAGTTGCAGTAAAGTCGCTCGTGACAATCAATCTTCAAGGACGCTATTACCCACTGCCAAGTTGAATATATTAGCTGGCAATGGCTTACGTGTACCTGTCACTGCACTACTTGACTCTGCATCAGATTGTAACTTAATTTCGTTACACTTAATTAAGAAATTAAGACTCCACACCAAACCTATGAAGGTACACATTCGCGGTGTTGGTCAAAATCAAAGCACTGCTACTGTTGTTGCTGATGTGAACGTTTTTGCCTGTGCTACTAATTGGTCTGCTAAGCTTGAATGTCTCGTGGTTCCCGATATTGCACTTGAGCTACCCGCTGCTGGTTTCGACACCTCAGAATGGAACATTCCATCACGTATTGATTTAGCTGATCCTGATTTCAATTGCACTAAATCTATTGACCTTGTTCTTGGTGCAGAATATTTCTTTGACCTGTTATGTCCTGGTAAAATCATACCAGTTGGTGATTTGCCCATCATTCAAAATACCTCTGTGGGTTGGGTGTTTTCTGGGAGGCTGCCCAGTGCAAGCACCTCGCAACCATCGCACGTGGTATCAGCACTTACACTCTCACGCCCTCATGTAGAACAACAGCTGGAAGCGTTTTGGAACGTTGAAGAAGTTGAAACCCCAGTGTTGTCTGTTGACGAATCCATATGTGAAGAACTCTTTGTTGCTACTACCACTCGCCAAGACGATGGTAGATTTGTGGTTTAGACTCCCTCGCAAGGTAGACTCGGAGCCTCTAGGTGCCTCTCGCTACGCTACACTAAATCGTTTTCACTCTCTCGAAAGACGTTTGGCTCGTAACCCTGAGTTAAGGTTAGAATACACTGAATTCATGCATGAATATCTAGCCTTAAGCCTTATGCAAGTCGCTTCCCACCCGATTGATGGTGAAGTTTACTACATTCCCCATCATCCTGTTTTCAAGCCGCACAGTACTTCTACAAAGCTCAGAGTGGTATTTGATGCTTCGATGGTTACTACGTCTGGGTGCTCCCTTAATGATACCTTGTTGGTGGGCCCTGTAATTCAGCAGGATTTGTTCTCTATTTTGCTTCGGTTCCGTACTCACTTGATAGCTTTTGCAGCTGATCTGAGTAAAATGTACAGACAGATTCTTGTAGATCACAAAGATCGTGACTTACAGAGAATATTTTGGAGAGACTCTCCTTTAGACCCAATAGTAGAATATCAATTAAACACCGTTACATATGGTACTGCCCCAGCTTCCTTCTTAGCCACTTGTGTGCTAAAGGAGCTCGCCCTCACTGATGGCACAGCTTTTCCAGCTGCCACTCAGATTGTTTTAAACGACTTCTATGTTGATGATTGTATCTCAGGATGTGATTCCGAGCATGACGCACTCATTCTGTATGATGAATTGACCCTTCTTTTGAGATTAGGTGGTTTTGAACTGTGTAAGTGGAGTTCAAACTCCATGACTCTATTAGATAACATTCCTCTTGAACATCAAGAGAAACAACAACTCCGTAGTTTCGGCGATGGTGAAGAAACAGTCGCCAGAACGCTAGGACTTGATTGGCAACCTATCGATGACTTGTTGCGGATTCAGTCACCTATCGTGAACTGTGACACTTCAATTACCTTTACAAAGCGTTTATTTTTGTCCATTGTTGCCTCTATCTTTGACCCCTTGGGTTTAGCGTCACCTATTGTGGTTGCTTGTAAGATTCTCTTCCAAGATTTGTGGATTCACAAACTCTGTTGGGATGACCCCCTTCCAATGGAAATCGCGCAAGCTTGGCTGAATGTTTATAGCAATTTACCTGCGATTTCTGAGATTTCTACTCCACGTTTGATTAAGCCTGCTTCAGAAATCAAATCTATGCAACTTCATGGCTTCTGCGACAGCAGTCGGCAGGCCTATGGAGCTTGTCTCTATTTATTGTCAATTGATACCAACGGCATCGTCACTGTTGCACTTGTGTGCGCTAAGTCGAAGGTTGCTCCTCTTAAACAGTTGTCTTTGCCCAGACTTGAGTTATGTGGTGCACTTTTGCTTTCCAAATTGCTTGCAAAGGTGCAACCCGCTTTGAACTTGCCTATTGAATCCGTCTATTGTTGGACAGATTCCACTATTGTTTTGTCTTGGTTGGCTTCGCCCCCCTCAAAATGGAAAACCTTTGTAGCCAATAGAGTTGCTGAAATACAAAGGCTTACTGTTCACTGCGCCTGGAAACATGTCTCTTCCTGTGACAATCCAGCCGACATAATTTCCCGAGGCTGTATGCCCTCGGAATTGAAAAATAATCAGCTATGGTGGTATGGTCCAGCATGGTTGAAGGCCTTTACAAGCTCCAGTACTTTAGATATCTTTGACACTCCTGTGTCCGAATTGCCTGAGTGCAGAATTTCGTGTGCAAATGTATCTAAACCTGTTGACATTGATTTTTTAAACAATTTTTCTTCCTACACGAGATTGTTGAGGGTCATAGCCTACTGTATTAGGTTTGTCTCTAATTGTAGAAATACCACTAGGATCAGTGGTCCACTCACTGCCATTGAAATTGATGTTGCACTACTTACATGTGTGAAAATGATTCAAGCTCAGTGCTACTCTACTGAACTTGCTGCTCTAATGAAGAATGAGCAAGTGCCATCCACTTCCACCATCAGCAATTTGCACCCTTTGCTTCACTCTGATGGCACTATTCGCGTGGGAGGCCGTTTGGAATTGGCCGACCTTCCATTTGATACAAAACACCAGATACTTTTGCCCAATGACCATCATTTCACTAAACTCCTGGTCAGACATACCCATTTAAAGTTGCTTCATGGCGGGGTCCAGGTTGTGATTGCGACTGTCCGACAACGCTTCTGGATACCTTCACTACGAAAACTTGTTCGTAGCCTATCTCGCTCTTGTGTTACTTGCGTGCGCTACGCTGCACGTCCTTCTGAACAGTTAATGGGTCAACTCCCAGCTGTTCGCCTCCATCAAACCTTTCCCTTTAATCATGTTGGTGTTGATTACTGTGGTCCATTTACTATCAGGTACGGTGGCCCCAGGTCAAAGGTCTCTACTAAGGCCTACATCGCAATGTTCGTTTGTATGGTTACGAAGGCTGTGCACACTGAAGTCGTCACTTCCCTCTCCAGTCATGCTTTCGTTGTAGCTTTTACTCGCTTCTGCAGTAGAAGGGGTGTTCCCGCTCAAGTGTATTCCGACAATGGTACTGTCCCCGTTTACCTGGATAGTAGGCTGTCAGATATCCGCCCCCTCAATCGGATTGCCAATTATCAATCGCACCGGCACAGTTACATCAATGAAAATGGCACTGACAGATACTATCGAGATAAGAGCACAGAAATTCACAGGAAATCATTGTGGAACACACCAAAATAGACGGGGGTTTATACTTACCGTTGCTTACCTCTTAATTATCTCGGGGTTTGAGTTGACAACAGGATCACTAAAAGTCTGTTCACACAATAATCTCCGCCATGACATTTAAAAATGAACCAGAAACGAATACGAGAACTTTGAACTGTACAAAAGCTTTATTTCTAATAAAGGGTCTGATTTTCCTAACACAACAAAATATACGTGGCTATCAGTAGCCCAAGTCAATCTGACTACGTCCTCCAGTAGGACTTGCAAAATTATTATACAACATGATATATAAAACATTTTAGCTCCCAAGAGCTCCAAATAACGTAATATTCATAACACTATTGGATTGGAAAAGGACGTCAGGGTGTGACATATATAGAGCATTTGTTTCCTTTTAATAAACAAGAGAATGATATTTATAGTCGCAAGGCCGGAGTGAACGACCTCCCTCTCTGAAAACCATATGTTGACACAGCTGCGGGCTACCTTCCAGCCTGACGCATACTGGTCAAATGCACTCCCTTCTCACACGCTATGTTACGTAAGAATCCAGCCTGCACTCTTAAGCTTTTAAATGTCTTACAAGACAACTCACATTATATTTACGCAAATCTTTCAAGTACTTTGATCACATCCTAATGGATCATTACATAACTTTCTTAAACTTGTTAACTTCAATCCAAATGTTTAATTAGCTCTTAAATGTTTATAACAAAATCACATAAATTATTTATAACAATTAGAAATTGTTTATAATATTTGTCAAAGACAATAAAAATATTATAAGCACGCCTTTAACATCACTCTCGTTTCACATTATTTTCAAAAATATTTACAACAATTATTTACAATATTAACCTTTAAATTGTTTAAATTATTAATTTAATAAATACATTAGCCACATGTTCATTCGGTTGGTAATTTTATAATCCTGTTTAATATAATCGACCAATGAAGGTTAGTTATACATGTTAATGTCACAATCCGGTTTAATAAAGTTTTTAATAATGATTTGTGACGGCAACCTTCATTCAACATCTTGTCTCAAATTCTTTCAAAACTCGTGTTAATTATAACAGTAAATCACTTGATTAATTTTCAACGAACTATAACAATCTTACTCCAGCGGAAAATCCTTCGCTAACAAGTTAATGCACAATCTGCATTAAAAATATGCCCAAAATCATCATATATTAATCTATATGGCATTTACAACTTTCACATCACTTACAAAACTTCCACAAATAATTCTTTAACATTTATTCCTGTGGGAACTTCCTTCATATTCAAGGGCATTATATCTCAGCGACTTTCAACACGCGCTGCACTAGCGATTATACATTCATAGTTCCACTTAAAAATTTTATAATCATAAATTGTTTCAAAACTGTTTTTCTATTTAACCTTCGTAGATTTCATTCATGAACTGAAATGAAGTCAAAACTTGCCAATCACAAACAAATTTAATAGTGAATACGCTTATATACGCCTATCTGGTCTATCAAAATTTAAGATTAACATCTTAAAAGAAATTGCAGTATGAAAATACTATCTTCAAATAAAGTGCGACTAAAATGCAAAGTAGTCGAATAGAATCCAATTAGACTGGGGAATGCAAACATCGTTATATAATTCTCTAATTGAGAAAAACTCCTAACAAAAGTACTTGACTTTAATGCATTCAATAATTCATTATTAACATTACTCTTTCACAAAAGTGTCTATGATGCAATGTTCATTCATAACTGACGATAAATGTCTGTGTTGCAATCAATACAAATAACGACTTGTATTTCCAAGATCGTCGATAACGTAAGATTTTAACGCTCTAAAATCATTTAAATGTTCTTCCTTCTTGATGATGACAGAAAATTGTTCAAAGTAATTAAACTGGGGTAGAATTACTTTAATAAAGTGACACGCTGTCTGAATTTAAATCTGCCATAAAAATCATTAACTTACAGTCAAATCGTGACTACAAAAATTTTAATTACTGAAAAATCTAAATATCAGTCTCAACTGATTCAAAATCGTTAACTATGCCCATGACATAACAATGTCTAATAAATCGTCGAAAAATGCAAAATTCATCAAGGTGTACTGAGAATAAGAATCTCAACAAGAAAATAAAGCAAAATACATGAGGATAAAAATATGGGAAAAATGGTTGCTCAAACATTACTATGATACTCAAATACAATAAACGTTCACGACTACCTTATCTGCCGATTGACGTTCCAGAGGAAAATTCCCCAAAGAAGACTGCTGATGGATCCATTTCACCACGTTAAAGCTGAGCTCCATCCTCGAAATAGGAAATAGCACCATCAGAGAATCGAACTGCTTCCTTCTCCGTGAATCGCTCTGCTCCTCGAATACGAATAGACATCCTTCCGGCAATAATCTTCTTTGTGAGTCGGGACTACCCTGACCTCTCTTGAAAAATTCCCTGAAGTTCCAGTAGACAGTCATCATGACGTTTTGTAGAAATTTCCGAAGAAATTATTCATATTCAGAGTATGAAATTGTTTCTATGGCTGTTCGATGGTATTCAGCCTTTACTTACGAAACATGGGTGTAGATGGTATTCACCGCATGTTCGCTTATGTGGAATAGCAATTAGCGAAGTTCCATGTCGCTATCTTACTCCATTGAAGTATGTCCCAATTGCAATAAGCCTCTTAGCCTTCCATCTGCACTTCGGTTGTAGTGTCAGAAGAACAGACTGCCGTATTCAAATGCTCCATTATACTGTATCGTTCTGTAAGCAAGCAATCTGAAGTCTTTTTACTCCACTCGCAGCGTTAGCCTTGCGTTGATTCCGGCTTATACAAAAGTGTTTCTCTAGTGGCGAGATAATCACTTTTGCCAGTCGTATAAGATTGCTAATATCTTTTGAAGTACTCGGTCGAAATTGTTCAGCTTTTCTCTATAATTGCATGTAGTACTGCACAATACAATTATGTTATCGGAGACCGCTAACTGTTTGAAGCTCAACTTATAGAAGCTTTCTAAGGTCTGTTTCAACTTCACCTAGTTTGACCTGGATCTCGTTACTATAGTGGCCTCGCCACGCGTTATAAAAACGATTCTTTTCACTTGCTGTTCACTTTGATGTCTCACTATATTGAATGTATAATAAACTGACTTTCACAAATACTTCGATGATCTGAGCATTAGATCTCAGAATGATCAGCGAACGAAAGAGAAGAGAAGAGGCTCCTCTCTTCTGCGCAAGCCCTTTTATTACCTTCACGAGGGGCGTTACCATCCCTTCCAAAGCGTGATACTGCGTCATCGCTAGAACTTCCAACTTCGTTAATACATGACGGATTTTCAAAATTCAAAAACTGAAAATAAATTTCACCAAAATTCCAAATCAATGCTTTTACTGCAAATTGATTTCCACAATTCTGCATTCAAAAAGTCATAAAAATACCATAGTTTCAGCAATCTCCGTCTTCCTTTAAACTATCGTTCATTGGTTCATGCCTCTCCTCCAATAGCATAGTTTCTTCCTCAGCAGAATTCCTCGTTTCCTGCGACTGCGTCGTACATCTTGGAATATTCTGGACTAAAATGCTGACGTCACTGAGAATCTCAGCTCAAGTAGCTTGCTGGCATAACATTTACGTCATCCGTGCTTACGTCATGACTATCCACGTCATAACTATGACAGCCATAACTCTAATCATAATTTCAAATATAGCCACCGTGGTCTCTACATAATTCAATTACGGGGGCATTCTCCTCCCACCACGTTTTAAAAACAGTTGCAAATTGTTTTTAAACTCAATGTTACAAGTATCTCAACTCTCTTGAACACGAAATTGAATTATTACTGGCTTACTCTAGTATGATATTTCCTCTATGTTCCTTAATCATTATCTCTTCTACTCTGGGTTGTATGTGGTTAATGTATTCTTTTCTCTCTAATTTCTCTTCTGACCAGTGTTTCTATTCTCTAAGTTCTGCTGGCTCGTAGAAGGACCTGGATCGATTACAACATCCTGCCTTTTCCTTTGATTGTCAGCTTCTTTATCCCTCAATTCTTTTAAGTATTGCTGGCTTTCCTTTTCTCTTTGCTGATATTGATCAGGTGTCATAACCTGACTTTGAGTATTCTGGTTTCTATTTTGGTTTTGGTTATTCCTATTATAGTTACGATTATACCCATTATTGTTATAATATCTGCCTCTTCCATTAGAGTTTCCTCGGTTGTAGTTCCAACCTCTTCTCTGTTGATACGGTCGGTAACCTTGTGATCTGTAATTTCTAAACTGATTATTCCTGTGAGGACCTACATTGTCAGTTTTCTCCTCCTCTGGCTTGTCAGTTTGTTGGACTTGGTCCATGTATACCGTATTGATTTCCTTATACTCTTGCCTTTGACCTTTCTGGACTACATTAGGCATTGGACTTGTGTAGTCTAACCTTCTTAGTAATTCATCCATGCTGGATAAATCCCTGATGTTGGACGAAATTATAAGTCTCCTCACCTCAACTGGCAGCATACGAGAAATCGCATCTATTAGTTGCTCCGTGGACAATGGGGGTTGCAAAAATCTCAAGCGGGACAACTGACTCGTAAAGAAATCAGCGTACCTCGTTGGAAGAGTACCTGAGTATTTTCTTGAATATACCTCCGCTCTTAACGAATTCTGCGCTTCTATGGACCAAAATCGTTTGATTAATGCCTCTGCAAACTCGTCAAAGTTGCTGAATGTATATCTAAAAGCTCTAAACCATTCAAGGGGTCCTCCAATCAGATATCTCTCTACAATCTTCATCTCTCTCTCTCTGGGAATGTGAGCTTCGATGAAATAATCTTTGAGATTCCTTACATACTCTATAGGTGTCAAACTATCAGTGTTACTGAATTTTTGTGGTTTGTCCTCGAAATTCCTAATGACCGTCACGTTCCTCGGATATGAATCCGGATAGTTTTTCCCACTATCTCGATAATTCCACTCAGATTCCATATTCCTCTCGTCATCCTCCTCTCTGAATCTGGATACACGTTCTTCAGGAGTCACGTCTCTTTCTTCTGGATCTAGGTGACATCTTCTGGTATACTTCCTATTCAATTCGCAAGCTAAGCCTTCTGTATCCTTGTCGGTGATTTCTGTTAAGACTTTCTTGACTATCTCTTCCTTGTAGTTCTCCATTAAACTAGCCTCTCCTAACTTCAAATTTTTCAGTTTACTCGTCGTTTCGTTTACGTCAGAGACAACTTTATGAATTTGATCCTCTAATGTAGATTTTAAAGTTTGCATATCCTGATCTAGTTGTGTTCTATCGTCAACTTGTTTTTCGGATAGCGAATTTATCCTGACGCTTAAATCTTTTCTAATCTGTACTACCTCATTGTTAATTTCTATCTGCGTACTGGCAAGTTTTCTTTCAATCCTTTCCTGAATTTGGGTTACATGTTCCCCACTTGACTTATTCCACTCGTCTTTCCATACCGCTACGTTTGCTGTTAACATCTTGGCTATGTCTACTTCGATATCCTCTTTTAATACTCTATTGTGGTCTAATACCTGTGTTCTCATGACCTCTACGTCATACTTCAACTCTGCTAAAGACGTTGTTGTTCTAACTGATTCATCGACTAACCTAGTCGTTAATGCAGTTATATTACGCGTACAAAGAGTTTTTGAGTTTTCGATTTCTTCCCTGACTTTATTTACATCAGTTTGGACTTTAGTGATATCTACGAAAACTGTGTTGACCTCTACCTGAATCTTAGTTACATCACTTTGCACCTCAGTTATATCCGCATGAATGTTGTTAATGTCTACCTGAACATTGGATACATCTGTTCTAGCTTTTTGAATTTCTTTCTGGACTTCCTCGACCTTGTCTTGGACAGTCGCTACATCGTTTTTGACAACAACTACTTCGGCTCTAGCACAAGAAATATCCCCTCGGACATTGGCTACATCTAAATTTAACATTGTAAGGTCTCTCTGTACCTTAGACACATCATTTTTAACATCATCAACATTTTTATGGACATTAGATACATCTGTGCGGATGTCACTTACAGTATTTTCAATTCCTAGGGTATTAATCTGTAAACGCGACATATTATCCTCCAAATTAGCAGCACTAGTTTGGATACCCTTCAAATTAGCAGACATATTACTAGCATTCTCCTCCATCCTTGCATTTAAATTACTAGCATTCTCCTCCATTCGACTAGTATTCCTAGCTTCCATCTCCTTTATACTACTATTCATGCTAGCAGACATATTACTAGCATTCTCCTCCATCCTTGCATTCAAATTAGCAGACAAATTACTAACATTCTCCTTCATGCTTTCATTCAGCATCTGCTTCATGCTACTAGTCATGCTAGCTTTCAAGTTAGCAGACATCTCCTCTAGCATCAACCTCAAACTTTCATCTGCCATTACAATATTATTATTCAAAATGGATTGCTGTAGGGACATACATCAAAAGAGCAAAATAACAACATTTGAGCAACACTTTTCACCATATATATAATTTTTGATCAATTTTCTGTCTTAAATCTAACTTATAACTACCTTATAATTAATATTCGAAGATACTTCATGTTGAAACAAACTCAAGCACATGTTCAAATTTCTCTGGCTCATTTTAAAATATCCTAACACAAATAATTTATATTTACAATCCAAATAATTTAATTTTATCTTTAATATGACTGAAATGTCATAAGCCGGTCAAATAAAATAAGATTCCAGATTATAGGCGATTTTTCTAAGTTTCCTGCCCATTTAACCTTTCTCAAGTTGTATAAGATCTGATCTTTTCTGAGTGTAATTTTCCTAATACAATACAACATTTAATTCCTATATAATCACACTCTTAAATACTACAATTGGCCTAGACATCTAACAAAGAATCAACCTCTTTATTTGAGCCTAATCGAACCTCACGTTTTAGGTTTGTCAATCTTTCTGGTGTTCAACCTGGTAATCCAGTTTTGTCGAATTCGTCCCACATATTAGGGTCAATCTTACTGTTGACTCGAGCCCCACGCTCTTGGGTCGCCAATCTTTCTGTCCCCGTTTACCTGGATAGTAGGCTGTCAGATATCCGCCCCCTCAATCGGATTGCCAATTATCAATCGCACCGGCACAGTTACATCAATGAAAATGGCACTGACAGATACTATCGAGATAAGAGCACAGAAATTCACAGGAAATCATTGTGGAACACACCAAAATAGACGGGGGTTTATACTTACCGTTGCTTACCTCTTAATTATCTCGGGGTTTGAGTTGACAACAGGATCACTAAAAGTCTGTTCACACAATAATCTCCGCCATGACATTTAAAAATGAACCAGAAACGAATACGAGAACTTTGAACTGTACAAAAGCTTTATTTCTAATAAAGGGTCTGATTTTCCTAACACAACAAAATATACGTGGCTATCAGTAGCCCAAGTCAATCTGACTACGTCCTCCAGTAGGACTTGCAAAATTATTATACAACATGATATATAAAACATTTTAGCTCCCAAGAGCTCCAAATAACGTAATATTCATAACACTATTGGATTGGAAAAGGACGTCAGGGTGTGACATATATAGAGCATTTGTTTCCTTTTAATAAACAAGAGAATGATATTTATAGTCGCAAGGCCGGAGTGAACGACCTCCCTCTCTGAAAACCATATGTTGACACAGCTGCGGGCTACCTTCCAGCCTGACGCATACTGGTCAAATGCACTCCCTTCTCACACGCTATGTTACGTAAGAATCCAGCCTGCACTCTTAAGCTTTTAAATGTCTTACAAGACAACTCACATTATATTTACGCAAATCTTTCAAGTACTTTGATCACATCCTAATGGATCATTACATAACTTTCTTAAACTTGTTAACTTCAATCCAAATGTTTAATTAGCTCTTAAATGTTTATAACAAAATCACATAAATTATTTATAACAATTAGAAATTGTTTATAATATTTGTCAAAGACAATAAAAATATTATAAGCACGCCTTTAACATCACTCTCGTTTCACATTATTTTCAAAAATATTTACAACAATTATTTACAATATTAACCTTTAAATTGTTTAAATTATTAATTTAATAAATACATTAGCCACATGTTCATTCGGTTGGTAATTTTATAATCCTGTTTAATATAATCGACCAATGAAGGTTAGTTATACATGTTAATGTCACAATCCGGTTTAATAAAGTTTTTAATAATGATTTGTGACGGCAACCTTCATTCAACATCTTGTCTCAAATTCTTTCAAAACTCGTGTTAATTATAACAGTAAATCACTTGATTAATTTTCAACGAACTATAACAATCTTACTCCAGCGGAAAATCCTTCGCTAACAAGTTAATGCACAATCTGCATTAAAAATATGCCCAAAATCATCATATATTAATCTATATGGCATTTACAACTTTCACATCACTTACAAAACTTCCACAAATAATTCTTTAACATTTATTCCTGTGGGAACTTCCTTCATATTCAAGGGCATTATATCTCAGCGACTTTCAACACGCGCTGCACTAGCGATTATACATTCATAGTTCCACTTAAAAATTTTATAATCATAAATTGTTTCAAAACTGTTTTTCTATTTAACCTTCGTAGATTTCATTCATGAACTGAAATGAAGTCAAAACTTGCCAATCACAAACAAATTTAATAGTGAATACGCTTATATACGCCTATCTGGTCTATCAAAATTTAAGATTAACATCTTAAAAGAAATTGCAGTATGAAAATACTATCTTCAAATAAAGTGCGACTAAAATGCAAAGTAGTCGAATAGAATCCAATTAGACTGGGGAATGCAAACATCGTTATATAATTCTCTAATTGAGAAAAACTCCTAACAAAAGTACTTGACTTTAATGCATTCAATAATTCATTATTAACATTACTCTTTCACAAAAGTGTCTATGATGCAATGTTCATTCATAACTGACGATAAATGTCTGTGTTGCAATCAATACAAATAACGACTAGTATTTCCAAGATCGTCGATAACGTAAGATTTTAACGCTCTAAAATCATTTAAATGTTCTTCCTTCTTGATGATGACAGAAAATTGTTCAAAGTAATTAAACTGGGGTAGAATTACTTTAATAAAGTGACACGCTGTCTGAATTTAAATCTGCCATAAAAATCATTAACTTACAGTCAAATCGTGACTACAAAAATTTTAATTACTGAAAAATCTAAATATCAGTCTCAACTGATTCAAAATCGTTAACTATGCCCATGACATAACAATGTCTAATAAATCGTCGAAAAATGCAAAATTCATCAAGGTGTACTGAGAATAAGAATCTCAACAAGAAAATAAAGCAAAATACATGAGGATAAAAATATGGGAAAAATGGTTGCTCAAACATTACTATGATACTCAAATACAATAAACGTTCACGACTACCTTATCTGCCGATTGACGTTCCAGAGGAAAATTCCCCAAAGAAGACTGCTGATGGATCCATTTCACCACGTTAAAGCTGAGCTCCATCCTCGAAATAGGAAATAGCACCATCAGAGAATCGAACTGCTTCCTTCTCCGTGAATCGCTCTGCTCCTCGAATACGAATAGACATCCTTCCGGCAATAATCTTCTTTGTGAGTCGGGACTACCCTGACCTCTCTTGAAAAATTCCCTGAAGTTCCAGTAGACAGTCATCATGACGTTTTGTAGAAATTTCCGAAGAAATTATTCATATTCAGAGTATGAAATTGTTTCTATGGCTGTTCGATGGTATTCAGCCTTTACTTACGAAACATGGGTGTAGATGGTATTCACCGCATGTTCGCTTATGTGGAATAGCAATTAGCGAAGTTCCATGTCGCTATCTTACTCCATTGAAGTATGTCCCAATTGCAATAAGCCTCTTAGCCTTCCATCTGCACTTCGGTTGTAGTGTCAGAAGAACAGACTGCCGTATTCAAATGCTCCATTATACTGTATCGTTCTGTAAGCAAGCAATCTGAAGTCTTTTTACTCCACTCGCAGCGTTAGCCTTGCGTTGATTCCGGCTTATACAAAAGTGTTTCTCTAGTGGCGAGATAATCACTTTTGCCAGTCGTATAAGATTGCTAATATCTTTTGAAGTACTCGGTCGAAATTGTTCAGCTTTTCTCTATAATTGCATGTAGTACTGCACAATACAATTATGTTATCGGAGACCGCTAACTGTTTGAAGCTCAACTTATAGAAGCTTTCTAAGGTCTGTTTCAACTTCACCTAGTTTGACCTGGATCTCGTTACTATAGTGGCCTCGCCACGCGTTATAAAAACGATTCTTTTCACTTGCTGTTCACTTTGATGTCTCACTATATTGAATGTATAATAAACTGACTTTCACAAATACTTCGATGATCTGAGCATTAGATCTCAGAATGATCAGCGAACGAAAGAGAAGAGAAGAGGCTCCTCTCTTCTGCGCAAGCCCTTTTATTACCTTCACGAGGGGCGTTACCATCCCTTCCAAAGCGTGATACTGCGTCATCGCTAGAACTTCCAACTTCGTTAATACATGACGGATTTTCAAAATTCAAAAACTGAAAATAAATTTCACCAAAATTCCAAATCAATGCTTTTACTGCAAATTGATTTCCACAATTCTGCATTCAAAAAGTCATAAAAATACCATAGTTTCAGCAATCTCCGTCTTCCTTTAAACTATCGTTCATTGGTTCATGCCTCTCCTCCAATAGCATAGTTTCTTCCTCAGCAGAATTCCTCGTTTCCTGCGACTGCGTCGTACATCTTGGAATATTCTGGACTAAAATGCTGACGTCACTGAGAATCTCAGCTCAAGTAGCTTGCTGGCATAACATTTACGTCATCCGTGCTTACGTCATGACTATCCACGTCATAACTATGACAGCCATAACTCTAATCATAATTTCAAATATAGCCACCGTGGTCTCTACATAATTCAATTACGGGGGCAGTACCAACTTTTAAGGCGCACAGTCTGACCTTGCTGATCTTGGTTCGTTCCTCTCCTCTGCAGATTTTCAATCTGTTGTTCAAGATTCTACCTCATCGCTACTAATTCAGTGGCACTTCATTCCTCCTAGTTCTCCGCATTTTGGTGGAATTTGGGAGGCAAACATCAAATCTTTGAAATCTCATTTAATAAGAATCATGAAGGCTCAAGTAATTATGTATGAAGAATTGACCACTCTCGTGGTGCAAATTGAAGCCATTCTAAATTCTAGACCCATTTCGCCTATGACTGAGGATCCTACTGACTTGTGCTATCTCTCGCCAGGTCACTTTCTGGTTGGACGACCTTTGAATGCCTTGCCCATTCCTGACGTTTTTGAAGTGCCCATCAATAGGTTGTCTAGATGGCAATTACTTCAACAGATTATGACTTCATTGTGGCGTAAATGGTCCACAGATCATTTACTCTCCCTTCAACAATGTCACAAGTGGAACCGTGTGTCTCCTAACCTCGAGGTTGGCACGCTTGTGCTTATTATGGATGACGATGTTTCTCCTACTTACTGGCGACTTGGACGCATTCTTGAGGTTCACTGTGGTAAGGACGGCCTAGCTCGTGTGGTCTCTCTACATACCACCTCTGGACTCTTGAAACGTCCCATCGTCAAGGTGTCTCCCTTGTTGCCGCAGACCTAAACCCTCTTGTATTTCATAAACAACCTGCCTGTTGTTTCTGTGCGGGCAATATGGTTCGGCCACTGTCTTGGCAAACCAGTTTTGTGTTTCCCTATTTGTTTCCACTCTGTGTGGTTGTACATATCTTTATTATTTGTCTTCATTGTATTTATTCATTGTCAAGTTTGTTTTGTTTATGTTGGTTAGTTGTCATGATTCATTTGTTTTGATTACATGTTGTATTCCCACTACCGGTGTTTCCAGTGGGATATTTTTGCTTAGAAGATATTTTGGTATTCTACGTTGGCCGCTTTGATTCTTCTTCTTTCTCTTTGTATTCTCTTTGACTTGTCTTTGAACTCTCTGCTGTGATTGGCTGCTTTCAGCCTATCAGAGGCCTCCTTGCTGTTTGTAGCGACCAATCACGTGTTTCTTCTTCGTCTTTAAGCTTGTAGCCATGACAGAATGTTGTGCTTTGATACTGGTTGTGATCTATCGACGAATATCCAGTTAATCACTTCTGTAATTGGTGCTATCTTCATAGTAACCGTGCTTAGTGATCATATCCTGCACATGATTCATATTTTTGTTAGGGCAGTGACATTTTGGTGATTTTCGGTCTCATCAGACCATGCTTGTTGTTATCGCTACGCGCCTTGTTGACGAATCCTTCAATCCGCGGCGTCGGATAGTTTGTAGTAACATGTTTAATTCTGATCTTCACCTATTGCCTAACAATTTGTCATCACGCGTATGAATATGATTTTGTTTCGTGTGATAAGTAATTCATCGTTTGTCTTGAGGCATGTGCTACAAGGCCATGCACTATCTTCCTGCACCATCACTGAAAGGGAGGTTGACACTGGGCTCAACTACTTTACTATTGTGACAATACCGTGTGATTGGCATATCCCGGTATTTGTATGACAGCAACTACTTTGACTTCCTGCGTTTCACAAATAATTTGTTTTATTAACAATTCATTTTTGGGCTTACGGTATCGGCGCATCACCGTAAGTCAGTCCTGGTTCGACGACACATTCTCGTTCCATGCGACCTGTTTTCATTATTTGTTGCAACTCCACTTGCGTTGCATGTTTAAACTATACCATTCTTTGGAACCGCCTTGTATAGCATGCCGTTCCTTGATGTATTGATCTGCAGCTACGTTCAAGACAATTTATGTGTTTTAGGCTCAAGCCTTACGTGTGTTAATTCCATGCGAGTGTTTCTTCAATTGTGTAAATTTGTGCCAGTGTTTCTCATATATTTGTGTGCCACCTTTGAATATTTATTTTATGTGCCACCTATTTGATAATATATGTTATTATTAGTAATTGTTTGTGTTGTGTCCTTTATGCCTTCCTGGACCTCCTTACTTGGTGACAATGATATTGTCTGGTCCTCCACATGTTTGCTAAATTGTTATGCGACTTTTTATAAAGTCAACCCTTTTTATCATTACATCTTTATCTAATGCTTTGGCCAACAAACCCTTATACATGTCCGCTATTACCAGGATACTCTTGGTGGGTTGCTGACTTCCCGCGTTGGCCAATACAATGTTTGGCCTTTGCAGATGACCTGGCAATTTTGTTCAACAATAGGAAGGAAGTGATTGCATCCATTAAAAAACTCCATGAGATTGCAGCCAAAGCCCGACTCCAAATCTCGTACCAAAAAACCCAGTTCATGGAAGGATCTCATTGGTACATGGATCAACAACCTTTGATAACCTGGTTCGGCAATGTACCTCAAGTGTGTAAATTCAAATACTTCGGAGAAATTGAAGACCTCCCCGGAATAAGGACGAAGCCAACAAATTTGTAATTCTTCAGTAGATGGCATCACAGCATAGGGATGTGATGGTACGCCGTAATTCTACTGAAATCTCTCTTTCGAAATACTTGTTGGTTACATCCTTATTCCGGGGAGGTCTTCGATTATCCAACCTTCAGGCCTGAATCTTGATGCAAATAGAGAGAATCTCTAAATTGCAAAGAGCCTACAGATTCACATTGAACAGGTGTAATAAGAAATCTATCTTCCGTAGAGCAAAATTACGGCATTACAACATGGTAATCAAACCCGAGGCACTATGTGCCTAATTAAAGATTTACAAAAACAAGCGGGTAGATGACCTCGTAGTTTCACCCCATAAACCAACAATAACTAACTACAAAAAACAAGAGAGAAATATCTTGAGGAAAAGTTTTGGCTGAGTTTGTGCTGAGGGAAATTAGATGAAAAGGAAATCCCAAAAGCTTCATCAGCATTCGGAAAAAATCAGACTCATTCAGGAAAAGATGTTTGAAATTTTATGGGCATATTTTCAGAATGAGTTATTACAGGCTGACTAAAGGAAATCTAAATCTTATTCTCTCGATGAAAGCTAAGAACAACTACCTGCTTGAAGTAAATAGACCTCTTGAAGTGATATGGTGGTCGACAGGACTAAATTCGGGGAACTAGTTGACAATCCTAAATTTTCAGACCACCCAAACATTATATACAACAGAACCGGGACAGATGAGCACAGAAAGAGTCATAGTGAGAAAATAATATCGTATGGCCTCGGGTGCCTGGTGCAAGCTTTGTTAATTGACACCCAGAGGGTAGCTTGCATGTCAAATTTCGTCGTTCCTTTGAACGCTATGAAAGTCAAGGAGGTTAGATATCTAAACTCCTTGACACTACAGCGCTTTCAAGTAGAGAATGGAGGAACTTTGTGTTGGCGGAAAATCCCGAGATTAATTTTGCCATTGAACACGGCCTACTGAATTCAAATGGGTTCTTTAACATGCCAACAACGTATGACATGAGAGTCGTGATTTTTGTCGCCTTCAAAAAATCACTTAGGCTACGTCCTAGGTGCGAGCGTCTAGCGTGCACGCGCTTCTACGCGCTACTTTTTGACGCACTTCCATGTGTCCATTGTCGTAGCTACCAGGTTAGTAGCAACTGCAAGGAGAGCAAGACTTATGTTTCTCATGGAGAACAGTGCGTTAGAAAATTGAGTTAAGTGGGAATACGAGGCAAAGCAAGTATTTTATATTGAAAAGCCGGCATCAGTTAGGGGAGTTCCAACACCTCTATAATCAGCTCAAATCTGACCCCAATAAATTTTTTGAATACTGCAGAATGTTACCTGCAACGTTCGATTACATAGTGGAGGTTATTCGACCACACCTTTTGCACAGTACTACTAATTTTCAGAAACCAATATCTGTGGAAGAAATACTTTTTGTAAACGAAGGAAGATTGTAGTTTAACGTGACCTTTAATCTCATGTTCATGAGCCACGGGACCTTCTTTTTACGTGGAAAACCGAACCACAGGACATGGCATTTCACTTCGAAAATCTCACATGCATTGACCGGGAATCGAATCTGATCTGCCTTGGTGAGAGGCAGACAGCTCGACCGCTGAGCCACAAAGAAAGACTTTTTGTGACTTTGAGGTAAGATAATTTACCTATGAAACGTAAGACCGAATGTATTTATTACTTATTAATATTATTCCGTTGAGTAACATAATCTTCTCACAATGTCCATTACACTTATTGAATCTAACAATTAAAATCAGTGTATGTTAGATGATAGCTTGCACTGTCGGTTGAAGTTGAGGCTGAGAGTGAAGAAGTAGAAGGATGACCAAAATTACTTTGCATCTCAAGAGTGTTAACTCGTTGAAGGGCATATTCTGAAACTGTCATCTTAAACTGAATTGCTTTAAAAGAGGGAGTTTTTTCATGTATGGCAACAAAGATTTATAGAAGTTAAGATCATCATCCTCCTCTTTCTCTTAATCTCTATGGTTAAACATCCACTCCATTTTTCTTCTCTAATTGTACCATTTCCTGCCGATAGTCTAATGTGTTTGGTCTATTCCTTATCGGAGGATTTGGAGCTTCAGGTGCAACTGAATCGACAACCTCTGAGGCATCGTCTAGGCTGTTCTCATCTGACGCATCTTCCGTTTGTGGGTTGTCTTGAATTGGAATATTTCCAGATGTTTTCTTCGGTTCCATGATATCCTTAAAACATTCCATGGCCTAGAAATATACCCACCATGGTGTAGGTGTTGGGGCAGGGTCTCCCGTTCTGGGTTTTCCTGTTTTCTCAACTTCTTTTCTGAAGTTATCCCTCAGGCATTTTGATTTGGACTATTATTATTAATCGTATAGCAATTACACATCACCTTTTGGAACACAAAGAAAATATAACCATAATTTACAAATTTACAGACATATTATTTACATAGTTTAACACATTTGCTGTAGAAAACAAAAAGTCAAAGTGGTTTCCAGGATATAAGTTCTGAGGGCACTCTTCAACTATATGCTTGATGGTCTGACACTGGAAGCCACACGTGCACTCTGGAGAGGTGATCTTTCCCCATTTGTATAGTAGATCACCACATCTCCCATGGTTGGTGCGTATCCTGTTCAGTGTACACCATGTCCTACGGGGCAGATCAAGTTCCCATGGATTGTTGTTACTATGTAGAAAACTATGTAGCTCTGCTGGAATGTTTGTGTACCAATTTTCTGCCCAGGCTTCATGAAGATTGAAGTTATGGTCTGCCAGGTTGTTGGCTGTTCTGATTGCAGGGTGTCTGGAGCGGAGTCTATTGATTTGGATTGCAGGTATGTCCTCATGGATTGGCAGCTGTTGGTTGTTGCAGATTTTGTTAAATTCTCTCAGGAGGATATTCTTTCTTCTCAGCGTAGGAGGTGGAATACGGCTCAGGACAGGTAGCCAGAAAACTGGTGTGGACTTGATTGTACCAGTAATTATCCGCATAGTTTGGTTTAGTTGAACATCTACTAGCTTCGTGTGACTACTGTTTAGCCAAACAGGGCTGCAATATTCTGCTGCTGAGTATACAAGACCTAGGGCAGTTGATCGGAGGGTAGACGCAGTGGAACCCCATGTTGTACCACACAGTTTTTGTAGGATGTTATTTCTTGACCTCAATTTGGCTGCAGTGTTTGTTAGATGTTGTTTAAATGACAGTGTTCTGTCAAGTGTCACTCCAAGGTACTTTGGGTATTTGTTATGAATCACACGTTTTCCATCAAAATATATGTTTAGTTCATGGTTGGCTAGGATGTTGCTCAGATGAAAGCACGTGGATTCAGTTTTATTAGGGTTCTGTTGAAGTCCCCATTTACGGAAGTATTGAATCATTGCACATAAGTCCTTCGTTAATATTTCTTCAGTGGCCTCGATTTGTTTGTGTTGAGTTGCTAACACCCAATCATCAGCATAGCCGAACTTCCTGGACTGGGTGTCTGGCATATCTGCTATATAGAGACTGAATAATAGCGGAGCTAGGACTGAACCTTGGGGTAGTCCGTTGTTAAGAGTCTTCTGGTCACTAACGGCATTCCCTATGGTTAGCTGGAAAGGTCTATCAGTCAGCATGTTGTTCAGGAGTCTTGCTGTTCTTCTGCAGGGTATGACACGGAGAAACTTATTAACAATGCCCTGTCTCCACACAGTATCATAGGCGGAGGATAAATCAATAAATACAGCAGAGGTCTTTTGCTGTTTCTGGAATCCTGCCTCTATATAAGATGTAATTGAAAGAACTTGATCCACACAGCTTTGGTTTGGACGAAATCCAGCCTGTTCAACAGGAATCTTTTCATGTAATTCATTATGTATTCTGCTATACAGCAGCCTCTCAAGTAGTTTGTACATCATGCTCAGAAGAGAAATAGGACGATAACTTTGGGCTTCGTTATTGGGTTTACCTGGTTTCAAGATACCAATGATCTTCGTCTGTTTCATTAGTCGAGGAATGGACCCTGTTTGTAAAATATTGGTGAAAAACTGGGCTAGCCATCTTTTAGCATACTCACCACAGTGCAGAAGGAATTCTGGGTGTATGCCATCAAGACCTGGGGCTATACCTGATTTAATGTCTTTTAGAGCTGACGATATCTCTTCAGGGCTGAAAGGTATAGAATAAGAGCTATTATCTGGGCATTCTGATAACATGGTTCGCAGTTCTCGTTTTACTTGAATGGCATGAGGCCGGGAGATAGATGGCTTAGATATTGAGACAATGTGAGCAGCAACTTTGTTTGGTTTTATTAAGTTGTTATTTCGTGTTGTTCGATTTCCACCTCCCAAATTACGTAAGAGGGACCAGGCTTTCCTGCTTGAGTGTTTGAAGTCTAGATTTTTGACAGTGTCCAGCCATTTCTGTCGACGTGTGGCATCAAGGCTATGCAGCAGGTCATCTGCTATTTCTTGTTCTCCAGTAGAAAGGAAGTCCTCGTACAGTTTCTCACTGACTTCAGACCAGCCAGGAATATATTCCTTCCGGTATCCTCTGGGAATAAACTTTTTTGCTATGCTTAATACTGCTCCAACAAATCTTCCATAGTTGTTACTTAAAGGAGGAATCCACCCTAAGACTTTATCAAGATTTATAGAGAACTCAGACCAGTTAGCTTTCTGAAAGTTCCAGCGTGGACGAGGAATGGAATTCACCAGGGGGATTTGTATGCCTACTTCTTGAATAACTGGGCGGTGCTGACTGTGGGAAATCAGGTAGAACTCTGCGTGTGGTTGCTAGTGGTTTGAGGTTCTCGTTTGAAGACACAAAACACAGGTCCGGGACTCCCGCCTCCAGGCCGCTGATCTAAATGTGCATCCGTCTTTGGCATCAAATATTAGATGAAAATTGTGTACTTCTGCCCATGAAACTAAAGCTTCTCCATTAGAATCATTGGAATTATATTTCCATTGCTCATGGTGACTGTTGAAGTCACCTGTGTAAATAACTGGATGAGGATGTAGGTGGAGGACTTCAGATGGCCACTGAACTGCGGGAGGTTTGTAGATGTTTACAACGTGCAAGTCTCCAATTTTTATTACAACTTCATGGATGTCATTAATGGCATTAGATGAGATTAAGTAGGCATTCTCAATAGTGTTTCGCACATACGTGGCAATCCCATAAGCTAGATGGTAAGTTGCACCAAGGAGGTCATATCCTGGTATTTTGCCTCTTGATTTGAGTTGGTATTCATCATTTGCATGTGTTTCTTGGATAGCAATTACATCAATATTATTCTCCAAACAGAGCTTAGATAAATATTGACTTTTAGATCTGCTAATACTCTCTATATTAATCTGTAGGATTCTAGTACTTGGTCCAACGTATCTACATCTTTGGTTCTTAAAAGAACCGTTGTTGGTGAGAGGAGTCATAGTGATGTGATTGTGCTAGGAGATCACAAGGATTGTCTAGCAGCCAGAGTTGTTGCTTTCTTAGCACCACCCAGGGGTCACGTGTAGGGTACTTTCAGGTTAAACCTACGGACGTGAAGCAACGGCAACCCCCTGATTTGGACTTTCTAACCTCCTCTGTAAAGGAATGTTATTTTAATTTTTATACCTTTCATAATTTTTAATAACCTAATTTTTTGTCCGTGTTGAATGTTTAATACATAGATTGGAGGAAAGTGTATTGAATAGGTGGACCAATTTCTCCAATCTAAGTAATTGTAGAGTGTTTCTCATTTATCTTGACCACTCACCATAACGTTTCTCTCACATCAAAGTACATTTTACTACATATTAGTGTACCGTATATATTTCTGACCAGCCTCTGATGTCGACATTTTGCTATCACGCTGCCGAATGTACAATCGCGGACAAACTTGTTTGGTAGCTGCTTCCTACTCGAGAGCGTTGGTAGCGCTACCTGCGAAGCACGCGCGCGAGAACGCTCCAAGGCCGTACAGACACATGCGATAGTGTGTGTTTGTCCGCATCAAGCAGGTAGCGCGTGGAAGCGCGTGCACGCTAGACGCTCGCACCTAGGACGTAGCCTTACCATGGCCAGGAGCGAACCTGCAATCTTGGGGTTGGTAGTCCGACACTATAACCACTCACCCACCGTGGCAAGTAGTGAGAAGATGAAAATATAAAAATGAAAGTTTGTCTGTTTTCTTCTTAATTTCCACGGAATTTTGCATTTATGCGTAATAGACTGTCTTATCATGCGCCTAAAAATAAAATTTCTGTCTGTATCCTTTTATACGCTTCTAACTCAAGAACATGTAAAATTTAGTATTGTTATCCATCAGAGGCAAGATACCAATAATTTATATGATTTTTCCATACTTTACAAAAAAAAGAGGGTGTATAGGGGAAACACCCCTCAAAATACATATGGTACTAAAATAGGCGAGATAACAAAATTATCATAGGATGAGACAAAGCCCATTTTGAGCACCTCGACGTGAGAAATAAAAATCTGGATGTCCCCAAGGTACCTTGAAAATCACATTTTAAGGCCCTAAAACAAACAGTGCTTGAGTTATTTCCAGAAAACTATCTTCACTTTGATGGAATGCCAAGCCCATAACCATGGTAACAGTAGCTCAAGAGGTAACATCCAACTTAACATATTTCACTATTTTTCAATATTTTCAGTATCTCCCAAATATTTCTTATGGCCGCCATGTTGGATTGTTTTATAATGTAGGCACTAAAATTATATGCCGTATAATCCAAACTTTCATGTCGACCCCTATTAGGACACTAGAAATAAAAACCTGATTTTAAAATTTTGCACAACTGCCATTTTGAATTTCTCATAAAAATTGAATTAAAATAATAATTTTATGTATAAAGATTTACCGTGCAATGTTTCACTGTGCTCCAATGATTAAGACCCGAGATAGAAACATTTAAATTTTGCATGGCCACCATGTTGGTTTTGGGTTTTATGACTGGGTGCGTGGTGTAGTGGTAGCGTTCTCGCCTTCTGTACCCAACGTTGCAGGATTGAATACTGGCACAGGCAGTTGGTATTTGAGGATGCGCAAATACAAGAGAGCCATGTCAGTAGATTTACTGGCACATTAAAGATCCCCTTCGGAGCAAAATTCTTGCACTCGGGCATCTCTAAAAGGAACAGTAGTTAAAAGAGTCATAAAACCAATAGGCTAACATTATTAGGTTTTGGGTTCATCTGGTTATTGAAAGTTACATAGGTGAACTAATTTAAATAGCCTCTATGGATCTACAAAATATCATTTTGATTGCTGGAATAGATTTGTAGATGGTGAGAACTGGTGAAATATATCGCATGGCTGCCATGTTGGATTGTTTTATATGAGGCGCCTAGAATCAAAACCCGCCAAATCCATATTTTATGAAAATTGAGATAAGCATTGTTTCATATAGCTTTTGCTGCGCTGAATTCATTAAAACTATTATTTTGTTACAAAACCCGCTACATCCTACTGTGAAACGAAGTCAGAGTTGAGGCTTAGTTGCAATATCCGCCAAGCCCAACGACAGTTTCGCCACTTTTGGTCACAAAACCCGCCACATCCACATCAGCCAATAGGAGCACCCAGTTCCGCCATCTTACCTTCCATGATGCTTTGCGAAGTGTGTACTCTTTACCTACGTGCATTAGTCAGAGGATGTACCTCTGCCTGACGTGATTAGAATGGTTTATGTTGTACTTTCTGATAATAATTTGTTTTGGATAATTTTGACAAAGAACAAGAAGAGCAATAACATTTTGGTCTGGGTGATGTTTTCCACAGAACTGACATTTGCGAACACAAACGCGTCACGAAACCTGATTTTGATATGACACACGTAAAGCCAGAAGCCATAAACAGAGGGATTGTCCTTCAGGCTCAAGAAGTGAAAGATGTTTCGAGACTGCTTTCGAAGCATTTTGGAGAATGATGTAGGGAAAATGTAGAGCTGCAGTTTTATTGCAATCTGCAAAGTCGTGGCGAACACGAAGAGAATGATGATGATTGAGAAACTACTATTGAGGATGAGGTAGAAACAGAAATTGTGTAGCTATAACTTCCAGTAAATAATGTGATTTAATAGTTGAATGGCGATAGTTTTGTCTCTAAGGGCCTGGACCATAGTAATTGAATATGAATTTAATTTGACGCTTTTCCTTATTATTATTATTGTTCAGTACTGTAGGCTACAGTATTGCCGGCCCCGTGGTGTTGGGGTAGCGCGCCTGCCTCTCACCTGGAGGCCCCGGGCTCGATTCCCGGCTCCGTCAGGGATTTTGGAAACTGTCGTGAGGGCTGGAACGGAGTGCACTCAGCCTCGTGAGGAGAATTGAGTAACTGACAGTGAGGCAGCGCCCCGATCACGAAAACCAAGATTAACGGCCGAGGGGACCTGATGCGCTGGTCATGCGGCACCCCAATATCTGCAGGCCAAATGGCTGGGGATTAGGCCCTTCACGGGCTGTAGTGCCAGGGGTTATTTACTGTACAGTATTATTACCCTTTCAGGAATTGATTGCCGGCGGTGGAGATGGGAACTACTCTTTATGTAATTGTGTCACACGTCAGCTTGCTTCGTTGACAGGTACAGTTGCGCGCTTAGGATATGACTCAGCTCCAGTACCCCCAGTCATCATTTAACTGTCCATGGTGACATGAGCTCCTGTGACCCTTATCTGACGCAATGCTGCGTGACCTATGTGCAGATTGCACTCTGTCATCGCTGTGTCCTCTGCTTCGCCCCGCAGAGCTCATGCTACAATAAACATAAACGCTGGATCAGCCACACTCAGCGGCAATCAAATCCTGAATGGGTAATATGAGTTTTATTCTTTTTCTGTTTATTCTAATAAATCACAAAAACCGCCCCTTAAAACAACAATAACAACAACAACAACAAAACACAAAAATTATACGATTTTTTAATTTTATAACCTATGTTTAGTTAACTTTCATTCAAATATTAATTTCTGAATAAAGCTTACGCAGTTCCTACCATCTCTTCGCAACTTCAAATGTATTAGGGCTCTTGGGTATCAAAACCTGCCAAATCCAAATCTTACAAGGGAAGTCTCTGAACCGGGGAATCACGGATCCTGCTGGAACTTTGCAGATACGTTGCGTGAGCCCAAATAGGCAGAACCGTGAAGAAAAATATTTCGGAAATTAACTTATCCTTGTACTAGATGAAACATTAAGATTTGCACATTTAAATTGGCGCGCCAGGGGCGTGAGCTTCATTGGCTGCGTCAGAGGTTGCTTCCCAACCGTACTGTGGTTCTCAGCCTACTGCGTACAATCACCGAATGAGAGGCGACAGACGGTTGTGTCCCATGCATTGCATGATGAATGTTAACATTGGAAAAGTTACATGTTGACAGGAGGGAAAGTATGGAAAATGTATGGAAAGGTCTCTCAGCATTCAAGAACAGGATCTGTTGGACAGTTTGGATGATATATTGATGGTTTTGTGCCTATCTGGCTTTCTAGCGTTCGTCTCTTGTAACAAATGTGTTTATTTGTTGAGCTATTGCTATTTACAGGAATCATAACTGGTTGTATAGAAAGCAGTACTATGAACGTGGACACGTGTATATTGTTAAGATGCAGCATTAATGTCTCATGACGCAGCGCAGCTTGTGAGCGCGAGTACAGGAGGGCAGTCGTTTTGAACGTGATCTTTTGAGCCACCAATCAGGCGTGAGGCACACTCCCTCTTAACCAGCGCGCACAGTTCAAAATTGTTGTATTTACTGCCGTCTACGGTGGGTAGGAGTTAATTTCCGAAAGATTTTTCTTCACGGTTCTGCCTAGTTAAGCTCACGCAACGTATCTGCTAAGTTCCAGCAGGAACCGCGATTCCCCGGTTCAGAGACTTCCCTTGTTAGTAATGTACCCGATACCTAGTTGAGGCTATCGGCTACGCCAGTTGTGATCGAGTCATAGTTGAGATTTGTGGGCAAGGAGAAAAGATGGCGCTCAGATCGAGTCAGAAGAATGGTAGGAAATGACGTAGGAGGCCGAGGGAGATGGAGCCACTACCCTTCAAACATATGGAATTATGGGAGAAATACTGGATGATTATTAAGATTAATTTGGGATAAAGTCTTATCTAACCTCAGAAGGGAAGGAAATATCAAGAAATTTTATTGACAATAACTTGAAGAAAGGTAGACAACTCCTTAAGTTATGTTATGATTTTATAGCTGAAATAGTGTGGTAGAGGTTAGATCTGTGACGTCAGACAGCGGAAGGAAGGAGGAAGTCACGTGGTAGGTCAGGGCGAGACGGCCGAACGCAGTAACACCAGCGAAGAGAAGTATTCCAGCAGTCCAGCTGAGTGGATCAAATCGTGCTATAAGAGAACAGTTTATAAGGCAGTGCAATACGGAAAGTTACGTGCGGGAGAGAGTCGCTAGGCGAGGCCTGCAATACAGTATTCGGAGTTCGTTGTTGGAGCACACGCTGTCCATAGGGCAGGTCATACAAGCCGTTAACTTGAGCAAGGAAGCCGGTGTTCAGACACATGTTATTTCAACATCGCAGTCGTATTCACGTGAAACAGCAATGCTTTTTCAAGCTTACAATTTACCGAAGCAATACGCAGAATTACACTAGGATTGAGAAACATTATTTAAGCTACATTCTCAATGTATAACAGCACAGCGAAGCAGTATATTGAGGCCAGTATTCAACCTCATATTACACAAGGACAGTGAAGTGGAGCGTGTCGTGCTGTGGGCGACATTTTGTTACCATGCGATAGTCAACGAGTTGAACATTACTCTGACATTTTGTCAAGTTTGAGATGTTAGGACTTGTGTTTCAACAGTCCAATTGTGCAGTCCAGTTACAATTATACACTTTTATTATGGACATTCAGATGGACTTGAACTTATTCCAGCGGTATTACAGCATATTTCATAATGCATTTGAACCGAAATATTTAAGGTGACCATGGGGCCGTTCCAACATTACTGCTTTTGGCAAGTGAAAATATGTAAGCGTATGCACTTTGTGAATGGTGGCACGTGCAGCATAATGGTTACATATCATGAACAGTTACGAACACAGATACAGGGTGTCTGACAAATCAGTACACTTTTGAAGCTACATTATTTTTCTACCAGTGCAATTCAACTGCTGTGGAGACTAACATTATTATCGAATGCCAACCGAATAGTTTATGGAACAGTGGCGTGAACTATTCGAAGAGAGTATGGGGTACTCTGTGTTTTTGAACTTTTGTGGAAGATTTTGGACAATATCCATGATTGATAATCTTCAGTTCATCATGTCGTGCTAGGCGGATACGGAGACGTGATGGCATCTCAGAGCGATGGATTCGGTTCCTAACGAAGAGGATAAATATGACATCAAATTCACTTGGATGGAGTCAGGCGTTAGTTCAGTGGGTGATACAGCGTTTTCGCCGATCTTGCGAGAAATCTGTAACAAACACTTGGATTACCGACGATCTTTGAATTCTATTAACATCTGGAATATGAAGGTATTGTAAGAGTTATGGCTTTACTGATATGATTTTTCATGAACACTGGGCATACTCGTATATATTTTAGTATGAGTGCTACTATTATTTTTCGACATGGCTTAAATATATTATTACTCCATTTGCTAAAATATGGTGTTACCATATGATATGGCAGGCACATTTATACAACGTTCTCACCATAGGTTGACTTTATTAGACAGGATTTTGGTCTTTATATTTTTCTGTGAGGATAGTATTTCTTGATTATGGATATTTTTAGCGAGTGTTTCGAACTCGTGATCTGCAATTGGATAATTCGAATTTTTCGTCAGTTCATTGCATTCTAGCGAGTATGTATAATTCATCAGCAGGGATTTTTATTTTTATTTTTTATTGGATTGTTTGGTGATATTAAATTTTATTCACTCAAGTGAATGCATATCACTTTTATGTGACAAATAGTCTTGTTGATTCCAATCATGTACACTCACTCATTAGCCTACGAGATGGGGCCTGTTACTTTGAGTAATAGTGTGGTGGTACTCACCTTACCTGCCAATCGAGGGTCTCATTTTATCATCCGAGTGTAATTATGATCGTAAGAGGATGAAACAACAAACTGCCAGTCACATATTAGTTGAATTTTGTTAAATAAATTAAAAATAAATGTCAGCAGGGTTACACTTTGTAATTCTTGTTTGCCAATCCAATAATTTGTTGCAATACTCTTTTGAGAGTATATTCATTTAACAGTCAATACTTTTGATACTCTTTGTGAGTGATTTGATACCTTTGAGAAGGATTTCAAGTAATTGAATCTTGTAAGATGAGTTATTTATTGTCAGAATTTATTTTGAGGCAGATCATTATTAGATATTTTTGATGTGAGGTAATATAACACATTGGTGTTTTTCTTTGAAGTAAATCTTGAGGATCTTAAGAGAATTTATGCTCTGAATTAAACCAGATCTTGAATTGGATTACGATTACTAAGGTAATTTTCATATTGTTTAAGAAGTTGTCTAGATATGACCAGATTAATCACAGTTCTTGTAGATTGTGGGCGTTAATCATCTGAAGCCAGTTATATATTTTTGTGGATCATGCAACGTGATTATGTGAAGTATTTTTGATAGGTATTTTTGGAGGTTGCCAAGTGAAAGTTTGCAATATTGCCAATGATAATTTTGAGGCAGACATGAGGTTGTTGAACCCAGTCTAGCATATTTTTGAGATTCATGCTGTGCGCTGAATAATTATGGTGTTATATGGAATAGATATGGTATTCAAATGTGGTATTTGACAAAGTGAGATTAAATGGTGAAGTTTTGGATAGTGAGGTCCAACGTGATTTTTTTGAAGGCAACATATTATTTTGGCATGATAATTAAATATGAGGGAAGCCTCCGTTGCTTAGGCGGCAGCACGCCGGCCTCTCACCGCTGGGTCCGTGGTTCAAATCCCGGTCACTCCATGTGAGATCTGTGCTGGACAAAACGGAGGCAGACAGGTTTTTCTCCGGGTACTCCGGTTTTCCCTGTCAAAATTTTATTCCAGCAACACTCTCCACTATCATTTCATTTCATCTGTCATTCATTTAATCATTGCCCCAGAGGAGTGCGTCAGGCCTCGGCAGCCGGCACAGTTCATATCCTCGCCGCTAGATGGGGGCTTCATTCATTCCATTCCCTGACCCGGTCGGAGACTGGAAGCAGGCTGTGGATTTTCATTTTCAATAGGTGATTAAACAGCTGATGAATAAATGACTTAAAGGGTGATAATTAATTAAAGGAACTGATGACTAATAAAATTTATATAAATTTAAATAAGAGATATGATTTAAATAAATTGATGAATTGCAACTTAAATTAATGAATTAAACAATTTAAATGGATGGATTGAGATCATTTAATTTGAATGAGATAATGAAATGAGAGTGTGTGGATGATTGAATAATCTAATGAATTGATGAATATAATATTCATTTAAATGATCTGATGGTAATAAATTAATTATTCTGACTTGAATATAACAAATATTGGGATGAGAACTGATGTGAGAAATATTTAATTTTTTTGACTTGATAATGGTGGTGATGACCAATGAATAGTGAAGTTTTCTTTGATTCACAACCAAGCAATGATCAGCAATAGTGTAAATATGGTGTATAAATTAATTGTTAGATATTTAGGAGCAATTGTTGGGATTTCCAACATTGATTAGTGCCATTTAAGCCATAGAAATGAGTGAATAATTAAATATATGTGTTTTTAGGGTATTTTGTGTTAGACAGATTCAAATTTCTTGACATCCACATTACTGATGTTAAATTAACGAAAGGTTAGGTCTCAGGGATCACGAAATGTCAGTGACGCAAAGACATAGTGCTACGGTGGCCCTGAGAACTCAAGCGAACTTAAGTAATTTTTATTTTTTATGTGGATGAAAAATACTTTGAAATAGCACAGAGATGGTTCGATTTTTGAGGACCATAACAACCTAACGTTTACATTCGACCATACTCTTAGGCAGGGTTTGTGTTTCTTTTTCTTTCTGACTGATTAAGTTTAAATAAATTTTGTTTTATCTTAGTTGTGATCTGATGATGATGTTGTTTTCCCAATCCTTTCCTTTGTCTCAATTAAGGCTTAACCAGAAAGGATGTGGTTTGCTAGGGGTTCAGTTGATGGCGCCCATTTCTATTTGCTATTATGATTAAATTTAAGCCCGTAACGACCCTAGAGATACTTTATCTCGTGTTACCCTCTGCTTTTGTGATATTTCAACTGAATTTCCGACACATTCCTTATTTTATTTCATGTTCATTTAACTCCACTCTGGCCTGGGAAGCCAGGTATGCGATGTAATGGCAGATTGGTCATCGCATACCTCGGATGAACGGGTGCAGTAACAAACCTCGACAAATCCGAATTATTGCTTTATATTTTTCTACATACATTTTTAACTATATCGGGGATCAGCTTAGTACTTCGTCACTGTTTTTAAAAATAATTAATTCATTTTTTAGCGAAAAATGTATTTCTTTTTGGGTATTGGTTCGTTTGTGACAGTTTTTGCCACTTTGCCGAAAAAGTGAAGAAATGGATTTGGCGGGTTTTGATTCTAGGCACCTCATATGTAACCCATATAGGTAGGTACCAGTAGATGAAGATTATTGCATTGGTTCATTATACAAACTTTCACTTCAATCACTTAATTAAGACAGGAGAAATTTAAAAAGTAATTTTAAAATTTCACACAGCTGCCATATTGAATTTCTGAAAACAATTGAATAAAATTAGATGCCAGTACATTAAGCCTGGTATTTACCATGCAAAGTTTTACTGCACTCGGATGATTATATCATGACTCAAGTTCATTTATATATTTGAACTTGGCTTGTCTGCTATGTTGGTTTTGTGCTTATCAGGGTTTTCAAAGTCTCATGAAACTTGTATTGGTATCCTCGATCACCCTACAAAATTTCTGGATGATTGTAGTAATAGTTTGGGAGATATTGAATAATCATCATCATCATGAACCGGCTTCAGTTTCCCGGGTGCGGTAAATGAGCGCTCTCCATTTAGTTCTTTCCAAGAATGTCTCCCCCTCCACGACCTGCTGCAAATCCAGACCTCTCCCTGCAAGATCATCTCGAATCTGGTCGACCTCTTGGTCTTTTGCCTTTCAGTTCTTTCTCAAACCACACTCTAGCTGTTCTTTGTGTGTCCATTCTTTTGAGATGACCGAACCATTTCAGCCTGGCTTCGACACAGATCTCATTAAGAGATTGTTCTACTTGAACAAGATGGCTTATCTCTTCATTTTTTATTCTATCTCTCCTTGTCTTCTGAATCATACTTCTTAAAAACGTCATCTCCACTGCTTGTAGTTTGCTGGTATTTCTCTTGGATTGGGTACAGGTTTCTAAGCTATATGTAGTAACAGATACAAAGAAGCTCTTGTAGAGTATTAGTTTTGATCTTAAAGGAACTTGCTTATCCCAAAGAAGCCCTCTCACTAGATGATAAAATTGTGCTCCATGTTGAACTCTACTAGTGATTTCTGCAGATGGTGGACACTACACTGCCAAATTTCTGAAGTACTTGTTCTAACTTTGTACCATTCAGAGTGATGTTAGTACAGATGTTTTGTCGACTAACGGGCATCACTACCGTTTTGGACTTGCTTATATTCAGACCAAATTGCTTGAATATATTATTTATCGTTCGGCAATATAATCAATACAAGATTTCAGAGTACAAAGAAAATCACTTTAAAATCTTCCTCTTCTTCTTCTTCTTCTGCTGCTTTTATGGCCTCATTGGACCACTTCAGTCAATCATTTCTTGGTCCTCTTCTTCAGTAAGTTTCCTTTCCGAGTCGCCCAGTAGCTCTTCATTCGCTCTGATCTTCTCAGGCGTTCCTCATCTGTAAATACCCTTTTTACTGTATTACGTTTGTCTATTTTAGCCTGAAATCTTATTTTTATATCTCTCAGTTTTTTAAATTTTGTTGTTTTGTTTTGCAAGTCATCCAAGGTTATTTCCAATTCTTGCATATCTTCTCTAATTTCCTTAATCCATCCTACTTGTTGTTTCATATTCCAAAGTTTCACTACAATTTTTCTAGATAACCTGGTTTCTGGTGTCCTCATGATGTGACCAAAGAAAGAAAGCCGTTTCTTCCGAATAGTATCAGTGATGGGCTCCAGTTCTCTGTATACCACTTCATTTGGTACTATCCGCCACTGTCCATCTTTCTGATATTTTTTATTTATGCATGTTCTAGCTATTCTTCTTTCTACTTTTAAAATTTTGTCGATTCTGTTTTTCTGAGTAACTTTAAAAAGAGTTTCACTTCCATAGGTCACCTCTGGTTGAACCACCGTCTTGTATGTTTTAATTTTGTTGCGATTGATAGACATTTTCTTTTATATGTAGACCATGTTAATTTTTGGGCTTTTATCATTTTATTAGTTCTTTCTTGCCATGCAGGTTTCTCATCCAAGTTGTAAGTTATAATTTCTCCTAAGTATTTAAATTGCTTCACTATTTTAACTTTCTTGTTATTTACTGTTATGTGATTGATTACAAGTGGATTTGCTACCATTATATCTGTCTTTTCAAATGATATCTGAATTCCAATTTTTTGTGCTATATTTTGTAGGCTTATTATTTGATTTTTGGCTTCTTGAATATTATTAGCCAGTAACGCTAAGTCATCTGCGAATCCCAAGCAATTTAAGTCTTATTTGATCTTTCTTGGTTCCAATTCTTATGTTCCTAGGATTTTCCCTGTACCATTCCCTCATTACATATTCCAAAGCACAATTGAAAAGTAGAGGCGATAAACCATCTCCTTGCCTTAATCCTGTTTTAATCGTAAATGGTTCAGATATTTCTCCTCTGAATTTTACTTTAGATTTGGTGTTTGTTAAAGTTAGTTTTTTAATTTTTATTAATTTGGGATGAAGTCCGAAATTCCTAAGTATTTTCAGCAATGATGATCTATGTATACAATCATAAGCTTTTTTGAAGTCTACGAAGGTTATGACTTGCTGTTTTTGTCTAAGTTTGTAGTAGTCCATTACTAATTTTAAGGTGATTATCTGTTCAGGGCAGCTTCACCATGGCCGAAATCCACCTTGATATTCCCCTATTTCCAGTTCTAATTGATCTTTACAACGATTATATAGAATTCGTGACATGATTTTATATGTGATATCCAAAAGGGAAATTCCTCGATAGTTGTCAGGATTTGATTTTTCTCCTTTCTTGTGTAATGGATGTATTATAGCAGTAGTCCAATGGTCTGGCAGTTCTTCTTTGATCCAAATGTTCACTATGCATTGGTGTAATGAAATCTTTACTGGTTCTGCTGCATATTTCCACAATTCTGCAAATGTTTGATCTTCTCCACTCGCTTTGTAGTTTTTGAGCTCTCTCAGCGCTTTGTAGACTTCTTGGATTGTGGGTGGATTTATGTTTTCTGATGGTGTTTTAATAGTGGTGTCTGTATTTATTTGAAGCAGTTCTGGTGGATCTGCACAATTTAGCAACTTGTTGAATGTTTCTGCTAAAATTTCTGTATTTCTTTTATTACTATGAGCTAACTCGCCATTTTTGTCTTTTAACATTAATGTTGGAGGTTCATATCTTTGTAGTTGTTTGCTAAAAATTTTGTAGTAATCTCTTGAGTTTGTTTTCGTGCTATTTGTTTCGATCATCAGAAGTATATCCTTTTGGTATAGCCGTTTAACCCCTCGTATTATTTTTTGTGTTATCTTCCTTTGTTTTATGAGATCCAAGTGTGATTCATCTGTTTTTTGACTCTGATACCGTAACCAGGCTTGATGTCTATCTTCCACTGTATTATCACACTCATCGTTCCACCATTGGTGTTTCTTCCTTGGATTTATTGGGGCTACTTGTTCAGCTATTTGTTTCAATTCGGGAACTATTTCCTCTAGATCATCTGTTATTTTAATATATCTAGTTCGTTCTTTGTATCCCTTGTTATTTATTAGTTTATGAGGGTCGTATGTTCTCTTCTTTTTTAGGTGAGTTTTTTTCTTTATTAACGGGGTAAATTTAATTTTAATCTTTATCATGTAATGATCCGATCCAGTATCTGTTCCTCTCAGAACTTTCACATTGTAGATCTCCCTGTGATAGTTCTTATCCATACAAACATGATCTAGTAGCCATTCACCTTTTTTCCAATCTGGATGTTTCCAAGTTTTGAGTTTATTTGGTCTTCTCTTGAAGTAAGTTGATTTGGAGATCATATCATGGTTTCTGCAAAATTCCACCAGTCTTATGCCATTCCTGTTTGTTCTTCTCTGTGCTGGCCATTTTCCTATTATGTCTCTATATCTTTTTTCCTTTCCTAACTGGGCATTAAAGTCTCCAATTAAAATTTTGGTGTGACATTTATTTATGTTTGTTGCTGTCTGATCTAAAAGCTCCCAAAATCCCTCCACATCATCTTTGTGTTCTTTCTTATTATTTTTATCATTAGTTGGGGCATGGGCATTTAGAATGGTATATATTCTATTTGCAGCTTTTAGAGTTAGTGTCGAGAGCCTAGGGGATAATGCTTTAAATTCTATGATGGATTCAATTATTTTGAGATTGACTACAAATCCTGTTCCGAATTGTGGACGTTGCTTCATTACTCTTTTTCCTGGAATTCCCTTGTAAATTCTATACCCTTGTGATTCTATTGGTTCCTGATCGGTGTTTCTCATTTCTTGAAGCCCGGTTATTAGAATCCCTTTGCGATCCATTTCGTCTGTCAAAATTTTGAGTTTTCCTGGCTGTATGATGGAATTTATATTGTGTGTTGCTATATAGTTTATCTGTCCTATCTTCAGTCTAAATTTGGGTTTTCCATCTGTCGGGGGTATTTTTAGATGCTCCGACTCATCTAGGGTATCTTTCAGGTGACTGCCCACCGTATCCGAATGCAGTCTAGGTGGATTATTCCTTAAAAGATTTCCTTCCATGTTTGACTTTCAAAGGTAGTCAACCTTGTATGGAGCAAGCTCCGAGTTACAACTGCGGTTGTTAACCGTAGAGGTTGTTGTGTGTTTGGTCCGCGAGAGCTATTTTATTTTGCTCAAGTCCGCCGGCCAGCCGGTGAGGACCCCCCCTATCCGCCACCTGGGACGCGCCACGTCGGAGTATCACCTCTCCGCCTGCTACGACACCGTAGCATCTACTGTACATTATTTTTACTATTTACACTATTTACAGTCTCAGGTCTAATGAGTCTATCCATTGGACCATGTCAGGTGTCGCCAACAGGAAGTCGATCCAGTCCCCTCCATATGCCCTCAGAGGACAGTCAGTTGTAATGTGTTGGATGGTTTGATTAGGAGCACCACAATCACACTGAGGAGACAAAAATTTTCCCCATTTGAACAAAGTTCCATTGCATACTCCATGGTTTGTCCGAATCCTGTTGAGAGTTGTCCAAGCCCACTTAGGCAGATCGGAACCTGGAGTGGATGTTCTTGTAGGGTCCAGGAAGGAGCTCGACTCAGGACAAGCTTTTAGTGTTCATTCTCTAATCCACTGCATGCTGGAATCAAAATGGTTTCTTACAAGCCTCTGGGCATGACAAATGGGTGGCTTCCTGGATCTGAGCCTGTTCGTTTGAAGAGAGGGGGATGTCTTCATTCAGCTTCTGTTGTATTTCAGCCTCGTTTTCACCCCATATTACAACATCATCTGCAAACGCTAAAGCTCTAAACTCAGAGGTCTTATTGAGTCTCTTAACTCTCTTCATTATTTCATCCATTACAGTAATGAATAAAAGTGGTGATAGAACGCTGCCTTGTTGTACACCCTGCTTAGTCTCGAACCAGTCTGAATAGCCATCACCTATTTGGACACAACTCTGGCAGTGTTCATATAGCATCTTGACTTTATTTATTAAAGCATATGGTATTGATCTATTTTGAAGGCATTCCCAGATTGTATTTCTCCGTACACTGTCGTAAGCCTTCTCCATAATCATCATGACAGAAAATATGTAGGATTGGTGACACTTTTAATTTTTGAAAGGCACGGTTGAGGTCGGTCGAGTTCTTATTGAGTTTCATTGAAATAGCTCAAGTTGTTTAGATTCTATTCAATGAGGGGACACATACATACACAGACAAAAGGTGATCTCATAAGCCTATTTTTCATATGATGAAAATAGGTACCGTTAGACTAAAATATACTGACAGAAAGGCTATAATGTAGTCCTGTATTGACAGGTGACTAGTTAATGACTGCTGATAAACCTGTATGTTCTCCTTTTAGTTCTGCCATTATTTGGATGCCAAGAAAGATTTGCTGTCAGGGATTGAGAAGAAACTAGAGAATATGGAGTTATCTTTGGAAAAATTCAAACTGAGAAAAAATTGCCTATTGTATAAGAAGAAGACTGCCGAGTTCCAGCGTAAAACTGACGATTTAATATGGTGAGTGGTTTTTTGATTTTCATATTATTATTTACTAGCTTTTGTACCCAGTGTTGCATGACTCTTGTGGTCTTCGGCTGTAACTCGATTCCGAGTACACATAGTTTCTTCCTGCATTAAAAGAACGTTTCAACCCAACTTCTGAATGTGTTTCGGATAGCTGAACTCTTGTACAAGCCTTGGCTAAGACCAAACCATTTCCAGTTGATGACAAAAGAAGAGATAAGATCACTACATTGATTGCCGAGATGATTTGCACTGATTTACAACCGATTTATATTCTAGAAGACCATGGTTTCCGAAAGCTTATCAAATATTTGGAACCTCGCTACCCTATAGTAATATAAGGTTTTGAATATTCCCGAAGGGAATATGATGTAGTTTCCATTTGAGCGGATGAATTATCAATAAATGATAAAAATGGTCCGGTTAGCTCAAACAATGCCAGCGTTTCACCCCAGTGTGCCGTTGGGCTCGTCAGTTGGTACAGACACACCTACCAATACGCGTGGCTAGCACATACTGAGAAGGCCATGCAAGACACAAAATACAAGCAGTATTGACGTCACGAGCATGCCAATGTGCTACGGGAGTCAAACTCCCTTTCATAAAAACAAAAGCCTTACCTTGGCAATCCAATATAAGGTTTTGAATATTCCCGAAGGGAATATGATGTAGTTTCCATTTGAGCGGATGAATTATCAATAAATGATAAAAATGGTCCGGTTAGCTCAAACAATGCCTTCTCAGTATGTGCTAGCCGCGCGTATTGGTAGGTGTGTCTGTACCAACTGACGAGCCCAACGGCACACTGGGGTGAAACGCTGGCATTGTTTGAGCTAACCGGACCATTTTTATCATTTATTGATAACCCTATAGTAAGCCAAAAATACTTAGCCAATGAAGCAATACCTAGATTGTACAGTAGAGAGCATTCAAGAGTGAATCTGTTGTAGAGAAAGCAGGATTTGTTTCTTACACGTTTGGCTTCTGGCCTTCCGTCACTGAGGAGGATTATGTCTTTTACTGTGCATTTCATTGATGATGAATTTGAACTGCAAGATTTGACATTAGAAGCGATTCCCTTCAGTGAAATTCGCCATAGTGCTTTGAATGTTCAACAATTTTTAATCTATGGTTGCAGATTGGGGTTTACAAGATAATATTGTTGCAGTCATGCATGATAGTGCTGTGAATTTGATTGCAGCCAGGGATATGACTAAGTTTGATCACATTCCATGCTTAGCTAATTAATTACAAACGGTGATTCATCATGGTGTCATTACAGAACAGTTTTTGAACAAAGTAATTGCAATCTATGTCAAGCTGCTGCTGACGTACCGCACCATCGTCTAATACAAAGTGAACCCACAGGACGGGACTCATCCTATCTTATGATTGCGAGACTTATTGAACAGCTTCAAGGAATTGTTCTATACGTAACACAGAACAACTGTGAGCATAGGCTTGTCCAGTAGCGCGCATCCTGCTGAACACTGTTGCCGCAATGTGAGACTGGCGAGTGAAACAGAGAGAAGTCATGGCTCTACACTCGCAGTACACACACAACGTTCCCCGTGAGTACAAGGCGCTCCGAATTTAATTGCATGTACAAGATGAAGGGTTTAGTCCTACGAATATCCATGCTTACAACCAAGTGTGCACATTTTTACAATTGCGCTGTAAGGCAAAATTATTCATGCACGTGTTCACCTCCTGGTGCAGCTACGCATTCTTGGCTATCGCCAAGGAGGTCCAGGTTTGATTCCCGGCTCTGCCAAGCAATTTAATTCTGGTCTGAGAGTTGGAACGGATTACACTCAGCCGCGTGAGGTAAAACTGAGAAGAGGTGGGCTTGATTCTTACCTCAACCTTCCTGGAAGTGGTTTCCCATTTCTACTCCAGGCAATTGCTAGGATCTTTCCTAACTTAAGGCCATGGACACCTCCTTCCCTATCCATACCTAAATTACAAATACATACACACAAATATACCAGAGTAACACAGATTATCAGACAAATTCTACATATACCCAAGTATACGGGACTAAATGACCAAAATGTCCAAGCCCCTCAAATGAAGCAATAACAACGTTATAATGATAATATAATATGGCCTCGGATGCCGGGTTCAAACTTTGTTATTTGGTACCCAGAGGGCAGCTTGCATGTCGAATTTTGTTGTTCCTTGAAGCACTATGAAAGTCAAGGAGTTTAGATATCTAAGCTCCTTGACACTATAGCGCTTTCTAGTAGAGAAATGAGGAACTTTGTGTTGGTGGAAAATCCCGAGATTAATTTTGTCATTATGAACACGGCCTACTGAATTCAAATGGGTTCTTTAACATGCCAACATCGTATGACATGCGTGTCGTAATTTTTGCCGCCTTTCAAAAATCACTTACCATGGCCAGGAGCGAACCTGCAAGCTTGGGGTTAGTAATCCGACACGATAACCACTCACCCACCGTGGCAAGCAAACAACGTTATTATTTCACATGACATAATCTGCACCCCATGTCATTCTGAGTAACAATGCTTGTAGACTCTTTATGAGGTAGTATAAATCGTCATCATCAACTAGAGCAGTTTCCAACTGCAGGTTGGGTCTGCTTATGAGATAATATAAATACAGAAAAACAATTCAATGGGATCAGTTTTCGTTTATCGGGGACCACCTTCAGTTGTAGTGGCTAGCACACTTAGCTGTCACCCATGAGGTCAGGATTCGATTCACGGCTTAGTCAAAAAAATGTAGTTCTGGTCTCAGGGTTAAACAGGGTACACTATGCCTCGTGAGGTAAAAAGAAACTGAGAAGAGGGTTTCCTCGCCTCAATTACAAAGACACACACAATTGCAGACACCACAAACTCAGGTTGTCAGAAAAAATTTGAGTTATAACGTACTTCTGTATTCGAAAGCATCTTTAAAAGGCCATGTACACTATGAAGTTTATTTCTCGTCTGACTGTGCAAAACTGTTCAACTGCCACTCGGTTTGCTAAGGGACATTGTTATCAGTTCAAAACTTCAGCTCCCAGCATTTCTTAAAGCTCCACTACTGAATTGATTCAGCAATACTGTCACTCTAGCTCAGGCCACGCCAACTCTGGTGCTTCGCGAGCACCGGTGCTCTACTGTAGGAGAGGAACGTGTAGTGGCAGTGCTTAGCGAGGCGAGAGTCGTGGTGTTGTTTGGTGAATGGGGCTGGGCAAATCAGCGGGCGTCAGGCGGCGTACTGATATGAAAACGAATAATAATGCCAATTTTTGTGTACAGACAGAAACAATAGTTTTATTGCTCTCCTGATTTTGCTCTAATTTTCAACATTCTTTGTTTATCTTTGACATCGCTTTGAAGCAGCTAATTTTCCGATATTTGGAACAATCATTTTGGCAGTTGCAATTCAAAGTATAGCTTCCAAGGAAGCATCAGACAAACTTGACCTTGTTTTGTTAATATTCGTAATTCATAATTGAAAACATTTGTTCACAAACCATCGTTGTTGTGGGAACATAGCAACAAATTTCAGGGCAAGGGCATGAATCCTCGGGAATTCTTTTTCTCAACGACTTTATAAAATGATAACAAATCACTATTGTAATGGTAATAGCGGTCTGTCAAAATTGAATTGCACTGTAGTTTTATCAGCTCAACTGGGAGACTTGATGGGGCATAATCTAGGTGCACCGAAAACGGCGTCATAAAAACTTTGAGTACCGGTTTTACTTGTTTGATTTCTTCAAACCTATCTTCAAATTATTTATGCAATAAATGTAACACTTTTGTGTACTCACTGATATGTTCATAAGTACTTATATTCAAGGATTTTAGAAAGGGGAAAATTGTCCCAATTTCTTTCTTGAACTGACTTTTGAAAAGCACAAGCTGCAATTTGAAACCTTCAATACCGTCACACACAATACTGATTAATTTATTTTTACCTTGCAACGAGATATTTAAATCATTTAAATACCCCGTGATATCTTTCATGAAAGCGAGGTCAGCTATCTATTGCTCATCATCCAAGTCTGACTGTGCTGCCGCTCGGTGCGGTACAGGGGCGCGCAAGCATTAAGTTCTTGTTTTGGCGTGGCCTGCTCTAGCTTGTATTTCCCCGATGAATCTAAATATTTCAACACCTAATCTTTCTCAGTCTAATCCTTTCTGTTGAAGGTCAGGTGGTGTCTCCCGAATGGATGGTCGAACAATCAGCTTCAAAATGTTTAGCTCTGTAACATAGGATCATAAAAATTATTGAATTATTATTTTCATGCGCGGTGAAGAAAAGTCTCTAGAGTTCAACTATCTAGGCAACGTCGCGCTGTGCTATTGGATGGTACAGGTGAGCGAGTGAATCTGGCTCCTCCCTTATGTTCAGAGTTGTTTTGTGTTTGGTATAGCCTCTCAAGATTGGAAGTACCAGCAGAACTGACTCACAGTGGAATTGTCTTGAAAAGTTAGAAGAAACCTTAACCCTAGACTTACTTAGACTTGGTTCCTCCAATGCTATGTAGCATATTGGGCAACAAGTTTCCTCCAGCAAACTCTATCAGCTGCCAGGTTTTCAGCTTCCTCCCAGTTGATGTCCATGCATTCAAGATCCTTAGCAAAAGTTCGTTTTCAGGTGTTACGATTTAAATGATTTAAATATCTCGTTGCAAGGTAAATATAAATTAATCAGTATTATGTGTATTGAAAGTTTCAAATTGCAGCTTGTGCTTTTTAAAAGTCAGTTCAAGAAAGAATTTGGGACAATTTTCCCCTTTCTAAAATCCTTGAATTTAAGTACTTATGAACATATCAGTGAGTACACAAAAGCGTTACATTTATTGCATAAATAATTTGAAGATAGGTTTGAAGAAATAAAACAAGTAAAACCGGTACTCAAAGTTTTCATGGCGCTGTTTTCGGTGCACCTAGATTATGCCCCATCAAGTCTCGCAGTTGAGCGCAATTCAATTTTGACAGACCGCTATTACCATTACAATATTGATTTGATATCACTTCGGTATCACCGACAGTAGTGGCTACGCGGGCTAAAGCCCTGCGTTAGGTCAAGGGGCCAAGCTCTCTGCTGACTCGGTAGATGCGTGGGTTCGAGCCCCACCGTCAGCTGTCCTTGAAATGGTTTTCCGTGGTTTCCCATTTTCAACACCAGGCAAATGCTGGGACAGTACCTTCTGACAGGCCACGGCCGCTTCCTTCCACATCCTTGCCCAGTTTCATTCATCTTCATCCATTCCATCTCTCATCCCGACGCGCAGGTCGCCCACGGGCGTCGACTAGAAAGACCTGTACTCGGCCTCTCAGGAGGCTACACGAAAAAAAAACTTCGGTATCCTTCCGTTGGTTTCCACAACAGTGCTGATTAGGGTATCCTTCATACGTAGAACATGTCCCACGAACTTCATTCTTCTTTGAATATTATTTAAATAGAAATTAAATCGATTAGGACCAAGCGGCAATTTAAACATTGCTTGTTGGGATTTCTGCATCAACTGACCAAGTGCACTCTCATTCTGGTTTATTTCGCATCATTTGACCAAACGACATTTCGCGGTCGCTTGGTCATGTAATGCGTATTGCTTCATTCTTCCTTTTTATTTCTGTGGTTCATTATTTCCTGTGGCAACAGTGGAGTTTCTCCGTGATTTTCTTGCCCCCGAAATAATACGAACGATGTTCCAAATTCTGTATCACAAGCGAGCTATAAGAAGATATTCCTTTCGAAGTTAAATATGCATTACATAATTTATCAAAAGGATATCTGATTATAATGGAAACTAATACCCATTCGGGTAAAAGATATTTCAGTGTTATGTTTTCTCATTTAGCTTGTAATTGATGCTCTTTCGAGCGCTCCTTAATAAATTTATAAAAGGAAACCACTGAAAAGGGATACATGTACTGTATATGGCATCTTCAAAGTTCAGATTCTAAACGCAACTGAATGTGAAATTGATAATTTGAAAACAAAAGGAAATCACCTTGAACAGGCCTAAATTGCTCAAGATATGAAATCACTGGATATGTTGATGACAAAAGAAGATGCTATCCCCTAAGTTCTTTACTTCGAACTGGAGAAAACTTTGCCATTGCCCAGAATTCCTACCAATACAGTATTCTACAAAAAGCAGTTATGGTCATATAATTTAGGAATACGCAGCGGTAAGAATGAAAGAGGACATTGTTACGTCTGGTTAGAGGGTAAGGCAGGCTGAGGGTCACAGGAGATATCCCCAAGCTTGAAACATTTCAAGGATCAGCTGCCAGCTGTTGAAGCAATCTTATGGTCAGATTTCTGTGTAGGACAGAATCAAAATATAAAAATCGTTTGATTTTAAGAGCAACAACCAACAGTGAAAATATCACTCAGCATTTCCTTGTACCAGGATACAGCTTTCTCCCCAATGACAGTGATTTTGGGGACATTGAGTGCGCGCTGAAACTTCAACAACGGTTGTTGGCCTATACAGCAGACGACTACATCAATGTGATGAAATTGTGTAGGAAGGGAAATAACCCATGTGTTCACAGAATGAAGTCTCGAGGACTTGAAAAAGCACAGAATCACTCTATAAACAAATCGTGAATCGTGAGACAAATTCTTAGAAAGAACAGATAAACTGGTTGGAAGTAAAAAGATACAGCTACACAAAGACAAGCCATGGAATATTCAGGAATATAAAGGCCAGCCAGTTGAAATAAACATACAGAAAAGACAGCTATTGGGCGTCTTGTACAAAGAGACGTGACCCACTATTTTAGCAATGTGTTGTCATCTTTGTGGCCGAATGGGAAAACCATTTCAGAAGCGAAGCTCAGTGACATTCGCTCCTTGGTGTCACTTATTTCGAAAGACGCCAGGGCGTTTTATCATAAACTCTGCAGTTATCCAGGTAATGAAGACGATATCAATGGGTACGGCAGCCAGGAACTTGATTTGGTTGTTAAAAAGAAAACTTAAAATAGGCTAAAAAGCTCACCATTCTTGTTTCAGCTTGTGCACTCCAAACGTGCATTCAACTTTCTGTTATTGTGATATTATGCGTGAAAGAAACCAATCTGCAAAGTTTAACCCGTTGAGTGCTCCGCCCGTCTATAAACGTTGCTTAAGATGTTTTTAAATTCATATTCCCCATTTGCTTTCAGGTACAGAGTTGATCCCTGGTATGTTCTGCCATATATTAGGTATTATGTAGTACTACTAAAGTCTAGAATTTTGCTCCGGATGTAATTAACAGACCATTCTACAGCTGAGGTTATCTGAGATGTATACAGGAATAGCAAGGAAATTCTTCACGACGCGTTACGATTTTGGATCAAATAATATCAAGAGTAAGCCTCCGTGGCTCAGGCGGCAGCACGCCGGCCTCTCACCGCTGGGTCCGTGGTTCAAATCCCGGTCACTCCATGTGAGATCTGTGCTGGACAAAACGGAGGCAGACAGGTTTTTCTCCGGGTACTCCGGTTTTCCCTGTCAAAATTTCATTCCAGCAACACTCTCCACTATCATTTCATTTCATCTGTCATTCATTTAATCATTGCCCCAGAGGAGTGCGTCAGGCCTCGGCAGCCGGCACAGTTCATATCCTCGCCACTAGATAGGGGCTTCATTCATTCCATTCCTGACCCGGTCGGAGACTGGAAGCAGGATGTGGATTTTCATTTTTCAATATCAAGAGTGAAGAGCAACAATTATTACTTGTCTAATGATTTTAGGTAATAATTTTATTTTCCGCCCATTACCTGGTATGGTGATGAGGCCCGCACAAAAATATTAATTTTGATTCGTCTCAAAATACAATTTTATATAAACGTAGGATTTTGGATTTACATTTAAATTAATAAAGACCCATACTCTATAGACATTTTAAGCCCAATAAAGACCCAAACTCTATAGACATTTTAAGCCCATCTTCCCACCCCACCTCCAGGTAAGGTTAAAAATTATGACTCCTACATTTCTTTAAAAATGCGAATGAAAAAACTCAGCACTTAAAAGGTTAAATTATCGTCATAAACTGTATTATGGTATGTACAGTATGTTTGAATTTATTTTAATAGTACTATGGAACAATAAGTGTGTTTTGTTCAACATTACTTATTTAATTTTGTAAGTCTATTTGCCAAGAATAGTACCCTCTCATAGTTACCATCCCCAATGGAAAATGTGAGTAAAGGCATAACATTAATAAGCATCAAATGACCAAGAGACATAATTGTCTCTTGGCCGGTTGTTGCAAAGTATAAACAGAGAATTAACTCCAAAAGTGTAAATTGACTAAGCGACATTTTATAAAAAATGAGGCACTTATCAACTTGCTATGCTATTGGTGATTGGTCTAAGAAAAGAACTTATCCCTGTCCCTGTTCTGGTGAAAGAAATCCGGCATTTGATTAAACATCATCATCATCTTCATTTCCCGTTTCCAGCTTCCTGGGTCGGGTTGTGAATTAAGGACCTCCAACGTTTCCTGTCTCTCCACCACTCCTCTCCTGTTTTTAGTACTTCTTCAGGTTTTCCTCCTCTCTTCTCTACACACTCCCACACTGTATCTGCCCATCTCTTTCGGGGCCTTCCTCGTGGTCTCTTCCCTGTCATCTTTTCACAGAAAGTTTTCTTTGGTACTCTCTCCTCTCCCATTCTCATCATATGTCCATACCACTTTAACTTTGTTGTTTCTATCCTGTCCTGCAGCTTCAAGATTCCTGTCCTTTTTCTAATCTCTTCGTTTCTAACTCTATCTCTTCTGGTCTTGCCCTCTATACCTCTTAGGAATTTCATCTCCGCGGCTTGTATTCTACTCTCCTCTCTTTTTGTAGTAGTCCACGCTCCAGCTGCATATGTTAGTATGGGTCTGTAGTAGGTTGAATATAATACATTTTTACATTTCTTTGGGACATCTCGGTTCCACAGAATACCCCTTATGCTCTGGTAAAAACTGTTCGCTTGTTGTATTCTCTTTCCAATTTCCTCAGTTATCCTTCCATCTTCTGTGATCACACTTCCCAAGTACTTGAAACTTTTAACCACTTCTAGAATTTTCCCATTCAATTCTATCTTTCCTCTTCCTTCCTTCCTTCCTCTTGACATTACCATTGTCTTGCTCTTCTCTGTGCTTACTTTCATCCCATATTTCTCTATTTCTTGATTCCATACATCTAGTTGTTTTTGTACTTCCTTTTCATCCTCGCCCCATATCACTATATCATCTGCAAACAGCATGGCCTTTGTTGCCTCTTGTCCCAATCTCTGTTTAACATTCTTGTGGATTTCATCCATGACTATGATGAATAGTAAGGGGGACAATACACTTCCCTGTCGGAGACCTGTTTCCACTTTAAACCATTCTGTTTCTCCTATACTGGTCTTCACGCTACTCACACAATATTTGTACATAGCTTTTAACATTTGGACATCAGCTCCGTTAACTCTCCTTTTCCTTAATACATTCCAAACCACCTGTCGAGGCACACTGTCGTACGCTTTCTCGATATCAATTAATGTCATCACCATGTCTTTTCCAAATTCCCATCTTTTCTCCATCATTTGCCTTAATGCAAAGATTAGGTCAAATGTTGATCTGTCTTTCCTAAAACCATACTGTTCTTCTTCCATCTCTCCTTCTATCTTCCTCCTCAGTCTGCCTTCCAGAACTCTCTCAAAGATCTTAGCTACATGAGCGATAAGAGTGATCCCTCTGTAGTTATTGCATTCCTTTTTGTCACCTTTCTTAAAAATCGGGATAATTAATCCCTTTCCCCATTCTTCTGGAATCTCTTTCTTCTTCCAATTTATTCTAAATAATCTATACAACCACTGTACACCTATTGGTCCCGCTGCTTTTATCATTTCCGCGGACACCTCATCCTCTCCTGCTGCTTTACCGCTCTTCATCTTCTGTATGGCTTCCTCTGTTTCTAGCATAGTGATCTCCTTTTCTTGTTCTTCTTCTTCTTCTTCCATTGTTTCTTCTTGTTCTTTTTCATCTTCCAGTTCAATGTATTTAACATTTAGTAGCTTTGAAAAGTATTCTTCCCATCTTTTTAATATATCATCTCTTTGATACAATATCTGTCCTGCTTCAGTTTTTACAAATTTTGTGTTTTCCCTACCTTTTACACTGTTTTTCACCAATCCATATAGAACCTTTTTATTTCCTTGGATATCCTCCTTCAAAGTTTCCGTGAAACCTTCCCAACTTTTCCTTTTTTCTTCTTGTACAATTTTTTGGCATGCCTTCTTTGCTTCTCTATATATTTGCCATTTCTCTGCATTCTTACTGCCTATCCACTTCCTCCATGCCATTTGTTTTTCTTTAACAGCTTCCTTTACCCTGTTGTTCCACCAAGGAGTCTCCCTTTCCTTTTTCTTCCCTGATAGGTCTTCCACAAGTGTTTACTGCACACTTCGCAAAACAATTTCTAAAACATGTCCATTCCTGTTCGGCACTTTTTGCTTCGTCTTTGGGAATTTCCTTTTTCAAGTCTTCTCGGAACTTTTCCATTGCCTCGCTCTCTTTTAGCTTCCACACCTTTATTTTTCTTTCCCTTTTCTCTGCAAGCTTTGTGATTTTCCCAAGCCTTAATTTGGCTATCACCACTTTATGGTCTCCTTCAAAATCTCCTCTTGGCATAGCTGTCACATCTACCAGTTGTCTACGTTTATCCTTTTCCACTAGGATAAGATCGATCATTGTTTTTGTCTTTCTGTCTCCCCATCCATACCTAGTTATTTTTTGGGAGTTCTTTTTCCTAAACCATGTATTTCCAACAATTAATCCATTCCTTCTACAGAAATCTATTAACATTTCTACTTCTTCATCCTGATTTCCATAGCTAAATGGGCCAATTATCTCTTCTTTTCCCTGCCTATCTGTTCCCACATGTGCATTCATATCACCCATTATTATAACCTCTTTGTCTTCTATACACTTTTCCAGTTCTTCTAAGAAATCCTCTAAACATTCATCTACCTTCCCTGTCTGGGGTGCGTAAATCTGTATAAAATCCTTTGTTCCACTCTCAAGTCCTAGTCTAATTTTCATCATTCTGTCATTAATTTGGTCTACTTTCTCAACATACTGCACTAAGTCTTCTCTCAATATTATTGCAACACCATTCATTGCCTTATTTCCTCCACTCCAATATATTCTATATCCCTTCCCTTTCTTGACACTCGAATTTATATTGTAACTTACGCGTTTATGTCAATATCTCAAAATGACAATTTGGCGCTTGCTCATGTTATGCATAGCACCGTCCAATTGGTATATCCTTGTTCCATACTAGTCCCTGTACCTGTTGGTAGAAAGCACTCCTGAGTTGTATTCTTCTGCTAATTTCCAAATCTAGTCTTCCATCTTCAGTCAGTTCACTTCCCAAGTATTTGAAGTGTTTCACTACTTCCAATTCCTTATCCTACTTTGATTACTCCTTTTCCTTCTTTCTTATCTCTACTCATCACCACTGTTTTACTCTTCTCCACATTTATCTTCAATCCCCATTGCTCAATCTTTTCATTTATTACGTCTAACTGTTCTTGTACCTCCATCTCATCCTCGCCCCAGATCACGTCGTCGTCGTCTGCAAACAACATTACCTTCATCTTTGCCCTACTATATTCTTTTATTGCTGCCTTCATGATGTCATCCATGACCATTACGAACAATAATGGTGACAACACCCTTCCTTGCTTTAGTCCAGTGTCAATTTTAAACCATTCCGATGTCCCGACTCTAGTCTTCACACTACTGTAGCACTCCATGCACATTCCTTGTATCATGTCTCTCAGTTCCTTGCCTATCCCCCTATTTGTTAAGCTTTCCCAAACTTTTCTTCTATGGATGCTATCATAGGCCTTTTCTAGATCAATAAAAGTCATTACCATATCCTTCCCATATTCCCAACTCTTTTCAATGTTCTGTCTCAGAATGAAAATGGGTTCCACTGTTGACCTGCCCCCTCTAAATCCAAACTGCTCCTCCTCTATTTGGCTTTCTACCTTTACTCGAATTCTTTTTTCTGGGATTCTTTCCATTACTTTGGCAACATGCGAGATGATGGTGATTCCTCGGTAGTTACTACACACCTTCCTGTCTCCTTTCTTGAATATTGGCAATATTATTCCCTTTTTCCAGGCTACAGGTACTTTCTCAGGACTGTTACAGGTCAGGGAAAAGTCAGTGAAAAAAATTCCAGTCATGGAAGTCAGGGAAATGTCAGGGAAATTTTCTGCAAGGTCAGGGAACTTTTTAATTTTTAAAAATAAAAGCGTGAATCTATTTGCCTCTAGTGCGAAGCTCCTTCGCTTTGTCGGGGTAGGGCTGCAAAATGCTAAAATTGTAAAATAGAGGAGAGAGAGCAAGAAAGGAACACATTGCGGTAGCCCTGCTGCTCTCGATACTTAGTCTCGTCGTTTGTCCCCACTACACTCTTTCTTCCACTTTCCCTTGCCCAAGTCGGTCGTGTTTCGTCGGGAATCACGCTCGTTCGGGGCCAAAGCCTCTACTGCACATGCACCATACCCCTCGCGTCCCCTTTCATCTCGTCCGTGTTCGGTTCGCCGAAGTTTTGCTTCGTGTACCTTCAGCATAGCACCTATGCTTGATCTACTAATACAGAGATGATAGTCGAAAATCAGCTCGAACGTTGTCATAGGCCTGCGACAAGTGTACGATGGTGTTCAATCCAAGGGAGAGTTAGGTAAAGTGACTGTCACCAAAGAAATGCTCGTTAAGGCGAGGCATGCTCGTTCAGAATATGAAAATGCGCCTAAGGAGAGGGTCGTCGAAAAGAAAAGAAAACTAGGCCAAACAAGAGAGCAATTGTAGACGAGGTAAAAGAGTTGAAAACCAAAAGAGTCGAATTGATGTTAGAAAAAGAAGCCGAACTAAATGATACTGAAGAACGTTTAAAAGTGCTAAACAGCGGGTACTTGTAGAGTGTTATTCAAATAGATGTATTCAACGAAAGTTTTAAAGTTAGTGTGTTAACTTTTTAAAATGTGATCGTACTTACTTTCGCTAAGAATGTAGCAAAAAGGTGTATACTCCGAGCCAAATGCGTGGATTTCCTGTTTTAGTCCAACGATTTCTTTACCAGTATCAGTCACTAAATTTGGTGTTTTCGATGTCTATATTTTTTCTCAGTATTGTTTATGTATTTTAAGTGTTAGTAATTATAGCAATAAGATAAGGGGCACAAAACATGTGCCACGATGTGTGTCTTTATAGTGTACGTCAGGCGTCCGTTAAAGCTTTAAAGTTTCAAACCATTCTTTTTGTTCTTCAATTTTGATCGGTTTAGGATAAGGTATCAACGAATCCATGCCATACTAGACTTAGGGCACCTAGATCGCGTATGGATTTTGTAATCCATTGATGTCGGTCATGGCGCAGTCGTAAGACGTAAAAGATTACAAAGTGTTAAATGTCTTTCTGTGTTGTCTGTGGGTCCGTGCTATACTTGTTTGCTTCCTAGACAATGAAAAGGGCTTTTGCAGTCAATCGATGTAAATAAGTCAAATTAAATGGTTTCGTTATGCCATTTTTTTGATTACCTATTTTTAATTTCTTTCTTACCTTTGCAATAATTTTGAAAGAATCCATGCCATGTACGTTACTTACCCATAGTATTATTTTGACTATTAGGCCATATTTTTTAAGTCATTAGTTATAAAAATTGCAAAACTTTTTGAATGTAAGAAGTTTCATTGTGAACTGAGTGTACTGACAAAGTAAAGAAGTTAAAAATTATGTTCCTTGAATCCATTTTATTTAAATTTATTTGTCATGTTATTTTTTTTAGATTAATTTATTAAAAAAGTCAGATGAAGCCAGTTTTTTCCATGCCTTCTGCATCTAAAACTGGGCTAATTCTTAAAATTAGCTTTTTGTTAAAATTCTTTCTTTAAGCCTTTTCTTTACAATCTCTGAAAAGAAACTCTTTTTCTGTATGAGATAGCTTACATATCTCGTGTAATACAGTAGCTGGAAAAAAGTTAGCACGGACGTGTATTTAAAGAAAAATAAAAAATATAATGACCCTAATGTCGTGCGATTCGAAGATGTAAATCAGTAACTATCGTTTGATCAATTCGACGGGTTTTATTTTTAAAATATGTTCATACGGTGATCATAATAAAAGTATTGGTGGTCAGGGAAAAGTCAGGGAAAATGGGATCTTAAGTCAGGGAAAATGCAAATCTTGGTCTTGTAGCAACCCTGTATTCTTCTCTATCTCCACACACTCGTGAGAAGTCTGTATGTCCACTGCAGTCCCACTGGTCCTGCCGCCTTGATCATTTCTATTGCCACTTCGTCCATTCCCACAGCTTTCCCCATCTTCATCTTCCTAACTGCCCATTCCACTTCTGCCATAGTAATGTCTGGTTCTTCTTCAATTTCTTCCTCCACCGTTTTGGCTGTTTGCGTAACTTCTCCGCATGCCTGGCATCTCACTTTCAACAGCTCGCTGAAATATTCTATCCATCTGTCCGTTATCTCTTCTGGTTTTGTCAATATTTCACCTTCTTTGTTTTTCACGAACCCAGTGTTCACCTTTTCATTCCTTCTGCTTTTTATAATTCCAAACAGCAATTTCTTTCCACAATGGAAATCCTCCCTTATTTCCTGAGAGAATTCTTCCCAGCTTTTCTTCTTTTCCTCTGCAATTACTTTCTTGCAATCTTTGTTTGCTTCTATATATTTTGCTCTACTTTTTTCAGTCTTTTTTGTTTTCCATTCCTTCCAAGCTTTCTTCTTCTCTCTTACCTTTTCTTTCACTCTATCATTCCACCATTTTTTCGCCTTTTCCCGTACCTTTCCTGATGTTCTACCACACGTTTTCTCTGCACTGTTTACAAATGCACTCTTAAACTTTTCCCATTCTTGTTCCACATGGGCAGTATCCTTCCTTGGTATCTGTTCTTGCAATTCTCTCTTAAACTCTTCTACAACCTCCTTTTCCTTTAGTCTCCAGACCTTAATCTTTCTTTCCCTTTTTTCTGGTAATCTCATGATCTTTCCTACTTTTAATTTTGCTACCACTGCCCTATGGTCTCCTCCAAAGGCTTCCTCTGGTATGGCTGAGACATCCATTACCTCTTTCCGATGTCCTTTTTCGACTTCGGTTGCGGCATCATACGCAACCATTAACCCGGCTCAAGGGAGATAGGGTCACCTTCCCTATCCTCCACTTGAGTAATTCTTGTTTGGCGCATCCACGCTGCGGGGGTGGGTATCCTCCACATCAGTAGGCCGGTGTGAAGGAGAGCTAAGTTCAGACAGGGACCCAGTCTCACGGGGTATAACGTGAAACCCATGCCCAGGGTACGGGTGAAGACCTTAACAGCATCTTAGGCACAGAAGGAGACCTTCAGAATGGCGAAGATGGTGGATGAGGCAACCCATCCTCTCTGGGGGAAATTAGAAGAGGAAACCACTGCCTTGTGGAGAAGAGGGATCTTCAAAGGCTAAGGGAGTAAACCCCAAAAGAAAATCCTCAGATGCGTTAGGCTTAGCAAGCCAGCAGACGAGTAAATTTGTAGTTGCTTTCAATTATAATACAAGCCTCGGATCGAAGAAAAACGGAATTGACATGACTCTGACTACAGTTGCAGCGTATGATGGTAATGCTGATGTTTGTGCAAGTGTTAGATCAGAGAACAAAACCCGATTTGGAACAATAAATATTTTAACACTGAATGACAAGGAAAATGAATTGATTGACCTAATGGAGACACGAAAACTCGACATCCTGGGATTAAGTGAAGTGAAACGGAAGGGAAAAGGAATGAAGAAACTAAGTAAGGGGTACACCTTGTACTGGATGGGTAACCGTAAAGAGAAAAGAAATGGAGTGGGCTTTATAGTGAGTCAAAATGTTGGACCAATAGCTGAAGTTGAGTATGTAAATGAAAGAATTATAATAATGCAAATACACGTAAATAAGGAACTACTGAAGATAATACAGGTGTATGCTCCACAGACAGGATGTAGCTTGGAAGAAAAAGAAGATTTCCTCAGTGAACTGGAATCACATATTGTTGGAGATGGGATCATGATAATGGGAGATCTAAATGCTCATGTAGGAACTGATAGAATGGGATATGAGAATGTTTTGGGTCCACATGGGTATGGCGATCGAAATGAAGATGGAGAGAAACTGTTGGATTTTTGTGTCAGAAATAACCTGATAATAAAGAACACGTGGTTCAAGAAGAGATCAGCCGGTATAGTTGGGATGGACAGTATGGTACTCTCATCGATTTTGTGATAACAGACCGAGAATGGGGAAGATACGTCATGGATGCGAAGATAATCCCCAGTGAAAGTATGGGAGGTGATCACAGGTTATTAATAGTGGATTTAAAACGAGTAAAAATCCCTAAAATTGTACTTAACAAAAAACCAAAGATCAGGATTTGGGAATTGGAGGAGGAGGACAAAAGGATAGCATTCCAAGATAGGATAAAAATGAAGCTGCCTAACACAGAAACACAAAGTGGAGAAGAAGAGTGGAACAATTTCAGACAGACATTTGTTGAAGCAGCAGTTGAGGTATGTGGGAAAACAAAAGCAAAGGTTAAGGAAAAGGAGACCCGGTGGTGGACAGACAAAATAAAGCAAGAAATGAAAGAAAGGAACAAGGTGAAGAAAGAAATGGATAAGGAAAAGCAAAAAACGTATCAGAAAGATGAGGATAAGATAGAGAGGTTACATGTGGAATACAAAAGATTAAAACTACAAGTAAAAAGGAGTATCAGGAAAGAAAAAGAGAAATGCTGGGGAGAGTTCACCAACAAAATTGAGCAAGATAGTAGAGGAAATCAGAAACTACTGTATAGAGTAATAAAATCGAAAAGAGCAGACCAAGAAAAAATCAAGGCATTAGAGAGAGAAGATGGTTCCATAGTACATGATGAAAAAGGTCTTCAGAAGGTGATGTCTAAGTATTTTGAAAAGCTTTATAATGGGGATGACTTCCCAGAGGAAGAACGAGATAAGAAAATGGAAATAGATGGAGAAAAAGAAGAGAACCCAATAACATGGTTGGAACTTGAAAGGACAGTGAAAGCAATGAGCAAAGGTAAAGCAAGTGGAAAAGACGAATTCAATGCTGATATGATTAAGGCAGCAGGAAGCATTGGACTACAGTGGCTATACCGAACCCTCAATGCCATATGGAAGGATGAAAGGATACCTGAAGATTGGCAACAAGGAAGCATTGTACCACTGTTCAAGAAAGGAAATAGGAAGAAATGTGAAAATTATAGAGGTATAACATTGTTATCTCATGGGCTAAAAATAATGGAGAAAGTCATAGGCAAGAGACTGAGGGATATAATAGAACCTCAGTTAGAGGAAGAACAGTATGGCTTTAGACCGAATAGATCAACAATAGACTTGATATTTGCAGTGCGAATGATAATGGAAAAGCATCTAGAAATGAACAAGGAAATCATCTTTATATTTTTGGATGTGGAAAAAGCCTATGATACAGTTAAAAGAAAATATGTATGGGAATGCCTACTGAAAAGGAATGTACCAAAATCACTAATTAACAAGATAAAAATGTTGTATTATGAGAGTAAGAGCAGTGTACAAGTGGGTAGTGGTGATTCTGAATCGTTCTATACAAAAAAAGGCCTCAAGCAAGGAAGTGCACTGTCACCATTATTATTTGTTATATTGATGGATGAAATCATAAAACGTGTAAAACAGAGTATCAGTAGTGATGAAGTGAAGGCCTTGGTATTTGCAGATGATGTGGTGATTTGGGGAGAGGGAGAAAAGGAAGTGCAAAGGAGATTGGACATTTGGAATGAAAAGCTGAAGGAGTTTGGAAGGGTAATTAATAAAAAGAAAACTGTAGTCCTGCACTGTGGAAAAGAGGAAAAGAGAAGCCAAGTGAACATAGATGGAGAATGGTTAGAGAATGTGGAACAGTTCCCATATCTGGGTAGCATTGTTAACGGAGGTAATGAAATCAACCCTGAAATTAACAACAGACTAAGTAAAAGCACAACATTCTATCACCAAGTCAGAGAGCTTTTATGGGATGACAAAGTGCCCAGGAGAACGAAATTAACACTATATAAACAGTACTTCATACCAATTGTAACATACGGACTGGAAACGCTGGTAACTAACAAGAGACAAGATAGTAAGATCCAAGCAGCAGAAATGAAATTTTTAAGAACATCTGTAAAAAAGACAAGAAGAGATAGAATTCAAAATGTTAAAATCAGAGAAGAGCTAAATGTGGAACCGTTAGTACAAAAGATACGGAAAGCAAGACTGAGATGGTTCGGACATGTGAAGAGAATGGGAAAGGAACGAGCGGCAAGAAGGGAGTTGGAAAGAGAGGTTAAGGGTAAGCGATCAGTTGGAAGACCAAGAAGAAGATGGATGGATCAGATTCGGAAGGACATCAGAGAAGCTGGATTGGATGTGGAGGAAGTAATGGAGCAGGAAAAGTGGAGGGACAGAAAGGAGTGGAAGAGGCTTGTTAACCACACCCGGGCGACTGGAGTGGGACATTGATGATGATGACATAGTCTATCAAAGTTTTCGTTCGTCTATCTCCCCATCCATACCTCGTTATCTTCTGACTATTTTTCTTTCTGAACCACGTATTCCCTATAATTAATTGGTTCCGCAAAGGCACCAATTAGTTAAATGGTTGAATATATTTCGTATCTAACACTATTTATATACACTGTGGGCCAGTGGAGACTTTTGCCCGATTCAATACTTTACAAGGAAAATGAATCTATCATTGACACGATGCGAAAATGAAGGATTGCGTTTTTTGGACACATATCCCGCTTGCCAAATACTAGACTCCTGAAACAACTTTTTGACTTCTTTTGGAACAGTAAAGCAAAAATCACATCGTTTAAAGAAATACAAATGGATTTAGACAAATTGAAAATTACTAAGCATCAAATTGAATATAGAGATGAGAAAAGGCTTCTGAATAACAAATACACTCGACTAACGATCAAAATTTCACAGCGTAAGCAATATGTTATATCAACAGAAGAACGAGCTGCAAGATCTTCCAGAATGAAGAAGTATTGGGAAAGGAAAAAATTATCAAGAATTAAGAACTGAATTTAGTATTTGAAGATTTTGTTTATAAGGTTTGATTTTTGGTGCTCCAATGAGGGCTTACAGTATAAATAAATAAATAAATACACTGAATCCTCTGCGGTCTTTGAAGTTTAATACGCTAAGTTTCATCTTAAATATAACAAATACAGAAGTCGTTTACTTTGACGTAATTAGCTGTATGTAATCTCTCCAGGCTCTTATACTGTCTCTCGTTTTTATGAGGTTGTTTTTATAATCCCTCTGAAGTGATGTGACATCTTCTTCTTCTTTTCCCAGTTCCAGTGATCTGGGTCGGGGCGCAAATCGAGGACCTCCATCCGAGGTCTCGACTCACACACTATCATATTTAGGCTATTTGTACGATGGGTTCGCCACACCCAAAGGTAGACAAGGGCCAATTAAGTCGGGAAATTGAAAGACTCCCTAGGCCTTGGATACCCTACTACCGTCGGGGTCGGAAGAGAACTAGTGTTGACCAAGGGAGGCCGACAGGAAAGATAACTGAACGGAGCCCGGCACAAGTAAGTGGAAGCAATGCCGGACTCAGCTGGGGTCCCATGGTTGCCGACCCACGTCCCACAAGTTGTGAGCCCCTGGGGGTAAGTGATGTGACATATCTACATCAAATTCCCCACCTCTTTGTTATTGCCATGGAGAGACCAATATGTTGTTAAATTCAAGGATAGTTTCCAGGCAATTCTTTGCCCCATGATTATGCCCCTAGAACTGATTGGCATTAATAACAAAAGCATTGACATCACCACCATAGACCAGTAGAAGCACTGCTGGAAGATGGTAGGGTGGGGATGGTTATAGATTGGAATTCTAAGCAGTTAAATTATTTATACACGTACATTTTATGTATGTAAGGATTGTAGGGTTAAGAATCTTTAATGAAGCTATCAAAATTCTTAGCACGAAAGAAACCAGTGCTTCAGAAATAATCCCTTTGATCAGCAGTTTGCTTGAATTTCTCTCAAATTCATCTAAAGGTGGAAGAGGTGGTCTACAAGGCATAACAAATGAGCTGACCTCAAGACTTTAATTTAAATTCCAAGATTGTGAAAAGGAAAAATTATTTGTTTTGCCTTTGCTCCTAAATCCGTGCTTTAAAGACAAATTGTTTTGTCAGGCAAATGGTGAAGGCACCACCATTCAAGCAAATGTTTGTCACTGAAACAAAAAAGTATTAGCTATCCAGTAATACGGTCGAACACATGCCCACTTCATCTACACCTCCCATCATCATCATCATCATCTTGAGCAGTTTCCAACCGCTGGTCGGGTCTGCTTGGAACATAAGCCTCGCCATCGTTTCCTGTCCATCCACCATCTCTCGTCATTTACTGTGTCCCAGCACACTCCTCTTTCCTCCACACTCTTCTTAACTCCTTTTGCCCATCTGTCCCTTGGTCTTCCCCTTGGCCTCCTTCCCGTCATTTCCATTCCAAACATCTTCTTCGGTATCCTCTCCTCTTGCATCCTCCTCACATGTCCATACCATTGTAGCCTAGATCGCTCTATTCCATTTTGCAATGGTTCCTCTCTTACCATCTCCCTGACTCTCTCATTCCTTACTCTGTCCATTCTTGTCACTCCTACCCTACTCCTCTGGAACTTCATCTCCACTGCTCGTATTTTATTCTTGTCCCTTTCCTTCATCACCCATGTTTCTGAACCATATGTCAAAATTGGCACAAAGTAGGTCTTGTAGATGATTCCTTTACATTTTTGTGGTTCATCTTTATTCCATATCATCCCCCTAACACTCTTGAAAAATCCATCTGCACACCTTCCCCTCTCATTTATTTCCATCCTATTGCCTCCCTTTTCTTCAATTATGCTTCCCAAGTACTTGAAGCATTCTACTTTCTGCAACTGCTGTCCTCCAAGTGTTATGCCCATATCCAGTCTGTTCTTCTTCCTCGTTGTGATGACCACTTCACTCTTTTGTGCTGAGAACTTCATCCCATATGATAACACTACCTTCTCCCACTCATCTAATTGCTCTTGTACTTCTTGCTCATCCTCTCCCCATACCAGAAGGTCATCAGCAAACAACATTGCCTTCATTTTCCTTTCCCCAATGCTATTTACCACTTTTCGTATGATTTCATCCATCACCACTATAAATAACAGGGGTGAGAGGGCACTTCCCTGTTTCAGACCACTCTCCAGTTGAAACCATTCCGTTCTCTCTCTTCCCACCTTTACACAGCTTTTGCTTCCCTCGTACATTGCTTTCACTCTTGCCACTGTCTCCTTGTTCACTGCTTTTGCTCTCATTGCTTCCCATACCTTGTTTCTATTAATACTATCATATGCTTTCTCAATATCCAAGAAGGTCATCACCAGATCTTTCCCATATTCATAATGGTGTTCTTGTAGCTGTCTTACTGCAAAGATGAGGTCAACTGTTGATCTTCCTGGCCTGAATCCATACTGTTCTTCCCTCAGCCCATCTTCAACTTCTGTCCGAATTCTTCTCTCCAGTACCTTCTCAAATATTTTGGCGCAGTGGCACATGAGTGTAATTCCCCTGTAGTTCTTGCATTCCTTCCTACTTCCCTTTTTAAATATGGGTATTATTATCCCTCTTTTCCAGTCCTCTGGTATTTTCTTCTCCCTCCATATCACTTTCATTACTCGAAAGAGCCACTGGGTTCCTATCACCCCTGCTGCTCTCACCATCTCCACACTCACTTCGTCTATTCCCGGTGCCTTTCCCCCTTTCATCTTCCTTAATGCTTCCTCCACTTCTTTCCATGTCAATTCCTTCTCTGAAATGTCTTGGTCACTGTCTGTTTCTTCCTCCACAATGTCCACTACGCTGGTTTTAGTTGGATTTAGGAGTTCCTTGAAGTATTCTCTCCAGATAACCTTTAGTTCTTCCATATTTTCGACCTCCTTTCCATTCCTGTCCACCATTCTGACATTTTCCCCTGTATCTCTTCTCTTTGCCTTTATCATTCCATACAACACTTTCTTACTGCCATCACAGTCCTCCTCCATCATTTCTGTCCATTTCTCCAGCCATTTCTTTTTCTCTTCCTTCACTACTTCTCCTGCTTCTTTCTTCCGCTCTTGGTATTCTTCTCTTGTTCTGTCTGTCCTCTGTTGGAACCATTTCCTGAATGCTTCATTTTTCTTTTTCACTGCTTCCTTAGTTCTGGGGTTCCACCATGGTGTTTCCTTCCACCTTTTCTTTCCACTAGTTCTGCCACACACGACTTCCGCTGCTTCTACCAATACGTCCTTGAACCTATTCCATTCTTCTTCACCTGTTTTCGGATCATCCTTCGGTAATTTGTTCCTCACTAATATCTGGAACTTCTCCTTATTTCCATCCTCCTTCAGCTTCCATGTCCTTATTCTTCTTTCTTGGTTCTCAGTTCTCCTCTTTTCCTTCAGTCCTCTCACCTTGGCGACCAGCAGACGGTGGTCACTGTCCAGGGCTTCTGAAGGTATTACCCTTATATCCGTGATACTCTTCTTTGTCTCCTTCCCGCATAGAATATAGTCCACTACTGATTTCCTAGTCAAATCCCTGCTGTACCAAGTAATTTTATGGCTCTCTCTCTTCTTGTACCATGTGTTTCCAACCATTAGCCCATTTATCTTGCACAGTTCCAACAATCTCTCTCCTTCCTTATTCCTGTTTCCCCATCCTTCACCACCAATCACTTCCTCAAAACCTCTTCTATCAGTTCAGACATGGGCATTTAGGTCTCCCATGACTATCAGGTCTCTCCCCGCTAACTGCTTCTGCAACTCCTCTTCAAACTCGTCCTTCTCGCCTTCTGTGCATCCCACCTGTGGTGCATAGACTTGCAGAATGTCCAGGTTTCTACCTTTCACTGTGATTCTGGCTCTAATTATTCTATCACTTACCCTCTTTACTTCCTCCCTCAGCCCTTCTCTCACCACCATTCCCACTCCATTTCTCTTCCCCTCCTCATTTCCTATCCAGTATAGCTGCAAGCCATTTCTCAGTTCTTTTCTTCCTTCCCCTCTCCATCTAGTCTCTGCCAGTCCGAGTACATCCAGTTTTCTCCTCTCCATCATATCCACAATCTCCTCCACTCTTCCCGTCAATGTTGTTATATTCAAAGTTCCGATTCGTAGTCCATTTCCATAGCCAGGTCTGCTTCCTTTAGATCTGTCCTTACCGAGGCCCGTTCCCGTTTTAAAAGCAGTTTCATATCCACTACTGGCTTGCTAGGCCTAACGTAGCTTCACCATAACCCTGGCAAGGGGCCTGTTTTTGGTCCGCGAGAGGTATTTTATTTCCCTCAAACCCTCCGGACAAGTCCGGCGAGCCCCCCTATCCGCCACCTGGGACGCGCCCGATAGAGGAACAGGCAAACCCCCACATTGGCCAAAAACAAAATTAACTCCCTGTACTCCGAACTTCTTTCACAACAACCAGTCCAGCAGTTTTCTGTTGAAGATGAAGTTACTGCCTACTTAATGATTAATCCAATAAATCTTCATTTCTTACAGGAAAACCAATACTAAGTATGTTACTTTAAGAAAACTAGGCAAAAAACACCTTTGCGTCAAACCAATATCAGCTTATTCGGAAAGAGTGTTCAGCAGCTGGCAATTTGGTGGATAAGAAAAGAAACCATCTTACGCATATCGTGCTCAAATGCTATTGTTCTTATATATGAACATTCAAGATTGAACTGAGCCTGCATTTTCAAGTAAAAAAACATATAATTTTCAATTTTTTGTAATTATTTCTGTATTTTTCTTTTCTCAAAACTAATCGTAAGTAATTATGACTATGATTGATGTGAAATTACAGTACTTCTTTTGTTCATAATAAATATGTTTCCTCTCCAGAATCAACTTGGTTGGTTTTTATTTTTCCTTTCAAACTTCTCATCCTTTCAATTTATTTTTTTCCTTTAAAATAAGAATCATTAAGTTACTTATGCAATTTTTTTTGTAAACTAAGTCAGCTCTTACGCATTGCAGGACATTACAACAAAAAATCTGAAAGAAAAAGTCTACAATTTATGAGTACCGTATTGTAGCATAATGTTTCATTTTTTCATTGATTGTTATTTCTGAAATAATGAGGGAGTCTCAACCATCCTTTAGAAAAAGACAATTTTTGCACTGGATTCGAGTATTCGGGGGTCAAAATCTTGTATTCGGTTTTGGGATAATTTTGGATTCAACCCAGCACTAAATGATGCATCTATGGTGATGACCTGTAGCAGCCTAATCATACTGAATGTTGTCCGCTGTGAGCTCCATATAGATTCCAAGAATTGGAATGGTTTGCACTATGTGTGCATTACACGACCAAATAGAATGTAGCCTTTTTATGTGTGTTCCTGGGTGTGTAAAGTCATTTTTTATTATATTGGCTGTATGAGTAGGTTTTCTGAAAACTACAGCTTAATCTATAGAGGTATAAACACTCCACTAACACCAGACAACTACAAAAAAGAAATTGAAACCATACACAAAATAGAAAAATTAAACAGATATAATAGACAATTTGTAAATAAAATACACTCACCGGCAAAGAAAGCGAAACACAACGAATTTCAGACTAAACTCAATGTTGACTGTTCCAAACCTTGTAATAACCATATAGTCTATTATTATGACATTACAACAATATGGCTACGTATCATAAGTTAATTAAACTAATTAGCACAATAATTGGTAAACATTAATGATCATGACAATCACAACAGTGCACAAACACGAATTTGGAAATGTTGAAATCTGGAATGTAACCTACTGACCTCCGACCTGTTGCACTGTGTGATTATGAATGTTTTAGACAGTTAGTTATTGTTGTTTTAAGGGGCGGAGCTACGAGGTCATCTGCCCCTAATGTTGTAGACAAACCGTGATGTTCACAAAAATACGAGGCATGAGAATTCACAGCTGTTTGTGGTTATTGTTATCCAAAGGCCCGAAACGGTAACATTGGTGCTGTGAATGTCACGATCAACAAGGTTTAATAATTGTTGCGCTGAAACTTCTCAAATGAGCTAATTAAATCACGGCACATTCCATATCGCTGCAAAGTCATAGCATTCAATTTATACCAGATATAAAACTGCTAAATATTGAGCTTTGTCTGATATTCGTAGTGTTTCGCTTTTTATGCCGGTGAGTGTAATTAGATAGATAAAAAATAAACCACAAACAACAATAAAAAGAACTTACAAACAAAATCAAACATACGTCACTTGCTCTTATACCAATAGCAATATAACCAATGTTAAAAAAAAAAAAAAAAAAATGAAAAGAGCACTATGAACATCTAACACAACAACAAAATTTGTAATTCTTATATAACAGGGTGTCTACCGGTAACGAAAAGTAATGAAAGTAACGAAAAAGTAGCTAATTTTACAAACGGGTAACGAAAGTAACGAAAAGTAGCTAATTTTTATGCCTGGATAGTTGGAGGTAACAAAAATTCGCTGAGGTCAATGTAAATCAATCAAACTCACGCCGTTAGGCTCACAGATTGTCATGGAGCAAGTTTCACGCAAACGGCGCTTCCCCGCGTACGACCTCAAGGAAATGCATAATGAGGATACCTTGAGTGGTATGCAGAGGTTCAACGTATATTTTCGGCATCAAGAAGAGTTTTTAGTTTTGTGTGAAATATTTTTCTGTATTATTAGGTTGGCTGGTTGGTTGATTCCTCAGTTTAGGGGCTGTGACAACGCAGTCATGTAACCCCTTGTACTTTGGATGTGTGTAGAATATGTCTGATTACCGATGTTAATTGTGATGTCTGTATAAGAGTGTGTTATCTGTAATTCAGGTATGGACTGCAGACGATCAATTTCAAGTACTTCATACTTTAATACAATTTAAGAATTTGAAAATAGTAAATTGCTACTTTTAACTTGGCCTGCTCGATCCTCATCATAGGCGAAGATCTCTCTAAGGCTCATTTGCCGCTTAGAAGATGGAACTTTTTTGGACTAATCCATGTATGTCACCAAGTTTTTAAGAATTTCCCCTCGCTTCTATCCTCAAGAGGCTCTGTCTATCTTGGCCTGCTCGATCCTCATCATAGGCGAAGTATTGGTCTCTTAACAAACCGCAATTTTCTCCTTTTAACAGGAGTAACAAACAACCAGGTCCAATAGGACTGAGTTTTTAACAATATTTTCAACGATTTATTATGGAATGAACTTTTTATTTAGACACAATACCCTGCTGGTATTATTGTTCATAAGGATTCACAAAAGACTTGTTTTGACAAGCTCTTAAAGTGCCCCCCTTTTAAAATGTTACTTTAATGTGTTTTATCATCTGTCGCCTATAACATTTTTAAGTGTCTCTCTAATTTGTCTCATTCAAGTGTTTTATCACCACATCATCTTTCATGATTGTTATGTTTCATTTTCATCCATTCTTTTTCATGTTAGATCTACCTTCTCATCTGTAAACTCAGGATATCCATCAGCCCAAAACCACCAAGGCGTTTCCAAACCCCATCCAGAGGGAAGTTTAACACCTCCAAACTTCAGGATGAATGTATTTCCACAAACTTTGAGAATATGATCAATGCCCAGCTATCAGATCATCCTGTTAAAACAAGTGACATTCGAGAAGAATGGACCAATCTGAGGGAGATAATCACTAAGTCAGCTGAAGAAACCATTGGTTTGGTAAAGCAGAAAAGTCAAGACTGGTTTGATGACAACAACGAAGAAATTTTGCGTCTCATCAACATCAAAAGGAAAGCCTATCTATCTCATCTTCAAGACCCATCCTCAAATACGAAGAAAGCTCTGTATTTAGAACTCAAGAGTAAGTGTCAGACACAAATAAGAGAGATAAAGAATACTTGGTGGCAGCGGAAAGCTGAGGAACTTCAGAGGCTATCTAATACTTGTGATCTGAGGAACTTCTATGCAGGGATTAAAGAGATATATGGCCCACTTCGTTCTTCATCAGGTAGGCCTACACTAAAAAGTGCTGACAACTCTGCCACTCTTACTGACAGCCATGATATCTTAGAGCGTTGGAAGGAACATTTCTCCATTCTTCTAAATCGTCCTTCAACAGCTGCTGAAGACTTCCTTCGTGATGTGCCGAAATATCCTGAACAACCATGGATGGCTGTACCTCCTTCTTACACGGAATTCAGTGTAGCTCTCAATCAAATGAAACCAAGAAAGGCACCTGGTCCAGATAACATCCCACTGGAATTAATTCAAGCTGGAGGTCAGTCCCTCAAAACGTGGATTTTCACTCTTATTCTGAAAATTTGGGAATTAGGAGAAGTACCTGGTGACCTAAAGAACGCCACTATCATCACAATCTTCAAGAAAGGTGATCGTAGTGTTTGTGGCAACTATCGCGGTATATCACTACTATCTACTGTGGGTAAAATCCTAGCCAGAATTTTACTTAACCGCCTTCAGGTTATCTCAGAAAAGATCCTCCCCGAGTCCCAGTGTGGATTTCGATCTTCCAGAAGCACAACTGACTTGATTATCTGTGTAAGACAACTACAAGAAAAATGTAGTGAGCAACAGAATCCACTCTTCTTAGTCTTTTATGATCTGGAAAAGGCCTTTGACTCAGTTCCAAGATCTGCTATGTGGGCTGTGCTACAATGCTTTGGCTGTCCTCGACGCTTTGTTGATCTAATCCAAGCTCTCCATGATGGCATGACCGGTCAGGTTTGTCAGCAAAATAACATCTCTGACAAATTTCCTATCACTCATGGACTGAAACAAGGCTGCGTACTTGTTCCAACACTGTTTGCATTGTATTTGGCTGCAATGCTCTATAAATCGCCCACAAACATCCCAGGTGTAGATGTCAGGTACCGATTTGATGGAGGGCTCTTCAACCTGGCTCGATTTCGCTCCAAGAAGCTAACTCAGGTTACGAAGATAACCAATATGTTGTATGCAGATGATGTGGCATCGCCTACACTCACGCCAGTGGAGTTGCAACAGACTGTTAATGGCTACAAGAATGGATGTGAACGTTTTGGTCTCACCATTAATGTTCAGAAGACCAAGGTTCTGGCACAACCCTCACCAGACACTTCCCTTCCGCACTTCAACATTTCTATCTCAGATACTGCATTGGAGCAGGTAGACCACTTCTCGTATCTGGGCAGTCTGCTATCTGTACACGGCAATTGTGGGCAGGATGTTGAGAAGAGAATCGGTGCTGCCCATGCGGCATTTGGGCGACTATCGCACCGGGTCTTCTTGAATAAAGATCTGACCGTGAAGACGAAGCTCATGGTGTACCAAGCTTTTGTCATCTCAACATTGTTGTATGGCTGTTAAACTTGGACCCTCTATCGACATGACTTCCGAACGCTTGAGCGCTTCCATCAACAGAAACTTCGATCCATCCTTAAGATAAAGTGGGAAGACCACATCACCAATCTTGATGTTCTTGAGAAAGTGCTTGCTAATAGTATAGAATCATCATGGGTCATCAACTTAGATGGATTGGACATGTCCATCGGATGGATGATACGAGACTACCACGCCAGGTTCTGTATGGTGAACTCACCTCCGGCACCAGACCTCATGGAGGCCCTAAGAGACGATACAAGGACCAATTTAAGCAGAATATGAAGTTGACAGGACTCAATCCACAAACCTGGGACCAACTTGTTAAAGACCGTTCAACTTGGCGCCAGACCATCCCGGCTGCTGTCAATATGTTTGAAGAAGAACGTCGTAGAATTGTTAAGGCCAAGCGACAAGCACGAAAGCTCCGTGCAGCACAGCCACGCCCTCCACCAACAGTTCTGTGTGATCTGTGTGGACGTTTGTTTCATGCACGCATTGGGCTGTTCAGTCACCGCAAACATGCCCACAGACCTCAACCTTAGATTATTTTAGACTGTTTTGGAAGAAGATGTATACTCGGAAACGAGTTAAAGCCGACGACGACCTTTTGTGATTATACTGATGATCTGTATGTTTTTGGCTGACGAAGGGGCCATCATAATAAGCCCCGAAACATGTACCAAATGGGTTTAATATAGCCCTATATATGTAAATATTTTGTATTGATCAGGCAGATCTCCCCAATTTTATTATACTTGGTTGACAACTTGGCTGATAACCCTGTGTATACAGGGTGTTTCAGAAATACATTTACAAACTTTGGGGATTGGTTCCTTACACCAAAATAAGAAAAAAAGTTCATATACACATTTGTCCCAAAATCATTCGTTTTTGCTTTATTAATGAAAGAACATTGTACAGTGACACATTAATTGACAGCCTGTTTGGAAGCGTTCAACACATGAACCCATATCGAAAAAGGTTCCTGACACCACAGATAAAAGTCTAACGGACCGTGCAAGCCATGGAACGGGTCCTCCTCTGCCCAACCATCTGTCCTGGAAGATCTCCTCCGTCAGTGCAGTGCGAACAAGGTGACTAAAGTGTGCAGGAGCCCCATCAAGCATCCACCATATGCATTGTCATATTTGCAGGGGCACATTGTCATGCAGTAAGTCTGGAAGGGTGTTCTGGATAAAGTCTCTGGAGACAGCACCTGTAAGACGTGCTGGTAGAACGTATGGACCTACAATGCCAGCCCACACATTACTCCTAAACTGGTGCTGATGGCGAGCCTGTCGGAAACACCTGTGCATTTGACAGTTTTTCCATCTGTCAGTGTCAGGAACCTTTTTTGATATGAGTTCATGTGTTAAACACTTCCAAACGGCTGTCAATTAATGTGTCACTGTCCAACGTTCTTTCATTAATAAATCGAAAACGAAGGAATTTGGGACATTGGTGTATATGGACTTTTTTTCTTGTTTTGGTGTAAGGAACCAATCCCCAAAGTTTGTAAAAGTATTTCTGAAACACCCTGTATACAAGGGTTGGGGCATAAGTGATGACAACTTTTTTTCTTTTTTTTTCTTTTTCACACAAATGTGTAATCTGCCAGACAAATGGAATTTACAGCTGAAAGTGGGGAGCTTATAGTGCTGTCGAATGTAAGAATAGAATTGATTAGGTGTTCCAGGTCTAGGATATGAAGTAGTAAACAGCTGTGAAATTCTTGTGCTGCATGTTTATTTTCAGAAAGTACAGTAACCTTTACAGCACACTGTCAATGTAGTCCCCCAAGTTAGTCCACAAGTCAACAATGTGGAAAGCATCGGATGCCAGTCACCTCACCATGTGTAAATTTTGCAATCTCATGTTTCATAACGTTGGCACTGTCCTCTCGTGTCCCAACCATCTCCCTCGCTATGGTTCTTTCACTTTTGGGACAAGATCAGAATCAGTCAGATCACATTGGTCCGGACACTAACAGGTTTTCTGGAACATTCGATATCACTGCTTGCTTTCATGGTGAAATGCTGCTGGCTATCTTGCAATGGTTTAGTCAAAAAAGGCATCATTCCCCACAGCTTCCACAAGCTTTCTATGGCATTGTGACCCCGGCAAACAGCCAGTTTGATGTAAGCAAGCTGTTCTTGTCAAAGCCTATTTGGCATGGAGCCTGATTCACAACTGAATTTTCATTACCTGAGTGTGGTACCTAACCAATACACTGACATCTCGTACTACGGGTGTCATGCCATGACTTTTGCTCCAACCCTTTGCGTTTATGCCATGTGAATAGTTGATAAATAATATTAATATTAAAAACTGTAGTCTTGAGCTTTTATATGCATATGTTGCATATGACAGATTACTTTTAAAGTTGAGTGGAGAAAGAATTGAGTATAGGAAATAAATATAATGAGATTCTGTAATCTTTTTATAGGGGCCAATAATAAAATAAAATAAATATTATATATTTTGTTTAGAACAATATTTTATTAAATCAAATTATACATTAAATTATGTTGTGTCTTAACTTAAAAATATTTCTTTCAGTGAAATGGAACATGCAAAGAAGGAAATTGAGGAGAAAAAGAAGGAATTGCTCTGTGAAGAAAAGGAGCTTGATGCTAAAATTGCTAGCTCAGAAGATACCCTGAAGGAGCTTCAGGTAAGGGAGTTTTTCTTCTTTCATCAGTATCACTGCATTTTGGTTGGTTCCTCAGTTTCGGGGCTGTGACAACGCGGTCATGTAGCCCCGTGTACTTTGTGTGTGTGTAGAATCTGTCTGATAACCGGTGTTAATTGTGATGGCTGTATTAGTGTGTGTTATCTGTTTTAATTCAAGTAAGGACTGCAGACAGTCAATTTCAAGTAGTTCTTACTTTTGCTACCGAAATAATGCTACCATCTATGACACCTAGTTGTGAACGTGGCTACTAGATGCCCCCCGTAGGAAGTCATACTGAGGGATTTTTAACGCTCTTAAAAAATGTGATGACTTCGGCCAGGTTTGAACCTGCGATCTTGGGCATAGAAGCTCAGCCTGCTACCAACACTACGCCACCAAAGCCGCCTCACTGCATTTTACAGGTCTTCTTAATTCTATTGCAGTGCTTCATAAGCAGGTTTTTTTTTCTTAACGGGAGAATATGAATTTTTAAACAGTTGTGAAATTTCAAGATAATGTTGCTTATTGACTTATACAGTGATTGTATGGTACTCTACTGTAAAGATAAATGTTGACTCAAGTCTTCACGATCAATCTTGCTTCAAATACCAACTGTTAAATTTACTAGTTTTTCTAGTAAACTAGCATGATCTATAAGATCAAATGGACGGTGTTATGCGGCTATGCGTCAATTCTTAGTTTTGAGCAAAGCGTGTTGAAAGGTTTTTGTACTTAAAACCATCTCAAAAGATACATTTTAGTCAAGATGAATCGATATTTGGCGCAGTTACGTATTGTAGTGCGTGTAGTGGCTACGCTGGCTAACGCGCAGCATTAGGTCATGGGGCCAAGCTCTCTGCTGACTCGGTAGACGCGTGGGTTCGAGCCCCACCGTCGGCCGTCCTTGAAATGGTTTTCCGTGGTTTCCCTTTTTCAACACCAGGCAAATGCTGGGACGGTGCCTTCTGACAGGCCACGGCCGCTTCCTTCCACATCCTTGCCCAGTTTCATTCACCATCATTCATTTCATCTCTCATTAACTCCTCTCACGAGGTTGGCGTCAGGAAGGGCATCCGGCCGTAAAAACCATCGCCACAAAGACTTCCATCGCATCTCATCCCCGACCCCCGTTGGAAAACGGAAATAATAAGGGGTAGACATACATACATACGTATTGTAGTGCGTGTAATGCAATTATTCACAAGAAAACTCATTTGGCACAATATTTTCTTTGTTTATCTCAAATTTAACTTAGCTGTATTTGCAGTTTGCGGACCGCAGGTATGCATCAAGCGGCCAAGCACCAAACTGTGATGCTCAGGGCTACGGATCAACAGGCTTGTGTGATATTTTGTTGTTAATAGCCAAGAACAAGTAACAAACTTATTGCTATTTCATAAGTTAAGAATATCACAGAAACATACATTAATACGACTATATCAATAGTAATAATAATAATATCGTATGGTGTTGGATGCTGGGTGGCAGCTTTATTATTTGATGCCCAGAGGGCAGCTTGCTTGTCGAATTTTCGTCGTTCTTTGGGGCGCTAGGAGGTTAGATATCTAAGCTCCTTGACACTATAGCACTCTAGTTGAGGAATGAGGAACTTTGTGTTGCTGGAAAATCCCAAGATTAATTTTGCCATTATGAACACTGCCTTTACTTACTTACTTACTTATTTCCTTTCGCTCCGTGCGGAGCATAGGGCATCCAAGAATGATTTCCATCGGGCTCTGTGTGTTGCCAAGTTCTTCACTTCCATCCAAGTCTTTCCCGCTTTTCTGGCCTCCTCTTCAATGGTGCGTTTCCAGGTGTTCCTTGGTCTTCCCCGTCTCCGAGCTCCTTGAGGATTCCAGTCCAGAGCTCTCCTTTCTACTGCATCATTCTGTTTCCGCAGAGTATGCCCAATCCAGCCCCATTTCCTCCGTTTAATTTGGACTTCTATAGGTTGTTGGTTAGCCCTTTGCCACAGCTCTTCGTTTGGGATTATATCTGGCCATCGTATACCCAGAATTCGACGCAGACAACGATTGATGAATACTTGAAGTTGGTGGCTGATAGGATTGGTAACTTTCCATGTTTCACATGCATACAATAGGACAGCTTTCACATTGGTATTAAAAAGTCTGATTTTCGTCTTCCTGGATATGTTACGGTTTCTCCATACTGGATAGAGCTGCACAAAAGCCCCATTTGCCTTTCTTATTCTGCTCTTGACATCCTCCTCAGCCCCTCCACTTCTCGTTACCACGCTTCCCAAGTAAACAAATGTATCCACCTGTTCTACATCTACACCTCCCACAGTGAGACCAGCCTGTACTGTGGAGTTCACTCTCAGCTCCTTTGTCTTCTTTGGGTTTATCTTAAGTCCAACCTTAGCAGCTTCAAGTTCTAAGTTTGCCAGTTTTCCCTCTATGTCTCTAAAGCGCTGTGCTAGCATACAGATGTCATCAGCAAAATCAAGATCCTCCAACCTGTCTCGAAGTCCCCACTGTATCCCTCTCTTCCTTCCTCTCCCCACCTTCCTAAGAGTATTATCAAGAACAATCAGGAACAAAGTGGGAGAAAGTATACATCCTTGTCGTACTCCAGTCTGGATGGCCAATGGCTGGGATAGCTGACCCTCATGCAGGACTTGACATTCATAACCAGAATACATCTCTCGTATAATGTTAACTATTTTACTTGGTATACCATATTCCTTTAAGGTCTCCCACATGACCTTCCTATTCATGGAATCAAAGGCCTTCTCAAAATCTATAAATGTGATGTACAGTGCTGCTTGCCATTCGTTACTCTGCTCTACAATAATCCGTAAAGTGTTAATTAAGTCCACACAACTACGGTGTTCCCTAAATCCAGCTTGTTCTTTCCTAAACTTCGACTCGATAGACTTCTTAACGCGATTCAAGATTATCCTGAGAAATACTTTGCTTGGTACGGATAGTAAGGTAATACCTCTCCAGTTGTTACAATTCGTCAAGTCACCCTTCTTTGGGATTTTAACAATCACACCTTTCTTCCATTCCGCAGGCAGCTTCTCTTCAAACCAGATCTTTTCCATCAGTGGCTTCAGGATATTAGCTGTGGTGTCCATGTCTATCTTGAGGACATCTGGCGAAATGTTGTCGACACCGGGGGCTTTTCCATTCTTCAGTTTTAGCAAGGCTTCTTTGATTTCAGCACAAGTTGGACTGTGCAAAAGAATATTTGGATCAGAATTATCAGGTTCATCATTCCTCTCTTCGTGGTGTTCATTAATCCCTCGATCAACATTAAAAATTTCGGTGAAGTATTCCCTCCACCGTTCTTGTTGTTCTTCTTGAGTTGTGAGTAAATTTCCCTGTTTGTCTTTTATGGGCCGGTTCTTTCGGAAACTTTTCTTGGACAGCACTTTTGTGATGCGGTACATTTCTTTGCTGTCACCTTTTGATGCAGCATCTTCTGCCTTCTTCGCCATCTCATCGATCCAATTACTCTTATCTCTTTTCACACTCTTTTTGACTTCTTTGTCAACGGCCGTGTATTCTGCTTGCACTTTTGCTTTCTGATGTCGAGTCTTACACATATTCCACCTCTCCTTAATCATTTTCCTATGACTTATTGCCTCCCAAGTTTGTTCTGACATCCAATCCTTCTTGAGAGGATTGCTCTTTCCCAGGACTATTTCACTTGTATCAAGGATGATGTTCTTTACATTACTCCAGGAAGATTCAATATCAGTTTCTGCTGTATCAGATTGGAGTACCTGAAAACGATTTCTTAGCTCCAATTTAAATTCATCTCTGACCTTCTCCTCCTTCAACTTCCTCACATCAAATCTCTTGCTCTGTTTTTCAAACCTCTTCTTTGCCACCATGATCTTCATCTTGAACTCAGCCAGCATAAGGTGGTGATCACTGCTAGCATCAGCTCCTCTCTTATTCCGAACATCGGTGAGCGATCTTCTGAATCTCCTACTCACTGCGATGTGGTCAATTTGGTTCTCAGTGTCATGATCAGGGGAAATCCACGTGATCTTATGACACCTCTTATGAGGAAACAAAGTACCTCCAATAACAAGGTCATGGCTAGCACAGAAGTTTGTGATCTTTTCCCCATTTCCATTCCTATCCCCAAGGCCATGTACACCCATCACATGTTCTAGTCCCTCGTTGTTCTCTCCTACCTTAGCATTAAGGTCTCCCATTATTATAATCACATCTCTCTTACTGCTTTTCTTTACTGTCTCATGTAGAAGGGAGTAGAATGCTTCTTTAAGTTCTTCTTCTGATGGTTCCGTGGGTGCATAGCATTGTATAATCGTAACATTGCGAATGCGAGTCTTAAATCGTGCTGATAATATTCGCTCGGAAATGGGTTGCCAACTTATAAGGCTTTTCTTTGCATGTTCAGTAAGCAAAAGACCAACTCCATCTCTGCGTTCCGCATTCTCCTCGCTCCTCCCAGAGTATATGAGGGTAAGTCCTTCATAAGTTTTTATCTCACCAAAACCTGGCCATCTTATCTCACTGAGCCCAAGTATATCAAGTTTATACGAGATCATTTCTCTGGTCACCTGCCTCAGCCTACTACTCTCACCCAGAGTCCTCACATTCCAGAAACCTATTCGTGTCTTCCTTTTCGTGCCGAAAGTTGTCAACATGAGATCCGTCCGGTTTTCATTCTTTTCAGTTTCTTTAATAAACAATTTCGGAGAGTGCGAGTTATTAGCCCACAGCTTCCTAGTTTTCTGGTAGGGCTGCCACCTTAAGGACTGAAAACGAGCCCCCGCAGTTTTCCAACCGTACCACTGAATTACAGCTCCGCCTGGAAATAATCTACTGATGACGCTGCTGCCCACCATCATGGTGTAGTCTGTCATTTAGTCTGGTCTCTCACCCTCGACCTTACCGGCATGGGTGACCCTGCCAGGAGCCGAAGCTCCCGCCGGCATTGCTCTCGGGATCACTGAAACACACAAGCCTCCCCACCACGTCAAGGTACCAGACCATGGGGGAGGATGAACACTGCCTACTGAATTCAAATGGGTTCTTTAACATGCCAACAATGTATGACATGCGTGCCGTGATTTTTGTCGCCTTTCAAAAAAATCACTTACCATGGCCAGGAGCGAACCTGCAAGATTGGGTTGGTAGTCAGACACGATAACCACTCTCCCACCGTGGCTCCTCTCAGTCTTCTTTCCTGCCGACCTCCCTTGGTCAACTTTTGTTCTCTTCCGACCCCGACGGTATTAGGGTATGCAAGTCGTCGGGAGTCTTTTCCGTTCCCGCCTTCGTTGGTCCCTCTCTCATCTTTCCTGATCCCTCATTCTTCTAGGGATCAACTTTCTTTTTCTTTTCATTATAGTTCCTTTTCTCTTTAAGATTCCCACCCTGTTTTTATGTATTGGCTTGCGGTGTCTCTAAATTACATTTTTTTATTTTTTTCAATCTCAACCACATTTTGTAAGTATTATCAATCTACATTGCATTTTGTAAGTACAGTATTTTGAATTGCGGGCTTACATATATTGTGAGTATTTTGAATCTACCATACATTTTGTAAGCATTTACAATTTCAATTGCATTTTGTAAGTATTTTGAACCTCAATTGCATTTTGTATGTATTTTCAATTTCAATTGCATTTTGTACATATTTTCAATTTCAATTGCATTTTATAAGTAGTTTGAATTTCCATTGCATTTTGTTGAGTATTTCAAATCTACATTGCATTTTGTAAGTATTTTGAACCTAAACTACATTTTGTACGTATTTTCCTTCTATCTTACCGGTACCTTTTGTAAGAATTTCCACTCTACATTTGGTGAGCCATTTCAATCTGAGTTCCATTTTGTAAGTATTTTCAGTCCAGCTTAATTTTCGTTCTGGTTTCCATTTCATTGTCATTTTTGCTATCACCCAGATCCTTAGGGGCCGATAACCTTAAAACAACAATTTTCATCAATTGTGAAATGTGTTTACGAGTCATTGAACATTTAGATTTTGAAGCCAATACAATCTAGTTACAGGGAAATCTTTACCTTGCATACATTACAATCACATGCGATAGTTTTTTATTTCTCACACACTTTCACTTTTCAGTGTAAAATCAAGTTTTTCATCGAGACCATCTATATCATCATTAGGGCTCGGATTTTTAGGTAAATAAATATGTTTTTATGTAAATACATATTTTAAGCATTGTTTCTATAAATACATAAATTCCTGCTTTTCACTTATAAGTAGACCTACATAAAAATACATAATATTTACATTCTTTAAAATCAGTTTATTGCATTTTTGTTCTGTGTTACTTCAACGGGGAAAAACCTGTGAGCTACCTAATCTTCACGCAGAGCGTATGTCAGCTTGCAACTGTGTTATTCTTAACTTGTCGCCCCGTGCCACTCACTAAGTCCATAGCCATATTGCACCACGTGCTAGACCTGCCCATCCCCCAGCTATCTGGAACCAGTGTCACTCAAATGCAGTTCATTTTTGGCACTGTGGAGTCTAAGGCAGTTCTACGATGCCTAAAGTAAAAACAACTACAAGTTATCGTCTTTTGCCGAATTTAAAGATAATTTTACTTCTGATGGGGGCGTTTTGTTCTGCCAACCATGTGGGAAAGCAATCAAGGCTGACCAGCGATCTCAAGTTACACAACATCTCGAGGGCAAGGAACATATTGCCGCAGTTTCGCGATAATCGTCGGTCATTTGTGATGGACAACCTGAAGATGTATCTCGTGTATTGTAATGCTTCAGCAGTCAGTGAGGCATAGAATAAATTGCATTCGTGAGTACTGCATATTGTTTATATTGTCATTAATAAACTAAATTTTAATTAAATATTTTAACTTTTTGTCACATATTTCAGGAATTTTTAATACATAAAAAATAAGTATTTTCCCAATTTTTAGCACCTAAAAATCCGAGCCCTAATCATCATACGTTCCACCTTTCGAATACAGGTTTTCATAGTTACCTTTAGTCACTCAGAATGAGATGCATGATACTCTTCAAATCTTCCAGTTCTGATATAGGCTTCTCATTAAGCCATAGGAGTTCACGCTAATTTCTTGACCCTCGCTGTTATTAAAATATTTTTTTCATAATAAGAGAATATGGTTTGATCCCTTTGATTTCAATTTATTTCCCTGGTTTGCAGCCAACTCACAGTTTTACCCTCAACGTCCTTCTTCCTGTTCGTTTTCTTCTTCTTTTCCAAGCAAGCACTTCCAACGAAGTCTTCCTTCTTCATCTTTTTCACTATCATTTAATTTTTGCTACGGCAATTCTCCATGACTTGTGTATATAATCATCCAGTGTGAATAATCGTTGCTGAAACTTTAAGGAGTGCTCAATGTCTCTGAAGTCAACATCTTCGGGCAAGAAACTGTGCTCAGGTATTAGGAATTTCATTTGAACGGTGTCTAATGTTGGATGTGAAGCCAGGACACTCTTCATTATAAGAACAAGTTTTATGTTTCTGTTCTGTCCCCCACAGGAATGATAACACAATATTGCATGTTTCTTTCCCTCGTATACATTTGCCATGTGGTGTTGTTGGAGACAAGACCCTACTTCTTGTGCTCCACGATTGGCTTGCTCTTCTACCCAGACATAGCAACAGCCTATATTTGAACCCCCATCGTGAACTCCACAGTTGTATTCGAACAGTCACAATAAGCCTTTGCATAATATAATATTAGCGGAGATTCTTTGCAGAGGTAGAGTCCACTGGAGGTCGAATGTCACAATCGCTATTCTCTGTCCTCAGCAGCACGCTTCATATCATTCTTCATTTCTGAATTTGCCTTTAGGTGAAGCGAATCCTTATAACCTTTCAGTTGGGCATTCAAAGAACCGTAAATATTACAGGTGTTCTGTCCCTTTCTTGGTCTACTCTTATTTTGGGGTGACGTGTTTAATGAGGGTGATTCAGCGGTTGCTATGGATTCACTGGCATTTTTATTTCCAGCTTCCACACTATTAACAGAGTTGACTGTTTCTGTGAAGGGGTGTTTACAAAATATCACTTCAGAAGTGGTTTGACAATTCTCTACCATATATTGATCTACACACAGTCCACCTTCTCTCAATATAGTAACAGTGTAACCAACAAATGCTACTAATCAGCTTGCCAACTAATATATCACCAACAGTAAAACTTTGTGGGATGTCACTTAGCCGGATGTTACAGAACACCATAGCAATCTTGGTGAATACATTCTTTGAATAAGGCGGATAGACGGTTGATAAAAATCTTGTATCCCCGCATTATCAGGTTGGAGTTTACGTTTTTCTTCTGTTACAAATGAGTGAATTCAAACGGAGCTCCAAGAGTCTTCGAGCAGTTAGTTCGACCCCTTAGGTGATAGATGGTGTTAGTATTCAGTTTTTCAAAAATTGTCGTGTAGCCGTTTGATGCATAACACTGTCCAAATGCTTTTGATAAGTCCAAAAATATGCATGCTATTGATTCTCTTTGGTCAAGAGTTTGTAATACATGGCCTAGCTAACTATAAATAACAGTTTCTGTGGATTGGCTTTTTTCTGAAACCATGCTGACAGTCAGAGTAATTAGTAATTACATTTATCATTCTTTTGTACACCATTTTTTTTAAATCTTTTGAGAAAATAGATGGCAAAGTAACTGGTCTATAATTTGATACTGAAACACTAGGACAACTTTTAAATGAAGGAATGGTCTTTGATATTTTGAGCAAGTCAAGAAATGTACCTAATATCAGAGAAATGTTAATTATGTCAGAGGAAATGGTATGAATGTTGCAGCTCTTTTAAGAATAATGTCTGGAATGTCATCAAAAGCATCACAAAATGTATTTTTCAATTGATTAAGTTAATAACTAAAAGAATTTCATGAGCCACTACAGGCGTAAAGAATATTGAAGAATTACAATTACTAATTTTTTAGTTTTGTTCTCTGGTTGGTATGATCAGGTTAGGCCTTTTCATGATAATAATTTTGGCAATCTCGGTAAATTAATTATTAAATACTACATTCAACTTTATTTGTTTAAACACACTTTTTAAACAAATAAATATATTTCCATTGACTTTTCAAGAAATGCAAGATCTTTCCTATACTATTGAGACGATTTGGAAAATTTTGGTGCAAACCACACCTCTTAACTCTCTCTGGTTCAGGAGCTTGAGTTTTTTGTCGGATGAACTTAGCGTATTATATATAGAGATATTTGAAACTTCCGATGGATTGTGTATTTTCATATTGTGTGTCAAATGTCTACTTTTTAAGTGGAAATGTTTGAATTTTTGTGACATTTTCGAGATATCAGCGACTTTCCACAAACTTTTATATTTTAAGCACGAATTCCTTAATTCTTATTAAAAATCTCCCACTCTAATTCCAATTAAGGAGTAATCTCTTTTTCATGGCATATTTTTAAGTGGAAAAATACTTTTCTTTTCTGTGCTAATATAATTGCTATTTTTAGTATGCTTTCATGTATTTCAATGTCATAAAATTCTATTGAATGTGGTCATATTAACAGCCAACCTCTTCACCTTGCTCCAGGTCTTGCCTTCTTCCATTGTTTCCATGTGTACTGATTTTCGCCATGTATATTTGGATCTCCCTCTTTTCCTTGTACCCTGCGGGTTCCAATCCAATGGCTTTATTTCCCTTTCCCAGTGAATGCCATTTCCATTTCCGCCTTTTGATTTGTATGACCATCTCAATTTCCACGATCTTTCTCCAAAGTTCATGGTTGGATATTACTTCTGGCCAGTAGATGTTGAGAATCTTCCATAAACAGTGGCTAACGAAGGTCTGCAACCTGTTGGTAATTACTTATTAATTACCAAGTCTCGGACCCATATAACAAAATGGATTTGTCATTACAGTAGTCTCAATTATCCGACCCAAACTGGATCTGGAGTACGTCGGATCACCGAAAATGTCGGATAATATAGAATGACTTTGAAAATGGACTAAAACAAACAGGTAGGCTATACTGTATTACTTTTGACTTGACTCGAGCGAACTGCGATTGTTTATCCGCAGACATGATCGAGGGCTGACTTGCCAACGTCAGGAGCAGTAGGTAAGCCTGGAGCCTTCCTCTTGGAGGGCTACTGTTGAAAGGTGGTTTCAGTTCACCATTTTGGACATCAAGTACAAGATAATACATGAAGTGATTCCTCAATCTCATTTCATCTAAACTTCTATTACAGCATGCTAGTTCATTCAACCACTTCATAACACAAGTCCGATCTGTTAATGAGCAGAGATTTGATAGCATCACTTTAATCAGAAACATGGAAGTTACAGTCGTAATTTAAGTCTTCAGCTAAATCGCCCATGACGATGTGATACTCAACTTGTCCTGTAGTTGCGTGGAAGTTTGCATTTTTAAATACATTTGAAAGTTAGCAAAGAACCTGTACATCTAACATTCCCCCACTAGTCAATTTTGTGTAGTGTTTACTTATCACCATATGTGATTAGTGATTACTGCCGAGTACTAGAAAAACAGGCGCAGCAAACACAGAATAACTATTTTTGGTAGAAGTCCTTCGACTGCTAATGCACTTACCGTCCACACAGGCATGTATAGACCTGCTAAAAGAACTTCAATGGATGAGAGACTCCATCCTTAAGATTCTTTGTAAAAGATGCACTGATATAGAAAGAACGGATTTGTTTAGACAAGGACTGATAAAGATGACTAATGATCAAAGTGTACTGTAGGATATTGTAGTATTTACTACCCTAGACTGGAATTCAAGTTTTCGCATTGTTATAGGCCATGTTGTTCTTACCGATTGCCATTAGCTGCAATAAATAATTTATTATATTGTATTGCTAAAACAATGGCGTCGTGTTTTACGGTACTCTATTTACTGAATTACCAATTCAATCACACATGCAGTATTGAACATAAACGCTCCAAATGCCTTAAGAAAAGAAACTTGTCAACAATGTCTGCTGATTCATGTTCTCTTGCTGCGAGATCTTGACATCTACGAAAATTCATCACCTCCGTTGCGCTTGCCTTCGGCTGTTGCTCCACGTATCTCCACGTATGTAAATGCCATATCCAATGTACTCGATCCTTCACTGTGAGACATAATTTTATCCTTTTGTCCTGTATTACCTCGCTCTTCTTCTTTACCATCCTCATTTTCGTCAGTCCTTGTCCCACGGCTGCAACCTCCACACCGGGTGTCCCAGAATGTAGTGTACACCAAATGTTCAAATTAAGTCTACCAGTGTCGGATAAGCGAAGGTCGGTTGAGCGGGACTCTCCTGTACTTCGGAAAATGAGCTTAACTTCATTCTTCATTTAACAGATCACTAATAAGCTCCTTGAACTGGGAACCTGTAGATTTTAAATAAGTGTGATGGACCAGCCTATTGAGCCATTTTACTTACACTGTGAGCACAACAATGTTTGTGTAAATACTCTCATATTATAATTTGTGATGTGAGGTCTGGCAGTCCACTTGAGAATCTCAACCAAAGGAGGCTACTAATCATTCCTGAGTGAAGGTGTTAAGTGTCTGCACACAGATAGGAAGGTGTCATAAACAACAGTTCCCCGCAAGGTTTGATTAAAGAAGCGATCAAGAATATCACAGTGCCACGACCACCATTTTGGAAGATATTTCAACAGCTATAGTAGACAAGTCATCTAATACAGCTGATGAAGGGGCTTCTTCTAGTTCAGATGCCATTTATTGAAGAATTACCGTAACTTAAGTCCGTAAACAGCTTCATACACTGCCGGAAAAAAAAAAATAGGTCACCCTTTTAGAGGTTACCAATTCACTCAAGATTTATTGTGGCAACAGTGCATATGGAGTACATGAAATGATTAAATATACAGATGGAAAGGGTAAGCGGTTCAGAGATGCCAGGTATCGACCCATGCTGAAACACCCATATTAGTAAGAGGTGTAGCCTCCGCAGGCGGCAATGCAGGCACTGACTCTTGCATCCAGTCAATCATACAGATGGTGAATACTGTCTTGGGATACGTTATTCCACGCCTGCTCGACCTGTTCACCCAGTTCTGTAAGAGTGGGCGAGTCGCACGAGCCACTTGTCGGCCCATCATGACCCACACGTGCTTGATTGGCGACAAGTCTGGCGATCGTGCTGGCCAGGGAAATTGCTGCACATCTTGCAGTGCACTTTGAGTTGCATGGGCAGTGTGTGGGCGAGCATTATCCTGTTGGAAGAACACATCCCCTTCCTGTCTTTTTGACTCATAGAGTCGCCCATTTTTCCGTATTGACTTGCTATAATTATCAAAAGATTTCCTTGGTTCAGCCTTCCTGTTGCAAGAATGGCAAAAGAACAACATCCTGCACGTACCGAGTGCTGGTTAGCGTTCCCTCCACAAACACCAAAGGTGAACGAGAGCTGTAGCTTATCGCACCTCAGACCATAAGGCCTGGGGTGGGGCCGGTGTGTCTTGGACGAATGCACTCTGCAAGACAGCGCTCACCAGGTCTACATCGAACGTGCTAACGACCATCACTTGCTTGTAGGCAGAATCTGCTTCCATCGCTGAAGACTACGGCGCGCCATTCCATCTTCCAAGTGATCCTCTGACGGCACCAGTCGAGCCATGCACGTCAATGCTGTGGCGTGAGTGGAAGGCGGGCTAGAGGTGTGTGTGCTCGTAGTCCCACTGCTAGTAACAGCTCGTGTTGCCACTTCTGGGCTCACCGACCTTCGTATCTGTACGATCTGCCACTGCTGCCCTTAAAATACGACGATCCTGGCGGACTTCTGTGCTGCGTGGACGTCTAGAACCTCGGCTACGGGTGTGAGAATGTTCACGTGACCAGTGATACCAGCATCGTTGCACAACTTGTGTGGCTATTCTCCGAAAGGACCATCCCGATACTTGGAAGGCCACGATTTGACCCCTTTCAAACTCGCTCAGTTGGCTGTAGGAAGCACGAGTGCTTCACACGTTTGCACCACAATGAGCTGTATGGCTGTGAGCTTTCCCTATTAAATAGTAGACACAGATGGTGCTCTGGTAGCTATGCCACTACGCTATCAGTTGGCGAACGATGTTGAAACCCTTATCAGGTGGCATCTACCGTTATCGGATCAAAATCTATAAGGTCATGCAAGTGGGAGGTTAAAAAGTCTCCCCCTTCCTTAAAGATTTCTACGGGGACGTTGTCTGGACCAGTAGCTTTGTTCGCCTTAGACAACAACTCTCTCATGCTATGTGTAATAATAATTATAATAATAATAATAATAATAATGTTATTTGTTTTACATTGCTTTTAACTACTGCAGCTTTTAAAGACGCCAGGGTGCTGGAATTTTGTCTCGAAGGGGATCTGTAACTTGCCAGTAAATCTACTAACACTGCTCCCTCGCATTTGCAAACTCTCAAATGCCAGCTAACTGCTTTCCATACATAGTGTAGGGGTCCTCCACACGCATTGGCTATTTTTTCCCTACCCTATGTTATGTTCTAAAGTATGTAGGGCAGTTTTACAAACAAGTTATCTATTAAAGAGGTGAACATTTTATTTGTTTCCGAAAATTTGAGTACTGGTGTCATATTACAATATTTAAAAAGAGGTCTTTCTATTCCAGATCTGCCTTGAAGAAAAAGAAGTTACAGAAGATTTATTTCCAGAAGTTCTTGTGGATGTAAAGGAGGAGCTAGATAACTTAAAGAAGAAAGCCCAGGAGCTGGAGGATAATTTAGCTAAGTATAAGAATCTTCCAACAAATCTATTGGAAGCTAGGAGAGTGATCAGGCAAGCTAAAATGGAAGAAGCTAAACTTGCGGAAAAAATCAGGAAAGTCAACTGTTTGGAGTAATACTTTATTTAGAATAAAAATGTGGTTTTCAAATTAATTGTTGAATGAGTTGCTTATTTATTTTTATTTTACCCTTTCCCCTCCTTTCTCTCTCTTCTGAGAGCTCTAAGCAATACACTATATCATTCAAACCCAAACCCCAACCCCGTGGAACCACAGGCCATGAGAGGCCTAGGCCTACCAAGCGACTGCTGCTCAGCCATTTGGTCAGCATGTTGGGTCCCCTTGGTCTCCGTTACCGGGGCGCTGCCTCATGGTCAGACAGCTACTCAATTGTCCTCATGAGGCTGAGTGCACCCCCATTCCAGCCCTGATGGAGCTGGGAATGAATCCCGGGGCCTCCGAGTGCGAGACAGATGCGTTCTCCAACACCACGGGACCAGCACTATATCATTCGTAGTAGGGCTGGTACTTTTAATCAATTCATTTCAGTTATCGATTAATCGAAGCAATAAAATCATTGAATTGTTACTAATAACGATAAATTGATTGTGCTTTTAATCAATTGGTCGAATAATTCATTGTTTGTCGATTAACCGATGTACTGATAGACAATCATAAATTGTTGCATGGAAAATATCAAAGTTCTGTTCAGGTATCATCGTGCTTGGACGTGGCTGTACAGTTGTAACAAATTTTGATGCACTTCGAACTTTATTCAACGACATGTTCGTGACAAAATGCCACTAACAGTACACAGTGCCAATGTGCAGATATCGGAAATACAGAGAAGAGTGATATGCAATTGATGAGAAACCGCCCAAATGCGTTAATAAAAGCGTGAAGTGAGGGACACGTCCCAAGTGACGATGGATGAGAAACGCTTAACAGAGCAGCTGTGTTAGCGTTGAGGAAACATGTGAAGTTGGTAACCCGGACCACCTTGGTTCAAATATTGGTCTTGGCAATTCTTTTTGTTTTGATGGCCTCTGTTATACCATTGTGGAACTGCACGATAATAGAAGCCTTTTAAGTTTTAAAACTAAATATTGCAATAAATCGTTAGTACATTACCTTTGGGTCTATGATATTTGTTCTAGACGTGCATGAGATATTGGAAATATCATTACAATATTATGAGCGTTCTGCAGACTGCCAGTTAGCTCAGGGGAAGCGGCGTTGCGTGAAATGACAAAGAACTGGGGTTCAAATCGTACTCGCGGTGTTCATTTTTTATACATATCAAATGTTTCATGAATGAAATACGTGTGTGTTTCTATACAAAGGGAAATCTGGCTTAATGAATTTGCTTATTGTTAGTCCTGACAAGGACTGTTGTAGGCACTTCTTCAATATCTTGTCTATTATCCACCGGCTTCGACAACTTGCTGTAGCCGACGTGGCATTGACTGAACTAGATTTCTGAAGTACTGTTCATCAAGGGCAATCTCCACCCATGCTTCCAACATAATCTCCCACAATACATCCTGAGAACGAGGGGGGGGGTGTGAGGCCAGTTTTCCCTGATATGGCTTTTCCACTTTGCCCCCACATGCTCAATGGGATTCAAGTCTGGAGTTCGAGGGACCCAGTAGAACAGTTCAATGGGTTCCTGCTCAGAAAATCAGCCCTGAACACTGTTGCTCGTGTGGATTGGAGAGTTGTCTTGCACGAACTGAAGTCTTCACGTGGATAGCGCTCTCTCACACTCGGAATCATAATATTCTGCAAGATGTGCAAATATTGGTCCGATGTGAGATGTCCATCTAGCCTCATCAGACGATGAAATAAATGATGGTGACGTTCGAAACAATCACTACCCGAGCAAAGAAAATTGAAACATACGAAGTAATAAAGTACAAATTAGGTGGGATTCGATCCCTGGTCATCTTGCACCGGAGTCGAGCGCTCTACTCATTCCACCAACTAAACACTGCTTCGTTGCGTTTGGTTATATGGATCACCTATCAGTAGTGATGTAAAATACCCAGGTATTTATAAACCGGGGTAAGTACCCAATTTGGGTAAATACCCGGGTATTATAGATTTTTCATTAAAAATCCTGTGTCGTGGTAAGTTGAACCTTAAAAAAGGGTACCGGTAAGCAAACTATTCTACATTAACTTTTTAGAAATGTAACAACATTAGATAGTTAATAAAATTAAATTTAATTAGAATTGGGACTTAAAAACAGAATTAGAATTGGGAATTAGATCAGGAGATAAAATTCAATAGTTATAACCTGAAAAACTCAGGGTTAGAATTGAACTAGGCTTTTTTGCAAACATTGAGATAAAAGTTGGGGGAAATTTATTCAGAGCATTGGCCAAGTTCTACAAAAGGTGTAATGTATAGTTTTTCAGAACAGTTTGTAAAATCATCTCTACTTAGCATAGAACCAAGTCCCCGATTCTTGGATGTCACGGGTAATCTCGAGAACCTCTGGATAGATTTTGAAGCGGTTTTCACAATTCTGTAAAGGATATCTCGAGGATGATTTCCGTAGAAAATAATTTATTTATGATCAAAGGAAGCAGATCAGTAACGATTTCAGTGAAAAAATTAACAACAAAAAACCTGGCGTCCGAGCGCTTTTTAAGTTTATTTTGGGCAAACCGTTAAAACATATAAGCATGAAAAGTTCTACATAAAATCCAGGAGAGCATATCTCTATCTTCAATACATCGCCCACTATAAGTATTTTTAAGTTTTCATTTCTTCCAAGCATGTCCATTCTAATATTGAGGCGACAGTTTACGAGCTAGCTAAGGGCGAGTCTTATCACCCCTGTTGCAGCCTAACTAGCGGGCGAACCTATTACCCCAGATACAGCCAGCAGCAAACCGTCGAGTCGTGTTGAGTTAAGACTTCAGAGAAGGCTGGTTGTGTTTGGAGTTTCCCTGGAAGTTCAACTCGGTTTTTCTTCATTTTGCCTGTGAACTTTCCGTTCCGCAAAATACACAGTCAATTTAAGATTGGTCGGAAGAGGGATTTGTGTTTCATGCAACTCGCCATTCCCTGGAAGTGCAACTCGGCTTATCTTCATTTCGTCTGTGAACTTTTCGTTCCGCAAAATGCACAGTCAATTTAAGATTGGACGGAAGAGGGATTTGTGTTTCATGCACCTCGCCATTCTTAAATTACGTCTGACAAGAATTCGTTATAATTAATAGTCCAGTCAGTGATGTTAAGCCATCATGCAGAGATGTAAAACAAATATAGGTCATAGTTCATTGACATCGCAAAAAAAAGTGCTTATCACGTCACAATGAAACAGAGCAACAAATAATTTCTAGATTGCCACAAGAGAAAGAAAGACTTCGTTCTCGGCACCTTCAAACCGTTGCTCAAGAAGAACACCGTCTGAACCACGATCAGAAATAAGCTTATAACACTAAGAAGGAAGGTAAGATATTTTTCTCGATGCCCCTGTAGGCACAGGTAAAACGTTCTTGATTTGTGTGTTGCTCGCCAAAGTGAGGTCTGATGGTAATATTGCTCTTGCCGTCACATCATCTGGAATTGCAGCCACTCTTTTGGAAGGAGGAAGAACAGCATATGCAACATTTAAACTTCCTTTGAAAGTCAGCAGTAATGATGGAAATGTATGTAATATTTCAAAACAAAGTAACACTGCCAGTTAAATCCAAAATTGTTCTTTAGTTGTATGGGATGAGGCTACAATGTTGCACAAAACTTCCGTTGAAGCTGTAGACAGGACCTTGCGTGATCTAAGGAATTGGAGCACACCTATGGGTGGCTGCACAGTTTTGTTCGCCGGAGATTTTCGTCAAATCTTACCAGTTGTTACCAGAGGAACGAGAGCCGACGAAGTGAACACTTCATTGAAAATATCTTACATCTGGCCAGATATAACAAATTGGCACTCAAAACTAACATGAGAGTAGGCTACTCTTATCTTGTTTGCTAATTTGTTACTTAGAGTCGGTAATGGAGATTTACCGGTCATTGACGGGAAAATAACCCTCAGTGACAATTTCTGTGCTTTAGTAAGCAGTATTTGCAAGCTTCCGTGGCTTAGGCGGCAGCAAGCCGGCCTCTCACCGCTGGGTCCGTGGTTCAAATCCCGGTCACTCCATGTGAGATCTGTGCTGGAAAAAACGGAGGCAGACAAGTTTTTCTCCGGGTACTCCGGTTTTCCATGACAAAATTTCATTCCAGCTACACTCTCCACTATCATTTCATTTCATCTGTCATTCATTTAATCATTGCCCCAGAGGAGTGCGTCAGGCCTCGGCAGCCGGCACAGTTCATATCCTCGCCGCTAGATGGGGGCTTCATTCATTCCATTCCTGGCCCGGTCGGAGACTGGAAGCAGGCTGTGGATTTTCATTTCAGTAAGCAGTATTCAAGAATTGATTGATAGCGTGTATCCTCAAATCCATGGCCTATCTAACAAGTCTCAATCATGGTTTAAAGAAAGAGCAATATTATCGCCGACAAACGAACAAGTTGTGAAAACTAATGACTTGGTGTTCTCCAAATTCACTGCCCAGGCTCTAGTATATTACTCAGTAGGCTAGACGCAGTAGTCTGTAGTGAAGAAGCTGTTCATTACCCTACAGAATTCCTAAATTTTTTATTTTATTTTTATTTCCTTCTGGCTTGCCACCACACAAGCTTATTTTAAAAGTAGGAGTGCCTATTATATTGCTGCGTAATTTACAACCACCTAAGTTATGCAATGGGACACGATTGGTAGTGAAAACTTTGAAGAACTGTTTCATTGAATCAACTATCTTAACTAGCTGTGGTACAGGAGAAACGGTCTTAGTACGCAGAATCCCTATGATTCCTTCAGATTTGCCTTATCGTTTCAAACGAGTACAATTTCCAGTAAGAGTCTGCTTTGGCATGACTATAAACAAAGCACAGAATCAGACACTTAGCGTGACTGGAGTTGATCTTAATGGAGAATTTTTTCTCATGAACAGCTTTACGTGGCTCTATCGCTTGTTACATCAAACCGAAATCTTTTCGTGTTCACTGCTGGGGGGAAAACGACTAATGTCGTATACAAGGATATCTTATAAGACCTCCGTTAGAAGTAGCCTATCACCTTGCATTCATAACTGTTCCCGGGTGAAGCCGGGGTGGGTTGCTAGTTCATATATAAAATAAATAATCAAATAACCAAAAAGGCTAGTAAATAGAAAATCAAACAAAGAATAGAAAATGGGAGGGAAGTACAGTGTCAGTGTTTCCAACCCATATGCTTGCTGGCATACAGTACATCTTCACTCATTATAGAGCCCACATATTACAAAAACTTCCCGACATGCATTTGTGTTATTTAGAGTATGAATTTAAAAAATAATATTTCTTTAATATTTAAAATTGAATGAAAAATAACTTAAAAGCACTTTTACTAAGCATTTTTTTTTTTCAAATGTATTTTCTGTTGAATATATTTTATTACCTTTTGTGTTCTGGCATACACTTTCAATAAATATGCAAATAGCCTACTCTTATTACTACAAAAGTAGCTTTTCCCTCCCACATCTTTGTTGCTCATTTCCAGTATCGTAATAAAACTCGACCTTCTCAATATCTTGGTATTTATTAAAAATTTAAAACACAAAACAACCAAAAGGTTTTATTCAATATTTTACTTTAGTTTAAGGGAAAAAAAACCAATTAAAGACAAGGTTACAGTGTCAAAACATAACATATAAATACCCAAAAATACCTGGACATCCATTTTACTTCTTTTTTTTTTTTAGTTTTGAAGGATCAATATTGTTCCTGATTTCAATTTAAGGCATCAAATATCTGTGTTTCAGTCCTTGTTTGTCCAACACTTCATCAACACATCAATAAGTGTTGTACAAAGCTCAAAAACTGAAAATACCCTCATTTTGGGTATTTAAAAGACCACTGGGTAAATACCCAATTTATATTTACCTTCCCACTGGGTATTTACCCGTCCCACATAACTACCTATCAGTAAAGATGCTTATTTACACTGGCTTGTAATACCATAAGTGAAATTGACGAATTATAAAACAAATATTATTACATAAAATACACTACTATTCACGGCTTATTTCAGCCTATTTGACTGTTTAACTCCTCAACGGCAGTGAAGGCGGAGAAGATGAACTTCGGTACGGCGGAGCTGGCGGATGGGGTACATGTGTTTAGGCCCAACGGCAAAGCGGGCGGAAGAAGAATCCATTACTTTTATGGTTCCCAACGGTCGTGAAGGCGGAAGAGGCCATGCCAGACGAATTGGCTGTGAAGGCGCACCTCAGTAATATTTTGAGTCTGCGGCAGTTCGTTGCAGTCTCTGTGTCTGGGCTTGCATGTCTCATTTCATATGTGCCGCAGGACACTACTCCGAGATCATAGTGAGTGGGTCACTTCCTGGCAAGTTGTGATCCACCCTAAACAAATACACGCCAATGGCAATTCTTCCATCAGTCACTTATTTTCTAAAGTCCAACGGCGATGGGATATGGATGGTGGGGGCAGGTTATGGGTGTAACTGGAAGCCCCTAGTTCAGACCTGCACGTTGGCAGCAGATGTGTGATGGTCGTCTTCCTGGGACTCTGTGGCTACTCAGGAGTTCGGTCCTGCATCTGTCTTTGAGCAGGCCTGTTTAGGATTACCGCTGCTCACCCCACATGGAGAAGGCCCTAGAAAAGGTGGGCTAAACATCGGAAGTCACATCTACTGTCCGGCTGGGCGGCCGCACCCAGCAGGTCACCCCTCATGCGGTCGAAAAACAAAAACTACCAAGTCAATAAGGACACATAATTTTATCATTGGAACATGGAACGTCAGAACTTTGCTTGACTTAAAAGATAACGACAGGCCTGAAAGAAGAACGGCTCTTATTACTCATGAATTATCCAGACTCAACATTGACATCGCTGCTCTCAGTGAAACCAGGTTGTCCACTGAAGGAAAAATTACTGAGTTTGGATCAGGTTATACCATCTTCTGGAAGGGAAAGGAGGGGGGAGAACATCGTATTCAAGGTGTAGGATTCGCTGTAAAGACCAAGCTAGTTAATGATTTCCAAATTACTCCCAGTGCAATCAGCGAAAGACTTATGACTCTCCGCATTCCACTCTCTGGAGGTTCATTCATGACTCATATCTGCCTATGCTCCAACTTTGAAGGCCGATTATGAAGTTAAGGGCCAGTTCTATGACCAGCTTGGCACAATCATCTCCAAGGTACTATCTACAGATAAGCTCTTACTCCTTGGTGATTTCAATGCAAGAGTTGGGAAAGATAACCGGCTATGGCAAAATGTGATGGGTAAACAAGGTCTTGGAACCTGTAATCCCAATGGACTTCTTCTTCTTGGTCTTTGTGCAGAACATGAACTCTTCATCACCAACACTCATTCCGATTACCTAACTGCTTCAAGACCACGTGGATGCATCCACGTTCTAAGCATTGGCACATCCTTGATTACGTCATTACCCGACAATGTGATAAGAAGGACATACTTATTACCAAAACAACAAGGAATATTGACGATTGTTGGACCGATCACAAACTTCTCATTTGTAAACTCAGGATATCCATCAGCCCAAAACCACCAAGGCGTTTCCAAACCCCATCCAGAGGAAAGTTTAACACCTCCAAACTTCAGGATGAATCTATTTCCACAAACTTTGAGAATATGATCAATGCCCAGCTATCAGATCATCCAGTTAAAACAAGTGACATTCGAGAAGAATGGACCAATCTTAGGTAGATAATCACTAAGTCAGCTGAAGAAACCATTGGTTTGGTAAAGCAGAAAAGTCAAGACTGGTTTGATGACAACAACGAAGATATTTTGCGTCTCATCAACATCTAAAGGGAAGCCTATCTATCTCATCTTCAAGACCCATCCTCAAATACGAAGAAAGCTCTGTATTTAGAACTCAAGAGTAAGTGTCAGACACAAATAAGAGAGATAAAGAATACTTGGTGGCAGCGGAAAGCTGAGGAACTTCAGAGGCTATCTGATACTCGTGATCTGTGGAACTTCTATGCAGGGATTAAAGAGATATATGGCCCACTTCGTTCTTCATCAGGCACACTAAAAAGTGCTGACAACTCTGCCACTCTTACTGACAGCCATGATATCTTAGAGCGTTGGAAGGAACATTTCTCCATCCTTCTAAATCGTCCTTCAACAGCTGCTGAAGACTTCCTTTGTGATGTGCCGAAATATCCTGAACAACCATGGATGGCTGTACCTCCTTCTTACACGGAATTCAGTGTAGCTCTCAATCAAATGAAACCAAGAAAGGCATCTGGCCCAGATAACATCCCACTGGAATTAATTCAAGCTGGAGGTCAGTCCCTCAAAACGCAGATTTTCACTCTTATTCTCAAAATTTGGGAATTGGGAGAAGTACCTGGTGACCTAAAGAACGCCACTATCATCACAATCTTCAAGAAAGGTGATCGTAGTGTTTGTGGCAACTAGCGCAGTATATCGCTACTATCTACTGTGGGTAAAATTCTCGCCAGAATTTTACTTAACCGCCTTCAGGTTATCTCAGAAAAGATCCTCCCCGAGTCCCAGTGTGGATTTCGATCTTCCAGAAGCACAACTGACTTGATTTTCTGCGTAAGACAACTACAAGAAAAATGTAGTGAGCAACAGAATCCACTCTTCTTAGTCTTTTATGATCTGGAAAAGGCCTTTGACTCACTTCCAAGGTCTGCTATGTGGGCGGTGCTACAACGCTTTGGCTGTCCTCGATGCTTTGTTGATCTAATCCAAGCTCTCCATGATGGCATGACCGGTCAGGTTTGTCAGCAAAATAAGATCTCGGACGAATTTCCTATCACTCATGGACTGAAACAAGGCTGCGTACTTGCTCCAACACTGTTTGCATTTGTATTTGGCTGCAATGCTCTATAAATCGCCCACAAACATCCCAGGTGTAGATGTCAGGTACCGATTTGATGGAGTGCTCTTCAACCTAGCTCGATTTCGCTCCAAGAAGCTAACTCAGGTTACGAAGATAACCAATATGTTGTATGCAGATGATGCAGCATCGCCTACACTCACGCCAGTGGAGTTGCAACAGACTGTTAATTGCTACAAGAATGCATGTGAACGTTTTGGTCTCACCATTAATGTTCAGAAGACCAAGGTTTTGGCACAACCCTTCCGCACTTCAACATTTCTATCTCAGATACTCCATTGGAGCAGGTAGACCACTTCTCGTATCTGGGCAGTCTGCTATCTGTACATGGCAATTGTGGGCAGGATGTTGAGAAGAGAATCGGTGCTGCCCATGCGGCATTTGGGCGACTATCGCACCGGGTCTTCTTGAATAAAGATCTGACCGTGAAGACGAAGCTCATGGTGTACCTAGCTGTTGTCATCTCAACATTGTTGTATGGCTGTGAAACCTGGACCCTCTATCGACATGACTTTCGAAAGCTTGAGCGCTTCCATCAACAGAAACTTCGATCCATCCTTAAGATAAAGTGGGAAGACCACATCACCAATCTTTATGTTCTTGAGAAAGCGCTTGCTAATAGTATAGAATCATCCATCATTGGTCATCAACTTAGATGGATTGGACATGTCCATCGGATGGATGATACGAGACTACCACGCCAGGTTCTGTATGGTGAACTCACCTCCGGCACCAGACCTCATGGAGGCCCTAAGAGACGTTACAAGGACCAATTTAAGCAGAATATGAAGTTGACAGGACTCAATCCACCAACCTGGGACCAGCTTATTAAGGACCGTTCAACTTGGCGCCAGACCATCCCGGCTGCTGTCAAAATGTTTGAAGAAGAACGTCATAGAATTGTTAAGGCCAAGCGACAAGCACGAAAGCTCCGTGCAGCACGGCCACGCCCTCCACCAACAGTTCTGTGTGATCTGTGTGGACGTTTGTTTCATGCACGCATTGGGCTGTTCAGTCACCGCAAACATGCCCACAGACCTCAACCTTAGATTATTTTAGACTGTTTTGGAAGAAGATGTATACTCGGAAACGAGTTAAAGCCGACGACGATCCTGAAATATGCGTCCTTTATGTGCAGCACTTTTACCTACACTTTCTATCTGCTATTTATGTTTTACATCGTATACCATTCATTATGTAACATGTTACCGTAACATTTTATGCATTTCACACTCTGATAGAAGCATCTTTGTTGTGGTAATATTCCAGCTGTTAAGATCTGCCATTTTAGTTTGAATCATTTATCAAAGATAGCATGATGCTCATATCTTATCTTATATATAAAAGTGAAAGTCTGTATGTATGTATGTATGTGGGTGGGTGGATTTGTTCCCTATACAAATCTACACCGTTCCACCAATCTCAACCAAATTTTGCATACACATAGTTTATGGCCCAGAAGGAACGGCTGGCTACATGAATTTTCGATAGTCTTTCTCATTCTTCTGATTTCGGCCCTTTTGCACTTGAGCAAAGGCTAATAAAGTAATAAAATAAACTCATGAAAGAATGACAAGGCAGGTAATTTCCATGGCAACAGTAGCTCAAGACGAGACACGGCCGACTGGTTGCAAGTTGCGCTCTCCACTACCGGTATAGAAAATAAGGTTCTTTACATGAAATCCCGTTAGTTACTCAACTGCTCACACAGCACTGTCAACCCAGTATAGCATAACAAAGACTTGACACTATTTGTCAATATAATTTCCGCAATATCAAAATGCAAATTATATCACAAAATACAATAGCGTGATATTAAATGACAGAAACTAATCATACCTTTGCACCTTATTAAAATATAATTCCATTAGGTTCACTTGATTGTTATAAAACTTCATGAACTTTCCTGCTGAGTGGTTAGTACAGAAGTTATTTGGAAGCAACCGGTATTTCGGCTTCCGCAATATTATTTGTAATCGGTGATGGGGTTGACTTGATGCCAATTTCTCTGCAATGATTCTGGCAAGACTGCTGCTGCGGTCGGGTTAATGAGTAGAGAGGATTCGAGTTCTGAGAAATGCAATCCAAACATTACATACAAGAAATTCTTTCCACTGTGAATACAACTTAAACCAGACTTTCAGTTTTCATTGCCGGAAAGGATATTGCTGAAATTGTAATTTGATGATGATAGTTGATGTTCAAGTGCCTAATATGGAGGTTATAGGTCTCTAATTCTTTGGGGTGAAAATGGAATATGATGATAAAATAAACACTAGAACTAAAATTAACTACAACTTACAACCAAATTACAGATTAGGAGAACAAAAGGACAAAAAGGAAGAAATAAGAGAAATAAAATGCAGGTAAAAGAAATGCTCTCAACCCTCAAAAAATGAGAGTTGGCGGATTTGGAAAGGTGTGCCATGAAAGGCAGATAGGAAGGGAAATAGAAGAGAGTCTGCCCCAGAATCACTGGTAAAAGGGAAAAAAACAGATCCAGCTCAGGTATCATCCCAAACTCAACGGCCGTGTGCCCTTGAGGGTGTAGCACCTCCAGTGGTGGGGATACACACACCCTGCCTCCTTTATGACCTTGTGCAGAAGGCAGGAGATATGATGAAAAGAATAACAAGAGATCTGAACTTTTGAAGAAAAAGGGTATCAGGAAAGATGAAACAAGTTCCAATTAAGGCGGAAATTTGAAAGACTCCTTAGACCTCGGATATCCTAATACCGTCAGGGTCGGAAGAGAACGAGTTGACCAAGGGAGGCCGACAGTAAATGTGCCAGAGAGAACCCCAGCTCAATTAAGTGGAAGCAATCGCGAACTCAGGTGGGGCTCCCTGATCACTAACCAGCGTCCCACAAGTAATAAGCCCCTGAAGGAGGGGGGGTGTCGTAAGTGAACGAGAGGTGACCCAGGGTGGTCGACAGGAAAGATGACAGAAGGGAGCCCAGCACAAGTAAGTGGAAGCAATACCGCACTCAGCTGGGGTCACGTGGTCACCAAACCCACAACCCATTAGTCATGAGCCCCTGGGGGATGTACTGAAGAATGATTCAACAGAATCGTAACATGTCTGGACTTGCTACAGCTGCCCTCGCAGCCGTGGTGCACGATTAAATGATCACAACTACGGCGCGGGACTCTTAAAATGACAACTACGCACAACAGACGAAGGAGAGTTTGTGTCCGGAACAAAGTTATCGCGGAAAAACACGTTAAGACAATCATCACACCTATCTCTGTCTCACGTAAACTCCTATTTAAATTGCAAAATGACAAACAACATTATGACACACTGGATTTGAGTAGCGGCATTCAAACCATAGTTTATCATTTACCCCCAGCATTTTACAATTTCATCAGCAAACATCCCAAACAACGTAGGAATTCAGTATATTAATACCGACTTCTTACAATAATTGGAACTGAAACAAAACTTCGTTGTTCTAAACGTAACACTGTGAGAAACCTATTGAACAGCTTTTTACTAATCGCGCCAATACATGGGTAGGAGGTCGTTCTATCCGCAACTAGAGGACATTTCTCAATTACATGTTATGCATGGGTTCTAACTGGGAGGGAATGGCAAGGCCGGTACAGAGCGCAGCTCGCATCTAGTCGGCCGTGGACGAGACCAGCAAGTTTCCATCTATCTCTGTAAGAGGCCATGCCACTCCATTTTCTCCACAGCGACAGTAGTTCAAGCTATGACCACCAGGTTTCCATCTATCTCTGTAAGAGACCATGGCACTCCATTTTCTCCACGAAGACAGTAGCTCAAGTAATGACCACCAGGTTGTTTCCATCTATCTCTGTAAGAGGCCATGGCACTCAATTTTCTCCACAGAAACAGTAGTTCAAGCTATGACTACCAGGTTTCCATCTATCTCTGTAAGAGGCCATGGCACTCGATTTTCTATTAAGAATTTGAACGCCATAAAAATCTGATTATGTATTTTTTTAAATGTTATTAACAGGGGTCATTGTAGGCGTAGGCATGTGGCATAACGTTTACAACAACTGGAGATATCATCACGAAACTTAGTATTAAGATTAAATGAGCATGCTACATCATGATAATATAGCCCCATGAACTTGAGTGTGTATGGAATTTTTCTGATAACATGTGCTACTGTGATGGCTCTAGTAGTGAGTGTATTTGTAATTCAAATGAGGATTGGAAAAGAGGTTGCTGTGGCCTTCAGTTAGGAGCTATCGCAGTATTTGCTTCGAATAGAAGTGGGAAACCACGGAAAACAATTTCCAAGTTTTGCCTCGGGAGGTGCAGTGTAGCCCATTCTGGCTCTCACACCAGAATTAAAATTTCTTGACAGATCCGGGATTCAAACTCAGTCCACCAAGGCGAAAGCCGAAAATGTTAGCCGCTAATACACATGGTCGTCTAAATAATTTTTGCATTTTATGTATAATTTTATTTAACCTTCAGTCTTTATGTCACAGAAACCTATGTGACATTTTGGGTCTAATCTTATACTCTAATGCCGCTGTTGTTACGGGAGATTTTGAATCTTGACGACGAAAGGTATAACGTGTAATATATTGTATGTAATATCTACTAGAATCGAAGTTTTATACTCTCCGTTAAGGTGTGTTCTACTACTGATATGTTGGCATTTATGTTTTATTAATCATAATGTCCTTATTCTGCATTCTTTTATTGTTGACAGTGTATACGTCTACCAGCTGTCTTTTGTATTACGAATGAGAAATACAGTAACTTTTGCGTGATAATGCAGATTGTTCTATGAATAATATTTCCTTCTGTTATTCGGGTTATATTGTAATTGTTATTACCCATTTAAGATTTGATTGCCGCTGAGCCTGGCTGCGCCACCGTTTGTTGATTATTGTAGCATGAGCCCTGCAGGGTACGGAAGAGGACACAGTGATGACACAGTGCAGTTTGCACAAAAGTCAAGCAGCATTGCGCACGCTACCTGTCTTAGAAGCGCAGATAAGCGTCACAGGAGCTCATGTAGCCACGGAGAGCTGCTGGAGCTGAGTCATAACCTACATGCGCAACTGTACCTGTCAACGAAGCAGAGTGACGTGTGACACAAGTAAACAGAGAATAGTTCCCATCTCGACCGCCGGCAACAATCAATTCCTGAAAGGGTAATGATTATCCTGCTCTATGACTATGCTAATTTGTAATGGAATCGGATGTTAAATTATGAATTTAGTTGATAACATGTCAATAACATACGGTAATTAAACTATGAATATATATTATGAGATAATTTTCTACAAGAACCAAACAGTAAGTAATGATACTTTGCCATCAGGCGCGGATTCAGGGGGGGGGGGGGGGGGGGGGGGGTAACGGGGGTCATGCCCCCCCCCCAAACGGAGACCAAATTTCTTTGCAAACTCAAAAAACGAAAACACAATAACCAGACAAATAAAACTTACCGAATTTGAACTGAAAAACAGTGTTTTTCATTTTATTCAATACTGAAAATATCTTTATTGCAATTATTATGTTCTGTTACAACTGTACATATTTACAATTTCATACCTGTTATATAAAGACGATTATTTATATAACAAAATCAACTCGTCTATTTTGTTTAGCAAACCTTGTGATTACCGAATCGATGTTTATAGTGATGCCACGATGAATGTGCAGCAACGCACGGATAGGAATTTGGGGCTTTTTTCGCACCAAAAAAATTTTCCGACATCCAAACTGCAAGCTTGGTTGGCAATTTAAGCTGTGACTTTCTCCCTTTGTCGGTACCAACTCGACTTGCCGAAACTGTAACGTACGTTGATACTTTTCTTGAAGCTCGATGTAAAAGTCGCAAAACACGCCATTGCAATTTGTACGAATATTTTTGGTGCCCTAAACGCATCAAATTTCTATCCATGTAGCTTGCCAAAAAATTGATCTGGTTTTGTACGTTTGTTTATTTATTTTGTGATTGCGTTTTTAGTGATACCATTTTTCTTAAGAATTTCGATTCTCTGAACCCCCCCAAGCCAAACTCTAGATCCGCGCCTGTTTGTTATAAGAATAGCGGACCCAATTAAATGAAAAATAAACACTATCAGGAAAGTAATTGTGAGACTGAGTTCTCGAGGAATTGTGTGTATACATCCCTTTATACTACTGTAGTGTTGCATTCTCCGCTACGTTATTGTACTCCACAGTACTGTACCTTTCGACTATTTACAGTGAGTTAATATTGAACTTGAGTAACATCAGAATCGAGGAGAACCATGTTGTAAAGTCACTTAAGGGTAAAATGAATACTTCTTCTTCATCATTTCCCGGTTCCAGTGATCTGGGTCGGGGCGTGAATCAAGGACCTCCATCCGAGGCCTCGACTCACACACTATCATATTTAGGCTATTTGTACGATGGGTTCGCCACACCCAAAGTATTGGGTTAATCGCAAGAACCAAACAATGCAGCCTTGAAAGAATAGTGAAAAATGTAATGACTAAAAGGAAGGAAGTTTGTAGTTTTATGTGACCGTCAATCTCTCGATTATGAGCCACAGGACCTCCTCTTTACGTGGAATCCGAACCACAGGACATGGCATTTCACTTTGAAATTCTCACATGCATTGACCGGGACTCGAACCCGGTGACAAGCAAACAGCTTGACCGCTGCTCCACCATGCCCTCTAAATGCGAAGAACTCAAGTGGTCCAAATGTGACCAATGAAGTTAATAATAATGAATTATGATGATAATAACAATAATAGGTTGCCAGAATGAAGAGGTTTTGGGAGAGGAGGAAGGCAATGGCAGCTAAATTCCCTGTTAATTCTTAGATGACTTAAAATGTACAGTGAAACCTCTCAATTGCGGACGCTGGGAGGTGTCCTTAAATGGGAGGGGCCACATTTTTAAAACCGAATTGGATCAAGACAGAAAAAAGAAATGTAATATGTACATTACATACTGAACAAAATACAAAACTGTATTACAGTTAGGTTATACACATCCCCAATTACTGTAAATAAAACCAGTAATGCAGTAGAGTATAGTACAGTACTTACAATTGTATGATGATTTCTTAAATAAATCAGACGAAATATATTGGCATGTATCTTTCTATAACATATAAAGACACATCCCAGGCAACGCCGGGTACAGTAGCTAGTATTTTATAAAGGAAATTTTATAAAACCACTTTTTATAAAAGATTTCCCAATTACACTGTCATATCTTTTATCAATAAGATTCGGAAGTTAAGGAAAAGTCATATTTTTTTCTTGAGTTCATTTTACCCGAAATCTGAAAAATAAGTTTGAATGACGGGTCTTTGACCACGTTTAAAGCAATTCGATGTTGCCTATAAATGCATATTTTGGCCATTTTTATTGTTTTGGTCATATTTGGTCATATTTTAGTGATATAAGGTCATATTTGGTTATAATTTCAGCATTTTTGTTTAAATTGAGGCGTTGTCAACAAGGTACGTGTTATCTGCGTCGAGTTTCAAACACAGGATTTCCGAATAGTGTAGTGGATATATTTTTGTTTCTTTTCCCGGAACAGGCAGATAGCAGGTTTAGAAAACCTGATTCCAAGAGGGTGCTCCTCTACGGACGTCTTTTAGCACATCTTTCTGGACAAGTTAGATTGCGATACTGTAGGCATGAGGTACGGAACATGACGATAGTGTGCTTCCACCTTTCAATAGAATGTCACTCCAGTAGATATATTTAGCTGAGAAGCAAATAGCAAACAAGGAAATGCCATGTTTTTAGGTCGTATTTTATAGTTTTTAGGGCATATTTGCTTGCATATTTTGAACTTCTTTAGGTATTAAACTTCCGAACCCTATTTATCAATGATCTTTGACAAATTTCTTTGATAGTGTAATACCGGCCTTATCACGACACGGTGCGTGTGGAAGCGGGGCGAGAGAGAATTAAAGACTGACCCTGTTGTAGTACATATCCACCGAACTGTACGCAGCCGCCAGCAGCCGAAGTGGCACTTAGCATTTTTGATGCCTCAAGAGATGCGACATTTTATGATTGTTTATCTGTACTTCGCCCCTTTCACTACGCTCTCACAGAAACAAATCGGACATTTATTTAATTAAAATATATTGTATCGTATTATTTAAATTTCTTTGTGAAAACGAGGCTAAAACAAAGTAAAACAAAAATGTTCCTGTCAGAAATTGTAAACATTGAACAAGATTTTTTTTTTCTTTTTCTTTTCGAAACCCTTCCCAATTTGATTGATGTTTAGTCCTTCCACTGTCGCTGACTCTTATTTGGTTATTGTTAACATAAACAAGGAAGGACACTTTGTATATTTAGGCAAAAAGTAACTTTCATAGATTTCTGTCACTAATCTCTATACATGGATCGCTGATGGCAGCTCTCCGCTGCACGAGGAAGTACGCCAGGTGGACCGCGCGGTCCGCCATGTTGGCCTACCCATTCTCGAGCTCGCCTTATGGGGAAGCAATGATAATCTAGTCAATTTTAAATCGTAATTAATGGTGCTTTGGAACAAATAAAAATATAGAGATATGTTCACTCATAGCATAAGGGCATTGGGATCACTGACACGTCAGTCCGAGGTCAGTAAATCTCTGGAATAGCAATAAAAATAAATGTATAATAACGGCTGACAAATATCAACTTAGGTGCTGAGTACACGCAATTAGCGATCAGTAACAGAGTAGCGAGTGAAAAACAATTTCTGGAAACATTCTTGTAAATTGTAATATATTGTTACGTGCCACCCCCTAGTGGCACTTTTGTTAACTGGATTACGGTGGGGGTACAAAGCACAACACCAATTACTGCTTAAAGAAATATAATTTATTACAGGCCAGAAAATTACACTAATCAGCAAATACAAGCAATTAGGAGCCTTACTCAGTTTCCTTAAGTCTCTTCCTTATGCGCTCTTGGCCTTCCACTTGTAAACAGACCACAGAAGTTAATCCGTCCTAATGAGTACGGTGGCCTTGGCAGAAACTACCTGTCCCTCTCCCTTATGTTCACCGATCACAATTACTTACGATCACTTGCTGCAGGCTATTTCGCTGTCCACAAGCTGAAGAAACAATGCCACTGGATTTCGTAACTCGCACAGCACTTCGTCACCACACTTCTGTCGCACAAGATAATCGCTCGCACTAGCTCGTAAAACACAACAACCACTGCTGCGTGACAGGTCGCTCTTATATAGCAGGCCGGTGACTCAATAAATGCTTCTAGATCCATCCAGAGTTCACGGCTTCGCGAGGTTTCCATCGCTGGTCCAGTCACGAACATTCTGGACTATCCCTTTGTCCTAGTAGCCCTGTTGCATAAGGCGCGCGCAATACAGGAGGCAGGGCACAGCCCAGCCCTGGGGCAGTTGTGACTCATGCGGCGAGTGATGACACAAGCTCACAGCCGTAACACCACCCCCTTCCTAAAAAGGCTGATCGTCCCGATCAATCATTGGTCCGTCTGTGTCCCTCCGTAGGCTGCCAGGCGATCTCGATGCACGATCTTCATCTTCGCCCTCGTGCTCCGCTGGATCCTGTAGACGACATCGTTGATCCGTTTCACGACTCGGTACGGGCCCTCCCAGGACTTCTGCAGTTTGGGTGACAGGCCTTTCTTCCGTAATGGGTTGAAGAGCCAGACCAGGTCGTCCTCGTAGAATCCGCCGGCATCCGTCTGCTGGTCGTATCGGGTCTTCATTCGGTCGGTCTCGATCCGCAGTTTCCTCCTCGCGAACGCGTGTACGTCCTCCAGTTGGTCGACCAGTTCTTGCCAAAACTGGCTTATCGGGATCGGATCATTCCCAGGTCGGCCGAAGGCAAGATCGACAGGTAGACGGAGCTCCCTCCCAAACATGGCCCGGGCTGGTGTGCACCCGGTGGCTTCATGCACGGCGGCGCGGTAGGCCAGGAGAAATAGTGGAAGATGCTTGTCCCAATCCCTCTGGTGCTCGCTGACGACTATTCGGAGATGGTTCTCGATGATGCGATTGAATCGCTCTACCATCCCGTCGGACTGAGGGTGTAGCGGCGTTGTCCTTGTCTTCCGGATTCCCAGCAGCTGGCATAGGTTCTGGAACACCTGCGACTCGAAGTTCCTCCCTTGGTCGGAGTGCAGCTCCAGGGGTACTCCGTACCGGCTGACGAATTCCTTCACCAGGGTCTCTGCGATCGTCGCGGCTTCTTGGTTAGGGAGCGCATACGCCTCCGGCCATTTGGTAAAGTAGTCGCTGACGACTAATATGTAGCGGTTCCCTGCCTCGCTTAACGGGAATGGCCCAGCAACATCGATGGCCACTCTCTCCATGGGGCCGCCCACGTTGTAGGTCTTCAGTGGACCCCGTCGTCTTCGTCCTGGGCCCTTGCTGGCTGCGCAATCGTGGCACCTCGCGCAGTGGTTCTCCACGTCTGTTCGGCATCCGATCCAGTAGAACCGCTCTCTCAGCTTCTCCAGGGTCTTCTTTATCCCTAGGTGTCCACCAGATGATCCTCCATGAACTTCCTTCAGGACTTCCTCCGTCATAGCCTTTGGAACGACGACTTGTTCCCGAGATGTCTTCCCGTCGGTGCTCTCCCAGGTACGGCAGATGAGGCCATCCCTTACAATCAGCGAGTCCCACTGTGCCCAGTAGGACTTAAACTTTGGGCTGCAGTCACTCACAATGTTCCACCCGGGTCTGGGGACACAGGCCTTCTTCCATTCGGCTATCGGTCCCAGGTCATCATCTTCTGCTTGTGCCCGCGTGAAAGATTCGCGGCTCCAGTTCCCTTGAAGTTCCACAGTAGTCCGTCGGCACAGTATCCCGGTGTTCTCCTCCCTCCTAGTCTTCGGGGCACGGTCTTCGTGACAGGGCGTCGGCGTTAGAATGCAGTTGGCCTTTCCTGTGCTGAATCTCAAAGTTGTATTATTGAAGCCTCTCTAACCACCGCGCGAGTTGACCCACGGGCTGCTTGAAGTTCAGGAGCCACCGCAGGGATGCATGGTCGGTCCTGATGAGAAATTCTTGCCCGTACAGGTACTTGTGGAAGTGTTCAATGGTCTTCACGATGGCGAGCAGCTCCTTCCTGGTGACGCAGTAGTTCCTTTCTGGCTTTGACAAGGCCTTGCTGAAGTAGGCCACTACTCTTTCCTCGCCGTCCACTACTTGCGACAGGATTCCCCCTATGCCAAAGTCGCTGGCATCGGTATCGACGATGAACCTTGTTCCAGGTCTGGGGTAGGCCAAAATAGGCGCGGTGCACAGAGCCTGCTTGAGTTGTTCGAAGGCACTGTGGCATTCTGCTGTCCACGTGAAGAGTTGGTCCTTCTCAGTCAGTCGATGTAAAGGTTTGGCGATGTCGGCGAATCCCCTCACGAAGCGACGGTAATAAGTGCAGAGTCCCAGGAAGCTTCGTAGTTGGGACTTGTCCTTCGGAACTCGCCACTCCCTCACAGCTGCGGTCTTCTCTGGGTCGGTGCGCACCCCTTCCTCGGAGACGATATGCCCAAGGTACTGGACCCGCTTCTGGAAGAGCTGACACTTCTTGGGGCTCAACTTCAGCTGGGCAGCCCGTAGCTTCAACAAGATCTCCTTCAGGTTGCTGTAGTGCTCCTCGAAGCTTCTCCCCAGAACGATGACGTCGTCTAGGTAGACCAGGCAGGTCTTCCAGTGTAGTCCCCTCAGAATGGACTCCATTAGCCTTTCGAAGGTCGCAGGGGCGTTGCACAGACCGAATGGCATGACGGTGAACTGCCAGAGCTCGCTGCCCACAGAGAACGCCGTTTTCTCGCGGTCCTTAGGGTGGACCTCCACCTGCCAGTAGCCACTCTTCAAATCCAAGGTGGAGAACCATCTCGACCCTGATATGGTGTCCAGGGTATCGTCGATCCGGGGTAGAGGGTAGCTGTCCTTCTTCGTGACGTCATTCACCCGCCTGTAATCCACGCAGAACCTGGTGGAACCGTCCTTCTTCTTCACTAGCACGACCGGAGAACTCCAAGGACTATGTGATGGCTCGATCACCCCTTGCTCCTTCATCTCTTCTACCATCCGGTCGACTTCGGCTTGCTTGGCGAGCGGGACTCGTCGGAATGGGGCCCTAATCGGTGCGCTGTCCCCAACGTCGATTCTGTGCTGGACCAAGCTTGTCCTGCCGAAGTCTTTGCTCCCCACGGAGAAGACGTCCTGGAATTCGCGTAACAGGTCCTGAAGTTGGCGTGATTGTTCCTCGTCTAAATGGTCCTGGGATCCTTGGTACAGCTTCTGTAGTTCTTCTGGCAGTGTGCGTCTTCTTCGGTTGTCCGTCTGCAGGTGTCCGTCCGTCGTGTCGGTGATGCGGGCAATCCAGGTAACGGGCTCGCAGACTCCTAGGTTGGTGTCCCGGTGAACCGTAATGTCGTAGTCGTTCAGGTTGGACAGGCGGACGTACGGTCGAGACGTCGTGTTGATGAGGGTCTTGGCTACTAGCAATCCTTTTGTCTGGATGTCCTCATATTTTGGCTCGATGACAGCCGCCACTCCCTCAGCAGTTCCGTCGACAATTACGGCGGCGCTGACCTCCGTCCTGGCAGGAACGATGACGTCCTCTCTCAGCCTTACTCGTCGTGCGGTGACGGCCTCGTGTGCTGGTTGCAAAGCAAGTTCCTCACCTCCGAAGTGCAGAGTGTTGGTACTCAGGTCCAAGATGATGTTGTTCTGGTCCAGGAAGTCCAGTCCGATGATCACTTCGTTTGATACGTCAGCCACAAGCACTGGATGCTTTATCACCCGTCGACCAATGACGAACTCCAGTGGTGCTTCGCCATGTACCGGTGCGGTCTCTCCGGTCGCGGTTATTAGCTGGAGGTTCCTTTGTGTGGGTTGCACTCTCCACTTCGGGATCACAGTGGGATTGACGATGGTCCTCGATGCTCCCGTGTCGATCAGCATGGGCCAGCTCACTCCGTTGATGACTCCGTCGACCATCAGGCTGCTATTGTCCCTCCGTAACTTCGTCACACGCACTTGGACTGCCGGGGCTTGACGACTGTCACAAGCCAACCTTTGCCCCCCAAGGCTGGCTAATACTCGTTTCCCTGGGCCGCGCGGTTTTCAGACGACTGATTTCCCGTCGGATACCCTCGGCGGCGGCGATCACCGCAGTCCTTGCTCAGGTGGCCTTTCTTACCGCAGGTCCAGCAGGTCGGTAGTCCTCTTCCGGGCCGCCTCTCCGGTTGCCTTCCGGCTGTGTCGTTGCTGGTGGTGCCGCGACTATCGAAGAAACGGCTTAGCGCCTCCATTAATTCGTCGGCCAGGGGCTTGGTCTCGTTGGTTTTTACTGGTTCGTCGACGTCCACTTGACGCACCCGCGCGTGCATTCTGGATGCCTGTTTTGCCGTCTCGAACTCAAGTGCGTGGCTCAGCGCATCTGTCAGGGTCTTATGGCGCGCGAGTCGCAGCGCCTGTTGAGTGTCCGAGTCCCGTAGCCCGTCGGTGAAAGTCTGCGTCGCTATCTGCTCCAGAAAGTCGGCCGGCGCTGTTGGGTAGGCGAGCCTTACGAGACGTGCGATGTCCATCTCGAACTCCTGCAGGGTTTCCGCGTTCTTCTGTACCCGGGTCCGGAGCTGCATCTGATAGGCCTGCTGAAGATGGCTATCTCCATATCGGGACTCCATATGGGCGATCAGGGAAGCGTAGTCCTGGGATCCAGTCGGGATGGCCTGAAGGACGTTAAGGGCGTCACCTCTCAGCGCTACAATTAGAGCTGTAGCCTTTTCTGTGTTGTTCCAGTTATTTATGGAACAGGCCGCCTCGAACTGACGTAAGTAGGTGCTCCACGGGACCTTTCCGTCGAAGGTTGGGGGCGTCACTCTGCTATGTCCCGTTCCTGATATTCCCGGTGTAACGGTGGGCGGGCGTTGGCGCAGCTCGGCAACTTCCTCTCGTAGAGCGTTGAATTCCTCTTTCACCCCCGTCAGTGGGCGTTGGCGCAGCTCCGCAACTTCCTTTTGTAAGGCGTTGAATTTCTCCTCCACCCCCATCAGCGGGCGTTGGCACAGCTCGGCAACTTCCACTTGTAAGGCGTTGAATTTCTCCTCCACCCCCATCAGCGGGCGTTGGCGCAGCTCGGCAACTTCCACTTGTAAGGCGTCGAACTTCTTTTCCACTGCCGTGACTTCCTCACGCAGACCCAGTTCTAATTTCTTCAGGTCCTCCGCTAGCTTATTTTGACCGTCTTCCATCTTCTTCTGGCCGTCTTCTAGTTTGGCAGTTAGGTCCTCGGCTAACTTCTTCTGGCCGTCTTCTAGTTTGGCAGTTAGGTCCTCGGCTAACTTCTTCTGGCCGTCCTCCATCTTCTTCTGGCCGTCCTCTAGCTTCTTCTGGCCGTCTTCTAATTTGGCAGTTAGCTCCTTGGTTAAATTCTTCTGGCCGTCCTCCATCTTGGTTTCCATGCCATTTAACTTTTCTAGCAATGCTGCCAATTTCTCCTCCATTTTAGTTGTTTGTCTTGTAAAGGGCATGCACTCACAGGAAAATTAGAGAAAATGACCTGCTCGGGGTTTGAAACCAGGACCGTCAGGTGTTGTGCTTGAGTTCGTAATCCGACTTCTGACACCAGTTGTTACGTGCCACCCCCTAGTGGCACTTTTGTTAACTGGATTACGGTGGGGGTACAAAGCACAACACCAATTACTGCTTAAAGAAATATAATTTATTACAGGCCAGAAAATTACACTAATCAGCAAATACAAGCAATTAGGAGCCTTACTCAGTTTCCTTAAGTCTCTTCCTTATGCGCTCTTGGCCTTCCACTTGTAAACAGACCACAGAAGTTAATCCGTCCTAATGAGTACGGTGGCCTTGGCAGAAACTACCTGTCCCTCTCCCTTATGTTCACCGACCACAATTACTTACGATCACTTGCTGCAGGCTATTTCGCTGTCCACAAGCTGAAGAAACAATGCCACTGGATTTCGTAACTCGCACAGCACTTCGTCACCACACTTCTGTCGCACAAGATAATCGCTCGCACTAGCTCGTAAAACACAACAACCACTGCTGCGTGACAGGTCGCTCTTATATAGCAGGCCGGTGACTCAATAAATGCTTCTAGATCCATCCAGAGTTCACGGCTTCGCGAGGTTTCCATCGCTGGTCCAGTCACGAACATTCTGGACTATCCCTTTGTCCTAGTAGCCCTGTTGCATAAGGCGCGCGCAATACAGGAGGCAGGGCACAGCCCAGCCCTGGGGCAGTTGTGACTCATGCGGCGAGTGATGACACAAGCTCACAGCCGTAACAATATATATATATATACAGTGAAACCCCTGAAATACGAACCCCGAAAATCCAAAATCCCGGGTAATCCGAACGAGTTCTTTCCGACAGATATAAGTTTGAAAAAGACGCGCAAAGAAAAGAGAAACTTATTTATTCAGTCATAAAACATTGATACATTCTACATTATAACTTTATTTTACATAATTAGTCGAAAAATTAACAAAGAAGTACAGTTAGCAAAGTGTAAATGTGCCTACTTACTTATCTCTTCCAGGATTGAACAACGGAAAAGTTGCTTATTGTAATTCCTTGGGTTAATCACATTGCAAAAACAATGAAATAAACATAGAAATACACAAAATATCACATAATCTTTCACTTGAAATCAGCTATCAACAATTATTGTCCAAATGACGAAAACCTTCCTGCCGATGCATATGTTTTGGCTAATCCGAACAAATTGAAATCCGAACAGGCTACAGCCCCAATTAGTTCGGATTTGAGGGGTTTCACTGTATATAGGGTATATATGCCGCGAAATTATGCATTCTTAAAATGATGTACCTATAAACCTAGCTCACTATACAGGCCTAGATTCGACATATTGTAATCGGTGCTTGGTAATGCTTGGCAACAACAGCAACAACTCCATAAACCCATCCCCTCACTTCTCTCCCTCTCACCAACACTTCCCCCACTCAGCACTCTACATCAAATACTACAGCTTTTAATCACGCTAGCAGCACAATAAACTTAATAACGGGAAGTAGATCAAAGCCAAAATGCACTTTAAGCCAAACCAATTTCACTCCTCAGCTCCACATAAAACTTAACACAACTAAAAACCTACTCAAAATATACTCTCCCCACCGTTTTACAACTATTAAGCGAACTATTCGCACCCAGAACCGAAAAACCCTGAAATGGGATCAAATTTAAAAAACGCAATAGCCTAGCCCGATCACGCCTGCTTCAGCACCACCGCATATGTTTACTTAACTTCACAATGACCTATCTGCCTGAGAAGTAAAGGTATTACCGGCTTGCCTGGGATGATGGGTCACCAAACCGGTATTTAAAACTAAGATTTTACACTTTAAATAACCAAATTCAGCCCATTTTACAACTACAAGAAACAAAATATTTACTGCCAGTATAAATTCATGTATAACATCAAACTACCAGTAACCAATCACAGAGCCAGATTCGCAATATAGCACCATGCGCTCGCTGCCATCTTGCTATACCTGTCATCGTCTATTCGGCTTACTGCTGCCTTGGCTACCAGCCATCCATGTATAGAGATCAGTGATTTCTATTATCATTGCAGAAATAAGCTTAACTCAACTTACATGATGAACTCTCATTTGAACTTCTTTTCTTATCTTGTGTCCACTAATCAATTAATTTGATTGTACGGTTAGTCGATTAATCGACAGATTGGTCAGTCCATCAATTATTTTCGATAAATTTCAAATTATTCGATTGATTATATTATTAATCAAATAGCCGACCATCTCTTATTACCAGCTCTAGTAAAATATGAACACACAATTTATTTGATGTGTGTAAAATGTGAATAAAGTTTGTGTTTATTCTGTTATTTTATTATGTATAACACAAGACTGTAAGGAAACTGAAATAACTTCCAATGAATCCCACCCTCAGGGGCTCACAATTAGAGGCATGCACAGGGGCTCAGCCAAGTAATGCATTGCTTTCACTTACTGATGCTAGGCTCCTGTGAACTTGTTCTCCTCTGACTCGGACAGCGTTAAGGTATCTGATGTCTAGGATGTCTTTCGTTGCTATCCCATTTATTTGAGAGGCCAAGCCTTTCTTTTTCTCTCTCTTCACCTATAATAAGAGGATTTCCACGGCATGTGGCCAGAAGTGTGAATTCTCAAATTAATCTCCCTCTATAAGAGGTTACTCTACTCATTACTTTGAGTTGTGGCTCTGGCCTCTATAAAATTTAAAAAAAACACTGCATAGTTACTGAGCAACTGTACATTCTTGACTTATTTATTTATAACCCAAGGAAGCCGAGCAGTAACAATTTCAGTGAATCGAGTCTGAAAAAAAATCTAGTCCGTGCACCTTTTTAGCTTACGCTTGGTAAACCGTTAAAAACATCTATATACTATGAGTGTAAGAATTATTCAGCTTGAAAAGTTCTACAGAAAAGTTCAGGACATCATATCTCGATGTTTAATACATCGGCCACTATAAATGATTTTACGTTTTCATTTCTTCCATCAATCTCCATTCAACAGTTTACGAGTGAGCGAGTCTATCACCCCAGTTTCAGCCTTCGTTCCGCAGAATACAGTCAAGTTTAGATTGGACGGAAGGAGGATTTGTGTTTCATGCATCTCGCCATTCTTAAATTACGTCTGACAAGAATTTGTTGCACATGCATCTCCATGATAATATAATTAATAGTCCAGTCAGTGATTTTAACGGAAGACGGATATAGGTCGTAGTTCATTGAAATAAATAAGAAAAAGTCTAATAAGCTTACGCTGGGTACACCGTTCAAGATACCGGGCGAAGCTGGGGCAGGTTACTAGTACGTTAAGTATCATTTTATTGCACTTATTGAACTAAAGGATTATAGTATGGGATGTTTACTTTGCTCATAGAAGATTTTGAAGTGGATGCACTATCTCGCCATCCGTCCGTCAAGTTATTAGATTCAATATTGGTGTGGCTTTATAATTTAAATTAATTTTTAAAAAGCTACCCATTCGATTTCGTTCAAACCACTTTCTAAACACTGTCCGCCGTAATGAGAACAAATTGTAAAATTTTCAGTGAATTCGGAGCAGAAGTTTTCGAGTTTTTGAGAGACTAATGCATGGCAATAATTGATGTTTATATAATAAGAGACGATACCAGTTTCAGCCACATTGTGGCCTTCTTCAGTAACTGTCTTATAAAATTCATTAAAACTAATTGAATTACGAGCAAAGTTAATCAATATTTACATGGGTTTTCCCTTTCCTTGATCTTAATTTTTCATAAAAAAGTGTTGAAAACTACAGATCTGTAATAAGTCAAAACCATCAGCTTCATCATACCATATATAAATTTCCAATTAAGTAAGGAATAAATACAACAAATTTTCAAACATGCCCCCTCAGGAAAGAGCCTTATTTCATCCCACGAAAAACCATTGCAAGATATATTTTTAAATTTTTAAATCTATTCATAAAATAATCTCTACTTATAGTAGTGGATAGTAATTTTATCAAGGTAATTCCATTAGAGGCCTTGGATAGTGGCCACCGACTTTTGGTAATGAACCTGAGAGGGACCAAGGATAAGAAAGGAACAGAAAACCAGGATCGATGGATAAGGGTATGGAAGTTGAGAGGTGATGAAAACAGGGTAAATACCTAAGAATAGTGAAGGAAAACATTCCAAATGATGAACTGAAGACAGTAGAAGAGGAATGGGCTAGATTCAAGAGGACACTAGTATGGGCGGCAGAAGCAGAATGTGGAAGGACAAGCAACAAGAAGAAATGGAAAGAAACTCCATGGTGGAATCAGGAAATAAAAGATCTAGTGCAGAAGAAGAATAGAGCCTTTAGGGTGTGGTTCCAAAATAGAACAATAGAGACAAGAAAAGAGTATCAAGTACGAAAGAAGGAAGTGAAAAGAGTGGTGGCTGAGTAGAGAAGAAAGTGGATGGAAGAGTGGACAAGGAGGATAGTGAAGGTACCAAAAAGGTCCTATATGGGATGGTTAAAAGTAAGAAGAGGAATGATATGACTGACTACGTTCGAATGGTGAACAAAAGTAGTCGAGAAGTAGGGAATAAGGATGAACTCAAGATCATGTGGAGGGAGTACTTTGAAGAACCCTTGAACCCAAATGGTGACCCTGATGAAGAAGTAGAGGAACTGGGAACAGAAGATGATGGAGAGGCTTATGTCCCAAACAGACCCAGCCAATGGCTGGAAACTGTGCAAGATGATAATGATTATTTACTAGCTCTGCTTACCTTCATACTGGAGGATAATCAAAATAAATGTACTCACCTTACGTCAAAACTCACAAGATGGTGGGGGGAAAGGAAGCCATGTCTAGGCTGTTGGACTTAGTGAACCATGTTTGACAGACACCCATGTGGCTTGACAGTTTATCCTGTATAATTGTTCAAGCAAAGAATGAGTGCTGTCGTGAGGATTCAAACCCAAGCTATTTGGCTGAAAGAAAACCATCTTTGCCACTTCTTTCCAAGAGATAAATACAAAGTATTAGCTCAAAATTCAAAATGTACCCACAGAACAACTATTTGATAGAAAATACATGTGCTCCTGATCCGGGTTACTATAAGTAGAACCTTGTGTGTCTATCAAGCAATAAGGAACGGGAAGTGGTCTGTTTATTTGACAAAGAGAGAAGATATGACACAGAAATTGAGAAAATTTGATGTCATAGCTTCCGTTATTTAACCCTGCAGTGCTCGCGCGGCGTCTGACAGACGCCACTCTAGTTTATTTTTGTAATTGAAAGGGAACTTCCAAGGCCACTGACCAGAAATTCCATCTACCTTTCAAGTAACTATTCATAACCAACGTAATGAAGCGTCAGCGGCCCAGTGTTAGTCTAGCGCGTGTGGTGGTGAGTCATTGTTACACGAGTGTGAACGGAGTCTGACAGACGCCACGCAATCTTCGCTGCGATAATGTAAGTACTCGTTCTGAAGTATTCGCTTCAAAATTTTAACCGTAATTATTCTTCGTGGTGTCTTATATTGCATGGCTTCTTGCTGAAACGTTATTTTCATGTTTTTCGGGCTGAAAATGAGTGGAAAGGAGAGAATATATATACCGGTATCCTCAATCGTCTTGATTTTAGAAGGATTGTTCAGAGTTTGCTTGAGGAAGATGATTCTGAAGATGATGATGATGAAGGTGCATTGTACAGTGATAAGGAGGAAGATATTCTAGAATCTAGGAGTGAAAGTACTGACACGGAACAAGACGTAGACAGTAGTGATTAACCAGGGGAAAATGAAAGTGATAGCGATTGTTTCGTAGGGTGATATAAAGTTTCTAAGTGGCGTAAGGCTAATCCTCATAGAAATGTTCGAACCCGCCGACAAAATATCGTCACACATTTACCTGGTGTGGGAATGCTGGGAATTATTCTTTGATGGCATTATATTCATATCTTATTCAATAAATTATAAATGTGCTTCGTTAGTTGCTTTTATATCAATATAAAAGATTCATTATTTTTTCAAAATGTCCTGAAATTAATTTAAAGCGTTAATCACAACCTGGTATAGCAGAAATGCCTCTAAAACGAAATGGTGTCTCTTAGACGCCACGTGACCTTCTGTGATGTAAAATACTACGCGAGCACTGCAGGGTTAAAAGCCAAGCATTTAAAGTAATCCATTTCCAGGCAGCCATGTTGTTAATGAAAATTAATTCTGAGCAGTAATTTAGCCCCTGAAAATGAAGATGGGCTTGCTAACCCTACTACTGACACAAAGAAAGGAACGGTATTCCCTCGGGTGTTTACAAAAATATTATCTTATTTTTGAATTAAACTTTATTGCAAAATACAGTCTTTCCAACATTTCAGTTTCACTTGTGATGATAATACAATATGACATTATTTTATTATCCTATTATTAACATTAGTGGCCTGCAAGACCCCAACTGAGAAACATCAGGTAATATTTTGAATCTTTTTGAGTTGACTATATTTCTGAAGTTTCTCAACTGTGACTTATTTGAGGATACAAAAATAAGCAATTATCACACAAAACTTTCTATTGCATACTTATGTCAAAAGCTGATACAGCTCAAATACTCATGCTGATTTAGAAAATGATAAATTTACTAGTGAATCAGACTGTCCAATAGAGCAATGACAAGTTCCTCTCCAGAGATCTTCATAGGACTGACTTCTTATATTAGTTTCACTTTTCTGAACCCATTGTGATGAAAATTGTATCATCATTGCTGTTTCTTATTCTTGTTTTATTTTAGTCAATATGTAAGTACCACTTTTGTTGCACCAAAAAATATAGGAATATTTCCTTTTTACAACCTGTACTATAATAATAATAATATACTGATCGTTACTGGCTTATGATCCACACATTTCAGATAAAATATTCATGTGTTAATTGTATTTGCCTTAGGGCTAATTGCACCAATCACAACCATGTGTGTTGTGTTTCATGAACCCTTACACAAAACTAACCAGGTGTTAGCTTATAGGCAGTGATAGGAAAAGTTGCAATAAATTACAAATACTATTACTTTGGCATCAGGTCTTCAATATTTTCATTTTATGACACCGAACAGAAAGTTATGGCCATCCTGAGTGTTTCCCCTTGCGAGTTTATCCACTGTTTTCAGGCAATTGCAGGGATAATACCAGATTTTCAAAGTGATATGCCATGTCCTGTGGTTAGGATTCCACGTAAAAATAAAGGTCCCATGGCGCATGATCGCAAGATTAATGGTCACGTTAAACTACAAGCTTCCTTCCGTTCTTCCAGGGATGAACCTTAATTTCTAGGGCTTCTACCCCAATCCCTTGCCCTAATAATGACAGTTACACACATTATTATAATCACCACAGAAACATTATTAGACAAATCCAACACACACTCAAGTAAGTGGGGCTTGTGACCAACATGTCCCTAATCCTAAAATGAAGTACAGAAATAACAACACAAAATTATACTGGAATTATAAACCCTGCTGGTATAAGTGGTCCTGAAATGTTCAAAATTTAAATTTAATGCCCAGAGATATACAACTATTACGGTATATGATAATCGGTCAATTTCATACAGGTAAGTATGACATTCTAATATAGTAATATGAAAGAGTGAACCATTATGGGTGACAGGTGTAGCACAGGCCATTGTGTGTGAGAGAGGCATTGGAAATGGTTTATCGGCCACAAAGGTCAGATTTGCCAGTCACTCCAAACAGAGTTCTGGTTCTCAAAGGCTCATTTAAATAACGTCAGATCGTTAACAGATGAGAGTATACTTACATTTATAGGAACTATTTGGATAACATTCAGCTCATTGGTTTGATGGTTGGGGCAAGAGTTGCACTCCTGAGCTCCTTCACCAAGTTTAGTAAAGATTTATGGATAATAATAATAATAATATCGTATGGGCTCGGGTGCCAGGTGCAAGCTGTTATTTGACACCCAGAGGATAGCTTGCATGTCGAATTCCGTTGTTCCTTGAAGCACTATGAAAGTCAAGGAGGTTAGATATCGAAGTTCCTTGAACACTATAGCGCTTTCTAGTAGAGAAGTGAGGAACTTTGTGTTGGCGGAAACTCCCGAGATTAATTTTGCCATTATGAACACGGCCTACTGAATTCAAATGGGTTCTTTGAATGCCAACATCGTATGACATGCGTGTCTGTGATTTTTGCCGCCTTTCAAAAATCATTTACCATGGCCAGGAGCGAACCTGCAAGCTTGGGGTTAGTAGACCGACACGTTAACCACTCGCCCACCGTGGCAAGCGATTTATGGATGCCCTTTTAAAATAAAATTTATATTATAGGGTGGCATAATATAGATCATCTACAGTTTCCAGCCCCTGGTTGGGTCTGCTTGGAACATAAGCCTCTCCATCGTTTTCTATCCTCCCACCACCTTTCACTGCTCACTCTGTCCCACTCCTCTCCTCTTTTCTGCACTCCTTCCTTCACACCCACAATCCCCCTTCTCTTGGCCTTCCTCTTGGTCTCTCGCCCTCCATTTCCATCTCATGCATCCTCCTTGGTATACTGCCATCCTGCATGTACAATGGTATATATTTATTTTAACGCTGTTGATCTATGAGTTGTCAGAAAGCTGACTCATGGGTGTGAAGAAAGCTGATAAAGGAAAAGAAAAAAATAATCCCAAGATCATAATTAACATGCTATTGGCCCTCCAAGAGGGTGACAATGTTTTTTGATGTGGGTTGGTGACCCCAGAAACCTGGCAAAATATGGAACTGATTCCTCTTGTTGTGGGCTCCTCCCTTTCATATTTCCTATCAACCTCCTTTGGTGAATTATTCTTTTTAACTTCAAATGCATTATGTACTAAGTCCTTGAAGTCTCATTTTTCTGAATTTCGCTGCTCCTCACTCTTCATTTTGCCTTGTAGATTAGGAGGGGAAGATGTCTCCTATGTTCCAACCCTTAAGTTGAACAATTGCAACCACCACTAAAATGGACAAAATTTTAAATATTTTCGTGTAATAATTTTGGTTGGTTGGTTCCAAAGTTTAGGGGCTGCGACAACGTGGTCATGTAGCCCCGTGTACTTTGGGTGTGTGTAGAATCTGTCTGATAACCGGTGTTAATTGTGATGACTGTATTAGTGTGTGTTATCTGATTCTTAATTCAAGTAAGGACTGCAGACTTTTTTCAAATTTTTCAAATAGTTCCATCTTTTGCCACCAAACGCCACCGTCATTGACTACTAGTTCAGAACTTAGCTACCCGACACCACAGCAGTCGGCTCTTGGCAACGAACTTAGGAACCTAAGAGCGTTGTTTTCATTCTTAATCTATACAATTTAGCTTCACACAGGTGTAATTAGTGGAAGGTTCTTTAACATGCCATAAAAATCTATGACATGGGACCGCCGGCTTTACTTCCCCTCCGAAGGAAGGCATACTGAGGGATTTTTAACGCTCTTAAAAAATCTGACGACTTCGGCCGGATTTGAACCCGCGATCATGGGCATAGAAGCTCAGCATGCTACCAACTACGCCATCGAAGCCGCCTGTAATAATTTTATTTTAATATAAATGCAACTTGATTGACAATCATTAACTAAAAAAAAAAAGTAACAAATTTTATTTTCTACTTCGGTTGAAACATGTGAGTAGTCATAAAGCATTAAAATAAACCAAATTATTATGTTTGTAAACAGTGTAATATTTTGTTTACAGCATTCATGTTTTTTATATTCTGCTGAAGACACTTCAGATTTTTTATTATTAGTCCCCTCTACTATGTAAAAAATATTGAAAAAACAATGTTTTGCACCAAATGTAGATATTTATTATTAAAATACTTACAAGCGGAATGTCTGCATAAAAAGCCGGTAGTTGGCAGTCCTGTACTTGTAGCCGACTCCCATTTGAACTGTAAGGCTGTCGCTTATAAGTATTTTTTACTTCTTTTAGGATTTATTTATTTATTTTATTTTTACTTTTTAAAAATCAATTATTACCTCTCCAAATGCCTGGACTCCGATAACATGTTGACCAATTGAAAGACAACTCGTTAGGATCTAGCTAGGCTATGCATTCAGTGTATCCAAATGTTACACACTTAGTGCATGTAATGAACTCCTGATTCGTGTAATACGAAATAAGGACAACAGATAGCAACTTGAGTTCTGTTGAAAACACACACATTCAGAAAAGACTTCACAAGGTCCAAAACAGGGACTTTATATATCAGTACCAGTACTGAAAATGTTACAAACATTACAACTTTATTGAAATTCTCAGCTGACTCAGAAATTCTTTGAAAGATTATATATAAAAAGGAGAGCTTGTAGTTTTACGAGACTGTTAATCTTGCGATCATGAACCATGGGACCTCCATTTTATCACAGGACGTGATATTTCACTTTGAAAACTCACATGCAGTGACCGGGAATCGAACCCGGTCTGCCTTGGTGAGAGGCAAGCAGCTTGACCATTGCATCATCACGCCCCACTATGATGATGGTAATTGTTGTTTTAAGGGTCTATCATCAAGGTTATTGGCCCCTTCAATGAAAGAATCGTGTAGTATATGAACCAATTAAGAATGCTCAACATTCGGAAATGTCTGGACCGCGTGTCATTTCTTAACCATTTTCGTACGTGCCAAGTCATTGCTTCCCATCTGGACAAGAACATTTAGTTTAATTTTGTAGATTTTTTTGTTTTGTTTTGGACTTTGGTGTTACATATATTTACAGTGTCAATAAACCTTGAAAGAAAAATGAGAAGGAAGCCGAATGCATGCTTACTTGCCATGATCAAGAACCTAGCCAACTCATAAGTCCACAAATTTAATTCTGGATATGCAGTCCTATTCCTAAATGGAGTAAAGTCACAAATCCCTTTTCACACAAATAAAACTCACAATATCCTGTCCCTAAAGGATATTTAGAGGCCACTAGGTCTAGCCATAAATTTGCTAAATAGGAAAAATTGCAGAGGTATGCCATCAAATTTTTACTAACCACAACATTTGTAGAGAGAATTTAGTCAGAGTCCCCTCCGTGTTGAATACACTATAATTTTACGATAGTTCCAGAGAAACTTTGAAGTTTCATTATATGTTTGGTTGGTTCCTTAGTTTAGAGGCTGTTACAACGTGGTCATATAGCCCCGTGTACTTTGGGTGTGTGTATGTCTGAAAACCGGTATTAATTGTGATGGCTGTATTAGTGTGTGTTATCTGTGATTCAGGTAGAAAGACTGCAGACGATCGATTTTTCAAATGCTTCCGTCCACGACACCTAGCTGTGGGCTTGGCTACTAGATGCCATCTGCAGCCAGCACCTAGCGGTAAACTTTGGAACTAATATAGCGTTGTCAAACTAACCTACAAATTGTAGCTTCCACAAGTGGAGTTAGTGGAAGGTTTTTTTTTTTCATGCCATAAATCTATAACATGGGACCGCCAGCTTTATTTCCCCTCCGCAGGAAGGCATACTGAGGAATTTTTAACGCTCTTAAAAAATCCGACAACTTAGGCCGGGTTTGAACCCGCGATCTTGGGCATAGAAGCTCAGCATGCTACCAACTACGCCACCGAAGCCGCCAAATTATATGTTTGATATGGTAAATTGACTAATAATTTTCAATTTGCATCATTCCTTCATTAATTATCATGATTATAAAATCATTCAAAAGAAGACAAATCTAGACAAATAATGCCATTCATCTTTGTCTGTTCTTTTCTTTTTTCAGTATTATCACTTATATTGTGGTGTGAAAAATGAGAAGTAAACCCAGGGGTGTTATTTCTATTGGTTTAATAAATATTTATGGCATAGTACCGATTTCTACTCTTTCTTGATTTGTGTAACCTTAAAAAAAAAAAAAAACAGTAGCAAATCTGCAATGCTAAGGATAATTGTTACCAAAATTAGGTAAGAAATATGTCGGAACGACTTTGGTCTAGACAAAAAAATCTTTTCAGTCAAATGAAGGCTGGATGAATCATCAGCCATCTACAACGAATTGCTGAGTTTAAAAAATAAAATAAAAATTCACATGTTTGCATGCTACTTCTTTTAATATGTTCACCATATTGTTCTGGTAATGGTTAATCTGTATCGACTTGGTAAATTATTTTATTTTATGGAGTCCGAGGATCTGCAAGTTAATACAACATTATGATATCAATCCCAGCTAATTAAATAGCTATTGTCACTTGTTTCTACCAAAATTCTTTCCTATACTAATGTTACTTAGTACATTGCTTTTCAACTTAGGATGAATTCTATGGGGCAATGAAATGACCTTGCAACAAGTGTTACGATAAATGAACTGCATTTTTATTCAATTGCTGAAAATGATTCTGAACTTAATAATATCAGATATAATATATGCTCTGCTTAGCACAATGTTTCAAGTTCAGCCAACTCTTCCTTCTTATTTCTATCTAAATGGTAGGTAAACTACAAGGAACACATATGGCACAGTACTTATTTACAGAAATTCAGTAATCTAGTACAGTACTTCAATTTGCAATGAATAATTTATTCATTTTAAGGATGCGTAATATTTGATTCCTAGAATGTGCAAAATCTAGCTGAGAATCGTGAAGAAATGCTGAAGTATTAAAATCTGTAATTTCCAATAGGACTGTGCCTCAGTTCAATTAATATTGAGAAACACTGATTGGGAATCTACGGTGATGAATTAATCACTGTATGGTTTTATTCTTTCTCTGACTAGAACTTTAAAAAAAAGTAACCAACAGTGGTTACTAATATTTAAAAAAGATATATTTTTAAAAACAAACCAAAAACAAACAAAAATTTCCTATTAAAGATAGTGTATGATTTTGGACTGTCAATGGGCTTTACAAAGGCTCTAAAACTTAACTGCCTGATAATCGCAGCATCATCATTATTATTGAAATCTACATAAATTATAAAACATTCAATTAGACTGTCCTGTGAAGATCTTGGTCAACTTCTCATAAACGATAAAAGGAATTCTTGCAAGAACACTTGATATTAATTTTAGTTATTTTGCTTTCTGGGACATTTGATTCAGCATACTATATTCCATTTGTATAGATACAATTTTGATAAATACTAATTCAAATGGATCATTTGTAGTTTATTACAGAGTTAGATTATTCCTCCTAAAGATAGTGATCTATAAATTTGACAATTTTCAATAGTAAGCAGCATTATCTTTGCTTCTTAATTAAAGAAACCAACACTTAAAAACAAAATCAAATTATTATTATTGTATTATTAGAGAACTTTTAAAAATATACAAAATTAGTTTTCTCTTGTATAAAAGAAAACTTAACATAATTATCACATTGATAAATGAAACAATGACTATACATGTAAATAAGATGTTATGGTACAGAAAGTAATTTACGAGTAAGTAATTCAGGATCATTCTTTTCTTCAGTCAGTAACACTTTCATGAGTACTGAAGCCATTCTCAAAGCCAGTGATAATTTCTCTGAGTACACATCTTAGTCTCTTAAGGATTATTGTTAATTCTCAGCTTTGTCTTATGGTTCAGTGAAGAAAATAAATTAGATGGAAAAATTATATTTTGCACAAATTGTATGTATTTATTCTTAATAAAATTAGGTGGTAATGCTCAAATTCAGAATTTACAAGGACTGTATATAAACAAGGATTCACTCACATAAATTTTGTACCTTTTTAAGGAAATATAAAATGAATGACATAAAAATTGCCAGAGAGCAATAAGAGCAACCTATTAACTCATGCCAAAGATGCAATAAAAGCAATCTCAGGCTATATTATAAATTCATAGATTGTAGTTCAACACATTATTTATAAATTACTCACAAATTTAAATGAAACGTTTTTAAAATACGGAACAGTTTTTTAAAATCAATTCCTGTTTCTCTGAAAAATAAATATAATCCCTTGAGAATGCTTTAAGATATGGCTTCTTGTACTGTAGCTAAAATCACGAATTCTTATTCAGATTAATTTGTTTGGAATAAATCTTAAATAATTCATAGTGGATAAAGATATTACTGACCTTCCTATTCTTTACTCATTTTGCTTTGACTTAGTCCTAAGGTAAGCTGCTACAGCAATTGGTATTGCAGTTTATTAAGATCAATCATAATCCAAATGCATAATCATGCCCATCAAACATTCTTCTTGACCAGATTAATATACAGTAACTCCAGGCATTGAGAGAATAAAGTATCTCACTTGACTATGACCTCATTATACATTTGTACTGTGCAGTAGGAGTACCACTTTCAGATTAGAATTTCAGAGAAGTTTAAGAGATTCTGGCTTAATGTGCCAAGGCTTATCTCGTGAACTTTCAGACTTCATTGGCACAGAAAACTGAGAGAAAATCACTGCTCTAATACAAGCATTACTGTAACACTGATTACCTCTTTATCAACTCATTTTACCAGAGAAGTGCCTCATGTAGATTTGTACTAAAATCTGCATGAATACCCTCGATGTTGGCACTGTTCTTTTAGATTTAGATCTTGTGGAAGATTAGAATTTTAAAAGGAAATACATCAGAACCACACCACTCACTACACTGGATTTTAATTCACTCGATTCTTTGCATATGAATCTCACCTTCACAAATTAGCTCAACCACCAATTTTTAATGAGTCCGATGGTTGAGCTATCCTCGATGTTGGGCAGAGCTCAGGCACTGTTTTAATATGTAGCGTCTTTGTTCATGTCCAACTTGTACTGAGTACTCTATAATGTAGATTAGAATTTCAGAGAAGTTCACTTTTTGGTATATGTAGCCACTATTTTGCAAGTGACCTCGACTGGCAAGGACTGGCAGTACTGGTGCTGCTGCAGCTCTCCATCTCACAGTCCTCAGTATCACAGGGATTGGGCTTTGCGCAGGTATTTGTATTGCAGCTGGCTTCATTTCGGGCTGTCATATCAGAACCACAGTTGCTGCATACTAACACACATGGAACAGCATCTGCAAACAGTACAACAACAAACTCCTTCATTAAACAAAATTAAGGTGCTATTCCCTCTTAATTAGTCATGCGCAGCCTTTTAGACGAGGGTTGGTCAGGAATTTTGCTCATGAGAAGAGTCCTTGCATGCATGAAGAAGTCTACCAGATGGCTGCACACTGTTTCCTCTACATTCATAGCAAAGCTGTCTATGCTCTGCCTCAGCGGAGAAAAGAGCCAGCCAGAAATGACCAGATCAGCTGACATCAACTGACAGGTGTTGCATAACCAGATCCAGCAACGTTAAGCAAGTTGCTTGCATGCGAGCAACAGATTATGCCCATGTAGAATTTTGCACAGCATGACCATCTACATTATATTTTGCTTACTGACAAACTTACCAGGCAACCAAGCTCACTATCTTTCCCCGCAGTTGTTATTAATAACTCAGTCTGGTTACATTTAGTTTAAATATATTGAAAAGAAAGACAGGTTATATTGTAATACTATATACAGCACTAGAATAGTGGACTCTATCAACTGAGCTTGAGATAAGTGCAAAAAAATGTGTAAGCTATCTCAAGATTTTATATGCATACTCATGACTAGGGCCCGGATGTTGATGACATGTCATATTTTTACTGAGCTGTCTAAAACAATGCTGAAGTACATAGAAACTCCGGACGGGTCACCCCGTCTTCAAATATGTCATTTTTATTTTGCATCTTTTTGCATTTTTTGCTATTTTCCCCTTTTTAGAGCATATTTTTAAGTTTGGTAGATTTTTTGGGTCATATTTTAGAGAAATCGGCCTTTTAAGGTCTTTTTTTTTTTTTTTTTTTTTTTTTTTTTTTTTTTTTTTTTTTCAATTTAGTCATGCCAGAGCTTTATATGAGGGAGTTACGTCTCTCCGAGTTAGCAGCAAACGACCTTCCTCACTTCAAGTATGCTCCGATCACATCAGTTGATGTTGAACGAAGCCTTTCGAGATATAAAAACGTGTTGGCTGAAAACGCAGATCATTTACATTTGACAACATCAGAATGACATTCGTAGTGCAGTGCAACCCAAACTAAAGTGAACATAAACATTTTGTTAAGTGCTAGAAATCTATTTTGATTGACTTTTCAGTTTGAGCTTAAGATGTCATTTTTTGAATTATTGGTGTGTTTATTATTATAAGATCATTTTCTCCATTTTATACTGCATTTGTCGAATTTTTAGGTAATTTATTACAGTCATTTTTGAAAATTTCAAGTGCATTTTTTAAACTTTTTTACGGCATCAACATCTGGGCCCTACTCATGACCATACGGCCAAGGTTCAAATAGCTATTTATTGAAGTGTATTAATAAATGCTGATTTTTCATGTTTTAAAGAGCCTTTGTTGAGAATAAATATTGTTGGCTTTGTAGGAAACCAGCATTACTCCATTTAGGTATTCTCAGAATAGCAAGAATATCACAAAATGTTTAGTGAATTAATCCTGAAAACATACACCAGAAAATTGTATCATGATAGTTTGGTTTTTGATACTCTTATAACATTCCACTGCCATGACTTCTCTTTCATTTGACACCCTTCCCTTAAACAACTGGCATCTGCTTCTATGACAAAAGGTGGTGGTATAATAATAATAATTTATTATTAATGGAATGTTTAGTGTGTGTGAAATGAATCACTTTGAAAGCAATGAACAAATTTCATGTAATTGTGTTTGTATGAGCCTGATAGCCCTGATTAATACATTATAAAACTTCTTATTTTCTTTTGTTTTTGATTATTGCAGTTTTTGTCTAATTTTCAAATAGGCATTCACATGTGGAAAACAATACTTTGTCTTTTTCATAAACTTTAAGTCTGAATGTCTGTACTCAGTGCCCCAATGTATGTTTAGTAGCCCTAAAAATAAGATGTATGGTTCCAGTGGTCAATATCAACCTATTTATTGCTATTTATAGCTTCATGAATTGCACATTTTGTAGTAAGTAATAGATTAATTAATTTGCAGTGTTCCTATGTTATTTATGCAGCCCTACACCAGTGGGGTTGGATAGATTCCCCCCCCGATGTGACTGTGGTTTTGAAATGTAGACTATCGAGCATATTGTGCAGGAGTGACCCCTGCATTCATATCGCGGAGCCTTGGATGATCTCCACTCAGCAACTCCTGATGCAATTGCGTGGATTACAGACCTTCCTGTCCAAATTTGAAGAGATGGTCCTAATGCTGTGAATAGTGTTTATTGTAAATAGTGTATATATTTCTTTTCTGTCTTGTAAGCATCACTATATAACAAAGGAGAAACGTTCCGCCTAGTCAATACATTTATTTACAACAAGTTATAAACTTGCTATTATATGGTACATGTTTCGGGGCCTCTAGTACTGGTCCCTTCTTCAGCCATAAATTAAGTTGCAAAATCCAGCATAATTAAAGATATCATAATAAAAAATACATAAAATGATGAGTTTAAGGGAAGGGTGTCAAATGAAAGAGAAGTCATGGCAGTGGAATGTTATAAGAGTATCAAAAACCAAACTATCATGATACAATTTTCTGGTGTATGTTAATATAATAAACCATTTTATGTATTTTTTATTATGATATCTTTAATTATGCTGGATTTTGCAACTTAATTTATGGCTGAAGAAGGGACCAGTACTAGAGGCCCCGAAACATGTACCATATAATAGCAAGTTTATAACTTGTTGTAAATAAATGTATTGACTAGGCGGAACAGTTTCTCCTTTGTTATATAGTGAATCTGTCAATACGGAAAATGAACTTCTTTCAGAGCACAATTTGTAAGCATCATACGCTAAATAATAAATTATTTATAATAAGATGAAAAACCATTAATCATTATGAGTAATGTTGTCACAGGATCCATATTGATATCTATAATTGACTCAGGTGAATGATTTGCCTTAATCAATACTCATTATTAGTCTTGTGTAGTTCGCGAACGAACTAGTTCGGAAGAGCGGGTCTCACAGACGAACTACCGAACTAGTTCCCAGATCCCTCGCTTGTTAGTTCGTTCGATCTTTTTCCGCTGACCGACTTGTAACAGTGCGAGAGCGCGGGTCCGCCGTAGCTCGTCACGTCACCACTCATTGCACAATCGCATGCGCTTTGTTTTGTTCATTCAGTTCAGTTGATTGAGTGTATCTATTGTTAGTGGCAAGATTGTCAAGTTTTGGCGCAGCGATTGTTCAATGTTGGTTTATTATAATAACAGTATAACCCACTACTAGTGCTAACATGCTAATAGTAGTAACTACCTTATATTTGTAATGTAATACAGTGGCGGTTCATAAATATAAGTTACTGATAGTTAACTGATTTAGATGTGGGGATAATTCCACAGTTTTATTTAACTTAAGTCAGTTTGGATTATTTGAAAATATGTCCAATTATTTAGAAAATCGGCAAACTGGATTAACATTACCATTTGAATGAACTAGTTGATATTTATTTTTCTCGATACATGGAGATACAACTACTTTTACCTGTTTTTAAGAAATGAACATTATGACGATGATTCACAAAGAAAAGCGAACTTCTATGGACAAAAACTCTGAACTAAAAAACACCTATTCCTCCCATTCATGCCATAAAGATAATGTACCCAACGGTTTCAGAGTAGCCAAGTAATGAATATCACGAAGCAAGTAAGAAATGAAAATTGCGGGGGGGGGGGGGTACGTCTTATCATCACCTAGTGACAAGTAGGAAATGGAATCGGATGGTGACGCGCCGATATACGCGAAAAATGATGATGGTAATTGTTGTTTTAAGGAACCTAACATCTAGGTTATCGGCCCCACGCGAGAAAAAAAAATAAAGAGAATAATAAGCGTATGCTTCTACGAACACATCGTCCATACTGTTATTCTTTTAGGTAAGGTACCGGTATTTCACTAATGATATTGATAAACAAATGACGACTTTTGGCTTTATAAACAATAGAAAGAGAAGTTTTCTCAGAAGGAAAGACATGGACCCTAATTAAAAGGATGGCCAACAATAGAGTGAGTTGGAAGAAGTTTGTAGCCACCCTATGTTCCTACAAGGAATAAAAGGGAATAAGGAATTTCACTAATGTTTCAATACTCATATTTTTGAATTTTTTAATCTTCGAATATCAAAATGTAAAACACATTAGTACACACGCAACTTGTCGCTATCTAATACACAAACTGCACAGTAACTGTTACAGTAGCCTACAGTATTGCTTGAAACGAGAGCAATGTGAATGAGCAATCACTGGTGACGAGTAATCAGTGGTGACAGACTGCTATAACGAACTAAGAGCGCGTGCAGTGTCAGCAGCACGGCGAGCGAACGATCTGTCTTACAGGGAATTCAAGATGGGACCTAACGAACTAAAAGAGGAGTTGCGAACTAAACTGATCGCTCCCAGCCGCGAACTATTATGCGCAAGCCTACTCATTATCATTATCTAAAGGCTAAGCCTTGTCGCTTCAGCCACAGCCCATGATCTTCAGCAGTTCTCTTCATCATGACGTAGGAAGAAAAAACCCCGCTGAGTGATTGTGTTTCTAAGGTTTGAGAGACGCAGTCTTCCTCTTGAATTCTTCCCCAGGATCTTGCCTTCAAAGACAATCTGGAGAAGGGTGTCGTGTCGTAAGACGTGTCCAAAAAATTTAGTTTTTCTCTGCTCTAATGATTAAAGTAAGGTCCGTTTCTCCTTAACAATCAATACTTAAGAATAAAATCATGTTAATTAATATACATGTTTATCATACTAGTTTCAGCGAATTCTGACAAATGAAAATTAACCTAGGGATACATATTAAGTCCAATGACATTCTTAATTGCTTATGAAACTGCTGACAGATACCCTGAGAGTTCTGCCAACATTAATATTGGTGAAAATATTGAATGGAATTCCTTACAAAAGATGGCTCTAAATTTAACAGAATTTGAAAATTAATTAACGAATATAGAAGTAAAACTTAAATCATTCAAATACTGAAAAATAGAAATACTGTCCATCTCTAGGTAGTGACAGACTAAGAATTGAGTGAACGAGAGATGTGCCAACCAAACCAATTGGTAAATATTATGTAGTAAGCGTCAAGTGAAAGATTGCAGAAAAGAATATTCAGTGCTCAATTAGGGAAAATGACTGGCTTTCAAAGGAATATTGTTATGGCTAGGGCCCGGATTTTGATGAAAAGTCATCTTTTTTCTGAGTACACGGAGACGATGCTTAGTGGTAATTAAGTGTATTCTACAATAAATATGTTAGATATATGGGGGTTTTAAAAGTCATCAAAATGCATTTTTCCTACATTTTGCAGAATAAAGTCATTTTCTAACATTTAGGGGCATTTTAGATCATTTTTCAGGTGTTATACATTTATAGGTCATTTTTTTATTGAATATGGTTAAATGCTCATTTTAAAGTTATGTTTTTAGTATCTGTATTTCTAAACATGTCAGCGTTAACATTCTTGGACTAGCATGACTACATACTGTAGTTCTGCAGTGCTCATCTGTTTTCATTACTCGTTTCTTATCTACGCAGCTGATTTAATTTTTCTCGACGAAGCATTTGTGTGTACGGTTTGAGTCACTGATTTCTTCACGTGCACGTGAGTATTGCGTCAGTCTGAGAAAAGAAACGGGGCAATCCCCTCAGCGCCATGTGGTTTGTGTCGAGTTTATCTTTATTAGAAGTGTTGACAGCTCTGGCCGGCTCTGACGTCTGATCTTTCACTCAGCTACCCTCCAACTATAGGACTTTTAAGGTGTGTTTGTGTTGTAGGTGTGTGACGTTTTGTTGTGCTGTGCAATTGAAATGCCAAAACAAAAGCAGTCAACTGCAAGCCGTTTAAAACAGTATGTGTCAGATTTCGGTGAAAACATATTCTCAACTGATGGAACTATTTTGTTCTGTGAAGTGTGCGAAATCAAAGTCGCTGCAGATAAACGGTTCACTGTACAACAACACGTCGGGCGCGATAAACATTTGCGAGGTCTTGAAAATGTGGAAAAAAGGAAAGTGTCTCAATTACTGTTAAAAGAAACTGCTTCGACATCAAATAACAAGTCATCTTCCTTTTATAAAGAATTATGTGAAGTGTTTGTTAGTGCTAATATTCCACTAGGAAAACTAAGCAATCCTAAATTAAGTGATTTCCTCGAACGCCACACTTGTCATACTATTCCAGACGAATCAACATTGCGTAAAAACTACCTATCAAAATGTTACGAAGACACGTTAAACAGAATACGTGAATGTGTGAATGGGGAAAAAATTTACGTATCAATTGACGAGACTACAGATTCAGAGGGACGTTATGTAGGAAATGTAGTGATAGGGACCCTAGAAACAAACAGTCCCGGGCAAACTTTTCTGCTGACCTCAGAGGTTTTGGAAGCGGTTAATCACACTCAGATATGCAAACTGTTCGATAAATCCATGTGTTTAATATGGCCTATGGGAATACAACATGAGAATGTGCTCCTCTTCCTAACAGATGCAGCACCTTACATGGTAAAGGCAGCAAAATCTATCAAAGCATTTTACAATAAGATGGTGCATGTTAATTGTCTGGCCCATGCTTTTCATCGAATTGCAGAAGAGGTCCGATCAAAATTTTCAGAAGTAGATAGACTAGTTTCCACATAACCACATAACCATTTATATGGTATATCGTAATGACTTATGTACATGTACTGTAGAGCCAACAATGTACCTACACTGTATTCTGGATCTTTATGGTCTCCCGGAATGCCGGGCGGATGTCCTTCAGGAAATATATATATATAAGTCTTTGTCAAAGCACCATCCCGCACTAAATATTTCAAAGACAAGGCCCCTGATGTAGCTTTGCCCCCTGCACCAGTTTTAACACGCTGGGGTACCTGGTTGACTGCATGCATATACTATTGTGACAATTTTCACATAGTGAGAGAAGTAGTGAATGGCTTTGATAGGACAGATGCTAAGGCTATTGGGAGTGCACTGGACCTGTTTTCTTATCCTCAAATGGAAGGTAAATTGGCTTGCATAAAATCAAATTTTTCATTTTTGCCAGAAACCATAACCTGCCTAGAAGAAAGTGGCATGCTATTGGCCAAGTCAATAGAGTTAGTCAGGAATGCTGAAGGTTGTATAAAACAAGTAAAAGGTGAGATTGGGGACTCAGTCAGACAGAAAATAAAATTTGTATTGGGCAAGAATAAAGGGTATCAGACAGTGTGTCAAATAGCTAGTATTTTGTCGGGAGAAGACTTCAGAATTGACATTTTTGAAGAGGATTTAACAGCCAGTGACATAGTGTTTTTCAAATATGCTCCTATTACATCAGTGGAAGTGGAGAGAAGTTTCTCGAAATACAAAACAGTATTAGCTGACAACCGCCGTTCCTTCACCTTTGATAACTTGAGGATGACGATGGTGGTGTATTGCAACGCTAACTAAGGTATGTTTATTTAGTAATAATTTTTTTCACTTTGTAGTAGAAATGAAAATGACGTATTGTTAATCTATTGATTAATAGTTTACACTAATTATACTGAGAATGTTAGTTATTCGAACCATTATTTGTACAAGACAATCATGAAATTGATCATTTTAGGTAATTTTTTTAATGACAATTTTTAGGTCATTTTTTTAAAAAAATGAGGTCATTTTAAGAGAATTTTAAGGTCATCAACATCCGGGCCCTAGTTATGGCTTTTAGACTGTGTGGATCAAAGCAAATGGTGTCGTCCTGAATATCTGGAATCATTAGGAATATATATACTTGGAGAATATATAATGTTAACTATCTCTCGGCTATCTCAATTTGAGAAGGAAAAAATCTCCGATATGTTGGTGTTGTAGATGTACATCTACACCTGCAGTGGCAGGAACTTTCCCCATGGAGATAAAGTTGTATAATAAACTTCCTTCAACCCTAACATCTATTAGCGGTTTAAAGAATTTTAAGTCAAAATTCAAGGCATTTTTGTTGGGACATTGCTTCTATTCTATTGAAGAGTATCTATCACAGAGTCATTGTGACTAAAGCTGTATATATACCCTCTTGTATGATATGTTTATATGTTGTTCTCTATCCATCCTTATGATACATCAATCACTGTGAATGTGCAGGCTAATATATACTTGTTTTTACATCCTCAATCATTTATATGATGTAATAGCATTCATCATCATCATCATCATCATCATGAACCGGCTCCAGTTTCCCGGGTGCAGTGAATGAGCGCTCTCCATTTAGTTCTTTCCAAGAATGCTTCCTCCTCCATGATTCGCTACACATCCAGACCTCTCCCTGCAAGATCATTTCTAACCTGGTCAATCCATCTCTTCCTCGGTCGATCTCTTGGTCTCTTGCCTTTCAGTTCTTTCTCAAACCACACTCTAGCTGTTCTTTGTGTGTCCATTCTTTTGAGATGACCGATTACATAAATAAAATAAATATAAATTACAGATGAGCCACTGTTTTCAATTAATTTGCCTCAAAATGTAAATCTGAACAGAATAAATGCTACAAAATACTAAATTTGTAATTCAAAATGTTATAACTTCTACAGTAGAACTCCAATTATCGGAATCAATTGGGACCGGACTCCATTCGGTTAATAAAAAATTTGGATAGTTGGATTTTTCCGGGGAAGAAAGGTATACATACTTAGGCTAAACCTATGTATTTTAAAGAAAAAGAGCTTATTTTCAGTTCTGTATGCATTTTTAATCGTTTTCAAGCACTGACACGAAGTTTCAAAGTGTAGGTTTGCTCTTTTTAATGCCTGAAATCGTTGCTTGTTCAACAAAGTACATCTCAGCCAAATGTTTACTCGTAACTCCTTTATCTGATTGTACTATGAGACAGTGACTCATTATCCCAATAATGTTCGCGCTGCGCCTACACTAGCTTCGTGGAGGGAAGGACGATAGCACGCCTAGACAGAATCATTAATTTGCGAATCACAGTACGTTTCCATCTTTTTTTTCTTTTCTGAAAGCGATTCGGATAGTCGGAGTTCGGATAATTGGAGTTCTACTGTAACTTTAACTGCGAGGCATAAATCTTGAAATTTGGATTAGATTCTCTCTCACTTTATGATATTTACACATGTTGGTATTAATCTCACCTGTGGAACCGTCAGCACCTCGCATCAGACATTTGCCTGAACTCAGACTAGGACTCATCTCATCGGGTGATGAAGCTCGGCTACTTTGGCTCTGCAACTCGGGAGAGGCTGGACTGGATGACAGCTGTAGATATGATGCGACAGGCATTACAAGACGGAGACAACATTGTGTATGTTTAATGTTCTTATTCCAAATGTATGAAAATAGATACACATAACCTAACCTTAGTATATTAAATTTATTATTGATACGGATTTAACTAATCAATTATTAACTCCATTTCACTATGAAATAGTTACACTAATGACCACCCTGTTAGTCTCCGATTTTTCTATTATCTGATTTAAAACCCCACAGAGATAGCATATTTCATATCTCTATTTAAGTATTCCCCTCTCTGTCTGACCAACAACAAGGCTTTTTCTTAGTCTGGTCTATTCTTTTAAGAACTGATTTAAATAAACAAGACCCGTTTTCAAAATCAGATTATATTCTATAACGTGCCAAGACACAGGGTGTCAAGCAAATTATTTTGACCAAAGTGGGAAAATGAAAGATACTCTGGGCCTCAAATGCCCTAATACTGTTGGTGTTGAAAAAGAATCAGTGTTGATCAACGAAGGTTGACAGAAAAGAGAGGAGCCCGGCCCAAGTAATTTGAAGCAATACGAGGTTCTACCGGAATCCTGTGGTTGCCAACCCATATCTCATTTCACTAGTTGTGAGCCCATAACAGCTAGTCCAAGCAGCATGCTATTATTTTCTTTTTACAAACCACCACTGGTTTATTCTGCATGGCGGAGCAACAGTTTGGTTAATAGGAGAGAATGTGCATTACCTCAAGATAGAAGTAAATAAGTCCATGTGTGTTTTGGCTTATTTTCCTAGAATGTTTCTTTGAATGGAAAAGAATGAATAATGCTCCATGACCCCCTGCACGACTTGTGCTACATTTCTTTGCAGGCAGAGGGAGCACAATGGACGTCAGCTTTGATCGTATCCGTCATGTTTTAAGCAGATTTGTTCTATATCCAAGTAGTTTGACTATAAATTTTGAGAATATTAATGAGCTTGAAATGTGTTCCTTAAACTGAACAGCCATCAGTCCACATTCTTTTTTCCTGTGCTTCATGTAGTGTGTAATGTAACTATAGAAACAAATGGAATATCACACCTGATGGTCAACAGGCCTAATATGAGGCATGGGGCTGATGCTGCGACGATGAAGACTGTCGGTGTCGGGCATTTCTTCTGTTCCTATTCCAAACACTTCTTCAATATCCATGTGCAGAATACTCTCCTGACTGCCAGTGAACTGGAACAATAGCAACAAGTTACACTGACTTTTGGAGAAATGCTATTTGGTTTTGTTATCACTGGACAGCACTAGGAAAGTAAGTGCATGTGATACCCTATTAAAGGACCTTAAAAGTTAAATTGACCTTTAGACTCTGCGATGCCAACATAGTTACTGTTCATAGGGTTAGTCAGCTTATATCTTCTGATCCATTGAAGATATCTATATTCTAGAAATGATGTTTTTAGGGAATAGCTCCCCTTGGATTTGTAATATCATCAAGTAAGACTTAAAAATGTGGCCACAGTTGAGGTTCGAATCCAAATCTCCTGCTGTCCAACACCAATGTGGCCACACCTTGATGGGGGCAAACTTTCAGGTCTTAGTTAGAGAGGTGCTGTTCTGGAGACTTCTGGAATGATGCAGGAATATTGTGATCTCCCAGAAAACACACCTCTCCTGAATGGCACACAGAAATCTGGAAGTTATCACAACAGTGTCTTTCCATCGCCTGGATAGCAGGAGATTCAGCTTCAAATCCAGATTGTGGTTACTCAACAGATGTCTACATTCTGCATTCTGTATTTACACTGCTGATTTTTTCTCATAAACAATTGTCATGGTGGGGGCTGAAATCAGTATAGTTGTATAAAAAAGAACAAAGTTAGTATTGTTATCTTGCTCATTAACAGGATAATGATCTATTACGATATTCATGAAAAGAAAAGAAACGCAGGTAGTTGCAATGTATGAGACTATTTTTGAGTGGTTTATCTCAAGTGAGTATGCTGTAGTTTTGAATAGAGTACAGTGTTAACCCTTTAGCGAGTACAGATCTTTGCATTTAAATAATATTGACGTTCCAGAACGTCTTTTGCTGTTTACGTGAAAAGGAGTAGCGCCGTTCTGGAACGTAATTTACCAAGATTTGCATAGCTCCCGTTTTTGGATATCTTGCATGATTCTAATATTTTATTATGTGTCCTCAATAAATTAGTGAAGACACATGGTTAAGCGCCATGTGTGTTTTGGTCTAGTTAGTTATTGAGGTTTTAAGGGGTGGAACTATGAGGTAATCTGGCCCTAGTGTGTATTGGTCTTTTCAGTAAGTTGTGGGAAGGGGTATTAGCTATCAAGCGGGGTTGGCATCAGCTGGCGGGACGCCCACGTGGCTGTAATAGATTCGTAGATGGTCGCCGTGTTGGATTTTTATATATGTAGGCCATAGAGTTATGTAGGTTACTATTAGATGACGATTATTGCGTAGGTTCATTATTCAAACGTTGACTTCGGTCGCATGATTAGGACAGAAGAAATAAAAACTTAATTTTAAAATTTTGTACAGCCGCCATCTTGAGGTTATGCAAACAATTTAACTAAATTAGATGCCAGTGAATTACAATGTGTATAAACATTTCCTGTACCAAGTTTCATTGCGTTCGGATGGTTAAATCGTAAGAAAAGACTATTTGAATGTTTCAACTTCGCATGGCCGCCATGTTTGATCTGTACTTAACAAGTTCTTGAAGGTCACCTGAACTACTATTAGTGCCCTTTATCACCGTACAATATTTCAGGGTGATATCAGTAATGGTTTCGGAGATATAGAATGCCAGTGAAATATTTCGCACAGCCACCATGTTGGATTGGTAACATCTAAAACGTTGTATTTTAGGGTATTTTGAGGCTAAAACATGTTTTTGGTATGTTAACACTATGTTTAATTAGAACTGTCATAAATTAAAAAGAAAAAAAGAAACAATTATTTTTGGTCCTGATTTGGTCTATACTCTTACTCCTTAAAAGTTGTGAAATTGTGACGTTCCAGAACGTCAATACTCCTTAAAGGGTTTTGTCATGCTCATTGGTAAATTTAGGAACATTCAGTTATTTCACACAGCAGTGGAGAATGTGGTGGTGAAATGAAAATATGAGCAAATTAAAGCACACCAACCCAGACCCAGTTGAAAATATCAATCAATGGACTGGAAAAGGATAGAAACATCGAAACAGGGCAAACACAATGGCAATGGGAGAAAATGGAAGAACAATGACAAGCACAAACCTCACCATAATCTTAAGTCGTCATCAGTTGTTGGTATATTGATATAACCATCTGGAGAGACCATAAGATCGAAATGAGCTTATTGGGGGACTACAGCATTGAAAAGCTGATTGGGTTGATGGCATGAATGCCCCACCTTTCAGGACGGCTGTGTGACCAGCTATGGAGATTGTTCTCGTGTGTGTATTTCTATCCTTGTATCCCTGTGTAATCATGTTTGTATGTCTACCTTGTAATATTTTCCTAAATAGCTTCATAGCAGTTATTATAATCCCTTTGCTAAATACATTGAAGAAAATGGAAATTGCAACACCCAGAAGGAGTGGTGCTACATTGCTGCAATTGAACATGCAGGACGAGTGTTCGGTCCCTCTGACCGCAAGTTTGGACAACAATCAATACAGGATATGCCCACCACGATCTGCAATACATTGATGAATTCGTCGAGGCATGGAGTCAATATGGCCCTGGATCGTTTCCTGAGGAATTGTGGCCCATGCTTGCTGCACTGCACGGGTCAGTTGTTCCAGAGTTGTGGGTGGCTGAGGACGGTTGGCCAGTTGTCGACCCATCATGTCCCACACATGCTCAATAGGACTGAGGTCCGGGGATCTGGCGGGCCATTCTAAGGTTGTGATGTCGTGGAGAGCTTCTCTGGAGATGCGTGCAGTGTGAACCCGGGCATTGTCCTGCTGAAACATCCCATTAGCAATGTTCGCCATCATAGGGACAACCACTGGATTGAGTACCCTATCAACGTACTGTCGAGCAGTCATAGTGCCCTCAACAAGCACTAATTGTGATTTCACATTACAGCCAATAGCTCCCGAGACCATAATGCTTGGTGTTGGCCCTGTGTGCCTCTCGACAATAAGGTCTGGGCGGCCCCTCTCCCCGGTACGTCGGCGCACACGATTCCGGCGATCTCTACGGGCAAGACAGAAGCGCAATTCATCACTAATGACAACCCTATGCCATTTGTCGACCCACATCGATCATTCTCGACACCGGGCCAGCCTTACACGTCGCTGTTGTGGGGTCAATGGAACACCTTCTGCAGGGACACGGGATCGTAAGCCAGCTGCACGCAGGCGATTACCAACTGTTTGTTGTGTAACGTGGGGTGCCACAGCTGCTCGAATTTGCGCTGCTGTTGCATGGGGTTCCATCTGGGCCATCCGAATGATGTGGCGATCCTCTCTCAAAGTTGTCTGTCGCGCTGCTCCTGTGCCAGGTCTACGAGTGTGGGTACCTTCATTTGACCACTGCTGCCATACACGTACCATAGATGCCTGTCGGCCAACACGTGCAGCGACAGTCCTTAGCGATAATCCAGCCTCACACAGCCCAATTATCCGAGCCCTCTCAAACGGCAACAGTTGTTGATAGCGTGCTCTTCTCTGTCGTCGAGGCATGTTTGACGGGGAACACTTCACTGCACAGACTGCAAGTCAACTACGCTACACCAGAGTCCGTATACAGGAGTTGATTCCTCCGCGACCAATCACGTGGGGAGACCTGTAGCAACAATCCAATAGGTCTGAAACTTTGATCGTTTACATACCTACATGGCATCGTTCCATATCTTGAAAATCAACACAAACGACCAATGCCTTCGTGGTGTTGCAATTTCCATTTTCTTCAGTGTAGTAACATAGGACTTTGATAGGCCTAACAAGAATATGCACACTTGTAGTTATCTTACATGACGATATATTATATAAGGGTTATTCAAATGAAACATGGGCTGGTCTAGAAATGAACACAATATGTATTGAACAACATACATTATAAAACTCAGCAAATCTTTTTAAATTTTTAATTCACTGGCCGTGAAAGCCAATACACTACCCAATATACATTATAACTCAGCAATTTTTCTATGTTTCTTGTAGGGGTTTTCGCCTAGGATCACCAAGCTGGCTCATCAGCTTGCTAAACGCTCAAGCAGCCTTTCACTGTCCTATAAAGGCTTCCAATAAGAAGGTATATTGGCTTTTCCGAATGCTGGCTTAATACAGAGAAACATGATCAAGCCTTGCATTCAATGGAGATGAAGTTGCTACGATGGTCCTTGGGAATTACACGGCTGGATCATATTAAGAATGAAGATGTCCGCAATACTCTTGGAATTACCCCTATTCCAGCCAAAATGAGGGAGGCTCGGTTGCGTTGGTACGGTCATGTAGCCCGAGAAAATGCAGAGTCCATTGTAAGGAAGTCACTTGCTCTCGAGCCTGATGGACAAAGACCTCCAGGACAACCAAAAAGGCGTTGGATGGATACCCTACACGACGATATGCGCATTGTGTGTCTTCGTCCTATAGATGCAGCAAACCGCAACAAATGGTGAGCAAGGTGCAGAGTGGCGGACCCCAAAAAATAATTGGGAACAACGCCAGGAGGAGGAAGAAGAAGAGATATTATATCACAATGACAGCACATAGATAACAGTTGGAGTCTACAGATATTCAGAAACCTGCCCCAATGCTGAACAAACTCCCTTATAGCCTCTATGAACAAGGACACTCATTGCTGGTGGAACCAATCTTCCACAGAATCATGAACCACTTGATCTGCAGTAAATCACTTGCCCCTCAGAAGCTAATTCAATGGATCAAACATGTGATAGTCACAAGGAGAGAAATTTGGCCTGTAAGAGTGATTTCACCAGCAACCATAATCCTTCAAGAGTGTGGGAACTTATTTAGTGCTGAGGTAAATATCTTCAGTCTCCTCAACGGGCGTGGCTCCCCAGGATAGGCAGGGTAGGCAAAGCGTATCTGGATATTTTGAAAAAGATTTAAAAAAAATATATCCATCAACTATACTTATTTCATATGTTCTCATTTTTGGATTTGTTTCTAGACACCAATCTATGTTTCATTTGAACAATCCTGCCAATGTATTAAACAGTTCTGATTAGTATATAAACTAGAAGAACACCCAATAAAGCACACTTACCACAAATCCATAATGTTTGAGAATATCCATCTTACACATAGGGCAGGTCCTATGCTCAAGCAGCCATGGATCTATACATGACCTATGGAATTCATGTCTGAAACAGAAAACATCTGCTGTAGCAAGATTGTTCTCTTTCCAAGTTCTAGCTACAAATGAATTCTTTATCATTTTGGACATGTAAAACGAATGGAGAAGAGGATACCCAGGAGGATACACGAGACGAAGTGGGAAGGAAAGAGACCGAGAGGAAGACCAAGAGACAGGTGGCTGAAGGGGGTGGAAGAAAGCGTGAAGAAGAGAGGAGAAGACTGGACAAGGGTGGAGGCGGAGAGATGGTGGGAAGACAGAAGACGTTGGAGAGGCTTGTGTTCCAAACAGACCCGGCCAGTGGCTGGAAACTGTGCAAGATGATGATGATCATCATTTCCATTATAATCAATAGTGTTGAATAAGTTCCAAATTCATAACTTATTTATTTATTTATTCATTTATCGTGTGGCTTTTAGTGCCGGGACTTTGTCTACATGAATAGATTTATTATTCTTTTTTGGATATCATTTCAGGTTTATTTTTAGAATACAAGCAACTTTGTGTTAACTAAGTGTTAAAAAAAACTAGGATCTTGCTTTATGCAGTCGTACGACTGGGAAACCAGTGGAAAGATGCCATAGAGGTACCTTTCTGATGCATAGTAATTACATTTATACAGCATCACTAAGTCATTTTGTTTAGATATTAAAATAATATGGAAACAGTGTACATGTGTAACATACAGGATTGGAGAGTAACACGTTACTTGGAACGCCTTTATTAGTAACCATCACTTTTAATGGTGACGACATTACTCATTAAATTCAGTAACTCGAACCATAACACCGCTACTTTTAACAATACCTCATAACTTTTTCAAGACTGAACGATCAGTGTCACTGGTGTTTCTCATTTAACAGTATTTTGAATATTATTCATATTTATTGAATACAGTATATGAATTGCAGCCAATGGCCATAGCTGGGTATTTATGACTGAACGCCCGAGGGCTCCCAATAAGTTCAATTTCAAGTAGTTCCAACTTTGCCTACCAGATGTTACTGCCACTAACACCTAGCGGTGAACGTTGGAACTTGATGGAGTGTTTCTTACTAGCCAAATATAGCCTACAAATTTTGCTACACACTACCAATTGCAGTGGTAGGTTCTTTTACATACCATAAATCTATGAGATGGGTCCGCCGGCTTTACTTCCCCTCCGAAGGTAGGCATACTGAAGGATTTTAACGCTCTTAAAAATCCGATGACTTCGGCCAGGTTTGAACCCGCGATCTTGGGCATTGCAGTTCAACATGCTACCGACTATGCCACCAAAGCCACTTTATTTATTATAAATTTCATTTTTACTGAAATGTAATTAGCTATTTCTGTTTTTCTTTGAAGAAAACATTAACAAGTATTAAAGTATTTTTTTTAAATATTTGTTTATCCAATTCTGGCTTTTACCTTAAACTCTAGAAAGAACAACTCATCTTACCCCTTTCTGGCAGTGTCTTGGGGCGAACTTGTAATTCTACATCAGAGATATTTCTAGGTGGCTGGACGTGGGTGACCTCAGACCAGTTCTCATTAAGAAAAGGTTAGACAAGGATTTGAGAAAGAAGTGATTGCGGGTCCCTGGGAATGTCAGGGTCCTTAACAAACTCATTTACAGAGGTGAGGCTGTCACAATAATCATCTACTAATTAACTGGATTCCAGGGGTGGCCCCTAATTAAAATTTTAGGGTGGGCCAGATGATACTATTGTTGTTTCATATTGTTTTATATTTGGCATTTATTGTTGCCAATATTGCCATTATCATAATTCCACACAACACAGTATTTCTATACAGTCATCTCAATTAACACCGGTTATCAGACAGATTCTACACACACCCAAAGTACACGGGGCTACATGACCGCGTTGTCGCAGCCCCTAAACTTAAGAACCAACCAACACAAAATTTGAAACAAGTTTTTAAAAATATTTGATACTGTACATAAAAAACTGTACTCACATGGCTCCTTATTTGTAAATATATTCTCCTCACCTGTGCTTGTGTATTATCTGTTTTTAATTCAAGTAAGAACTGCATACATTCACGCCACCATCAATGACCAACTTGTTCTGAACTTGGTTACTAGATGCCACGGCAGTCGGCTCCTGCCGATGAACGTTGGAACGTAAAAGCGTTACTCAAATCTAACCTATCTTATCTATCAGCTTGGTGATGAGGTCATAATTATTTAATTTCTAACTTTGTGTTCAGAGCTATAGAAGAAAATGGAATGTTAATAAAAATTCCACTTTTATTTTCCTATGTCGCATACAATCGACATATTAAATAACTATGTACCGTGCCACAAAAGTTAAAAACATATTTATACAGTAGAAATTAACTTCAGACAACTGAAAATGTATAAATATAGTTTTGTCTTATATCAGCAGGCTGCGAACGATAGCTGAATACCTGTTTAAGGACGTGGGGTGGGGTGGACCCTTCTCCCGTAGTCCAGTTTAACAGAGACAGAAGCAGGAAGTGAAATGGAGAGATCTTCTATTTCGCTTCAAAGCAACGCTATGAACCCAATCTGCCTGCCCTTTAAGAGAAAATTCCCTTCATAGTACTGAAGAATTCGCATGCAAGACAGTGCTACGTCCACTATTTCCTCACCCGGCCCATGAAGCCATAATACTTTACATGGGACTTTCTGTGGAGCCCCTTGCTATGACGATACACTGTACGAGACTGTCAGCTAGCTCGAGAAGCTAGGGATGAGTTATTTATAACGAATTCTCTTTAGCGATTCTAGAAGGGTAAAACACTTATTTTAAGTTGAGTATCTGCAATATAAAGTAGTTTTAAAAGACAAATTCTTTGCAATGCTGCCTAACAGCCTTGAGTGGGCAGGGCCCATTCGGCCCTTAATGATGCACCGTCCCTGCTGTATTCCACTATTCCATTCAAATCAGGCAAATTATAGGAGTGGGGAAAGTATTATGAAGCAGGTATTTTATACAAAAGCATAATGCAGTTGTTATTTGTAAAGGTAATGTTATTATTTTTGGTAAGTAACTGTACCGTAGCTACTTTTAGGAAGTAACTAACCTGATCTGTGTGGTTTTACTTTTGTTAATACACAAATCCTATAGCACTGTGATTGTTTAGAGGCCACGCCTACTGAAGTACAGATAGAGGTAACCTCTAGTGACGTCATGTGTACCTACAAAGTGACTTCAAATGTTGGTCACTCATCGCAGATACAACAGAGCAAAATACAATAAGTGTACCATAAAATTAAGTCGCCTACCGGTACCATTTAAGGGTAAATCATTGTTTTACCTACTGCTCCTTTACATTTTAGCTCTGGATTCAAGAACTAAACAAGAAAGAAAAATTGTATACCGGTAGTTATCAAGAGTGTACTAATTCAATCAGTGACTGTGTAGGCTTGATAAATAACTGTTGATTATACTTTGTGTGTAATAAAAATAACCTTGGTTCCTTTTCCTAACCAATAGCCTATTAATGATGTTTTCATTCTTAAAAGTTGACAATGAATGCTTATCAAACCTTCACTCTAACATGAGCTCCATACTTACTTGCATGGTAAAATACGAAGAACATCTGACACTTTGTAGGGTTCAATGCATACAGCACAGCATTCACCGTCTCCCTGGATCTCCTGCAAAAAATGAAACAAAATGAGCTGATGCTGAATTTATTATCCCAGAATTTTGAAACTTTCAAGGAATGGTTTCTCCAGGTAATTTTCTCTCAAACACATGCATCTTCCAAATTAAGGGCAAAGAGAGAACTGACCAGCTGAATTTTAAACCTAAAAGCTGAATGTCAATACAAATGTGGCTTTCATATTCTTCAAAGAGAAGATTTGTCTAATAAACATTATGAAATCAGGATTGTTCTAGGGGATTTTTCACATAGCAAAATTGCAAGGAAACAAAAGTACAACTGTTACTACTTTAGAACCAAACAACCAGGCAGGCGCAGTCTCAAGGGGGGGGGGTCCATGACACCCCCCCCCCCAAACGGAGACCAAATCTTTTTGCAAACTCAAAAAACGAAAACACAATAACCAGACAAATAAAACATAACGAATTTTAACTGAAAAACAGTTTTTTTCATTTTATTCAATACTGAAAATATCTTTATTGCAATTATGTTCTGTTACAACTGTACATATTTACAACTTCATACCTGTTATATAAAAACGATTATTTATATAACAAAATAACTCGTGTATTTTGTTTAGCAAACCTTGTGATTACTGAATCGATGTCTATAGTCACGATGAATGTGCAATAATGCAAGGATAGGAATTTGGGGCTTTTTTCGTACCAAAAAATGTTGCCGACGTCCAAACTGCAAGCTTGGTTGGCAATTTAAGCTGTGACTTTCTCCCTTTGTCGGTACCAACTCGACTTGCCGAAACTGTAACGTACCTTGATACTTAGCTCGATGTAAAAGTCGCAAAACACGCCGTTGCAATTTGTACTAATATTTTTGGTGCGCTAAACGCATCAAATTTCTATCCATGTAGCTTGCAAAAAAATTGGTCTGGTTTTGTACGTTTGGTTATTTTGTGATTGCATTGTTAATGATACCATTTTTCTTAACAATTTCGATTCTGTGACCCCCCCAAAAGCCAAACTCTAGATCCACGCCTGCAACCAGGAGTTCTGGTTGTACATTTTATAGATTTTACACTAATAAATGAACTTTTAAACCAATGTGCCACCCTTAGAAAAATTGCCACCATCACACTTATGAATTATAATGAGTTTGGATTCCTATGTAAGTACAGTACCGATACTCATTTTATTCCTACAAATATATTTGCATGAACATTTTAAAAATTGACAAACAGGTTAATGTTAAGACCTTCATAATGAAATTTCACTTTACTTTATTTGCATTAGCTGATGTAAAGATACAGTATTTTCTTTACATAAGTTACTACTGATTATATTTTTCTGCCTTGTGGGTAAATTCCCACAAGCTATTTGCCACATGTGGAGCAAACATACAAACCCATGCCTATTCCTTCCACACAGCTTTGAGACACAGTAAATTATGTGTTGTACAGTGTAGTGTATAATTTTTGGAGAGAGTAATGCTATCTGAGCAAAACTGAGATTGATAGCTAATTATTCAACAAAATATCATTATTATTATTATGTATGCTGCTGAGTGCCTTGCAATGCATCGCAAGGGACTAAGAGAGAAACTGGAAGTGAAAGAAAGGAAAATTCTAAGAAAAATCTTAGGCCCAGTACAAGAAAATGGGGAATATAGGAGACGACACAGCCAAGAACTTTACACCCATGTGGAAAAAATAACTGACACCATGAGGAAACGGAGAATTACCTTTTACGGTCATATAACAAGAATGAACCCCCTTAAGCAAAAACTAACAGCACACCGATGTTTCCAAGAAAAGCCTAAGCTTCCAACAGGCAAGAAGTGGACTGCGGAAAGGAAACAGCAGCAACTAGAACTAATGCGAAAGTACTGGGAGGATGTTAGAGCTCGATGCAGCAAGAAGCAGTTGAAATGACGTGGTCCTTTGATGGTCGAATCAGAAGAAGAAGATTATGTAGGTCTATCCTACAAAACCAAAATAAGAGTTTTCCATACCATTTTGTTTCCAAAACCATTGACAAGATTTTCTTTAAAAGATGAATATGTTATTAATTTACGTAAAGAGGTTTGATTTGAACACCCTGTAACAAGCATCAATGCACCATATTCAGGCGATCACAATGATGAAATAAAATTACATTTTTAAGTAGATTTTCATTTTGGACACATTAAATTTGGGAAATTGGACATGTAAGATAGTCGGCAGTGCAAGCCAAATGTGGACATTGGAGAGTAGATTGTTTAATGACTCCAAATTGAAAAATCTACACCAGGCAGCTGAGGTTATCATCACCATAGAGATTACATCTGCCAGGTGCCTAATTGACTGTGTGGCTACCTCATCTGCATGGAGCTCTTACTACACTGTGACTGAGAATTTCAACGATTTAATCAGTCAATCTCAGTTTTGCTCAGATAGCAGCATTACTCTCTCCGAAAATTATACACTACACTGTACATAATTTATTCACCACTATAATAGAGCTTCCCTTACCTTATCCTCTGATTTGATGTTCTTGGTTGGAATCTTGGAGAGGGCCTTTTTGGCTGCACTACAGAGTCTCCTCTGAAACAGAAGAAATAACAAAATAGTTTAAAAACAGACATCACAATTTAAGAAGTCTGGAAAGGGAATGTTATTTTACAAAGGAAACAGAGACAAAGAGGGATCTGTTTCGTCCACAAGTCCTAATTCCCATATTCTTTATGCTTTTCAAATAGAAACAACTTATTTGAACTTCAAGCAGTCTACAAGATTGACGGTTGATAGCTTATTGGGTTCTTGTACTACGAAGAAAAGAAACTATTCTAACTCTCTATGGACATTCATAGATAATCTTGCCCACGCCATCAGCAGTCAGCAAGTTGCTGACTGATTTTTCAGTAAAAGCCCGGTGGAAAGAAGTGAGGCGAGTCCATTTGCTAGCTCGCTTTAAGCCGCTGCCGTACAGTGTCGTTAACCGAGTTGGAGAAGCACATTGTGGCTCACACTAGCCACACCAAGTGAAGCGTTGCAACACAAACAATAGTCATGTAAAATACTATATACAGTAAAACACCGTTATTACGCTCTTTAAGGGACTGTGGCTTAAACGCGTAATAAGCGAGACAGGGCTAAAGGCGGGAAATGGTTTGTGAGGTGGGAAAACAATTTCCAAACAATTTTCAGTAATTTACAATATTTTATTATTACTGGATTTTATTCTACTGTCTTTAATAATAATAATAATAATAATGGTAATACTGAATTACTATTAAATTGTCTCAAATAAAAAGCTTTATTTTTATAATTTAAATGGAATTCTTCCTCTTTTTTTTTACTTGAAAGCACTATAATCGGGATTTAGAAGCATAATAATAGGGTAAAATTATGCGGTATTATATACGAACTGTTCAAGGTCCTTTCAAAGGGAGCGTAATAAACGAGCGCGTAACAACGGGGTTTTACTATATATATATATATATATATATATATATATATATATATATATATATATATATCCATACAAAAATGAATAATGGAACTTCATATGTTATATAACATATGTTATATATCAGCTCTGCAAAAATGGCAAAAAATGAATCCTAGCTCCATACTAGCTTGTCAAAACTGTTCAAGATCACTACAACATTTGGCAAGCGATGCAAGGTTAGATGATGATGATGATAATTGTTGTTTTAAGGGGCCTAACATCTAGGTTATCGGCCCAAAATGCAAGGTTAGATATTACATTCTGCCTGTTGATGAATTGCACACTACATTAATTTATTTAGGCGTTTTAACAGCTGCTCGGAGGTTCTGATCTTGACAGCTGCTATTCTAGTTTTTAATACGTATAGATATTCACGTGTTTATGTTTTATTACTGTACTTTTTAAGAATTGACGTTTGTATCTCGTCAATTACACTCAATATTTTATTTTCAATTTTAAGAAAATGCCCATAACATTTAAATTCACCTTCTATCTACTTTATTGCACAAAACTGGGATAATGCAGACTCTGCACCATTCTCATTATTTGGTTTCTTCTGACTAACTAATAGAATACTATTATATTCTACACTAGTGTCCAAAAGTTAAGCATAATCACTAAACGAGGCCATACCACCTGATAGGAATGTCAGACGGATTGCTGCACAAACGGAAGCTGAATCACACACCATATGCCACACAACTTGTCCAAAAATACAGTGTCAGAAAGGTTCTGATAGCTAAGGTACACCTTTGACAACAACTAACAAAACTTGGCAATATCTTCCACAACAAAATATGCTGTGTATTGTTACCCCTAGCGGCCACACATGTTTCGAAGTGACGTGGCATTCTTTCTATCAGATGGCCCAAGAGCTCTTGTGGCAGTCGATCCCATTCCTCTGAAATGGCAATGCGAAGGTCTTGGAGTGTCCTTGGTGGAGGCTGACGGGATGCAATTCACCTCCCCAATACATCCCAGGCATGTTCTGTAGGATTCAGATCCGCAGACCTCGCTGGCCAGTCCATGCGATGAATGTCTTCCCCAGCCAGAAATTCATCCACCAGCGCGGTGCGGTCGGGCATTATCGTCCATTAAGAGGAAGTCTGGACCAACCGCACCTCTGAAGAGTCGAACACTGGGTCTCAGTACCTCATCCCTGTATCTCCGAGCGTTCACAGTGTTCCTCGGAACACCCATGAAGATGTGCAGGTCCATACGGCCATTGGACATGATGCCGCCCCACACCATGACGCCACCACAACCATAGCCTACTGGTCCCGTTCCACGATTTTCTTGTGGTCGTATCGGCTACCCGGTTCTCTCCAGATTAATGTGCGACGGGAATCGTTCTGCAAACTGAAACGGGATTCATCTGTGAAGAGCACACGCCTCCATTTATTCATGGTCCAGTTTCGACGTTGACGGCTCCACAGTAAACGGACTCGTCTCTGTGCTGGAGTGAGCGGGACGCACACCGCTGGACGTCTGGCAAACAGCCCTGCTGTTCTGAGCCTCCGGTACACAGTTTGCCAGGAAACGACAACCCCTGAGACGGCTGCAAGCTCCGCCAACAATTGTCTTGCAGATGCACTCCGATTTCGTCGGGCGGTTAATGCCAGCTATCGGTCCTGCTGTTGGTCTACCTGGTACTGGCCTACGACTAACATCTTTTGTGTCTCGAAAGCCTGAAATGACACTTTGTGGCACATTCAAGGATACGGCGACTTCGGTCTGTGTCTGGCCTGCTTCGAGGCGACCGAGTATTCTATCCTGCAAAACGGGGTCCAAAATGGCGTCGCGTTGCCATTATGTTGTCACGTTCACCACGAGACTACACTCCGCATACTATAACAGGGCAAACACGACTGAGGGAATATGGGGTGCAGGCACTGGCAGTGTTTACCTTGCGGTTACGCTGCTAATCAAAGCATGGAATACTCCTTTCCTATACAGAGCGAACACGTAAGGTTGGTAGGTGCATACGTCGTGCGATTTGCGGTTTATTTCCTGTTGCCCTGCATATTAGTAACTTATGCTTAACTTTTGGACACTTATGAATTGCAGCCAATGACCATAGGGTATTTTAATTGAACGCTCGACTCGTTACTGCAAGCATACTGACAGAGTTTATCCTTCAAGTTCTAGAGTTGCTCTAGGAAGGTTTTCTAAGATTCAGAGAGCCCAGCACCCAGCCTCAATTATGATCTGGTGTGGCGTGAGTTATGAAGGTGTGAGCAAACTAGTTTTATAAAAAGGGGGTGAAACAAACGACGAAAGCGTATGAATGAACAGTGGTGAAGGCTTTGAAAACTAGATTGTTCGAAAACGAGAAATGCAGCTTCAATCATCAGCAAACATGGGCAATTTCCGCAAGAATGACTTTTAGGTTGGTTGGTTCCTTAGTTTAGGGGTTGCGACAACGCAGTCATGTAGCCCCGTGTACTTTGGGTGTGTGTAGAATCTGTCTGATAACCGGTGTTAAATTGTGATGACTGTATTAGTGTGTGTTATCTATTTTAGGTAGATTTCTTTAGAAAGCTAACTATTGCAATGGGTCCCATGTTTCGACTTCCGGAAAATTTCGACATATCTTCGCGTTTCACAGCCCCCAGACCCCAAAACCACCGTCAGTTCAAAAGTTTATATATAATTTATGTATATATGTATATATATATATATATCAGTTTCTTGTGGACACGATAACTGCCGTAATTTTGTACCAATCACTTTGAATTTTTTACATAATATGTATCCCTATAAAATCTCGGTCGAGTTCGTTAATGGGCAAAATCGGTCAAAGGGGGTAAAAATGGGGGGCTTTTTTCGAAAAAGTGAAATATCGCTATAACTCTCTTAATACATGAAATATCGAATCCCCTCAAAGTTCATAATATGTGTCGGATAAGTGCCAAAAATTTATGTCAAATAAGTTTTTTGATAGCACCAACCATTGACCAAAGGGGTGGGAAAAAGTGGGTTTTTCGGGAAACATTAATCATATCTCTGTTAATAGGCACAATATCAAAACCGCACAAAATGGACAATATTCCTCCAATAATTACCTAAAACTTTTGTCTGAAAGAATTTTTGATATGACCCACCATTACGCCACGGGGTGAACAAAATGATTTAAATTATAAGAAAATGCCAAGTGCCAAGAGAGGTTGCCATGACAACTTTACTTTTAATTGATAAGGGATGACCATCAGCAGTTGCTATGACAACGCCACTGCACGAGATCACATTCAGTTTTCATATGTCAGTGGGAAGCGACTTTGGTATCGGAACTGGTAGCATGCTGAACTTCTATGCCCAAGGTCGCGGGTTCAAACCCGGCTGAAGTCGTCGGATTTACTAAGAGCGCTAAAAAACCTGAGTTTGCTTTCCTTCGGAGGGGAAGTTCCAACGTTCGTTGCGAGTTGCTGATTGAGGTGGCATCTAGTAGCCAAGTTCACAGCTAGGTGTCGTTGATGGCAGTATTTTAGGTAGATTTCATTAGAAAGCTAACTATTGCAATGGGTACCATGTTTCGATTTCCGGAAAATTTCGACATATCTTCGCGTTTCACATCCCCCAGACCCCAAAACCACCGTCAGTTCAAAAGTTTATATATAATTTATGTAATATATGTATATATATGTATATCAGTTTCTTGTGGACACGATAACTGCCGTAATTTTGCACCAATCACTTTGAATTTTTTACCGAATATGTATACCCATAAAATCTCGGACGAGTTCGTTACTGGGCTAAATCGGTCGAAGGGGATGAAAATGGGGGACTTTTTTTTTTCGAAAAAATGAAATATTGCTATAACTCTCTTAATATGTGAAATATCGAATCCGTTCAAAGTTCATACTATGTGTCGGATAAAGCTCAGAAATTTATGTTTGAAACGTTTTTTTGATAGCACCAACTATTGACCAAAGGGGTGGGAAAAAGTGTTTTTTTCGGGAAACATTAATCATATCTCTGTTAATAGGCACAATATCAAAACCGTACAAAATGGACAATATTCCCCTAATAATTACCTAAAACTTTTGTCTGAAAGAATTTTTGATATGACCCACCATTACGCCAAGGGATGAGAAAAATGATTTCGGAATTGTAAGAAAATGCCAAGAGCTATCAGTGGTTGACATGGCAACACTACTAAATTGATGAGGGATGAGCCATCAGACGTTGCCATGACAACGCACTTGCGCGAGATCAGATTCAGATTTCCATCTAAGTGTGATGCGGCTTCGGTGACTTAACTGGTAGCATGCTGAACTCCTATGCCCAAGGTCGCGGGTTCAAAGCCGGCCAAAGTCGTCAGATTTTCTAAGAGCGCTAAAAATCCCTCAGTATGCATTCCTTTGGAGGGGAAGTTCCAACGTTCGTTGCGAGTTGCTGATTGCGGTGGCATCTAGTAGCCAAGTTCACAGCTAGGTGTCGTTGACGGTAGTATCTGGTAGCAACATTAGGAACTACTGCTTGAAATTGAGCGTCTGCATTCCTTACCTGAATTACAGACTAATACAGCTATCACAATTCACACCGTTTATCAGACAGATTCTACACTCTCCCAAAGTACACGGGGTACCATGACCACGTTGTCGCAGCCCCTAAACTGAGGAACCAACCAACATCTCTGCGGGAGATATAATTTTGCGTGAAGAAGTAACAGACCGTTACATAGTTACACATCAGTGTCGAAACTTTGCATAAGGACAGTGTGACCACAAGTATAAAAATGGACTCCAAATGACAAGAAGGTTACCGTCATCATAAGACAATAGAATGTTTAAAATATGCATAAAATGACGAAAAACAAAGTTAATTAATCTCCAATTATAAAATACTTTCACGCAATAAATGTGGTCTGATCCTTCTACGAAAACCTGCATATTCTGCCCATTTTCGACTATCCCCAAGTTTGTCCGGTGAAATCTACCTCCGCCTTCCGGCGTGCCGAGAGGACTTTTTAATTCAAGTAAGGACTGCTGACATCCAATTTTCAAGTAGTTCTTACTTTTGCTACCAAACGCCACCGTCAACGACAACTAGTTCTAAACTTGGTTACTAGATGCCACATCAGTCGGGTCCTGGCGACGAACGTTGGAACCCAAGAGTGTTAGTCAAATCTAACCTATAATTTAGCTTCACATAAGTGTAATTAGAGGAAGGTTCTTTTACATGGCATGGGACCGCCGGCTTTACTTCCCCTCCAACTTCAGTCGGGTTTGAACCCGCGACCTGGGCATAGAAGCTCAGCATGCTACCAACTATGCCGCCGAAGCCGCCAAAAATGACTTAGTACAGGCTCACAGGGTTTGCCGTACTTGACAATGGCAATAATGCCCAGTCCCTTGGTTTTCCGCTATGGACAGTTTGCTTTGCACTGATATTAAGTGCGCCTGGCAACGCGAAGCGAACCTACCGCGAAGTGGCTTTCCTCGACAAGAGAATATTGAAGGTCGCTTTCTAGACGCGAGCGAAGGAGGCCAGGTACAGCAGACTAGCTGCTATCCAGCACGTAGCAAATGGCTTGATTGCTGGGACTTGTCTGAATCAGAACAACCAGTAAGAACCTATGTTGAGAAGATCAAGGATCAAGATGCACTCATTATAGCAATCTCATACTACGTTAGTTTCACAAGGGTTTGGTAGCACTGCGCCAATATTGAAGCACACGAGTATTTTATAGATATTCAACAGTATTTAATTGTTTCAAAATTCCTGAGCAGATAAGACATTCACAGAGTTCTATTGTTTCAATTTCAATGGTATGCTCTAATGTTTAAGGATTGACGGTCATTGACTGAAACTCGTAGGCTAAAGTGCAAATCAGGTATCGACCTTTTAGGTAAATTTCATTAGAAAGCTAACTATTTTTAATTATGTTTCCCCCACTAGCTCAATTGGGTATTAACTAGATACTGTAAGTCGAGATGTACAGTAAAAGGAGATGGTGGTTGGGTCATAGATGATAGAGAAGAAATGCATCTATTACTACATCATTTCCGGAATGATTATCCATTACAAAAGGTATTTCGGCTACTCGTCATACCTTATTTCATACTACGGGAGTCATTAACAATTAAAATAACCGCTCTGGTAATATTTGATGAATTACGTAAATATACACTGCATTCCAAAAGAAAGCAGAACACTTGATATTTTAAAAACTAGCATTACCCGTCACGACTTCGCCTGCGGTGGCATCTAGTAACCAAGTTCAGAACTAGTTGGTCGTTGACGGTGGCGTTTGGTAGCAAAAGTTGGAACTACTTGAACATTAAATGTCTTCAGTCCTTACTTGAATTAAAAACAGATAACACACACTAATACAGCCATCACAATTAACACCGGTTATCAGACAGATTCTACACACACCTAAAGTACACGGGGCTACATGACTGCGGCCCGCGAAAGTAGACTACATTTAGCAAAATCTCAATCATGAATGCTATGACTGATTTATCCTTGGTATGAATAATCAGACTTTATCAATTCAGCTACTGGTGCAGTGGTTAGGGGTTTGTCATTTCATCATAGGTATATCAGAGCGAAGTTAGTTTTCTGGGAATATCACAGACACTGTTGAGGAGTTGTTGATGGCTCAGAACCTCTCAGGAAAGTATTGGCGCCGAACGTTGGAACCTAAGAGCGTTAGTCAAATATACCTAATTTAGCTTCACACAAGTGCAATTAGTGGAAGGTTCTTTATCATGCCATAAATCTACGACATGGAACCGCCGGCTTTACTTCCCCTCCGAAGGAAGACTTACTGAGGGATTTTAAAAAAGTCCGACGACTTCGGCTGGGTTTAAACCCGCGACCTTGGGTATAGAAGCTCAGCATGCCACCAACTACGCTACCGAAGCCGCCCACAAGAGAAGTTAATGAGAGATGAGATGAATCAAACTGGACACGGAGTGGCAAGGAAGCGGCAGTGGCCTATTAGAAGGTTCCTGGAGTTGAAAATGCTAAACTACGAAAACCCAGTTCAAGGACGACCGACGGTGGGGGCGAACCCACCCGTCTTCGAACTTCTGAGATAGCCTGGCCCCATGGTCTTGTGCTCCTACACTGGTCAGTATATACAGATTGATTCGTGATTATCATTCCCTTATGATAGCACTGATCTCAGGTGCATGAAACTTGAGAAGAGAGTTCTAATTTATTCTAACAATGGCATTTATTTGACAAGTGGAGCTTATGGACTGAGACCACGAGCAAGGGGAAGATACGAACTCATTTCAATAGGTTCTGCGCGTGATGCCTTGCGGCGGGCGGCAAGATTGCGTAAGACACATTCCAATTACACAGTACGTATTATATTATACTTGGAAAAGAAACATGACAAGAAATAAATCACGTCTAATACATGAAGGGCGGCTTCGGTGGCGTAGTTCGTAGCATGCTGAGCTTCTATTCCCAAGTTCGCAGGATCAAACCCGGCCGATGTCATCGGATTTTTAAGAGCGTTAAAAATCCCTCAGTATGCCTTCCTTCGGAGGGGAAGTAAAGCCGACGGTCCCATGTCACATATATATTTTTATGGTATGTAAAAGAACTTTCCATTAACTACAATTGAGTGAAGCTAAATTTGTAGGTTAGATTTGATTTACGCTCTATTAAGTTCTAACGTTCGCCACTAGGTGCCGGTTACGGTGGTATCTAGTAGCCAAGTTCGCAGCTAGGTGTCGTTGACGGTAGCATTTGGTATCAAAAGTAGGAACTACTTAAAATTGATCGTCTGCAGTCCTTACCTGAATTATTAATAACACACACGAATACAACCATCACAATTAACACCGGTTATCAGACAGAATCTACACACAACCAAAGTACACGGTGCTTCCCTTCATGACCGCGTTGTCACAGCCCCTAAACTGAGGAACCAACCAACCAATCAACCTAATACATGAATACTATCTACCCGACGAGATAATAGCAGAACACCTACGTCATTTAGCGGAAACAGTATAACAATGCATCTTCTGTCGAGTCGATCACTATGGTCAGTTAGTGTCCTCGTCCAACTCGGATGAAGTTTCAGGTCCTTTCAAGGCACTACGTCAATTCCTTCAACACATCGTCGTGTAGTGGCTAGCACGTCTGTCACCTCTGAGTTTCGGGTTAGATTCTTGGCTATACCAAGCCAATCTTCAGCTCAATTTCTAGGCATAATATACAGAGGATGTATAATAAAACAGAAAAAATAATATCTTGAAAACTTTGTGGTGTTTGAAGCCATATTTTCAGTGTTGCCTTAGTAAACAAGAGTTTAGTGCTTTTCAGTCGGTCAACACGAATGTACCCAAAAGAGATGGGTTATGCCCTAATCCTGAAATAAATTACATGAGATTAATAAAACACTAGGATGACCAGTTTCGATCGTCAAGCGATCATCATCAGATCCATTACACTTAGGCTACAAAATCTATGTTTGAAATACAGGTGAAAATATTTACAATATGTACAATTATTTAGTTGCAGTATTGGTACTGCAACTGTCAGTGTATGCTAAATGCAGTATATATGTTAGGTGAAATGCTAAATGGTGATAGCTATCCGTAGATTGTACTTTAGAGGGATTATATGGTTGTAAACTATGGTTAAACTATAAAATTTTAGGCTAACTACTTATCTGATTGTCTTCCGTACAACAGTTACTCGCAGTTTTCGTGCTCACTGGAACTCACTGTGCGGTAGACTGTGGTGGTTATCTTAACGACTGGTTTTTCCCTGCTTTCTCCCCCCTGCTTCTACGTGCTGTGGGGAGTGATAGCGATGTGTTTATGTGAGGTGTTGCCAACCTAGATAAGATGTATGTTATTGAATGAGGTGGGTCTACAATTATTAAAGACCGTGGATTAGCCCTCGCCACGCGTGGAGCATAACCCATTCGAACTAAGCGTTGACGGTCTTATGAGGACGTCCCGGCACCTTTAATACTGCCGCGAATATGGGCCTTGGTTTATTGCAGAAGAAAAGTACATCGTACACCTGATCCAGATAACATTTACCTATTAATAACCCCCTAATTTCCCCCCTTTTTTATCTAGCTTGGCTGTGTCGCTATCGAGATACACCTAGCCAAACGAAACAATCCCAACAATCTAAATGAACACACGTTCATGGAGAGCTCACCCCTCTTCACGCTACTAAAAAACACACCCTGTCGGAAACAAAACACAATTTAGCGACACAGCCAAGCTAGATTTAAAAAGGGGGGAAATTAGGGGGTTATTAATATGTAAATGTTATCTGGATCAGGTGTACGATGTACTTTTCTTCTGCAATAAACCAAGGCCCATATTCGCGGCAGTATTAAAGGTGCCAGGACGTCCTCATAAGACCGTCAACGCTTAGTTCGAATGGGTTATGCTCCACGCGTGGCGAGGGCTAATCCACGGTCTTTAATAATTGTAGACCCACCTCATTCAATTACATACATCTTATCTAGGTTGGCAACACCTCACATAAACACATCGCTATCACTCCCCCACAGCACGTAGAAGCAGGGGGGGAGAAAGCAGGGAAAAACCAGTCGTTAAGATAACCACCGCAGTCTACCGCACAGTGAGTTCCAGTGAGCACGAAAACTGCGAGTAGCTGTGGTACGGAAGACAATCAGATAAGTAGTTAGCCTAAAATTTTTTATAGTTTAACCATAGTTTACAACCATATAATCTCTCTAAAGTACAAACTACGGATAGCTATCACCATTTAGCATTTCACCTAACATATATACTGCATTTAGCATACACTGACAGTTGCAGTACCAATACTGCAACTAAATAATTGTACATATTGTAAATATTTTCACCTGTATTTCAAACATAGATTTTGTAGCCTAAGTGTAATGGATCTGATGATGATCGCTTGACGATCGAAACTGGTCATCCTAGTGTTTTATTAATCTCATGTAATTTATTTCAGGATTAGGGCATAACCCATCTCTTTTGGGTACATTCGTGTTGACCGACTGAAAAGCACTAAACTCTTGTTATCTTGAAAACTAATGCAGATAATTATTGGCGGTTTGTTTCTACAAGTAGAGAAACTCAAAATGTGGTTGTTTTCTTTACATACCGGTACCTAATACAGTACATCCCGATATGCTCACCGTTAGTGGCGCGACAGACGTCGAATCTGTATTCCACCTCTCTCCTTGTGTTTTGTAGCATTGTAGGTGTAACATTTGCGATGGCTGCTCGAATGCGATGGCGTGGATCTGTTAGATCACGAACTGGTGTTCTTGGTAAAACTCCACAAGAAAAAATCAAGTGGCGTAATGTCTCGGTTTCTAGGGACCCAAGATATGGGATGAGTATCTCTCCCAATCCAGCACCCTGGAAATTTCTCACAATATCCGCATAATTGCATGCAGATTATTGGAAGATCACACCTCGAGGAAGTTATGGCAAACCATAGAACTCCAACATGTAATTTGGTCTGAATATAAGCAAGTCCAAAACGGTAGTGATGTCCGTTAGTCGACAAAACATCTGTACTAACATCACTCTGAATGGTACAAAGTTAGAACAAGTACATCAATTCTGTTACCTTGGCAGAGTAGTGTCCACAGATAACCAACCATCTGCAAAAATCACTAGTCAAGTTCAACACATGAGAGGGCTTCTTTGGGATAAGCAAGTTCCTTTAAGATCAAAACTAATACTCTACAAGAGCTTCTTTGTACCTGTTACTACATATAGCTTAGAAACCTGTACCCAATCCAAGAGAAATACCAGCAAACTACAGGCGGTGGAGATGAAGTTTTTAAGAACTATGATTCAGAAGACCAGGAAGGACAAAATAAAAAAAATGATAAGATACGGTACGCCATCTTGTTCAAGTAGAACAATCTCTTAATGAGATCTGTGTTGAAGCCAGGCTGAAATGGTTCGGTCATCTCAAAAGAATGGACACACAAAGAACAGATAGAGTGTGGACTGAGAAAGAACTGAAAGTCAAGAGACCAAGAGGTCGACCGAGGAAGAGATGGATCGACCAGGTTAGAAATGATCTTGCAGGGAGAGGTCTGGATTTGCAGCAGGTCGTGGAAGGGGAGACATTCTTGGAGAGAACTAAATGGAGAGTGCTCCTTCACCGCACCCAACTGGAGCGGTGTAAATTCGTTTATATCTTTCAAACGGCATGCCTTAATCACGAATTTAGTGTTCCAAGTAGGCTAGTTACAGGCCCCCGTTATGCTTCACCCCCCCCCCCCCCAAATTCGTAAATACAGTATATAGCCTATCCTCTGTCTAAAAAAAAAAATGTAGTCACCTCGTGGTGTAGTGTCTATAGGTCACCCAACGTTTAGAATGAAGCATTGGTCTTATGGCGCGTTACGACAGGGTTACCACTCCATGAGAGCAGGCAGTACAAAGCGCTTCGCGTACACTTTCCGCACATTCAGCGACTGTGCTGTGACGAAGACTTGAATTAAGTACTGTATAATAATACTAATAGTAGGCTAACATAACACATACAACGAAATTAAATTAACTATAACGTTATTATAAAGAGGAAGCCTCCGTGGCTTAGGCGGCAGCACGCCGGCCTCTCACCACTAGGTCCGTGGTTCAAATCCCGGTCACTCCATGTGAGATCTGTGCTGGACAAAACGGAGGCAGACAGGTTTTTCTCCGGGTACTCCGGTTTTCCCTGTCAACATTTCATTCCAGCAACACTCTCCACTATCATTTCATTTCATCTGTCATTCATTTAATCATTGCCCCAGAGGAGTGCGTCAGGCCTCGGCAGCCGGCACAGTTCATATCCTCGCCGCTAGATGGGGGCTTCATTCATTCCATTCCTGACCCGGTCGGAGACTGGAAGCAGGCTGTGGATTTTCATTTTTCATAACGTTATTATAAAGTAGTTATATATATTTATCATTCCTACTATTCTTGCGAAGTGTATTACTTAGCCTCTTTTTGAGTGGCGACAGTACTGGACCCTGTTCACTCTCACTACGTATTTTAAAAACGGTAGTCTTTGATATTCCCGTGGCCAGAGCAGTTTCATTGACTTAAATTATTTATACTTTCGTTAGGTTTAAGATTCTTAAAATAACTGAACACATTAATTACGACCTGTTTTTCCCTCCTTCTGAGCACTTGACCACGCTTTCTTTTCACAAAACTATCCATTGTTGTACGTGAAATACGTAAAATACAACACGTTAAATCTAACATAACTGCTGCACACACACATAAGATAGAGACCGATGAACAACTGAAATACAAGCTCGAAGGGCACAGTAATAAAGCTGTGAGTAGCAAGCTGCACCCCGCTGTCCTTCGAAACTTCATTCATATAATCCGCGGTCAATGAACAGCCCGGCCTGTGTAAACAATTAAACCTACACTCTGGGTAAGCAGGTAGAAAACTTCTTCCAACATTCCTCTACAACTCTCAAACTGACATGACATGGTTATCTTTAAAAATAGAAAAGTTGGCAGCATACGAACTTTTTCAATGCTGCTATGCGGTTATGAGAGAATATTCAGAAGTTTTACCTACATGGAAATTGTAATATTGCCAGTATAAAATATTTCAATAATCCATCATCAAGACGGCACATTTTGCTACACGTGTGTGAAAAATAGGCATCACAAAGTCAATGCAACATGATATAAGATCGATTTTACTAAAAAGGGGACACAGTTTACCGTTTTTTTTTTAATATGGATATCTAATTTTTCTAGCATTTCTATCAAGTTTACGTAGTTCTAATATAGGACAAAACAGATCGGCAAAACGTAGTTCTACCCGAATATGCTGTTTTTTCGACAAAGAAAAAAATTCGACTGATATGGCAACAGTGGATTGCTAGAAAATGACAGCGTCATACATGTCTCACGTGCAACAGAAAGAGAGAAGAATATCCCTATCTAACCAGTGCTTCATTCTAATCGTTGGATGCCTTATAGCATTCTTGGCTGACGCACCGGAGGTTCCGGTCTCGATTCTCAGCTATGTCAAGAAATTTAATTCTGGTCTGAGGGCTGGATCGGGGTACACTCAGCCTCGTGAAGCAAAACTGAGAAGATGTGGGTTCGATTCCCACCTCAGCCCTCCTTGAAGTGGTTTCCCACTTCTACTCCAGGCAAATGTCGGAAGGTTGCTAATTTAATGCCACGGCTGCCTCCTTTGCAATCCTCCTCTGTATTACAAATACACTACTACAGACACCACAATAATACAGGTTATCTATACACACCCAAATATACGGGGCTAAATGATAAATGGCCAAGCCCCTCAAAAACAGCAAAATACCGTACAGTAACTACCTTTAAATTTTCATGTTTATCGGAACAGTCGATTAGACGCCGATTCCGGACAGACAGACAGTTGCTGTGAACTGTTATTTAAACAAGATGTTCAGTAAAGAACATATAGCCTACTTTCTCCTAAATGCATGGGTATTGTTATAACTCTTTGTCCTTTTCAAGGAGTATAATTGAATGTTGGTTGTAGTAGCTTGTTGAAATACAACGTGCTATAGGGATATTAAACATGAATATGAGGTGCCCTTTGCTAGTGCTACCTCTGTAAAAAAATTCATTCAATTCGGTTTCACCGTGTTTGAATTGATCTGGGGAATGGATTTGCACACATACATGGCCGCTATTTGCAAACTATTGGGCTGATGACCTTGTAGTCAGTCATAAGATGCTTTCCACAAAAAGGCATGTTGTTGCAAAATCCGGTAGAGATCAAATTATAAGGATGGTCGAAATTTGATTTAAGCTTTTAACATTTGGGTGGCCGTCATTCCGTTTCCGTCAAGATGGCGGCGATATAAAACATGACACTGAGGTGCCTTTTGCTAGTGCTACCTCTGCACCAAATTTCGTTCAATTCGGTTTCACCGTGTTTGAATTGATAGGGGGAATCGATTTGCACACATACTTGGCCACCATCTGCAAACTATTGGGCTGATGATCTAGCAGTTTGGTCAGAATATGCTTCCCACATAAAGATTTGTTGTTGCAAAATTTGGTAGAGACTAGATTATTAGGTTGGTCGTAATTACATTTTAGCCTTTAACATTTGGGTGGCCGCGATTACGTTTCCGTCAAGATGGCGGTGATATAAAACATGACACTGAGGTGGCCTTTTCTAGTGCTACCTCTGTACCAAATTTCGTTCCATTCGGTTTCACCGTGTTCGAATTAATAGGGGGAATCGATTTTCACACAAAGATGGCCGCCATCCACAAAATATTAGGCTAATGACCTATTAGTTTGGTCAAAGGATGCTCCCTCCATAATGGTATGTTGATGCAAAATTTGGTAGAGATCGGATGATTAGGTTAATCGTAATTTGATTTAAGCTTTGAATATTTGCGTGGCCGCCATTACGTTTCCGTCAAGATGGCGGCGATATAAAACATGACACTGAGGTGCCCTTTGCTAGTGCTACCTCTGTACCAAATTTCATTCCATTCGGTTTCACCGTGTTCGAATTAATAGGGGTAATCGATTTTGACACAAAGATGGCCGCCATCCGCAAACTATTAGGCTAATGACCTATTAGATTTGTCAAAGGATGCTTCCTCCATAAAGGTATGTTGTTGCAAAATTTGGTAGAGATCGGATGATTAGGTTAGTCGTAATTTGATTTAAGCTTTGAACATTTGTGTGGCCGCCATTACGTTTCCGTCAAGATGGCGGCGATATAAAACATGACACTGAGGTGCCCTTTGCTAGTGCTACCTCTGTACCAAATTTCATTCCATTCGGTTTCACCGTGTTCGAATTAATAGGGGTAATCGATTTTGACACAAAGATGGCCGCCATCCGCAAACTATTAGGCTAATGACCTATTAGATGTCAAAGGATGCTTCCTCCATAAAGGTATGTTGTTGCAAAATTTGGTAGAGATCGGATGATTAGGTTAGTCGTAATTTGATTTAAGCTTTGAACATTTGTGTGGCCGCCATTACGTTTCCGTCAAGATGGCGGCGATATAAAACATGACACTGAGGTGTCCTTTGCTAGTGCTACCTTTGTACCAAATTTCGTTCAATTTGCGCTCACCGTGTTCGAATTGATAGGGGGGGGGGACAGACGTTCAGAGTACACACACACACACACACACACACACACACACAGACAGACACACTTTTTTTCGCCCTGTAGTGATCTCATAAGTCTACTTTAATTTTTTGCAAAAATCGAAAGTAGGCTAAAAATAACCGTTGTTGTTGTTTTATGGGTCTGAACACCAAGGCAATCTTCTCCTCAAACAAAAACTTTATTTACGGTATATTTAAGGCATTTTAGTTCATGGTAGCATGCATATTTCGCAATTTTTAGTGAGTGATCTTCTGAGGTCTATTTTTGTTGTTGTTGTTGATGATGATGATGTAATTAAGCAGAAGTTAGATATGAAAACCCCATGTTAAATAATGGAGTTTCGTAATTACCCTACTTCTTTACGATTCAAAGAGTGGCTGTACTGAGATTCCATTACAAGAGGGCTTTGCAATTGTCTGCGTCACTCCACTCCACAGATGTTTGTATGGTTTCCACGTGCATTGAGCAGGAAGCACGCACTGATTCGGAAATTGGCTGAGGGAGGTTTCCGCTTAGGGTCAACGTGCACCACCAACAATCTTGTGCCAAAGTTCTGTGGCGAACTTCTGGAAAAATATCTCGACACACAGCTGCAACCACATGAGCACCTAGGTTCTAAGTTAATCTCCCCTCTCATAGAAAGCATGTTAAGTCACCCACTGCTACTGGTGTGGAGAGCTGCTAGTTCGCAGGTTCGAATCCCGATGCTGACTGTGGTTTTTCCTCATTCCCTCCAGATAAATGCAAAGATGGTATCTTATTTCAAGTCCCGGACCACCTATTCCAATTCCCGAAACTAATTATGACAGTTACACAACGGGATGATGACCATGACGCCCCAAGACCTTTCAATGAATGAACGATAACATAGAATGCAACTGGCTCGATCTGAAGAGCAAAATCTGCCAGTAACAAGTCAAACGGCTGATATTAACTTGAAGAGAGTTTTGAAGCCATTTTTCAGTGCTGACTTATCGACAATCGATATTATAACTTTCAATAATAATAATAATAATAATAATAATATACTTTTGTTGTTGTTGTTGTCGTGTAGCTTCCTGAGAGGCCGAGTGCAGGTCTTTCTAGTCGACGCCCGTGGGCGACCTGCGAGTCGGGATGAGACACGGAATGGATGAAGATGAATGAAACTGGGCAAGGATGTGGAAGGAAGCGGCCGTGGCCTGTCAGAAGGTACTGTCCCAGCATTTGCCTGGTGTTGAAAATGGGAAACAACGGAAAACCATTTCAAGGACGGCCGACGGTGGGCCTCGAACCCACGCGTCTACCGAGTCAGCAGAGAGCTTGGCCCCATGGCCTAACGCTGCGCTTTAGCCAGCGTAGCCACTGCTGTCGGTTATAATAATAATAATAATAATAATAATAATAATAATAATAATAATAATAATAATGAAATGAAAATCCACAGTCTGCTTCCAGTCTCCGACCGGGTCAGGAATGGAATGAATGAAGCCCCCATCTAGCGGCGAGGATATGAACTGTGCCGGCTGCCGAAGCCTGTCGCACTCCCCTAGGGCAATGATTAAATCAATGACAGATGAAATGAGATGATAGTGGAGAGTGTTGCTGGAATGAAATTTTTGACAGGAAAAACCGGAGTACCCGGAGAAAAACCTGTCTGCCTCCGTTTTGTCCAGCACAGATCTCACATGGAGTGACCGGGAATCGAACCACGGACCCAGCGGTGAGAGGCCGGCATGCTGCCGCCTAAGCCACGGAGGCTCAATAATAATAATAATAATAATAATAATAATGGTTTTACGTCCCTTTTAACTACTCTGGCTTTTAGAGACGCCGGGATGCCGGAATTTTGCCCCGAAGGGGATCTTTAACGTGCCAGAAAAATCTACTGATACGGCTCCCTCGCATTTGGGCACCCTCAAATGCCAGCTGACTGCGCCACTATACGAACCTGCAACCTTGGGCCCAGCAAGCGAGAACGTTACCGCTGAGCCACGCAGACAGTCTATTATAACTTTCAGTCGGCCGACTCAATATAATTCCAATTTCTGGAATAGGCTGTGCGACAAAATAACCTGGAAAGTGACATGTGATTATTATATTGTTATGGACTGTTGAAGAAGGAGAAAACTAGGATTAGGAAATGTCATGTTTCGCTCGTTAAGCAAGCATCATCAGATCCCCCCCAGGGGCTCAAATCTAGTGGGACGTGGGTTGGCGGCCACGGGGCCCCAGCTAAGTCCGGCATTGCTTCCACTTACTTGTGCCGGCCTCCTCACTGTCTTCTTTCCTTTCGACCTCACTTGGTCAACTCTTGTTCTCTTCCGACCCCGACGGTCTTAGGGAATCCGAGGCCTATGGAGTCTCTTCATTTCCCGCCTTAATTGGCCCTTGTCTGATCTTTTCTGATACCCTCCTTCTGCGAGGGGTCAGCCTTCTTTTTCTTTTCATGTTTTCTCCTGCCTTCTGCTCAAGGCCCTCAAGGAGGCCGGGTGTATGTAGCCCCACCACTTGTGGTGCACCATAGATAATGCTACACCCTCAGGAGCTCACGGCTGGTGAGTTCGGGAGTTGGCGACCCCGAGGGATTCCTGAGCTGGGTCCGTTTTCCCCTTTTGTCCCTTACCTGTGGGGTACACCCTCTTTCACTTTCATATCTGTCTTTCATGGCTCTCCTTCCTTCCACGTCCCTCAATCGGCATTCTTTGAGGATTGAGGGCATTTCTTTTCCTGCTGTCCTTTATTTGCCTTATTCTCCTTTGGTTTTCCATTTCTTCTTCTAGTATGTAGGTTAGTAGTTAGTTTTAGTTTTAAGTTCATTTCATTTTCATCTTCACGATCACCCAAACCATCAGGGGCCGATAACCTAGATGTTAGGCCCCTTTAAAACAACAATTATCATTATCATCATCATCATCATCATCATCATCAGATCCAAATCTTAAATACAAATGACTCTACAAAACACTACCAAACCTACAGTGACACCCACAAACAGACTCTAACCTCCAAAAACGAACCAAAAAATATATATTAAAAAATCCGTCCGAAAACTTAGTAAGTGTGGTAATTATTACTGATAATTACATTAAAATATTCTATGCCCAGAATCGCGGGTTCAAACCCGGGCGAAGTCGTCGGATTTTTTAAGAGCGTTAAAAATCCCTCAGTATGCCTTCCTTCGGAGGGGAAGTAAAGCCGGCGGACCCATGTCATATATTTATGACATGAAAAAGAACCTTCCACTAACTACACTAGCAATTTTAGTAGGTTTAGAAAGTACAAGTGAAGCAGGTTACACATTATCTGACGATGTGGCAGATTTTGAGATTACGCAGGAGTAGAATGAGGACGTGGAAGCTAAAATTTGTAGGTTAGTTTGATAACGCTTTATTAGTTCCAACGTTCGCCACCAGGTGGTGACTGTGATGGCATTTAGTAGCCACGTCCGCAGCTAGGTGTCGTGGACGGTAGAATTTGGTGGCACAAGTAGGAAGTACTTAAAAAGATTAATCGTCTGCAGTCCTTCTCAATGAATCACAGATAACACACACTAATACAGTCATCACAATTAACACCGGTTATCAGTCAAATTCTACACACACCCAAAGTACACGGGGCTACATGACCGCGTTGTCGCAGCCCCTAAACTTAGGAACCAACCAACCAACCAACCAACTACATTAAAATATATAGTTCTTTTTTCGTGTGCTTCATGCCTTAATATTTATCAGTAATAATTACTACACTTACTATCTTAATTACATGACCTTTATTTCAGGTTATTTTTTACTTAATCCAGTAATTGGACTTACTTTGTTTTGACCGAGTGAATGTTGCAAGATCAATTGAAGGATATTAACTTATGATTCAAGCTCTAGCCTCTTCTGACCCAAGACTAAATATGTAGCTGAAATGTTCTGGTTCAGTCTTTCTTATTAAATAACAGCGCAAAGGACTCACATTTGAAGACAAAGGACATATTTTGAATTTATTACTCTACAGGGTGTATCAAAATTGAATATCGGGGTTTTAAGGCTTTGTAGTATTTATTACAGTTAACGTACGGTCATAATACATCAAATGAAAGAGCAACTCAAACAGTTTCTGCTACAAGTATTCCTACTTGTGCGCATGCACATGCACTGGTTCCTCCGTCTGCCATTAGAAGCGCTAGCAGCCAAGATGGCGACTACGGAGCAGAAAGTTCTTTGTGTTTTACAGTTTTCAAGGACTGAATCTGCAGTTACAGTGCAACGTGCGTTCCGTATTACGTTCCGAATGAGAGAGCTTGTTTCGCATGGCCTCCACGTTCACCCGATCTGACGCCATGCTATTTTTACCTTTGGGGGTTCGTAAAGGATCATGTGTAATGTGTATGTGCCTCCGCTACCAGCTGGCCTAACCGACTTAAGAAACAGGATTGAAGCACTTGCAACAATTACTCCAGATACACTGGGCAAGATCGGCTTTCGACTCGATGTGTGCCGTGTGACGAATGGAGCTCACATTGAACACTTGTAGGACAAACTGTTTGAGCTGCTCTTTCATTTGATGTATCATTCATTATTGTACGTTAACTGTAATAAATATTACAAAGCCTTAAAACCCCGATATTCATTTTGATACACTCTGTATTTAAATTACACATCACATTGCCGATCGGCGTAGTTAAGAGCGCCATGTGATGGCCATAGTGTGTTACTATCTTCGGACTGTAAAAACGAATGGGTTTGAATCCCTCAGTCAGACATTCTTGAAATGGTTTTCCGGGGTTTCTCGTTTCCAAATCCAAGCGAAGCTGGGACGGTACCTTCTAGCAGGCCACGACCGCTTTTTTCCAACTTCTTGGCCAGTTTAATTCACCTCCACTCATTTTTATCTCTCAATAACACCCCTAATGAGTTAGGTGTCGGGAAGGGCATCAAGACGTAAAAACCATCCACAAACATAAGACTCATCTCTCTTCGCCCACCAACCCCATATAAATGGGAATATTAAGGGGTAGAATTCGTTCAGAATTCCCATAATACCAATTGCTGCTGAGAAAAAGTATTAAAAGTGAAGATGCACATAATTATGTTTACCCTGAGGCCTGAAGAGGCTAGAGCAGCTCAAGACAGGTTCATCGGTGGGAGTGACCTTACCAGTGTTTTCAACATGAATTCCCCGTCAGATTTAAGGCAAAATTATGTCAAAAACGCATCAAAATCAACATATTTCACAGGTAAATCTCAAATATTATATATCCTTACACTGGAGAGCTGCAAGGCGGTGTAGTGCGATTTGCGTACGTGCTAGTTGCATACACCGAAATAACATTTAACAGCAATCCTTTCAAGAAAGAAAAACAATTTAAATAAACAACAAGATGTTCAGTAAAGAACATATAGCCTACTTTCTCCTAAATGCATGGATATTGTTATAACTCTTTGTCCTTTTCAAGGAGTTTAATTGAATGTTGTTTGTAGTAGCTTGTTGAAATACAACGTGTTATACGGATATCAACCATAAATATGGGGTGTCCTTTGCTAGTGCTACCTCTGTACCAAATTTCGTTCAATTCGGTTTTACCGTGTTTGAATTGATAGGGGGAATCGATTTCCACACATACATGGCCGCCATATGCAAACTATTGGACTGATGACCTTGTATCTTGGTCAAAGAACGCTTCTCACATAAAGGTATCTTGTTGCAAAATTTGTTAGAGATCAGATTATTTGGTTGGTCGTAATTTGATTTAAGCTTTTAACATTTGGGTGGCCGCCATTACGTTTCCTTTGCAAGTGCTACCTCTGTACCAAATTTCGTTCAATTCGGTTTCACCGGTTTGAATTGATAGGGGGAATCGATTTGCACACATACATGGCCACCATCCGCAAATTATTGGGGTGATGACCTTGTAGTTCAGTCAAAATATTCTTCGTACATGAAGGTATACTGTTGAAAAATTTGGTAGAGATCAAATGATTAGGTTGGTCGTAAATTGATTTAAGATTTCAACATTTGTGTGGTCTCCATTACGTTTTCGTCAAGATGGTGGCAAAATAAAACATGACATTGAGGTGCCCTTTGCTAGTGCTACCTCTGTACCAAATTTCGTTGAATTCCGTTTCATTGTGTTTGAATATATAGGGGGAATCGATTCGCACACAAACTTGGCCACCATCTGCAAATTATTGGGCTGATGACCTTGTAGTTTGTTCAAAAGATTTTCCATACATAAAGGTATAATGTTGCAAACATTGGTAGAGATCAGACGATTAGTTTGGTCGTAATTAGATTTAAGCTTTTAACATTTGGGTGGCCGCCATTACGTTTCCGTCAAGATGGCGGCGATATAAAACATGACCAGGCTTCGGATAATTATGCACTTAAAAATGCCAAAATATGCATGCAAATATGCACTAAAAAGTGTCTAAATAAGCACTAAAATATGCATTAAAAATAAGCATATATCTGATATCAATTACTGTTTTATATTACAAGAAATTAATGTTACATATTAAATATCGCTAAAATAAAGAAAATTGCTTACAGTACTACAATAGATTGCTCCAGTTTGTCAATAAAATTTACAAGTCTTGATTACACTTAATCACTGCATGATGTAATAGGTTTTCAAACACAAACTTGCGCCTATTTTCACTTAAAATGACTTTGTATTCAGAAAACACTCTCTCCACATCACATGCCACAATTGGAGCATACTCCAACTTGGCGAAATCAGAAACCTCTAGTATTGATGCACTGTCAATTTTGTCTTTGCCTTGCATAACACCACAAATGCTTTTAAGTTTGAGGAGACCGGAATTTTTCAGCACTACACTCTGCAATTTTTTCGAGAAAACTTGATTAGTTTGGTTCTTTAGGGATCGATCGACTTCTTCAACAATTCCAATGCTAACGTGAAGAGGCAGTCCTCTTTCTTGCAATTTCTTGATGGCTGAAGGTATGCAACGCAAATTGGAACGAATGAATATAAGTTGCTCACGAACACCATCTTTGCTCAAGACTTCTTGAGCTTCTTTAATAGAAGGAGCTTCTTCAGAATCGAGGTCTTCAACTACCTTTTTTACTACCTCGAAATAATTGGCATAATAAACAGCAGCTTCGAGCCACGTTCCCCATCTTGTATGAACTGGTGAAGGCGGGAGCGGCACATCATGAACTGCATCAACAAATTTTTCTTTGCGACTTGGAGCCTTCAGGAACACTCTTTTCACTGTGGAGATCAACGTGTTTACTTCAGGAAAGGAAGCCCGGACTGCTTCAGCGACTCGATGAAGTCCATGTGCTACACATGTGACGTGTATCATCTTGGGATATAATATCCCAAGACCTCCCATGGCTTTACACATGTAAGGTGCGGCATCCGTGCAGGCCACGATAACATGATCGTAAAGAATGCCCGATGGCCACAAACAAGAAAGTGCATCATTGAAAAATGCAGCAACTGTTGAGTGATTCACCTTAGGCAACACAGCCATAGTTAGTAGATATGAGTTGTCTCTCTCTTCTTCTTCTCCTAAAATTCCAAACACGAAGTTAGCTACATATCTTTGATCTACGTCCGTTGTTTCGTCTAGTGAGACCCAAATATATTTTCCATGAGCTTTTTCCCTTAGTTTAGCTAACGTTACATTGTAAAGCTCAGGAACGTAATTCTTCCTAATTGCTGATTCATCTGGGACTGGTTGTTTCGTATACTCCTGCAGAAACTGAACTAAGTTCTTATTGTTTAGTTTAGCCAACGGTATATTTGCCGAGAGAAATGCTTTACATAGATCTTCATTGAATTTACTACGTGTTGGTCCAGGTTTAACTAAAGCAGTGGTTACAAGAACCTGGTGTTTTTGTTTCAGGTTAACGTCTTTCAATTTATTGTGTTTCGTTGTTTGAAGATGTTGAATTTGATACTTTTTAGATGCGTTTACGACTGTGCTACAGTATTTGCAAAACAATACACTTCCGTCAGTTGAAAAGTCTTGAAACTCTTGTACATACCCTTTCATTACCTCATTAACAGTTCTCTTCTCCTTAGGCATCTTAAATACAGTAGCTATTTAACGTGCTATGAGCCACAGCCTGTCTAGACTCAACGAAAGTAACACTGACAAGGTAACTATTTAAGGAATGAGGAAAAGACCCTGCTTTACGGGAAATACCAAGAATCAGTCCCCACCTAATTGCATTGCAGGTAGACAAAGCTATGGCCGGATGGAGGGCTCGTGTTGCTAAATTTAAACACGATGCAAACCCAGCAATGCTCAACATTCCTGTTACCTGAAATACATGTCAAATATTCCAAAAGTGCCCTGCGGAAGCTGATGTCTACACTCAAGATTAAGAATGTTCTTGAAATATGCACTAACAGGAGGAATCCCCTAAATATGCACTGTTAAGTTAAAACTGTCCCAAATATGCAATTGCATATGCAATATGCAAAATGCATATTTATCCGAAGCCTGAACATGACACTGAGGTGCCCTTTCCTAGTGCTACCTCTGCGCAAAATTTCGTTCAATTCGGTTTCACCGTGTTTGAATAGATAGGGGGAATTGATTTGCACACAAACATGGCCGCCAACCGCAAATTATTGGGATGATGACCTTGTAGTTTGGTCAAAAGATTCTTCTGACATAAAGGTATAATGTTGCAAAAATTGGTAGAGATCATATGATTAGTTAGGTTGTCATTTGATTTAAGCTTTTAACATTTGGGTGGCCTCCATTACGTTTTCGTCAAGATGGCGGCGATATAAAACATGACACTGAGGTGCCCTTTGCTAGTTTTAGCTCTGTACCAAATTTCGTTCAATTCGCGTTCACGGTGTTCGAATTGATAGGGAGGGACAGACATTCAGAGTACACACACTCACACACAGACTTACGCACACACACAGACAGACACACATTTTTTCGCCCTGTGTTGATCTCATGTCTACTTTCATTTTTTGCCAAAATCGAAAGTAGGCTAAAAATCTAGTGTGAACAAGAGGATTCATTCCTTTTTCTATCTTCTGCTCTCAGCTCACACAAAAGTCGAAATCTGCATGCCGCATGTTCACATAAACACAATAGGCCGAGCGGAAAAGTAAACATACATTGAAGATGGATTATAAATAGTTTCAAACTCTTTTGCGGAATTATAATGATATATTATATTTATATACGCGCTACTCACAGTGGTGGATTATCACAATTATGCGACCGCTACCAACCGTATAGGCCTACTCATGCCATGAGCACGTGGTTCTTCAGTGTGTATATATATATATAATTCGTTGAGGCCATCTAGGACCACGTTAAGTCTTGCTACACTTGGCAATTTGTTTCGCCTTCCTCTGAGCCCAGAATTCCCTCATTCTCTGTGAGTGGGCCATCTTGCGCTCCGCTGTCCAAGTGGTACCTTGTCTTCTTTTCGGGTTCGATGTCTCGTCTCGGGTTAGCCCATTAGTCAGTATCTTTTTGCGGAAGAGATCTCTATTGAAGGCGTCGTCGGGTTTTAGATGCAGCATTTTGAGGTCGTCTTTGGTATTCATAAACCAGGGCATTGTGGTTTTGGGTTTGGAGTCAAAGAAATGAAAAATCTGTTTAGTCAGCCTGTTTCCGTCCATTCGTTTGAGATGACCGTAATACCGTGCCCGCCTTTTACGAATCGATTCTGAAATTTTCTCTATTTCACTGTAGACTTCTTTGTTGGATTTTTTATAGTGGATACCATTCTTGTAATTTGATCCCATTATACCTCTGACGATTTTGCGCTCTTTTTTCTCCAGTTCTTCAGTGTGTAAATAGTCTTATTAGAACACTTGTCATTAGGGAAGCTGGCAACAGGAGCTGTCAAACAAGTGCCAATACAGTAAACGAGCTTTTGGAGACGATATGAACATTTCCGTAGCAATGAGAGAAGTGAACGTTCCTCCCCTATTAACCATGCTGCAGCATATGGACTCGCCCGCATACGGAACTCGTTTTCTACGCATGCGCCATCAGGTAATAATAGCGGCGTATGATAATTAGGGCTCGGATTTTTAGGTGCTAAAAATCGGAGAAATATTTATTTTTTATGTATTAAATATTTCTGAAATATGTGACAAAAAAGTAAAAACATTTAATTATAATTTAGTTTATTAATGACAATATAAACAATATGCAGTACTCACGAATGCAATTTATGCTATGCCTCACTGACTACTGAAGAATTACAATACACAACGAGATACATCTTCAGGTTGTCCATCACAAATGACCGACAATTATCGCGAAACACTTCTTCTCAAGGCGCGAAACTGCGGCAATATGTTTCTTGCCCTCGAGGTGTGGTGTAACTTGAGATCGCTGTTCAGCCTTGATTGCTTTCCCCCATGGTTGGAAGAACAGAACGCTCCCATCAGAAGTAACATTATCCTTAAATTCTGCAACATACTGCTGCAGACGATAACTTGTAGTTGCTTTTACTTTTGGCATCCCCGGCTTCCACAGTGAGTGGGACGGGTCGACAAGATAAGAAAATGACATCTGCAAGCTGACATAGCCTACGCTCTGCATGAAGACTAGATAGCTCACAGGTTCTTCCCCATTGAAGTAACTCAGAACAAAAATGCAATAAACTGAAAGATCTAGCATGCTGATTTAAAAAAAATGTAATATTATGTCTTTTTATGTGCTAATAAATGAAAAGCAGGAATTTATGTATTTATAGGCAAAATGTTTAAAATATGTATTTATATTTAAAAATATATGTATTTACCTAAAAATCCGAGCCCTAATAATAGTATAATGCTGTCGTTTCTGAGAAGCCAGTGAAGTCCCGAAGTGTCGATGAATAATGGACTCACTCGGAGGTGACACCTGTCAACTGCTCCCTTGTCTGTCGTGAAGCGTAACAAGCACGCTCGCTACTGCAGCAAGTTTCATGCGCCTTGGGACATGTGTTTTGTTATGACTGGGGTAGGCACCACTCCACTTGAAATCAGGTACCATCTCGACATCTTTCTTGGAGTAAGTGAGGCAAACCCGAGAGAAATCCACACTCAGAATGGCCGCTTGGCCACGGTAAAGATCGTACGTAGACTTAAAAAAAAGGAGATAAAATCCCTATGGGCCGGCCGAGAATCGAATCCGGGATTTTATTAATACAGCCAATGGCCATTTCCGCCATTTGCCTGGTGATGAAAATGGGAAACCACGAAAACCATTTTCAGGATGGGCGTGTAGGAGATAACGCAAGAGATGGAAAATGTAGAGGCGATCAATGATGATAAAATGACAAGAACGATGCCGGTGAATATATATAATTTGACAAAAGAAAGATAAAGGAGAAATACGAAAGATAAAGTGATGACTTGATGATGGCGATACAAAGATGGAGGGGTGACGATATGGTGATGTGAATTAGGCCTATAAGCGAGGAAAAAATTCAAACACCCAGTCCTGGAGCCAGGGAAACTAACGGGACAAAAATCCCACGACAGGCCGTGAAGCCGTGAATCAAACTCGGTTCCTTCGGATCGAACGGGAGCGACGCATTCAATTGGCACGAAGCTGACTATGACTACTACTACTGGAAGGAAGGAAGCTTTTAGTTTTACGTGACCGTTAATCATGCGATCATGATCCACGGGACCTCCTTTTTACGTGGAATCCGAACCACAGGACTTGGCATTTCAATTCGAAAATCTCACATGCATTGACCGGGAATCGAACCGGGTCCACCTTGGTGAGAGGCCAACAGCTTGACCGCTGCGCCACCAAGCCCCCATCTACTACTACTACAGGATCAGAAAGAGAGATTGAAACGAAATGCCCTCAACCCACAAAGAATGAGAAATGGAAGACTTGAAGGGAAGTGGGGTCATGAAAAGGCAAATATGAAGGGGTACGTTCAAAGTCACTGGAAAATGAGGGGGAAAAAACGTAGGAAGAACAACAAAGTATGTCTGTTCTCTCTCTCTAAAAAAAAAGAGGTTATCAGGAAAGAAACGACAGGGGTCAGTTAAGGCGAGAAAATGAAAAGCACCCTAGACCTCAGATACCCTTATACCGTCGGAGTCAGAAGAGAATAAGGGTGGTTGACAGGAAATTTGAAATAAAGGAGCCTGGCACAAGTAGGTTGAGCTCAACTGGGGCAATATGGCCGGATTTGTAGGACTGTTAGTATTCTCTAAAACAACCAATGTCCACACAGCCGCAGGTTTATCATGAGATGGGTCAGCTGGACGCCTATCTTAAGCCGGGATTACATCATGGAAACAAGAGTATCTTAAGCCGTGATTATATCATGAAACAAAGAGCTCTACAAGTGTGTATAGGCAGGCACACGTGGTGCTGGCAGCTTCTTGCTTCCGTCATTCTGCTTCACCAACTGATTTTGAGGGCCAAAATATTCAAAACATGTACAAATAAAAATATTAAATATATACTCTATAGCCTATAGTGAGTCTCTTATTAACGTTTAAAGCTCTCTATAGCGACGTAGATGGCATTGAGACAACTAATTTGATATAGGACACTCAGGGTCGCAAGTGTCCGGAAATACCTTAAAAGTGAACCACAACTGTCGCACACGCAGACTCGGAGCCAGAGTGATATGACATTCAACGTTTGCTTTCGATGCTTTGGTGTGCGGGCCTGTCTGCTCGAGCTGAACAGTCACCTGATAACGTCATATGTTTAACAGTGTGTGATTTTCGAGAAACTTGGCATTCAATAACTCCGAAGATATTGCTGCAATCAACCTGAAATGTTGTACGGTGATATAGTTATGAGTTCACGTAGCCTACGTGACTATCAAAAATCTGATAAGCTGAAAACCAACATGGCGGCCACGCAAGGTACGAATATTTAAATGGGCTTTTATCGTGACTTAATCATCCTCGCGCAGTAAAACTTGACATGGTAAATCTTTATTCAAGTGTAGTATATTGGTGTCTAATGGAGCCTAATTCATTTGTTAAGAGATTTTCAAGAAAGTGGTTGTGCAAAATACGTGACTTTCAAAAATCTGATAAGCTGAAAATCAACATGGCGACCACGAAAGGTACGAATATTTAAATGGGTTTTATCGTGACTTAATCATCCTAGCGCAGTAAAACTTGGCATGGTAAATGTTTCTTAAAGTGTAGTATATTGGTGTCTAATGGAGCCTAATTCATTTGTTAAGAGATTTTCAAGAAAGCGGCTGTGCAAAATTATAAAATCATATTTTTATTTCTCGTGTTCTAATCAAAGTGACACCTTTTAGAAGGTGCAGCTGCTACTGGTACATACCACTATGGAACACACTATAACAAACCAACACGGCTGTCCCATGAAATATATCACAGTTCTCGATACCTCCAAACCTGTTACAGATTACATCAATCAAATTGAAATTTTGTGTGGTGATAGAGAACGTTTACACAAGTACAAATATGTGACATTAATAAACCTGGTATATACAACAACAAATGGCGGCCACTCATATTTCAAATGTATCAACTAACTTCCTTGGCAATTTATAATCATCCAAGTGTAGTGAAACTTGACGTGGCGAATCTTTATTAGAGATAAATATAATATTACGATGTAATATTGTTCAATATTTAAATATAAATGAAAAATGGCGGTAGTTTAAAATTTTAAAAACATATATTTAATTTATTTCTTGTATCCTATTTAAGGGATTGAATTGAAAGTTCGTAGATTGACCCATCATAAGTTATTTATTTATTGGACACATAATTCTGTGGGTTACATTTTTAACCAATCCAGCATGGTGGCCGCGCCAAATATTTCTCCAGTCCTCAGTATTTCCGAAACTATTACAGCAATTGACAAAACCCTGATAAGCACAAAAACAACATAGCAGTCTCATGAACTTATATTTAAGATACACTTTCAGGCGAGATAATCATGCAAGCGCAGTGAAAGTGCATTGGCATCTAATGTCTTCAATTGTCTTCAAATATCAAGATGGCGACAGTGTGATATTTGCATTTAAAAAAATCTCATATTATATTCAAGCAATTGAAGTGAAGCTTTGTATAACGAACCACCATAATAATATTTATCTGGTGGCACTCAATTATCTAGCTTACTCTTCATAATATAGTGCTCTACATTCACAGCGCACACGGCAGCTATCAATGTGACAGTCGCACATTAGATTTTGCTCTACCCCTTAATCCTTTATAGGATAGTGGTATCTATATTAACCACTGTCATAAGGACAGTTTATGCTTTCAAAGATGCTAAAGGTGTAATCTCTAAGCCAAATTTCGGAGAATCTTCATACCGAAGTGCTAGTATTTCTAAAAATCAAATATACCTACGTATCTACTTGACGTAATGTGTTGAATAACAATTTAAAAAAAATAAAACCAAAAACATTAACAATTAAAGTGTAAAAATAAAATATAAATATAGAAATAAACATCATAAAAATAAAATTACAATAATAAAAGAAATAAAAAATGAACAACTGTAAAAAGTATGAAAATAATTGTAAAAATCAATTCAAAATTAGTTAATTAATTCAATAAAATATAACAAAATTACATCTATAAGAACATAAGTTGAAAATTAAAAATAAATACATAAACGTTAAAATTAAAGAAACAAAAAAAAACATTAATAATAATATTATAAAAATTAAAATAAATTTAAATGTAAAAATAAATTTAAAACATAGTTTTGCCCTATAAAGGGTTAAGCTATACGTGCTCAGCACCGGACTTACTTGGGAATGACTGTTCTAGAGGCTGAAATACCTTAGTACAGGACAGCTGCACAGAAAAAAAAAAAACTTTTGTTCCAAAAACTGTGCTATGGTTGGCTTTTTGTAAATCGTTAGAAAAGCACAAAAAAAGCTTAACTCTGAATTTTAGAATAATTTGCACGATCATTTTGTCGGAAAACTAAAAAAAAAAAAACATTGAAAAGCGTTTTTCTCTGAATCGACGTATTTTAAAGAAAATTTTTTTAAACAAAAAATGTAAAGGACATTGTCACCTACAATTCGTCTCATTGAGGTCATGTCATACGTTTTTAAATGCAGAAGCTAGGTGGCGCCAAAGTTTGCAAAAAAAAGTGTTTTTTCACTTTTTGTCCTAGAAAAAATGTTTTGTTCACAAAAGAGCGAATCAGAAATTTATTCCTCTCAAAATTGTCTAAAACATTTATTGAAACAATGTTTTCCTCCGCCTTACCGTTCCAAAGTTATAGTCTGCCAAAGTGTGAAAATTGTACTATTCAGATGGCACAAAGGTTAATATGTGTACAGTTATGATTGATACGTTGCGATTGAAATAGATATGATTGTTTGAGCTAATTAACAAACACAGCCCGTGTCCTGTTTGACCGAGCCTTAGGCAGCTGTCCGACACCGGTCCCTGTTTAAATTATGCCCACCGCTCTCTCTGCAGTAACAATAGTAGCCTTGACTACGCAGCGTTGCATTTGCTGCGCTATAACTTTGGAACGGTAAGCCGGAGGAAACAAGCCAGTCGGTCGCGCGACTGAATTACAGTACTCATTAATTTCCGTTCTTATGTCGGGCAGTGCAAGGAGCAATGTCCGGTTCAGCCTAAGGAGGCTTGCTCTACTGCCATTTCGGGTATACAAAAAAAAAATCACCAAGCAACAGTCAAAAGACACTAGAATACTGTTATCGATACCGGGTGAGTTAGCCGAGGTCGTTGCGGCATGACTGTTGGCAGTCGCTCACATCCGGGAGGCGAGGAGGTTCGAATCCCCCCGCCGGCAACCTTGAAGATGGTTTTCTGTGGTTTCCCATCTTCCTTCCAGGCAAATGCCGGGGTTGGTCCCTAACTATAGGCCACAGCCGCTACCTTCCAACTCCTCGACCCTCCCTTCCAACTTTCCTCCCCAACGGTACTTGTAGCTCTCCCATTGGGTGTCCGTCTCGAAGCAGCTACAAAACTGGCGAGCCGAACATGTCATCGGACACTCCCGGCACTAAAAGCCATACGCTAAAAAAAAAAAAAAAAAAACTGTTATCGATAGAGACTTTCTTTGGCCGTTAACGGGAGTTTACATAGTTACTAAAACCCCACCTGAACAACACTTAATTTAAAATATTTTGTAACCAGAATTTTCGGAAAAGTCACTAGATCTACTGACTGTCATCGAATTGGCAACACTGAAAGCTTGTACTTTTACGTGTGTCATCGCCTCCTAATTAGGTGGAATCCTAACCACCAGACGTGTTAATTTACCTCAAAAAACCATGCATGTATTAACTGGTAATCGAACATGGACCACCTTAGTGGAAAGCAAGCAAGCAAGCAAGCAGCTCATTCTCACGGGCAGCGCCAGCTAGCGCTCATACCTAACCTCTATAGCAGCTGGAAACATCTCGTATTGGTGGACGCTTCTCGGAGAATATCGCCTAATTGGGATTCCTTGGTTTAGAGAATGTCAGGGAACTCATTACGAAATCAGGCGAATGAACATATAAGAAATCGAGGATTGCATACCGGTAGCATGTGCGACCTTCTGGCAAGTTGGAACTCAGAAGGTCAAAGAACAGCATGCTTAATCAACTGTGCTACGGAAGCGATATTTTGTGGAGATGTTGTTGTTGTTGTTGTTGAGCTTTGCGACATCATTGTTATGCAGCCTCGTGTGTGTAATCTGTCTGATAACCTGTATCATTGTGACGGCTGTATTAGTGTGTATATATTTGTATAAATAATAATGTTATTTGTTTTACGACCCTTTTAACTACTGCGGCTTTTAGAGACGCCGGGGTGCCGGATCTTTAACGTGCCAGTAAATCTACTGATACGGCTCCCTCACATTTGCGCACCCTCAAATACCAGCTGACTGCACCAGGATTCGATCCTGAAACCTTGGGCACAGCAAGAGAGAACGTTACCGTTGAGCCACGCAGCCAGCCGTGTGTATTTGTAAATTGGGTTAGAATTTGGGTAGGATGTGACCGTGGCCTTAATTCAGGTACCATCCCGATATTCGCCTGGAGTAGAAGTGGGAAACCACAGAAAACCACTTCTAGGAGGGCTGTGGTAAGAATCGAATCCACCCCTTCTCAGCTCTGCCTCACGAGATTCAGACCACAGACCAGCATTAAATTGAATTGAATTTCTTGGCAGAGCCGGGTATCGAATTCAGACCTCCGCGGTGACAGCCAAGAATGCTAGTCACTGCACCACGAGATGGACGAACACACTTTTATAATACTGACTTAATACCAGCTAAACATATTGTATATAATATAGATGTAGTCAGCTAGCAAGAGCTGTGGTCGCGTCTGACTTCCTTTTTCCAGTGTAACTCGAGTCCCAGCTCCTTGAGGGGTGAAGTGAGGTGGCAGGAGGGAAGGGAAATACTAGTCTCAAACGGGGAGACGCCATTAAAATGATGACGTCTCGTGGAAGGGACTGGTGATCCTTTCGGTCCTCCTTTTACCCTTTAATTACGAGGATTTTTTTGACATTTGATAATAATTTTTTGGTATATTGGCTTTCACGGCCAGTGAATTAAAACTCAGCAGTTCTTCTAGGTCTGTGCCGTGTCTTGTGTGTCCTAGGCGAAACCCCACTCAAGACATGGCACAAACCTAGAAAAAATGCTGAGTTTTAATTCACTGGCCGTGAAAGCCAATATAGGCTACCATATTTTTGGAAGTTTTCATAGGGAGGTTATGGCTGCTTGAGCTTTTAGTTCTAGCAGTAAAGAGGCGCAGGTGCGCTTCATAGAAAGGGAGGTAGCGCGCAGTTCGCTACTCCTGTAGAGGTCCGAGCGGGGACACCGCTGATCAGTCAGCTTCGTGTCCTACGCGAAACCCCACACAAGACATGGCACAAACGTAGAATAATTCTTTTTTGTTGAGATTTTTTAAATACTCATGTGTACCTATGTATACGGAATCACATGTGTAAATGAGTTAGATGATTACATTTTTGTAGATAGGTAGTTAGATGTTGTAGGTTTTAGTTTTGGAAAGTTAAATGGAGACTAGGGTTAGCTAGCATGACAGCAGTGCTACCCCTCCGTTAGGCAGATATAGTGGGTGCCTGACCCTATTGGTGACCATATAAGTATAGTTCGTGCACTCTCATCGTTAACGTGCGGCTCGCCTTTGAAATCTAGCTGGGCGGATTAACATTGGTTGGTTGGTTCCTTAGTTTAGGGGCGGCGACAATGCGGTCATGTAGCTCCGTGTACTTTGTGTGTGTGTAGAATCTGTCTGATAACCAGTGTTAATTGTAATGGCTGTATTAGTGTGTGTTATCTGTAGGACCGCAGACAATGATTTCAAGTAGTTCCTAATTTTGCTACCAAATGCTACCGTCCACGACACCTGGCTTGACTACCAGATGGCATCGCAGTCAGCACCTGGCGGCGAACGTTGGAACTAATAGTATTGTTCCGTGCCACCCCCCTAGTGGCACTTTTGTTAACTGGATTACGGTGGGGTACAAAGCACAACACCAATTACTGCTTAAAGAAATAATTGACTTTATTGTGGCCAGAAAATTACACGAATCAGCAAATACAAGCAATTAGGAGCCTCACTCCAGTTTCGTCAAGTCTCTTCCTTGAGCGCTCTTGGCCCTTCCACTTGTCAACAAACCACAGAAGTTAATCCTGCCGCTAATGAGCCTAGTGGCCTTGACAGAACTACATGCAACTTCTTTCTAATGTGCGCCTACTACAGTACTTACGAGCACTTGCTGCGCGCTGTCCACCAGCTGGGAGAAACAATGTCACTTAATTTCGACACCACAATATCTGACACTCAGTGAAAGCACACTTACTCAGAACACGGCAGTCCCCTGTATGTTCCTCACTTCGCCGCTACACTAGGGGTTTCGCAAGTCACCACACTTCTGTCGCTCAGAATAAACGCTCACACTAGCTCGTAAAACACAACAACAACTGCTTCACGGGTCACTCTTATATAGCAGGCCGGTGACTCAATAAATGGTTCTAGATCCATCCAGAGTCCACGGCTTCTCGAGGTTTCCACCGCTGGTCCAGTCACGAATCTTCTGGACTATCCCTTTGTCTGTAGTAGCCCTGTTGCATAAGGCGCGCGCAATACAGGAGGCAAGCCACAGCCCAGCCCCTGGGGCAGTTGTGACTCAAGCGGCGAGCGATGACACAAACTCACAGCCGTAACACCACCCCCTTCCTAAAAAGGCTGATCGTCCCGATCAATCATTGGTCCGTCTGTGTCCCTCCGTAGGCTGCCAGGCGATCTCGATGCACGATCTTCATCTTCGCCCTCGGGCTCCGCTGGATCCTGTAGACGACATCGTTGATCCGTTTCACGACTCGGTACGGGCCCTCCCAGGACTTCTGCAGTTTGGGTGACAGGCCTTTCTTCCGTAATGGGTTGAAGAGCCAGACCAGGTCGTCCTCGTGGAATCCGCCGGCATCCATCTGCTGGTCGTATCGGGTCTTCATTCTGTCGGTCTCGATCCGCAGTTTCCTCCTCGCGAACGCGTGCACGTCCTCCAGTTGGTCGACCAGTTCTTGACAATACTGGCTTACCGGGATCGGATCATTCCCAGGTCGGCCAAAGGCAAGATCGACAGGTAGACGGAGCTCCCTCCCAAACATGGCCCGGGCTGGTGTGCACCCGGTGGCTTCATGCACGGCGGCGCGGTAGGCCAGGAGAAATAGTGGAAGATGTCTGTCCCAATCCCTCTGGTGCTCGCTGACGACTATTCGAAGATGGTTCTCGATGGTGCGATTGAATCGCTCTACCATCCCGTCGGACTGAGGGTGTAGTGGCGTTGTCCTTGTCTTCCGGATTCCCAGCAGCTGGCATAGGTTTTGGAACACCTGCGACTCGAAGTTCCTCCCTTGGTCGGAGTGCAGCTCCAGGGGTACTCCGTACCGGCTGACGAATTCCTTCACCAGGGTCTCTGCAATCGTCGCGGCTTCTTGGTTAGGGAGCGCATACGCCTCCGGCCATTTGGTAAAGTAGTCGCTGACGACTAATATGTAGCGGTTCCCTGCCTCGCTTAACGGGAATGGCCCAGCAACATCGATGGCCACTCTCTCCATGGGGCCGCCCACGTTGTAGGTCTTCAGTGGACCCCGTCGTCTTCGTCCTGGGCCCTTGCTGGCTGCGCAATCGTGGCACCTCGCGCAGTGGTTCTCCACGTCTGTTCGGCATCCGATCCAGTAGAACCGCTCTCTCAGCTTCTCCAGGGTCTTCTTTATCCCTAGGTGTCCACCAGATGATCCTCCATGAACTTCCTTCAGGACTTCCTCCGTCATAGCCTTTGGAACGACGACTTGTTCCCGAGATGTCTTCCCGTCGGTGCTCTCCCAGGTACGGCAGATGAGGCCATCCCTTACAATCAGCGAGTCCCACTGTGCCCAGTAGGACTTAAACTTTGGGCTGCAGTCACTCACAATGTTCCACCCGGGTCTGGGGACACAGGCCCTCTTCCATTCGGCTATCAGTCCCAGGTCATCATCCTCTGCTTGTGCCCGCGTGAAAGATTCGCGGCTCCAGTTCCCTTGAAGTTCCACAGTAGTCCGTCGGCACAGTATCCCGGTGTTCTCCTCCCTTCGGGCACAGAACGTGCAGTCTTCGGGGCACGGTCTTCGTGACAGGGCGTCGGCGTTAGAATGCAGTTGGCCTTTCCTGTGCTGAATCTCAAAGTTGTACTGTTGAAGTCTCTCTAACCACCGCGCGAGTTGACCCTCGGGATGCTTGAAGTTCAGGAGCCACCGCAGGGATGCATGGTCGGTCCTGATGAGAAATTCTTGCCCGTACAGGTACTTGTGGAAGTGTTCAATGGTCTTCACGATGGCGAGCAGCTCCTTCCTGGTGACGCAGTAGTTCCTTTCTGGCTTTGACAAGGCCTTGCTGAAGTAGGCCAGTACTCTCTCCTCGCCGTCCACTACTTGCGACAGGATCCCCCCTATGCCAAAGTCGCTGGCATCGGTATCGACGATGAACCTTGTTCCAGGTCTGGGGTAGGCCAGAATAGGCGCGACGCACAGAGCCTGCTTGAGTTGTTCGAAGGCACTGTGGCATTCTGCTGTCCACGTGAAGAGTTGGTCCTTCTCAGTCAGTCGATGTAAAGGTTTGGCGATGTCGGCGAATCCTCTCACGAAGCGACGATAATAAGTGCAGAGTCCCAGGAAGCTTCGTAGTTGCGACTTGTCCTTCGGAACTGGCCACTCCCTCACAGCTGCGGTCTTCTCAGGGTCGGTGCGCACCCCTTCCTCGGAGACGATATGCCCAAGGTACTGGACCCGCTTCTGGAAGAGCTGACACTTCTTGGGGCTCAACTTCAGCTGGGCAGCCCGTAGCTTCAACAAGATCTCCTTCAGGTTGCTGTAGTGCTCCTCGAAGCTCCTCCCCAGAACGATGACGTCGTCTAGGTATACCAGGCAGGTCTTCCAGTGTAGTTCCCTCAGAATGGACTCCATTAGCCTTTCGAAGGTTGCAGGGGCGTTGCACAGACCGAATGGCATGACGGTGAACTGCCAGAGCCCGCTGCCCACAGAGAACGCCGTTTTCTCGCGGTCCTTAGGGTGGACCTCCACCTGCCAGTAGCCACTCTTCAAATCCAAGGTGGAGAACCATCTTGATCCTGATATGGTGTCCAGCGTGACGTCGATCCGGGGTAGAGGGTAGCTGTCCTTTTTCGTGACGTCGTTCACCCGCCTGTAGTCCACGCAGAACCTGGTGGAACCGTCCTTCTTCTTCACTAGCACGACCGGAGAACTCCAAGGACTATGTGATGGCTCGATCACCCCTTGCTCCTTCATCTCTTCTACCATCCGGTCGACTTCGGCTTGCTTGGCGAGCGGGACACGTCGGAATGGGGCCCTAATCGGTGCGCTGTCCCCAACGTCGATTCTGTGCTGGACCAAGCTTGTCCTGCCGAAGTCTTTGCTCCCCACGGAGAAGACATCCTGGAATTCGCGTAGCAGGTCCTGAAGTTGGCGTGATTGCTCTTCGTCTAGATGGTCCTGGGATCCTTGGTACAGCTTCTGTAGTTCTTCTGGCAGGGCGCGTCTTCTTCGGTTGTCCGTCTGCAGGTGTCCGTCCGTCGTATCTGTGATGCGGGCAATCCAGGTAACGGGCTCGCAGACTCCTAGGGTGGTGTCCCGGTGAATCGTAATGTCGTAGTCGTTCAGGTTGGACAGGCGGACGTACGGCCGGGACGTCGTGTTGATGAGAGTCTTGGCAACTAGCAATCCTTTTGTCTGGATGTCCTCATATTTTGGCTCGATGACAGCCGCCACACCCTCAGCAGTTCCGTCGACAATTACGGCAGCGCTGACTTCCGTCCTGGCGGGAACGATGACGTCCTCTCTCAGCCTTACTCGTCGTGCGGCGACGGCCTCGTGTGCTGGTTGCAAAGCAAGTTCCTCACTTCCGAAGTGCAGAGTGTTGGTACTCAGATCCAAGATGATGTTGTTCTGGTCCAGGAAGTCCAGTCCGATGATCACTTCATTTGATACGTCAGCCACAAGTACTGGATGCTTTATCGCCCGTCGACCAATGACGAACTCCAGTGATGCTTCGCCATGTACCGGTGCGGTCTCTCCGGTCGCGGTTATTAGCTGGAGGTTCCTTTGTGTGGGTTGCACTCTCCACTTCGGGATCACGGTGGGGCTGACGATGGTCCTCGATGCTCCCGTGTCGATTAGCATGGGCCAGCTCACTCCGTTGATAACTCCGTCGACCATCAGGCTGCTATTGTCCCTCCGTAACTTCGTCACACGGACTTGGACTGCCGGGGCTTGACGACTGTCACAAGCCAACCTTTGCCCCCCAAGGCTGGCTAATACTCGTTTCCCTGGGCCGCGCGGTTTTCAGACGACTGACTTCCCGTCGGATACCCTCGGCGGCGGCGATCACCGCAGTCCTTGCTCAGGTGGCCTTTCTTACCGCAGGTCCAGCAGGTCGGTAGTCCTCTTCCGGGCCGCCTCTCCGGTTGTCTTCCGGCTGTGTCGTTGCTGGTAGTGCCGCGACTATCGAAGAAACGGCTTAGCGCCTCCATCAATTCGTCGGCCAGGGGCTTGGTCTCGTTGGGTTTTGCTGGTTCGTCAACGTCCACTTGGCGCACCCGCGCGTGCATTCTAGATGCCTGTTTCGCCGTCTCAAACTCAAGTGCGTGGCTCAGCGCATCTGCCAGGGTCTTATTGCGCGCGAGTCGCAGCGCCTGTTGAGTGTCCGAGTCCCGTAGTCCGTCGGTGAAGGTTTGCGTCGCAATCTGCTCCAGAAAGTCGGCCGGCGCTGTTGGGTAGGCTAGCCTTACGAGGCGTGCGATGTCCATCTCGAACTCCTGCAGGGTTTCCGCGTTCTTTTGTACCCGGGTCCGGAGCTGCATCTGGTAGGCCTGCTGAAGATGGCTATCCCCATATCTGGACTCCATATGTGCGATCAGTGAAGCGTAGTCCTGGGATCCGGTCGGGATGGCCTGAAGGACGTTAAGGGCGTCCCCTCTCAGCGCTACAATGAGAGCTGTAGCCTTTTCCGTGCTGTTCCAGTTGTTTATGGAACAGGCTGCCTCGAACTGACGTAAATAGGTGCTCCACGGGACCTTTCCGTCGAAGGTTGGGGGCGTCACTCTGCTCTGTCCCGTTCCTGGTGTCCCCGGTGTACCTGTGGGCGGGCGTCGGCGCAGCTCGGCAACTTCCTCTTGAAGAGCGTTGACTTTCTCTTCCACCCCCGTGAGTGGGCGTTGGCGCAGTTCGGCTACTTCCTCTTGTAGGGCTTTGACTCTCTCATCCACCCCGGTCGGCGGGCGTCGGCGCAGCTCGGCGACTTCCTCTTGTAGGGCTTTGAATCTATCTTCCATCCCTGTCGGCGGGTGTCGGCGCAGCTCAGCAAATTCCTTTTGTAGAGCGTTGAATCTCTCTTCCACCCCCATCAGCGGTCGTTGGCACAGCTCGGCAACTTCCACTTGCAAGGCGTTGAATTTCTCCTCCACCCCCATCAGCGGGCGTTGGCGCAGCTCGGCAACTTCCACTTGCAAGGTGTTGAACTTCTCCTCTACTGCCGCGACTTCCTCACGTAGGCCCTGTTCTAATTTCCTTTGGCTCTCCTCTAATTTCGTCAGCAGACACTCTTCCAGATTTTTCTGGCCATCCAGAAATTTGGCGGTTAGGTCCTCTGCTAACTTATTCTGGCTGTCTTCCATCTGCTTCAGGTCCTCCGCTAACTTATTTTGGCCTTCTTCTAATTTGGAAGTTAGGTCCTCTGCTAACTTATTCTGGCTGTCCTTCAGGTCCTCTGCTAACTTCTTCTGGCCGTCTTCCATTTTGGCAGTTAGGTCCTTGGTTAAATTCTTCTGGCCGTCTTCTATGCCATTTAACTTTTCTAGCAATGCTGCCAATTGCGCCTCCATTTTAGTTGTTTGCCTTGTAAAGGGCATGCACTCACAGGAAAATTTTAAAAAAATTGACCTGCTCGGGTTTTGAAACCAGGACCGTCAGGTGTTGTGCTTGAGTTCGTAATCCCGCTTCTGACACCAGTTGTTCCGTGCCACCCCCCTAGTGGCACTTTTGTTAACTGGATTACGGTGGGGTACAAAGCACAACACCAATTACTGCTTAAAGAAATAATTGACTTTATTGTGGCCAGAAAATTACACGAATCAGCAAATACAAGCAATTAGGAGCCTCACTCCAGTTTCGTCAAGTCTCTTCCTTGAGCGCTCTTGGCCCTTCCACTTGTCAACAAACCACAGAAGTTAATCCTGCCGCTAATGAGCCTAGTGGCCTTGACAGAACTACATGCAACTTCTTTCTAATGTGCGCCTACTACAGTACTTACGAGCACTTGCTGCGCGCTGTCCACCAGCTGGGAGAAACAATGTCACTTAATTTCGACACCACAATATCTGACACTCAGTGAAAGCACACTTACTCAGAACACGGCAGTCCCCTGTATGTTCCTCACTTCGCCGCTACACTAGGGGTTTCGCAAGTCACCACACTTCTGTCGCTCAGAATAAACGCTCACACTAGCTCGTAAAACACAACAACAACTGCTTCACGGGTCACTCTTATATAGCAGGCCGGTGACTCAATAAATGGTTCTAGATCCATCCTGAGTCCACGGCTTCTCGAGGTTTCCACCGCTGGTCCAGTCACGAATCTTCTGGACTATCCCTTTGTCTGTAGTAGCCCTGTTGCATAAGGCGCGCGCAATACAGGAGGCAAGCCACAGCCCAGCCCCTGGGGCAGTTGTGACTCAAGCGGCGAGCGATGACACAAACTCACAGCCGTAACAGTATGATATCAATTCTAACCTACACATTTTGGCTTCAGACAAGTGTAGTTAGTGGAAGGTTCTTTTTCATGCCATAAATCTATGACATGGGACCGCCGGCTTTACTTCCCCTCCGAAGGAAGGCATACTGAGGGATTTTTAACGCTCTTAAAAAATCCGACGACTTCGGCCCGCGACCTTGGGCATAGAAGCTCAGCATGCTACCAACTACGCCACCGAAGCCGCCTTTGTTAACAATCCATGGCTGCCTGGAGCCAAGGCTTTCCCAGCGCGAGGCACAGTGTTGTCAACTTTCCACCGTAGCCACTGAGAGCAAGCAGAGAGACTGGACAGAACTAGGTGCAGATGTACACCTGATACCTGCGTGACACGCGAGCTAGCCGCCAGGGTGGGATTTTGCAGTTCCCGTGGAGTGATAAGAGGAAGCATTTCATTGGTCAACAACCGTCAGTTATTGGTCAGTAGCGAACAATGGTTACTGTTGGCGCGTGCTACTGCCTTACGTTAGAGTCGACAGGAAAGTGAGGGAACACTTCCTGCCTGAGGGATGTTTAGCAGCAGTGTCAGTACTTATCCCTCCCTATATTATTCTGCTAAGGTCCCATTCCAGTTTTGTACCGAAAATAAGGTCCCATTAACACCAACCTACACATATGGGGTACCTACAGGTTCAGCATTACCCAGTGCGTAAGCGAAACGCACTCACTTACTCTTTAAATGCCTCACAATTAAATAAATACCTTAAAACATGTATACAGGGTCTTTCATATAAAATAAGAGCGCTAAGCAGCGGCTTTGTTAACCGCAGCTGCGATCACCTTGACCGAGCTTGTGCCTTGGTGGTGTTAAGGCACAATAGTGCTATAGGGGCCTTTATCAGGTGTGTTATCTGGAATTCCTGTCTGGTCCAATACTGCTACACAGCATTACCATTTAATAACTTCAAAACTAATAAACCAATTTATTCCAAATTTTTAGCACAGTCAATATAAACAACAATAAACAATCCCACAAACTGTTAATTACAAATTTACATTAAAATCCACTTGAAAATAAACATTAAACAACCACCAATCACGGACGTTCTTCAACCAATCAGAGCCGGCCAAGGCTTTTAAACCACCTTACAGCATCAACAGGAGAGTGCCTGGTCCAACTTACTGGATCTAAACGGCACTTCCTGCTCGAACATAAGCTGACATTGATCTTCTACCCTCATTTATCTATTGCACAGCAACTAGCATAAACAATCTAAATATTAAAATTACTCCCAAAACAAAAACATTATTTGGGTAATCGATGACTATTATATTATTTCCCAGGTAAATTAACCATATAAAATAAAAATATTTTTTTAAATCACTAAGATATTCATTCAAAGCAGAGTAGGAGCCTAGTTTATAGGCACCAGACTCTATTTTTCTCCCAACTCCTCCGTATTTAAGTAAAAATACGGAGGTAACACAGCATGAGAGTAGTAGTAGGTAGTCCCAGTGTGTAGTTGTGAGTAATAAAACAGTTGTTTAACTAACATTCTCGTGTGTAGTGGACGTAATTCTCAGGACAGAAACGTTAAAGTAACGTGCGTATTAACAGACCAACCAATGTATTTGGTTCTGTTAGTAGCCTACGCACAGACTGGTTTGATATCATCATCATCATTATCATTCTCCTACTCAAGTTTCCCGGGTGTGGTGTACAAGCGCTCCCCATCTCCTCCTATCTTCATACATCTTCTGTTCCAGGCAACGAGCTAGAGAAAGGTATACCTTTCTCTAGCTCGTTGGTTCCAGGACATCTTCCCATTTGTGTCCTCTCTCCTCCATGCCTGATCTTACAGTCTCTATCCAGCTTTTTCTTGGTCTTCCTCGTGGTCTTCTTCCTATGAGGTTAAGGTCAAAATATTTTCTTGCAGGTCTTTCTATGCTCATCCTCATTATGTGCCCATACCACTGAAGTCTGCGTTTGTTTACTACACAGGTAATAGGAACCTCGATGCCTACTTTCCTATTAACTTCATTTCTGATGTTGTCCTTTCTTGTAGTTTGGTTCATGGTTCTGATGAATTTCATTTCAGTTGCTTGAATTCTACTGTAGTCTTTGTTTAGTAGGGTACATGTCTCTAAACCATATGTGAGGATTGGTACGAAGTAGGTGTGGTACATGATTGTTTTTGCTTTGTGTGGTATTTTGGAGTCCCAGAGAAGATTTCTGATTTGACTGTAAAAGTTTGATGCTTTCTGTGTCCTACTGAGAATTTCCTGCTTTGCAGTGTTGTCTTTCGAGATTGTGCTTGTAAGGTATTTGAAGCGAGAAACTGAGTCTATTCAATCCTTCTAGAAAAATGTTTGAGCTTGTCATGCGTTAACTCAAGTCAACGATGCTATTTTTTTTCTTTCTTCTTGAAAATGTTTGTGCCAAGGCAATCTGATGAGGAGGACCTGTCACAGCACGTGCTCGATATAATAGCTTTGTGATGGAGTGTACGCCACAGTGAGTAAACATGCTGTTGGCCACCACATAAGATCTTCCAAACTAGAGAAATGCTGGGGACTTACCGATAGGCGATCTTTGGCATGTATGTATCGGAATCTCTGCACGTAGTAGAAGACGAGCCATGCCAGAGAGATGATCATGAGGACGATGAAGGAGATCGATACGAACAGTACGGATGTTCTGCAACAAGATGGTGAAATTCAAACATAAACATAGTTCGGGATATCAGGAAAATGAGCATGAAATGTGCCTTTATTAATGGTACTCCAAAATATTAGTTCTTTCTGATGAGGTTAAGGTATATTAATCAATTTCAAGCATATTATTATATAATACGCTAAGGTGTATGTTTCACAACACTCAAGCTCCTAAACCAGAGGGAGTTAGAAGGTGTGGTTTGTACCAAATTCTTCCAAATCGTCTCGATAGTACAGGAAAAATCTTGCATTTCTTGGAAGTCAACGGAAATATATGTATTTGTTTATAAAGTGCTTTTAAACAAGTAAACAAGACGATAGCCCCTGACAGAACGGTGTCGCGTACAGCCCGCATAGCACTAGAGCCGGGCGGGTAGTCTGTACACATGGGGCACACACAACCCATTATGCAAGAGTTCTCGTACGGGTCCGCTAGTTTACTGTATAATTGTACAAAACTTCAACGGGAGTCTATGGTAAAATGGAATCAAGATTACAAATAACCTTTCAAAATAAACAAATGAAAAAATAAATCTAAATAAAATAAATAAATGAATGGATAAGGGAATTAATTTCCAGAACCAGATAACCTGAAACTCCCCTGAGGTTAGAGATCAAAATGTACGGTATGTACCATTTTCAGCATATTCTCTTCAGAAAGAAACTCTTAGAGATAAGGGTATTGTCTCGGAAGAATATCTAACGTAGCCTGTATTGTTTATTCTTGCAGCGAGTACAAAGAGCATCGGTATCAAATACCAAAGCTCATAAATGGCCAGTATCGTCCTCCACTTACGACACTCAAGGTCAGGGTTCTCCGCTATGCGAGCATCTGAAGTCTCGATAGTACCGAATTGCTTATTCTCGGCGTTTTCGGGGGTATCGACTTAACTTTCACTCAAGCCGCTGCACGTGTCGAGTCAAAGTCCTCTGTTAACCAGTGCCGATTCCTCCATGTAGGAGGTGAGGATCATCCTACAGTCAGCTCTCAGCTGTAACTGTAAAAAAAATGTTTTGTAAAATAGTCTTTGGGGCTACCTTGCGCGCCCTCTCGATAAGCTGTCTCACTGTCATTGTCAGTACGTGTAACCAGTTCTACATTTCACCCCTAGATGGGTGAAGTGTGACCTTCGCCGCCTGGAGTAGAAAGCTGAGGAAGGAACCTTTACATCCTCAAGGCACGTGTTTATAGCTTTAGAAATGTATGGGAGCCCTTGAGGGGGAAGAGGCAGGTTTCGTCTGTTTAATGGCGCTCTGAGGACGTCGACTGAGATACTCAAGTCTCGCTATTGGTTGAATTTAAACCAACACTACGGTCTTATTGGTTACGATTTCGCGCGATCTTTGGAGTGGTATTCGGTTGTATTGTACTGTGTAATGTGTTGGGAATAGTGCTGTGTGACTGAGTTTAATATCTCAATTTAGCCCAGCTATAATAATTATCTTAGGTTAATAAGTAGTCTATCCCATTGTGAAAATCAGGAGTCGCCATTGCTGTCAACCCGCAATGTAAACCATTCCTCATTCTTACGTTTTGACAGTAGCCTATTATTTTATCAACTTATGAGGATATATTTAGCATGACTTCTCACACTTAGGAACAAACGTGGTTTGTTAATTCTTTAGAGGCTTTGCGGCATCATGGTCATGTAGCCCCGTGTACTTTGAGTGTGTGTAGAATCTGTCTGATAATAATAATAATATCGTATGGCCTCGGGTGCCTGGTGCAAGCTTTGTTAATTGACACCCAGAGGGTAGCTTGCATGTCGAATTTCGTCGTTCCTTTGAACACTATGAAAGTCAAGGAGGTTAGATACCTAAACTCCTTGACACTACAGCGCTTTCAAGTAGAGAATGGAGGAACTTTGTGTTGGCGGAAAATCCCGAGATTAATTTTGCCATTGAACACGGCCTACTGAATTCAAATGGGTTCTTTAACATGCCAACAACGTATGACATGAGTATCGTGATTTTTGTCGCTTTGAAAATTCACTTACCATGGCCAGGGGCGAACCTGCAATCTTGGGGTTGGTAGTCCGACACTATAACCACTCACCCACCGTGGCAAGCATCTATCTTATAACCGGTGTTAACTGTGATGGCTGTATTAGTGTGTGTTATCTGTTGTATTTTTTTAAATTCAATTAAGGACTGCAGACATTCGATTTTACAGTAGTTCCAACTTTTACTACCAAACGCCACCGTCAACGACAACTAGATCTGAACTTGGTTACTAGATGCCACCGCAGTCGGCTCCTGGCGACGAACGTTGGGACCTAAGAGCGTTAGTCAAATCTAACCTATAATTTTGCTTCACTCAAGTGTAATTAGTGGAAGGTTCTTTATCATGTCATAAATCTATGACATGGGACCGCCGGCTTTACTTCCCCTCCGAAGGGAGGCATACTGTGGGATTTTTTAACGCTCTTAAAAATCCGACGACTTCGGCCAGGTTTGAACCCGCGACCTTGGGCATAGAAGCTCAGCATGCTACCAACTACGCCACGGAAGCCGCTGCTATGGTAGTCTATATAAGACAGTTTAACGTGTGTTTTAACTAATGATTTTTTTTTAGCTTCTTAAGATTGCTAGATCAAACTCCAAGATCTGGGAACACTGGTCCAGTGGTCCCTTGTGAAAGGAAAGGATATCCCCGAGGACGAAGCTTTGAGGACAGAATACTGACATCTCCAGTACCAGTGATATAAACATGCTGTTTGGAAATGGTGTCATGTATTGTGTGACCTTCTGGTCCTCGTTGAGGATTCTATGGCTGCAACGCAGCGCTCGTCGAGGTTCTTCCTGCTAGCACTGCCACCAGAAATAGGCTCCCTTAAATGCTAACCAGCCATCTCGTCTCAGGGAATAACTGGCCTCCAAACCGTACGGCCGCTGAATAATAATAGACACCACACAATTCGCGGTATTACATAATAATAATAATAATAATAATAATAATAATAATAATAATAATAATAATAATAATAATACAGAGTTTTGGAAATTAAGAAGTAACGAAGAAACATATCGGAACATTGAAAATATAACGGAGACAATAAAGAAGAGGCGATTGTAATACATTTATATAGAATGAATGATAGCAAGTTAACCAAACAGATTTTTAAATATCTTTGGAAAAAGAAATCGACAACAGCCTAGTTTCAAGAAGTAAAGAAAGATTTAGAAAGAAACTATGTAAGAGAAGAAGATGCATTAGAGAGAGAAATTTTCAAAAAAAAACATGTATTGGGAATGGAAGGACTCCGAGGAAGGCAATATAAGAAAACAGGCTCAAAATGGTCGGAAGAGAGAAAGAAGACACATAGCGGAAAAGATGAAGGAGCACTCGAGGAAGAAGAAAGAACAACAAAGGACTAAACATTGAAATTGGTTCGTGGTCCTCAGAAGACCCTGACGGAGAAAGAAGAATAACAATAGACTAATAATAATGATAATAAACTCAGTACACTGAAGGAGCCTCTTGATACTTAGATAGACAACCTAAACTAAACTAAATTCGGCCAATCTTCCAAGTGAACCAATTTAAATATTTAGGAGAATTTTTTCTGCCCTCTGGTTTAAACCGCAAAGCAAATAAAGAAAGAATTTCCAAATTACAGAAAGGCTTACAGGATCACTTGGAACAGATATAATAAGTAATCAATATCTCGGAAAGCAAAACTTAGACACTATAATACTGTAATCAAACCTGAAACAAAATATGCATCGGAAACATTAATCATTGGTGGTGCATCTTTAACAAAAGACATAAAGAAACAAGAAAGGAAAATGTTACGAAAAATGTTTGGCCCAGTTTTTACAGAGGGAATATGGAGGAAAAAATCATCCCAGGAAATGTATAGAAAATCTGAAAAATATCTCTCACACTTTTCGGAAAAGACGATTGAATTTGTATGGACACATCAGAATGAACAATAACAGACTAACTAAGAGAATTCCCAACCTGGTCGTGAAATTGTAACAGATCTCTAGGAAATCAACATCTCAGAAGACATTGCACGAGACAGATGTAATTTCAGAACCAAAATCGACAATCACCAATTTGGAGACAAACCCAACACCACAGCCACTATAACTTGGACAGAACAACGAAAGAAGAAGCTTAGCGAGAGGATGAAGAGATTTTGGGCGGAAAAGAAAAAGGAAGCTTTTAGTTTTACGTGACCGTTAATCATGCGATTATGAGCCACGGGAGCTCCTTTTTACGTGGAATCCGAACCACAGGACATGGCAATTCACTTCGAAAATCTCACATGCATTGACCGGGAATTGAGCTCGGTCCACTTTGGTGAGAGACCAACAGCTTGATCGCTGCGCCACCACGCCCCCAAGGGGAGGAAAAGAAGGCCAGCACATGAGCTAAGCAGGTTCAATCGTGCTCCTGAGTAGGCCATAACGATGTAAAAAATAATAATAACAATAATAAATAAAGATGTGGATGGAAGAAAGAACACCGGCAACGTATGAAGGAGCACTGGGCCAAGATCAAAGCCCAGAGAAGACAGTTGAAATGGCGTGGTCCTTAGAAGGGCGATACGATTAAAGCAGAAGAAATATGCTATATAATATCACATTAAATGTGATAAAGAGGAAGTTAAAAAGTAAACATGCCATTAATGCATCTATGTCAAAAAGGAACAGAGAAAGAATATCGCAATGGAATAATAATTATGTTATTGGTTTCACGTCCCTTTTAACTACTGTGGCTTTTAGATTTTGCCCGAAGGGGATCTTTAAAGTAAATTTACTGACACTGCTCCCTCGCATTTGCGCACTCTCAAATGCCAACTGACTGCAACTTTGGGCACAGCAGGCGAGAACGTTACCGCCGCACCACGCAGCCAGTCTATCGCAATACAAGTAGAACCTTGTGAGAGAGGTGTTACAGTAGAGATAGTGCAGTCAGTGTATTTTTGTTATAGTTATTAATATTTAGCTAGGTAGTATTATTATCGTGCCGGCCCCGTGGTGTTGGGGTAGCGCGCCTGCCTCTCGCCCGGAGGCCCCGGGTTCCATTCCCGGCTGCGTCAGTGATTTTAGAAACTAACATGAGGGCTGGAACGGAATGCACTCAGTCTCGTGAGGACAATTCAGTAGCTGTCTGGCAGTGAGGCAGCGCCCCGGTCATGAAAACAAAGATTAACGGCCGAGGGGACCCCATGCACTGACCACGCGTCACCCCAATATCTGCAGGCCAAATGGCTGGGCAGCGGTCGCTTGGTAGGCCTAGGCTCTTCATGGGCTGTAGTGCCAGGGTTAAAAAAAGAAAAAAAAAAGAGAACCCTATTATTATCGTGTCGGAAGCCATTTTTCAGTGTTGCTCTTCAGTCGGTCAACACGATTGTAATGGGTATCACTTAATCTCCTGTTTTTTTTTTGGATTAAAGACATTTTTATTTATTTATTTAGTCGATTTACCCTCTAGGTTGGTGGTTCTCACGGACTCAGCGAGGGAACTCACCACTACCGCCTCTACTGGCAGTGTCATGGAGCTTGGAACATCTGGTCGGTGTGGATACAACTGGGGAGGTGTGAGCAGCACTTCGCCCAGGCGGCCTCATCTGCAAAGCGAACAGGGGCCTTATGAGGGATGGGAAGGGAGGGGAAGATTGGGATGGATAGGTTAGGAAGAGGAAAGGAGGCAGCCGTGGCCTTACAGTAGGTACCATCCTGGCATTTTCCCGAAGACGAAGTGGGAAACCACGGAAAACCACTTCGAGGATGGCTCATTTGGACCACTCGAGGCTGAGTTGACCCCGTTCCAGTCCTCATACCAATTTTCAAATTTTCGTGGCAGAGCCGGGAATAGAACCCAGGGCCTCCGGGACGGCAGCTAACCATGCTGACCGCTACTCTCCGGAGGCGACGATTAAAGAAATACCCATTATAATTGGGCAGAATCATGTTGACCGACGGCATTACATTTCGATAGGTAGTATTACTTGGAAGTGACGTAAAGCTAATGGTTTGTTGTTCATATTATTAGACAACCCAGAAGGTAATTCTTAGTATTGATGGTATAATGAAATTAATGCCTTTGAAAACAGTTATTTTACGTATTTCTTACGTGTTATGGCTCTCGTACAGTATATACTGCATATACAATACAGTACACATATGTCTGGCTGCGTGGCTCAGCGGCAACGTTCTCGTTTGCTGTGCCCAAGGTTGCAGGATCAAATCCTGGCGCAGTCAGCTGGTACTTGAGGGTGCGCAAATGCGAGGGAGCCGTGCCAGTAGATTTACTGGTACGTTAAAGATCCCCTTCGGGGCAAAGTTTCGGCACCCTGGCGTCTCTAAAAGACGCAGGGGCGTAAAACAAATACTGTATTGTTATTATTATTATTCTTGTGTGTATGTTGTGAGAGACCTGCATCATGAATCTTGCTTCGTGGTAGTGAAGATACAGTACAGTAATTTGAAACAACTCTTAAATATTAAGGTAAAGAATCTCACCGTCAGTGAAATATTTACAGAACCTGTTTCGGACTCTTGGATATTAATTAGAGTTGTGTTTTGATTACCGCAGGCAGGTATGGAACATCTTAACTTGCTTTCTATAAGAGCATTCACTATACTGTAAATGGCTTTGCGAGTACTTTTATCTACATACAATTTGAGGTTGTAGAAGGTGCAAGGTTCGCTCTTAGGTTCCTAATCATGTTCACATTGTGCGAGTTCATTTTGAACTGTTCACTGATGGTAATTAATAGACATTTACGAAAGGCAAAGACTGATAAAGATCTCATTCGGTACACGGTCATTCATGCATTACAATAGAGAGCAAGGCGGGATATCACCCTGCGACTTGTCGTATCTTACCCAGTACCTGCAAAAACAGACAGTGATATGCATAACATATTTTAAAATATTATTAAAGATTAGTTAGTTATTGTTGCTTTAAGGAGCGAAACTAGGAGGTCATCTGCCCCTGTTATTAAAGATTCCCTTGATTTTTTTTTTCAATTCATGGGGTACGGAGGTGAAGAATGGTAGTGCACTATCACCCCTTAGCACCCACGTCCCTTGCCGGGATCGAACCCGCTATCTTGGGTTTCCGACGTTTAACCGACCACGTCATTCGATCCGACAATAAATATTTGTAGAGCAACCACCTTGACCCTTCGAAAAATTAAAAAATACGAGCCTTACAGTAGTCGCATACGATGTGTAACATCCGACATGTTATCCTACCTTGAAGTTGTTACCGTTTTTATTATCCTTGACATTCATCAACACACAAAAAATCTTTTTTATTTCTTACACTCTCATAATAAATAACAATTCCAAGACGCTCTTTTTTTCTTCACTGCCAACTTGATATTTCTACTCTCGCACTGCCTTCTTGATACTCTGCTGTTACATCACTCTCCTGCCAGTAACTAAGTTACGTTAACAGAGACTGACTTTTCTTTCTTCACTGCCTACTTGATATTTCTACTCTTGCACTGCCTTCTTGATACTCTGCTGTTACATCACTCTCCTGCCAGTAACTAAGTTACGTTAACAGAGACTGACTTTTCTTTCTTCACTGCCTGCTTGATATTTCTACTCTTGCACTGCCTTCTTGATACTCTGCTGTTACAAAGTAATCCGTACCTATGTGATAAACATTCCACATGGCAGTGCGTCTTACACACTTCCGTCCCATTTTTCAAAATCATTCCCACAAAAATATCCAGCAACCGAGTGGAAAGATGGTACACATCAAAAAGAAAACAACTTTTAGCTCAGAAAACAAAAACCTGAGTCATTACTCTTTTGTTGCTCCGACACCCTAAACTCAAGTCGCGCTAGTGTTTCCGACCTACTGTATGTTCTTCACGGGATATTTGGTGACTGAACCACTCCATCATCCTGTGTAATTCTGACCTACACGCTGCTTTGCTCAGTAATAGGACTCTTGTTTCGATTCCTGTATGCTTCTTGTATAAATTGATGCAAGAAATGTTATCTAATCACTCCTGTACAAAGGGGTATTAGTACGTGCAGGTAGTGAGACTCGTCCTATTGGTGTTTACAAGGCATGAGTTAATTCGGTGCATACCTCCTTAGCAGTGGGTCTTCGTATGCGTCTTCCCCAGAATGGCTCTCGTAGCTCTTCGCTTTTAGGCCCCAAGTCACCCTTTATCATGGGATTTGTTAGTTTGTTGTTGTTGTTTTTAACAAGTCCCATTCTATCCCACTGAAGTGTTGTAAGAAGCCATGGATGAGCGGTGAATACTGCGATGGCTCTGTTGACATCTCAACCCGAGGTGATGTATTACCCTTTCTTGAATTGATTGCCGGCGGACGAGATGGGAACTATTCTTTGTTTACTTGTGTCACACGTCAGCATGCTTCGTTGACAGGTACAGTTGCGTGAGTAGGATATGACTCAGCTCCAATAGCCTCAGTGATCGTTTAAATGTCCGTGGTGACATGAGCTCCTGTGACGCGCAATGCTGCTTGACTTATGTGCAGAATGCATTCTGTCATCGCTGTGTTCCCCGCTTCGCCCCGCGGGGCAGCTGTTATAAACAACAAACACTGGCGCAGCAACGCTCAGCGGCAATCAAATCTTAAATGGGTAAATAAGAGTATCGTAGGAGGCCATGGATGAGTGGTACAGGCTGCAATAGCTTTCTTGACATCGCAACACGAGCTGATATAGGAGAATATCGTAGGAGGCCATGGATGAGTGGTACAGGCTGCGATAGCTTTCTTGACATCGCAACACGAGCTGATATAGGAGAATATCGTAGGAGGCCATGGGTGAGTGGTACAGACTGCGATAGCTTTCTTGACATCGCAACACGAGCTGATATAGGAGAATGTCGTAGGAGGCCATGGATGAGTGGTAAAGGCTGCAATAGCTTTCTTGACATCGCAACACGAGCTGATATAGGAGAATATCGTAGGAGGCCATGGATGAGTGGTACAGGCTGCGATAGCTTTCTTGACATCGCAACACGAGCTGATATAGGAGAATATAGTAGGAGGCCATGGATGAGTGGTACAGGCTGCGATAGCTTTCTTGACATCGCAACACGAGCTGATATAGGAGAATGTCGTAGGAGGCCATGGATGAGTGGTACAGGCTGCGATAGCTTTCTTGACATCGCAACACGAGCTGATATAGGAGCATATCGTAGGAGGCCATGGATGAGTGGTACAGGCTGCGATAGCTTTCTTGACATCGCAACACGAGCTGATATAGCAGAATGTCGTAGGATGCCATGGATGAGTGGTACAGGCTGCGATAGCTTTCTTGACATCGCAACACGAGCTGATATAGGAGAATGTCGTAGGAGGCCATGGATGAGTGGTACAGGCTGCGATAGCTTTCTTGACATCGCAACACGAGCTGATATAGGATCATATCGTAGGAGGCCATGGATGAGTGGTACAGGCTGCGATAGCTTTCTTGACATCGCAACACGAGCTGATATAGAAGAATGTCGTAGGAGGCCATGGATGAGTGGTACAGGCTACGATAGCTTTCTTGACATCGCAACACGAGCTGATATAGGAGAATATAGTAGGAGGCCATGGATGAGTGGTACAGGCTGCGATAGCTTTCTTGACATCGCAACACGAGCTGATATAGGAGAATGTCGTAGGAGGCCATGGATGAGTGGTACAGGCTGCGATAGCTTTCTTGACATCGCAGCACGAGCGGATATAGGAGAATGTCGTAGGAGGCCATGGATGAGTGGTACAGGCTACGATAGCTTTCTTGACATCGCAACACGAGCTGATATAGGAGAATATAGTAGGAGGCCATGGATGAGTGGTACAGGCTGCGATAGCTTTCTTGACATCGCAACACGAGCTGATATAGGAGAATGTCGTAGGAGGCCATGGATGAGTGGTACAGGCTGCGATAGCTTTCTTGACATCGCAAGACGAGCTGATATAGGAGAATGTCGTAGGAGGCCATGGGTGAGAGCGATACCGACTGCGATAGCTTTCTTGACATCGCAACACGAGCTGATATAGGAGAATGTCGTAGGAGGCCATGGCTGAGTGGTACAGGCTGCGATAGCTTTCTTGACATCGCAACACGAGCTGATATAGGAGAATATAGTAGGAGGCCATGGATGAGTGGTACAGGCTGCGATAGCTTTCTTCACATCGCAACACGAGCTGATATAGGAGAATGTCGTAGGAGGCCATGGATGAGTGGTACAGGCTGCGATAGCTTTCTTGACATCGCAACACGAGCTGATATAGGAGAATGTCGTAGGAGGCCATGGATGAGTGGTACAGGCTACGATAGCTTTCTTGACATCGCAACACGAGCTGATATAGGAGAATATAGTAGGAGGCCATGGATGAGTGGTACAGGCTGCGATAGCTTTCTTGACATCGCAACACGAGCTGATATAGGAGAATGTCGTAGGAGGCCATGGATGAGTGGTACAGGCTGCGATAGCTTTCTTGACATCGCAGCACGAGCTGATATAGGAGAATGTCGTAGGAGGCCATGGATGAGTGGTACAGGCTACGATAGCTTTCTTGACATCGCAACACGAGCTGATATAGGAGAATATAGTAGGAGGCCATGGATGAGTGGTACAGGCTGCGATAGCTTTCTTGACATCGCAACACGAGCTGATATAGGAGAATGTCGTAGGAGGCCATGGATGAGTGGTACAGGCTGCGATAGCTTTCTTGACATCGCAAGACGAGCTGATATAGGAGAATGTCGTAGGAGGCCATGGGTGAGAGCGATACCGACTGCGATAGCTTTCTTGACATCGCAACACGAGCTGATATAGGAGAATGTCGTAGGAGGCCATGGATGAGTGGTACTGGCTGCGATAGCTTTCTTGACATCGCAACACGAGCTGATATAGGAGAATGTCGTAGGAGGCCATGGATGAGTGGTACAGGCTGCGATAGCTTTCTTGACATCGCAACACGAGCTGATATAGGATCATATCGTAGGAGGCCATGGATGAGTGGTACAGGCTGCGATAGCTTTCTTGACATCGCAACACGAGCTGATATAGGAGAATGTCGTAGGAGGCCATGGATGAGTGGTACAGGCTGCGATAGCTTTCTTGACATCGCAACACGAGCTGATATAGGAGAATATAGTAGGAGGCCATGGGTGAGTGGCTGAGATAGCTCTCAATCTTCACACGAGCCGTGACGCGGATTCATTGAGCTCTTAATTAATCCACTTGTATCCCGGCCTGGAGTTAGTCTGTGTCTGTCGCGCTTGTCTAAACATCCTCCTTACAGTATTCATTGACAAGATGAGATTAGAGACCGTCACACTTCGCAAGTAAACCGAGTGGATGTAATGAACAAAGGAATGAAGACTATCCATTCATTTGCAATTGTTTCATTTGTCCACCATCAGACATATCTGTCTTTTTCTAGAATTTCCAGGAACAAGGCTTTGAGTTATGCCCCATTAATAAGCGTCTCTTCCTCACCAAATATTCCAAACACTTTCCTTTTCTTTCTCTTGTTTCGGGGGGTGGGGGTGCAGTGGTCAAGCTGCATGCCTATCATCAAGGCAGACTAGGTTCGATTCCCGGTCAATGCATATGAGATTTTTGATGTGAAATATCACACTCTGTAGTTCAGATACCACGTAAAATGGAGGTTTGGTGGCTCATGATCACGAGATTAACGGTCACGCAAAACTACAAACTTCCTTCCCTTCTTCCTCCGATTTCGTGATTTATTTTCTTTTTTTAATAACTTTTTCGAGTCCCGGCGCTGACAACGGCTTTTTTTTAAACTCAGGGAAAATATGTGTGACATTCTTAAGTATACGAATTTATAATACTGTAGTTAAATGATCCTGCGATGTTTGTGTCGCTATACCATCATCCACTTCTCCCAAAGTGGCTACGTTAATGACGTTAAAATAATATTAATTAATCATAAATATGAGTGTGTGACCTCAGCTATTATGGTGGAGTCATATAGAATATACCTATACGCACCAATATTGACCTTCGATTTCCCAGTTAGCAAGAAAACCACTAGAGTTCAACCTGTGGCTGAGATTTGAAAAAATTGCCTTGTTAACAGATTTGACAGGAAAGGTCTTCAACGAGCCGACAATATACGACACCAGAGTACAATGGATATTTCCGGCCCTTCAGGGCCAGTCTTCCCTAACCAAGAATCGAATCTCGACATTATGAGGAGGCTTAGAGACTAACGACCTTGATATTTAGCCCCTGAAACATCAATCTGAGTAATTACTAACAACACAAGCACTCAGCACGTGGACAGTTCCCTTGAACTTGGCATGACAATCATAATACACATGTCCTTCACGGGAATTATTCAGTAATCATGACAGCTCCACCGATAGCTCAAGCACATTCATCATTGACGTGTTCGACTGAGTGGCACACTTCCCTAATATATTAGTGTTCGATCCCGGTTCAGTCCTATGGCATTTATGGTTGTTTAAATGAGACAATGTCGTTTCAGTAGATTAAATGACACGTTAAAGATCCTCTCCTAAGGCAAAATTCTGAAAATAATTATAACAGTTTAACTTCCCTACCATCGTCTTTCTAGCTTCTGAGATTTTTAGTGCCACCTCGTGGTATAGAGGCTAGCGTTACCGACGACAATCCCTGTGGTCCCAAGTTCGATTTCACACCGAAGTTCAATTTGTAGCTGATGGCTTAACAAGTACTTTTAAAAAAGAAAAGTTAAAATATTCCTATAAATGTGGGAGATGGGATTGGAAGGACAGTTCAAAGCAAGGGGAAAATTTGAAAACTGAATAAAAATAGTTATTAGAATTGTATACATTTAGAAGATGTTTCTGGTAGCAAAGATTGTTGTGTTTCATTGGAAATGTGTATAATTATAATATATACTATCACGATTCGCCAGTAATTACGTGAAATACGGCAGTTTAAGTACAGTATAAAATTGTCTCTACTGTTCTGCCCAGATACTTCCTGTTGTCCTGCTTGTATGATAAGAGTGCTCTAATCATAAGCAATGACGTATAGTCGTAAATGAACAGGGGAATAATACAAAACCCTGCTGCCAAACGTTTTGCAAGGCTGTGAAGAGCCATGTGCCGGGGAAGCAGGTTACCAATGCTGTCCACCTTGCTGATATATAATACTATTGTTTACATGGAAAACATGTAGCCTACTTGGGAACTTTTTTTTTTCGTCTCATAGAGACCGACTGGATTTTTTAGGCCATGTGTGTACGAGCTTGTGGAGTAGCTGGCGTAGCAGGGGAATTGACATTTTCACGTGAGAAACAGTGATCATCTCTAAAACGGTGATCGCAGCAGATATGTATTTGTCAATCCTCTCACCAAGATATAGTCAAGTGTTTGTTCTAGGCAAAAGCGAGTTCAGTGAATGTAACACATACTACAGTATGTCGTATTGCATCAGTGCTTTACCTCAAGTAAGAATTGTGAAAAAATATATTGCAACGTCACAAAAATTGACCAAGCAATTCGCAATAAATTAGTTTATTCAGACTCAACTCTTTAAGTGTAGTGATGACAATAATAATAATGTTATGGGCTTTACGTCCATTTTAACTACTGCAGTTTTTAGAGACGCCACGCGCCGGGGTGCCGGAATTCGGTAACTTATTGAATGTAACCTACTGCTTCTTTCTGCTCCAATGGAAATTTTGAAGTGCTGGTTTGGACTAAACGGCAGTTGGTTGAAAACGTCCCACGTGAATTCTTTTAGAAAGTCTATCGTAACGTTGATACAGTGAGATCGTGAATGATTTTCATCTTTTTCGAAAGTTAAAGGTATGGTTTGGCGGCCACGCCTCTCCAAAAAGGCAGAACTTCAGGAGATTGTCCAGACGTACCCAACTCAGTGGCGGCAGAATTCTTTGCAGAGGGCATTGGAAAGCTGGTGTAACGATACGACAAACGTTTCAACCGCTTTGCCGATTTTGTTAAGACATAAGTACAAAACAAGCAAACATTTAGTAATAAAATCAGTTTGGTATGTCAATCTTATTTTTATACAGTCCATCGGACCTTGAAAAAACAAAACAAAACAAAAACAGCAGTCGTATCTTTATTATTATTATTATTATTATTATTATTATTATTATTATTATTATTATTATTATTATTATCATCATTATCATTATTAGTAGTAGTAGTAGTATTAGTAGGAGAAATTCGAATCAGGTTCACAGTAATGTTGTTTAGTGTCCAGCAAAGTATATTAATAGCAGATGTTTGCTAGATTGGATCTCGAACCGCACGCTATTTTACAAGGTCACACAACTAGTTTGTTTCACAAGGCCTGAACTGTGCGACCAGTAATTTCCTTCAGAGACCTTAAATGGAACTACATCCAATTTATTCGGACGTCTTGAAAACACACAAAAACTAACTTATTTTGAATTAAATTAAATGACAGATTTACTTATATCCAATCACATAAAGCCCACCAAGGAGTGATTGCAAGCCATTCAAGTTGTACAAGGTGTCTTCAAAAAATAAGGTAACAGGAGCTCTCAAGGGTGACATATTCACGTTGGTGTGCGAATATTCCGCCAGCCAACTAAATTATGCTTTATCATGCATCCGTTAGATGGTGCGTATGCTGCGCATACAATTTATATACAATTGTTCGTGTTGGTCTACAAATTCATGGGGAAATCTATAAATGCACGTTTGAAGGTTGTTAGGGAGGTACAATCTGGCTGGTTGGTTGGTTCCTCAGTTTAGGGGCTCCAACAACGCGGTCATGTAGCCCCGTGTACTTTGGGTGGGTGTAGAATCTGTCTGATAACCGGTGTTAATTATGAAGGCTGTATTAGTGTGTGTTATCTGCAGACAATAATTTCAAGTAGTTCCTACTTTTGCTACCAAATGCTACCGTCCACGACACCTAGCTTGCGGACTTAGCTACTAGATGGCATCGTACTCAGCACTTGGCGCCGAACGTTGGAACTAATTTAGCGTTATCAATTCTAACCTACAAATTTTGGCTTCCACAAGTGTAGTTAGTGGAAGGTTCATGCCATAAATCTATGACATGGGACCACCAGCTTTACTTCCCCTTCGAAGGAAGGCATACTGAGGGATTTTTAACGCTCTTAAAAAATCCGACGACTTCGGCCGGGTTTTGAACCCGCGATCTTGGGCATAGAAGCTCAGCACGTTTGAAAGGTGTTAGGGAGGTGCAATTTGTAACGTTACGAGAACAGTTATTCCATGTTCTACCAAAAGCAGATGAATGACGTAGAGGAATATTGTAATCATAGATCCAGAGCCCGTGTGACGATCATGAACGGCAGAAAAAAACAAAAGAAATTGAGAAATGTATTTTCATTGTTGTTATTGTTTCATTTGAGGGGCTGGGGCATAATGGTCATTCGGCCCCGTGTGCTTAGGTGTGTGTAGAATTTGTCTGATAACCTGTTGCATTGTGGTGTATGTAGTAATGTGTGCATATGTAATTCAGGTGAGGATTGGAAAGTAGGCGGCCGTTGCCTTAAGATAGAACTATCCTGGCATTTGCCTCGAGTAGAAGTGGGAATCCACGGAAAACCACTTTCAGGATGACTGAGGTGGAAATCGAACCCACTTCTTCTCAGTTTTGCCTCGCGAGGCTGGGTGTACCCCGTTCCTGCCCTCAGACCAGAATTAAATTTCTTGGCAGAGCTGGGGATCGAACCCAGTCATCCTGGGTGACAGCCAAGAATACTAGCTGCTACACCACAAGGTGATTAATTTATGTTTCATTATGGAAGCGATAGATAAGTAAACAAATATGCAGATTGCATTGGTCTATTTTTAACCAAGAAAGTAGAGCATTCGAAGGAGACACTTGTTAGGAAAAACGGCTCTAAGTGTAAAAAAAAGGAAAAAAAAGCGCAGATTACCAGAATGACAACATGTACGTTTGGTTGGTTGGTTCCTCAGTTTAGGGACTGCGACAATGCGATCTTGTAGCCCCGTGTACTTTGGGTGTGTGTAGAATCTGTCTGATAACCGGTGTTAATTGTGATGGCTGCATTAGTGTGTGTATCTGTTCTTTTTAATTCAAGTAAGGACTGCAACTTTGAATTTTTCAAATAGTTCCTACTTTTACCGCCAAACGCCACCGTCAATGACTACTAGACCTAGTTCAGAACTTAGCTACTAGACGCCACCGCAGTCGGCTCTTGGCAACAAACGTAGGAACCTAAGAGCGTTGTTTACATTCTTAACCTATACAATTTAGCTTCACACAGGTGTAATTAGTGAAGGTTCTTTAACATGCCATAAATCTATGACATGGGACCGCCGGCTTTACTTCCCCTCCGAAAGATATGTACGTTTGCGAACAGTTATTTTCCTTCCTACCATCTTTAGGGCAACGAACTGGCGACTATCACAATGAGATTGAGCGAGATAAGCAGCTAACCAACCTATTTTGAATTAAGGGGGCGTGGTGGACCACCTCGTGGTGTAGCGCCTAGCATTCTTGGCTGACGCCCCGGAGGTCCGGGTTCGATTCCCGGCTCTGCCAAAAAATTACTCCTGGTCTGAGGGCTGGAACGGGGTACACTCAGCCTCGTGAGGCAAAAATGAGAAGAGTTGAGTTCGATTCCCACCTCAGCCATTATGGAAGTGGTTATCCATGGTTTCCCCACTTCTACTGCAAGCAAGTAACGGGATGGTTCCTAACTTAAGGCCACGGCCGCCTCTTTCCCCTTCCTCGCCTGAATTACACAACTACAGCCATCTACAACACACAACATGACATCTTTTTGACTTGTACTTGCATTCAACACAATAAAGTAATAGTTAGTGAGCTAGTTATAGTTGTTTTGAAGGGTGGAACGGCGAGGTCATGTGCCTCTACGGCAGAATAGCTCAAGAACCAAGGAAAATATCCTTAAGCTAGAACAGATACAACATCGTGTCACTAAATCCATTCTTTCGAAAAATTCCGACCTAGACTCTAAAATCAGACGCCAAAGATGTAGCCTTCCATCTATTGAGAATGTATTTACCCAAATTGGTTTGTTATGCCTGCGAAAACTTTTTAATAATACAGACTCATCTGTTATTTTAGACAAAATTTCCCTTGGCTACCGATCAGCTCAGAAGGGCCGCGGAGTTACGCTGTACGCCCCACTACCCAGGACTGAGTCGTACAAACAGTGCATGGAACATCCTACCGTGTTCCCTGAAGGCCAGCAACAATAAAGGCGTACAGTTCAGGAGGAAGCTGCAGCATTATTTCTTGTTCAACAAGTAGGTTGTTCTTCATAAATTATGCCCCGATTCTTTGGTGTGCTAGTGTTTCCCGTGAATCTCTATTTCCAATTTCATCTCTTCTCTTGTTGTTCCTCCCTTATCCTAGGTTAATGTGCATTTTCAATTCCCCTAATCTATATTGTAAATAATGTAATCATTGCTCGATTCTCACTAATTGACATCTTGTGTAAATATGTAAATATAATCCAGTATCCCAAATGCGGGGTGGGGCTTTGCTCTTTTCATAGACTCCCTTCAGTGTACTGTAAATATAGTGTATGACACCGATGAATAAATATGTAATGAAATGAAGTGAAACCATGTTTAATTTGAACAGCAAGATCACTTCACATAAATTAGACCAAACTTTTGGTAGAATTCTACGCCACGGAGTCTAAAGCTCTATTTATAAAATGAATACAAAGGCTATTGTTGATGTTTTTACATAAGGCTTCAATTCAAGGGAAAGGTCGAAGTCGTATATTGGGCCGACCTCTATGGTCGTGTCAAGGGCGTGATGCAAGGACAAGGTCGATAGTAGCTGGCATTTCGTAGATCTAACCTTATATGATGAACGTACAGTATATGGCCGCCTAAAATGGATACAAGGGCGCACAAAGTAATGTCCTTATTTAAAATGTAACTACTGTTCTCAACATTCACTTCTCCTTCGGTTGATCGGGTACACCCAACACCTCGGAGGTGACAAGGCCTCAGCACACTGTAGCCTATATCTGAGCTGAGTAGGGACACCACTTATTATACGAGCCGCCTTGTCTAACACTAGAAAGTAGTAGAATAATTAAATTAATTACTAGTTGATACCCGTCAAAACATGATGGTCATTGGGAAAATATTTACTGAAGGATTCTCTTACACAGTATGCATTTTTTGAACGATTACTTTTTGACACTGTTGCAACTTTAATGGCGTTGAAAAATCGACTTCGCAACATATAACTGGCCATGACTGAAACCTTGATGAGGCAAATAGAGAACTACACGTTCCAGAGTTTCCCCTTGAGCTTTATTGATTGTGATAAAGTACGCCAAGCGAATTGGAAATTGGATTTTTTTTTATCGGAAGATGTTAAATCAAGTCGAAGGATTATAGCTCTCTGCACATTAGTGCCAGTGTAAGTTCTTCAATACTTCCCTTATTTTAAAATTCTATTTCAATGTAGGCTATATCGTGGAAACATCATAAACAATATTTCCCCTCTCCCCCCATTATAATTCCAATAAACAAAGATCTCAGTAAGACGCGGCGGGAGCCATTGTGCGTAAGCGTGGGAGCGACAAATATTACATTTTTCTTTAATAATTTAAAACTATACCCTAATATATATATATTCCTTTTAAAGACACTCTGCAAATCTGCATGTCAAGAGCTCTCGTTAGAATGCATTACGAAGTCAATCGGTTAAGACGTTATCTCAATCTCACGGTAACAAAAATCACCTTAGTGTTTTAAAAACAGTTCAGTGAGACTTGAAAATAGTACCGCAGCCAGGAATATTCAAATCCGAAGATATGACCGCTCCAAGGGGAAATAAAGTCTATAATGATTGAAAAGAAAAAGAAATCCTGAGTCAGGTTTTGACTATGGAACATAGGTGGCTCTGGTGTCGTCTGCCAGATCACTGTCATATCTACGTTATTCAGGAAGCCACCGCTCCGCGCCGCCCCTTAACACCATATTTATCTAAGACTTAAAAATGAGTCCAGGTTGTGGCGTGGGATGCGGTGGTATAAAGTGGCTAAAGGCGCCTGTCAAGTCATACTCAGCAGATATGACCACTACAAGGAGAGCTATTACCTGAAGTAATTTCTATAATTTTGAAATTCTAACTTAATTGTAGCTTAAATCAATTTACGACCAATCTAATCATCTGATATCTACCAAATTTTGCAACAACATACCTTTAAGTGAGAAGCGTTCTTTGACCAAGCTACAATTTCATCAGTCCAATAGTTTGCATATGGTGGCCATGTATGTGTGCAAATCGATTCCCCCTATCAATTCAAACACGGTAAAACCGAATTGAACGAACTTTGGTACAGAGGTAGCACTAGCAAACGGCACCTCAGTGTCATGTTTTATATCGCCGCCATCTTGACAGAAATGGAATGGAGGCCACCAAAATGTTAAAAGCTTAAATCAAATTACGACCAGCATAATCATTTGATCTCTACCAAATTTTGCAACATTCCTTTTTGTGGGAAGCATCTTTTGACTGAACTACAAGGTCATCAGCCCAATAGTTTACAGATAGCGGCCATGTATGTGTGCAAATCGATTCCCCATATCAATTCAAACATGGTGAAACCGAATTGAATGTTTTTTTTTTACAGAGGTAGCACTAGCAAAGGGCACCTCATATTTATGTTTAATATCCGTATAGCACGTTGTATTTCAACAAGCTACTACAACCAATATTCAATTATACTCCTTGAAAAGGACAAAGAGTTATAACAATACCCATACATTTTGGAAAAAATAGGCTATATGTTCTTTACTGAACATCTTGTTAGTTAGATTTATTCATAACTAAGCATTTGCTATATGGGTGACTAATTATGTTTTTTTAGTTGTATTATTTTGTAGTTTTAATTCTTTTTTCCTTTCTTGCCTTTTCCTAAAATTATTACTTAGATTTACAATTATCTACTTTGTATTTATGTCAAGAAGTTTCTGAATTGGGTTTATGACCGGTGTACTTTAAATAAATAAATAAATAAATAAATAAATAAATAAATAAACAGAAACTAGAGGCATTCGAAATGTGGATTCATTGAAGAATGTTAAAAATAAAAACTGGACTGTTAAAGTTACGAACAGAGATGTCCTCAGAAAATCAAATAGTGATCTTCATGTTTTGTCTGCCATTAAATGTCGAAAATCTGCCTGTTTGGGTTATGTATTTAGAGGCCAAAAATATCAGCTTCTACTAGTATTGCAAGGCAAAACGAGGCCAACAAGGACGTGGGAAAAGACAAATGCCCTGGCTTCAGAACATAATAATAATAATAATAATTTTATTAACGCAGCCAATGCCCTTTTATTTTATTTTCAGGACGGGCCAGGGAAGGGATTTTGGAAGGAAATTGACCTTCTTGGCATTTGCCTGGTGGTGAAAATGGGAAGCCACGAAAACCATTTTCAGGACGACCAAGGTGGGATTTGAACCCACGCTCTCCCAATACCAGCAAGGCACGAGTTAGCCCTATCGGCCACTGTGGCCCGATGCTTCAGATCATAAAGGAGTGGTCAGAGACGCAATCTACTGGAGAATTGTTCCGGCTTGCGGAAGACAGAAACACCTCCGCCATGGTGATCGCCTACATTCGGAAACCGAACACGGCACTTGAAAAAGAAGTTAAAATGTCAAGTTGATGGCTTCGATCTCATGAAAGTTGCAAGTGAAGATGAGCTGGAATAGGGAAGTGCAATGCGGCGGGAACACAAAGGCTGTGTGAGGCGACCTTTGTGTTGGGCCCGCAGCGCCATCTACCGCAAGTCATCGAGTACAGGAGTACAACTTCTAAGTCATATCCGCAAATCCAGCGACAACTGACGTTCTAAATTTGTTTTCCCCCGGTTTTTCCACACTCCCTCTAGGAAAATTTCGGCATGGTACCTTATTACTTCAATAGCTTGCCATGGTGGATGAGTGGTTATCGTGTCGGACTACCAACCCCCCCCCCCCAGCTTGCAGGTTCGCTCCTGGCCGTGGTAAGTGATTTTTTCAAAGGCGACAAAAATCACGACACGCATGCCATACGTTGTTGGCATGTTAAAGAACCCATTTGAATTCAGTAGGCCGTGTTCATAATGGCAAAATTAATCTCGGGATTTTCCGCCAACACAAAGTTCCTTCATTCTCTACTAGAAAGCGCTATAGTGTCAAGGAGCTTAGATATCGAACCACCTTGACTTTCATAGCGTTCCAAGGAACGACAAAATTTGATATGCAAGCTGCCCTCTGGTCGTCAAATAACAAAGCTTGCACCCGGCACCTGAGGCCATACGATATTATTAATATTATTATTACTTCAATGGGGCAGATAACCTCCCTGTTCCGACCCTTAAAACAATAATAACTAATAATTAGAGCTAGGATTTTAATGCTCTATAAAACATTGAAAAATGCTGTTTAAGAATGCAGTTATGGCCTAAAAGTCTCCAAAAAATGCCCTGTAAAATTTATCAAATGCCCTTAAAATTTCAAATATGAAACCAGCCGTACTGAGGCACAAGGCCATGGGTCCAGGTTGTTCCGTACTAGGTAGACAAATGGGTTCGAACCCTACCGTTGGCCATCCTAGAAATCGTTTTCCACAGTTTCCCATTTTCAGAACAACTTACTGTAAATGCCAGGACCAAACCTTCTAATATACCACGGCCAACTCCTCGCCCAGTTCTCACAACGTTGACGTCAAGAAGGGCGTCCTACTTTAAGAACCATCCACCACATAGATCATACATTAATCGCATTCCACCCCCAATCCCGTAGTACTGTAATAGGAGCACTAACGGGTAGACATAGGCTACATTAAAAAAAAGTGAAATACACATATAAAATGCAATAAACCCCGATAAGAATTGAAAAATGCATAAAAATACAATAGAAACCCCTAAAAATGCCCTATCCCACAAAATTAGAGAAAATCAAAAAAAGTCCTAAAAATACGCTGAGTTCAGCACTGGTCACGTGTGGCGAAGCTCTTCCCGGTCACGGAGGGAGTCCGTCATTGTGTGTAAGCTAAGGATAGGTCATACAAGATCTACCCACTCGTACCTGATGAGAAGGGAAGACCCCTCACTTTGTACCTGTGGAGCCGTATTCACCGTGGCCCACATTTTAACCGTGTGTGTGGATCTTGCTGACTTACGAAGAAACCTTGGCTTGCAGATGACACTCAAAGTCATATTAGCCGATGACGCGGTAGCTGCTGATCGCGTTGTCCGTTTTATTTAAGAGTGGGTTAGGGCCAGCAATCTAGTGTACATTGTCTCAAAGATGTGTTCCTTTTTGAATGATGAATTTTTGTTTTTCCGTAATTTTTTGTTTATTTTTATTTTTATAATAATTATTAGTTTTTTGTTTGTTTGATTAATTATAGGTCTTTTCAAATTTAGGTGCCCACCTCTAAATTTTAAATTCCATTCCAAATTCGTGTACTTGAATCTGTGTTAAGAGGGGCAGATGACCTTGTAGTTCCACCCCTTAAAACAACAATAACTAACTAACTAACTGGGTTCAGCACCTCTTACTCTGAAACACATTTATGTACAACTCATTAATACATTGGGCGTACCAAAAAAAAAAAAAAAGATACGAGCCTTGCAGTAGTCGCATACGAAGTGTAACATCTGACATGTTATCCTACCTTGAAGTTGTTACCGTTGTTATTATCCTTGACATTCATCAACAAACAAAATCTTTTTATTTTATACACTCTCATAATACATAACAATTCCAAGACTCTTTTTTTTTATCTTCACTGCCTACGTGATATTTCTACTCTCGCACTGCCTTCTCGATACTCTGCTGTTACAAAGTAATCCATATGTGATAAACATTCCACATGGTACCACTGCCAGCTGGATCACATCCCTTCTCGCCAGGAGGGATGCGATCCAACTGACAGTGCGCATTACACACTTCCGTCCGATCCACTTCCGTCCCATTCTTCAAAATCACTCCCACATCCAGCAACTGAGTGGAAAGATGTTACACATAAAAACAAGTAGTTCCATGAAGAACTATACAGCCTATTTTCATATATCCTACTTATGTTAATTGCCTCTATCTACATGCAAAATTTCAGTTTGATTGCTGCAATAGATTCGTAGATATTGAGAACCGACAAAATATTTCGGATGGTCACCATGTTGGATTTTATATATGTAGGTCCTAGAGTTATCTACTGTTACATGAAGATTATTGCGTACGTGTAGCATTCAAACTTCAATCGCATGATTAGGACACAAGAAGTAACAAGGAGATTTTAAAATTTCGCACAGCTGCCATCTTGTGGTTATGGAAACAATTGAAATAAATTAGATGCCAGTGGATTAACATTCGTAAAAGGATTTACTATACCAAGTTTCACTGCACTCGGATGGTTAAATTGCGAGAAACGTCCTTGTGCATATTTATACTTCGCGTCACCGCCATGTTGGATTTGTGTTCACCAGGTTATTTAAAGTCCTATAGGTGAACTTAAGTTCATAGCCCCTATGAACATAAAAAACAGTATGGTTGCTATAATAGATTCGTATATATTGAGAGCCGTCTAAATATTTCGGATGGTCGCCATGTTGGATTGTTAAATATATAGGTCATAGAGTCATGTACCATTAAAGGAAAATTATTGCGTAGGTTCATTATTCAAACTTTCACATCGATCGCATGATTACGACACAAGAAATAAAAACTTAATTTTAAAATTCGCAAAGCCGCCATCTTGAGGTTATGTAAACAATTGAACTAAATTAGATACCAGTGTATTACAATGTGTATAAACATATCCTGTGCCAGATTTCATTGCGGTTGGAACATTAAATCGCGAGAAAGGTCTACTTAAAATTTTCAAATTCGCTTGGCCGCCATGTTCGTTTTGTAGTTAACCGGTTTTTTAAAGTCTTATAGATAAACTTCCAGTAGTGCCCTTTATCACCGTACAAAATTTCAGGGTGATACCGCTAATAGTTCCAGAGATATATAATGCCGGTGAAATATTTCGCACATCCGCTATCTTGTGGTTATGTAAACAATTGAACCAAGTTAGATGTCGGTGCATTACAATGTGTATAAACATATACTGCACAAAGTTTTATTGCGTTTGGTTGGTTAAATCGCGAGAAACGTCTATTTAAAAGTCGCGAATTTGCGTGGCCACCATGTTGGTTTTGTAGTTACCAGTTTTTCAAGATTCACATAAGAGAACTTCTAGTAGTTCCCTTTATCACCGTAAAAAATTCCAGGGTGATATCGGTAATAGTTTCGGAGATATTGAATGCTGGTGAAATATTTCGCACAGCCGCCATGTTGGATTGGTGAGACGTAACAACATTTGAAGGGCACGGTCGGGGTCGTCCGGAATAGTGCTATGAACTTACCGAGTTTCATTGAAATCGCCAACCATTTAGAAGTTATTAGGGACACACACACACACACACTCCTCACACACACACACACACGGACAAAAGGTGATCTCATAAGCCTATTTTTTCAAAATTGAAAATAGGCTAAAAATATATAAAAAAGATGCAAAGTCATCGAAATCCTAGCCCTACTAATAACTAACTACAGTAGGTCTACCTTACTTCAAGTCCCGAGGAACCTACCACAATCCCTTATCCTAATACTGTAATTAGAGTTACAGACATCACTACGGTTACCACAGGTTATTAGATTAATCTACAACACACCCAAGTACATGGGGCTGATGATCAAGGAGCCACAATCTCCTACAATTAACGAAAGTTCTACCGTACTGCGTGGTTCTTAATTTACCCCGCGGAGTAGCCATGTGCATCAAATCGCGCACCACGACCGCGGACAATGACACATATTTCCGGAGCCATGTCTCACCGGATGTGACATTGCATCCCATCCACACAGCTGTCCTTTTGAGGACAACACATAACACAATTCAACAAAACAAAATATTTTGTGTTTGTTGGTTTGTTGGCGCTACTAACGAAGAGTTAAAGGAAGAAAAAGATTATTGCAAAAACGTCGGTATGTGGCTTAGGAAGAAAGCACAATCTAATTCCAGTAGGAGCAAAGAAATCATTACCGTGGCGAACTTGAACTGGAATAGACGTAAACAGGGTCTCATTGATCGGTAGCATCTCATGTCGTACCAGGCTGCAAGCAAGTCTAACTTCAGAACGCAAAGAAAGTATCAAGCTTGAATATGAACTCGGAAAAGTACAGGTAGACTAAGCTCGCTGTATTAATAAACAAAAATACCATTTATATAAACTTGATTTCTTTTGATTCGCATAATCACTGATTGTCCTTGTTTTTATACAGATTTTCAAGTGGTCCTAGTGATCGCATGTATGTCCACACAGTTACACTTGCATGTAATTGAAGGCTCATGATACATCTTGTTGTGACAAATGATGTGATGGAAGCCGTGTACTGCCATTCTTGTATAGACGTGACGCATTTCAAAGTTTGTTTTTGCCCATGATCAATCATGGCGCCAGATGCAAAAAACTCCGGATATACGTCTTCTCGCTTTTGGATGAGTGTTGCCAATAGGTTCTCTGATGCATTCGTGTTGGGTAGATGTAGTTGTGTCCTAAGATCTTCTATAAGGAAGGATTCTCTTGCCAGGAGATGGACTAATCTGGATCTTGTTGTCTTTGAAACTCCAATTGCTTTCTTAATGTATACTGCTTTTACTCTTTCTAATAGACGGCCAGTTAATTTCTAAGCCATACGCCAATATTGGCAGTATTTTTGCTTAAATAGAGACATTGCTGTCTCTAATCTGAGGGATCTTATATAACTTATTCCATGCATAGCCATTATTGCATGTGTAGCTTTTTCTATTACATGTTTTGTGAAACACTTAGCGGTTGTTTGTTTGTTTGTTAGTTTGATGGTATTGCGGAATGGAGGAAAAGTCCCTGGAACAGCAAAAATCTACATACAAGGACAGCAACTAAATATCACTCCTGGTTTTACGTATCTAGGAGTGACATTTCAAACAACCGCTAAGCTCGCTGTATTAATGACTATCCCTCTCATGACGAAACAACGCTTGACTGCCCTCGGCAACTGACCGTGTCTTTGATTAGGCGAGGAAATACAAATGTTTGAAATATTCAACTTTTTTCTTCCTGTGTGTGAACTGCGGAGGGCACTGAACACATGTCCTTGAAATTCCAGGCTAGGAGTTGACGTACTGTACAGTGTTAGTAGGCATGTCGATGCTTTATGGCCAGCAGGGGAGAGTTTAGCGATGTATGAGGCCATCATGACATGAATATTACACAGTATGATCCTGCGGCTGATTAAAGACCATGTGTGTACCTATTGGTAAATCCCTAAGAGGTGCAAATAGTAGATAGATTGCGGATAATTTACAAATGGAATGTGTGACCTACAAAGAGGCCTGATACAGGTCATTCAAGTTGACGCCCGTAGGCGACCAACGCGCCGTAAAATTGAATGATGAAGACATCACAAACATCTAGTCACCTATTCAAGGAAAGTAACTATCCTAAGTTAAAAATACCTCAATCGGGCCGGGATGGACCCACCGGGTCAAGTCCAGCGATCCATTCATAGCCATGAAACCGGGCATTTCTAAATAATAATAATAATAATAATAATAATAATAATAATAATAATAATAATAATAATAATAAATAGGAGTTTGTTCCAGTAATTTAATTTTTTTTGCAAATCTTTGATAGTACTTTTAGCACATTTTCATTTACACATGAAATACAGGCTTATGACATCACATTTTGTCCGAGTGTATGTGTCTCTCCTAATAAACTTCAATTCCATAGAGCGATTTCGACGAAACTTGGTAAGTACTTACTGCTACTCCGTCGGATCCCGATCGTGCCATTTGTCACCAATCCAACTTAAGCGCGCGAAATATCTCCGAAACTATTGCACCTATCAATCTGCAATTTTGTATAGTGAAAGAAGGCTACAAATAAGATTGCTTTTGACTTTCAAACTCATGATGAGCTCAAAATTACACCTGGCAGCCACGCTAAGTTGAAATACCTAATTGAGCTTTTATGGTGATTTAATCATCCGAGCGCAATGAATCTTGGTATAGTAAGCATTTATTTGGAGCTTAATGAATTGGTATCTAATGTAATGACATTGTTTAAAAAAATCAAGATTTTGGCTGTGCGAATTTCAAAAACATATTTTTATTTCTTGTATCCTAATCCACGGATAGAAGTGAAACTTTGTATAATGAACCACTACTATATTACATATCTACTGGTGCATAAATCCATGACATATGTAATACATTATAGATGGCGCACTTGTCAATTTCTGATATATGAATTTCTTCAGCTCTTCAAGAGATGATCCGATATCTGTGAAACTTGGTATATTGAATCAGTACTATAACTTAGTATAAACCTATAGATAGCTTCTAGAAATTGTAGATCGTGTGCATGTTAATGTTGTTCCACCTTATTGCTGTGAGAACGTTATTATTGTTATATCATACTATTTAAGGAACTGTGAGTACTGCTGAGCAAGTTGTGTAACCCTCATTATTGTTGGGCTATTTTAGTAACTGAGAGCATTGCTGAGCCAGTCTGTGTAATTATGAGTGACTACAAAAGCAAATTGACGCTGCTGTAACATATGTTATAACGTCTACCCATGGCAGTTTAAACCGAAGAGAAACATTATACTTTGCAGCAACGATATATGGCATTCTTCTGAAGACATACTGTATAAGCAGACAGGATGAATTTCTTGCTCTTAAAGAACTGAATTATTACCCAAGTTTCAAGTCATAAACATGTCAGAATTTTAACATTTTAAAACAACTTTTTTGTTTTTCAAACATCTTTGGAATGTTTTTAAAGCTCGAAGAAGAGGAAGACTACAAATGCAGCTGTTTACGAAAAGTTTGGGGTAGTTACAAAGTTATCTCGCATGTGCGCAATTACGAAACTTAAAGCGTGTCGCGAAGTTCTGACATATGCCTAAATAATGGCCAAAGAGCATTTGACATTTCTCCACCCTCATTCGAGCGACTGACGATCTATTAAGTTGGCTCAATATTTGTTTGAGTCTAGAAGTAACTCAATAGGTTGTTATTAATTCATTTTAAGAGGCTTGGGGCATCTTAGTCATCAGCCCCGTGTAGTTGGGTGTGTGTTGAACTTGTCAGATAACCTGTATTTATGTGATGACTGTAGTAGTGTAGTGAAGTAAGGTTACGGAGTGTAGTAAAACGCGGGGATAGCCACTGTTAGTCCCGGGATTTGAACCTGTGATCTCCGGACTTGCTGCAGCTGCCATCGCGGCCATGGTGCACGATTTAACGAGCACGTCTTTTCAATAGTGATTGAGTTGAGGGTTCATTGAAAAACAACACCAAACAATAATTCTGTACTGTTGTTGATTCATTCCAGAGCTTTGCCACACCTTGGACGATAGCACCGTGTACTTGGGTATGTTTATTTATTTATCGTACGGCTTTTAGTGCCGGGAGTGTCCGAGGACATGTTCGGCTCGCCTGAGGCTGTAGCTACTTCAAGCGGACACCACTAGGGTGAGCTACAAGTTCCGTTCAATTTCAAGTACCGGTAGTTCCAACTTTCACTACCAGATCTCAATGATACCTAGTGGTGAACGCTGGAACTTTGATAGAGCGTTACAACGAAATCTAACCTAGAAATTTAGCGCAACACAAGTTTAGTCTGTGGAAGGATCTTTTATATGCCATAAATCTATGACATGGGACCGCCGGCTTTACTTCCCCTCCGAAGGAAGGCATACTGGAGGATTTTAACGCTCTTAAAAAATCCGACGACTTCGGCCCACTATCTTGGGCACATCAGTTCAGCATGCTACCAACTACTGATAATCTGTGTTACAACTGCCATTATTAAAGGCTAAGATCATGGTAGTTGAGGGACGATTACATAAAACCAATTCAAGGGGTTCTGAGCACCGTAAGAGGAAGAAATGAAAGAGCAGTTTTTATTTTACACCAGAGAACTCCATTCGGCACGCTGCGCTGGCTTTCTTATGGCGGGCGATGGAGGGGGAAGACTATATGTCTGTCTCTCTCACTTTCCCGTCTCACTCCCTCCCGTATTGCCTTCGCTGTGTTGTGGTTTATCGGTCGAACGTCAAACGGCATTCAGTATATTGTAAATATGAAAACAAATTGAACAAAGATAAAACAAGGAGGTAAAATTAAAAAAGGAGCGAGCCTTTCAGTAACAGTGTAGCGTCTGACATGTCATCCTACTATGAAATTGAGATGAATGGATAACGAACAGCACTAAAGAAAATACAGCAACTAGAGAGCACAAATTGTAAAGGATGTTTCATATGACAAAAACAATATATAACAAATAGGCCTATAACTTGTTCTGGAACACGAAATTAAGACACTACCAAACAGTAGTCAGACCCGAAACTCTGTATGTGGCAGAAACATTTAAAATAATAAATCATAATTGTTTTCAGCAAATATGATATACCGTAATGAATATTTTCACACCAAAGAACGACAACTTGAAGATGATTTATTGTAGGAATATCTTTAATGAGACCTCCAAACCTTGAAGTAAACCGTATGCGATATACATTCCACATAGCCACATGTACGTCGTGGTACCAATCTCCGCCACCGCGCGCTCATTGTTTCCTCTTACGCATTTCCGTCCCTTTTCCAAAATCACTCCCACATCGTAGCCACTTGGCCGACAGTACGTCGTGGTACCAATCTCCGCCACCGCGCGCGCTCATTGTTTCCTCTTACACATTACCGTCCCTTTTCCAAAATCACTCCCACATCATAGCCACTTGGCCGACAGTACGTCGTGGTACCAATCTCCGCCATCGCGCGCGCTCATTGTTTCCGTCCCATTTCTAAAATCGCTCCCACAAAAAATATCCAGCAACCGAATAGAAAGATGTTACACATCAAAAACAATAATCTGAGCGAAATTGCGAAGCCTTAAATGAGTTCCATCACTAGGGCCAGGATGTTGATGCCGTAGAAAAGTTTAAAAAATGCACTTAACATTTTCAGAAATGACTGTACAAAATGACCTAAAAATTCGAAAAATGCACTATAAAATTACGAGAATAAACTCACCAATAATTCCAAAATGACATCTTAAGCTCAAACTGAAAAAGTCAATCAAAATAGATTTCTAGCACTTAACATAAGGTTTATGTTCATTTAGTCTCAGTGGCACTGCATTACAAATGTCAAATGTAAATGATCTGCGGTTATCAGCCAACAAGTTTCTTTATCTCGAAAAGCTGCGTTCAACATCAACTGATGTGATGGGAGCGTGCTTCAAGTGAGGAAGGTTGTTTGTTGCTAACTCTGAGAGACGTAACTCCCTTATATAAAGCTTTGACATGACTAAATTGAAAAAAAAATGGCCTTAAAAGGACGATTTCTCTAAAATATAGCCCAAAAAAATCTACCAAACTTAAAAATATGCTCTTAAAATGGAAAAATAGCACCAAAAAAAATGCAAAACGATGCAAAATAAAAATGACATATTTGAAGACGAGGTGGCCCGTCTGGAGTTTCTATGTACTTAAGCATTGTTTTAGACAGCTCAGTAAAAAGATGACATGTCATAAACATTCGGGCCGTACTTATCAGTATTTCTGACTGTTTTAATTCTAAGCACTTAATCTTCAATGTAGATGTGTGGACAACCAACGCATTGGATGAAGTTTGTTTACTTATATTACGCCAGGTGCGATAGCGATCCCAACTGTACGCGGCGAAGAGCTGTCGCAGTCCTGGAGTCAGGTCAGGCAGCCCAGCCAACAGAGGCAGGAGCTAGCCTACTGGCGCGGCGTACCGGCGTGCGGCGCAGCATAGCTAGCACGCCGAGCGTGCAAAGGCTGGACGCCGCTGTCTTACACGTTATTGCTTACATATTGTTCAAGAGAAGACACCCACGGCGTTGAGGCAGACATTCCATTGGTTGGGAAGGTGACGAATGCCATCCACGAACAATGATTTTGGTTGCTACTGGAACCAATCAATAACTGCATCCTGTGCCTCAGTGATACCTTAGTCAATTTAGGAATTTCTCCAACGGCCCAAACAAACAAAAGTCGCAGCATGCGGCAAATCAGTCGTCTCCTCACGGAACATACGCGACCAATCCGTAACAGTTATCTTTGACAAGCACTTTTCTCTGTATACAGCAACCACTCTAAAGGCGGGTACACACTTGCGAGCTGAGCGGCTCACACTACCAGCCTCGTCGGTGTGTACGGGCTTCTGAGCCTAGTTCGAGCCGACCATGAGCCGCTCAATCTGAGCCGGCTGAAGTTGGTTTTTACAGCGAGCACAAAGGAATCCTCATATCAGTGTGGACGGCAGAGATACATGCTCGCAAGTCTGTACCAGCTTCTGTGAGCCTGTCTTGAGCCGAAATCGGAGAGCGAAGATAAGTTTCTCGTTTCGAGATTTTGTGACCTATTCTGCTTAGTAAAGTCTCAAAGTCAGTAGGCGACATCCGTGTGAAAATTTTATACTGACCACTAACGATCTGGAACTTCATGTCCAACAATAATTCTGACCCACTTCGTCTTTTGTACAGTTCATTGCGTCAATACCGACGGGGTTTCTTTTCATTTTCATTTAAATTGGCCATCATCATAGCTGCGCCACTCGCAACCATCACAGCAAACAGAGTTTCTCGTTCGGACGACATCCGTTTTGCACGTGGAAACAACACAAAATGACTGATTCTGTTGGCGAGCATTATGGCTCAAATAATGCTCATAGAAGGCTGGGGCATGTACTTTTTCCTCGAACGGCTCATGAGGCGCTCGGTTCGCCAGTCGCTCGCAAGTGTGTACCCGCCTTAATGAATCGCCACTGGCTTGCAACCCGTTGCCGTTAAAAAGTGGATTAATGCACTTTGGTCTTGCTTAGACGGGTTCTTAATCGCGCCAGCCATCTTGATGTTATAATACGTGTCTACGAGTAAAGCAAAGCGCAAGTATCCGAACACAGCGCATGAGCCATACACTCAACTCCGTTTGTACATGCGTATTTCCACATCATATAACATGTTTCGAACGGGTTTCTATTGAACACACCTCGTATCTGCCAATTGGCAATGAAGGCAATATGCGTTTAAAGGCATCAAATGCAAGGTCACATCGCCAAATACTGTATGTTGGAAGAACAATAGTTCCGAATGCAAACTGTTTTTTTTTTGTAAAAAAACCTAATACAAAAGCGTGCAATAAAGCAGGGAATACCTAATCCATAATGGACAATACATCATTTTCTTTTGTTGGACATACCAGGCAGGCATTGTCATCTGCGAAAACAATCACGCTGGGACGGAGACATAATTAATTACCTTTTATAGAGTCGCCGCTTAATATTTAAATTAGTTTATCGAACATTGTTTTGGGTAATTGAAAACAAGCCCGACAAAGCACTGTTCGAAACCAGCCAGTAATTTGCTACAAGCGCCTGCCTGCCGCGGCTTCTCTCATTACGCTTGTGTTTGACGGGCAGTAGAATCCATCATTACTAGGGGCACACATAGCTCTTGGTCTTGCTCTGCACATGTCCTATTCTGACGCTCACTTTTCAGTTGTTAGTGGTAATGTTTTAATCAGGGGATAGCGATATCTTGTTCCTTCACTCACGTCAACAAGTTACGGTATTACGATGTAACTCACCTTGTTTAAGTTATTTATGGGGGACAATCTACCGACCAAGACAGAGTTCAAGCGCTTATCACGTATGCTTTCATAACTGTTCCCGGACGAAGCCGGGGCTGGTTGATAGTTTTAGGGATATTTTTCCTTGAATTTTATGCTGGTAGTACTCATTTTTACAACTTAAAATCACACTCGGAAACGCTGGAAGATGACAAATCGAAATTCTGAACGATTTTTAGTATTTTTAGGGGGCAGATTATCGAGACTTACAGCCATCGTGAATCAATGCCAAACAGTGCACAAAATCTGCGCAAATGTCTGCTGATTCAACATATTCATGTATTTGGGACTATCAGACTATTAAAATACGATCAATATGACCAAGTACTATTCGCCATCACAGAGGACGACTTACAACGATCCATACATCATCTCAGTAGAATAGCCACTTAATATGACATGGAAATATCTTCAGAAAAAACAAGAGTACTCGCTTTCAAGGGCAAAGAACCAATTCCAAGTAAGATCTGCCTCAAAAACAAACGGTTAGAAAGAGTAAACTCCTTCAACTACCTAGGCTACTGTTTATCATTCGACAATGATGCAGATATTTCTAATAAGATCATAAAGTATAATAAAACAATAGACACAGTGAACTCAGTAATGAAACCATCCTTAGTCCAGAGGGACACAAGACTACGAGTCTACAAAACACTAGCTAGACCTGTCCTCACATATGGAAGTGAAGCATGCACAATCCGAAAACGAGATGAAACTAGGATCACTGCTGCTGAGATGAAGTTTATGAGACGCACAGCAGGATACACACGTTGGACCATAAAAGGAATGAGGACGTGATGAAAAATCTAAAGACAGAACCTGTAGCCTATTAAACTACATAGGAACACATAGGAAGAACTGGAGAGACCACGTCAACAGAATGCCTAGGGAACGAGTCCCAAAGCTGATTGTACGATACCAACCAAAGGGGGTTCGATCTATTGGACGTCCAGCTAAAAGATGGAATGAGACCGTAACAGGCCACCTGGCCTAATACTTGACTGGCAGATAATGATGATCAATATAGGATCGTCCTGTGTATAAATACAGAAGCCATGTTACGGCTATTTTTTATGATTTTTTGTTTTGAACTTATTGCTCGGTAGAACAATGCCTGTAAAGTACAGATGAAACACAGTTAGATCGTTTGTTTCAGAAGTAGCACTTCTCCACTATTTAACGGTATATAAATTATTGACGGCATCGTGATTGCCGAGGTAAGGGCAACAGTTTAGTGCATAACAGAGACTTCTAGCATGATTAATGACACCTTCATTGCAACAGGAACTTTGATCATTCCAACGATATCCTTGCATATAATATGTATGTTACGTGTGGGAAGTTGTGATTAATAGCGGTTGGTTGGTTTCTTAGTTTAGGAGCTGCGACAACGCGGTCATGTAGCCCCGTGTACTTTGGGTGTGTGTAGAATCTGTCTGATAACCGGTGTTAATTGTGGTGGCTGTATTAGTGTGACTTATCTGTTCTAATTCAAGTAAGGACTGCAGACAATAATTTCAAGTAGTTCCTAATTTTGCTACCAAATGCTAACGTCCACGACACCTAGCTTGCGGACTTGGCTACTAGATGGCATCGCTGTTAGCACCTGGCAGCGAACATTGTAACTAATAGAGCGTTATCAATTCTAACCTACAAATGTTGTCTTCCCACAAGTGTAGTTAGTGAACGGTTCTTTTTCATGCCATAATCTATGACATGGGACCGCCTGCTTACTTCCCCTCCGAAGGAAGGCATACTGAGGGATTTTTAATGCTCTTAAAAGATCCGACGACTTCGGCCGGTTTTGAACCCGCGACCTTGGGCATAGAAGCCACCGAAGCCGCCGTGTGATTAATAGCCATACTCGAAGTCTTTAAGATCCAGCAATAAATTTAAAAAATGCCCCCTGGCACTACAGCCCATGAAGCTCCCAGGTCGACCAAGCGACCGCTGCCCAGCCATTTGGCGTGCAGATATTGGGGTGACGCGTGGTCAGCGCGTCGGTTCTCCTCAGCCGTTAATCTTGGTTTTCGTGACCGGGGCGCTGCCTCACTGTCAGACAGCTACTCAATTGTCCTCACGAGGCTGAGTGCACTCCGAGCCAGCCCTCACGTCAGTTTCTAAAATCCCTGACGGAGCCGGGAATCGAACCCGGGTCCTCCGGGTGAGAGGCAGGCCTGCTACCCCAACACCACGGGGTCGGCCTACATTAAATTAGGGTCACGAAAATTATTTTCGACCCTGACTATTATATGTCTGAAAACTGTATCATAATGATGGTCATTATAACACTATTTTTCATTATGAAAGTTTCTCCCACCAATCATAGCTCAAGAAACAGTTGTTTGACCAATTAGATAAGGATACCTTCGCGCATGCGCTCAAAATACAACGTGTCTATATAAATTACCGAAAGTGCACCGTTCGCGTAAATAAACTGGTGAATATGAGACAAGAAATAGCACTGTACCTTAATATCCTCAAATCCAATTTCTACACAGGGCGTGGTTTTCAAACGACTTCGGTGACATTTTTACTGAATACTGGTGCTCAATCTGCACATATGGCATTGAAGCACACAGAGCGCATGCATCGGTCGGTCAGAGAGCTTGGAAATCCGAGATATCCTACACCGAGCGCAGCACACGATCACAAAATTCTAGTGACAATCTCAACAGATATTTATGAATATTTATGTTAAAACATATAATAAAGTTATAATTATCGTCGAACATAAACAGTCGTATGCAACTCGCCTAGAATGGTACTTAAGACACTCGTAAGGAAATTATAAAACTCGCATACGCTCGTTTTATAAACATACTCGTGTCTAAATTATAGCCATTATAGGCTCGTTGCATAATGTACTATTTAATATAACTTAGTATATTCTTTCTGGTGTTTGTTTTAGGAACAGCACATGTCCACGCCACAATTAATCTTTTTATGTGAATATTAACTTACTTATATCAATACTGGCCTTAGTAGAAAATCCAGTTGAAAAAATACTAAAAATCCTAAATAAAAATTACGCCTTTCAGAAAGGTTCTGTCCCGCAGCGTATCTATGCACCACGGCCGCGAGGGCGTTTGCTGCCAAAATCGGAGATCACAGGTTTGAATCACGGCACTGACAGCGGATAACCTGAGTATGTTTATCCTCATTTTTTACAACAATCCCTTCAGGCAAATGCCGGGATAGTACCTTACTTCAAGTACTGGGGCACTCATCTCATCGCTACAGTCATCACATATATACCGTACCCATATGGGGGAGTACAAGGGATCGGGTTATCAGACAAGTTCAACACACACCCAACTATACGGGACTAATGAACGAGATCTCCCAAGCCCCTAAAATGAATTAACAACGAAACAACGCATTATTTTCTGTTTCTGGAAAATGTGTTCATATGGAGAAGTGCTGTTTCGGAAAGAAATAGTTCAAATTTTTAAATGCAAGTAAAACGAGTTTTGATGCGACATTACTTATTTACAGTCTTGTAAATATTACCCTTTCACGAATTGATTGCCGGCGGTCGAGATGGGAACTATTCTTTGCTTACTTATGTCACAAGTCAGCCTGCTTCGTTGACAGGTACAGTTGCGCGAGTAGGATATGACTAAACTCCAGTAGCTTCAGTCATCGTTTAACTATCAGTGGTGACATGAGCTCCTGTGACGCGTATCTGCGCTTCTAATAAGACAGGTAGCGCGTGCAATGCTGCATGACTTATATACATACAGCACTCTGTCATCACTGTGTCCTCCACTTCACCCCGCGGGACTCCTGCTACAATAATCAACAAACGCTCAGCGGCATTCAAATGTTAAATGGGCAATACCCACCGTCACCGCCCGCAATAGCAGAGCCCACCTCCCAAGTAGGAAGGACGATTGGGTTCGAACCCCACCGTCAACCGTCCTTGAAATGGTTTATCGTGGTTTCACACTTTCAATTCCAGGAGAATACCGTGATGGTACCTTCTAATACATCCTATCGTGAGCAATATCTAACGCTGCCTCACCTGTATTTTACGGATGTACTCACTCAACTACGTGGAAGCAGCTAGTCTTGACAGTTGCATAATTTACTCGCTACAATTTGATGCATTTACACGCAACAGAAAATGAAAAGAATGTTAAATCAAAGAGAATATAACAGCAGTGTTCTCTCATGCAATGTTCAGGAACTTCTTCTTTTTTGTGTCTATTTTGGGCTTAGCTTTGTAGCTCTTTACCCAATTGCAACGTTGTAATAGACGAATGTGTGGGAGTATTTGTTTACAAATCCATCATGACAACAAACAGGGTTAAAGGGGGAAAGAATACCGAAATGATAAACACTGGGACACAAAGGGACAAATCTTCACGCTGAAGCGACTCTCCTTAGCGGCTTGAACTACAACGAAACACATAGACCGAGTCACATGTAAGGATTATGGAATTATAAAGTTAGTGAAGAATGTTGCACATAAGTTAATAAGGAGTTGAAAATGGGAAAGGATGATGTGGATAGTAGAGTGGAGAGATTTAAGGGGTGTTGAAAGCATACATTTTGTAACGACCAGAAAAGTACCTGCCTCGTATAAGGGGCATTGAAATATGAGGATGATGATGATGATGATAATTGTTGTTTTAAGGGGCCTAACATCTAGGTTATCGGCCCCTTATGGTTTGGGTGTTAGTGAAAGATGAGATGAAAATGCAATGATAACTATAACTAATACTAACTACAGTCTTACAAACTAGAAGAAGAAATGGTAAACACATAAAGGATAACGCAAACAATGGACAGGGGGAAAATAATGCCCTCAACCCTCGAAGAATGAGGGACTTGGAAGGAAGGAGAGCCATGTAAGGCAGATAGGAAAGGGAAAGAGGAGAGGGGCCGCCCCAAGGTCAGAGGATAAACGGGACAAAACGGACCCAGCTCAGGAATGCCTCGGGGTTGCCAACTCCCGAACTCACCAGGCATGAGCCCTTGAGGGTGTAGCACTATCGAGGGTGTACCAGACGTGGTGTGGTGGGGCTACACACACCCTGCCTCCTTGAGGGCCTTGAGCAGAAGGCAGGAGATATCAAGCGAACAGAAGAGGTCTGACCCCTCGATGAATGAGGGATCAGAAGAGATGAGAAAAGGGTCAATTAAAGCGGGAAAGTGAAAGACTCCCTAGGCCTGGGATACCCTAATACTGTCGGAGTCGGAAAAGAACAAGAATTGATCAAGGGTGGTCGAAAGGAAAGATAACAGAGAGGAGCCCGGCACAAGTAAGTGGAAGCGATGCCGAACTCAGCTGGGGCCCCGTGGTCGCCAACCCACGTCCCACTAGCCATGGGCCCCGTGGGGGGGCATTGAAATATGAGATGGTGTATATCGACTGCCTGTCGACAATAACGTTATGTCGGACGGAATAAAGTCAGAGCGTGATTGAACCGTAATCGTGAAATAGTAACAATATGTCTCCGACTATATTGTCATGTTCAGGAACTGTGTAATGCACGAGTTATGCTGACACGGAATTTAACGACATTTTTATTGGTTGAATCAAGCGTGGTCTGCGATGTTCTCATTCCAAGAGTATATGAGACGCAGACATACTGGGTGAATCACACACATACCTGGTGTCATATAGGGCGGGCATCAATTCCACTCGGTCGAACATCAATTCCCCTCGATTTTCCTTAATTCCACTCGATCCTCCAAGGGACCAAAAAATGAGTAACTCCGCTCAGGCTTTGGCAAGGGGTCGGCAAAGGGGTTGTCCCCAATGACGTACAAAAATGTCATAAACCTCCTGCTCGCATACCAAGGGCCGGGCCAAACACCTTCTGCAGCGCATGAGCGAATGGCACAACAATGTCTTGCGAACACCACCACGCCATCGATCAAGCGTTCTGAAGTCATTTTTTTTCCTACAAATTTTATGCATTGTTCTTAACAAGTGCATTTTTAAATGTTTGTATGTTTTTTAACCTAGTCAGACATTATAAAATTAAATTTAGATATTAATAGGTGTATAATTTGTACCTTAAAAAACTTTCGATATCAACTGCGGATGCTGAAAATACTGTTTTCCAGCCTAGAACGAAAAAATCAGCTGAATTCAAGCTGAACAAGTAGACGTCCTTTGCAGCTGTGTAGCTATCCTGTACGCTGAACTGTGCATCTTTACAATGTTCAAGATTATTGATTCGCCCGCCACGTGTGAGGTACGATCTCTGATGCGTTTTTATGAGTGCAAGAAACAAGTCGGCTACAGACATTCATCGTCAGTTTTGTGAGGTGTATGGTGATAATGCAATGACGGGAGGTAAAGTGAGAAAATGGGTATGCGAGTTCAAAAGTGGCCGTGAAAATGTTCATGACGATGAACGCTCAGGTCTGTGATCACAGATGACTTGGCGACTGCATTTGACACGAAAATTCACTAGGACCGAAGATTCATGATAACCTCTCTATCAATGGATTTTCGTCAAGTGTGAATTCTTGGTTGTCAGAGCAGGCGGCAAACTTTTATGCAGAGGGATTTGAGAACTTAGTTTTAAGGTATGACAAGTGCCTAAATAAACAAGGCAACTATGTAGAAAAATAGAGGAAGGTATGTAACACCTAAAAATAAATGTGGTTTCAAAATAAAATGTTCGGTTAATTAAAAAAATAAACGGACCTTAGTTTTGGAATAGCCCTCGTACTATGCTGTGGAGCCACTACCTCAAGACATATGCACACGAGACCCCTTAAAGTACTGTAGTTTGTTAACTACTTATAGGTGGAATATAGACATGAAATATATGTTAATTTGAAAAAATATGAAAAATAAGTTGAATTTCTGGTCAAAAATGCCATTTCAAACGTATATACAGTACAATACCTTACGAGCCATCAGTATAATTTTCTCCCGTGCTTATCAATATATTTTCAATTGAGTCTTCTGAATGTGCACGTGAACAGGGAACAGGGAATAACTTATTTTATATGTTATGTGAAATATTGCAACATTAATTTCTTTCATTTAGACAGCGTTGCATAATGCTAGCTGCGATTTACTTGTATTTTTAAATTAAAATAGCTCTTTCTTAATATTGTGGAAGATGGGAACCCCCCCCCCCCAGATACACTAACCATAGCGACGCCACGAACGATAAGAATCTCGCTGATAGGACGCGGAATTCAACCTTCTGAGGAATGCCAAACACGAAAAGTGATCGATGTAAGGTCAATGGGACGCAATGGCCTTGAGTGCCACCCACCGCCATAGACCTTGTCTGATAATATATCCGATATCTCGAGAGCTCCAACAAGGTCTCTCCATATCCCCATGCAAGGCGCGTTCTTCAATAGGATGTGAGGACATTATTAATCTACCTACAGCATAACATGCCCTCTTCGTAATATTTCTGCGAGTACTCAACCTGACAGCCGATCAAAACATTGAGTAAGAAAACTCTGTTATCAGTCAGTTCACGGAAAGCATAGGAAAACGAGACACGGACCAACCACTGGGTAACGAGACCTAGCGTTTTTGCGATGATAAGGCGTTAAGTTACAAGGAGCAGGGAATAATAAACTTAAAACTCCGTGTTGGATTTCTCACTTGTAGAGTAGAAAAACCGGCATATACATATGAGTCTGCAATTCCATACTTTCAAGATCTTACGCACCCTAATCTGCAGTGCTAACTGCTACAAGTGGAAGGCTGAACATGAGTATCAGTACTCGTGTGGCGTTAGAGGACATTCAAGGTCGGTTGGTTCCTCAGTTTAGGGGCTGCGACAGCGCGGTCATGTAGCCCCGTGCACTTTGGGTGTGTGTAGAATCAGTCTGATAACCGGTGTTAATTGTGATGGCTGTATTAGTGTGAGTTATCTGTTGTTTTCTTTAAATTCAAGTAAGGACTGCAGGCATTCAATTTTCAATTAGTTCCTACTTTTGCTACCAAACGCCACCATCAACGACAACTAGTTCTGAACTTGGTTACTAGATGCCACCACAGTCGGCTCCTAGCGACGAACGTTGGAACCTAAGAGCGTTAGTCAAATCTAACCAATAATTTAGCTTCACACAAGTGTAATTAGTGGAAGGTTCTTTTACATGCCATAAATCTATGACATTGGATCGCCGGCTTTACTTCCCCTCCGAAGGAAGGTATACTGAGGGATTTTTAGCACTCTTAGAAATCCGACGACAACGGCCGGGTTTGAACCCGCAACCTTGGGAGGCATTCAACATAATATGATATCTCGGAAAGTACGAATTTCTGGGCCCAAGTGTATGTTATTTATCGGTTTCTTCTTTTCTACATGTGAGGAATACAACCTTGAACTTTTGCAGTATATTTTTGTTATACGCTCCATAAAAGCACTATTGGAAAAGTATTTGGCTTTCTGATGCATCTGCTTGATTTTAAAATAATTCACATCATGGATGTTAAAATAGGTGTATGTCATCGGTCTGTTGCCAAAATTATGCATGAGCAAAATCTTATATTTAGGGTAGCATACTAGTATCAAATAAAGTATGCTCAAATACAAAGTAAGGATAAACATACAAGTATCTTTAAAATAGTTTCTTTTGTAAAATACGTATGCAAGTTATCAATTTTGAAAGTTGTGCGACACACCAGTGAGGTTAGGGAATATTTCGTTAGACGACGACAGGATAATTTAATTGCACCAAAGTGAAAATCTCAGTAAGATGAATAATACACTGCAATCATTGCAAATGTATCCACTTATCTACATATTTATAGCACTTTGCCGCAATCACAATCGAGGAGTTCCAAGGAAATCTTGAATTTTACTTTACCAAAGAAATATCCGACACTATTAGTATTAAAAAAATGCACGGAACTATTAAATAACTTTTAAATTACATTAAATCTGATACCACACAAAAATGTTCAAATAAAGTGTTATCAGTAAGGTTCGGATGTTAAGGAAAAGTCATATTTTTTTCCTGGGCTCATTTTGACCGAAATCTGAAAAATAAGTTTGAATGATGGGTCCCTGACAAAGGTTTAAAGCAATTTTATGTTGCCTATAAATGCATATTTCGGCCATTTTTATTGTTTTGGTCATATTTGGTCATATTTTAGTGATATAAGGTCATATGTGGTTATAATTTCAGCACTTTTGTTTAAATTGAGGCGTCGTTAACAAGGTACGTGTTATCTGTGTTGAGCTTCAAGCACAGGATTTCCGAATTGTGTAGCAGATGTATTTTCCTTTCTTTTCCCGGAACTGGCAGATAGCAGGCTTTTAGAAGACCTGATTCCAAGAAGGCGCAATCAACTTCCTGTTAGGCAGTGTCTTCTAACTTACGCCGACATATATCATAAAGCATACCAATACTTCGTTTTTTTCTTTTTTTTTTTTCTTTTAGGAAAACCGAGCAAGAACTGCTTCTCAAGGCTATGATACTGAATGAATGTTGAACATTTTAATGTACTGTAGCTCTCTGTCAGTTTGTATGATTAAATGTGTCTGGTGTATTATCGCTGATCACGTTTTGGCACTTAAGACGTTTACTGTATGTTAGTGATACTCTACCTATCCCAAAAATTCATGTCATACTTCATAGTGTTCTTAGGTCATATTTTATAGTTCTTAGGTCATATTTAGCTAGTTTTTAGGGCATATTTGCTTGCATATTTTGTACTTGTTTAGGTCTTCAACTCCCGAACCTTAGTTATCAGGCTGTTCACAACGGCCATTGCTCTACAATCGAGGGCTAATTTACCAAACATAAATAAAAACATTGCTGTATATAACACACTGTTCAACCTGCTCTCTGTTTCAATGAGTTCGTACGAACAAGGGAACTTAGACCTTTATGCCCTTCTTCCGGCAAATTTCTCAATTGTGAAATTGCTGGAAATGAAATGAGTGACCTTTATAGACAGAGGAAGAAGAAATTGGGTAGCAGCAAAGAGTAGATGAGCAGATGTCAAGGATGTCCGCCAGTTCCATAAACGGCCTCGGAGGATGTTGATGTGTTAGTGTCAATCCCATAAGCTAAAAGTAGAAAATGAGGTCCCGGATTCCCCCAGGCGTATCATATCACTCTCGGAATTGTCGATGACATATTCTCTAATTAGTGGTGAACAGACAGGACAAGGCTAAGTTCCTGCTCTAAATCCTCTTTCCGGCCTCGTTAAGATGCCCATTTCCCAGCAGGCCTTCGCATTAAATCTTGATGAAGCCAAGGGTACTCCACTGATCTGGTATGTAGCATCCAAGACACTTGTTCCTAATAACACGTGTTGCCCGAGTCGCAAAGTAAGAGTACAGAGGTGTGCAAATTATTACAATCAAATAAAGAATGCAAACACATTTGCCATTGAAAACAAATGTTTTTAAATATCCGTATTGATATCAGAATTAAACGTTTAAAATTATACGCCAAATCAATACATAAACAAATAAAGAATTAATAACAGTCACAATGTTTTATTCAAAATCATTGTATTGACCAACTGCTGGCATCTTTTGTAACCTTACCTAGTAATGTTTTCTCCCTTATCGACTTGCATCTTTTCCCATAAGGAATTGTGTCTGGAAACTTTCAGAATTGGGTATTCCGAGGGATACCTAAGCAAAAATATTGGAATGCAGTCGAAAGAAATCAGTAACCCCTATGGATGTCGAATTGGCAGGTGAACAGCTAGGTGACTTCTGTTACTTGGGAAGCAAAATAACCAGTGAGGGTCGACGCAAAGAGGATATAAAAAGTAGGATAGCACAGGCAAGGAAAGCATTTCTACAGAAAAGGAATCTGTTGACATCGAAAATATATTTATGTATTAGGAAGTCATTTTTGAAAACCTTTGTCTGGAGCGTCGCGCTCTATGGAAGTGAAACTTGGACTATTGGTGCAGCAGGAAAGAAGAGCATTGAAGCGTTTGAAATGTGGTGTTACAGGAGAATGATGAAGATCAGATGGGTAGATAGGGTTACGAATGAAGAGGAATTAAGACGAGTGGGAGAGGAGAGATATTTCTGGCAACTGCTATGAAGAGGAGAGATAGGTTGGTAGGACACGTACCAAGACACCCAGGAATAGCACAATTAGTTAAGGAAGGAAGGGTCGAGGATAAGAACTGTAGGGGTAGACCAAGGTTAGAATATGTTAAACAGATTGCCTCGGATGTAGGGTGTGTTAGTTGTGTGGAGATGAAACTATGAGCTCAGGACGGGGATGCATGGAGAGCTGCATCAAACCAGTCGAAAGACTGAAGACTCCAAAACAAGAACAACCAGAGCTTGGCTGGTTTTCTATTTATTCATTGGCTTTGGAATATACCCTCAAGTCAGATGATTTCAATCCATAGTTCATGAATCTTTGAATAGTTCAGGAGCAGAACATCAGTAGCAAAGCTCCTCTGTTAATGGAAATTCTAAAATTTCATTTTTCTTTGAGTTTCTTAAAATAAAATATAATTAAGACTCTTGGTTAAACATTGGAAGTACAATTTCACCGCCTTACAAATATATTATATTGCATTAAACCATGAAGAATATAAATGTTATTTTGGGAAACTGGCTTCAAGTGTAATAATTTGCACACCTCTGTATATCTACCACATATTATTTCTTCTTTCTATGTAGCGAATGATCTTTATATCATAGAAAGAAGAATCTTTTCACATCCAGAAGTATAGACCTGAAAATAAGGAAAAGACTGTTGAAGACGTACGTGTGGAGTGTGGCTTTGTATGAGACCTGGACAATAGGGAAGTCAGAAGAGAAGAAGTTGATGGCTCCTTACGCTTGGTGCTGAAGAAGAATGCTGAAAATCAGTTAGATAGAACATGACAAATGAAGAAGTACAGTTTTCAGAAGAGCAGGAGAAAGTAGAAGCTTTATGAAGAGTCTGTAAATAAGAAGAGCAAATATGTTGGGACATAGGCTCAGACATAATAGCCTGCTAGCAAGAGTCATCGAAGGGATGTTAGAAGGGAAAAATACAAGAGGGATACCACCACTTACATACATCGCACAGATAATGACAGACACGAACACAAAATCATATCACGAATTGAAGAGGATGGCGGAGAATAGAGAAGATTGGTGAGTTGCTGCAAACCAGCCCCAGGGCTGAGAGAGTATAGGTCTATAAGTGTTATATAGAGACTTCATTTTATTTAATTAAATAAGAATATGAAAGCTTTATGCTAACAGGTAGCGACACACGTCCTACAACCTATCAATAACATACTCGTAATTTATTAACAACTTGTGTCTCACGACCACTTGTTATCTTATGCTGAAGAAGACCACAATGTAATACATTAAACAACGTATAGTACCGTACTTAATGTATTGACTTTTGGTGGGCTACTTTTATACCATGGTGTATTTATTAGATTATTTTGCAATAAGGAGCCATATTGATTTCGACACGATTAATTTCATATCAATACATAATAATCCTCGATAAATAGCTAGACCACTGCTGAAAGCACAATATAGAATATTCCGTAAGTACTATAGTTACACTAATATTCTAACATCTTGCATAAATAAAGTATACCAAACACAGATTTAAAAAAAAATATCGTAAGCACAATATAGAATATTCCGTAAGTAATTTAGTTACACTAATATTCTAACCTCTTGCCTAGATAAAGTATACCAAACATATATCAATCAAAAAAATTCGTAAGCCCAATATAGAATTTTCCATTAGTAATATAGTTACAAGAGTTTAGTGCTTTTCAGTCGGTCAACACGAATGTACCCAAAAGAGCTGGGTTATGCCCTAATCCTGGAATAAATTACATGAGATTAATAAAACACTAGGATGACCAGTTTCGATCGTCAAGCGATCATCATCAGATCCATTACACTTAGGCTACAAAATCTATGTTTGAAATACAGGTGAAAATATTTACAATATGTACAATTATTTAGTTGCAGTATTGGTACTGCAACTGTCAGTGTATGCTAAATGCAGTATATATGTTAGGTGAAATGCTAAATGGTGATAGCTATCCGGAGATTGTACTTTAGAGAGATTATATGGTTGTAAACTATGGTTAAACTATAAAATTTTTGGCTAACTACTTATCTGATTGTCTTCCGTATTACAGCTACTCGCAGTTTTCGGGCACTCTGGAACTCGCTGTGCGGTCGACTGCGGTGGTTATCTTAACGACTGGTTTTTCCCTGCCTCCTCCCCCCTGTCCCTACGTGCTGTGGGGAGTGATAGCGATGTGTTTATGTGAGGTGTTGCCAACCTAGATAAGATGTATGTTATTGAATGAGGTGGGTCCACAACTATTAAAGACCGTGGATTGGCCCTCGCCACGCGTGGAGCATAACCCATTCGAACTAAGCGTTGACGGTCTTATGAGGACGTCCCGACACCTTTAATACTGCCGCGAATATGGGCCTTGGTTTATTGCAGAAGCAAAGTACATCGTACACCTGATCCAGATAACATTTACCTATTAAAAACCCCCTAATTTCCCCCCTTTTTTTATCTAGCTTGGCTGTGTCACTAAATTGTGTTTTGTTTCCGACAGGGTGTGTTTTTTAGTAGCGTGAAGAGGGGTGAGCTCTCCATGAACGTGTGTTCATTTAGATTGTTGGGATTGTTTCGTTTGGCTAGGTGTATCTCGATTGCTTCCTTTATGTCAAGAGCTCTGCCTTTCGATTCGTGATGGATTATTTTAAGGTCCGACTCTATGTTGGTAAAGCTGTGCCCTGCGTCACACATATGTTCGCACACGGCTGAATGTGTTCCGTATCTTATCGCATTCCTATGTTCATTATAATGTGTGTCTACTCGCCTTCCACACCTCACATAAACACATCGCTATCACTCCCCACAGCACGTAGGGACAGGGGGGAGGAGGCAGGGAAAAACCAGTCGTTAAGATAACCACCGCAGTCGACCGCACAACGAGTTCCAGTGAGCACGAAAACTGCGAGTAGCTGTAATACGGAAGACAATCAGATAAGTAGTTAGCCAAAAATTTTATAGTTTAACCATAGTTCACAACCATATAATCTCTCTAAAGTACAATCTCCGGATAGCTATCACCATTTAGCATTTCACCTAACATATATACTGCATTTAGCATACACTGACAGTTGCAGTACCAATACTGCAACTAAATAATTGTACATATTGTAAATATTTTCACCTGTATTTCAAACATAGATTTTGTAGCCTAAGTGTAATGGATCTGATGATGATCGCTTGACGATCGAAACTGGTCATCCTAGTGTTTTATTAATCTCATGTAATTTATTCCAGGATTAGGGCATAATCCATCTCTTTTGGGTACATTCGTGTTGACCGACTGAAAAGCACTAAACTCTTGTTTACTAAGGCAACACTGAAAATATGGCTTCAAACACCACAATATAGTTACATTAATATTCTAACCTCTTGCCTAGATAAAGTAGACCAAGCATTGGTAAGTCAAAACAAAATCGTAAGCACAATATAGAATATTCTGTAAGTAATATAGATACTAATATTCTAACCTTTTGCCTAGATAAAGTAGACCAAGCATTGGTAAGTCAAAACAAAATCGTAAGCACAATATATAATATTCTGTAAGTAATATAGATACTAATATTCTAACCTCTTGCCTAGATAATGTATACCAAACATAGATCAATCAAAAAAATCCTTAAGCCCAATATAGAATATTCCATTAGTAATATAGTTACACTAATATTCTAACCTCTTGCCTAGATAAAGTAGACCAAGCATTGGTAAGTCAAAGCAATATCATAAGCACAATGTAAATATTACGTGAAGATAAAGTCTCATTACGATGCTAATACTTTTCTTTAATAAAAGGTGTATAAATAAGTCAAAATAATGTTGTAAGCGCAACAGTGATATAGAACACTGATATGTGTTGTGAGTGAGACACACGGTGCAGCTACTGACTACTGTTACAAGTGAAGAAGAGTTACTCACAGATGTACGCAATGGTAGGCTGGAAGCGCAGCGTCACAAATTGTGAACCGCGGTCTAAACACAAACAGATCGGTCCTTTGTGTAGCATAGAGGAGAGAGCAGAGAAAACACAGTATCAATACAGAGTTCATTTCACATCCTAAAGAAACCTTCGTGCATATGGAACAATCAAAAATAGAACAATACAAGGGAAACTACTAGATAACATGTTAGCATCGTTCTGTCAAAGATCTCCCACAGTAATCACTTCCTAATCGAGATAATTCATGGTTATGGGTGAATGGATTCTATAGGGCAGGGCAGTGTGAAACTCCAACAACTTTATTAACTAGGGGAATAAAGCTAAGGTTTTACAAAAAAAAAAGACATGCACAGTCACTCAAACAAAGAATGAGCGCGGTCTTGGTAATTGCGCATTTTTAGCCTGCTTTCGATTTTTGCAAAAAATGAAAGTAGACTTATGAGATCTACACAGGGCCAAAAATTGTGTGTCTGTCTGTGTGTGTTATCTGAATGTCTGTCCCCCCCCCCCCTATCAATTCGAACACGGTGAAACAGAATTGAACAACATTTGGTACAGAGGTATCACTAGCAAAGGACACCCCAGTGTCATGTTTTATATCGCCGCCATCTTGACGAAAACGTAATGGCAGCCCCCCAAATTTTAAAAGCTTAAATCGAATTACGACCAACCTAATAATCTGATCTCTACTACATTTTGCAACTTTATACCTTTTTGTATGAAGAATCTTTTGACCACACTACATCATCAGCCCAATAGTTTGCAGATGGCGGCCATGTATGTGTGCAAATCGATTCCCTCTATCAATTCAAACACGGTAAAACCAAATTCAACGAAATTTGGTACAGAGGTAGCACTAGCAAAGGGCATCTCAGTGTCATGTTTCATATTGCCGTCATCTTGACGGAAACCGAATGGCGGCCACCCAAATGTTAAAAGCTTAAATCAAATTACGTCCAACCTAATCATTTAATCTCTACCAAATTTTGCAACAACATACCTTTTTGTGGGGCGCATCTTTTGACTGAACTACAAGGTCATCTGTCCAATTGTTTGCAGATAGCGGCCATGTATGTGTGCAAATCGATTCCCCCTATCAATTCAAACACGATGAAACCGAATTGAATTTTTTACAGAGGTAGTACTAGCAAAGGGCACCTCATATTCATGTTTAATATCCATATAGCACGTTGTATTTCAACAAGTTACTACAACAAACATTCAATTATACTCCTTGAAAAGAACAAAGAGTTATAAACAATGCCTACGCATTTAGGAGAAAGTAGGCTATATGTTCTTTACTGAACATCTTGTTTAGCCTACAGTATTATTATAAATGGAATTTAATGACTTTGCCGTGAGAACCAATATTCCATTAGAATGCTACAGTGCATTAGAATCATTTGGCATATCATTACACTGAATTATAGGCATCCACGGGAGATATTCCTTGACAGCAGTCATACATATTGATGGGAATGTAGGAAGCAAGCGCTGTCTGAGGTTACAAGTCGTACAGTATGCTAATGCCTGCCCACGTGTGCCGGGTGCGCCACATGGCGTCATCTGCCAGCGGAACACAGCATTGGATTATATTTGCAAGTAAAGTTAACTCAGAGCCACGCTGCACCGTCAACTAGCTGACCCATTTACCATCTCTGTGCGAGACAATATCGATTCCCTGCTCATGTCTTGCGAGCTATTTTTAGAACCCCTTTGTTGTTGTTAATTCGTTTTACAGGCTTGGGACGGATCATCAGCCCCGTGCAGTTGGGTGTGTGTGTTGAATTTGTCTGATAACCTGTATTTATGTAATAGGGTGTGTAGCTGTATTAGAGACAGGGATGAGGTAGGTGCCCCGGGACTTGAAATAAGGCACTATCCCGGCATTTGTCCGGAGGGAGTGTGGAAAAACCGGGGATAATACAAACTCATAATAGCCGCTGTTAGCGCCGGGATCTCCAGACTTGCTGCAGCTGCCCGCGCGGTCGCGCTGCTCGAATTAGCGAGCACGGACTGCAGTACAGCAACGCAACATTACTGTTGTTTTCTTCATCTTAAGTAAAACAAAATGCATAGACATTAACCATTATGAACATGGTATTAAATATTATACTATCGGTGTTGAGTGATATTATTCTCCAATTATAAAATCCACCTTGTCAATCACTAAGAAGTTTAATAATTAAATTAAAACGTACATGTTTTGGTATACAATGATACCCTCGTCAGCGCAGATTAAAAAATAAAAAAGAATCATACAAATATGTTAACAAATACCAAAGAGAAAATGGATATCCTTACAGAAACATTAGAAATAAAAAAATGAAGGGTCACAATTTTTTTTAGAAAATGCATAATAATACCGAAACATGCACGTTTTAAATTAATTATTGAACTTCTTAGTGCTTGACAAAGTGGATTTTATAATTTGTGATCATCTTAAGTAAACATAATTCTTCAACATTAATATATAATGCGACTTTTAACTGATAACGAAGGTCTGGATGTGTTTAAATATTTTTATTTAACTATAATATTTTATTTATTTACATATTTTTGCCGTTTTTATAAATAAATACATATTCTGGCGTATTCATTCATAAGTACATATTTCCTATATTTGGTGGTATGTTGTATTCCTTAGATGACTGCTGCCCACGTTTTCGACCCTTGGCAATTGGGCTGAAGTCCTTCACTTCATAGGAAATTTTACTTGAAATTACAGTGGTCTGCGAAACATGTGAGTATTGACAGAGTGCTATGAAAGTTTTGGAAGTGACCTTTTCTTCTGCTCTTTAGAATGAAATTCGAAAACAGCACACACATGATTTAGTATCGCGCATCTGCAGTAAGTATCATAGGATTCGGAAACTGAGACAAGCCCCGGCCTATTAAGCGGGAACATTTCGTACTGTAGTCAGAATTATGGATTATTCAAGCAACTAGATGTTTCAACTATATTTCGAGAAACTGGAGGACATACTGTGACCGTTTGACCGAAGTCCCACGTGCACACGAGTATGAATTTCAACATCCGCCGAGCCTAAGACTAAAAAAAAAAAAAAATATCTCGGGGTCAAACTGAGTATAGCAAAACAAAATTTTTAATCAAAAATCAGCCGGACGGATATCGAAATTCACACTCCATAAAGGATGGAAGGCAGTGCAAATAATTTGTGAATAACACCAATTTCTTAAAATACCTCAGTTTAATTTAACTGTCTGCTGGTCCTATTAGAATACAATGATCCCCCAGGGAGAAATCTAAAATTCCAGTCCTGACAAATAAAGACATCCTACGCTCCCCCTGGGTCCCTTATCTACATACAAATTTTAGAACGCATAAAATAAAATATTTCCTGCCTCTACCCAAAAGTAAATTCACTATTTTCAAAATATTAACTTGATGTCTGAGAAAATCATTAGTCCATCTCAGCATCTGTTTCAATTAATTGTTTAAACTGTACAATTATCACTGATGTGCAGGAAAATACCAGTCCATCCTGACACCATGATTTTAATATTTACAAATGTATCACTTGAATCAAATTTTCCAGAATTGTTTCAACCTCTGCGGGAAATTTCACACGTCTTAAACTCATTTCAGGGAAGTCACATTCCCAAAACGATGTGAAATCAAAATCATAAACCCCATGACGGCATTTATCAAATTTAAACTTTGACTGAACTTCCGACATTTTTCCACAATGTCACCATAAATAATGTTTATTCACCATTTCACATATAATTTAAATCCTCTGATTTAATCGCTTCGATTTAATTTCTTTGATTATATTCATATAATTCAATTTATTTATGTTAATCCTTTCAATTTAATTCATTGAAAAAATTATTTAGAATAATCCAAACTGGTATTTTATGAAGATTAATGGATCCACAAATTCAACCAGCTATCAACTTAATTTTTTTTAATACATCAACCAATCTCTAGACAAAATGCCTCTCATGCTGTCAATACGTTAAATAGGACACGGTAAGGCCTTCAGCAAAAACTAGAACGAGACATCAACTTATTCATATATAAACGACTACACCATGTGGGCGACTATACAACAGTCTAGGAATGTAGAATTTCACAGACGATCGGCCACTAGCTTCCCATATGAGCGACTATATTGTCCTCATTTTTAATCATATTTGAGCATGGAGAAATTATTTGACGCTCAAAACTCAACTTTATAAACATCCATTATTAATTCATATTTTATTTTCACTTAACATTTGACCATTATATTCTTATTTTTATAATGACCCCTCAGCTACGCAGGCTGGGTTCAATGGCTTCTAAGCAACCAACAAATGGGATCATGGTCTCCCTCACAAAATTTAAATATCTCGGCCTTTCACATAGGTGTAATAAACTTTTAATGTCTGCCCCAACACACTCCTGTTAAACTGACGCATAATTCCAATACATAGTTCCTCATTTTATACAAAATTCGTATATGAATGACCTTCCGCTCCCAGTATCAAAGATCACGCTTTCGGCAAGTCCCTCTATTTAAAATCAACTCCCATATTATCAACTACGATCCATTATTCCTCCAATTATTAACCGCTATTTTACCAGGAATTATTATTATTATTGGAAAATGTTCCAAACAATATAATCATTTACATATTATTATTATCATTATGGCTTGACTATCAGTCATACAGCCTTCCGATATCATATCTCAACTTCATTTGCAACGAAAAATATTTTACATTTATTTTAAATTAAAATATAAAAATTTATAAATTCACAGAAAATTTCGAACTATTATTCCCAAGGAATAATATTTAAACGTAATGTGTCTATCCACATTCCTCATCTATCAACATATTTAAAAGAGAAACTACTAACAAAGTCGAGAAGATATTATAAACAAATTAATTTAATTATAAACCATTTAATTTTGAACAAATCCAAATATTATTTCAAAGTTCCCTAACATAAGGTTTAGGCGTGGAATGGTGTAACATATCTTCCACACAATACTCTACTGCTATATCGAAGCTTATCAGGTTGATATCCCAAACGCACTAGATTTCCATCAAAGAGATCCATTCGAAATAAGTTGGCTGATAAATCTTCAAATGTACTATAACATCTTGAAATATATCTCCAGAAGCAGAAACCTACTTAGCAGACAGTATAGTCGAAATTGAGAATGCAATACACTAGCTACTTAATAATAAAGTTGGCTTACATCGTGAAGATCTTGTAGGAAGAGTCCTTCTGACGTAGATTCCATGTAGGCCGGCTGGCAAACGTTTTTTCCAGTGAACAGATGTTCCGAGTCCCACCTCGCATACACTCCATTATTCCGGAAGATGTTCCCAAAAATCCCATGACATCTCATCTCCAGCTCTTTTAGTTCTTCATGGTGACGGTCCGATCTAACATTTTCAAACCACTATGATGCATGTCTGGCAACATAATGTTATAAATATTCGAGTCCCAAACTAACACTTGCAGCTTTGTGCCACAGAAAACTTCCTAACTCGACTGGTTCACTTCCCTTTCTAGAATATCTACACCGGGTCCGAAATCATTTTTCAACCATAACTGTTTTTTCGATCCTCGCGTACTGTATTTGCTTATGGCCTTGATGTTTGAATCGATACACTGACAATCTTAAGAGTGGTTTACGTAGCGTGCTAGTACCATTTCTAGTTTCTAGGCTAGATTTCCTAGATGAGTAAGGAATTCCCCAAAACTTTGCACACACCAAAGCAATGGCTTGCCCATCTAGCCTATTTATGATATATGGATTTTAAGGCCCACCTCATATACGTTGATTGCCTTCCAACTCTTTTAGACTGGTATCTTCAAACACAAATATCTGCCAAGCGTGCAGACCATGAGCGCGCGGGGTTAGTAGTCATCTAGTCAAGCCTCCTCGCCTCACCTGTTGCGTGCAGCCTAACTTCCGTCAGCCACTCCGATGCAAAACATAATCCATGCGCCTTGGATTCTTAATCTCCAATATCTTCCGATCCAAACGACGGATTCTCTTGATCTCTTCGGTATTTTTCCCAGTAATGAGTACTGCACGTTCCCCCGATGTTTTGGTGGTTCGACCTCTTCACATTAAAACTCGTAAATATACCATATGAGATCTCTCATATCGAAGCTCTCTCCATCTAGTGTCAACTTGATGAAACGAAATACCTCAGCTCCGCGCGTTCTTCAAACAGTTAGTTCCTCAAAGAAAACCAATCATTGGCCCTCATCTAAATGGTCACAATACATATGATACAAATTTAAGAACATATAATAGAAACGTAACCACATATTTTCCACTATTAAGCACATAAATAAATACATATTTCTGAAAAGTTAAGCAGAGATAACATTTTACCTAAGAAACAAAGAGTTTCACCTGAATTAAACTGATTGATTGATTGTTGTTTTTTAATGGGGCAGAACAGCGAGGTCATCTGTCCCTCTAAATTAAACTACCACACCATACATGCACACGCCCTTAGTTTCTCAACTGTTGCAATTCGTGGTAAAGGACACACGAACAAAAGGGCTACCGAATCAATCGTTCATTTAAAAAAAATCAAAATGAAGTGACTAGGACTAAAAATTATAAGAGAGCACCGTATTCATGATTGAAGGTCGTTCGGCAAGATACAAATCAGAGCGATGTATCGAATATTCACCGGTCACACACCATCTATCGGCGGCCTACGGAAGCTCGTCCTGGCGTAAAATCATCAAATATTGTAGTTCATCCGGAAAACCGTACAACACATTGCAATTTCGTAAATTTCACAGAAAACTCGTAAAAGTTGCTATAGGATGACCAGATAGAAAAGAATGTTGGGGGCGGGACTCACAGTAAGTTGCTGCTGTAGAGCTTCCCCCACTTGGCACTACGACTCCACCTTGCAGAAGCACAAAGTCCAACGACAAAGAAACCAGTAGGAGCGAGAAAGAGAGAGAGACACTTTCCCTACATGACGCACATGCGCAGAAGGAAGACTAGCAGTGGAGAGACACTGGAGCTGGAAACACTCTCCCCTACTATGGTGCGCTTGCGCATTGGAACATTCTTTTCTACCTGGTCAGTCTATGAGTAAGCAATGTTCATTTGCGGTAACGTTGCTCTGTGCCCAGTTGTCCTGCTTGTGTAATATAGAGCTCTAGTCGAAGATGAAGTTGTTCATTTTGAGGTGTTCAATGTTACGGACGAAGCGGTAGAGGTAGGATTGTTTGTATGAACTATTGGAAACTCCAAACTACCACTTGGGGCGTTACGGTCGGAACAACATGGCCGCGATAAATATGATAAACAAGACTCAATCGCACATGACTGCTATGGAACACGTTTGTATTAGCATGTAAATGTGATCCCTAAAAAAGAGACTGATAGTCTGAAAGACTGGACTTTATATCATTTTAAATGCTAGCAGCCGAGTACCAAGGAGGCAGTGCGAGAACCGAGTTTCAAGATCCTATTTTGTTTCTTCACTGCCTACTTGATTGTACTCGCACCGCCTTCTTGAAACTCTGTTCTCGCACTGCCTTCTTGGTACTCGGCTGCTACATCGTACTATGACGTCACACATCTCAGTGCATTCTCGGTACATTTCGTCGCGTCACCGTAACGTAACGCCAGACCTCAGCGTAACGACGAAGTCGACAAGATCATTTAAAATGATAATACTGTTATTTTATGTATAGCTGTGCGATACACGTGATCTAATGTGTGTGTCCCACTGGATTTTAAGTGTGCATTAAGTATTATCAAGCATTGTTTGCCCGATCCGATTTGTTTTTGTGCATTTCGAATCATGACGCTGTTACGATTGAGAGTACACCATGATGATAATATTTAGCCAATTTACCCTGTTGTGCTCCAGACGTCACTCCTCCGCCCCGCATGGTTACAGGAGAAATTGAAAGGAGAACGCTAACAAGCAGTTTCAATGTTTATTTAAGGCAGGTGCATCAGAATGTTGCAAACATGTTTATTTAGCAGTGCTTATTTTCTGTCACAGGTAATCCGTGTCTATTAGACCACAGTATAGTAAACATATCTATACTGTGATTAGACCATTATTAATATTATTGATGTGTAACATCTTTCCACTCGGTATCTGGACATTTTTGTGGGAGTGATTTTGGAAAAGGGACGGAAGAGCATGGGACGAAAACAATGAGCGCGCGTGGTGGCGGAGATCGGAACAACGACGTACTGTAGGCCATAAGGCTATGGGGAATGTATATCACATACAGTTTAGCTCAAGGTTTGGAGACCCCATTTAAGATATTCCTTCAATAAATCATCTTCAACTTGTCGTTCTTTGGTGTGAAAATATTCATTACATCATATTTGCTGAAAACAATTATGATTCATTAAATCTTCATACTTTTGCTGTATTCTTATTTAATGTAAGCATTCGATGTACTGTCGGCCATGTGGCTATGTGTTGTGGAATCTACATCGCATCAGCAAACTCTCCAAACATCGTAGGAATTCAGTATATTAACACCGACTACTAACAATAATTGAAACTTCGTTGGTCTAAACGTATCACTGTGAGAAACACATTTAATATACCTTCTGCACACCTAATCGGCAAAAAGAGGCCATTTTCAATAACATCGCTGGCACGGATTCACTAACTGGCCGGTATAGAGCGCAGCTTGCATCAAGTAGGCAGTGGATTGCTTCCGCTACGGCTTACTGGATGCGAGTTGCACAGCTCGCATCCAGTCGGCCGTGCTCCCGCATACCGTAGTTCAACTAGTTGAAGGTAGATGTCACTACTGCAGATCCATTGGAGAACTTTGCATACAACATACTCAAATTAGTGAAATATAGTTCAGTACGAGAGATCAGCTGCCATCTTGTCTGCAACCGAGACGGCTCAGCTTTTTAAAGCCATTTCTGCACTATAATATTACAATATACACTTTTAATTTTCCATTGCAAAATGCACAATATGATAGTCTATCAATCGATTAAGATACAACGTCTTAAGCAAATAACAATTATGATTTATTACGGTGAGGATTTGGCACTGGAGTTTTACAAGTAGTTATTTCAATGATCAACAGAGTTCACTGTTAACAAGGGATTTGAGCCCCCGGGACACACATAGTAGGATAACATGTCACATATTACGCATCATATGCGACTACTGTAAGGCTCGTATTATTATTATTATTATTATTATTAGACTATTAATATTATTATTATCTTTAATTTCTCATAATTATGGTACAACTCAGTTTACAAGGTACGGATTTGATAATCAAGTATCCTGTAAACCTATTACTGAGATAAAAATAACCTAACAATATGGCACGTATCCAGCAGCACTGCCTTCTGGTAATCAGGTGTTTCATTTTCAGTTCCTCCAAAGCCATTGCCAATGTCTTTGGAACAACTCCCGTGGAAGAGATCACCACTGGCAAAATCCTCACGCATTTTAGACCCCATAGTTTTCGTATTTCTTCCGCCAACGGTGCGTACTTGTTTGTCTTTTTAGCTTGGGTAGTTTGCATATTTTGGCTAAGTGGGACAGCAACGTCTATCCCAATACATCTTATAATGCTCATTTTCAAGCACGTTGGCAGGCTGGTAATTGTAGTACACAATGCTCGTATCCAGAAATCCAGATTTTATAGCTAGCAACATCATTGTGCCCCTTGGTATAATCTACACCAGCCAGCGTAGAACAGCCACTGATGATTTGATCGATGGTTTCCAGCGCTGAGGTGCATCTACGACAGCGATCATCTGCTACATTCTCTTTAAGGATGTGCTTTCTATTTCTTCTTCTTCTTCTTCTTCTTCTTCTTCTTCTTCTTCTTCATCTTCTTTCGATTCGGCCATCTAAGGACCACGTCATTTCAACTGTTTCTTGTCGCATCGAGCTTTAACATCCTCCCAGTACTTTCGCATTAGTTCTCGATGGTGTTGTTTCCTTTCCTCAGTGCACTTCTTGCCAGTTGGAAGCTTTGGCTTTTCTTGGAAACATCGGTGTGCTGTTAGTTTCTGTTTAAGGGTGGCACGGGGCCGATAGCCTAGATGTTAGGCCCCTTAAAACAAAAATTATCATCATTATATTTAAGGGTGGCACGTTCCCAAATAGCGTTGCCTGTAATTCCCACTTCTTGTAAATCTTTGTCCACCTCAGTGAACCAAGCTCCCTTGGTTTTCTTTTTGAGGAAGTAGGTGAAAATTCTATTTGTCAATCGTGCTGGGTTCATTCTTGATATATGACAGTAAAAGGCAATTCTCCGTTTCCTCATGGTATCGGTTATTTTTTCCACATGGGTGTAAAGTTCGTGGTTGTACCGTCTCCTATATTCCCCATTTTCTTTTAACGGACCCAAGATTTTTCGTAGATTTTTTCTTTCTTTCACTTCCCGATTCTCTGTTAGTCCCTTGCGATGCATTGCAAGGCACTCAGCAGCATACAAAGCCTCTGGACGGATGACTGTATGGTAGTGTCTTAATTTGGCATTTGTTGATATGGATTTCTTGTTGTAAATGGCCTTGCTTAGATTATATGCCATTTCCATTTTCCTGATTCGTGACCCGAAAGCTGCCTTCTCGGAGAGATTGGGGTCTATCCAATCACCCAAATATTTGAACGCTTTCGTTTGCTTGATTTTCCCCTGTCCTACATCCAGCTCTTTTGGCGCTAGCTTGATATTAGTGATGTTTTCTATTTATTGTTATTATTATTATTACCGCAGTAAGTGGCTACACTGCCCCCCCCCCCCCCCAACGTCTACACCAACTGTATTCCAACTCGTTCCTCTTCTCCGTATTTATTCGTTATCGTCACCTTACGGCCATTGCTATTGGCATCTTTTGGAATATAATGAAAACTTATCTCCGTAGCTCTCTTATACATCGGCTTGCAGCAGTAAACTGAGCAATATAGGCTACTTTGCTTATACTCATTTTATATTCTAACAATGAGTAAAACTCATTAATTGTGCACAAAAACACGAGCAAATTAACACGCTCTGTTCACCCATACAAGAAACAATACAAACTGTCATCACGTGGTAAATTTATCTTACTTACGAGGGAAGTACCCCAGCTCGAACGGCTAAAACCGACTGGCAGTGCACTCAACATACGAAGATATGTCTGTTCTACTACCCATCACGGGCATGTATCTGTAAAACCCCGCATTAGTGTACAATCAATGTTTGGAAGTTACGGCGTCCAAAGATTGCAGAAACACAATTCGCAGCAGAAACTACCGTGCAACAGGCGATTTGGACCATTATATTACGGAAAATCCATTCCGAGCAATTGGTTAGACATTTAGCATATAATGTGGTAACATTACAAAAAGATTGCAGAAACACAATTCGCAGCAGGAACTAAGTGCAACAGGCAATTCGGACCATTATATTAACAAGAAACAGATGTGGTGCAGTATCATCTGGCAAAAGGTTGAACTCTTGCTTGCAACAAGAAATCTTAACACATGCAGTACCGTGTTGACATGTAATCTTTCCGCCGAAGTGTAAATGTGGAGTTTCAATGAGTGATTAAAGCACGGCGGAATGGAACAGTACGCACACTTAACAAGGGTAAGCTGTAGACATACTCCATTATTTACAATGTTCCCGCATTGCAATAGTCCAAACTCAAATGCCACGGTGATCACATTATCACATACTCAGATGGCGCTGGCGACCGAACACGTACTTTTACAGATGAATGGCATTGATAGCTATTGACATAGGTACAACTGTATACTTTAAACCCACCTTCAGTCGGGTTTCGCCGTTCGAGCTGGGGCACATCCCTCGTTAGTAAGATTCTCATTTTCACCGCTAGATGGCAAATCAGATAGCTGGTGTTGGCAATACTTTGGTTTCAAATATTCCCGAAGGAAATATGATGTTATTTTCCACTGGAGCGGATGTAATATCAAATAATATGATAAAATGGTCCGGTTAGCTTAAATTATAATTGCCAGCGTTTCGCCCCAGTGTACCATTGAGCTCGTCAGTTGGTATGGCACACCTCACCAAGACGCGTGGCTCGCACATACTGAGAAGGCCATTACAAAACACACAATACATGCAGTATTGACGTCACGAGTAATGTCAATGTATTACGGGAGTCAAACTCCCTTTCACAAAAAACAATGAACCTTACCCTGGTTTATTTTATTTAACGTATGGCTTTTAGTGCCGGGAGTGTCCGAGGACACGTTCGGCTCCCCAGAAACTGTAGCTGCTTCAACCGAGCACCCATAGGGTGAGCTACAAGTTCCGTTCAAATCCAACTTTCGCTACCAGATGTCACTGATACCTAGTAGTGAACGTTGGAACTTTGATAGAGCGTTCCAACGAAATCTAACCTAGAAATTTAGCTTCACACAAGTTTAGTCTGTGGAAGGATCTTTTACGTGCCATAAATCGTACCTTGGTAATCTAATGGTACACTGGGGCGAAACGCTGACAATTATTATAGTTAGAGCTAACCGGTCCATTTTATCATATTATTTGATATTGCCAATAGTTCTCATGGAACCAGGCGGCACATCGCTTCGTGTGTTGCCGTCATTCACTAATTTCATCAATAAGTTTTGTTTGGCCTGAGGTGTAAGTCCTCGGCTTCAAGCGCGGAAAAGAGGACTGAAATTCCACACAGCTAACAAACTTAAGAACTCTAGGTTCTATATGCCCGTCGACCGGGCACACACACAAGCGCAGGGGATTAGGACCGGCCGTATTTCCGCCCCATGAGTCACCTATTGTATTTGGCCAATCAAATCCTTATGTTTTAAAATTTGTTATCTTACCGTAAAGTGATTAGCATATTTTAAATCCAAACATCATTAAAGGAAAATGATAACTGTAATTAACATTGTTTTCGGAAATTAATGCTGGGATAAAAGAACCACAACATGCATAGACTGTATTTTTTGTTTTTGTGTTGTTTGTTGTTGTTGTTGTTGTTGTTGTTGTTAGAGTAATTTATATGTCATTTGGTATAATTTTTCTCGTAATTATGTGTAGAATCGATATATCGGGTGGTCCGCCAGCCCTTTGCGATCCAGTTTTATGCATCCCGTCACATGTACTAATATTCTGAAAGACATCGGTCCCTCCCCCTAAATCCGGGTAATATAACAGGCTGTGTTTTTACGGGCTAGAAGACAGCAGGAATCGTGAGCGCCACTATTAATTCAGTATGGGTACCGTGAAAGAACCCGTAAAACAAGCACAGATACGCAGAACACGTACTTTAAAACAGGACGTGCACGGACAGACCGAGAGCAGGTATTGCATAGACTGGGAAGTGCGCGCTGCATGTCAAGCGTCGCAGCAGGTCACATAGCAAGCAAGCGCTAGGATGTGTAATAGTAGACGGTGCTCGAGGGTTCGAAGGTTCAAGTACCATGCATTTTTTCCTGTTACATGCAGTTGCCTGGGATGTGGCAAGATTGTTTACTTAATAGTTTTCAGAGACTGATTTATTTATTTATTTATTTATTTATTTATTTGGCTCTGTAAAAGACCATGTCACCGCGGAGGCGGGTTCGATTCCCGGCTCTGCCTCCTGTTCTGCGCATCTGTGCAAGTTTTGGAGGCTCATTTGAGGTACCCATACTGAATTTATAGTGGCGCTCACAATTCCTGCTGAATTCTAGCCCGTAAACACACATCTCGTTATATTACCCCGGTTTAGGGAGAGGGACCGATGTCTTTCAGAATTCAAGTGCATGTGACGGGATGCATAAACCTGGGTCGCATGGGCTGACGGGCTAAAGCCGACCAAGCGACCGCTGCCCAGCCATTTGGCCTGCAGATATTGGGTTGACGCGTGATCAGCGCGTCGGGTCCCCTCGGCCGTTAATCTTGGTATTCGTGATCGGGGCGCTGTCTCACTGTCAGACAGCTACTCAATTGTCCTCACGAGGCTGAGTGCACCCCGTTCCAACCCTCACATCAGTTTTAAAATCCCTGACGGAGCCGGGGATCGAACCCGGGGCCTCCGGGTGAGAGGCAGGCGCACTACCCGAACACCACGGGGCCGGCTGATATCAGCTACGGATGCTGAAAATACTGTTTTCCAGCCTAGAACGGAAAAATCAGCTGCATTCAAGAATGACATTTCTTTACGTCATTGGGGATAACCCCTTTGTCTGAGCGGAGTTGAGGAACTCATTTTTGGGTCCCTTGGAGGACCGAGTGGAATTAAGGAAAATCTTGGGGAATTTATGTTCGACCGAGTGGAATTGATGCCCGCTCATTCCCAGTATAGCTATAAACTGTTTATTTCCAACGAAGCGGCAGATGCATGAGTGGCAGACATCTTCAGAGAATATACTGTAATTTACGAAGACAGAATAGGCTAAAATAGCATTTTGAAGTTCAGTGATATACACCAGAGCAACACTTCTCATTCAGGACCAAGTCGCAGCTCATCAATCTTCAGTACCAGTATCCGTATTGCACGAAACCAGAACACGGAGCTGAACTACACATCACCATAAATCCAACTTCGCTTTGTTTATGCCTGTGTTCCTTTAATATTTCATTCAGTGACAAGCAGTCACTACTAACAAGACCCAGAACAATTTACCCGAGTCGATTTATCAGCACTATAGCGAGAATGAAATGTTTGCATTCCGGATCACTTTCAAACAATAATTGAGATACTGACTTCCATTCCAACGACACCTTTGAATAATGTTGTAACTTACATTCCACTCGTACATATTCCAAGAGACATAAGCTACCTCGTTGTTGCTGTTGCTTATTTTAGGGGCTGCGATATCGCGGTCATATACGAGGGCAGATCAAAAAATAAGTTGCACTTCCCAGTTATGGCCATTTATTACACCACCTATACAACAGCAACACGACTATAACGACATACAATGTAACGTCACTTTTCCACATAGTTTCCAAGAGTCTGCGAACACACAACCAACTTGTCGATGCCGGATGCATAGAAAGTTCCTCCAGCGTTCTGCAACCAAACGGAGACAGTGGCCTTCACCTCCTCATCGGTCTGGAAACGTCGACCACCGAGCTCCGTTTTGAGCTTATCGAACAGATGAAAGTCACATGGCGCCAGGTCGGGACTGTAGGGTGGATGTTGCCAGACCTCCCACTTGAAACGCAGCAGCAGTTCGCTCGTTTGGCGGACCTTGTGAGGTGTTGCGTTATCGTGCAATAAAATCACACCGGCGCTCAATTTTCCCCAGTGCTTCTCTTTAATCGTGCAATTCTTCCTTTTGGCCCATAGGAATCGGATTGTCGCATGCACTTCATATTTGGAGGGAACGTCCCGTCGACGCGCCATTGCATTTGGCCGCTATTCACACCATACAAGACGAGACACCCCAGCCACCTGCCTAACAGATGTGTGGGCAGTGTCTGTCCGATTCTCCGCTGTGCACACGTTTGCGACACACAGCGCGCTGCTGCAGCGCGTTAGTGCAACTAACTTTTTGATCCACCTTCGTAGCAGAGTGTATTTGCGTGATAACTAGGGACCAGATTTTTTGAAAATGCATATGCAAATGCATATTTTGAGGGTTTATTGTATTTATTGCATATTCTGAACATAACAGCATATTTTAGCATATAGGTTGAAATTAAATAAAATTTAAAACATCTTGAACAAAATTTGTTTTGTTTGAGTGTTGGACATCCCTTGTATGCAACTTTCTGAGTAACAGATAACGAGATAACAGTATTTTATACCTGGCTATTTCAAGAAATACGATATATGAGTGGGACATTCCTTTCACCATCTGAGTAGTATGCCATGTAAACAACTTTCTGAGAAACAGATAACATGATAACAGTATTTTACACAAGCAAGCTGCCTCAAAATGTCTAAAGAGAAGAGCAGCAGAAAGTATTTGAGGCACCTAGAATCAAAACCCGCCAAGTCCACAAAACAAAATTTGTGGGAAAATGAGGAAAACAGTTAACATAGGAAAAACCGTCCTTGGAATATGAGCATTTCGTTTATTAATTACTTTGTCATCAAACGATGCATTCCAACAAATTACAGGATTGTCCCTTAATGGAAAGTAACACAATTCTTAAGATTAATTAGGGTTTTGAAAGTAAGGAAAGCAGTTCTAAGAAAGAAAAAAACAAGGGAAGAAGGAAAGCATGTGAACGTGGACCATCCAAATTATGTATAAAATGAAAACCTGACCCAAATTATGATTGGTTGATTCTTAGGGGCTGCGACAACGCGGTCATGTAGCCCCGTGTACTTTGGGTGTGTGTAGAATCTGTCTGATAACCGGTGTTAATTGTGATGACTGTATTAGTGTGTGTTATCTGTTTTTTTTTTTAAATTTAAGTACAGACTGGAACTTAGAATTTTCGAATAGTTCCTACTTTTGCCGCCAAGTGCCACCGTCAACAACTACTAGGCCAAGTTCAGCACTTAGCTACTAGACGCAACCGCAGTCGGCTCTTGGCAACGAACATAGAAACCTAAGAGCGTTGTTTACATTCTTAACCTATCCAATTTAGCTTCACACAGGTGCAATTAGTGAAAGGTTCTTTAACATGCCATAAATCTATGACATGGGACCACCGGCTTTACTTCCCCTTCGAAGGAAGGCATACTGAGGGATTTTTAACGCTCTTAAAAAATCCGACGGCTTCGACCGGGTTTGAACCCGCTATCTTGGGCATAGAAGCTCAGCATGCTACCGACTACGCCACTGAAGCCGCCTGAATTATGATTATGCATATATTTAAAATTTAACAGACACTTAACCACACATTATAAAACACAACACAGCTGATGGGAGTATGAAGGTATCCTGGATAATGCAATTCTATGTGCTGATTGACTGAAAACGATTTTGAAACTAACAATGGCGGAAGTTCCAATTGAATCTAGCGGATTTTGAAATTAACTCTAAATTTTGTCCGCCATTTTCATAGGGAAATAGCGTCTTTTGAAGGAAAATAATGTCACAATTGAGTTGCCAGCGTGCAAGTTCATATAAAGGCAACTTCATCTTATTTTACATGTCGATGAACTTGGTGGGTTTTGATTATAGGCGCCTCAATTTACTAAAGCAGTGGGTGTCAGGTAATAGTGTATATTTAACTGATAGCGTTGTCGTCTCCAGGCGCAGATTCAAGGGGGGGGGGGGGGTCACGGGGTCATGACACCCCCCCAAACGGAGACAATTTTTTTTGCAAACTCAAAAAACGAAAACACAATAACCAGACAAATAAAACTTAACGAATTTTAACTGAAAAAGAGCTTTCTTCATTTTATTCATTACTGAAAATACTGTATATTGCAATTATTATGTTCTGTTACAACTGTACATATTTACAACTTCATACCTGTTATATAAAAATGATTATTTATATAACAAAATCAACTCGTCTATTTTGTTAGGAAACCTTGTGATTAGCGAATCGATGTTTATAGTGATGTCACGATGAATGTGCAGCAATGCACGGATAGGAATTTGGGGCTTTTTTTCGCACCAAAACATTTTCCGACGCCCAAACTGCAAGCTTGGTTGGCAATTTAAGCTGTGACTTTCTCCCTTTGTCGGTACCAACTTGACTTGCCGAAACTGTAACGTACCTTGATACTTTTATCGAAGCTCGATGTAAAAGTCGAAAAACACGCCTTTGCAATTTGTACGAATATTTTTGGTGCGCTGAACGCATCAAATTTCTATCCATGTAGCTTGCAAAAAAATTGGTCTGGTTTTGTACGTTTGGTTATTTTGTGATTGCGTTTTTAGTGATACCATTTTTCTTAACAATTTCGATTCTCTGACCCCTCCCCCCCCAAGCCAAACTCTAGATCCGCGCCTGGTCGCCTCTTGTCAAATATGCTCGAAGGAAGTGAAATGTAAAAATAAATTTTAACTTGAACAACATGCAAAAACGACCGCACTTATTACGGCAAAGGAGGGAAAGAAGAGTGAATAAGATTGACTCAATGTTAAGTAATTTTTAGCCTACTTTTCACATTTTGCAAAAAATGAGGAAAGAGTAGACTTATGAGATCGATCCGGGAAAATGTGTGTCTGTCTGGCTGTTTGTGTGCCCCCCCCCCCCTATCAACTCCTAAACGGCTGCAGCAATCGAAACCAAATTTAGTATGAGTAAAGATGTATACCGGAATATCTCAAGCCCATATTTGGAAATGATGTCATTGCTACCAACTGCTGAAAAACCGCACTAGAAATTTGAGCTCCATGTTGGATATCTTGGAAGGTATGCATGGGAGCAATTCCAAAATTGGCACACATGTAGATAATACTATTTCAGTTTAATTTCCTGGAGGCCATGCATGACAGTGTTGCCAAATTAATTTTAAGCCTTCTGATGTGTCCAATTTTAAAATGCATATAACATCTACACTATCAATTGGATTGTATGTAATATGTGTACATAAACACATATGACTGAGCGTATTCTTAGGAACCAACAGGGCTGCCAACTGTTAATAATGGCTCTCTCTATTTTTTTTAAATCCAAATACCAATATATCAGAAAGTATGGAAGCCGACTGCTTTAAACTATGCACACGTATAGTACCTGACATTTTAGATTTATTTGGAGTAATTCATATAAATCAGTGCTGCTAACATGATTCTATGACTGCTGATATGTCCAATTTTAAAATACATATAACTTTTATACTAACAAATGGATTTCATCCAAAATTGGCACAACAAGATATCATAACATTTCAGATTATTTCTGACCGGCACACGCATGGCATTGTTGCCAACATGCTTTTACGCGTGCTGATAGATCCAATGTCTAACTGCATGTAACGTCCATTGGAATTCAACCAAATTCTGTATTCTGTACCTTAAGAGATGGAACTAAGAATATATTCAGTCACCAGGACTGCCAACTGTAGTGCTCTATTAGGCTACATTATACCAGGTATATTTCGAACTAATTAGACATTTCGATATTACCAACTTCATTTCGTCATTATTCTGGATAGGTTCATATACTGTAGAATAATCATTGGCATGAATCATAATTTTAAGAAAAGTAGGCTCTTTAGTTCGTCTTGTTTCTATTTTAAATACATATTTTCTACATTTTGAGTGCATAATTGCTTGCATATTTTAATCGTTTTAGTGTATAAATGTCCTGTCCCTAGTGATAATAATAATAATAATAATAATAATAATAATAATAATAATATCGTATGGCCTCAGATGCCGGGTGCAAGCTTTCTTATTTGACACCCAGAGGGCAGCTTGCATGTCGAATTTTGTTGTTCCTTGAAGCACTATGAAAGCCAAGGAGGATAATAATAATAATAATGTTATTGGTTTTACGTCCCTTTTAACTACACTGGCTTTTAGAGACGCCAGGGTGCCGGAATTTTGCCCCGAAGGGGATCTTTAACGTGCCAGTAAATCTACTGACACGGCTCCCTCGCATTTGCGCACCCTCAAATGCCAGCTGACTGCGCCAAAGCCAAGGAGGATAGATATCTAAACTCCTTGACACTATAGCGCTTTCTGGTAGAGAAATGAGGAATTTTGTGTTGGCGGAAAATCCCGAGATTAATTTTACCATTATGAACACGGCCTACTGAATTTCAAATGGGTTCTTCGACATACCAACATCGCATGACATGCGTGTCGTAATTTTTGCCGCCTTTCAAAAATCACTTACCACGGCCAGGAGCGAACCTCCAAGCTTGAGGTTAGTAATCAGACACGATAACCACTCACCCACCGTGGCAAGATGCCCCTAGTGATAACATGTGTTCTTGTGATGGATGTACTAGTGTGTGTATTTGTGAATTGGGGATAAGATTGAGAAGGAACCATTCCAGCATTTGCCTGAAGTAGAAGTTGGGAAAACCACTTCCAGGATAGCCTCTTCTCTTACGAGCCCGAGTGCACCCCGTTCCAGCCTTCAGACCAGAATTAAAATGTCTTGGCTGAACCCTCGTGGCCGTGGTGCGCAAATTTACGAGCACGGCTACGCCTCGGGACCTACTTACAATAGTTACACAGTGTTGGATAAAAAGAGACGGTCAGTCTGAAAGACTAGACTTTGTATCATTTGTAAAGCTACAAATGCTGAAAAATGCTAGCAAGGCTGGAGGCTTCTTGCTTCGCTCGAAGCCAAAGACTCTTGACATGTTATAAAATTATCTGCATAATACTTATCTTGTTTATCTTGTTTCAAATTACTCGCGAACGGCAAGTGCAAACCAAGGGCAAAGCAAGGTCAAGAGCGCGGGATGCTGTCACGCTCACCAGAGCGCGCGGGGACGTGCCCCTTCCATCCAGTCTAAAAACACTTATAGTGGGCAATATATTGAAGATAGAGATATGCTCTCGCGGACTTTTTTGTAGAACTTTTCATGCTGACCAATTCTTACGCTAATAGTATATTGATATGTTTAACGGTTTGCCCAGCGTAAGCTTAAGAAGCGCACGGACGCCAAGTTTGTTTGCGACTTTTTCACTGAAATCGTTACTGCTTGGCTTCCTTTGATCATACATAAATTATTTTCTACAGAATCTTTCCTCGAGATATCCTTTATAGAATGGTGAAAACCGCATCAAAATCCATCCAGTGGTTCTCGAGATTACCCGTGACATCCAAGAATCGGGGATTTTTGTCTTATAGTAACGAAGTAGAGATGGTCGGGGAACACATGCACCAAGCGGTACTATAACGTCACACACCTCAGTGCATCTGGATACATTTCGTCCCGTCACCGTAACGTAACGCCAGACCCCAGCGTAACGACGAAGTCGACAAGATCATTTAAAATGATAAAATCTCGCCCCGAGGTCTTTGGGTAGCGCACCTGCTTCGCACGAGAAGGCTCCGGATTCGATTCCCAGCTTTGTCAGGGACTTTAGAAACTGCCATGAGTGTTGGAACGGGGAGGACTCAGCCTCGTGAAGATAATTCAGTAGCTGTCTGAGAAAGGCAGCGCCCCGGTTACGAAAACCAAGATTAACGCCCGATGGGACACGCGCTCATCACGCGTCACCCTGTAATCTGCAGCCCTCTAACCCGGAGGTCCTGGGTTCGAATTCCGGCTCCATCAGGGATTTTAGAAACTGACGTGAGGGCTGGAACGGGGTGCACGTAGTCTCGTGAGGACAATTGAGTAAGTGTCTGTCAGTGAGGCAGCACCCCGGTCACGAAAACCAAGACTAACGGCCGAGGGGACCCGACGCACTCACCACGCGTGTGCCTGTAATCTGGAGGCCTCTCACCCGGAGGTCCCGGATTCGATTCCCGTCTCCGTCAGGGATTTCAGAAACTGGCGTGGAGGCTCGGACGTGGTGCACTCAGCCTCGTGAGAACAATTGAGTAGCTGTCTGAGAAAGGCAGCGTCCCGGTTACGAAAACCAAGATTAACAGATTAACAGGGGACCCGATGCACTGACCACGCGTCACTCCAATATTTGCAGGCCAATGGCTGGGCAGTAGGCCTAGGTCCTTCATGAGCTGTAGTGCCAGGGGTTATTATTATTATTATTATTAAATGGCTGGGCAGCGGTCGCTTGGTAGGCTTAGGCGCTCCATAGACTGTAGCGTCACGGATTTTAAAAAATAGAAACCTCACATTTGGGAGCTTATTAAGTTGTCACTAAAACATTAACACTTAGAATCCAACACAGCGTGAGAAGTAAAGCAAATCTGATGAGATATGGTAGGAAAAGAAACGCTTCTTTTTGTCTGTCTCGTGTGTTCACTATTTGCCTTCACTTGGATGGTGTTGTGACAAATCGCACCACTTCCATCTCTGTCAAGATAATCGGAGAACAGCTGAAATCGCTAGAAGCGGACACATTTTTCTTCTTAGTTAATTTCCGTCGAGTGAGGAGCTCTCTAAGCTGAACAGAGCAGTTTCTCATTTCTCAAGACCTCGATATTCACTGCACATTCCAGTTGCCTGAAAATTTAGTGTAGGCCTACTAGAAGCTAAATATGGTTCAGTTGTGAAGCCACGTACAACTTCAATACTGTGAACCGAAGAAAATATTGTTTTTCCTCTTAAATTAACAATCATCAACACTAGATTTAAAAAAAAGTGCCGATAGCTAGAGCCCTGCGCGGATAAACAAAACATCATCCGCACGACTGTTATCCGCATCCGCCCCGCATCCGCACGACTTAATCCGCATCCGCACGTTTTTTATTCGAATCTACTGGCATCACAATAATATTTTAATTTAGATAAAGCATAAAGTATTTAAGCAACACATTTAGACATTTGAGGAAAAATTCGTTCCTTAGGTTATGTATGTCCTATGCTTTGTTTAAAGCGAATCTTACACAGCCAGAATTGTAACCCTTTTCAGTTCAGACTGTTAATAATGCTAAATGACATAATTTGAATGAGATTAGCTTAAATCATCATCTTACAATTGTGATGGGAAAAACATAACGCAAAAAATATGATATGTCATAAATATCCGGGTCCTAATAATGATATTAAACAAGTTCGGATTTTATTCTAAAAACTATCCGTACATTTACTCCAAACATTATCCGCAGCTTATCCGCACAGCCATGCAAACTATATCCACATGGCGAACAATGTTGCGGATATCCGCATTCGCGCTGGGCTTTTTTACCTATAGCCTCGATGTTTTGACCCTTTACTCAGGAGATAATTTTCTATACTACCTCATTTCACAAATAATTATATAAGGTGCGTACAAAAAGTAACGAGCCGGAGGCTGGAATGCGCAAACCGGTGAAGACATCGGCTAATCGTGGCGTGTGTAACGAGGTGTGGTTCCTACCATAACGTGGAAGGTCACAGCCCGTCGCTACAGGGCACGCGTGCACGTCACGTGACGATACAAAGCGAGCAGCAGCATGCATCAATCGTCGAACGCTGCCAGTCGCATTGCAAACAGTGACATGGAGGCGTCAACCGAAGAGCAAAGAGGTGTTGTTCGGTTTCTGACAGTAGAAGGAGAAGGGGGAACGGACATTCATCACCGAATGTCACAAGTGTACGGCGAACATTGCTTGTCCCTTGCAAGGGACAAGGCGTGACACAAGCGCTTCAGGGAAGGACGGGTGTCGTTAGCCGATGATGCCCGGTCTGGGGCACCCCCCTGCATTACCGATGACAACGTCCAGCTGGTTGATGCACTCATTACCCAGGACCGTCGAGTGACAGTGAACGCCATAGCCGCCGTGGTCGCTCCACGACAATGCACGACCTCATACGGCCAACACAGTCGCGGCACTCCTGCAGAAATTCAAATGGGAGGTTCTCGGCCACCGTCCATACAGTCCAGACCTCTCTCCCTGTGATTACGCCATCTTTGGTCCCCTGAAAAGGGCTCTGCAGGGCCAACGATTCACCTCGGACGCCGACGTCCAGCTGTACGTGCGGAACTGATTCACATCGCAGCCTAGGGAATTTTATGAGACAGCCATTCACCGCCTCGTGTCACAGTGGGACGAGTGTCTCAACAGCCAGGGCCAATACTTCTAACATACAGGTACTGGTTTTTGTAATTATGCCTCCGGCTCGTTACTTTTTGAACGCACCTTATAGTTACACTTAATACTACATTCATCACATGACTGGCTGCGTGGCGCAGCGATAACGTTCTCGCCTGCTGTTTCCAAGGTTGCAGGATCGAATTCTGGCACAGTCAGTTAGCAAATGCGATGGAGCCGTGTCAGTAGATTTACTGGCACGTGAAAGATCCCCTTCGGCGTAAAATACCAGCACCCGGTCTCTCTAAAGACCACAGTAGTTAAAAGGGACGTAAAACCAATAACATTATTATTATAATTATTATTATCATTAGTATGCAATATAACACATTGCTAGTACATCACAACATAAAGAAAGTCTAAATCGCTACCAATGAACTTCCGAACGATTCGGGTTGTTGAGAGAACTACTGCCTGCTATATTAGTTTGTACATTTGAGTTTCCAGATCCAGTTCTTTAAGGCCTTGGAGCAAGGTATAATACTTGGGATCACGCCCGAACTCGAGACAATGATAGATAATTATGGTATTGACCCGTTCTACATGCCATTGCCTTTTGAGAGGGCCGACCAACTGCTATATTTGCTGATCTTTTCTATGTGTTTTGATTTGAGATTATTGTTGTTAGGGTCGTAGTTTACTACATTTTCTTGCTGACAACCACCAGATTATAATTATTATTATACATTCATCACAATAACACAGGGCCATCAGACTAATACAATGCACACACAAATACATCGGGTTGACGACCTAAAATGCCCGAAGGCCCTAATTAAAACCACCCATGATAATATCATATAGGCCTACATGATGATGTTGTTTCATTTGAGGAACTTGGACACCCACGGCCATTTATCCCCGTGTACTTGGGAGTGTGCAGAATTTGTCTGATAACCTGTGTTATAGTAGTTGTAGAAATAACTTTAGAGAACAGTTCTCTTCGTACACGTTGTGTGTGTAAGACTTTGGAAATGGGTCCTGGTGGTGGCGTTGGTGCAGAAAGTTAAACGCGCCTGTCCGGACAGCAGCAGATTCGGGTTCGAATACCAACTGACAATATCGGCTGCAGTCAAACCACTCTCGGAGGCAACTGCGGATGGCTCTGGTGAAGTATGGATTTGTTGTTGATTCATTTAGGGGTCATTTATTCCCGGTCTATTTGGGTGTGAAATCTGTCTGATAACCGGTGTCATTGTGGTGTCGGTAGAAATGTGTGTATGTAGTGTAATTCAGAAGAGGATTGGAAAGGAGGCGACTGTGACCTTTAGTTAGGTACCATCCCGGCATTGGAAAACCACTTCTACGATTGCTGAGGCGGAGATCGACACCACCTCTTGTCAGTACTCCCTCACGAGTCTGAGTGTACCCCATTCCAGTTGTGGATGTGAGGAATCTGTCGAGATAGTTATTGTTGTTTTAAGGGCGGAAGTACGAGGTCATCTGCTCCTCTTACACAGATTAAAGTATACAAATTTGGAGTGGAATTTAAAATTTAGAGGTGGGCACTTAAATTTGAAAAAAAAACTAATAATTATAATACACTCACGAGCAAAAAAAATACGCAACACTTGTATTTTTTAATTATTCTCATAATTTAATGCACTGAAATTATTCTTATGTAAAAATTATTCATAATTAATTGTATAACACCAGTACACGATACAATTATTGGGATTCTAGTCACCGACTCAAGTTTCCACATCTTTATCTCAATTGCCAGCTCTGTGTACTTAGATATTTTAGTAGCAGCTGTTGTTTTAATGGTTTGAGTGTTGCGACATGCGATATCTATCAGTAATGCCTCTCGGTGTTCATTATTGATGACAATGATATCTGGCCGATTGTTACTGACTGCAACATCTGTCACAACTCCCCTGTCCCAGTACAGCTTGTGTGTGGCATTTTCACTTTCAATGCTTTGTCCTTTGCTGTTCCTTCTTCTTCCTCCAGTATTCCTTCATCATCTCACTATGTTTCCTCTTCCTTTCCTTGAACCATTTCGAGCTGATTTTCTTTCCCTTCCACCCTTGGACACCTTCCATTTTTAGCACTGTTTGCCCAAAAATATCTCTCTGTGGTGTATCTTCTCTGATATTGTTTCTTTCCAAATCCTTTTTGACTTCTTGTTCCCAGGTTGTTGTTGACTTCTTGTTCTACAGGAATGTGGAGATCTGCTTGGTTAACCTACTGTCATCCATCCTGTACAAATGTCCAAAAAAATAGCAATCTCCTCTTCCGTAATGTTTCTGATATGTTTTCTATTGTATTTTTCTATATATTTCATCATTACTTCTTAATTTCCAGAATTCTTCAGTTTTTAAAAGACCGATTATTTTGCGTATAATTTTTATTTCTACTAACTTACTTCTAATGTATCCAATTTGTAATTCAGTACTATACATTATTATTAATATTTAATTTATTTTACACGTTACAGGCCTATTAGACCACGCGAAGCAATCATCACTATTTGTTCTTCCTATTTTTCTAGTACTCTTGCATTCGTGCACTAAAGGCCCTCTTCCTTTCTTCGGTCCACTTTGGTCTTTGGGCTGTTGGTGCTGCTCTCTCTGACAACACTTCCCACTTGTATACTTTGTGTCTAAATACGCTTTTGTCTATGACGTCTTCTGGGTCGACCTGTGCTTTTACTAGATCAATTTTGACTTGCATCATCCAGGGTGAAGTAATCTTGAGCCGCTGTATGTATATAAGAAGTTTGTTGGTGAGTCTGGTTTGTGGGAGTCTGCTGATGTGGCCGTAAAATTTTAGTCGCCTCTTTCTGATGTCTGCTGCGAGGTTGGACAATTTCTCTGTGGTATCTCTGGAGTGAAGCCTGTATCCTTCATCTGTGTGCTTTGGTCCAATTATTTTCCTTATTATTTTTCTTTCCTCTGTGAGGATTTTTCCCAAGTCGCCCTTAGTGTGTAACGTCAACGCCTCACTAGCATAAAGCACCTCAGGTTTAATAACCGTGTTGTAATGACGAAGTTTAGTGAATGTGGACAGACATGTTTTTGTTGTAGACACCCTATGTCTTGTATAAGGCTCTCTTCATTTTCATCAACCTAGTGTTCTGCGCGATTTTCTCTTTTCCCGTCGGTTCAAGCTCTTCACCTAGGTATTTAAAGTGGACGACTCTATAGATCTTGCCATATTTCGTGTTTAAATTCTGAATGTCGAATTATTATTATACACGAAATACAAGAATCAAAGAAATTATGCAGGTAAAAAGAAATGCACTAGAAGTGGTTGAAGAAAGAAGATTACACTGGTTTGGACTTGTGAAAAGGATGCAGAACAGTAGAATTCCAAATTTAATGTTACATTGGCAAGCTGAAGTCAAACTGAAACGGGGTAAACCAAGAGAACAATGGATGGATGGTGTAAAGAGAAGCATGTCTACCAGAGGCTTAACTCCAAGATGCTGAAGACCGAAATTTGTGGAGGAGTAGAGTATTTTTGGGCTGAAGGAAAACTACTGTATTGTGGAATATCTCTACTTAGTATAAAACGAAGTCCCCGAATCTTGGATATCACGGGTAATCTCGAGAACCACTGCATGGATTTTGATGCGGGTTTCACCATTCTGTAAAGGATACCTCGAGGAAGGTTTCTGTAGAAAATAATTTATGATCAAAGGAACCCAAGCAGTAACGATTTCAGAGAAAAAGTCGAAAAAAAATCCTGGCGTCAGTGCGCTTTTTAAGCATACGCTGGCAAACCGTTAAAAATATCAATATACAATGAGTGTAAGAATTGTTCAGCATGAAAAGTTCTACAAAAACGTACAGGAGAGCATATCTCTATCTTCAATATATCGTCCACCATAAGTGTTTTTAGATTGGGCGTTAGGGGGATTTGTGTTTCATTCACCTCGCCATTCTTAAATTACGTCTGTCAAGAATTTGTTGCACATGCATCTCCATGATAATATAGTTAACAGTGATTTTAACCCATCATGCCGAAACGTAAAACGGATATAGATCGTAGTCCATTGACAGCGTAAAGAAGGGCTTATCACGTAATGCATTCACAACTGTTCCCGGGCGAAGCCGGGCGGAGTTGTTAGTTCCTAATAAACAAGAAGATAGACTACACGAAATTTACATAAAAATACAAAAGCATCACCGTCGGACTCCTTTCGAGTCAAAGATAATAGCATAGCATTGGATCTGAAGATGTTGAAAGCAAGTCATTGAAGAGACAAAATCTAACGTAATATGCTTGCAGAACCCAGAGGGCAGCCTTTTGTAGTATCTGTATACACACACAATTCATCGCATGGAAAGCATAGTTGGAAAAGCTCCCAATTAAATGAAAACATTATGAATAGATTTTTACAAAGGTAATTCTGAAAAGTAATGTAGCCAGCTTATGGAAACATAGCAACATGTGCTGTGCGCCAAAAACAAGCAGAAAAAGTGGGAACTATTTCTTGGCGCGTTAGCCTCTTCACTGACCAAGCATTAAAGAAACCGCATAGGTCTTGAGGTTACCAGAGGTATATATAGTTCATCTACTGTAAGTTTGCACTTTTTTTTGACAGCTAAGGTTGCCAACCTTCATAAGGAAAGACTCAATTTATAACCTGTAGTCCATAACAAATATATACACGTTTTAATCACATGTAAGTTTTTTCAGGTTATTTTTTTCGCTTGTCCCAGTAATTGTGAATATATTGGCAACATATTCTGTCGGCCAGACTGAAAAGTTGCATTATCAAACTGAACTACCACGTGCTCGTGGGATGGGCGTGCGGTTAGTAATGGACGCTTTACTGTGTTCATCCGCCTGAGAAAATAACGTGTTATTTATATTAAATAATAATAATTATAATTGATAATATTGCGCAAAGTCGTCTGAAAGTATTATTTCCATTTGAACGCGTGTTCACTTTTCAGATAAATATATAGTGGTTATCTTAAATGTTGAGTAAATATGTAGCCTGAGATGTCTCCAGGTCGGACATCTTTGTTTTGAATATCGAGTCGGAAGCAGATGCGGAATTTCTTGTTCAAGATCTTTATTTTTTCTCTCTTTTTGAATGTAAAAGAAAATGCATCAGAATTATTGATTTCCCCAAGGACATTGGACTGGTGAATAATCTTCATATGGCATGATTTGTGTAAAAAAAAAAGTAGGCCTAAAATATGAGTTGTTGTGTAGGCCTAGGCCTAAAAGTTAACTTACACGGTGAAATGTTTCGTACGTTTCATTTTAATATCAATCCAACAGGTCAAGTAATGATCGTATCGTCTTAAGGACATCTTACACCATCCCTTAGTAAGCATTTTCCTCGAGCTGTGAAATGATGGGCCTAAAATAATTCCACTCTCACATCAGCTGCTGTGTCATGGCCAAGGTCTTGCTCATAGCGCGTCCAATGATGTAACAGCACACATTAGGTGTGCTGTTAGAACGAGTATTATTTGAAAAATGTCACAAAGAAATACAAGTTTCCTTTTAAAAGGGCAATGAATTGATATTGCGAGATGAATGTAGGTTTAGGCAACTCATAACAGCTGTTGACACCTTGACGGAATACAGCGGCCATTGCTGGCTGCCAATCTGCCATGTGGGTGATAGCTCATTGGCTGGAATGCACGTGGTAGAGGCGGATTGATATATTCTGTAGGAGTATTGTTCCCGCGAGAACTGTCAAAAAAGTGCAAACTTACAGTAGATGAACTATACCTAAGTGGTCTCTTTGATGTTCTCGTCAGTGAAGAGACTAACGCGCCAGGAAATAGTTCCCACTTTTTCTGCTTGTTGGAGAATTTCCTTTGTATTGGTTTATAAATCGTGTTATTTGGGAGCAAACAGAATTGGTTTTTATTAATCTCATCGCCTTGGGTTTCGACGAGAGTGATCCACACATAATAGGGTTCAGCGAATATTCCGTAGATAAATTCGTAATTGAAGTGAAATAAAGGTTCGCACGCTATATAATAATACAAGTAGATTAAAATACTCAATCAGCTACACACCATGCCAGAAACACAGCGAAGTGTCTCTGGAAAACCCAGCTGTCAGTTCTGAGGTTTGACCATCTAATAATAGTACGACGTGACCTTGAAGAGTTAATGGCCTTAACACCAGGTACGTCATTTTTGTTTGTGTCTTTGAGTGGAGCAGATAAACACGGAGCTCACAACCAGCATTAAAGAAAACCAAATTTTGATATGAATTAATGATTACCGTTCTTATAAAAAACGCGTCATCGGCTAATATAAGTTTGAGTGTCATCTGCAAACCAAGATTTCTCCGTAATACGTCAGCAAGATCCACACACTCGGTTGAAATGTGGCCCACGGTGAAAAAAGCTCCACAGGTAGGCTACAAAGTGGGGGGGGGGGGGGTCTTCCCTTCTCATCAGTTACGAGTGGGTGGATCTTACAAAGACATTTTCTTTGAACTACCAATCTGTTGATATGCTATTGCCTTTTGTTAGTTTGTATTGGTGTGGATCGAGATATCAGTGTCGATCAGGGGCCTATATACAATTTTTTCGGGGAGGGGAGGGGAGCTGGCATCCTGGAAAATTGTGAGTATTCTCAGGGAATTGTCACCGCAAAATACCCAGAAATATCAAACAATATCTCAGAGCATATAACTTTGTGTGATTATTTTAGTTAAGAGTTAATAGTAAAATTCTAAGTATATAGCCTACAATTAGTGGCAATACATAAAGGTTGTAAAATACAACATAACACACAAATAAAAGGTTATAGCCTACTTAATGAATATTCTCTTATATCCTGGCTATGGAGTATGAATGGCAAATATCTAAATATTTGAAATATTTGGCAATTTATTCAGTTTTGCCTCACAAGGCTGAGTGTACCCAGTTCCAGCCCTCAGACCAGAACGAAAAGTTATTTGCAGAGCTGGTAATCGAATTCAGACCTCCAGGCGGCAGCCAATAATGCTTATAACTTAGCGAATAAGTTAAGATTAGGGTACAACCACATTTACAATTATTTTGTGCTTTTGCCAAAGCTTTTTTTTTTTCGGGGGTAAGGGAAAGGGGGGGGGGGGGAAGGGCCCCCACAGCTCACCCCCTTATATACGCCCCTGGTGTTGATATACCTAAGTGACGACACACACACACACCTGCCACAGCTGCAGACCAAGACTCTTCCATATTTGTTTGGCCATGTGAATCACGCCCACCATCCTTGGCAAGCACACTCGAGACAAAGCACTGGTTGATATTCACCAACAGGGACAATGCCATCTTCTGTCTTTGAACAAGTTAAAATATGGAAACTGCTGTGATTCAATCTGCTTTCTTAAGCAACTTGTGTCCATAACTAGAGCCTTGCGCGGATAAACAAAACTCTATCCGCATCTGCCCCACATCCGCACAACTGTTATCCGCTTCCGCCTCGAATCCACACGACTGTTATCCGCATCCGCACAACTGTTATCCGCATCCGCCCCACATCCACACGACTGTTATCCGCATCCGCCCCACATCCACACGACTGTTATCCGCATCCGCCCCACATCCGCACGACTTCTTTCCACGTTTGTTATTCGAATCTACTGGCATTACAAATGAAAAATGAAAATCCACAGCCTGCTTCCAGTCTCCGACCGGGTCAGGAATGGAATGAATGAAGCCCCCATCTAGCGGCGAGGATATGAACTATGCCGGCTGCCGAAGCCTGTCGCACTCCTCTGGGGCAATGATTAAATGAATGACAGATGAAATGACATGATAGTGGAGAGTGTTGCTGGAATGAAATTTTGACAGGGAAAACCGGAGTACCCGGAGAAAAACCTGTCTGCCTCCGTTTTGTCCAGCACAGATCTCACATGGAGTGACCGGGATTTGAACCACAGACCCAGCGGTGAGAGGCCGGCGTGCTGCCGCCTAAGCCACGGAGGCTTTTACTGGCATTACAATATTTTTAATTAGATAAAGCATAAATTACTAAAGCAACATATTTAGTCATTTGAGGAAAAAGTCGTTCCCTTAGGCTTTGTATGTCATGTGCTATATTTAAAATGAATGTTACACAGCCGGAATTGCAACCCTTTATTGTTCGGAGTGTTAATTATGCTTAGTGACATAATTTGAATGAGATTAGCTTAAATCATTATTTTACATTAGTCATGAAAAAATTATAACGGAAAGATATGATACCGGTATGTCATAAACATGCGGGTCCTAAGTAATGATATTCAACAAGTTCGATTGTATTCTAAAAACTATCCGCAAATTTTCTCCAAACATTATCCGCAGCTTATCCGCTATCCGCACAGCCTTGCAAACTATATCCGCATGGCGAAAGATTTAGCGGATATCCGCGGTTTTATCCACCAGATTCCTCTAATGTGCAGTATGTGTCCAACTTGATTCTCCAAGTACGTTGTTAGTATTGCCTTCGTGACTAAGCGGGAAGGTCCCTAACCTATGTCTGAAGGGCCCCGGGTTCGACTCCCGGCCCTGAAAAGAAATTCAATTCTTCTCTGAGGGCCGGAACGGGGTACGCTCAGCCTCGTGAGGCAAAACTGAGAAGAGGCGGGTTCGACCCCTACCTCAGCCATTATGGAAGTGGTTTTCCATGGTTTCCCATTTTTAATCCAGGCAAATGCCGGGATGGTTCCTAACTTAAGGCCACGGCTGCTTCCTAACCAAACTCTACCTCAATTATAATTACGCAAACTAGTACAGACATCACAGTGACACAGGTTATCATACACATTCTATACTCAGGGCTACATGACCACGATGTCACAAGGCCCTTAAAAGAATCATCTATAACAAGAACAACAACTTTTCATATACACACCCTTATGCTTACTTTTGACTGGCTGCGTGCGTGGCTCAGCGGTAACGTTCTCACCTGCTATTTCCAAGGTTGCAGGATCGAATCCTGGCGCAGTCAGGTGACAATTGAGGGTGCGCAAATGTGAGGGAGCCGTGTCAGTACATTTACTGGCACGTTAAAGATCCCCTTCGGGGTGAAATTCCGGCACTTCGGCGTCTCTAAAAGCCATAGTAGTTAAAAGGATAGTAAAGCCAATAACATTAATCACCCTGTAGTTTGAGCAGTTGTAATTATTTGGGAAAGGTTCCTCAGGACATGACGCAAGATGTCAACCCGAACATTTGTCTAGGATGCAGCTACCTTAGTACGCACAGCTGTGGAGGTCGGGCTCTGTGCTATGACGAGGACCTTTTAACCGCCTAATGGTTGTATTAGCCACTAAGGGCAGCAGAGAGACTCAAATTGACTGTGATCATATTATCACCCACCGCTCCTAAATGATGTGCGCGCTGCGTTCATCGCCCTCTCACAGCTGTTCCGTAGCGCTCCCCTGATGAACGGCTTAGCTGAACGGGTTAACGCCCCACGATGTAATCCAGGCTTGACCTCATCGCGGTTCTTTTAAATGATTCGCAGTAGCATCTCATTTTCATTTTCAGCTCGTCATTTCCGTAATTGGCTGTCTCTTCGGAGGCCCAGGTTCGACGTTTAGGTCTACCAATAACATGTAATTCTGGTTTCAGATACTGGAACGGTTTATACCAGTTACCCAACAGGTGCCAATTTCGAAGACTTGCATCTGGCTAATGGGCCACATGAATTTGCTTACCGGAACAGTGGGTGAGTGGTTATCGTGTCGGATTACTAACCCCCAAGTTTGCAGGTTCGCTCCTGGCCATGGAAGTGATTTTTGAAAGGTGACAAAAATCACGACACGCATGTCATACGATGTTAGCATATTAAAGAAACCATTTGAATTCAGTAGGCCGTGCTCATAATGGCAAAATTAATCTCGGGATTTTCCGCCAACAGTAAGTTCCTCATTTCTCCACTAGTGAGCGCTATAGTGTTCAAGGAGCTTACATGATACAGTGCTAGTCGTAGTCGCCTAGCGACAATATGTCCGTCAAGTTATTAGATGCGGGGAATGGAGTGGTCTGTCCGAAATTTAACATAGCCTAAACTATTCCTCTTGAATCAGGCTATCATATACAAAAAGAATGTTTCGAATCCGAAGCGCGTTTAAACACATAAACAAACACACAAACTCTTCAGCTTTCTTCTTCTTTTCGTTTGGGCCTACTGAGGACCACGGGGCTCGTTTTGACTTCTTGTAAGGATTTTATGTTTCTTCTTATAGCCCAGGCAGCTTTCATCTTCTGGCTGTGTGTCTGCTTTCTTTCCTGTGTCCACTTCGGTCTGGTAGTCCCTGTACTCTTCCTGCTGGTGAGAGACACTGGAAAGACACCATGTTGAATCATCTGTCGGAATTGTGATCGATCCTGTATGTTTTTTGATGAAATTCCAAGTTGCTGTAGGTCTGATTTCACTGTGGTGATCCATTTGTTTTTGGACGCTTTCCCTCTTCCTGTCGTGGTGAAGATCTGGCTGGTAAGTCTATCTGGACCCATGCGTGTCAGATGTCAGCTTTATTATATTAGTATAGATTTTTTTTTCCAGTGCACCTATGACCTCCCGTGACCGTTTAGCAAGTTTAGATTTCATGAAATAATAGAAGATAATTTTAATATTTCATAGTTAACATAATCTCCTACAAGGGGACTTAAAGGTTTCTTTCATATTATTAAACAAATATACTGTAGTGTATTCAAAATATTGTAACTATTCTTTATTTTATTATTATTACAAACCTACTTTCCATTTGATTTGGTATTTGTTTTATTTCCTATTGTTGTGGGCCCCACCTTATCATATCGCCCAGGGCCTAGACGAAGCAACAACAGTTTGTGAGCCTCCCTGTGAGTGACCGCTGAAAGATTAATGCAGCTATCAGAGCACGATAATTGGCTCAATACAAAGGGCTATTTGGTATTCTATTGTCTAAGCCTGCTCCACCTCGCTCCGTGCGATTCTTCATGCAATTCACGTAATTTGCTGCTTAGCCCCTCCGAGTGCTATTCGCACGAGCACTTGGAACCATGATTATACGTCACTCGATTATCGACGGAGCGTTCGATATCTCGTTTGCAGGCTTTAATGGTGAAAATATTTTTAAATGGCACTAAGAGCACTCAGACTATTGGGGTCCCGTTTAGCGAAAACGAGAAGTTAAGCAATTTTGAGAGCGACTACGGTGGCGTAGTTGATAGCATGCTGAGCTTCTATGCCCAAGATCGCGGGTTCAAACCCGGCAGAAGCCATCGGATTTTTTAAGAGCGTTAAAAATCCCTCAGTATGCCTTCCTTCGGAGGGGAAGTAAAGCCGGCGGTCCCATGTCATAGATTTATGGCATGATAAAGAACCTTCCACTAATTACACCTGTGTGAAGCTAAATTGGATAGGTTAAGAATGTAAACAACGCTCTTGGGTTTCTTCGTTGCCAAGAGCCGGCTGCGGTAGCGTCTAGTAGCTAAGTTCTGAACTAGGCCTAGTAGTCGTTGACGGTGGCGTTTGGCGGCAAAAATAGGAACTATTTGAAAAGTTCTAAGTTGCAGTCTGTACTTAAATGAATAAATAAAAAAAACACAGATACACACACTAATACAGTCATCACAATTAACACCGGTTATCAGACAGGTCTAAACATACCCAAAGTACACGGGGCTACGTGACGGCGTTCTCGCAGCCCCTAAACAGAGGAACCAACCAACCAGCGCTCTATGCCACCCTGTCCTGAGCTGTCTCTACATAGCTACCACACCCTACATCCGAGGTAATCGGTTTAACATGTTCTAACCTGGGTCTACCTCTACAGTTCTTGTCCTCGACCCTTCCTTCCATAACTAAGCTTGCTATTCCTGGGTGTCTTAGTATGTGTCCTACCAACCTATCTCTTGTCGTCATGACCAGTCGCCAGAAACATCTCTCCTCTCCCAATCGTCTTAATACCTCTTCGTTTGTAACTCTATATACCAATCTGATCATCATCATTCTCCTGTATCACCACATTTCAAACGCTTCAATTCTCCTCTATTCTGCTGCACCAATCGTCCAAGTTTCACTTCCATAGAGCGCCACGCTCCAGATAAAGGCTTTCAAAAATGACTTCCTAATACATAAATCTATATTCGATGTCAAAAGATTCTTTTTTGTAGAAATGCTTTCCTTGGCTCAACCTACTTTTTATATCCTCTTTGCTTCGTCCATCACTGGTTATTTTGCTCCCTAAGTAACATAAGTCTCTAATTTCCTTCAGCTTTTCACCTGCCAATTTGATGTCCATAGAGGTTTCTAATTTTTTCGGCTGCATTCCAATATTTTTGTTTTTCCGAAGTCGTCGGAATTTTTTGAGAGCGTTAAAAATCCCTCAGTATGCCTTCCTTCGGAGGGGAAGTAAAGCCGGCGGTCCCATGACATAGATTTACGGCACGTAAAAGAATCTTCCACTAATTACACTTGTGTGAAGCTAAATTATAGGTCAGATTTGACTAACGCTCTTAAGTTCCAACGTTCGTCGCCAGGAGCTGACTGCGTTGGTATCTAGTAACCAAGTTCAGAACTAGTTGTCGTTGACGGTGGCGTTTGGTAGCTAAAGTAGGAACTACTTGAAAATTGAATGTCTACAGTCCTTGCTTGAATTAAAAACAGATAACACACACTAATACAGCCATCACAATTAACACCGGATATCAGACAGATTCTACACACACCCAAAGTACACGGGGCAGTTGTCGCAGCCCCTAAACTGAGGAACCAAACAACCAAGCTATTTTGAGAATTGTGCCAGCTGTTGAAAAGCTAGAAGACCCGGAAAAGGTCAAAACACATGTCTTAAAAAGCTCTATCATATTTCAAAATTGCATTTTGAAAATTACTTCCGGCTTAAATTACATTTTGAAAAAGTAAACATGCTAAAAACGCTTGTTAGCCTATTTTCAATTTTGAAAAAAAAAAATATAGGCTTATGAGATCACCTTTTGTCCGTGTGTGTGATTCGTGTGTATGTCCCCCCCTAATAAAAACTCAACGGCTGGAGAGATTTCAATGAAACTCGGTAAGTTCATAGCTCTATTCCGGGCGACCCAGACCGTGCCCTTCAAATTTTGTTACGCTCACCAATCCAACATGGCGGCTGTGCGAAATATTTCACCAGCATTCAATATCTCCGAAACTATTACCGATATCAGCCTGGAATTTTGTATCGTGATAAAGGGAACTACTAGAAATTCACTTACGTGACCTTTGAAAACCTGGTAACTACAAAACCAACATGGCGGCCAAGCGAAGTTGCGACATTTAAATGGACGTTTCTTGCGATTTAACCAACCAAACGCAATGAATCTTGGCACAGGATATGTTTATATACATTGTAATGCACCGACATCTAACTACGTTCAATTGTTTACATAACCTCAAAATGGCGGCTGTGCGAATTATTTCACAGGCATTCAATATCTCCGAAACTATTTATGATATCAACCTGAAATTTTGTACGGTGATAAAGAGCACTGCTACAAGTTTATCTATGTAACTTTTAAAAACCTGTAAACTACGAAACGAACATGGCGGCCAAGCGAAGTTGACACATTCTAATACATTTTTCTCTTGATTTATTCATATGAGCGCATTGAAATGTGGTACAGTATATGATTATACATATTGGCATTCACTGGCATCTAATTTAGTTCAATTGTTTACATTAACTGAAGATGGCGGCTGTGCGAAATTTTAAAATTAAGATTTTATTCTTGTGACGTAATCATGCGATCGAAGTGAAAGTTTGAATAATGAACCTACGCAATAATTTTCCTTTAATGGTACATAACTCTATGGCCTATACATATAACAATCCAAAATGGCGAGCATCCGAAATATTTTGACGGTTCTCAATATCTAAGAATCTTTTCCAGCAATCAATCTGATTTTTTTAATGTTCATAGAGGCTATGGACATAAGTTCACCTATATGACTTTCAGTAACCTGGTGATCACAAATCCAACATGGCGGCGACGCGAAGTATAAATATTTAAATGGACGTTTCTCGCGATTTAACCATATGAGTGCAGTGAAACTTTGCACGTTAATGCTTATACAAGTGTTAATCCACTGATATCTAATTTATTTCAATTGTTTTCATAACCACAAGATGGCAGGTGTGCGAAATTTTAAAATCTCGCTTTTACTTATTGTGTCCTAATCATGCGATTGAAGTCTGAAAACCACACGTACACAATAATCTTCATGTAATAATACATAAATAACAAGAAGTTCCGTGATGAACTAGAAAGCCTACTTTTCTTAAAATTTAAGATGTATGCCAATGATTAATCTAAATGGATCTATCTAGAATAATGACGAAATTGAGTTGGTAATATCGAAATTTCTAATTAGTTCGAAATACTGTATACCTGGCATAATGTAGCCTAATAGAGAACTACAGTTGGCAGCCCTGGTGATAGAATATATTCTTAGTTCCATCTCTTGAGGTACAGAATACAAAATTAGGTTGAAGTCCAATGGATAGCATGGACGTTAGATGCAGTTAAATATTGGATTTAACAGCGCGCGTAAAATCATGTTGGCAACAATGTCATGCATGTATTGGTCAGAAATAATCTGAAATAATATAATCTACTGATGTGCCAATTTTGAATGAAATCCATTAGTTAGTATAGAAGTTACATACATTTTAAAATTGGACCTATCAGCAGGCTTAGAATCATGTTGGCAGCACTGACGTATATTAGTTCCTCCAAATTCATCTAGAATGCCAGGTACTATACGTGTGCAAAATTTAGAGCTATTGGCTTGCATACTTTCTGATATATTGATATTAGGGTAAGAAAAATAGAGACAGCACATATCAACAGTTGGCAGCCCTTGTTGCTCTTAAGAATACGCATAGTCATATCTGTTATGGTACACATAGCACATACGAAATTTGGTTGAAATCCAAATGATAGTATGGAAGTTACATGTATTTAAAGTTGGACCTCTCAGCAGGCTTGGAATCATGTTGGTAGCACTGACGTATATAAGTTACTCCAAATTAATATAGAATGTCAGGTACTATACGTGTGGATAGTTTAAAGCTGTCGGCTTGCATACTTTCTTGTATATTGGTATTTGGATAAAATAAATTAAGAGCATTTATTAACAGTTGGCAGCCCTGATAGTTTTTAATAATACGCTCAGTCATATCTGGTTATGTACACATACAACATACGAAATTTGGTTGAATTCCAATCGATAGTGTAGAAGTTACATGCATTTAAATATTGGACATATCAGCAGGCTTATAATCATTTTGGCAACACTGCCATGTATGGCCTCCTGGAAATTAAACTGCAATATTATTGTTTATACGTGTGCCAATTTTGAAATAGCTCCCATTCATACCTTCCAGGATATCCAACATGGAGCTCTAATTTCAATTGCGATTTTTCAGCAGTTGGTAGCACTGACATGATTTTCAAATATGGCCGTGAGATATTCAGGTATAGATCTTTACTCCTACCAAATTTTGTTTCGATTGCTCCAGCCGTTTAGGAGTTGATAGGGGGGGGGACACACACACAGCCAGCCAGACAGACAGACAGACAGACAGGACAGACAGACAGACAGACAGACAGACAGACAGACAGACATTTGCCCGGATCGATCTCATAAGTCTACTTTTTCCTCATTTTTGCAAAATGTGAAAAGTAGGCTAAAATCCAACCTGGCTACCTTCTGCAATATTTAGTCGGTTCTCAGTATCTACGAATCTAACATAGCAATCAAACTGGAATTTGGTATGTTGATAGAGGCAATTAATATGAGTAGGATATATGAAAATAGGCTGTATAATTCTTCACGGAACTACTTGTTTTTAAAATGGAAATTGTTCTACAGATTTAAATGAAATTAAAGTTCGATTCTTTTAATCTATTTTTTTTTCCTTCATTTTGTGGGGAGCAGATTTTGGAATTTCTCAAAACGAAAGTGGATTTTTTGATTTTGATTTGAGCATGTATAGGTCGACACTAACGCTCGTAGTGATAGATTCAGGCCACAATGGATGTGGTCTAACAGTTAGTGTGTATGACTTATCAATCATAACGGTAGCAGATATTTCGATTTTGATTTGACCATGTATGGGTCGCTACTAGCGCTCGTAGCGATAGATTTAGTGAACTACATACGACAAAGGATGTGGTCTAACGCTTGATGCTCATGACTTGTCAGTTTAGTGTGTGTCACCATGCCTACTTTTGTTAACAAATGCTACCATCAAAAAACATAACCGCGAACTTGGCTACTAGATGCCACCGAAACCGGCACCTTGCGGCGAACGTTGTAACTTTAATAGAGCGTTAATCAAATCTAACCTACAAATTTAGCTTCACACAATTGTAGTTAGTGGAAGGTTCTTTTACATGCCATAAATCAATGACATGGGCCCGCCCGCTTTACTTCCCCTCCGGAGGAAGGCATACTGAGGGACTTTCTACGCTCCTAAAAAATCTGACGACTTCGGCCGGGTTTGAACCCGCGATATTGGGCATAGAAGCTCAGCATGCTACCAACTACGCCATCAAAGTCACCTGATATTATATACTGCTCAAAAAAATTAAAGCACCACTTTTTTCAAAGGCCACCAAATTTTGAAATGTTGACCTACAAGCTCGAAATCTCAGTATGACGTTTGTCCTGACGCCTACCAAGCATATGCTTCAGCACAACTCCCCAACTTGAGTAGTTTCGGGGTAGCACCCCGATAACCAGCCCATTTTCGAAAACCGCAAATTGAAGTTTGCGAAAAACGCTGCAGGACTTGTCGCAGGTTGCCAAAGCAGTCGAAAATGAATGAGTCTTGCTCTTAAAGGTTCCACAAACACGTAGAAATCGTTACATTTGACGTTTGGGCATTTTCAACCCCCTTCATCATCCCCTGAACATGGACTACCATTGGGGGCGTCTGAGAAGGTACCGGGTGTGTTTAACCATCTGAAAACCTGCACACCGTCCTCAGTTGCTGATTGCAGTAAGTTCTTAAGGCCTCCGGCAATGTCCACACCCCCTAACACCCTCAACTGGCATGGGACCAAACCACCCCCTCTCGATTCACCCCTAAGGAAGGTTTTAATCGAGATGTTTATCAGTGCTGTGAATGCGGAGGTCTTCCCCTACCGTTTCAAAAAAGGAGCTGTGCCTTTGTCACCACCCCTTCCCCTGCAACCCCCGTTTGTATGATTTTTCGAATCAAGCCCTTTTTAAGGGCTGAAACGAGGTCTTAATCGCTGAAAGGGCTGTAAAGGTCCTTAGAAGTAGTGGTGACACGAAATCAACCCCTTCCGATCGATGATTGACATTCCATCCCCGAAATTCGAAATTGTTGCACCCCCAACCCTCCCTGTCTGGACGCGTAACGCGTCATGGCAGAGTTTTCAGAGTTGGATGGAAATGAAGCTTATGGCCTGACATGGAGCCCAAAACAGCAGGTTGGATCGAAATTCATCGGTAGGTAGGGAAACGGGACCAAAATGTTTCAAAAAAGTTAACAGCCTCTAGTAAATACACCAATGCATAGGCAACCCACATCACGTCATTTTTCTCTCATTGCCAAACTTTGTAACCTATTGCCGATTATAGGCAACCCACACGCACGGACGTGATGTGGGTTGCCTATGCAGGGCGTACTTACTGTAGGCTGTACACTTTTTTGAAAAATTTAGGTCCCGTTTCCCAACCTACCGATGAATTTCTATCCATCCTGCTGCTTTGGGCTCCATTGCAGGCCATAAGCTTCATTTCCATCCAACTCTGAAAACTCTGCCATGACGCGTTACGCGTCCAGACAGGGAGGGTTGGGGGTGCAAAAATTTCGAATTTGGGGGACGGAATGTCAATCATCGATCGGAAGGGGTTGATTTCGTGTCACCACTACTTATAAGGACCTTTGCAGCCCTTTCAGCGATTAAGATCTCGTTTCAGCCCTTAAAATGGGCCTGATTCGAAAAATCATACAAACGGGGGTTGCAGGGGAAGGGGTGGTGACAAAGGCACAGCTCCTTTTTTGAAACGGTAGGGGAAGACCCCCGCATTCACAGCACTGATAAACATCTCGATTAAAACCTTCCTTAGGGGTGAATCGAGAGGGGGTGGTTTGGTCCCATGCCAGTTGAGGGTGTTAGGGGGTGTGGACATTGCCGGAGGCCTTAAGAACTTACTGCAATCAGCAACTGAGGACGGTGTGTAGGTTTTCAGATGGTTAAACACACCCGGTACCTTCTCAGACGCCCCCAATGGTAGTCCATGTTTAGGGGATGATGAAGGGGGTTGAAAATGCCCAAACGTCAAATGTAACGATTTCTACGTGTTTGTGGAACCTTTAAGAGTAAGACTCATTCATTTTTGACTGCTTGGGCAACCTGCGACAAGTCCTGCAGCGTTTTTCGCAAACTTCAATTTGCGGTTTTCGAAAATGGGCTGGTTTTCGGGGTGCTACCCCGAAACTACTCAAGTTGGGGAGTTGTGCTGAAGCATATGCTTGGTAGGCGTCAGGATAAACGTCGTACTGAGATTTCGAGCTTGTAGGTCAACTTTTCACAATTTGGTGGCCTTTGAAAAAAGTGGTGCTTTAATTTTTTTGAGCAGTATATAAGCTCTCGCGATTGCGGCATGAATGCATGGATTTGTACATTATCGACACTGTACGCATTTGATGGATAACGGATAAGAATTTATGATATGCAAATCAAGTTTTCTCTATTAATATGGCAGCAGCCTGGGTGTAATATTGAAATGCTTGATGTATCCGGTTTGTGTTTCCATTTATCTCCAAAAATAATTTGTAGGATTGATGTCAGGCGAGTTTGGAGACCAATGGATACGGAGACAGTGAGAACTGATGCAATATAACTTGCCAACTAAAAGATCATATCCGCAAATATGGTAAAATGATGAAGCTCATACAATAATTGCAGCATTAAACTTCGAACACATGAGACGACCTCGTGATGTAGTGGCTAGGGGCCGTCAGCCTTGAGGTCTGGGTACGATTCACGGCTCTGACAAGAAAATTAATTCCGGTCTGAGGGTTGGAACGAGGTACACACTGGCAAAAAAGTTGCGTCTACGCCAGGCAAATTCCAGGATGGTTCCTAACTTAAGGTCACGGTCACTTCCTTCCCAATCCACAGTGGGTCAAAATCGAAATTTAGGGGGACAAAATTATTTTACGATTTAATCATGAATTTAGAGTGAAAGCAACGTATATAATTTGTTTACTTCATAATAAACATCAGTTAAGATCTTTTTTAAGCTACGTCTACACATGCAAGAAATTGTCTATGACTAGGAGTTGGATAGAGCATTCAGTGATATCTTCAAAACAATTTTCTACACTTAATTTACTTTTAACAAAATCAAAAAGTTCCACTGTTAACATAATCGTCGAACCCAGTGCTTCAAACAGTTGTAAACGTGTGAGAACTGGTTGCGCGGCATCGTCTAAAACGTAAAATAACTAAGTACTGTAAGTTGCAAAAGGATGGAAAAAATCTTATAACAGGCGTAAACTACAAGACTTCATCTACATGTTTACATTAAGTAGAAAGTGACGCAGAGTGACGCGACATACTAAAAATCTAAGTGAAAAAATAATTTTAGAAATAATAGTTAAATATTATATAATGCAAATATAGCTAAAATTACGCAGCAATTACGCCCATTAATAACTGAAACACGTAACAAATATCATACCTTCAGCTGCATGTTCCATCTTAAAGCATCACACTAACCACAAAGACAACCAAACCACAGCCACTTACATTCACCCTCCAATTCAGACTGCTCGAACAGTGGTGACAGATTTATACTAAGATGCGTTTATATCCCAGAATAGTGAGCGGCAATTATATGAGAATGCTGTAGAAGTAATAGATTTTGATTTTTTAATTATGAAAATAAATAATTTTGTCCTCCTAGATTTCGATTTTGACCCACGCAATCCTAGCCTCAGTTACAAATACATACACACTGCAACAGATATCGCAGTAACACAGGTTATCATACAAATTCATGATGATGCTGAAGATGATGATGCTTGTTTTTTTTAGTCCTAACATATGGATTATCGGCTCCTAACAGACAAATTCATCCCACACCCAAGTACACGAGGATGAAATGATTAGGACGTCCAAGTCCCTAAATGAAACAATTTTTAAGGTTGGTATTAGGCATAGTAGTAGTAGTAGTAGTAGTTGTTGTTGTTGTTGTTGTTGTTGTTGTTGTTGTTGTTGTTGCTTATATTGGGGCTGCCACATCATGGTCATATACCCGTGTATTTGGGTGAGTGTGTGTAATTTGTGTGATAACCTGTGTTATTGCGATAGTGTAATGTAAATTAGGGTACGTTTGGGAAGGAGACGGCCGTGGCCTTAAGTTAGGAACCATCCCAGCATTTTCCTGGAGTAGAAGTGGGGGGAAACCAGGGAAAACCATTTCCAGGATGGCTGAGGTGGGAATCGAACCCTCAGTTTTGCCTCACGAGTATACAATTGGATTTATGTGTAGGATATCAGACATTTGAATTCTCTAACTTCCATATACTGTAAAATGGCTAAAGTATTACTCTTTTATGCATTGATTACCGGCGGTCGAGAAGGGAACTATTCTTTGTTTACTTGTGTCACACGTCAGCCTGCTTCGTTGACAGGTACAGTTGCGCTAGTAGGATATGACTCAGCTCCAGTAGATAATTGCCTCTGTCATCGTTTAACTGTCCGTGGTGATATGAGCTCCTGTGACGCGCAATGCTGCTTGACTTATGTGCAGAATGCACTCTGTCATCGCTGTGTTCCCCGCTTCGCCCCGCGGGGCAGCTGCTACACTGGCGCAGCCACGCTCAGCGGCAATCAAATCTTAAATGGGTAATAATAGCTAATTTTACCATCAATGTGATAGTGACAATCGATATCTGGAACCAAAAGCCAAACAGCGGGGATTGGCTGGCCTCATATATCTACTGTACCTTTCGCCAATGAGAACTAAGGTATTAGGTTAGTTATCGAGCAAAGGCGTAGAAGGCTGGAGGCCGTGGGGTTGGAGTCCCGCATAAGTCAGACATCTAATTGTCTGCCTTCCGCAGATTATCCCTCCCTATATTATTCTGCTAAGGTCCCATTCCAGTTTTGTACCGAAAATAAGGTCCCATTAACACCAACCTACACATATGGGGTACCTACAGGTTCAGCATAACCCAATGCGTAAGCGAAACGCACTCACTTACTCTTTAAATGCCTCACAATTAAATAAATACCTTAAAACATGTATATTTACAATGAAATAATGAAAGAATGTAACGCGGTAACCATGGTAACAGAATCTCACAGGTCCATCTATTTCTTTAAGACGCAATTCAATTCCAATTATTACATTACTGTGAAAGTTTCCAGACGGCTATAAGGTTTCACTGAACCAAATTGAGCTGTAAAATTCATCAATACATACATAATAATGCGCTTAAGGGGATCAAGGGGCACTCTAGAATTTTTTCACGCAATTTTCACGTGTGAGTGTGGTACGAAAGATCTTTTTCACCCGACTATAAAGGGTCTCCGAAAACCACATTTAAAGGTCCTTAAATTAACAGTGTGTGTGATATTCCCAGAAAACTAACTTCGCTCTGATATACCTATGAAGGAATGAAAAACCCCTAACCACTGCACCAGTAGCTGAATTGATAAAGTCTGATTATTCATACCAAGGATAAATCAGTCATAGCATTTATGATTGAGATTTTGCTAAATGTACTCTTTACAACTAGAATATTCGCGGGCGAAGCCGCGACGGGTAATGCTAGTAGTGAATATTGAGATAACGGAAGGCACTAGATATCAAGGACCAAATGTTTAATGTGTATGTACTAACCGATTGATGTTAGTGTAGGGTTTCTGCACGAAGGAGCCCACAGAGATGGTGAGGTAGACTCGAGTGCCATTCTCCAGCAATCGCACGAGCTCGACCCCGCGCTGCTTGGGTATCAGCACGCCACTGATGTTCCCTGGAAGAAATAATAACAATATTACTGTATTTTGTAAGAATGGCTCATGATTAGGGCTAGGAGTTTTATGTACTATCAACATATCGCCGCTATAAAAAGGTGGACATCAGTAGAGAGGTAGAATATTACAATGCTTAGGACACATTATCAGAGCAGAAGGTACTCTCCCGAACCGTGTGATCAATTTTCAACCAACGGGGAACAGTCCAAGAGGTCGACCAAGAACAAGATGGAAAGATCGAGTTATGTTGGCACTAAACCTGGTGGATCCAGATGCAAGTATGGAAGATGCCAGGGATAGAAATCGTTGGTCTAATATATGCAACCATTATTTGAGAAGCTCAAATCATTCTTCCTGTTATGAAGTACAATGTTATATATTATGTTATGCTTGCTATTTATATTGTAATCAAGAATTGTATTCCCTTGTTTTTCTGCCATGGATCTTAATGGCCTGTTACATGCAATAAATGATGATGATGATGATGATCAACATGCAAAATATATACATATCTATGTAATAATATTAGCTGAAATATGTATTATTATATTAAAAAAATTAAAATATGTAATATTAATTTAATATATTACACATGATATTCATTGAAGATCCCTCAACTTATTCATTATATTTTTTGCAAATAAAGTGTGGTACAATAATTAATTAAGCATTTCCATATTATAGTAAATGTAAATAAATTCCATTATTATGTATGAGAAAATGCATACGAACTCAAGAATAAGTATTGTGAGGGGCACTTTTTGTTTGCGAGATGGGAGAACATATAGCAGCCTTTCTGAATAACAGGTTGAAATGTAGAGTCTCAGGCACTCACTGGACAACTAAAATAAACTAAAACCAGCCCCTGAGTCTTCAGCAAGGTGTGACGTGAATTCCCATCCCCTTATGTCCACTAATATTATTCTTGGAATTATTCCTGCTTGGAAAATCCGTTTCATGTACCTGAGTTTCTAGTGGACAAATATTGCCATACAGACTGTTTAGAATTACTGTATATTTCACTTGCAAAAATATACTTTTTTACAGTAAGAGATAAAATATTATGTAATTTTACATTTAAATAAGTTTAAAAAATGTAAAAAGAATGTCATTATGATCAAATATGTAAATTATGTAACAGTTCAATGTAATAATTATATGATAGATAAGGTTCTAATTCATGAACATTTAGTCTATCATTTTTAGTTACGTATAAGCAAAGCCTCCCTGTCCTGAGCTAATCGTTTCGTCTCTACATAGTTACCACACCCTACATCCAAGGCAATCTGTTTAACATATTCTAACCTTGGTCTACCCCTACAGTTCTTGTCCTCAACCCTTACATCCATAACTAAGCTTGCTATTCCTGGGTGTCTTAGTATGTGTCCTACCAACATATCTCTTGTCTTCATTAGCAGTCGCCAGAAACATCTCTCCTCACCCACTCGTCTTAATACCTCTTCGTTTGTTACTCTATCTACCCATCTGATCGTCATCATTCTCCTGTAACACTACATTTCAAAGCCTCAATTTTCTTCTTTTCTGCTGCACCAATAGTCCAAGTTTCACTTCCATAGAGCGCCACGCTCCAGATAAAGGCTTTCAAAAATGACTTCCTAATACCTATATCTAGTCGATGTCAACAGATTCCTTTTCTGTAGAAATGCTTTCCTTGCCTGAGCCAACCTACTTTTTATGTCCACTTTGCTTCGTGCATCACTGGTTATTTTGCTTCCTAAGTAACAGAAGTCTCCTACTTCCTTCAGCTTTTCACCTGCCAATTTGATGTCCATAGAGGTTTCTGATTTCTTTCGGCAATACATTGAAAGGAAAAACAAAACAGGAAAGAGCTTAGAATTCGACCACACAATTAGAACCGCGCCAAAATGTAACCTATCAGATAATGTTCATAAACAGAAATATGAATTTACAATTCCCTATGTAGCTCAGAAATACGCTGGGATAAATGATAAATTTATAACAAATACAGTAGGCCTACATTGGGTTAGCAGCACTAGTACGCTCGTTAGCATTAGTCAACTCTAAATAATTTATCCTCTAAATTTGATTCCTTTGATTCTGCTTTGCTGAATAACGTGGATACTGTAAATTTGTTGATGTGTTTTATTACGAATGGCTGCTATCTTGAATTTATTTCGCTGATGGCCTTGTAGTTAAGGCGACAGACGCTACCCATATGAAGGTATATTTTCCAAAAATTTGGTGGAGATCGGATGGTCGCAATTTGATTTAAGCTTTGAACATTTGGAATACCACCATTTTGTTTTGGTTAAGAAGGCGGCGATATAAAACATGGCGCTGAGGCGTCTCTTGCTAGTGCTACCTCTGTACCAAATTTGGTTCAAAACGGTTTCGTCATGTTTGAATTGACACACACACAGACAGAGATCGGATGGTCGCAATTTGATGTAAGCTTTGTACATTTGTATGGCCACCACTTTTGTGCCGTGTAGATTTCATAAGTCTACTTTCATCACTGGACAGTTGTGTGTGTCTTCTTCAATTTGCGTTACAACAACAACAACAACAACAACAACAACAACAACAACAACAACAACAACAACAACAACAACAACAACAACAACAACAATCGGACCCACAATTGGCATCATGTTATGGATATGGACACGTCGGAGTTTGACAACACTGAACGACGGATAACCTAGAAGACATTTCCCTCCAGGGTGATCACTAGAGGTCACTCCGACACATCAAACTGCTAGTTCAAACCTTGGCCAGTGCATGTGACATTATGCTCTGTAAGTGACATTTACAAATACACAAAATTACACTGCCCTGTGATTTTCTTATTTGTGATTTGTCAGAGCTGGGACTAGTTGCGTGGCTCAGCGGTAACGATTCTCGCTTGCTGAGTCCAAGATAGCAGGATCGAATCCCAGCACAGTCAGTTAGCGTTTGAGAGTGCTTAAATGTGTGGGAGCTGTGACAGTAGATTGACTGGCAAGCTAAAGACCCCTTTCGGGGAAAAATTCCGACACACAGTAGTTAAAAGGGACGTAAAACTAATATTAGTACTTTATGCAACGAGCCTGTAATGGCAATAATTAAGACACGAGTATGTTTATAAGACGAGCGAAGCATACGACTGTCTATGTTCGACGATAATTATAACTTTATTATATGTTCTAACATAAATGTTAATAAATATCTGTCGAGATTCTGTCGATTGAATTCTTCTTCTTGGGAATTATGTGGGCTCAGCATTTGATCGCTACCCAATAACGAATCCCAAAGCTTCGAAACTTTGTTTATCCTGAAGTAACACCAACAGATAGCGCACAGGTACTAAGTTGGATCATTTTGTTATTTTGGTCAAATAACTCAAAACAGGCTGTTACAGACGCTTTGAAATTAAAATGTTTCGTATTATCAACCAGTTATTCTTCAAATTCGATGCGTATAGAATGTCAACAGAATGCAAATCAATTGAGTCCCAAATGGAACAGTTATGACATCTGGCGGAAAAGTTTCGCGTAAGGAATCCATTTACTGAACAGAGAGCTGGATTATAATTTCCGTGGAACTAATGTCATACGCCTGCTTCCTCCATGACGTTCTGGTATGTATAAGTCAACAACAGCATTCAGTAAAATTGTCGATGAAATCTTACGAATGTAATGCCCTGTGTAGAATTTTAAGTTGCGGATATTAAGGTACAGTGTTATTTCTTTTGCAATATTGCCCAGTTTGTTTATGCATTGTAACTACAATGGTCGGTACAATATAAACATTATCACACGTCAGAGCTGGGAACGGAACGCAAATTATTAGCCTTTCAAGAGACGAGTGCCGGTGGTCGAGATGGGAACTATTCTTTGATTACAAATAATTTTATTAATTGCTGTCATCCTGCTTGGTTGACAGGTACAGTCGCGCGGGTAGGATATGACTCAGCTCCAGTAGCCTGTCATCGTTTTACTCTCCAGTTTACCATAGTTCGTCAAAATGTTAACAAACCAATTAAGGCCGTTAACGGACGATTACCAAAATGTTGTGGTTCACCAAACTATAACAATCCATTAGCTTCTCTAACGAACCATCAAAATTAATTGCTCTGTCAATATACAATTAATGACTTGACGGTCGATTTACGTAGCATTCATATCCAAAATAGAGCATGCATTCTACGATTACGTTGTTTTTGAAGACATATATAATAACATATAATAAATAACCCCTGGCACTACAGCCGGTGAAGGGCCTAGACCTACCAAGCACCGCTGCCCAGCCATTTGGTCTGCAGTTATTAGGGTGAGGCATGGTCAGCGCGTCGGGTCCCCTCGGCTGTTAATCTTGGTTTTTGTGACCGGGACGCTGCCTCACTGTCAGACAGCTACTCAATTGTCCTCACGAGGCTTAGTGCACCCCGTTCCATCCCACACGTCAGTTTCTAAAATCCCTGACGGAGCCGGGAATCGAATCCGGGGCGTCCGAGTGAGAGGCAGGTGCGCTACCCCAACACCACGGGGCCGGCTACTAACTTATAAAGAACGAAGGAATTACTTCAATGAGTGCGATGACGCAGGATTTATCTTGAGATTTTGGTTGTCAAAACCTGCTGTGTTGAATGTTCTACATAGCCTATGATAGAACCCAACCTGGAATTCCCACCTGACGGGTAATATCGCGTGATGCATTATGGTATAGTACATGTAGTTAATTTATTAAAAGACAACTTAGACGTCACAGCATCAGTCCTCTTATTTTCAACGATTTCACGATTGGGTGGATAAGTACATTTCTTCCATTTAAAGAAAACTTCACAGTCCCCGGTTCTTCTTCCTAGTTTCCTCGTCAGCCATGTTTGTTTTTAACCAAGAAGTGTATAACTTCTAAGCTTTTTGCAGTTCACGGCCTGCTCGATTACACCAAAGAATATACAAATACCGCCACAATCATCATCTCTCAATGAGTCTTGTACAGCCCTTAAACATAACGATTCATTTGCTAATGCCAATCGGCGAATGTGCTGGTGAAACGTCACCGAGTTTAATTCCGATGTTAAAATTAACGAGGCATTTACTGGCGGCCTGATAACGCTGCGTTGGTGAACCCGGCCCTTAGTGTTGACATGTGCTCCTGTTAAGCGGGGAGGATGTAACCGATAAGGAGTCAAAATATCAAAATTTTGAAATATGTGTTTTCTCTATGTATAGCCTCTTTTATACTTTGTGTAAAAATTTCAAGCTCATTACTCAACTGGAAGTATTTTTAAAATAAACGTGAAAAACCTGTCTGCCTCCGTTTTGTCCAGCACAGATCTCACATGGAGTGACCGGGATTTGAACCACGGATCCAGCGGTGAGAGGCCGGCGTGCTGCCGCCTAAGCCACGGAGGCTTCGAAAAATGCACTATGAAATGGAGAAAATGATCTTATAATAATAAACTCACCAATATTTCAAAAATTCGACAAATGCACTATAAAATGGAGAAAATGAACTGAGACAATAATATACACCCCTTCCCCTTTCTACCCCTCCACAGCTGACCTTGGTCAACAGAGCAGGTAGCATTCTATTCCGCTAATAACTGGTTTGCGACGAAAACAAGAGCATCTGTATACCTACGGTACCGTTCTTCTGCATCCAAGATATATATTTTTCTACTAATAGCAATACTGAAATATTTTATTTCAATATCTTAAATTATCTTGCATCAGCTACTAGCTTCTTCTTAACTCTGAGACGTAACTCCCTCATATAAAATTGTGACATGTCAAAAAAAACGTAAAAGGCTGATTTCTCTAAAATATGACCAATAAAATCTACCAAACTTAAAAGCATGCTCTTAAAATGAAAAAATAGCAAATAATGCAAACAGATGCAAAATAGAAATGACATATTTGATGACGGGTGGCCCGTCCGGAGTTTCTATGTACTTCAACATTGTTTTAGACAGCTCAGTAAAAAGATGATATGTCATCAACATCCGGGCCCTACAGATGACCATAAATAAAAAACTTTTCACGGTATTTGGATAATTCTACATTAAGTTAGAGATAGTGACATATATTTAAACTAGTTAAAAGCTCAGGCCAGGATCTATTATAGTTATGTTGTAAAGTGTACCTAAATAAGAGGATGTAACAAACTTTTGCAGTGACTGTACTGGTGCCATTTTGCCACCCAAGATAACTGTTGCTTGCCACGTAATAGATCAAACACCATTAGACAACTGTGCAAAGTTTCAATGCTCTATGTTTTATATTGTGAACTCAGTGAACTTTTAAAGCCAGCTATGCATTTTCGGTTAATCCCCCCTTAACTGTGCTGTTATGAAACAATTAGAAATGCACCATTCTCAATTCGTCAATTATTATTAATATTTTCGATCACAATTCCCAATATAACTTCTGGCGAACGCAAGTAGCGCACGCAAAGCACCTTGGCTATGCTCAGGCAACACTGCTCGTCCCGCAAGGTTCCAGTTGCCATTACAGTAGAGCGTCGAAAATCCGAACTAATTGGGACTTGGGGGTTTGGATTTCCGAATTGTTCGGATTTCCGAACATAACCTAGAAATTCATAGTTACACTAAACCACTAAATTAAAATAAACACTTTATGTACTTGCATAAGGCCTCCGTGGTTTAGGCGGCAGTAGGCCGGCCTCTCACCGCTCGGTCCGTGGTTCAAATCCCGGTCACTCCATGTGAGATCTGTGCTGGACAAGACGGAGGCAGACAGATTTTTCTCCGGGTACTCCGGTTTTCCCTGTCACAATTTCATTCCAGCAACACTCTCCACTATCATTTCATTTCATCTGTCATTCATTTAATCATTGCCCCAGAGGAGTGCGACAGGCCTCGGCAGCCGGCACAGTGAATATCCTCGCCGCTAGATGGGGGCTTCATTCATTCCATTCCTGACCCGGTCGGAGACTGGAAGCAGGCTGTGGATTTTCATTATGTACTTGCATATGTACTACATATTGTACTTTGATTTATTTGTATCTTTAAATCAAGAAAAAATGCACTCATTTTACAAAAACAATTCACTATATATTTACAAATTTACGTATGTATGTACTGTACGTATGTATACACAAAACAAGTGAAGCAACTGAACTGACAGGGTTAAAAATAGACTGGCCCACTGGGGGGAGGGGAGTGGATGGTTCAAGGGAAACACTCCCAAGGTTCTCTCAAAGCGCCGTGCGAAATACAGTTCACATGTTTAAAGCGGGCGTTCGGATTATTGACGCTCTACTGTATCAGCAAACGCTGGTGCAACCAAGTTCAACAGCACTCGTATCTTGAAAGGCTAATAACGTCAATACGACTGTGCCGCGACAAAGTCAGAATATACTCACCACTCCTTCCCGTAATGAATATAATGAGCACTCATTGTTGCGAGATGGTGATTGAATAGATCCTGGCCTGGAGATGACCAAATCTATGAAGCACAATGGGGCTCGAAATGGAGAGGATGGAGATGATACATAGACTCACATGTATGGCGCGTTAATATTAGCAATTGACCATTATGTTAGCGTGAGGTTTATACTGCTTGGAGCAAGTTTTACATTGAGAGATTCCTCTTCAGTTATAGGAAGCCATGGCATAGTCTTCAACAATACTAATCCTTCACTCTGTCTCGGAATACCTCAAACTATACACGCTCACAGCCTCTCTGATCCTCGCCATCAAGGCCTGCATGAGAAAAAGGGAGTGTGCTATCTCGTGGCAAATGGCGAGTTAGCCTTGAGGCCTGCACTAAGAAATGCAAATGTTCCTCAAAACACGCACAGTTGGCCTGGTCATATGGGTCACAATATACATACAGAAATGAGAGGTAAAGCTATGCCTTTCTGTCGTAGACACACATATTTCTTCTGTACACGCCCAGTGTCCGGTGCCCAGCAAGCAAACAGTCTCAATGCCATGCAAACGGCTAACTTTTGAACCTGTGACAGGTAGCACAGCCACCTGATTGCTCATTTAGGGACTAGGGACATCGTGGGCGTGGAATTTGATAACCCGTGGGCTGAGGTATTGTGGAGCCTGTACTAGTGTGTAATCGTAATCATCGTCTATTAGGAAGTCGACTGTGACATTCGAGGAAACTCTCTGTTAAGGGAACAGGGAAGTGTGAGGCGACAGAAAAGTGCAGCTTCCAATATTTGACGTTGTATATCACAAAGTTTTTCCGATATTCCCTTTAAACTTTCCTGAAATATAAATGACATTTTCGAGATTACATGCAGAGGGTTTCAGTATGCTGTAGCTTGTAAAAAAAAAGTGAAGTCAATTTTTTTTCGGATGTACTCCTCCTGTTTTTAATTTCTTCTCACGTTTCTTTTGTCAATAATTTCGCATATATTCTGCTCTGGATTTACCTATATCTGCAAATCACAAAATCATGAAAAGAGGAGCGTCACCTCGAGTCCTACAACACCTCATATAAGTCCCTAACATTATTGGTTCGCGAAATATTAAAAAGCCGACGACCGATTAGTTTTGGGTCCTTTGGTTAAATTAAGAGTGGGATAGAAAAACGTGGGGCGTCACCCCGACCCCTAGGACAACTCATACAAGTCCTGAGCATTATTGGTTCACGAGATATTAAAAAGCCGATAACCTATTAGTTCTGGATCCTTTGGTTAAATTAAGGGGGCTATAGGATAACGAGGGGTGTCACCGCGAGCCTTAGGACACCCCTAGCTAAGAAGAAATTTAAAATTGTAGAAATTAACCTAAAAGTGTAAAAAGATCCGCACTAAAATATTTATTCGAATAATTTCATATTACTTACTCGCATTTTTTGAAGAATGAACTCATAGTGCTACCTTGTGCCAGCAAACATGAAGGATTTCTTCATGTTATTACCATCGGTAAGTTCCCATTACTATTATTTCTGCTCGTGCTGCGAAATTTTGATGGCTCAGCGATGATGCAAGACTCGTCCGGGTGACTTGGGTCTGCCGGAAGCGCAAATCACTTGTTGACAGTGAACTCTGTTGGTCATTGAAATAACTACTTGTAAAACTCCAGTGCCATATCCTGACCGGTGCGCTTGCGCGAGGTACGTCGCGGTATCAATGATTTATTGTAGGAATATCTTTAATGGGGCCTCCAAACCTTGAAGTAAGCCGTATGCGATATACATTCCACAGCAAACGTATGAAGATTTAATAAATCATAATTATTTTCAGCAAATATGATATAATGAATATTTTCACACCAAAGAACGACAACCTGAAGATGATTTATTGGAGGAATATCTTTAATGGGGCCTCCAAACCTTGAAGTAAACCGTATGCGATATACATTCCACATAGGGCTGTATGTTGGCTGACAGTACCTCGAATGCTTATATTAAATAAGAATACAGCAAAAGTATGAACATTTAATAAATCATAACTGTTTTCAGCAAATATGATATAATGAATATATTCACACCAAAAATGACAGCTTGAAGATGATTTACAGTAGGAATATCTTTAATAGGGCCTCCAAACCTTGAAGTAAACCGTATGCGATATGCATTCCACATAGAGCTGTATTTTGGCCAACAGTTCGTCGTGGTACAAATCTCTGCCACCGCGAGTACTCATTGTTTCCTCTACATATTTCCGTCCTATTTCCGTCCCATTTCCAAAATCACTTCCACAAACCACAAATACACATTTCCGTCCCTTTTCCAAAATCAGTCCCACAAATATATCCAGCAACCGAGTGGAAAGCTGCTACACGTAAAAAAAAAACAAAAAAAAGCTACAATATTTATGTTTTACAATAATTATCTTAATGTATCATTTTCTTAGAACCTACTTGACAAACATTCAAGGGATTTTACACATATATTGCTGTAACTGTAACATTGCAGTTGCACCTAATATAAAGGGAGGTGGCGCGCAGTTCGTTACTCCTGTGGGGGTCCGCGCGGGGACACCAAGAGCCCGCCGATGAGCCAGCTTGATGTCCTAGGCGAAACCCCACACAAGACACGGCACAAACCTAGAAGAATTGCAGAGTTTTAATTCACTGGCCGTGAAAGCCAATATACCATCTACTTCTAGAAGGTCTGAGTCGCCTCTTCTGAGTTCTGCCTCACAAGATGGAGACCAGACTGGTACCTCTGAAGCAATTGTTCAGTGTTGCCTTATTGAAAATTAATATCACATCTTTTCGGTCGGTCAACACAATGTTACTGGGACTTGCGAAAAATAACCTAAAAATATATATTGGGTTGTGTCCTGATTGCGGTCATTCCCGATTGCGGTCAGCTCATTAGCAGTCCAGATTGCGGTCACTTTCATTCTAGGGAAGAGCTATAAACATTCCAGCTTTCAGGTTGCGTTCACCTTTCTTGGGAGACCGGCCCGTGGTTCTTGGTTCTTCCCGACTGACTCAAACCTTCCGTAAATTTTGTGGATAACAAGGGGAAACTGATATTTCACTACCTAACCAAAGAATACAGTTCAGTGTTCAGCTCAGCACACCTCATAAAACTTCGCTTAAAAAAACACCCAATCTGACGGCACCTCGTAAAGCAATGATTATAACATTTTCAGTCATAAGAATAGAAACGTTTCAGGATCGGAATCAACGACCTACAGTTTCAACAAAATTGTTGTAACGGGATATTTTATATTTACAGGGTATAATTTTTAATTTCTGCCCCTCCTCTCCCATTTGAGGCGAGAGATACCTATTCTTATAATAGGTACAGTATAAGGTGAAATATATTCTTTTCATTACCTGGAAAATTCGTCTCGTAAAAGTAATTTGTTCTGCGTTTGATTCTAAATCCCCTTTGTAATCAATGTTTGTCCGCGCCCCCTCCTACACACAAAATCAAACATTTGAAGTTTTAGGTTTATTAACATTCCAAATTTGAAATCTGTGACTTTCGATAAGTCAAAGTCAATAAGTTCACTGTCAAAACTACTCAAATTATAAGATGGTATTTTTGTAGGAAGCTTTCCCCCTACTTTGCCCTCAATGATTGGGTCAAGGTAGGGTACTCATGCAAGTGCGTAGGGTCCGGACCGGTCTCCCAAGAAAAGTGATCGCGATCTGGACGCTGGAATGTTTATAGTTCTTCCCTAAAATGAAAGTGACCGCAATCTGGACTACTAATGAGGTGAACGCAATCTGGAATGACCGCAATCAGTTGTACTAGCTGAAGTACCCGTGCTTCGCTACGGGTCATAAATAAATTAAATGTGAAGGTGACTGTTAAAACAGGAGATAGGCGAGGTGCTGCGAGAAGGGAGAGTGAGGAAGGAATATTTTGTCCAACTACACCGCTTGGCGTTGACCATGTTTTATAGCACAAATTTTGGTTTTACTCGCTAACTGTTGGAGATACACGAAAAGTATAAGGTGCTTTCAAAGAGTAACGAGCAGGAGGCTGGAATGCGCAAACCGATGACGACATCGGCTAATCGTAGCCAAACGAGGTGTGGTTCCGAACAGAGCTTGGAAGGTCACAGCCCGTCGCTAGAGGGCACGCGTGCACGTCACGTGACGATACAAAGCGAGCAGCAGCATGCATCAATCGTCCAACGCTGACAGTCGCATTGCAAACAGTGACATGGAGGCGTCAAACGAAGAGCAAAAAGGTGTTGTTCGGTTTCTGACAGCGGAAGCAGTAGGGGGAACGGACATTCATCGCCGAATGTCACAAGTGTACGGCGAACACTGCATGTCCCTTACAAGGGTCAAGGCGTGGCACAAGTGCTTCAGGGAAGGACGGATGTCGTTAGCCGATGATGCCCGGTCTGGGGCAACCCCCTGCATTACTGATAACAACGTCCAGCTGGTTGATGCACTCATTAACCAGGACCGCCGAGTGACAGTGTACGCCATAGCCGCCGTGGTCGGATTGAGCGTCGGAAGTGTGCACACCATCATGAAGAACGAATGCACTTGCGCAAAGTGTGTGACCAATGGGTGCCCCACAATTTTCAACCATACCCGGAAGCATGTCGAATGGCCCACTGTCTTGGTCATCTGCAGCGCTATGCGAGGGAAGGGAATGGGTTCCTGGTACGAGTGGTGGCTGGAGATGAGACATGGTGTCATCACTTCGAATCAGAATCCAAACGACAAAGCCTCCAGTGGAAGCATCCAGGGTTACCACCTCCCAAAAAAAGGCAAGGCCATCCACACGAGTGCAGAAAAGGTAATGCTGACGTTCTTCTTTGACCAAGATGGCCCCCTTCTGATACACTTCATGCCGCACGGGACAACAGTGAATGCCCGGCGTTACTCGCAAACCTTGACCACCCTTCGCTAAGCGATCAAAACAAAACGACCAGGCAATCTCACCCGTGTGGTCATTCTGCTCCACAACAATGCACGACCTCATACGGCCAACACAGTCGCGGCACTCCTGTACAAATTCAAATGGGAGGTTCTCGGCCACCCTCCATACAGTCCAGACCTCTCTCCCTGTGATTACGCCATGTTTGGTCCCCTGAAAAGGGCTCTGCGGGGCCAACGATTCACCTCGGACGCCGAGGTGCAGTTGTACGTGCGGAATTGGTTCACATCACAGCCCAGGTAATTTTATGAGACAGCCATTCACTGCCTCGTGTCACAGTGGGACAAGTGCCTCAACAGCCAGGGCCAATACTTCTCACATACAGGTACTGGTTTCTGTAATTATTGCCTCCGGCTCGTTACTTTTTGAACGCACCTTATAATAGGACCTTTCGGATAGAAAATTAAATTTTAAATCTCGTATATGCCATCAAAAGTTTGCTATTTCTTAGCGTTCTCTTTTTATTTGAAATGGAAATATGAAACCAAAGGGTGTAGTGACGTCACTAAAATGGTCGCCATCTTTAAATAGTGCAAAGTATCAAAATCAAAAGTAGCCTATCATGTTAACCAGGTAAATCAGCTACCTCCATGTAAAATTTCAGGTAAATCGGACCAGTGGTTCTTGCGTGATTGAGTAATACACAGACACACACCATCTCATTTTTAGCCTATTTTCATTTGTGAAAAAAAAAAAGGCTTATGAGATCACCTTTTGTCCGTGTGTCTGTCTGTGTGTGTGTGCGTGTGTGTGAGAGATGGTGTGTCCCCCCCCTAATAACTTCTAAACGGCTGGAGCGATTCCAATGAAACTCGGTAAGTTCATAGCACTATTCCGGGCAACCCCGACCGTTCCCTTCCAATTTTGTTACCTCTCACCAATCCAACATGGCGGCTGTGCGAAGTATTTCACCACCATTCAATATCACCGAAACTATTACCAATATCACCCTGGAATCTTGTACGGTGATAAAGGGAACTACTAGAAGTTCACCTATGTGACTTTTGAAAATCTGGTAACTACAAAACCAACATGGCGGCAAAGCAAATTTGCGACTTTTAAATAGACGTTTCTCGCGATTTAACCAACCAATCGCAATGAAACTTGGTACAGTATATGTTTATACAAATTGTAATGCACTGACATCTAACTTCGTTCAATTGTTTGCATAACCTCAAGATGGCGGCTGTGCGAAATATTCCACAGGCATTCTATATCTCTGAAACTATTACCGGTATCACCATGAAATATTGTACGGAGATAAAGGGACCTACTAGAAGTTAATCTATGAGGCTTTCAAAAACCGGTTAACTACAATACGAACATGGCGGCCAAGCGAAATTGAATTTTTAAAAAGACCTTTCTCGCTATTTAATGATTCAAACGCAATGAAAATTCGTACAGGAAATGTTTATACACATTGTAATGCACTGGTATCTAATTTAGTTCAATTGTTTATGTAACCTCAAGATGGCGGCTGTGCGAATTTCGAAAATTAAGTTTTTATTTCTTGTGTTCTAATCATGGGATCGAAATCAACATTTGCATAATGAACGTACACAATTATCATCATCTAATAGTACATAATTGTATGGCCTACATATATTAAAATCCAACATGGTGACCATCCGAAATATTTAGACGGTTCTCAATATCTATTAATCTACTACAGCAATCAAACTGAAATTTTGTAAGTGTATAGAGGCTATAAGCATAAGTTCACCTATGGGACGTTCAATAACCTGGCGAGCACAAATCCAACATGGCGGCTACGCGAAATTTAAATATTCAAATGGACGTTTCTTGTGTTTTAACCACCCGAGCGCAGTGAAACTTGATACGGTATATGCTTATACAAATTATAATCGATTGGCATCTAATTCATTTAAATTTATTTCATAACCACACGATGGCGGCTGAGCGAAAATTTAAAATCCCGCTTTTATTTCTTGTGTCGTAATCATGCGATTGAAGTTTGAATAAAACACCTACACAATAATCTTCATGTAATAGTACTAAAATCTAAAGCCTATAATATAAAATCTAACATGGTGACCATCCAAAATATTTAGACGGTTCTCAATATTTAGGAATCTATTACAGCAATCAAACTGACAATTTGTATGTTGATAGAGGCAATTAATATTAGTAGGATATACGAAAATAGGCTATTTAGTTATTCACGGAACTACTTGTTATATATTAGTATAGATATTCATGGCTGTGATTATATGGAAGCTACTGTGGTATGAGTGGTGCTGAGTAATTACATTGGGGCCTGTGGATGTTGCAAAAGGTTCTACTCGTTCGGATAGTCCTGCTGTACTGACTCAGTGAGGAAAGCAATGGCAAACTACCTCACTACTCATCTTACATACTAACTCTTCTTGCTTTTGATCGCACGGGCCAGCGCGCACAAAACCTCCCATCAATATTACTCTTCATAAATTCGTCATCACACTGTACGATTGCAGTGGTTGTAGTTTCCGGGAATCACGAGTGAAAGCTTCAAAATGAGGCCAAGATTCCTGCTGATGTTTATCCTGGACTGAGAATACGTCAGCGTTTTATTGGGTAGTTGAAAAACATTGAAACTTGAGTTTACACTACCAATACTTATGATTATGCCTATAAAATATAAAAATGTATTTACCCTCACACAAGTAGTTTTCCATGTTAAGGTTTTGAGTAAGCGGTTCCTAGATAAAACGCCAAAAACACGGACAATGTTTCATACAACCACTAATAAAAAGCTAATTATTACACTGGAGAATAATTATCTTTAGTCCAACGCAGAATTAAACAAGGAAAATATTGGTGTAACTCATGTTTTTCTATAGGTCTGTTGGTTTGTTGGTTTGTAATTAAGGCTAAACTCGGGCATCCATAATTTTAAAAATCCGTTAGTAGTTCGCCTCATTACATTGCTGCCTGGGTTTTTGTGGATTTCTACCACACAGCCTCTAGGCTGACTATGTAACAGACAGATTTGTTATGGACTAGAGAAGAGAGAGAAAACTACGGGATGACATTTTCCCCTCGTTAAGCGACAGTTTGGATCTGAAGAAGTAAGGTACTATCCTGGCATTTTCCTGGAGGGAGTGAGGAAAAAACGGGAGAAAATCACACTCAGAATAGCCACTATCAGCGCCGGGATTGGAACCTGCAGCTGCCCTCGCAGCCGTGATGCATTACTAAACGGGCACGGCTACTCCGCGGGACGAAATAAAATTTTAAATATAAGGTGATGCTCAGACTGTATGCTATTTCTGTATTTAATCGTATAGAATAATGCTGTTCCACAAAGTACCTCCGATCTTTTTTTTTTTTTTTTTACATTTGAATTGAGTCTCTACGGATTGCATGTTAACAACCAATATTATTTGCCTAGACCTTGTTCGTTTACCGGTTTTGACATCCTGCCAGCATTTCTTATGTCCATCGATCGTCTTCCGTGCTTCTGGCAGAGGCCCACTCCGTGTCCTGGGTTCAGATTCCAATCCTGTTAGCTTGTAATCATTTTTCGAAATTCATATCTGTCGTGGGTTTTCTTTTCTGGAATACTAATTTTCATCAGGTCTTCCTTACATTCTTTGGACCATCTCCATTTGGCTGCCACTGACTTTGTGAAATTCCAGATTTTTTATATGGTCTGTGATAACTAGGGACCGAATTCTTTGAAAATGCATATGTTGAGAGTTTAATGGATTTATGGCATATTCTGAACATAACAGCATATTTTACCAGATACATTTGAAATTAAGTATAATTTAACATCTTGAACAAAATTGGTTTCGCCTGCGTGTTGGACATTCCTTGTAAGCAACTTTCTGAGCAACAGATAACGAGATTACAGTATTTTAGGCAATAATGCTGCCTGGCTATTTCAAGAAGGGAATGGGGTGGGACATTCCTTTCACCATCTGGCCAGTATCTATCATAACCAACTCCTTGAGCAACAGATAACGAGATTACAGTATTTTAGGCAATAATGCTGCCTGGCTATTTCAAGAAGGGAATGGGGTGGGACATTCCTTTCACCATCTGGCCAGTATCTATCATAACCAACTCCTTGAGCAACAGATAACGAGATTACAGTATTTTAGGCAATAATGCTGCCTGGCTATTTCAAGAAGGGAATGGGGTGGGACATTCCTTTCACCATCTGGCCAGTATCTATCATAACCAACTCCTTGAGCAACAGATAACGAGATTACAGTATTTTAGGCAATAATGCTGCCTGGCTATTTCAAGAAGGGAATGGGGTGGGACATTCCTTTCACCATCTGGCCAGTATCTATCATAACCAACTCCTTGAGCAACAGATAACGAGATTACAGTATTTTAGGCAATAATGCTGCCTGGCTATTTCAAGAAGGGAATGGGGTGGGACATTCCTTTCACCATCTGGCCAGTATCTATCATAACCAACTCCTTGAGCAACAGATAACGAGATTACAGTATTTTAGGCAATAATGCTGCCTGGCTATTTCAAGAAGGGAATGGGGTAGGACATTCCTTTCACCATCTGGCCAGTATCTATCATAACCAACTCCTTAAGCAACAGATAACGAGATTACAGTATTTTAGGCAATAATGCTGTCTGGCTATTTCAAGAAGGGAATGGGGTGGGACATTCCTTTCACCATCTGGCCAGTATCTATCATAACCAACTCCTTGAGCAACAGATAACGAGATTACAGTATTTTAGGCAATAATGCTGCCTGGCTATTTCAAGAAGGGAATGGGGTGGGACATTCCTTTCACCATCTGGCCAGTATCTATCATAACCAACTCCTCGAGCAACAGATAACGAGATTACAGTATTTTAGGCAATAATGCTGCCTGGCTATTTCAAGAAGGGAATGGGGTGGGACATTCCTTTCACCATCTGGCCAGTATCTATCATAACCAACTCCTTGAGCAACAGATAACGAGATTACAGTATTTTAGGCAATAATGCTGCCTGGCTATTTCAAGAAGGGAATGGGGTGGGACATTCCTTTCACCATCTGGCCAGTATCTATCATAACCAACTCCATGAGCAACAGATAACGAGATTACAGTATTTTAGGCAATAATGCTGCCTGGCTATTTCAAGAAGGGAATGGGGTGGGTCATTCCTTTCACCATCTGGCCAGTATCTATCATAACCAACTCCTTGAGCAACAGATAACGAGATTACAGTATTTTAGGCAATAATGCTGCCTGGCTATTTCAAGAAGGGAATGGGGTGGGACATTCCTTTCACCATCTCGACCTCCAGTAGCCCGGGGTTAGTTTTGTGATAAGTTTCTGCAGTTAAAGTGTTACTCAAAATGCCTAAAGAGAAGAGGAGCAGAAAACATTTATTAAATGACTGGGTGTTTCGCACCCCCGGTGGAAGACTGCCACAAGTCAAAAAGGACACTTTTTCAGGAGAAGCATTTAAAGATTTTGAGCTCATAGGAAAAATATAAATATTTGCATAACTAAAGTGAAAGGAACGTATTACTAACTTCTAATATTGTCTAGTACTATGCAATAACATACAAAATTATTTCATGGATTATAATTATGTGTTTTAATAAAAAATTATTAACAATTTTGAGTTACGGCAGTTTTCTATTGAGTGCTATTTATAGGATCTGAGTTGTAGCAGTTTTACAGGACACTGACTTGATCATAGGCATTTATAATTACCACATAATTCAAAATTCATGTTTTTTTTTACTTGTGGCAGTCTTCCACCGGGGGTGAAATTTAACTGATGGAGTAGTCGTCTATTGTGAAAAATGCTCGAAGGAAGTGAAATGTGAAAAAAGCAAAACTTGAACAACATGCAAGAAACGACTGCACATATTAAGGCAAAAGAGGGAAGGAAGAGTGAATAAGGTTGGCTTATTGTTAAGTACATATTTTTAGCCTATTTTCAATTTTGAAAAAAAATAGGCTTATGAGATCACCTTTTGTCCGTGTGTGTGTGTGTGCGTGTGTGTGTGTGTGTGTGTGTGTGTGTGTGAGGTGTGTGTGTGTGTGTGTGTGGGTGTCCCCCTAATAAAATCTAAACGGCTGGAGCGATTTCAATGAAACTCGGTAAGTTCATAGCACTATTCCCGGCGACCTCGACCGTGCCCTTCAAATTTTGTTACGTCTCACCAATCCAACATGGCGGCTGTGCGAAATATTTCACTAGCATGCAATATCTCCGAAACTATTACCGATATCGCCCTGAAATTGTGCACGGTGATAAACGGCACTACTAGAAGTTCACCTATGAGACTTTCAAAAACCTGGTGACTACAAAACCAACATGGCGGTCAAGCGAAGTTGAGACTTTTAAATAGACTTTTCTCGCGATTTAACTATCCAAACGTAATGAAACTTGGTACAGCAAATGTTTATACACATTGTAATGCACTGGAGTCTAATTTAGTTCAATTGTTTACATAACCTCAAAATGGCGGCTGTGCGAAATATTTCACTGACAATCTATATCTCCGAAACTATTACAGATATCACCCTGCAATTTCCTACGGTGATAAAGGGTACTGATACAAGTTTACCTATGGATATTTCATAAACCTGTAAAGTAGAAAACGAACATGGCGACCAAGCGAATTTGAAATATTTTAATAGATTTTTTCTCGTGATTTAACTCTCTGAGCGCAGTGAAATGTGGTGCAGTAAATGATTTTGCAGATTGTAATGCACTGCCATCTAATTTAATTCAATTGTTTACATTACCTCAAGATGGCGGCTGTGCGAAATTTTAAAATTACGTTTTTATTTCTTGAGTCGTAATCATGCGATCAAAGTGAAAGTTTGAATAATGAACCTAGGCAATAATTGTCCTTGAATGGTTCATAACTCTATGGCCTATACATATAAATATCCTAAATGGCGAGCTTCCGAAATATTTAGACGGTTCTCAATATCTATGAATCTTTTACAGCAACCAAACTGATTTTTTTAATGTTCATAGAGACTATGAACATATGTTCACCTATAGGACTTTCAGTAACCTGGTGAGCACAAATCCAACATGACGGCGACGGGATGTATAAATATTTAAATGGACGTTTCTGGCGAATTAACTATCCAAGTGCCTTGAAACGTTGCACGTTAAATGCTTATAAAAATGTTGATCCACTGGCATCTAATTTATTTCAATTGTTTGCATAATCACAAGATGGCTGCTGTGCGTAATTTTAAAATCTCGTTTTTACTTCTTGTGTTCTAATCATGCGATTGAAGTTTGAATACCACACGTACACAATAATCTTAATGTAATAGTACAAAAATAAAAATCCAACCTGGCGACCATCTGAAATATTTAGACGGTTCTCAATATCTACGAATCTGTTACAGCAATTAAACTGAAATTTTGTATGTTGATAGAGGCAATTAACATGAGCAGGATATATGAAAATAGGCTGTATAGTTCTTCACGGAACTACTTGTTCAATTTTGGATGCATATTTTCGAAATTTTTAGTGCTTAAATACATGCATATTTTAATCGTTTTTGTTGCATACATATCCGGCCCTAGTCACCAGTCATGTGGTAGAACAACAATCCCTCTGTAATTACTAGCACAACTTATCTACATAAATCACTCTACATCAAGTCACACCATAGAAAGAATACTGACTGAAGCGCTATTCCATAGGAACTATTTACAGGCCATCACAAAACACTCACGTTATTCTTAGCAGCTCTAACGATCCCATTAACCCACTGACCTCTAACCGACAGTAGTGGCTACGCTGGCTAAAGCGCAGTGTTAGGTCATGGGGCCAAGCTCTCTGCTGACTCGGTAGACGCGTGGGTTCGAGCCCCACCGTCGGCCGTCCTTGAAATGGTTTTCCGTGGTTTCCCATTTTCAACACCAGGCAAATGCTGGGACGGTACCTTCTGACAGGCCACGGCCGCTTCCTTCCATATCGTTCTCCAATTTCATTCACCTTAATCAATTCCATCTCTCATCCCGACGCGCAGGTCACCCACGGGCGTCGAATAGAAAGACCTACACTGCGTCTCTGAGGAGACCACAAGAAAAAAAATGACCTCTACAGGTGTATACAAAATCCCATATGCATAACCAGTGATGGACGAAGCAAAGAGGATATAAGAAGTAGGTTGGCTCAGGCAAGGAAAGCATTTCTACAGAAAAAGGAATCTGTTGATATCAAAGTCATTTTTGATAGCCTTTGTCTGGAGCGTAGCACTCAATGGAAGTGAAACTTGGACTATTGGTGCAGCAGAAAAGAGGAGAATTGAAGCGTTTGAAATGTGGTGTTACAGGAGAATGATGAAGATCAGATGGGTAGATAGGGTAACAAGTGAATGGGAGAGGAGAGATGTTTGTGGCGATTGCTAATGAAGAGAAGAGATAGGTTGGTAGGACACGTATTAAGACTCCCAGGAATAGCAAGCTTAGTTATGGAAGAAAGGGTTGAGGACAAGAACTGTAGGGGTAGACCAAGGTTAGAATATGTTAAACAGATTGCCTCGGATGTAGGGTGTGGTAGCTATGTAGAAATTAAACGATTAGCTCAGGGCAGGGAGGCATGGAAGGCTGCATCAAACCAGTCAAGACTCAAACAACAACAACTACAACAACAACAAAAACAAAAACAACGGCCAAGCATGTATTGACACAACAAGGGAAGTGTAAAAACACGAATTAAAGAACATTCTAGACATTGCAGATTGCAGCATCTGCTGTAGCGGAACATGCTTGGGAGAGAGATTACGTTGTCCGTGTTAAAACACAGAAATACTCTCTGGGACATTGAACTAGCGCGCCACACGGTACAGAGAAGCAATCGCATTTTATAAACATCCACAAAATGTCAATAGAAAATTGGAGATACTCTATATGGGCAATTGACGAGTCTGTGAGCACCACCCTGATACAATACCAAGAACCCGGGGACCATTACATCGATTTTTTTAAATTATTATTATTTTTACGAGGGAATTGGTAAATGTTACATAAGACTTTGAGAAGGGTCCGCACTCCTCAAGTGTGTGGGATTCTTACCCACTAAAAACCACACCCTTTCCCCTTGACAAAACCCATCCTGGGACCACTTTCGTATCACTTCAGGATGGAGCCACTTTCTTTGCTTCACATGCACCTTCTTACTTCTCAATTCATAGTCCGTGGATTGCAGACTTAATTTATTTATGGTATGGCTGTTAGTGCCGGGGGTGTATAGATACTCTATTTATTTTTATTTTAATCACTTATTTTAACAGAACAACAACAATCAGTATTTCTCCATAGATTACATTATGGGCACTGCTAACTATATATTTGTTCTTTTTCTACTGTTTGTTTTCTTTCTTTATTATTCACAGCTACCTATATCAAGTCTTCTGCACCTACACCACTCCCCCACCAGTAACATAGTTACGCTTGTTCAAGCAAGAGTTAAACTATTACCATACCACACTAACAATACAATGAAATAACAGTAAGCACTACTGAAAACGAACTGGCAATCTCAGAGTACGTCCAGAGTGTGATGTCTTGATGATGGTAGTGTCCTTTTTATTCGCTATGGCATGAGGTGGTACTGCAGGGTCTTATTGATGGTTGGCTGGGCTTGAAACAGGAGAAAGATCTGTGGTCTCTTCATCTGGTGCCAAGATGTAGGCTGGTTTTATTCTGTCTATCGATACATTTACTAGTTTGCCTTTAATTAGTCGTGTGAATAATTTCTCATATCTCTTCTCAACGGGAAAAGGAAATGTGAAATCCAAACCTCTGAAAACTTCATTTATGAATCACTGGAAGGTGGATGGAGCATTTCTTAACCCAAAACTCATGACATTGAACTCATACAATCCGAAAGGAGTTATTATTGCAGTTTTGCACTTATCCTCTTCGGCGATTGGGATTAAGTAATATGCTTTAAATAAATCGATTTTTGAGAAAACAGTGTTTCCTTTCAAGATGGGTTGAAAATCTTCTATTCTTGGTACTGTGCCCTTTCAGCAAGAAATATGCAAATCACAGTATGGCAGCATTGCTCAATTCGGGATTTTCGGGGTTGTAGTATGTTCTCCCACTCTGTGACTTACACATTTTGGATTAAATAGAGGATACACTTGCAAAATAACAACAAAATCAACTCCTATTTTAACACATTTAATTAACCAAAATTATGGTGCTACAAACAATAAAACAAATAAACTACTGACCAAAATCCTTCTACTTGTTCAAAGTGAACAAGGAATAACATTAGAATTAAACAAATATTATATTAAAACACATGGTTTCCTTTTAAACCAACAACTCATAATTATTTTTACTTCCATAAAGTATCTATCTTAAAGTTCCAATATAACCACGAGCTCCTTTGGCTCGATACTTTCCAATAATAACGGTGTCATTCTATTGTACACCTCAATAACTATTTTTATATTTTCTTATCATCAAAACAAATATATAATTACCTTTAAAGTACATGTTAATTCTCTACTTAAATATTTGGGCACTTCACATGTTCTCAGCATTGACCATCTCTCTCAAATTTTACAAATTCACCATAGATATCGGGAAAATACTTGTGTACCCCAGAGTTATAAAGATTACTTGACAAAGTCAAAAACTATGATTACTCCCGGAATCTAGTTATCTTCATTAAACTCATGGAATCCTACGTTCATACAACACTACAATAGGGATTGTTATTTATTTTATTTATCTTATAAGACCATATTTACATAAGAAAACTACGATCTGAACTGGCAAGCGATAATTTCAATCTACAAGGACCTCGGTTCAAAGCCCGGGTCATTAACAACTTTTAAACACTCACGGTGTATTATTTACTTCTTACAGACGGCCTTCACCAACCCTCCTGCTATTAGGGTCTAACCGTATACTTGAGCGAGATTTATGACTGTGAGGGTGACTTCCCGTTTAGTCTGCGGGTGGGAGCTCTCCTCAATGCTTTTAAAACAAATCTTCCTTTCTTTTCAGTTCTTTGGGGAGACCTGGCATTTTACTTCTCTTATTTACTTTCAACAACTTTATTAGGCTCATAAACCACTTTCATAACCTTGGCATTTATTAATTATGAAGGGTCCTCATTGATTGGGAAGAGTAATACACATTCTACGACGAATAATTAGGGGCTTCAACAACAAGAGGAGTCTAGGTTCGACTCTCTTAACATGCCTCGGGAACCATTCCCACATTGGAGGACTTATACAAAATGCGATTTAGGGTCGGCCGTGGCCTACATGACCTACGCTCAATAATACCATACATTTGCTCCCTTTTATAACATAATAACACACACATGGCCTCGTGATCTACGTCACTATTGGAGGACTTACAACATATCTCAATTCACCGCAATCAACTACCCCTCATAAGTAATTTACCAAGTACATTTAAATTCTACGCATTCCTAGCGTGACATTTTATTTTAATTGCGCTCCATTGCGCTATACATTATTTTAAGGCCTAGCGTCTTCCAAAGAACTGATAAATTCCATATTAACAATTGATACATATCTCAATTTTTGTATTGATCTTTTCCTTTGACAATAATCGCTCTATTTTAAGAACATGCATTAACATCATGTCTTATACTTTTATTAAGGCTCCAACGCTCTTATTTTCATATCATTCAATTTGATCTTCATTTATATATCCTTTATTATTATTATTATTATTATTATTATTTATTTATTTATTAATACGCTTGCTTTTATAACATTCGTCAAATACACTGACATTTTATTCATACATTTCCTCTACAGGATTTATTCTTTCACATAATTATTTATAATTTCTCAAATTCTATTTTTGTTCAGACCGCGTTCCTATTCTGTAATTAGTTATTTAGAAACATCCCTTTTACTCAAAAACTCCGGTGGATTTGTACACAAACACTCCCCCGACACTAAAACATAATGAAAATCTTTACTCACATGTTTTTAGGTCGTTTCCTGACCTTCCTTCTCGTGCGATGCGTCATTTTGCCCACTCTTTTAAATTACTCCATCTTGTACAAATTCATTGCATGTACAGACATATCTTGACACATATTTAACACGTATACATTTAACACTGACAACATTTTAAATACACTGGTGTATCCGTTTAGAACACACAATAAAAACACTGAAAATATTACTTTTAACACAAAATCTTGATATATTTACACTTCACAAATTTTGATCACTAGGCCGCTATTAAGCCTATCACACGTGACCTCTTGACCTCCCGTCTCCAAGGGTGAAATTTAGTAATGTCGGCTTCCTATCCTCTCCGAATATGAAAGTCTCGAATCATCTACTTCCTCCCTGCAATAGCACTCCTTCGAATCCCGTTCTTGACGATCTGCTATTTCTCTAACTCGAACGGCTCCCCTTTTAGATCCTATTTATTGATCTTAGCGAAAGTCTGTTCTGTTCACAGTTCCCTCGATAATCTATCGGTGACCTATGGATTTTTATAGCAACTAATACTTCTCGCGTCTTAGTGCTTTTGAAATAGTTCATCTGCTTTCTTGAAAACAATGTCTATAGTTTCCTTCTCTTCTTCGCTTATTCGGTTCTCGCACTTCTAATCTTCTAGAATACTTTGCGAACCTTATTCTGTCTGTCCCTGCTCGGGTTCTTTTAATTTGATAAAATGTTTATCTCGCTGTTACGGTACTTCGGTACGTTATGATACTTTTGGTCGTTTACTTAAAGACCTATCGCCCTGAGTCCTAAGTTCGCAGCCTGCTTTGACTGTATTTTATGAACTTTTCACTGTAAATTTTATACTGTCGGACCTAAATCCTGTAACTAGGATTTTCCTAATTTTCAACACGGCGATACTGTAACATTACTTCTTTGCAACTCCTTACGGAGGCACGCAAGTTATTGATACCGCGACGCCCTTGGCTGTCGGATATTAGCTATGCGATGTGATACAGCGTTTTTCCCCTCAAGGAAAGCTTGTATACTGTCTTCGGTGCGATGTAGCTTCACGTCCCCTGGACTATCGGATGTAACATCTCCCCTCAAGGAGTACTGGTAAACTGCCTTCGATGTGTTACAGCGTGACGCCCCCTCACGGACTGTCGGAATACTGCATTCGGTGTCTGATGTAGCACAGTGATGCGCCCTCGGGCCGTTTGATAACTGCATGTACTGATACAGCGTGACGCCCCCTCTCGGGCTGTCGGAATGACTGCATGATTGGCTTGGTGAGGCCAGGAGTTTTATACTCTTTAGTCAAAAAAAGATAAAATCCTAGTCCTTTTCGTGACCAACTTTTGAACTAATTGTCGTACCATTATAAAAATTATATCTCCTGAAAGCTCGTCTTCCAAACGTCAAATGATCTCACTGCGCATAAGAATCGATCGTGCATTTCGGAGATATTAATTAATTTTTAGTCTTCACCTGCGTGGGTGGTGCTGTTCATTTTTAAATTCCCCACTCCTCTGGTATCAGTGAATCCCCAATGACGTATGCTGCATTTGCACTTTTCTCCTGTGCAATTATTAAAAGCTTTTTCTTTACACAAAAATCTCTAATCCGAAATGATTCACAGTACTGTATTTATTTACTTATTTTTATTCTCGCAAATGGGTTAAATTTAATTATTCTTCTACTGGCACAGCGGCGCTGTTGCCGTTTTAATGCAAGCTAAGCTGGATTTCCGAGTCACGCTTCTCTGTCTAACAGCCAAAACTTTCCACTCGTTCTATTAATACTCATGACCAGCTCCTTATCGATGAGTCAAGAGGCATGATCTCATTTCCTGAACACCTGGTCCAGCTGCTTGCGCAACGTTATGCTAGCATCCTTGCTTGAAATCTCTCTCCGTTCTATTAGAGACTGTATGTATCTTTCCTTCCTTTCAAAAAATACATGGATTCGACCCCTTTTGAGCCAATGGTACATGGGTTCAGTACTGGGTAGCGGTCTGGAATTGTCCTCTCGTTCAATCTTCTGTAGTCTCCACAAGGTCGTAATGACCCATCCTTCTTACTAGCCATGTGCAGTGGACTCGCCCATTGAGAGTTTGATGGTCGAACTATTCCGTTATCCAGCAGGAACTGAGATTCTTGTTTGGCAATCTGGAGCCTCTTCGGATCTGTCTGGCTTTTGAGAATACCGGTTGACCGTTGGTAACTATTTGATGTTTAACATCATGTGTTATCAGGGTAGGGGTTAAGTTTGGTGTTGTTAATCTTGGATATTGTGCAAGAATGTCACTGTATTTGAAATTTGTATTCATAGAGCTAATAACATCGCATTCTGGAATGACTGTAACTTCGCCCTTAACACCAAGCTGAGTAACACCGTCAATTAATTGTTTATTATGCAGGTCCACAAGTAAATGGAACTGTTTAAGAAAATCTGCTCCAATTATACCTTTGTTTATTTTAGCTACCACAAATGGCCACTGGAATTTTCGCCTTACAGTTAGTCCCAAGTTCACAGTCAATATTTTGATACCATAGGTTGGTATTTCTGTATTGTTGGCTGCATACAGTTTATAGGAACTACCTATATTGTCATGCTTTGTTGCTGGCCAAATTGAAACATCCGCTCCACTATCTACAAGGAACTGCACTCCCGTTTCTTTATCTCTCACAAATAACCGGGATCTGCGGCACAACTCGTGACCTTCAACAGCGGAACTTGCCGCTAATTCTACTGCTGTTTCTCGTTTTCCGGATTCTTCCATCCGCACGGCTGAATACATTTATCTGGGTAGCATCTTGAGCCAAATTTCAAATGATAGTAACACAATTTCCCATCTGGATTGAATTTTCTGGTTGAGCGGCTGCGGCTGCTACTTATACAATGTGTTGTTCGTGAGTGATGTCTTCCGATTGGGATAGCTGCTATTTGTTGTTCCAATTCGGTAATTTTCGCTACGATTTCATCCAGTGTTGCACTGCTACTTGACGAGCACTGACTTGGGGTTTTTGTGGCACTATACAGTTCAGTACGTGGATTCATTTCCAGTACTTTATCTGCCATTATTGCCATTTTCTCCAATTCCTCATCACTAACTAGCAATATGTTTTTTACTGAGTTTGGAAGTTTGTCTAGCCATAGTGTCCTTAAGACTTTGTTTGAAATATCTGCGCCTGCCAGGGATTGAATTTTGCGCAGCAGCTGACTTGGTTTGAGGTCCCCTAAGTCAATTCCTGTCATTAATCGCTTTATTTTCTTATCTTCACTTTCTTTGAAGATGTTGAGGAATCTTTCTTTTGCCGCGACATATTTACGGGAGTTATCACGGCTCTCGTTTAGTATACGTTGCCCGTTTCGAAAGTGCGTTATTTTACTTAGTAGCGCTCTGAAAATGGTTTGTAATTACTCTGCCACGTTATTTAAGCCATTTACCATTAACAAACACCGCGTAAACACTTCCAAAATAAGGAAATTGTCAACTTTAACTTTCAAGTAATAAACTTATCAAAAAGCACGTCGCCATGTTTGATTACGTAATGCTGCCAACTTACTGATTGTACTACTAGGCAAAACCATTGGCCTGGATAAAGATTATTGATGCGTGACATCCCCACTGTGCGTGACAAAAACCAGGGGTGTTTATATTAGTCTAACGCGGCCCGCAGGGCCGCGCTACCTAACCTTTATTGGCCTGGACGAAAACCATTGGACTGAATGAAAATATTGGTCTGGAAACAATAATGTTGGCACACTGAAAAAATACAGCAACACTCTATAGCGATAAAAAAAAAAACAACTCCTGTATATTAGTAACATTGGCCATTTCTATAGAAAATTTTTCGGATTTTAATGGCGCCGGGCAACATACAGTATACTACACGAGTTCCGTTATCACTACTAACGATGTCCCATATGTTTTCCACATATTTCGGTCCTAATTGCGAAACCAAGTAATTAAATTTAGTCTCTTCAGAGGTTATCCTGTTAATCGCAAATTGTGCTTCGATCTGGTAAAACCAAATTTCTGGTTTATCGGCTCAGAACGGTGGAATTTTAACAGACAATTTACTAACCTCAACTTCACTGGTAGCGCCATTAGACGTTCGCGCAGCATTATCACTATTTTCAGTCATTTCTCGAATCACGTCGGGGTCACCAATTTATAGATGCTCTATTTATTTTTATTTTAATCACTTATTTTAACAGAACAACAACAATCAGTATTTCTCCATACATTACATAATAATAATAATAATAATAATAATAATAATAATAATAATAATAATCGCCCATCTCGGCGAATTCCAAATTGACCACGTTGCTATTTCTCGTAAATCTCGTAGAGAAATCCAGAATGTAAAAGTCTTAAGAAGCGCGAATCTTGACTCTGATCACTATCTTTCAAAGATAAAATTAAAACTTCTTCCAAGATCCACCAAGAGATTTTAGGGAAGAAAGATCAACAGGTTTGATGTGGAATAACTGAAAACACAAAGCGAATTCAGTCAGAAACTTGAAACACTTGAGCCACAGAATTGGGAACAACTCAAAGAAGCAATTCTTGAAACGACACAGGAAACCATCCCACTGACAAAGTTGAGGCGGCATCCTTGGTGGACTAATGAATGTGACGATGCCATTCACCAAAGGCGGCTTGCCTGGTTGCGATGGAACAAACAGAAGAATGAAGAAAACAGAGAGAGATTCCTGGTTGTGAGAAAGCGGGCTGATAAAACCATACGCGGGATAAAACGAGCATTCCAAAAAAAATCAGTTGGCACAGATAGACCAAGATTTCAAAAAGTACAACACCCGTGATTTCTATAAAACCTTCAAGCAAAATCTCAGTAAATACACACCACCCAGTCTTCACTTTAGGAATCCCGATGGGAAACTTGCTTACAATGACAAAGACAACTGTCAGATCCTGGCGAAATCCTTTGAGTCCCTTCTGAATTGTGAGGCTCCAACGTCGAAATTTTCCTTTCAGAATAATGTGCTCGTCAATCCAGACTTAAGTTCACCAACTAGGGAAGAAATCAAGCAGATCATTCACTCACTTAAGAACAATAAAGCACCAGGTGAGGATTCAATAGTTGCCGAACTCTGGAAATACGCAGGTGAAAAACCAGTCGACAAGCTAACGGATATCATCCGGGAGATTTGGGAAACAGAGAAACTGCCCAGTTATTGGACATCGGCCCTAATTCATCCCCTGCACAAGAAAGGTGATAAAGCGGACGTAAAAAACTATCGTGGCATATCACTCCTCTCGATAACATACAAGATTCTCGCGAAAGTGCTTCAAACGAGAGCGGAAGCACAGCTCGATCAACACCTGGGCGAATACCAAGGTGGATTTCGAAAGGGGCGCTCTTGTGTTGAGCAAATCATGAATCTAAAATCAATTCTATCGTACATGAATCTGAGAAGTAAGAAATTTGTTGTGACTTTTGTTAATTTCAAGAAGGCTTACGACTCGCTGGATCGAAGTACCCTGATCCAGGTTTTAAGAGAATTTGGTTTAGATAATAAGACAAGAGCAATCATTCACCAATCCCTATTGGATATGGCTTCCAAAGTGAAATTCAGGGGAGATATTTCTGAATCCTTCGTTATACGGACAGGGGTGAGACAGGGAGATGGGCTCTCGCCTCTTTTATTCAACTGTGTTCTTGAGAAAGTTATTCGAGAATGGCGTAAAGAATTGTGTAAGGATGGTATAGAGAATGGGGTCAGACTAGGTTGTAAGAACAAAAACCTGACAATCGACTGTTTAGCTTTCGCAGATGATGTTGCAATTTTCTCTAATTCTCTTGACACAGCCATACAACAAATCAATCAATTACAGGTGCAAGCAGCAAAGGCAGGTCTTCAGATTTCGTTTGAGAAAACGCAGTTTATAACGAGCATCAAGTCGGAACCCAGAGAACTTACAGTGAATGGAGGACAAATAACACAGGTAGAGAAATTCAAATACCTGGGTGAATGGATTGAGCCCAACATTCGTGAAAAGGAAGCCTTCGTGGCACGGATTAACAAAATGGAAATGGCTTACCATTTAACCAAAGACATTTACAAATCACGATCAATGTCCTTCAAGGCCAAACTGAGGCACTTCGTTACCGTTATTCGCCCGGAGGCGATATATGCATCAGAATGCCTGGCGATGAATAAGAAAGGCATGGCAGAACAACTCGAAGCCAAAGAGAGGAAGATTCTGAGAAAGATCTTGGGCCCAGTCAAGGAACGAGGAGAGTATAGAAGACGACACAACGATGAACTCTATCTACATGTGGAGAAAATAACGGACACCATTCGCAAAAGAAGACTCTCCTTTTATGGCCATTTATCACGAATGAACTCCGGAAGATTGTCCAATCGAATCTGTGCCTACTTTGTGGGAAAGAAAACCAAAGGGATCTGGTTTACAGAGGTGGAAAAAGACCTACAAGAACTGGGGATATCACATGAGGACATCTTGGAACGTGACTCTTTGAAGAAGAAACTTGGGGAGATACAGAGTTTTCAGCCAAAACCTATATTGAAAACCGGCAAGAAGTGGACCGAAGAACGAAGGGAAGCTCACCGAAGAAGAATGCGCGAATACTGGGCCAATGTGAAAGAACGAGGGAAAAGGCAGTTGAAATAACGTGGTCCATAGACGACCGAAACGATAAAATAATAATAATAATAATAATAATAATAATAATAATAATAATAATAAAAAGCCTTACAAATCCCATAAGGGCTATGGCCTCCTGCTTTGCAGGGAATCGCTCAGTTTTAACTCATCAGGTGAGCAAGTCCTGAGGAGCATTCGGGGTTATTCTTTCTGATTGGGCCTTCTATATAGATGTGTAGCTGATTAAATATTAAGTAAATTATATTACGCTGGCATAACATTCGCTACAACAACCTTCATTCCTGAGTCTGGCGATATCAAGGACTCAAATATCCATTAGTATTACGGAAATCATAATAGCCATCAACCAATATCGATTACATTATGGGCACTGCTAACTATATATTTGTTCTTTTTCTACTGTTTGTTTTCTTTCTTTATTATTCACAGCTACCTATATCAAGTCTTCTGCACCTACAAGTGTCCGAGGACATGTTCGGCTCGCCTGAGTCTGTAGCTGCTTCCAGCGGACACCCTAAAGGGTGAGCTACAAGTTCCGTTCAATTTCAAGTAGTTCCAACTTTCGCCACTAGATATCAATGATACCTAGTGGTGAAAGTTGGAACTTTGATAGAGCGTTCTGACGAATTCCAACCTAACAATTTTTGCTTTACACAAGTTTAGTCTGTGAAAGGATCTTTTACATGCCATAAATCTATGACATGGGACCGCCGGCTTTACTTCCCCTCCGAAGGAAGGCATACTGAAGGATTTTAACGCTCTTAAAAAATCCGACGACTTCGGCCGTGTTTGAACCCGCTATCTTGGGCACAGCAGTTCAGCATGCTACCGACTACGCCACCGAAGCCGCTTGCAGACTTAATCAACTAAATCGTGCAAGTCCCCATCCGACTTCTTCTGACGAAGGACCACCTCAAGGAAGAAAGCGACCGTATCCCAGCTGAGCTCGTTCCTCAGCATAATTCCAACTATATTGTCCGGCGTTATTGGACCAATCTCAGCTTCAAGTCGTTGTTTTTCCGCTGCCCAACGATCGCTGACGAAGAACATATGATATACGACATCTCGTTCTCGCAGTAAATACATACTGGACTCCTTACTTTGGCCATACGATGAAGGTAACACCGAAAGTAGCCATGACCTGTCAACATCTGAGTCAGAGAGTCATTAGTTTCCCCATTTTTCGACTTGTCCACTCAACCAGACTCGGTATCAGCCGAGCTGTCTATCTTCCTCTGAGATCGTCATTCCCCCTCTGCTGCCCAAGTTCCATCTTGCGTGCTACGGCTTCCTTCCGGGCTTGAGCTTTGCCTAGTTCTACTCGTCGGAAGTATAGTATACGTCTTACGTTCTTGCGCGAGTAATTCAATTGGCGCAACACCTGAGACAACCAGAACTGCAGGTTCCGAAACTGTACGGTAAGTAACATTCAACAAGCATGCGCATCTCTTTCCTTTTCTAATCTCTCTCTCTCTCTCTCTCTCAGAAGTACTGGAATAGCTAGGGATTCACCGCTCACCAGGCATGCTACAACTGCTTGCATGACGCATGCAGATAAGATACATTTACGTGTGGACAGTCAAGTGGAATCAGCATCTTTTGTGTTACTCATAACTAGGGCTCGGTTCGATATGGTCGATAAAATCTCCAGATATGCTCGAAAACCATGTGTTTTATGCTCGATAGATATGCTCGAAACCCCCATTATATGCTGTTAAATATGCAGGATATGCTCGAAAAACACCGTTAAACACTATAGAAAGGAAAGTGAAACGAAAAAAACCAATAACATACCTTTATAAACGAGCTTCATTTTCTAATTGTATGTATAATACACTGCAATATATTCGCATTCAAGTTTTAAATATATATAAGAGAAGTTTTCTTATAAAAGTTACAGTTTAAAAGTTCATTTACAAAATGTTCAAAATTAGGCGAGTCAATGAAGTAGATCTGCATTGGTCGGTACAACAAGACATTTTCTATGTTTTCAGTTTTGAATGATTTTCTAAAATCAGTCAATAAAAGTTTCAATGACGAGAACGACCTCACTAAAGGTTAAAAACCTGCGGTTCTATTATTCACACCAGATAGGCTTTTCAATAATTATTTCTGTTTTCGAACCTTATGGATGGTCAGGGCCCGAATTCGGGGCGAATTCGAAGAAAAACAAACTATTTAGACGAAAACCACAAGAATATGCATTTATATGCTTCTATTCTGAAAACCGCGGTTTTATGCATTTATATGCCCGATACATTTCAATTCTGTTGGTCCCAGAGAGGTGAAAATACCACCGTAAGGCTTCTTTCAATGTGTACTATTCAGGGAAAAAATATGCAAATATGCTCGAATCCGAGCCCTACTCATAACACAGGGATATCCAATGATTTTTGCTGTAAATTATAAAATACTATATCAAAACATGATATGAAAACGCCATTATTTCGGTTCGTGCAACGAAATTTGAATGGAATAACACAGTAGATCACAGTGGAGCTTGTGCTCACGAGCACCAAGTTGAGACTTGATTTTAGCTGATGCGAAATAGCCAGTCAAAGGCCAACGTTCCCATGAAATATGCTTCCTGGAACGAGAAGAGTTCCATCTCACGGAGATCAAACCAAGAAGTGGGAAGAAGTAGTAAGAGTGAATCTAAACATACTGATATGACTTTCCCGCACTCACGCAACTTGATGACGTCAACATTTGAGCGCCACAACGTATTGGTAAACAACCCCGGGCTACAGATTGAAGGACCTTGTCCACCTGCTGACCTTCAGAGAGGCCCCGCTCTCCAATAAGTATCTATTAAGTTAATGACCAAACTCTATTCATGCCAGGGATTTTTAGTTACAAACTGTTTGCACAAAACCATTATGAAGTTCATACGCAGCTGGCAGCCTCCGTGGCTTAAATTAAGCGGCAGCACGCCGGCCTTTGACCGCTGGGTCCGTGGTTCAAATCCCGGTCACCCATGTGAAATCTGTGCTGGACAAAACGGAGGCTGACAGGTTTTTCTCCGGGTACTCCGTCCGGTCTTCCCTGTCAAAAATTTCATTCCAGCAACACTCTCCGCTATCATTTCATTTTATCTGTCATTCATTTAATTATTGCCTCAAAGGAGTGCGACAGGCTTCGACAGCCGGCACAGTTCATATCCTCGCCCCTAGATGGCGGCTTCTTTCATTCCATCCCTGTCCCGATCGGTCGACTGGAAGCAGGTTGTGGATTTTCATATGCTGCTAAGATATGTAACATAAATAAGCGTTCTAGCCGCCTTCTGTAGTCTCGGGATACGTAGGGAGACTTCGGTCCCAAAGGTACTAGGGTAGATTCTCTGCTCTGACCAAGACATTACCACCTCCTGGTGTAGCGGCTAGCATTCTTGGTTGTGCCTGGATGGTTCCTAACTTATGGCCACGACCACCTCCTTCCCAATCCTCACATAAATTACAAATACAGTACTAACAGAGCTACAGACACCGCAATAACACAGGCTTTCAGCAATATTCTACACACATCCAAGTACACGGGGCTGAATGACCGCAATGCCCAAGTCCCTCAAATGAAGTAACAATGGTTGGTTGGTTCCTCAGTTTAGAGGCTGCGACAACGCGGTCATTTAGCCCCGTGTACTTGGGTGTGTGTAGAATCTGTCTGATAACCGGTGTTAATTGTGAAGGCTGTATTAGTGTGTCTGTTATCTGTTTTTAATTAAGGACTGCACACATTTGATTTTGAAGTAGTTCCTACTTTTGCTACCAAACGCCACCGTCAACGACCAACTAGTTCTGAACTTTGTTACTAAATGCCACCGCAGGCGGCTCCTGGCGACGAACGTTGAAACGTAAGAGATAACCGATAGCAAGTGTAGTCAGTGGGAGGTTCTTTTTCATGCCATAAATCTATGACATGGGACCGCCGGCTTTACTTCCCCTCCGAAGGAAGGCATACTGAGGGATTTATAACGCTCTTAAAAAATCCGACGATTTTGGACGGATTTGAACCCGCGATCTTGGGCACAGCATGCTACCAACCACGCCACCGAAGCCGCTAAAGTAACAACAAACAAAAAAAACATTACATTCTAGTATGAAAATTGGAACAAGTTTGTTGGTAATTCATTTAAGGGGTTTGGAATATTTTGGTCATCAGCACCGTGTAGTTGGGTTTTTAAGCTTGTCTAATAACCTATTCCTGTCATGAGTGTAGTAGTGGGTGTAATTGCAGTAGGGACAGGAATGGGGTACGCGCCCCTGGACTTTAAGTAAGGTACAACCCCCATTTGCCTGGAGGGCGTGTGGTAAAACTCGGGGAAAAGCCACACTCGGGATTCGAACCTACGATCTCCGGACTTGCTGCAGCTGCCCGTGCGGTCACGGTGCACGATTTAACAAGATTATCAAGACTATTGTTTTATATTAGATTAATTTTAGCATTTTAGTTAAGATACCTATGTTTATAACTAGGGCTCGGATCGATATGCCGAAAAAATCTCCAGATATGCTCGAAAACCATGTGTTTTATGCTCGATAGATATGCTCGAAAAAAACATTATATGCGGTTAAATATGCAGAATATGCTCGAAAAACACCGTTAAAAACTATAGCAAGGAAAGTGAAACGAAAAAAAACAATAAAATATATTTATATACGGGCTTTATTTTCTAAATTGTATGTATAATACACTGCAATATATTCGCATTCAAGTTTTAAATATATATAAGAGAAGTTTTCTTATAAAAGTTACAGTTTAAAAGTTCATTTACAAAATGTTCAAAATTAGGCGAGTCAATGAAGTAGATCTGCATTGGTCTGTACAACAAGATTTTCTTCTATATTTTCAGTTTTTAATGATTTTCTTAAATCGGTCAATAAAAGTTTCAATGACGAGAACGACCTCAGTAAAGGTTAAAAACCTGCGGTTCTATTATTCGCACCAGATAGGCTTTTCAATAATTATTTCTTTTTTCGAACCTTAAGGATGGTCAGGGCCCGAATTCGGGGAAGGGGATGGAGGAATTCGAAGGAAAACAAACTATTTAGACGAAAACCACAAGAATATGCATTTATATGCTTCTATTCTGAAAACCGCGGTTATATGCATTTATTTGCTCGATAAATTTCGATTCTGTTGGTCCCAGAGAGGTGAAAATACCACTGGAAGGCTTCTTTCAATGTGTACTATTCAGGAAAAAGTATATACAAATACGCTCGAATCCGAGCCCTATTTATAACACATTTATGATTGTCTAAGGTACAAAGCAAAGCTACGCCGCGGGGTCGTTGAACAAGGTAACCCTTCAATACACGAAGAGGTAGGTTGATTCCTACTTCATCCATCCATTCCGTGGTTTCCCGGCTTCTACTCCAGGTGAATGCTGGGATGGTGCCTAAGTAAAGGCCACGGCGCCTCCTACCCACATCCTAGCGCCAATTACAAATGCGCACGCTAGAGCAACCATCAAAATGTCCTTGGTTATCAGACATATTACAAATACGCAAATACACGAGGCTAAATGACAACGATGTCACAAGCCCATAAATGAATCATCAACAACAACAACCTACCTGGCAACCTTGAGGGAGACCCCGATCTCCAACTCCGTCGATAAATAGCACCAATCAATGGCCAAACCCAATTCGTGACAGGGATCTTTTGATTACAAACTCTTTACACAAAAGCAATATGAAGAGCAAATCGAGATTTGGGTCCCATCACACGAGGCAGCCGGGTGGCGCGATCTGTGTCGTGCCGAGCAATCGGCGACGCAGCCCGGCAATCACCATCGTGTAGCTATTTTCTTATCATCAATACGGTACTACTGTTCCAAATAGTAGGGCGTTTCTCTACCTCACAAATAAAATCTTCCGTGTTCACTTTTGAGTTTGAGTCGATTAACTTCTGGCACTCTTTCAGGAATTCTTCTTCTGTCCTTTCTCTGCATTTCTACTTGCACTCACTTCATTCATAGCGTTATCTTGTCCGGTTCACTTGCCGTCAAGAAAACAGTATGCAGTAGAACGCACATTATACAGGGTGCCCGAGAATTTTCACCGCAGTGGGTACGTGCAGCTGCGAGTGGTTGAGTCACACGTTTAGTTGGCTGCACTACGTCCTTGAAAGTGGGACTCCCGCGTTTGGGCTGTTAGTATGTATTGCAGTAAGCGAGCGTTCAGATAGATTATAGGAAGAGTATACAGGCGGTAATGTTTACTACTGAAAAGAGAGTTTTTTTGGTGGAATATTTTTTACGCGAAGGCGATCGGTTTACAGAAAATGTAAAATTAAGATTTCAGGCGCGGTTTCCTAATTCAAAGTGTCCAAACCGTGATACCGTTCGGGATTTGGTAAGTAAATTTCGTGTGATTGGCTCAGTTCACGATGTACCTGTATCAGGCAGGCCTACGCTTTTAACAGACGAGAAACATGATGAAATCTCCGATATAATGCTGCGTAGTCCAAGTAAATCAACACGAAAATTAGCTCAACAAACAGGAATCTCTAAGTCGACAGCACATAAAGCTGTAAGAGACAAGCTTCAGTTGTTCTCTTATAAAGTTACCGTGGTTCATGAATTAAAACAAACTGATTACGGAAAAAGAGTGATGAACTGTGAATGGTTCCAGCAGCTGTTATGATTGGCTGTGGTGAGTACAAAGTTTACTGTTTATTTGTTATGATGCAAGTGGCAGCCGTGCTACCTACGTAACTGCTGTAGCTAGCTCTCGCAGACGTATGTAGGCGCTGCGGAGAACATTCCCGGACTCACTGTACATTAGCCCAGTAGAGATAGCATTTTGGCTTGCAATAGGTGGAGTAATTTTGATTTTCAGGTCTGTTGTATGTATTGCACCTCTCGTGAAAAATCCAAGGTTTCGACCTCCCCGTCCCTGTGAGTTGCCCGCCATCTTGAAAATACCACCAATAAAAAACACTTTTTTTTCCAGTTTTTCCTTCGTAACTCACTTCCAGAGCATTTCAGGCAAAGTATTGTCATTACCAATTGTAAAGAACGCAAAATATCCTGCAAGTTTCCTTATGCAACATGTTGGGAAATTCGGAACAGGTACTGAGATATGGGGACGTCAAGACAAACGCAAAAAGTTAGATATGTTAATGGTTTCACCTTAATAACTTTCTTATGATGCAGTTTAGTGCAAAATGCATAATAACCAATCTTGTAGAGGTACGTGGTAATGGTGGTACCTACTATCGACCAAAATATTATGTGCACTCGAGTTTGAAGGTTGTTTGTTAAGTAACCAATAGACCTACATAAAATCCAATAACATCATCATTTACGTTGTTCTATTTTACGTTAGTTCATGTAGGTTTGGAATTTTTTATTTATATTTTAATATTTTTTATCGCAGTGGAACACAAAAAGTGCCCGTTTTTCAGCGTGTTTCAACCATGCATCACATTTAAGAATTATTATCTCACAAACCCGTCATCAGATCGAAATCGAATCCAAATTTTAACACAATATACATTGGAATGTTGTATAACTGGTTTATTAATTTCAAAATTTTGTGTGTCCAAGAAACAAAGTTGTTATCAATTTTGTAAGGTAACTTTTTCTCGGCTCGGGGTGGTTTGAAAATGCAGTTCTTGGTCGCGTTGTAATCCTTATACATCAAAAAGGTATGCTGTATGATTGTGAAATACGTAAATTAATTCACTTATTTTATATCGGCTTGTATTTGTACGGAGAATTAAGACTTTGTTCACCGGTTAGCCGCTCCGGTGAAAGCTGTACAGCGTTGCCAAGATGCGCTCCATCACGCGTCATGGCGCGCCTCGCTCGGAAGTGATGGGCTTCATATCAGCAACGCTGTACAGCATTTCCCGGAGCGGCTAGCTGGTGAACCATGTCTTAATTCCCCGTACGAATACAAACCGATACAAAATAAGTGAATTAATTTACGTATTTGACAGTCATACAGCATAACTTTTTGATGTATAAGGATTACAAGGCAACCAAGAACTACATTTTCCAACGACCCCGAGCCGAGAAACAGTTACCTTACAAAAATGATAACAACTTTCGTTCTTGAACACGCAAAATTTTGAAATTAATAATAATATAATAATGTTATTGGTTTTACGTCCCTTTTAACTACTCTTGCTTTTAGAGACGCCGGGGAGCCGGAATTTTGCCCCGAAGGGGATGTTTAACGTGCCAGTAAATCTACTGACACGGCTCCCTCGCATTTGCGCACCCTCAAATGCCAGCTGACTGCGCCAGGATACGAACCAGCAACCCTGGGCTCAGCAAGCGAGAACGTTACCCCTGAGCCACGCAGCCAGCCTGAAATTAATAAACCAGTTATACAACATTCCAACGTATATTGTGTTAAAATTTGGATTCGATTTGATAACGGGTTTGTGAGATAATAATTCTTAAATGTGACGCATGGTTGAAACACGCTTAAAAACGGGCACTTTTTGTGTTTCAACTGCGATAAAAAATATTAAAATATAAATTAAAAATTCCAAACCTACATGAACTAACGTAAAATAGAACAACGTAAATGATGATGTTATTGAATTTTATGTAGGTCTATTGGTTACTTCACAAACAACCTTCAAACTGGAGTGCACATAATATTTTGGTCGACAGTAGTAATGGTGGCTGCCTAGTGTAATAAGAAGCTCCGTATGCTACAACACCCGGCAACAAGTCTGACCGCCGGTGGTCGCCGGAGTGTAAAGGGTCCACACTTTGCATAAGAAACACTGAATCCACAATTCACCTTCAGAATCATTTGAAAAATTTTAGTCACAATATAAGCATTGTGGCATCTTCTGATTCTGGTTTCAGCAGTAGCCTAGTTTCATCATTCACCTAGATATAAAGAAACTATAATTTTTAAATGTAACCCTTGAAAAATTGAACACTCAAATGCATATCTACACTAAAATATTTCAAATACCGTAGAGGTAAGAATAGTTATAAAAGAGCTAAAAAATAAATTCTGTGCTGGCATTGATGGCATCCCTGATGCAATTTTAAAGAAATGTGCAGAAAGTATAATAAATCCACTTACGCACTTAATAAACAGTTCAATTCTCTCAGGAACTTACCCGGATATTTTGAAGTTATCAAAAGTAATTCCAGTGCACAAAAATGGTTCAAAAGATGAATTAGATAACTATCGTCCTATTACCTTACCAACTGGTATTGCAAAAATTGTGGAAAAAATTATGTATAAGAGACTGATAAGTTTCATAGAAAAAAATAAAATATTATCAAACTCACAACATGGATTTAGAACGGAAAAATCTACACAGACAGCAATTTACGAATGTAGTAATAGTATACTGAAATTAATTGACAATAAGGAACATGTAACTGGCCTATTCTTGGATTTATCGAAAGCATTTGATGTAGTTGACCATAAAATCCTCCTTACCAAACTAAATCAATATGGTGTTAGAGGTCTAGCTAATAAATGGATAGAGTCTTACTTAACAAGGCGTAAACAAATAGTAAGCTTGAGACACAAGGATGATGGAACCAAATTACTTAATGAAACATTGTCCAATGAGGGAATTATTGAATTTGGAGTACCCCAGGGATCGGTTTTGGGCCCACTACTCTTTCTTCTATATATCAATGATATAACACAGAACGTTCATTCACATAAGGAAATTTTGTTTGCGGACGATACAACACTCGTAATAAAAGGTGAAACTAAACAGGTCATACAGCAGTCTGCTGACTCCGTTACAGGAGAGTTAACCAAATGGTCACAAGATAATCGCCTCATAATAAACTATAAAAAGACAGTATGTCTAAATTTCCACACTATACAGAATAGGAATCCTGCGATGCCCAATATAACATTAAATGGTCATCAAATAGAAAATAAATCAGAAACAAAGTTTTTAGGACTATGGATACAACAAGACTTGAAATGGAATAAACATATACAATATCTGAATACTAAACTGAACTCGATGTGCTTTGCGTTACGTATTTTGAAAACCTGCACTAGCATGCACACATTAAGAAATACTTATTTTGCTTATTTCCATTCATACTTAAGATATGGGATCATATTTTGGGGTATGTCGCCAGATGTACTAAGCACGTTTAGGATACAAAAGAGAGCGATTAGAATTATGGCAAATGTACACTCTAGAGAATCATGTAGACCTCTGTTTAAAGATTTAAACATTCTCCCACTGCCCTGCATATATATCTTTGAAAGTATTATGTTTTTTAAAAAGAATTTAATGAATAAAGATGTTTTTCTTAAAACAAACAATGATGTTCATAGGCATAACACAAGACAAAATCAAAACATTCATATTTCACACACACACACAAGCATATATCAAAAAGGAACTTTTCACACTGGAGTTAAATTATACAATAAACTACCCCAGTATATAAAACTGGCCCCAAAAATAAAAACCTTTGATAGAATGTTGAAAGCTTATCTGCAGTGCCATTGTTTTTACTCAGTAGTTGAATATTTTAGCGTATAGGAGTGATGGAATCTATAACTATATTTTACTTTTTTAATTTAATTTTAATACCTAGCTGTATGTTGTTGTATTTATAGAATTAAGTTTTCATATTATGATAATAGAGTGAGGTGTAAATAGTTGTGCAATAAGATTGTATCTATTAAGATTTGCTATTATAATAAGTTATAAATAGTTTTAATCTTAGTAATATATACCTGTTAGTTCTTTTATTTTATGCATGTAAATTCTGACGTGTCCTATATCAAAAATGTATTGAATGCATGTATTTGATCAAATGGAATTAATAAAAATCTATCTATCTATCTATCTACCGGGTATAGGAACGTTTTGAGGAAAGAAAACAGCAAAATAAAACAAACAAAAAAATGTATCACCTTTGAACACATACGTGGAAGTGTAGACCGTGGCGCGTCATATTTGTTCGATGCTTTCATGTAGCCACGTTCCTTTACTTTTACTGCTCCAATAGCTTTTAATATATCCACTTCATTGTAGTTCTTTCTTCGGCCTTTTACTTTCATTTTTTTAACTTCTTTCTTGGCATTTGACACAGAGGTTAGCATTGATTAAAGCATTAAAAACCATGCTCATTAAAGGTGGTAGCAATATAACAGAATCTCATATTAGACCTACTAACAACCAAGTGTCTCATATTACAACCAATTCGCCACTTTAGAGTTTGTCGTTATCTCACGCATAACACGTCACTATATTATAAATCGTCACTGATATTCTAAGAGTGCAATTAATGAACAGCAACTTACCGTAATTGTTTCTTGGAAAATTAGAATGTTTATCGATTAAACCATACTTCCGCGTCGAGGTACACAAATTTACGACAGCGCTAGTGCAAACAAACATCCACAGTGGAGTAGAGCTATGATAACGATGATGTGGCAACCTCTTGGGTGAAACGAAACAATTGGCAACTCCAGCTATCTGATATGACATCTAGCGATAAAAATGAGAAACTTACCAAGTAGGGTACATTTGCCACGTGGTGACTGTATAATATGGTCTCTTGTATTGGTAAGCCGATCGTGGTAAATTCTTCGTGTCTTTATACATCTATATATTTAAAACAGTAAGGTGATTTTTGTTATCACGAGATAGAGAGAACGACAGAACCAATTTACTTCGTAGAGCACTCTAACGAAAGCTCTTGGCCTGTAGATTTGCAGAGTGTCTCTAAAATAAACAAATATAAGACGGTATATTTTTAAATAAATATAGAAAATAGCAGAATTCTGGCCCCTCGCGCATGCGCACAATCCGCCTGGGCTCATGACAAAATGGCGGTGAGAAGTCCATTAAAATGTAAGTTATTTAATAAGCTTCCATGTAATTGAAAACATACATTAACCAAGTTCTGACAATACAATATAATAACAGTATGAACATATACGAATGTATATTGATTTTATTGATAATGAATTGGATTATTTTCTTCAGATAGCGGCTTTTGAAGATAGTGAATGGTTGCGTCTGCATCTAAATGTGAGTGCGCGAGTAGCTATTTGGTTAAGGCGATTGACTGTGGATCCAAGGATCGCAGGTTCGATCCCAACTCTCGGCAGTATTTTTTTTTTTTTTTGCCACTGAAATATTGTTTTATCAAGGAGTATTAGTAAGGTTTTATGTCAGTTAAAGATACATATTTCTACACATTTTCTCAACACGTTTTATTTCCGTTTTACCATTGCATTACAGCATGTCCTCAATACGTCGTTTGAATATCTGCAATCAGTTCCAGTAACTGACAACAGATGGCAGTACCTCGCCAATATAGTTCCAGTAACTGAGAGCAGATTGCGTCGATATATTTAAAACACAAGGCATGGCCTTGATGGCGAGTTTTCGCGTGATAGTTAAATATTGTTTTATCAAGGATTATTAGTAACGTTTTATGTCAGTTAAAGATTCCTACATTCCCTCTCAATAAGTTTTATTTCCGTTTTACCATTGCATTACAGCATGTGGTCAAAAGAGCTAATATCTGCCATCAATTGCAGTAACTGACAACAGATGGCAGTACCTCGCCCATATAGTTTCAGTAACTAACAACAGATGGCAGCACCATTGCATCGATATATTTAAAACACAAAACATGGCGCGTTTTCAAGTGATGGAGAGTTATAGAGGGGAATTTTTAAGAAGGGAAACGTTGAAGAACATTAACTGACAGTTGAGTGTGTAGGCTATGTTGTTTATGTACTTTAATATTGCAATTTCTTCCCAATGCTTCGGTGGTCAAGTTGGTAGCATCCTAGACTAAAAGTTATAAATTATGCATCGTCGATATACTCTTAAATTATTAGTGAAAAGGTAGTTTTCCAGGCCCTGGCGCGTGTCCACAATTGCTTTCGCCATGAGAGACACTTGGCAAACATAATTCGTTTGAAGGGCTCCGACATCGTTGTCACTCAGCCCCATGTACTTTGGTGTGTAAGTGTAAAATTTTCTCTGATAACCCGTATTATTGTGATAGCTGCATTACTTTGTGTATTTGTAATTAAGGTGGGAAATGGCAAGGTGACGGCCGAGGCCTTAAGTTAGGAACCATCCCGGTATTTGCCTTGAGTGGAAGTGGGAAACCACGGAAAACCACATCTAAGATTGTCGAGGTGGGAATCAAACCTTCCTCTTCTTAGTTATACCTCTAGAGACTGAATGTGCCCCGTTTTTGCCCTCAGACCAGAATTAAATTTCTTGGCAGAGCAGGAAATGTAACCCGGGTCTCCGAGGCGATAGCTAAGAATGGGTGGGCTTCCATGTGTTAATACGATTTTTGACATGCACGGGACATAGAATTCTAAAACAGCCTCCATTAGGGTGACTGCCGAAGTGAGTATTGAGTATATGCCTAAGCTCATTCCAGTAGTTGGCGAAGTTATTCTATGTTCCCCTGCAAAATGTACTGCCATCTGCCATAAACTATAACAGGTGATGGAAATAGCTTATTTAGAGCAGTTTTGTACTGTTTATATCAAAATGAAGAACGTCATTCTGCGCTGCGTTTTCAAGCTATTGCCAAACATTTCGCTGGCAGGAACAATTATAAGGAATTTATTGTAAGCGATCAGTCTCATCGCATTCTCCTCACCAACCAACTTGAGTATGAGAGTCTCTGGACGGTCATGTTGAACTTCATTGTATAATACAGTTGTTTAATGATTATTTGTTTAGAGTACTGAATCTAACTACGCAGTTGATTTCGGCAATGGAAGTATTTTTTGCCATTTAATATTTAGCGGCTCCGATATTGCAGGTCACTATAGTGTTATCGAATAATACGAAGCCACATTTAAAATCCAATATAAATAGGCCATTTCAGAAACAATTCCAGATGTTATGCAGTACAGTGAAAGGTCTTTGACGATCAAATGTAAACATTGTTCTACATTGTATTTCTCTTGCGTAAAATCTACGCGCGGTTACTTTGGCCTTTACTGTTGTGATGGTAAAATTGATCTGCTGAAATATAAAATATTTGCCAAGCTGCAACAATGCAATGATATTAATTTTAAAGTCTGTCTGTCTGTCTGTCTGTTAGGAAGTCAGCCCGAAGGCTGGTTGGATCCTCAAAAAGTACCGCCGTTACGTTATGTGAGTAGATGCCCACAAAAACCCAAGGCAGCGCTATTTTGAGGCGTTCTAGGCAAGAAGAGGAGTGAGGTAGTTTGTCATTGCTTTCCTCACTGAGTCAGAACAGTAGTCCTAACCCTATGAGTTGAACCTTTCACAGCATTCACAGGCACTGACTGTGCCCCGAATGCCATTACTAAGCACCACCCATACCTCAGTAGCTTCCATATAATCACAGCCATGAGTGAGACTGAGACATCGGTGAAAAGCCACCTTTTACTCTAGCCTGTGCCAACTGACAAATGCAAAAGTACTGTATTCATCAAGAGATGGGGAACATTGAACTTATATCCAGTAGTTCAAACACATACATCAGCGTTAACATATTGGCGAACAGGTGTGCGAGTGTAAACTTTTCTCTGATAACCTGTGTTAATGTGATGGCTGTGTTGATGTGTGCATTTGTAATTAATGTGGGGAATGGGGAGTTAACGACCGAGGCTTTAAGTTAGGAACTATCCCGGTATTTGCCTGGAGTGGAAGTGGGAAACCACGGAAAACCAAATCCAAGATTGTTGAGATGGGAATCAAACTTTGCTCTTCTTAGTTTTGCCTCACGAGTGCGCCCCGTTCCAGTCCTCAGACCAGAATTAAATTTCTTGGCAGAGCGGGGATCGAACCTGGAATCCGGGGCAATAGCTCAGAATGTAGCCTTAAGAATGGGCTTCCCTGTGTTAATACGATCTTTGACAAGCACTGAACATATAATTCTAAAACTCCCTCCATTACTGTGGCTGGCGAAGTGAGTCTATGCTCATTCCAGTAGTGGCGAAGTGATTCTATGCTCCCTTGCATAATTTACTGTCATGGAAATACAAAGTATTGTACCTTCAACAGGTGATGGAAATTCATTATTTACAGCAATTTCATTCTGTTTATTTCAAAATGAAGATCGTCATCCTGAGTTGCGTTTGCAAGCAAATTGCAAAAATTGCAAGGATTTTATTATTGGCGATCAATCTCATCGCATTCTCATCAGCAACCAACTTGAGAATGGAAGTATTCATTGTATATGTGAATATTATTGTTTATTGATTATTTGTTTAGAGTGCATAACAATGGGTCTAACCACGCAGTTGATTTTGGCAATGGAAGTAACTTATTATTTGCCATTTAATATTTGGCGGCTACGTTGATGCAGGCCACTATAGTTTTATATAAAATGACGTTAATTTGGGCAGAAATGCTGCTATAAATAAACCCATTTGACGAAATAGAACATTAGCCGCAAAAAAGTGGGAAATCGGAGAAAAATACGAAGCCACTTTTAAAATCCAATATAAATATGGCATTTCAGAAACAATTCCAGATACTATGCCGTTACAGTTTAGGGTCCTTGACGAACAAATGTAAACATTGTTCTGCACTGTATTTCTCTTGCGAGAAATCTACACTTGGTTACTTTGACCTTTGCTGTTGTAATGGTAAAATTAATCTGAATAAATATAAAATATTTGACAGGCTTTAACAATTATTTTTCACTGGAGATGATATCTCAAGGAATTCCAGAGGGACTAATCGGCAGTACAATGCTATGTCCTTCGTTTCATGGCGCAGAGGTCAAGCTGTATGCCTCTCACCAAGGCGGATCGGGTTCGATTCCCGGTCAATGCATGTGAGATTTTTGATGTGAAAGGCCATGTCCTGTGGTTCGGATTCCACGTTAAACGGAGGTCCCGTGGCTTATGATCGCGAGATTAACGGTCACGTTAAACTGCAAGCTTCCTTCCTTCCTTCGTTTCATTTGGTGCCAATGTTACTGTGCCACACGCACACGGTCCACATTGTTTTAAAATGTATGGAATTGCACATCATCGCATTTCTTCGTTATATTCCAAAAATATAAGCGATGGTTTGCGGCCAGTTGTATTAGACTCATCAGAGTCCTTGAATCCCTTGGAACTAAACGACTGGCCGCCACATACTCCAAACGCTTGGCCCGTTATGCTGCTTAGAAATCTGAACGGTTCCCAAGGACTCCTAAATGCAACTATATTGCTTGGATTTGGAAATAATAGGTGCAGTTAAAATTCGGCAGAGATGTCTAATCCTTCGACTTGATTTAACACCGTCCGATAAAACACTATCATTTTCTTTTAAGAGGCAATATTTTCCAATTCATTTGGCATACTTTATCACAATCAATAAAGCTCAAGGGGAAACTCTGGAACGTATAGGCCTCAATTTGCCCCAACAATTTTTCAGTCATGGCCAGCAGTATTTTGCAATGTTGAGAGTGCAATCTTTTGACGCCCTCATAGTTTCAATAGAGTCAAAAAATAATCGTACAAAGAATGTACAGTAGGCCTATATAAGAAAATTCTTCAGTAAATATTTTTCTATTGACCGTCATGTTTTGACGGGTTTCAACTAGTAAGTAATAAATTTTATTGTGAGGTTTGAAGCCATTTTTCAGTGTTGCCTAAGTAAACAAAAGTTTGGTGCTTTTCAGTCGGTCAACACGAATGTACCCAAATCGAGCGGAAGACGAGTAGATACACGTTATAATGAACATAGGAGTGCGATAAGATACGGGGCACAGCTTCACTAAAATCGAGACTGATCTAAAAATAATTCATCACGAATCGAAAGGCTCTCGACATAAAAGAAGCAATCGAGATTCACCTAGCCAAACAAAACAATCCCACCAATCTAAATGAACACACTTTTATGGAGAGTTCACCCCTTTTCGCTCTACTGAAAAACACACCCTGTCGAAAACAAGACACAACTTAGCGATACAGCCAAGCTAGATAAAAAAAGGGGGAAAATAGCGGTGTTTATAGGTAAATGTTATTTGGATCAGGTGTACTATGTACATTTTTCTGCAATAAACCTAGGCCGATATGCGCGGCAGTATTAAAGGTGCCGGGACGTCTTCAATAGACCATGTACCGCTTAGTATAAATAGCTTTTTTAGCCCATGCGTGGCGAAGATAGTTCCACGGTATTTAGTAGTTGCAGACTCCTGCATTCAATAGCATACACTTTTATCTACACACATCAAAAAAAGTTTTGCATCACCTCGGTTCCAAGAGTTCCGGAACCTTTAAATACAAAGGGAATAGAGATCAACACAAACAACATTTCAGCTCGTTTTATTGCTCATGAGACCCACACATTGCATGTTGTACCATCATACAGCTAGACTTTCAGCATTTGTGGTCCAGATTGCAGTACACACCACTACCTCTAATACCCAGTAGCACGTCCTCTTGCATTGATGCATGCCTGTATTCGTCGTGGCATACTATCCACACGTTCATCAAGACACTGTTGGTCCAAATTGTCCCTCTCCTCAACGACAATTCGGCGTAAATCTCTCAGAGTGGTTGGTGGGTCAAGACGTCCATAAACAGCCCTTTTCAACATATCCCAGGCATGTTCGATAGGGTTCATGTCTGGCGAACATGCTGGCCACTGTAGTCGAGCGATGTCGTTATCTTGAAGGAACGCATTCACAAGATGTGCACGATGAGGTCGAGAATTGTCGTCCATGAAGACAAATGCCTCTCCAATATTCTGCCGATATGGTTGCACTATGGGTCGGAGGATGTCATTCAGGTATCGTAAAGCCGTTTCGGAGCCTTCCATGACCACCAGTGGCGTACGTCGGCCCCACATAATGCCACCCCAAAACATCAGGGAACCACCACCTTGCTGCACTCGCTGGACAGTGTGTCTAAGACGTTCAGCCTGACCAGGGTGCCTCCAAACACGTCTCCGACGATTGTCTGGTTGAAGGCATATGCGACACTCATCGGTGAAGAGAACGTGATGCCAATTCCGTGGGGTCCATTCAGCATGTTGTTGGGCCCATCTGTACCGCGCTGCATGGTGTCGGGGTTGCAAAGCTGGACCTCGCCATGGACGTCGGGAGTGAAGTTGCGCATCATGCAGCCTATTGCGCACAGTTTGAGTTGAAACACGACGTCCTGTGGCTGAACGAAACGCATTATTCAACATGGTGGCATTGCTGTCAGGGTTCCTCCGAGCAGCAATCCGTAAGTAGCGGTCATCCACTACAGTAGTAGCCCTTGGGCGGCCTGAGCGAGGCCTGTCATCGACAGTTCCTGTATCTCTGTACCTCCTCCATGTCCGAACAACATCGCTTTGGTTCACTCTGAGACGCCTGGAAACTTCCCTTGTTGAGAGCCCTTCTTGACACAAAGTAACAATGCGGACGCGATCGAACTGCGGTATTGACCTTCTAGGCATGGTAGAACTACAGACAACATGAGCAGCGTACCTTCGTCCTGGTGGAATGACTGGAACTGATCGGCTGTCGTACCCCCTCCGTCTAATAGGCCCTGCGCATGCATGGTTGTTTACATCTTTGAGCAGTTTTAGTGACATCTATGAACAGTCAAAGGGACTGTATCTTGGATACAATATACACAGTCAACGTCTATATGCCGGAGATCTGGGAACCGAGGTGATGCAAAACTTTTTTTGATGTGTGTAGATTTGGCAAAGTCACACAAATATACATGGCACTGACCTCTGGAAGAACATAGCAACTAAAGGGGGAGGAAGGGGAAAACCAGTTCCACCCAGCGAACACTCGGGGTTAGTCGACTACAACTGGTGTCTATGGAAACACGCATCTGCTTCAAGTTCCAGTTAAAGAGACAACTCGATAAGTATAAGCTTGCATTATTTCAGTATAACCATAGTTGATTTTGTAAAACCATATAATCACCCCTAACAGACAAATTCCGGATTTTCATCACTATTTTAGAAGTTTACCTAACATTAGATATACCACATTTAACATACACCGACTGTTGCATTACCAACACTGCAACTAAATAATTGTACATATTGTATATATTTTTCACCTGTATTCTCCAACATAGATGTTATAGCCTAAGTGTAATGGATCTGATGATGATCGCTTGACGATCGAAACTGGTCATCCTAGTGTATTTATTAATCTTATGTAATTTATTTCAGGATCAGGGCATAACCCAGCTCTATTTGGGTGCATTCGTGTTGACCGACTGAAAAGCACCAAACTTTTGTTAATAAGTTTTACTCGTTGATAGAGTGCAAAATGAGTAAAAGCAAAGTATATTGCTCAGTTTACGGCTGTAAGTCGATGTATAAGAGGGCTGCGGATTTAAGTTTTCATCACTTTCCAAAAGATGCAAATAACAATAGCCGAAAGATGACGATACCAAATAAATACGGGCAACAGGAGCGGGTTGGACCACTCGCCACTAAACTCATTGAAGACAGAACGGGTTGTTCACTGTTATGCCGAGCCAAGCCGCACCTAGACAGCCAAGCACAGTCACGTCGAGTCAAGCCGTACCAAGACAGCCAAGCCTACACCAGCCGAGGACAGCCAAGTTCATAAGTCAGGTATCCTTCCCCGCTACCTAGTTCATTTCCAATAACCCTACCAACCGCCATCACCTCGCTTTGCGATATCCGAGCCATTCCACTACGAGTCGTATAGGCCTAATTTGACTTCGTAGAGTAAATAACTACTCTGCGAGAACCTGCTACCAGTCCGATATTCAACTCCAAACCCACCTGCTAACCATTCAAATTAAGCAATTCACGTCTCCCCCGAGTTTTAATACAAGTTAAACTCATCCCTTCACCCTACCAAGCAGCAAATAATTTCTAGAGTCTATGGCACAGTGAGCAAACTCAAATATAGCTTTTAAACGTAACAGCGCCATGACTTGAACTGATTCGAACTGCTCAAAAACAAATACCAGCAGACAACCGATGCTTGATAATATGCAATTGACTCATCAATTCCAGTGGAACACACAAATTAGATCACGTGCATCGCACAGTTGTACATATATACAATTAAAAATAACACTGTCATTATTTTAGGGACCACATTTACTAATTATAACCGAAAAATAAAAAGTGTTCCATATAAAATGTGTGTTATTGAGTATTTTTACACTACTTATCCAAACCGACCGCAGCGCCCCAAGTGTTAGTTTGAGTTGCCAATAGCGACCCTTGGACACGTACTTGGAAATTCCTTCGAAAGATGTCGGCCTATTCAGAGGCGAAAACCTTGCTATCTCATATTCCTACCCATCCTCTACTACGTTAGCCGTATAACCTACACTACCGTAACTTTCAGGCATCTATTAATCCCTGCCTAAATAAAATCACAATTTCATAATTGTTCAACTGGACGCTAATCGTCAACATGGCCGTTCTCAACGCGATTACAGTATCTTATTGTGAGAAACAAGATTGACTCGATCACTTTAGTGACGTAGCCAATCGCGATTGAACTCATCGTGCAGTAAACACACTGACCCTTCCAATCAGGATGAGACTGCTATTCGGGACTTGAGATGGCAATGTCTTCAGGTGATACACACGGTATATCGTCGTTCTTTGCATGTTACATGCATCAAGTGTTCCATTCAGCAATTGTAGTTGTAGAGGTGCTCGGATCAGTTACCAGCGTCGTCCAATATCTGCTTCTCTTCCTGGAATGATCGTGGAATGAAGAAGAGGTCCACACAATGAATGCCTCTTAAAACTACAGTACTTTGCCGTTGATAACCAACACGCGTTATACAGCCAATTAGCTCGTTAGCCTTGCTGTGTGTGAAGTAAGGGGAACACGTAGTTCCGCTGGCAGTACCTTCCTTCCGGCTTGGCATTACTTCAATTTCTTCAATTCATTCCACTTCCCTGAGTTCAGTACGTTTACAAGAGCGATTACACACACAACCGGAAATAACACTTGTTGTTGTTGTTGTCTGAAGTGAAACTACTAAAGTACAACATATTACCACGAGTGACCCGAGTGGTGTAATTCAAAATATACCCGGAAGTGTAGCCGAGTGCTAGGGAGCTGCAAGTCTGGAGATCCAAAATTCGAATCCCAGCGCTGACAGGGGCCATCCTCCCTTCCTGCAAGCATATGTCGAGATGGTGCCTTGTTTGAAGTCCTGAGACATCTACCCAAATCCTTGCCTTAATAAATATAGTTACACACATTATCCAAATCGCTAACGAATCACACGTTATGGCATAAATTCATAACATATACCTGAGAGCACATGGCTGATGACCAAGATGCCCCAATCCCCTAAAATTAATTTACAACAAACGACGATGTTGTTATTGTTGTTTGAGTCTTCAGTCTTTCGACGGGTTTGATGCTTCCCTGTCCTGAGCTAATCGTTTCATCTCTACATAGTTACCACACCCTACTACCGAGGCAATCTGTTTAACATATTCTAACCTTCGTCTACCCCTACAGTTCTTGTCCTCGACCATTCCCTCTATGACTAAGCTTGCTATTCCTGGGTGTCTTAGTATGTGTCCTAACAACCTATCTCTTCTCTTCATTAGCAGTCGCCAGAAACATCTCTCCTCTCCCACTCGTCTTAATACCTCTTCATTTGTTTCCCTACCTACCCATCTGATCTTCATCATTCTCCTGTAACACCTCAAACGCCTCAATTTTCTTCTTTTCTGCTGCACCAATAGTCTTAAGTTTCACTTCCATAGAGCGCCACGCTCCAGACGAAGGCTTTCAAAAATGACTTCCTAATACCTAAATCCAGTATTTGATTTGTAAAAAAAGAGGTTCCGGTACTGTTGGCTACCGGTTGGTGGTGGTGGGGCTTTATGGAATATTGAAATATAGAATTCTAAAAACGATTTTTACGATTTTCTGAACACCTTTAAAAATTAATCACTAAACAAAATAGCAATCTAATTTTGATTGCAATTTTAAATTAAATTGAGACTGCTGTAGCAACAAGTTTCTTACCATAGCCGTTGGCCTATATTAAGTTTTAATGTAGGCCAACTAGGCTACCATTCAAACAATATACAGTATTTCAATTCAATTTTTTACGTAATTAAAATAATTAAATACATTTTTATTTTTTTATTTTAGTCTTTTACCCTCCAGGTTGGTGGAACCCACGGACTCAGCGAGGGAACTCACCACTACCGCCTCTACGGGCAGTGTCCTAGAGCGGGGAACATCGAATCGGAAGGGATACAACTGGTGAGGTGGGATTGGCACCTCGCCCAGGCGGCCTCACCTGCAAAGCGAACAGGGGCCTCATGAGGGAAGGTAAGGGACGGTGAGGACGGATAGGCAAGGAAGAGGGAAGGAGGCGGCCGTGGCCTTGAAGAAGGTACCATCCCGGCATTTGCCCGAAGACGAAGTGGGAAACCACGGAAAACCACATCGAGGATGGCTGAGGGGGAATCGAACCCCCTCTACTCATTTGGGCCACCCGAGGCTGAGTAGACCCCGTTCCAGTCCTCGTACCACTTTTCAAATTTCGTGGCAGAGCCGGGAATCGAACCCAGGACCTCACCAACAATCTTTTATTTCTTGTTTTATAATTTCGTCTTTACAGTTTTCTGAAATAATTATTTATTATAAAATGTACTGTACTTAAAATTGTTTTACCTCACCGTTCATAAAATTGTCCAAAGTTTAGAAAAGGTTTCGTTGTATGTGCCTCGTCTCTCTCTCACCTTGCTGTTAGTACCCAGAGCGGAGTGCCATCCCCGAAGCAGCCAAGATTCCACGTACTTTGAAGTACAGTCCAGTCAAAGGCCAAGATGACCTTGACTTACAACTAACGTTCCACAGTTCTAAAAATTATGGTATATTGTATATTCGACTTTCCCCCCGATCAGAGGTTTCGGTACGGCGTACCGGTGCGTACCGTCACAAATTTAGCCCTGCCTAAATCTATATTCGATGTCAACAGATTCCTTTTTTGTAGAAACGCTTTCCTTGCCTGAGCCAACCTACTTTTTATGTCCTCCTTGCTTCGTGCATCACTGGTAACAGAAGTCTCCTACTTCCTTTAGCTTTACACCTGCCAATTTGATGTCCATAGCGGTTTCTGATTTCTTTCGGCTGCATTCCAATATTTTTGTTTTACATTTATTAATTTTCATCATGAATTCTTTCCTCAAGACGGAGTCCACACCATTCAAATACTATTTCAAATCCTTGGGCGTGTTGGGCAAGATGACGATGTCATTGGCAAATCTCAGAGTTGAAATTATTTCTCCTTGGATGTAAAAAGAAATAAATCAATAGCCTGATAAAATATATAAATAAATTAATTAATAAAATATGTTAATTAATTAATTAAATTATTACAAAAATTATAAAAATAAACAGAAAAACCATGAAAATTAAAAATTTAAATTAAATTGAAATAAAAAATACAAACATAAAAATTTAAAAATACTTACAGTAAAATAGCTACTGTATATAAATTAATACATAAATAATACGAAATCTAAAAATATCATATAACTTACTGTAAATATAATTCTAGAGTGGAAATTCTGAAAGTGCCAAATACCATCGTTGTTGATTCAATTAGTGGCTTTGAGACATCATGGTCATGTAGCCCCGTGTACATCGGTGTGTAGCCTATGCGGAATCTGTCACTGTGATGGTTATAGTAGAGTGAGTACAGTATTTGTAATTGAGGCTAGGATCTGGAAGGAGACGGTCGTGGTCTTTAGGAACCATACCGGAATTTGCTTAGAGTAGAAGTTGGATACAACGGAAAACCACTTACTGCATATGACAACAGCTGCAGTGGTAATCAAATACATCTCTTCTCAGGTTTGCCTCACGAGACTGAGTAAATCTTAAACTCAGCAATTTTTCTAGGTTCATGCCGTGTCTTGTGCGGGGTTTCGTCCAGAAACACCAAGATAGGCTCATCAGTGGACTCTTGGTGCTCGTGCCCGGACAACCACAGGAGTAGCAAACAGCGCTCTACCTCCCTTCTCATGAAGCGTATTTTTATAAAATATTACATAAAATGTGAGAAAATTTCTTCGATACACCAAAAAAAACTTGCATGTGAAATACTCTTCGATAACTTAATTTCTCTTTATTTCTTTTCAGTGTATTTTAGGACCTAGTTGTGTTCGTTTAGTTAGGAGAACAGCTCAAGGGATGTGACATTTAACCCACATATTCCTTGATGTTCACGATGCAGTCTATTGTTACTCTTTGTAAATCTATTTTCAGCTAATGACTGTAAACCTAATAAGCCCTAGCTGTCAAGGTCGGTCGGGAAAGTTGAATCCCCCATGGCTATTCAACTACCGGTACTGAGTACGTTTCCGCCTCATTGTACTATAGCCACGTGCAGCTGTGCAACACTCCATACTAATGTGTTCAGTATCTATCACAGAGAGAAGTTTTACAAGGCCCGCCTTCTCGAAGAACCAGTGTGTTGTAATGGGAATGATAAAATACTGCTGGTATATTGGCATTCACGGCCAGTGAATTAAATCTCAGCAGTTTTGTTTAGGTTTGTGCCGTGTCTTGTGTGGGGAGCCAGCTTGGTGTCCTAGGCGAAACCCCACAAAAGACACGGCACAAACCTAGAAAAATTACTGAGATAAAATACTGAATTTAACCCAGCCGCAGGGGTAGTAATCCAGCTCAACTCTGTGTCAGTCCAAAGTTTGGAATAATGATGAAAATGGAGACACTGGTAAACAGTGTGAAATGCTCATGTTGGTAGGTTTACCAGTTAAGAGGAATGGGGAAGGGAGAATATCTGACACCTGGAAGAGTGTTATAGTAATTTTTAGAATAATCAACCTAATTTTAGAGTAATAATTTACCACAGAGGGTAGTTTTAGGGTAACCACATCTAAGATGATTTATCTCAAATTGAGACATGATATTTATTCATTCATTCGTTTATTTGCAATTGGGGGTGTGTACCCCGGTGGCAAATTAGATATACATAACAAATAAATAATTGTACATAACAATTCACTAACAATTAAACTGGAGTATTTACACAAATAGTCAGTCTTTTCTTAAACACACCTATATGTTTAGGAAAAGACTGCGGCAGGTAGAGAGTTCCAATTATCAATGGCACGGTTTACGAAATAATATTTACCATAATTTGTTCGCTGTGGTCGGCCCTTAACTTTGAAAGGGTGATCGCTCCTACCCATGTAAGTAGGCTTTTCCATACGTTTGCTAAGCTCACCCCATGCTGGTTGATTTGTATACGTGTTGTACATAGCGCAAGGTCTAGATTTCGTCCTCCTAGCCTCAAGTGATTCCCACCCAAGTTTCTTTAACATACGGCTCACACTGCTCCTGCGATTCAAGTCACTGAGCACAAATCTAGCGGCCTTTCTTTGTACCATTTCCAACTCATTTATGAGCCCTACTTGATATGGATCCCAAACCGCCAAGGCGTATTCCAGAATAGGTCTTACAAGTGACAAATATCCTAATTCTTTAGCAGAGGTACTACTTCCTTTTAATACCCTCATTACAAAGTGCAGGGATTTGTAAGCTTTAGAAACTACACATCCTATATGACTACTCCATTTCATATAATTTCTTACGTGAACGCCCAAATATTTGCAAGAATCTTCTTCTACAAGAATTTCCGAGCCAATGTTATATTGAAAATTTTGCCTTCACACTTTCCCTATTTTTATTAGACTATATTTTCTTGTGTTTATTTTCATTTTATTTTCAATCGCCCACTTATAGACCAGGTTCAGGTCATCTTGAAGTACTGCATTGTCTTGTGAGTCATGTATATTACACAATCATCCGCAAACAATCGACAGTCACTGCGAACCCCATTTGGTAAGTCATTTATAAACGCCAAAAATAACAAAGTTCCGATTACGCTGCCCTGAGGGATACCCGACGTTACGGTAATTTCATCCGAGAATCGGCCTTCAACTTTCACTTTCTGGGAACGACCCGTCAAAAGTTCTTGGATCCATAAAATTACTCTTCTATCAATCTTCGTCGAAACTAATTTATGGAGTAGCATGTCATGCGGCACGATATCAAATGCCTTCGCAAAATCTATAACTATGGCGTCGACTGAAACTCCATCGTCTAACGATTCGATAATATCTTGAAAAAGTGATAGCATCTGACTCTCGCATGAGTAACCTTTCCGAAATCCATGTTGCCTATCATTAAACCATGATAATGTTTCCCACTGTTCCCTCAAGTAGTCGCAAATGAGATGCTCCATCTGTTTACAAACGATGGACGTAAGACTAACCGGCCTGTAGTTGCCCAATTCAAGTCTGCTCCCTCCCTTAATTATTGGGACTACCGTAGCTCTTTTCCAGTCATCCGGGATTTGCGCATTGTTTATGGACACATTAAACATCACCTCTAAGTATCGTGCCACTGCCCTACCTCCTAGTTTAAGTACTTCACTAACAATATTATCAGGACCCTTCGATATATTGTAACGTAGGCTATTTTTTGTATTAGCTTTACAATTACTGACTGGTTTATTTGGAGAAGTGGAGCCCCTGATTCACCGTTAAGGTCCAATTGGATTTATTGAACACACTACCATAAAATACATTTAATTCATTAGCAATGGCCTGCTTCTCAGTAATTAATTTACCGTCACCGGACATTATCATCGACAAATTATTTGAATTTCCCTTTCTTCTCCTAACATAACTGTACATTTTTTTTCCACCCATCGCCTCCCGAACCAAGTAAACCTTGCATATAATTGTCATGAGCAGCCCTCTTTTTTAAGACGAGCTCTCTTGATAAGGACTTAAATTTCAACATATACTTGTCACTTGTCACTTCGGGATAGTTAGCGATTGTTGTTTTAAGGAGGCGGAACAGCGAGGTTATCTGCCCCTCAAGATAGTTAAATAAAATCTTATTATATAAGACGCCAAGGTGTATGTTTTACAAAACTCAAGCTCCTAAACCAGAGGGAGTTAGAAGGTGAGGTTTGTACCAAAATCTTCCAAATCATCTCAATAGTACAGGAACAATCTTGCATTTCTTGTAAAGTCAACGGAAATATATTTATTTGTTTATAAAGTGCTATTAAACAAATAAACAAGACGATAGTCCCTGACAGAACTGTCGCGCGGACAGCCCGCATAGCAATAGAGCCGGGTAGTCTGTACACATGGGGGGCACACAACCCATCAGAAAATGCGAGAGTTCTCGCACGGGTCTGCTAGTTAGAATAATTTCACTTCTACAACCCTACAGCCCTGAAATAAATAACATCACGATATCTTTGCTTTAAAGTGTTGTGACGTGCTGGTATTATTGTGATAATAATCTAATGCATATAATTATTATTTTAATTGCTGTTTTAAAGATAGAATGCAAATACATTTGCCATTGATAGCACAGATGTTTGTAGATATCCGTATTGATAGATAAGTTCAAAGCTTAAATTATACGCCAATCAGTATAATTTAAACTTTTTTTTTTAAGATGTCGAGGTGGCAGAATTTTACACTACCAGAGATTCTTAAGGTTGCACTAAAGCAACTGATTCAAACTTCTTGCAGTTAGGCACACTCAACTTATACAGGGTGTTCTCCGCAGTGCCTACTGTCGACCAAAGTATTATGTGCACTCGAGTTTGACGGTTGTTTGTGAAGTAACCAACAGACCTACATAAAATCCAATAACATCATCATTTTCGTTGTTCTATTGCACGTTAGCTCATGTAGGTTTGGAATTTTTAATTTATATTTTAATATTTTTTGTTGCAGTTGGAGCACAAAAAGAGCACGTTTTTAAGCGTGTTTCATCCATGCGTCACATTTAAGAATTATTATCTCAAATACCCGTCATCAGATCGAATCCAAATTTTAACACAATATACATTGGAATATTGTATAACTGGTTTATTAATTTCAAAATGTTGCGTGTCCAAGAAAGAAAGTTGTTATCATTTTTGTAAGGTAACTTTTTCTTGGCTCGGGGTGGTTGGAAAATGTAGTTCTTAGTTGCGATGTAATCCTTATACATCAAAAAGTTATGCTGTATGACTGTGAAATACGTAAATTAACTCACTTATTTTAGATCGGTTTGTATTTGTAGGCGGAAATAACACATCGTTCACCACCTACCCGCTGTACAGCGTTGCCGAAATAGAGCCCATAGCGCATCATGGCGTGCCTCGCTCGGACTTGGACTTCGCCTGAAATTTTAGTTTTACATTTTCTGTAAACCGATCGCCTTCACGAAAAACGTATCCCACTAAAAACGCTCTCTCTTCAGTAGTAAACATTACCGCCTGTATCCTGTTGCTCTATTCCAATAATCTAAACGCTCCCTTACTGCATTCACACTGACGCTCTCCAGAGCACAGCACAGCACAGCTCACACGTGTGTTCTGATATCCTGTCGACCTTGGAGAAGACAAGCTAGTACCTGGCTGTCGGCGAGTGAGAGAAAAGTCTGCCAACTTAACTTCGGCTCTCACCTAACGTAGGCACTGCGGAGAACATTCCCTGACGCACTGAAGTTAATGATGATGATGGTGACGATGACTTGTTTAAAGGGGATAAATAGCGAGGTCATCAACCCACTAAGGTAATTCCATCATTGTAAAGTGGCAACAATGTTTGGGTGTTGTGCGTAGGGTTAACATCTTGCCTTTTTCAACTTTTCGTTGCCGAGCGCTAGTAATAGCACACACACAGTGGCGTACCGATGGTTGGTGGAGTAGGGTTTAACACCCCCTCCCAAGATATTTCTTTACTTGAATCTTTATATTGTCCCATATATCACCTGTTTTATGCTACCACTATTCAGGCTTCCTACTCCTGTATATATTTTAAATGTGATCACGTTCCTCACTTGGTAAATGTCCTGCACTCTACTCCCAGCGAGACTCGTCCTTCAGTGTTGGAGCTAGCCATGGATCAGTTTTACTGTTGAAATGTGCGATCGGTAATCTTTTCCACATCGCTTCGGGTTGCTTTAATTGTGTGTCCGTTTCGTTAACGATAATTCAGTACAAGAGGAGTTTCTGCAATTTATTCCAATTAATGATACAGATAAAGTCATCAAGATGGGCAGATTTTAAGACTCAATAGTAATGGTAGTAAGAGCAAAACATTATTTTTCTCTCACATAATATCAATATTATAAGCAATCACGTAACTATGGTCATGATGATACCACTGCATCGTTTTAGTTTTAATATTGAGTTACTGTTTTCCATATTTTTAGCCTATTTTCATTTATGAAAAAAAAATAGGCTTATGAGATCACCTTTGGTCCGTGTGTCTGTCTGTGTGTGCGTGTGTGATGGTGTGTGCCCTTCCCCTAATAACTTCTAAACGGCTGGAGCGATATCAAAGAAACTCGGTAAGTTCATAGAACTATTCCGGACGACCCTGACCGTGCCCTTCAAATTTTTTTACGTCTCACCAATCCAACATGGCGGCTGTGCGAAATATTTCACCAGCATTCAATATCACCGAAACTATTATCGATATCACCCTGATTTATTTTACGGTGATAGAGGGAATTACTAGAAGTTCTCCTATGTGACTTTTGAAAATCTGGTAACTACAAAACCAACATGGCGGCCAAGCAAATTTATGACTTTTAAATAGACGTTTCTGGCGATTTAACCAATCAAACGCAATGCAACTTGGTACAGTATATTTTTATACACATTGTAATGCACAGACATCTAACTTCGTTCAATTGTTTACATAACCTCAAGATGGCGGCTATGCGAAATATTTCACCGGCATTCTACATCTCTGAAACTATTACCGGTATCACCCTGAAATATTGTACGGAGATAAAGGGCACTACTAAAAGTTCATCTATAAGACTTTCAAAAACTGGTCAACTACAAAACGAATAATGCGGCCAGCGAATTTGATTTTTTTTAAATAGACCTTTCTCGCGATTTAATGATCCAAACGCAATGCAACTTAGTACAGCAAATGTTTATACACATCGTAATGCACTAGTATCTAATTTAGTTCAATTGTTTACATAACCTCAAGATGGCGGCTGAGCGAATTTTAAAATTAAGTTTTCATTTCTTGTGTCGTAATCATGCGATCGAAGTGAAAGTTTGAAAAATGAACCTACGCCATAATTTTCCTTTAATGGTACATGACTCTATGGCCTATACATATAACAATCCAACATGGCGACCATCCGAAATATTTAGGTGGATCTCAATATCTACGAATCTATTACAGCAATCGAACGGAATGTTATAATGTTCATAGGGGCAATGAACAAAGTTCAACTAAAGGACTTTCAATAACCTGGTGATCACAAAGCCAACATGGCGGCGACGCGAAGTATAAATATTCACATGGTCGTTTTTCGCAATTTAACCATCCGAGTGCAGTGACACTTGGTACAGTAAATCCTTATACACATGTTAATCCACTGGCATCTAATTTTTTCAATTGTTTCCATAACCACAAGATGACAGCTGTGCGAAATTTTAAAATCTCGTTTTTATTTCTTGTATCCACTAATCATTCGATTGAAGTTTGAATACTACATGTACACAATAATCTTCATGTAACAGTACATAACTCTAAGACCTACATATATAAAAATCCAGCATGGCGACCATCCGCAATATTTAGTCGGTTCTCAATATCTACGAATCTATTAAAGCAATCAAATCGAAATTGTGTATGTTGATAGAGGCAATTAACATAAGTAGGATACATGAAAATAGGCTGTATAGTTCTTCACGGAACTACTTGTTTAGATTTTTTTCAATTTTGTTATTGTGTCGAAAAAATGAGGCCTAAAATAGTTTTCATGCAAAGAGAACGGTTAGTTAATTATTGATTTTATGGATATTTATCGAAATATCATTTTAATTATGATGATGACTGTCGTTTTAAGGGGAGGAACAGCAATGTCATCTGCCCCTTTAATAATGTACACAATTACCCTATTAGGCCATATTAATGACTCCCCCCCCCCCCCCCCCCCCTCCCCAGAAGGAAATCCTGCGTACGCCACTGTGGGCACACCTACTTTAGAATTACCATTAAAAAGTCCGCAAACTACTAATCCAATTTTGGCCAAAATTTTTACGTACACACAGTACAGTACACAACACCAGTACGACTCTATAAATAAGCGATTTCAATATTACAGTACCTTGGGAAACTTTTAATACTTGAATTACAAAATATCGTCGCCCATTATGCAGTCCCCCTAGTGGCCAAAGCCTAAGACCTGCCCTGAAACTCTCACTGTCGAAAGGAAGGCAGGGAGGCTGAGAAAGCCGTGGATCTGATGCACGTTTGACATGAAAATGTTGATCTTCATTCAGGGACTTGAAATTAGCAACCATCCCGGCAATTTCCTGGAGGGAGTATGAAAACAAGACTACACGTTTTCAACGATTCCCATTTGCGACGGAACATCAAGTGACCATTAAGTGTTCCCATTTGCGACGAGCTACAGTATAAATTCTCGTAGTCGTGAGTTTCCCGTTAGCGTCGGAATGTACTGTATTGTGACAGCTCCCAATATGGTGGGACACATTTGGTTTGATCACACGACATTCTGTCTGTGTCTAACTTAGGTTCAGTTCGGTTAATTATGGAGTTTATTCCAACTAAGATTGATTGATTGATTTACTTATTTCCACGGCTACACTTCGAGCTTAAGAGCTCCTTTACAGTAGCGCCCTACAAACAATACGATTAGGGCTTATAAAAATAAAACATTTCACTTACATTCACAATATAAATAACAATAGTCTAACAATGATAGTAACAAAAAGACAGTAATAATACAATAATAATAATAACAATGGAAAAATACATACAAAAGAGTGCATACAGACTCAGTATCAGCCTGAGGAACAAACACCATATACAAGAAAAGGTATTAGCGTAGGTAGGCTGTCAGGTATTGTCCTGATGTTATAATTGAACTAATAGGGCGCCCGAGAATGTTCTCCGCAGTGGGTACGTGCAGCTGCGAGTGGTTGAGTCACAAGTTTAGTTGGCTGCACTGTGTCCTTGAAAGCGGGACTCTCCCGTGTGGGCTGTCAGTGTGAACTGCGATAAGCCAGCGAGCCGGCATGTCTTCAGTGTGTATTACAGTAAGCGAGCGTTCAGATAGAATATTGGAAGAGTAAACAGTATACAGGCGATAATGTTTACTACTGAAGAGAGAGTTCTTTTGGTGGAATACGTTTTTCGCGAATGCGATCGGTTTACAGAAAAAGTAAAATTAAGATTTCAGGCGCGGATTCCTAATTCAAAGTGTCCAAACCGTGATACCGTTCGGGATTTGGTAAGTAAATTTCGTGTGACTGGCTCAATTCACGATGTACCGGGAACAGGAAGGCCTACGCTTTCAACAGACGAAAAACTTGATGAAATCTCCGATATAATGCTGCGTAGTCTAAGTAAATCAACACGAAAATTAGCTCAACAAACAGGAATCTCTAAGTCGACAGCACATAAAGCTGTAAGAGACAAGCTTCAGTTGTTCCCTTGTAAAGTTACCGTGGTTCATTAATTCAAACAAACTGATTACGGAAAAAGAGTGATGTACTGTGAATGGTTCCAGCATCTGTTATGAATGGCTGTGGTGAGTACAAAGTTTACTGTTTATTTGTTATGATGCAAGCGGCAGACACATGTAGGCGCTGCGAAGAACATTCCCGGACTCACTGTAGTGGGAGGTATACTGCTCCAAGATGCAGGCTGAAAGACGTCTTTTGAGAGCTGCAGTGCATTCAATGTTGACGAACTTATATAAATCGGAGAGATACACCTTGCCTTATAAATGTGGTATATAGCGACTATAGGCAAAACAAAGATGGGGCAGTGATGTGGCCGAGTACGGTAATCCACGGTCAATGACGTCCACGGGTCTCCTGACCCCTGTCGTTAAACTATGGTCTAGCAAATCTTGTGCATTTCCTTACGACAGGCCCACCTGAAATAATAATTGAGGTGCTAACGAAAAAGGGGCACACAGTTCTGGTTAGCGCTAATCGCATTTGTTTTTTCTGGTAAAGTGGTATTGTATCATAAACATCTATTTTGTCACTCGCCGTGCTGCACAGATGTTCTATCAATCTCACATCGTATGTTGCTTAAATACACGGCGCCATTTATTTGTACGCTAATCACTAGGGACCGGATATTCATGCACTGAAAATGATTAAAAGATGCATGCAATTATGCATTAAAAATGTAGAGAATATGCATTAAAAATTAAAGAATATGCACTTAACAATCTTATTCACTCTTCTTCCCTCCTTTGCCGTAATATGTGCAGTCGTGTTTGCATGTTGTTCAAGTTTAATTACTTTTCACATTTCCCTTCCTTCGAGCATATTTGACAATAGACGACAACGCCATCATTGAATAATCACTATTACCTGACACCCACTGTTGTAATAAATACATTCTGCTGCTCTTCTCTTTGGACATTTTGAGTTAAGAATATGCAGACTAAGAATAAAGAAACACATTAACTGAAGAAACTGCTCACAAAACTAACCCCGGGCTACTGGCTGTTGAGATGGTGAAAGACATGTCCCACTCCATTCCCTTCTTCAGATAGCCAGGCAGCATTAGGCTACGTAGTACGAGTACTGTCAGCTCGTTATCTGTTTCTCAGAAAGTTGCTTACAAGGGATACAGCCCAGATGGTGAAAGGAATGTCCCACTCCATTCCCTTCTTGAAATAATCAGGCAGATGCTTGCGTAAAATATTACGTAGTTATTAATATGTTGCTCAGAAAGTTGCTTACAAGGTATTTTCAACACGCAAGCGAAACCTATTTCGTTCAAGATGTTTTAAGTTATACTTCAACTCTATATGCTAAACACTATATTCATTTTTATGAAATAACAAGAAGTTCCGTGACGAACTAAAGAGCCTATTTTTTCTTAAAATTAAAGATTCATGCCAATGATTAATCTATATGGATCTATCTAGAATTATGACGAAATTAAGTTGGTAATATCGAAATTTCAAATTAGTTTGAAATACTGTATACCTGGCATAATGTAGCCTAATAGAGCACTACAGTTGGCAGCCCTGGTGACTGAATATATTCTTAGTTCCATCTCTTATTGTACAGAATACAAAATTTGGTTGAAGTCCAATGGATAGCATGGACGTTACATGCAGTTAAACATTGGATCTAACAGCGCGCGTAAAATCATGTTGGCAACAAAAATATGCTAAGACTCAGAATATGCAAAATTCCAACCTCAAAATATGCATTCGCATATGCATTTTCAAAAAATCTTGTCCCTACTAATGACACTGTGACTTAACTGCCAAAACTAGTTCTTCCTTCCCTAGGAGGCAGTTCGTTGCTAATGGGAATTCGTGGCTAACGCCACTGCCCCCTCAGGATGGTCACTACTCACTATCAGTTCTGGGATCCTGTAACTGCATCACCCAGCTGGTCCCCAAGATAATAAGTGAGCGGGAAGTAATCTAGTTATTTCCATACTGTTTACAGCTGTGATGAGAATAGACATTGCACGTGGGGGCAATGACCGTGCGATGTTCCGTCCTTTGCCACCATTGCTCTTGGTTTGTAAGAAGACAATCTTAAATACTTCCAGTACGGACTTAACTAGTGGCGTACGCAAGATTTCCTTCTGGGGGGGGGGGGGGGTCATTGATATAGGGTAATTGTGTGCATTATTAAAGGGGTAGATGACCTTGCTGCTCCGCCCCTTAACGACAGTACTCATCATAATTAAAATGATATTTCGATTAATATTCATTAAAAAAACAATTAAATAAGTAACCGTTCTCTTTGCATGAAAACTATTTTAGGCCCCTTTACTTTTTCGACACAATAAAAAATGAAAAAATATATTTAAAAAATTAAAAGCCTTATGTGTGACATCTGACATGTAATTCGAATAATTCCATATTACTTACTCACATTTTTTTAAAGAATGAACCCATGAAGGATTCCTTCGTGCTATTACCATCGGTAAGTTCTCATTACTATTATTTCTGCAATAACTACTTGTAAAACTCCAGTGACAAATCCTTTCAGCAAATATGATATAACAGTGCTGTATTTTGGCTGACAGTACCTCGAGTGCTTACATTAAATAAGAATACAGCAAAAGTAGTAAGATTTAATAAACCATAATTGTTTTCAACAAATATGATATAATGAATATTTTCACACCAAAGAACGACAGTTTGAAGATGATTTACTGTAGGAATATCTGTAATGGCGCCTCCAAACCTTGAAGTAAACCGTATGCGATTTACATTCCACTTGGCCGACAGTATGTCGTTGTACCAATCTTCGCCACCGCGCGCGCTCATTGTTTCCGTTTCATTTCCGTCCCACTTTCACCCCTTTATACAAAATCACCCCCACACAAAAATACACAGCAACCGAGTGGAATTATGTTACACGTTAAAAATATCCAGCAAAAATATGGAAAACAGTAACTAAATATTAAAACTGAAATGATGCAGTGGTACCATCATGACCATAGTTACTTGGTTACTTAAAATATTGATATTATGTGAGGGAAAAATAATGTTTTGCTCTCCGGGTTCCTACTGCCATTACTACTGACTCTCAAAATCTGCTGACTTTATCTGTATCGTTAATTGAAGTTAATTGCAGAAACTCCTCGTGTAATGAATTATCTTTAACGAAACTGACACACAGTTAAAGCAACCCGAAGCGACGTGGGAAAGGTTACCGATCGCACACTTTAACAGCAAAACTGATCCACGGCTAGCTCCAATGAAGGAGGAGTCTCGCTGGGAGTGGAGTGCAGGGCATTTACCAAGTGAGGAACGTGACAACATTTAAAATCTATACAGGAGTAAGAAGTCCCAATAGCGGTAGCGTAAAACAAGTGATAGATGGGACAATATAAAGATTCAAGTAAAGAAATGTATCTGGGGGGGAGTTAAACCCTAACACCCCCGCCCCCTTCCCCTCCCCTGTCGGTACGCCACTGGACTTACCTTCCGCCAGTGAGTTTGAAAACCATACATTTGTAATTGTAAATTCATAAGGGGCTGGGACTTCTTGATCATCAGCCCCCATGTATTTGGGTGTGAGTTGATAACCTGTATTTCTGGGAAGACTTTAACAGTGCGAGGTAGGTGCCCTGGGACTTGAAATACGGTACTATGCCTGGAGGGTGTGTGGAAAGAAACTGAGGAAATCCACACTCAAGATAGCTGGTGTTAGCGCCGTGATTCGAACCTACAATAACCGGACTTGCTGCAGCTCTCCATCACGGTCATGCGATGCCGGGGTCTTACTTTTAGTAATCATATGAAATTATGACATCCCCATTCAATGATTATTATAATAACAATGTGTTAACTTTGAATTAATAATAGAACATTAAATAAAGTTAAACGACCTGACCTAACCTAACCTAGGGTGTACGGTAACCCTCAGAGGAATGTTCTGGCCATGGGCCCAACTCTACGTGTCCATGACTACTGGGGGCAGTTCCATGGGACTAACTCAACCGTCCTGTTTATGGGCATCAGTGACCGTGTGCTCAACTCAACATCACCCTTCCAGTAATTAGGTCGTGTATTATTTAAATATACAATTCTTGAAAATAAACACGCATACCTAATGAAATAACAAAATCCGCAGCAGGAAACATTGGTAGGAAAGAAAGAATAGGTAGAAAACCATGGATCACGCAGGATATACTAGAATTAATGGACGAAAGGCGCAAGCACAAGAATGCAAGAAATGAAAGGGGGAAAAGCAGAATACAGATGTCTGAGAAATTAGGTTAACAAGAAGTGCAAGGAAGCAAAATAAGTATGGTTGAAAGAGACCTGGAGGTATAGAATATTATCTGAAATTAGGAAAAGGAGATACAGCTTATCGTAGGATTAAGAGTACTTTTGGGGAAAGGAATACCAAGTGCTGTAATATTCTGGACTCAGATGGAAAACCTCTAACAGATAGGGAAGAAAAGGTTGAGAGATGGACAGCTTACATAGAGTGTTTGTATAAGGGAAGGGAGATTGAGAATCATGTAATGGAAAGGGAAGAATACATTGATGAGGATGAGAAAGGAGATTTAATATTGAGATCAGAATTTGGCAGAGAGTTGGAAGACTCAATTAGGAACAAAGCACCAGGCATACAGTAGATGATATACCGATTGAGTTGCTACGCTGCATAGGTGATAATTGATAAAGGTCTGGTCAGGTTATTTCACTAGGCGTGTAGGATTTATGCGACAGGTGAGAAGAATGTTATCATCCCTATACCGAAGAATACAGGAGCTTACAGATGTGAAGATTACCGTACAATCAGCTTGATCACTCATGCTTCAAAGATCCTGACTGGAATAATTAACAAGACGTTGGGCTAAGACTAGTTTGGCTTCAGGAGAATCGTAAGAACAAGGGAATCTGTACTAAGACTTAGGCTGATTTGGGAAGCTAGAATAAGGAAGGATAAGAGAACGTTTATGACATTTGTAGACTTAGAACAGACTTTTCATAACGTTGATTGGAGTAAGTTGTTTGACATTCTGAAAACGATTGGAATAAATTACAGGTATAGGAGAGTGCTCTACAATCTATACAGAAACCAGACAGCAGTGATTCGAGCCGAAGGACATGAAGAGGTATTAAGACGAGTGGGAGAGGAGAGATTTGTTTCTGGCGACTGCTAATGAAGAGAAGAGATAGGTTGGTATGACACATACTAAGACACCCGGGAATAGCAAACTATGGAAGGAAAGGTCGAGGATAAGAACTGTAGGGGTAGACCAAGGTTAGAATATGTTAAACAGATTGCCTCGGATGTAGGGTGTGGTAGCTATGTAGAGATGTAACGATTAGCTCAGGACAGGGAAGCATGGATTGCCGCATCAAACCAGAAAAAATACTGAAGACTCAAACAACAACAACAAGAACAACAACAAAACCTGATTGGGATAAATTAAATAGAGATTGAATGTAGGCATGATATTGACCCAATCGTCCCGCTGGAGTGCACGCGAGAGAAACCCAGGTCCAGAAGAGCGATTGACTGACTAGTCTCACTGAACTGTTAACGGGCAGAGAAACTCCAAAGGGTAACTACATGCTGATTAAGTGTTGCGATGGGAAGCTTTCTTGCATATCTCATTGAGAAAGAAGGGAGAAAATATCCAGCCGGTTGCTTCATTAACTGGCGTTCACAGTATGGAAATCAGAATTGCAAAATTATTGGCGACACTGCGACATACTTCATTTATTTCTTACTTGTAATTTGTTGACAGCTGGAATTGTCCCTCTAAGTTTATAACAAACAGCAAAAAAATAGAACTAAAACTTCTTTAGTCCAGTGAAAATGTAGAGAAAATGCATTGTTTCCAGTAGTTCTAAATTTTGGATATGATGTATGGGTTTAGTACGTGAACAAACATCCAAGTTCTCTAATTCCAACAATCGCCAGCTCGAAACAAAAACGCGAAATTATTGGCCATTTCTGTTTTTTTTTGTCTAACATCTCCTAAACCATGCGTTTGACAGAAGAAGTTACACATACAGTTTGTAATGCAGAGTAGATGTTCTATAATTTGACTGAACGACGGTTTTTCGACTTCAAATAGTTCTTCGAATGTCGGCGACCTTCCTCCCCAAAATAGGGACGTATAGAATTTCAGCTAGGTTTCACCCTGCAGCTTATAAATGGCGTGTCCTATGACAAAAAGTCAAATAATAAATAGCATGTAAACTGTTTACAATTTGACACTTTAAAACTATTCGTTATTTTAGGAAAAATGTAAAAGTTGAATTTAGATTGTTGTAGACTACTATTTTCAACACGAATGAGGTTCAATGACGACAATGGAAAACATCTAAAACTTGAAAACTTATTAAGAATAATGATATGTGGACGAAGAAAAATTATTACACACTACTATATTTTTTAAAATTCCAGAAATTTCATAATTGTTGTCATTTTGACATGCCAGAATGGTCTCATAAATAATAGTTGTTGTTTTATTTTTTGTCAAAATGATCCACATTTGGGCCCGTATCGTAAGTTCCACGTTAGAACTCTCGTCTTCCAGCTGCTTATTTATCATATCGATGGGTAATGGAGCGTCGACATCCTCTGGGTCGCGTCACGTTGCAGTCCAAAGTGAAGGGAGCTGCATTTTCGCCGGACTGCCCAATCCAATGTTCGCATATCAAGGAGCACTTCAGCCCTGCATCCACATGCATTCGTGCAACCTTTATTGCATGCACTAGAGATCTAATGGAGCAGGGATTCCGGAGCTGGGTCCTTCTCTGCCGACAGGGTGGAAGAGGCAACGCGGAATGCTCATCCAGCTCCACTCGAAAGATTGTTTCTCTTCTCCCAGCCAAGCCTTTACCTACTATCCTTGGAGTTCGGGATGTTTATATAGCATGGGTGACTGCAGAGGGGGGCAAGGAGGGGGCCACCCCCCACCCCCCATTGAATCCCGAGATTATTTCGATTGTTCATTTTCACACCAGTTTATTTCATAAATGGTAGTTAACTGATTTAGATGTAGGGATAATTCCTCAGTAATTTGGGATGATTTGAAAATATCTCCACTCATTTAGAAAATCGGTGAACTGGATTAACTTACCATTTTAATGAACTGCTTGATTTTTATTTTTGTCGATACAAGGTGATATGACTACTTTTTACCTGTTTTTAAGAAATGAACATTATGACGATGATTCACAAAGAAAAGCGAACTTGTATGGACAAAAACTCTGAACTAAATAAACCTTGTATTCCTCCCATTTATGCCATAAAGATAATGTACCCAACGGTTTCAGAGCAGTCAAATAATGAATATCATGAAGCAAGAAATAAATTAAACGAAAATCACCTAGCGACAGGTAGGTATTGAAATGGAAAAAATTACGAGCCTTACAGTAGTCGCATATGATATGTAACATGTGACATGTTATCCTACTACGTGTCTGCCGGGAGCGCAAATCCCTTGTTAACAGTGAACTCTGCTGGTCATTGAAATAACTACTTGTAAAACTCCAGTGCCAATGAGGTATTGTAGGAATATATTTAATGGGGCCTCCAAATATTGAAGTAAACAGTATGCGATATACATTCCACATAGCTACATGGCCGACGGTACGTCGTGGTACCAATCTCCGCCACCGCCACTCCCACAAAATATCTAGCAACCGAGTGCAAATATGTTACATATCAAAAATGTTTTTTCTATAGCAAAAAAATCCAGATGTTGTATCACATCCACTACATGCAGGTTTGCAGGAATAAAATATTCTTAAAGCAGTAGCGATAAAAGTCGAATTAGAAAACAACCACAGCTTTATCTCTTCCTCTTGGAGGAACATATTATATTTTTGTTGACTGCTGCTATTCTTGAGAGGAGTGAAAGATGATCTATGTCCTCGCCAATGTCAATCACTGCGTCATAATGAGGGGTCATGGAAATGGCAGTGTTAACGATCAGGTCAAAACGCCTTTAACTGCCTGTCTCACTTGCACATTAGCTTTTCCCAGCACCTCATTAACAAGTTCAATGAAGCACTTCTTGTTATTGTCGTTGGCAAGAAATAGTGTTGTTTCACCAAATGTGAACAGGTGGCTCGACGAATTCGTTCACAAACTTCGTGCTCTTTTGGTCAGCACCAGAAGGAAGATAACAAAGTAAAATTCCTCAATTCAGTATGGCGTCAAAACCTTGACATTATTTAAATAATCCACAGTTTAGTAACTGCCTTTGAATCTTTAAATGTAGTTTCCCTCAAACACCATATTTTTGGTTATGTCACTGTAGGAGGAAGTTAGGTAGGTTGGTTCCTCAGTTTAGGGGCTGCGACAACGGGGTCATGTATCCCCGTGTACTTTGGGTGTGTGTAGAATCGGTCTGATAACCCGTGTTAATTGTGATGGCTGTATTAGTGTGTCTTATCTGTTTTTAACCCTGGAACAGTACTCTTATTCTCCAGAAACAGTAACGGTATCCTGGGGCACTAAGTACCCTAGGACAGAAACACAACTCTGATGCATTACAATTATGTATTACTAATAACTGCAATTACAAATGAGTAAAATCAACCCTGTAGCACAGAATAATTTAACTATGAAGGCTGTAAAATGAGAATAACTGTGTGAATATAATAAAAACAAAAATGTTATCAATATTTCTATGTTATTGTAGATATTCTTTCTTTGGTCATCATAATCATAATCACCATTTTCACTTCTCACATTCACTACAAAACACCAAGCTATGATGTTTACGCACAAAACTCTTGCATTCTGAGCACACCACAGTGGTCTTGGTGTCCTTGGATCGTGGCCAGATGGAGCACTCAATGCCCTGGAGACACTGTTTTGGGTATACATAACTGTCACTGCTAAGAAGTATACACTTTGACTGAAAGACAGTCAAAGTCAAGTAAAAGTCACAGGAGGTGGCCGCTTTTCAGGCGTACCAACATAACGTAATCGGGGAACGAAAATTCTCTGGGGCACTGAGTGCCCCACTGTACTGTTCCAGGGCTAAATAAAGTAAGGACTGCAAACATTCGTTTTTCAAGTAGTTCCAACTTTTGCTAACAAACGCCACTGTCAACGAGCAACTAGTTCTGAACTTTGTTACTAGATGCCACCGCAGTAGGCTCCTGGCGACGAAAGTATGAACTTAAGAGCGTTAGCCAAATATAACCTATCATTTAGCTTAACACAAGTGTAATTAGTGGAAGGTTCTTTATCATGCCATAAATCTATGACATGGGACCGCCGACTTCACTTCCCCTCCAAAGGAAGGCATACTGAGGGATTTATAACGCTCTTACAAAATCCGACGACTTCGGTCGGGTTTGAACCCACGATCTTGGGCATAGCAGTTCAGCATGCTACCGACTGCGCTACCGAAGCCGAATCCTTCAAATTTTCATTACCGTCACCAATCCAATATGGCGTCTGGGCGAAATACTTCACCAGTATTCAATATCTCCTAAACAAAAACACAAGTAAAACTTGTCTGTTGTTTAGTTTCGCCCAGGAATACAAAATTGGGCTCATCATCAGGATTTTTGTACACCCTGCCTGTACTTTGCTAGGGGAGAGACAATAATTTTATGCCATTTCATTCCACCACAAGGCAGATATTCTCGTGGTAGCGAGTTCCTTGAGATAGTTTTGTTGTCTCTTCGGGTCCAATGAAATGAAAACACCATCTTTTCTTAGCAATTATTACAGCACCCAGATACTCGACCGTATTGCAGTAATTCCAGCTATAGCTGAATAACTTGAGTTTCAAAATTTATCCTTGAAATTATTGCTAAGATTGCATACTAATTTTCCACTTTCTCCGCACTCTGTAAACATGCACCTTAAAACGCAGTTTTTCTAAATTGGTGTTTACCATGCCTACCAAGCGACCGCTGCCCAGTCCCGTTGGCCTACAGATTGTGGAGTGACACGTGGTGAGCACGTCGGGACCCCTCGGCCGTGGATTTCTTGACCGGGGCGCTGTCTCTCAGATCAGACAGCTATAAACGAGGCTGAGTGCACCCCGTTCCACACCTCACACCAGATTCTAAAATCCAAGACGGAGCCAGCTAATGTGTGGTTATTATTTATTTATTTATTTATTTATTTATCGTATGGCTTTTAGTGCCGGGAGTGTCCGAGGACATGTTCGGCTCGCATGAGTCTGTAGCTACTTCCAGTGGACACCCATAGGGTGAGCTACAAGTTCCGTTCAATTTCAAGTAGTTCCAACTTTCGCTACCAGATATCAATGATACCTAGTGGTGAACGTTGGAACTTTGATAGAGCGTTCCGACGAAATCTAACCTAACAATTTAGCTTCACACAAGTTTAGTCTGTGGAAGGATCTTTTACATGCCATAAATCTATAACATGGGACCGCCGGATTTACTCCCCTCCGAAGGAAGACATACTGAAAAATGTTTAACGCTCTTAAAAAATCCGACGAATTCGGCCGGGTTTGAACCCGCTATCTTGGGAACAGCAGTTCAGCATGCTACCAACTACGCCAACGAAGACAATGTGTGGTATAAATTTAGAAAAAAAAAATGTCACAGTTACCGAGAGTGCCAACGCGCTATTTAGTATCTTGCTGGTATGGGGAGAACGTGGGTTCGAATCCCACCTCGGCCATCCTGACTTTCGTGGTTTCTCATTTTCATCACCAGGCAAATGCTGGGACGGTACCATTTAACATCTCCACGGCAGACATCTTTCCACAATCCGTTCCCTGAACCTTCCTTAATTAGACTCAAGTTAGCGGTCACCTGGGCGATCGGCCTGTCACCATCCCCAGTTGTATCTGCTAACAAAATATGTTCAGCTCCCAAACACTGCCCTTGCAAACGGTACAGAGATAAGATCCCTCGCAGAGTCCGCGGGTGAAGCCGAGCTGGAAGAATAAGTGATTTAAAAAGAAAGCATAAACATAGGAACCAAGTAGCTTCGCCGCCATGTTGAATTTGTGCTCACCAGGTAGTTGATAGTCCCATAGGTGAACTTATGTTCATAGCCTTTGTCAACATACAAAATTTCAGTTTGATTGCTGTATAGATTAGTTGATATTCAGAACCGTCTAAATAGTGGCTTCGGTGGCGTAGTCGGTAGCATGCTGAACTGCTGTGCCCAAGATAGCGGGTTCAAACACGGCCGAAGTCGTCGGATTTTTTAAGAGCGTTAAAAATCCTTCAGTATGCCTTCCTTCGGAGGGGAAGTAAAGCCGGCGGTCCCTTGTCATAGATTTATGGCATGTAAAAGATCCCTGTATGCCTCTCACCAAGGTGGTCCGGGTTCGATTCCCGGTCAATGCATGTGAGATTTTCGAAGTGAAATGCCATGTCCTGTGGTTCGGATTCCACGTAAAAAGGAGGTCCCGTGGCTCATAATCACAAGATTCACGGTCACGTAAAACTACAATCTTCCTTCTTGTAAAAGATCCTTTCACAGACTAAACTTGTGTAAAGCAAAATTTGTTAGGTTAGATTTCGTCAGAACGCTCTATCAAAGTTCCAACGTTCACCACTAGGTATCATTGATATCTGGTGGCGAAAGTTGGAACTACTTGAAATTGAACGGAACTTGTAGCTCACCCTTTAGGGTATCCGCTGGAAGCAGCTACAGACTCAAGCGAGCCGAACATGTCCTCGGACACTCCCGGCGCTAAAAGCCATACGATAAATAGATAAATGAAAAATGAAAATCCACAGCCTGCTTCCAGTCTCCGACCGGGTCAGGAATGGAATGAATGAAGCCCCCAATCTAGCGGCGAGGATATGAACTGTGCCGGCTGCCGAGGCCTGACACACTCCACTGGGGCAATGATTAAATGAATGACAGATGAAATGAAATGATAGTGGAGAGTGTTGCTGGAATGAAATTGTGACAGGGAAAACCGGAGTACCCGGAGAAAAACCTGTCTGCCTCCGTTCTGTCCAGCACAGATCTCACATGGAGTGATCGGGATTTGAACCACGGGCCCAGCGGTGAGAGGCCGGCGTGCTGCCGCCTGAGCCACGGAGGCTCATAAATAGATAAATAAACCGTCTAAATATTTCAGTTGGCCGCCATGTTGGATTTTTAGCCTATTTTTCACATTTTGCAAAAATGAGGAAAAAGTAGACTTATGAGATCGGGCAAATGTCTGTCTGTCCTTCTGTCTGTCTGGCTGGTTGTGTGTGTGTCCCCCCCCCCTATCAACTCCTAAACGGCTGCAGCAATCGTAACAAAATTTGGTAGGAGTAAAGATCTATACCTGAATATCTCACGGCCGTATTTGAAAATGATGTCAGTGCTACCAACTGCTGAGAAATCGCAATTGAAATTTGAGCTCCATGTTGGATATCTTGGAAGGTATGAATGGGAGCTATTTCAAACTTGGCACACATATAGATAATAATGTTGCAGTTTAATTTTCAGGAGGCCATACATCGCAGTGTTGCCAAAATGATTATAAGCCGGTTGATAGGTCCAAATTTTAAATGCATATAACTTCTATACTATCAATTGGATTTCAACCAAATTTCGTATGTGCTATGTGTATATAAACAGATATGACTGAACGTATTCTTAAGATCCACCAGGGCTGCCAACTGTTAATAAATGCTCTCAAATTATTTTATCCAAATACCAATATATCAGAAAGTGTGCAAGCCGACAGCTTTAAACTAGGCACACGTATAGTACCTGACATTCTATATTAATTTGGAGTAACTTATATACGTCAGTGCTACCAACATGATTCTAAGCCTGCTGAGAGGTCCAAATTTAAATACATGTAACTTCTATACTATCATTTGGATTTCAACCAAATTTCGTGTGTGCTATGTGTGCCATAACAGATATGTCTATGCCGATTCTTAAGAGTAACCAGGGCTGCCAACTGTTAATAAATATTGCCTCTATTATTGTTACCCTAATATCAATATATCAGAAAGTATGCAAGCCAATAGCTCTAAACTTTGCACACGTGTGGTACCTGACATTCTAGATTAATTTGGAGTAACTAATATACGTCAGTGCTGCCAACATGATTCTAAGCCTTCTGATAGGTCCAATTTTAAAATGCATGTAACTTCTATATTAACTAATGGATTTCATTCAAAATTGACACAACAATAGATCATATTATTTCAGATTATTTCTGACCAATACATGTATGTCATTGTTGCCAACATGATTTTACGCGCGCTGTTAGATCCAATGTTTAACTGTATGTAACGTCCATGCTATCCATTGGACTTCAACCAAATTTTGTAATCTGTAACTTATGAGATGAAACTAAGAATATGTTCAGTCACCAGGGCTGCCAACTGTAGTTCTCTATTAGGCTACATTATGCCAGGTATACAGTATTTCGAACTTATTAGAAATTTCGATATTACCAACTTAATTTCGCCATTATTCTAGATAGATCCATATACAGTAGATTAATCATTGGCATGAATCTTAAATTTTAAGAAAAGTAGGCTCTTTAGTTCGTCACGGAACTTCTTGTTACATATGTAGGACATCGAGTTCCTACTATGAGATGACGATAATTACGTAGGTTCATTATTCGAACGTTGACTTCGATTGCATGATTAGGACGCAAAAAATAAACTCAATTTTAGAATTTCGCACAGCCGCCATCTAGAGGCAATGTAAACAATTGAACTAAATTAGATGTCAGTGCATTACAATGTGTATAAACATTTGCTGTACCAAGTTTCACTGCGCTCGGATGGTTAAATCGCGAGAAAAGTCTATTTAAATCTCTCAACTTCGCTTGGCCGCCATGTTAGTTTTGTATTTAACTGGTTTTTGAAAGTCACATTGGTGACTTCTAGTAGTGCCCTCTATCATCGTATAATATTTCAGGGTGATATCAGTATAGAATTCCGGTGAAATATTTCGTACAGCCGCCATGTTTGATTGGTGAGACGTAATAAAATTTGCAGGGCACGGTCGAGGTCAGACAAAAAATTACCATGACCTTACCGAGTTTCATTGAAATCGCTCCAGCCGTTTAGATTTTATTAGAGACACACACACGGACAAAAGGCGATCTCATTAGCCTATTTTCATTTATAAAAAAATGGCTTACGAGATCACCTTTTATCCGTGTGTGTGTTTGTGTGTGTGTGTGTGTTTGTGTGTGTGTCCCCTAATAACTTCTAAACGGCTGGAGCGATTTCAATGAAACTTGGTAAGGTCATAGCACCATTTCGGCCGACCCCGACCGTGCCCTTCAAATTTTATTACGTCTCACCAATCCAATATTTCACCGGCATTCCATATCTCCGAAACTATTACCGACATCACCCTGAAATTTTGTCCGGTGATAAAGGGCATTACTAGAAGTTCACCTATGAGAATTTCAAAAACCTGTCAAGTACAAAACGAACAAGGCGGCCAAGCGAAGTTTAAACATTTTAATAGACTTTTCTCGTGATTTAACTATCTGAGCGCAGTGAATTATGGTACAGAAAATGTTTGGACACATAGTAATGCACTGGCATCTAACTTAATTTAGTTCAATTTTTTACATAACCTCAAGATGGCGGCTGTGCGAAATTTTAAAATTAACTTTTTTATTTCTTGTGTCGTAATCACGCGTTCGAAGTGAAAGTTTGAATAATGAACCTACGCAATAATTTTCATTTAATGGCACATAACTATATGGCCTATACATATAACAATCCAACATGGTGACCATCCGATATAATTAGATAGTTCTCAATATCTACGAATCTATTACAGCCATCAAACTGAAATATTATATGTTGATAGAGACGCAAATAACATAATTCGGATATATGAAAATAGGCTGTATAGTTCTTTACGGAACTAATTGTTCATAAATGAAAATAGGCTAAAATACATTTGGAAAACATGGCTCCTATATTTGAGATATTTCACTCATGGTTAACCGTAATATGAATAAGTTACGCGAACAGTATCACATTTCACTCTCAGGCTTGCGCTGCGGCTTCAAGGTGAACATGGGAATAATCCACGCTTTAATATTCCGGTACACGTTCCACATGAGGCATTCGTAAACAAGAATGTATCTTACATCACTACTCTATTGTCTGGCCGGACTGCTATTCTTAGTTTTTCTTGAAGGCAAATGAGCCGAAGGTACACATTGGGAATCCAAATCACGCATTTGTTTAGGATCCTCAAATTAGATATACAGTTTGTAGAGGACAGAAACTGTGACCTTCAACGCGGTACGTGGGTAGAACGGAGATAACCTATCAACAGACCCGACGAGTAGGCGCGGCAAATGGTGCTGGAGTCCTAGGACCCGGCAGATATCCTCACCTGTGGCGCAATTGTGCAATGAACCCCTCAATAAATATGGCCGCATATTCAAAATTTGCTCCGTCTAATCAACAGAATCAATGGCTTGCCCGATTCTCTCCACAACTCCTAAACGTTCCATGTAATCCGTCTGCCAGGGCATACGAAGGCTGTTTTGTTTTCAAGTTCCGATGAACTGTATAAAAATAACAGATTGACATACCAAACTGATTTTACTATTAAATGTTTGCTTGTTTTATTCTTATGTTTCAACATAATCACCAAAACGATTGAAACATTAATTTGTCGTATCGTTACACCAACTTTCCAATGCCCTGGGCAAAACATTCTGCCGCCACTGAGGAGGGTACGTCTGGAGAGTCTCCTGAAGTTTTTCTTTTTGGCGAGGCGTTGCCGCCCAACCATATCTTCAATTCTCGAAAGAGGTGAAAATTATTCACGACCGAACTGTGCCAACGTTACGATGGACTTTTGCAAAGAATTCAAGTGTGAAATTTTGCACCATCTGCCGTTTAGTCCAAACCAGCACTGAATGCCGAGGGCATTGGAATGCTGGTGTAACGATACGACAAATGTTTCAATCGTTTTGGAAATTATGTTGAGACATAAGAATAAAACAAGCAAACATTTAGTAGTAAAATCAGTTTGGTATGTCAATCTGTTATTTTTATACTGTCCATCGGAACTTGGAAAAAAAAACCAGCCCTCGTAGCACAGAGTTCGAATACCTGGCAACTAGCGCATATTCTGGTTTGACCCCTCTACCAGTTCTGGTCAAGCTTTCCTACAAGGAGCAGACGAGGGACAAACAGCGGAAGAGCTGGCGAGAGGCCAGGTTCGGTAGGGACGGAGCCATTAAACTCATAGCACTTGGGATTATTAATCGTTAAAGTATGCATTATTCGTTACTTTCATAACTATAATAATAATAGTAATAATAATAATAATGTCATTTGGTTCAGAAACGACAGCAATCAAGGGACGAACAAAAATCAAGGAATTAGAAAAACAATAGAGAGAAATTCTGAGAAAGATCTACTGGCCAGTTCAGAAAGAGGGAATATGGATAAAGAGACCGACAATAGAACTGTACAAACAGAGACGATTTCAAACAACATAAGGAAATGAAGGAAAAAATGTATGGACATATAGGCCTACATAGGATGACCGAAGACAGACTGATCAAGAAAATTTTTAATATAGTTACGAATAGTACTCTAAAAACCAATTGGATAAAAGAAACCGTGGAAGATCTCAAGAAACTAAACATCTCTACAGAAGACATGGCAGACAGGAGCACATACAGAGAAAAACTTACACGGGACCCTACGGCAATCGGATTTTTGTAATTTTTCCCGCTTCGGGTACGTAAAGTTCAGACCTCGAACAATAATTTCCCAAAGCCGTTCGATGCCATATTCATAAATTCTCGAGAAAATCGACTTACAAGTTTTCCGAACGCTTCATATCCAGTAATGATGTTACTGAGTTCGAGCAGGACGCGTGGCTCACCCGGTAACGTTCGGACTCAGCAATCTCCGAGACGCTAGTTCGAGTTTCATTTCGGGTGCTATTTTTTTTCTTTTCTTCTTTCAATTCATATACTGCTAATGTGATTGAAATATAAAAATCATCAAGTCTGTAGTAATTCACAGATATGTAATTATAATTTCCAATGAAAAAGCGCACGTCTCATTTCTAATTATCTCTTATTTGAAATTGCGAATAAGGGACAAAAATAATATCCAGCAATAATATTCACACCTTGTAGATTAATAAAAATATTAATAGAAGAATAAATGTAAACAATGGAATGAGTAAAATTGAATGTGATGGAATATTTGAATATGGCGGTTTCTTCGAGATCTGTCATTATTCCGAATAACAGTTCTGCGTGTATCGTGTATATGAATTGAAAGAAAAGAAAATATAGGCCTATCACCCAAAGTGGGACTCGGACTAGCGTCCCGGCGATTACTGGGCCCGAACCGGGTGAGCCACGCGTCCTGCTCGAACTCGGTAACATCTTTACTGGATATGAAGGGCTCGGGAAACTTGTAAGTCGATTTTCTCGAGAATTTATGAATATGGCATCGAACGGCTCGGGGAAATTATTGTTCGAGGTCTGAACTTCACGTACCCGAAGCGGGAAAAATTACAAAAGTCCGATTGCCGTAGGGTCCCCTTGTTAGACAACAGAAATTTGAGCAAACTCCCAAAGAGAGACAACCAGGAAAGAAGTGGACGGAGGAGAGAAAGAGGAAGCATATTGTGTATATGAGAGGTTTTTGAGAAAAAGAAGAGAGTGCCAGAATAAAACATGAAAATTGATTGTGTTGTTACGTTCTCCTTATGGGGAATTTACGAATAAATAAATAATAATGTCATGTGGCCTAATGGGAGGCCGAGTGCATGTCTTGGGCGACCTGCGCATACTAATGAGGATGACGTGATGATTAAGATGTCACTTAAGCCCAGTCTCCGGGTCAAGGGAATTAACCCCAGGAGATTAAAATCTCGGATGTGACGCTCGGGATTCTGAATCCGTAACCCATCGGGCAATGGCTAAAGCCCTGCGCGGATGGGTATATAGTTTGCATGGCTGTGCGGATAGCTAATAAACCGCGGATAATGTTTGGAGTACATTTGCGGATAGGTTTTAGAATACAATCGAACTTGTTGAATATCATTACTAGGACCCGGATGTTTATGACATATCATATTTTTCCGTTTTGTTTTCTTTTCTTTCGTGACAAATGTAAGATGATGATTTAAGCTAATCTCATTCAAATTATGTCATTAAGCATAATTAACCCTCCGAACAGGAAAGGGTTACAATTCTGGCTGTGTAACATTCATTTTAAACATAGCACAGGACAGACACTGCCTAGGGGAACGACTTTCTCCTCAAATGTCTAAATATGTAGACTTAATATTTTTTCTAATTAAAAATATTATTGTATGCCAGTAGAATCGGATAACAAACATGCGGATGCGGGTAACAGCTGTGCGGATGCGGGTAACAGCTGTGTGGATGCGGGTAACAGCTGTGCGGATGCGGGTAACAGCTGTGCGGATGCGGGTAACAGCTGTGTGGATGCGGGTAACAGCTGTGCGGATGTGGGTAACAGCTGTGTGGATGCGGGTAACAGCTGTGTGGATGCGGGTAACAGCTGTGTGGATGCGGGTAACAGCTGTGCGGATGTGGGTAACAGCTGTGCGGATGTGGGTAACAGCTGTGTGGATGCGGGTAACAGCTGTGTGGATGCGGGTAACAGCTGTGCGGATGTGGGTAACAGCTGTGTGGATGCGGGTAACAGCTGTGTGGATGCGGGTAACAGCTGTGCGGATGCGGGTAACAGCTGTGTGGATGCGGGTAACAGCTGTGCGGATGCGGGTAACAGCTGTGCGGATGCGGGTAACAGCTGTGCGGATGCGGGTAACAGCTGTGTGGATGCGGGTAACAGCTGTGCGGATGCGGGTAACAGCTGTGTGGATGCGGGTAACAGCTGTGCGGATGTGGGTAACAGCTGTGTGGATGCGGGTAACAGCTGTGTGGATGCGGGTAACAGCTGTGCGGATGCGGGTAACAGCTGTGTGGATGCGGGTAACAGCTGTGCGGATGTGGGTAACAGCTGTGTGGATGCGGATAACAGCTGTGCGGATGCGGGTAACAGCTGTGTGGATGCGGGTAACAGCTGTGTGGATGCGGATAACAGCTGTGCGGATGTGGGTAACAGCTGTGCGGATGCGGGTAACAGCTGTGCGGATGCGGGTAACAGCTGTGCGGATGCGGGTAACAGCTGTGTGGATGCGGGTAACAGCTGTGCGGATGCGGGTAACAGCTGTGCGGAAGCGGGTAACAGCTGTGCGGATGCGGGTAACAGCTGTGCGGATGCGGGTAACAGCTGTGCGGATGCGGGTAACAGCTGTGCGGATGCGGGTAACAGCTGTGCGGATGCGGGTAACAGCTGTGCGGAAGCGGGTAACAGCTGTGCGGATGCGGGTAACAGCTGTGCGGAAGCGGGTAACAGCTGTGCGGATGCGGGTAACAGCTGTGCGGATGCGGGTAACAGCTGTGCGGATGCGGGTAACAGCTGTGCGGAAGCGGGTAACAGCTGTGCGGATGCGGGTAACAGCTGTGCGGAAGCGGGTAACAGCTGTGCGGATGCGGGTAACAGCTGTGCGGATGCGGGTAACAGCTGTGCGGATGCGGGTAACAGCTGTGCGGATGCGGGTAACAGCTGTGCGGATGCGGGTAAAAGCTGTGCGGATGCGGGTAACAGCTGTGCGGATGCGGGTAACAGCTGTGCGGAAGCGGGTAACAGCTGTGCGGATGCGGGTAACAGCTGTGCGGATGCGGGTAACAGCTGTGCGGATGCGGGTAACAGCTGTGCGGAAGCGGGTAACAGCTGTGCGGAAGCGGGTAACAGCTGTGCGGATGCGGGTAACAGCTGTGCGGATGCGGATAACGCTTTGTTTATCCGCGCAGGGCTCTAACTATGGCCTAGTGCGCTAGCCAATTAATTAATTAATTAATTAATGGTAATAAAATAATAATAATAATATCGTATGGCCTCGGATGCCGGGTGTAAGCTTTGTTATTTGACACCCAGATGGTAGCTTGCATGTTGAATTTCGTTGTTCCTTGAAGCACTATGAAAGTCAAGGAGGTTAGATATCTAAGCTTCTTGAACACTATAGCGCTTTCTAGTAGAGAAAATAGGAACTTTGTGTTGGCGGAAACTCCCGAGATTAATTTTGCCAATATGAACACGGCCTACTGAATTCAAATGGGCTCTTTGACATGCCAACATCGTATGATATAGGCTACGTGTCATAATTTTTGCCGCCTTTCAAAAATCACTTACCACGACCAGGAGCGAACCTGCAAGCTTGGGGTTAGTAGCCAGAGAAGTTAACCACTCTCCCACCGTGGCAAGCTTTAATTAATGGTAGTGTAAGCCTATTGGCTGCCACCTCTTGATGGATGTAGTATTTTAGCATTTGACCTCTAATAGCGCTGCCTTGGGTTTTTGTGGGTATCTACTCACATAACGTAACGGCGGTGCTTTTGAGGATCCGACCAGCCTTCGGGCTGACTACCTAACAGACAGACATATTCATAGGCTGGAACAAGATGATCGCTTGACGATCGAAACTGCTCATCCAAGTGTATTTATTACTCTATGTAAATGTTTTTCAGGATTAGAGAACCACCGATAACAATTGGGTACAATCATGTTGACCGACTGAAACACATTAAATTGTGATGGTAGGCCTACCTATTTTACGTGTCGATACAAAGAGAGCAGAATGGTTCCATGTTCACATACTGTACTCCTGTTGGGTAATAGTGTACGAAAGCTAAACAATTAGAACGTGTCCCACGTTCTTCATAAAGCGTGTAGCCAACGTAAGAAGAGAAAACCTCATCAACTGCTTTCCGACATTAAAACGAATCTACAGTGTAATTCACACTGTCAACATTTCACCGCGAGAACCTTTGAAATAGCCTACTGGTTTTTATAAGCTCTTACGAGATAAACATTCCTTTACAAATCAGATATTTTTCTAGGTTTGTGCCGTGTCTTGTGTGGGGTTTCGCCTAGGACACTAAGCTGGCTCATCAGCGGGCTCTTGGTGTCCCCTCCCGGACCCCCCCCCCCCCTTCACACACACACACAAGACACGGCACAAACCTAGAATAATTCCTGAGTTTTAATTCACTGGCCGTGAAAGCCAATATACCAAACATTCCTTTGATTGTTTAGAAATTGGAAGAAACCGTCAAATGGGACGAATAGAACCGTAGAAACGTGAAACGTACTGGGGAAAAACGTTTCTATAACCTGGCAACTCTATACTGTACTGTGGATGGCATTCTGTGTATCCACGCTAAACACGTGTCCGTCTGCCAAAGTGGACTCATCCCCGTCAATGAACTCGTTTGTACGGTACTTAAAGAGTCTTAAGACGATAACGAAAGAGACACCTGTATCTAATACCGGAAAACTCCGATGGCAGGTTTGTTGTTAATATCTGTATCAAGGACGACTTGCAAATCACGTCATCATGATGGAGGTCGGCTCGTCATTGGTTGGAAACTTGGGCGCGTCTCCCGGGGGCTCGGCTCCAACACAGTGCCAACAATCTGTCGGCAAACATAGTACTGGCACAAATCGGGCTAGATCCCACCATCTCTAGCAAACGATGAGGCACTTTGCATAGAGCGATCATTGCGGATCATATAGATAAAGCCCTACGCGGATGCGGATATCCACAAAATTGTTCGCCACGCGGATATAGTTTGCATGGCTGTGCGGATAGCGGATAAGCTGCGGATAATGTTTGGAGTAAATTTGCGGATAGTTTTTTATTTAGAATATAATCCGAACTTGTTGAATGTCTTTACTAGGACCCAGATCTTTATGACTAACATTTTTAGCCTACTTTTCACATTTTGCAAAAATGAGGAAAAAGTAGACTTATGAGATCGATCCGGGAAAATGTGTGTGTGTCTGTCTGTGTGTGCCCCCCCCCCCTATCAACTCCTAAACGGCTGCAGAAATCGAAACCAAATTTAGTATGAGTAAAGATGTATACCGGAATATCTCACGTCAATATTTGAAAATGATGTCAGTGTTACCAACTGTTGAAAAAACGCACTAGAAATTTGTGCCCCATGTTGGATATCTTGGAAGGTATGCATGGGAGCTATTCCAAAATTGGCACACATGTAGATAACACTATTTCAGTTTAATTTCCAGGAGGCCATACATGACAGTGTTGCCAAAATAATTTTCAGCCTTCTGATAGGTCCAATTTTTAAATGCCTATAACTTCTACACTATCAATTGGATTTCAGCCAAATTTTGTATGTAATATGTGTACATAAACAGATATGACTGAGCGTATTCTTAAGAGCCACGAGGGCTGCCAACTGTTAATAATTGCTGTCTCTATTCTTTTATCCAAATACCAATATATCAGAAAGTATGCAAGCCGACAGCTTTAAACTATGCACACGTATAGTACCTGACATTTTAGATTAATTTTGGAGTAACTTATATACTTCAGTTCTGCCAACATGATTCTATGCCTGCTGATAGGTCCAATTTTAAAATACATGTAACTTCTATACTAACAAATGTATTTCGTCCAAAATTGGCACAACAAGATATAATATTTCAGATTAGGCTATTTCTGACCAGCACATGCATGACATTGTTGCCAACATGCTTTTAAGCGTGCTGATAGATCCAAAGTCTAACTGCATGTAACGTCCATTGGACTTCAACCAATTTTTTTATTCTGTACCTTAAGAGATGGAACTAAGAATATATTCAGTCACCAGGGCTGCCAACTGTAATGCTCCATTAGGCTACATTATACCAGGTATATTTCGAACTAATTAGACATTTCCATATTACCAACTTAATGTCGTCATTATTCTAGATGGGTTCATATACTGGAGATTAATCATTGGCATGAATCTTAATTTTAAGAAAAGTAGGCTCTTTAGTTCGTCACGGAACTTCTTGTTTCTGTTGTGTTTTTCCATGACAAATGTAAGATGACAAGATAATCTCTATCAAATTATGTCTGAAAAGGGTTGCGATTCTGGCTGTATAACATTCATTTTAAACATAGCACATGACATGGCACACACAGCCTAGGGAACGACTTATTCCTCAAAAGTCTAAATATGTTGCTGTAATACTTTATGCTTTGTCTAATAAATTAAAATTATTATTATGTCAGCAGGCCGGCCCCGTGGTGTTGGGGTAGCGTGGCTGACACTCACCCGGAGGCCCCGGGTTCGATTCCCGGCTCCGTCCGAGATTTTAGAAACTGACGTGAGGGCCGGAATGGGGTGCACTCAGTCTCGTGAGGACAACTGAGTAGCTGTCTGACGGTGAGGTAGCGCCCCGATCACGAAAACCAAGATTAACGGCTGAGGGGACCCGATGCGCTGATCACGCGTCACCCCAATATATGTAGGCCAAATGGCTGGGCAGCGGTCGCTTGGTAGGCCTTTGCCCTTCACGGACTATAGTGCCAGAGGTTATTTATTATTATTATATTATGCCAGCGGATTCGGATAACAAACGTGCGGATGCGGGGTGGATCCGGATAACAGTCGAAAGGATGTGGGGCGGATACGGATAACAGTCGTGCGGATGTGGGGTTGATGCGGGGCTCTACATATAGGACAGGCGTTCTCAACCTGATGCTCGTGAACACAAGCTTCCCAGAGATCATTCTTCAATTCAAATGTTGTTGCACGAACCGGAATATTATCCACATTACAAGATTTGACAGTCAGAAATGTTATCAAATTGTGAAATAGTGTTCTTTAATCTACAGTAAAAATAATTTGGACATCCCTGTTTTATGAGTAATACTAAACATGCTGATTCCACTCGACTAACCTCACGTAAATGTATCATATCAGCATGAGTCGTGCACGCAGTTGCAGCATGCCTGGTGAGCAGTAGATCCCTATCTATTTCAGCGCTTCAGAGGAAGAGAGAGATAGGAAATGGAAAGAGAGGTGCATGCTTGTTGCATCATTATTATTATTATTATTATTATTATTATTATTATTATTATTATTATCATTTTATATTTTTTACATTCGAATTGAGCCACTATGGACTACGGAGTAACAATCAAAATCAATATTTCGTTCTAGATCGTCTGCCAGCTTTGATGTCCTGCCAGTATCTCTTGAGCCCATCGCTCAGCGCCTTCTTCCGATCTTCTGGAAGAGGTCCCCTTCGTCTTTTGGGTTCTGTACCTACCTTAAATCCCTGGTAATTTTTGATTAGGTGTCTGAATTCACACCTGTTAACGTAATTTTACAGTCTGGAATACCAATTTCTATAAGGTCTTTGTTACGTTCTTCGAACCATGCCAATTTTTTCCTCTTCGGTTTCACGAAATTCCAAATTTTCTTAGTTGGAAATTCTGAAAATGTAGCCTATCCATAGAACAACGACCTTTTCCTTTTTATTGTTGACGTGACTGGTTCTATCTTTCTATGTTACTCTTCGTTTGACTTCAAACGTAAGTGTCCGTTAACCCATCTGTTGCCTAAAATATTTCTCATTATTATTATTATTATTATTATTATTATCATTATTATCTCTACCTAGTATAAAACAAAGTCCCCGATTCTTGGATGTCACGGGTAATCTTGAGAACCACTGGATGGATTTTGATGCGGTTTTCACCATTCTGTGAAGGATATCTCGAGGAAGGTTTCTGTAGAAAATAATTTATTTATGATCAAAGGAAGCCAAGTAGTAACGATTTCAGTGAGAAAGTCGAAACAAACAACAACCTGGCATCCGTGCGCTTTTTATGCTTACGCTGGGCAAGCCGTTAAAAATACTATGAGTGTAAGAATCCGCATCAGCCCAGGGCTTTAAGCATAAGCTCTAGTTTAGGTGTGTGTCCGTACGTAAAGCCTTATTAACACATACAATATAACATGTATGCATCGTGTCGTCCATGACATTATGGATGCCGCCATTTTGTGTCTAGGGGAATTTTGCAGTGTAAATTGTAGCGATGTATACTGCTCCCAGACTACAATGGTAAATGAAAAGTGGTATGGAACCCTGCTTGTGATTGGCAGAATAAAGCGATTTCTCTGATAACCACCAGGTAGCTCTAGCGCAACACTTAAACACCAAGTCGGAAGTAGTTGGTTGGTTCCTTAGTTTAGGGGCTGCGACAACGCGGTCATGTAGCCCCGTGTACTTTGGGTGTGTGTAGAATCTATCTGATAACCAGTGTTAATTGTGATGGGCCAACGGCCTGGCCATGTTGGTCCCATAGGAACTCCGCAGTTAAGCAACATTGGGCGTGGTTGGAACTTGGATGGTATGCCAGTTTTGGTGGGACCACGTGCTGTTGGTGCACATTCGGAGGAGCGGAACGGACCTGACCAACTTCCGCCCGTAAACTCCTGGCTGAGGATAGCTTCTTCCAAGGCTTGGACCTGTCTTCGGGCAGAATACCCGTTACTTTAATTGTGATGGCTGTATTAGTGTATGTTATCTACTCGGCTGCTGAGTACTATGCACCCATCTGGTTGGAAAGTGTACATGTGAAGAAGGTAGACACAAATTTGAATGATACAATGCGTTGCATTACTGGTTCCATCAAATCAACTCCATGTCACTGGTTACCCATGCTGAGTCACATCCCTCCACCTCACTTAAGGAGGAAGCAAGCTCTACTAAGGGAAGCTAAGAAAATCTTTGCATCACCCTCTTTGCCATTGCACCAAGAATTCTGCCATCCATCACAGCAACGACTGCAATCTAGAAGACCAGTAAGTGTCACTGCGGGGCAACTCATTGATGCTGGCTTTGACCTAATTGAAAGCTGGAAGCATGACTGGTCAACTAAAACATTGGGAACATGTGCCCACCATCTCGATCCCAGAAAGAAACCAAACGGCTTTGACTTACCGAGGAACTTCTAGTGCCGCATCAACAGGCCGAGAACTGGAGATGGTTGCTGCAATTCAGGTACAAGTGGGGCTGGATCAGCTCACCAATGTGTGAGTGTAACCTGGAAGAACAGACGTTCGAACATCTGGTCCAACGCTGTCCTCTTTATTCGTACCCTGGCATTCCTGACGATATGTTCGCTCCCACACCCGATTTAACCGAATGGTTGAGAAGGATGGACTTTAATGTTTGATTATACCTTGTTATGTATAATTGTATATTGTATAAATTACCATACGATTAAATAAATAAATAAATAAATAAATAAATAAATCTGTTTTTAATTCAAGTAAGGACTGCAAACATTCGATTTTCAAGTAGTTCCAAATTTTGCTACCAAACATCACCGTCAACGACCAACTAGTTCTGAACGTTGTTACTAGATGTCACTGCAGTCGGCTTCTGGTGACGAACGTTGGGACCTAATAGCGTTAGTCAAATATAACCTATAGTTTAGCTTCACACTAGTGTAATTAGTGGAATGTTCTTTATCATGCCATAAATCTATGACATGGGACCGCCGGCTTTACTTCCCCAAACTTAAGTAGTAATAACATTCGTGGTAGTAGTAGTAGTTGTTAGTTATTGACTGGCTGCATGGTGCAGCGGTAACGTTCTCGCCTGCTGTTTCCAAGGTTGCAGGATTGACTTCTGGTGCAGTCAGTTGGCATTTGATGGTGCGCAAATGTGAAGGAGCCGTGTCAGTACATTTGCTGGCACGTTAAGGATCCCCTTCGGGGCAAACATTCTGGCACCCCGGCGTCTCTAAAAGCCTGAATAGTTAACATGGACGTAAACCCAATAACATTATTAGTTAGTTATTGTTTTAAGGGTCGGAACAGCGAAGTCATCTGCCCCTTAGTATTAGTCTAGTAGTAGTATTCTAGTGGTGATTATTTTCATGTTTATCCTAACCATTAGGGGGAAAACAAGCACGATTCCTAATAGTACAGTACAGCTGGAATGGTTTTGTTCCAAAAACTGTGCTATGGTTGGCTTTTTGTAGATCGTTAGAAAAGCACAAAAAAGCTTAACTCTGAATTTTAGAATAATTTGCACGATCATTTTGTCCGTCTCATTGAGGTCATGTCATACGTTTTGAAATGCAGAAGCTAGGTGGCGCCAAAGTTTCCAAAAAAAGAGTTTTTTCACTTTTTGTCATAGAAAAAAATGTTTTGTTCACAAAAAAGTGAACCAGAAATTTGTTCCTCTCAAAATTGTCTAAAACATTTATTGAAACAATTTTTTCCTCCGCCTTACCGTTCCAAAGTTATAGTCTGCCGAAGTGTGAAAATTGTACTATTCTGATGGCACAAAGGTTAATATGTGTACAGTTATGATTGATAGGTTGCGATTGAAATAGATATGATTGTTTGAGCTAATTAACAAACACAGCCCGCGTCCTGTTTGACCGAGCCTTAGGCAGCTGTCCGACACCGGTCCCTGTTTAAATTATGCCACCGCTCTCTCCGCAGTAACAATAGTAGCCTTGACTACCCAGCGTTGCATTTGCTGCGCTATAACTTTGGAACGGTAAGTCGGAGTAAACAAACGTTTAAATAAATGTTGCAGACAATTTTGAGAGGAACAAATTTCTGATTCACTCTTTTATGAAAAAACTATTTTTTCTAGGACAAAAAGAGAAAAAACACTTTATTGGAAACTTTGGCACCACCTAGCTTCTGCATTTCAAAACGTATGACATGACCTCAATGAGACGGACAAAATGATCGTGCAAATTATTCTAAAATTCAAAGTTAAGCTTTTTTTTGTGCTTTTCTAACGATTTACAAAAAGCCAAACATAGCACAGTTTTTGGAACAAAAGTTTTTTTTTCTGTGCAGCTGTCCTGTACTATAAGTGTTGTTTAGCAGTGACATACATTCTACTGATTTACCTTGTACCATATGAAGAATTTGGGGCAAGTACAGCAGAGTGCTGCTGCAAGTGTTTCCAAGGCTTTTCTAGAATACGACGTAAATGTCCTCTTGTCGGAGGTCAGATGCAAATAAAGGTAGGAAGGTTCACTATTTAGAGGATACCAGACATAGTGCCAAGAATGTAGAGTGGGCCTCGATAGTGCAAGGTCCAGGGATCACGACGCATTTAATAATGTCACTCATTTCCGTAATGAATGGGGCGTTTTCTATTTATCTTCAACCCTGCAAAGTAACCGTGAGAATTAAGTCTCACAGCACGACTGCACCGCTACACAGTGATCAGGATCTGATGATGGCCGCTTGAGCGTCGAAACCCGTAATCCTAAATTGCCTCAATATTTGTGATAATCTAATTAATACATAGACTATATTTTTTTCCAGGAGTGTAGTTACATATTTATATCTTGTACCCCGCCCATTCATTGGGCACAAACGTGTTGACTGACTTCTTCTTCTTCTTCTTCTTTGGATGCATATCCATTAATGGTGCATCATTTGCTTATGAACTGCGATGTGGAATAATTTATCGATGCTGGGTAATCCTGTCCACTGTCTTATGTTATCCACCCAGGAAATCCTTCTTCAGCCCCTTTCTCTTTGACCTTCGATCTTTCCTTCCAGTATCTATTTGAGAAGTCGATATCTGGTGTTCCGCAAGGTATGCCACTGGAATGCAGTTTTTCGTATTTTAAAGGTGCATTATAAGTTTCGTTGTCTGTTCATTCTATGCAGTACTTCAATCCCTCCCTATATTATTCTGCTAAGGTCCCATTCCAGTTTTGTACCGAAAATAAGGTCCCATTAACACCAACCTACACATATGGGGTACCTACAGGTTCAGCATAACCCAATGCGTAAGCGAAACGCACTCGCCTACTCTTTAAATGCCTCACAATTAAATAAATACCTTAAAACATGTATATTTACAATGAAATAATGAAAGAATGCAACACGGTAACCATGGTAACAGAATCTCACAGGTCCATCTATTTCTGTAAGACGCAATGCAATTCCAATTATTACATTACTGTGAAAGTTTCCAGACGGTTATAAGGTTATCACTGAACCAAATTAAGCTGTAAAATTCATCAATACATACAGTATAATGCGCTTAAGGGGTCAAGAGGCACTCTAGATTTTTTCACGCAATTTTCACGTGTGAGTGTGGTACGAAAGGTCTTTTTCACCCGACTATTACATTTAAAGGCCCTTAAATTAACAGTGTCTGTTCGCTCTGATATACCTATGAAGGAATGACAAGCCCCTAACCACTGTACCAGTAGCTGAATTGATAAAGTCTGATCATTCATACCAAGGATAAATCAGTCATAGCATTCATGATTGAGATTTTGCTAAGTGTACTCTCTACAAATAGAATATTCGCGGGCGAAGTCGTGACGGGTAATGCTAGTGTTAGTTATTCGTGCAGTCCATGGTATCTTCAGCATTCTGCGGTAAATCCACATTTCAAAGGCCTCTATCTTCTTTGTTGTTGCCGCATTTATTGTCCATCCTTCAGACCCATGTAGAAATACACACCAAATGTAACAGCTTACAAACCGAAGTCTAAGGGTTGGATTTAAGTCCGTTCTTGTGAGGATTTTCTTGAATTTCACAAAAGCATTACGGGCATTCTCTGTTCGACATTTTATCTCCATATCTGATGTCCAATCCTCACATAGCCATGTTCCACGGTATTTGAATTTATCTACTCTTTGTAATGAGGAGCCATTAAATTGGAGATGTGCATTTCTAAAAGAGTCAGGCTGACGTGTGACAATCATGACTGACTCAAGAGCTACAAATTAACAATTTTGTATTGGCAACACTGAAAAAGTATGGCTTCAAATCTATACATTTCGTTCTTCTTCTCACCGAGACATACAGTACAGTGTTCTGGAAGAAATTACCCTTACATTCATACTTCATAATTATATCCTTCTACATCTCAATACGACCAATTAAAACAGACACAATAATCGTCATACCTGACAGCTCGTTTTGCAGTGCTATGACCTAGTTCCAAAAATATCATATCCAATACACACCGCGCATGTGGATCAATAGTCCAAAGAGTTCTCCTCAAAATGACACTGATTATACAGGTTCATTTACACTACTCATTTGTTTAATAATACGTATTTATTAAGAACAAAATCTGGTTAATGAAATGCACTTCGACATGTGTACACTAGACAAACACAGCCATCGTTCGGTTCATGGCATCTTGTGTTTGCACAAATCTCAAAATGAGATCCATGAGCAGCGAAGTTCAGGTCTGTGCAAACTCCAAGTTCCTTTATTTGATAATAATATTATTAATAACAATAATCAAAGTCAACCCCTGGCACAATACCCCCCATGACGGGCTAAGGCCGACCAAGCGACCGCTGCCCAGCCATTTGGCCTGCAGATATTGGGGTGACGCGTGATCAGCGCGTCGGATCCCCTCGGCCGTTAATCTTGGTTTTCGTGATCGGGGCGCTGTCTCACTGTCAGACAGCTACTCAACTGTCCTCACGAGGCTGAGTGCGCCCCGTTCCAACCCTCACGTCAGTTTTAAAATCCCTGACGGAGCCGGGGATCGAACCCGGGGCCTCGGGGTGAAATAAGAATAATTTAATAATAATAATATCGTATGGCCTCGGGTTCCAAGGTGCAAGCTTTGTAATTAGCGCCCAGAGGGCAGCTTGCATGTCGAGTTTTGTCGTTCCTTGAAGCACTATGAAAGTCAAGGAGGTTAGATATCTAAGCTCCTTGACACTGTAGCGCTTTCTAGTAGAGAAAGGAGGAACTTTTGTGTTGGTGGAAAATTCCGAGATTAATTTTGCCATTATGAACACGGACTACTGAATTCAAATGGGTTCTTTAACATGCCAACATCGTATGACATGCGTGTCGTGATTTTTGTCGCCTTTCAAACATCACTTACCACGGCCAGGAGCGAAACTGCAAGCTTGGGGTTAGTAGTCCGACACGATAACCACTCACCCACCGTGGCAAGAACAAACAAGATTATTTTGTTGCATAGTCTACAACCTCCCTCCCCGAATATTTGAAAGTCGTCTGTTCATAAAAAACGCGACGTAGTCTATCCTTAACTAAAAGATGAGTGATGCGATGTTTCACTAAATGAATGATTGAGAAACTAGGGCTCGGCTGAACACTAGAACGAGCCCCCAGCACCATACCAGCCAGCCAAGAGATGTTGAAGGCAAGCGAGCTTGTAGAACTTAAGACGGGTCGTGACGTCGGGCTAACGCCCTAACCTGTTTGTGAGCGGGACAGTCAGATCAGATAGCCGCAGAGAATGGAAAATACCGTCTGCAAACATCAATGATGTACTTTAGTTCCATTAAGGAAATACAAGCAAACAGGGGGCCGAAGACGGCACCAGTTTAACTACTCTCTTTGACAGAGCTTTGGAGATTAATTTCTTCAGAAATATCTTTATGAAAACAATAACATTCTGAGAAAAACAGACGATACAGTTTAGTTTGTAAATCCACATGAGATTAAGCGTCAAACTTTTGTTTACTAAGACAACACTGAACAAGATGTTCAGCAAAGAACATATAGCCTACTTTCTCCTAAATGCATGGGTATTGTTATAACACTTTATCCTATTCAAGGAGTATAATTGAATGTTGGTTGTAGTAGCTTGTTGAAATACAACGTGCTATATGGATATTAAACATGAATATGAGGTGCCCTTTGCTAGTGCTACCTCTTAAAAAAAACATTCAATTCGGATTCACCGTGTTTGAATTGATATGGGGAATCGATTTGCACACATACATGGCCGCTACCTGCAAACTATTGGGCTTATGACCTTGTAGTTCAGTGAAAAGATGCTTCCCACAAAAAGGTATGTTGTTGAAAAATTTGGTAGAGATCAAATGATTAGGTTGGTCGTAATTTGATTTAAGCTTTTAACATTTGTGTGGCCTCCATTACGTTTCCGTAAAGATGGCGTCGATATAAAACATGACACAGAGGTGTACCTTGCTAGTGCCTCTGTACCAAATTTCCTTCAATTCGTTTTCACCGTGTTTGAATAGATAGGGGAATTCGATTTGCACACATACATGGCCGCCATCCGCAAATTATTGGGCTGATGACCTTGTAGTTCGGTCAAAGGATTCTTCGTACATAAAGGTATCATGTTGGAAAATGTGGTAGAGATCAGATGATTAGGTTGGACGTAATTTGATTTAATCTTTTAACATTTGGATGGCCACCATTACGTTTCCGTCAAGATGGCAGATGCTAGTGCTACCTCTGTACCAAATTTCGTTCAATACGGTTTCACCGTGTTTGAATAGATAGGAAGAATCCATTTGCAAACAAACATGGCCGCCATCCTCACATTATTGGGTTTATGACCTTGTAGTTTGGTCAAAAGATTTTTCATACATAAAGGTATAACATTGCAAAAATTGGTAGAGATCAGATGATTAGGTTGGTCCTAATTTGATTTAAGCTTTTACCATTTGGGTGGCCGCCATTATGTTCACGTCAAGATGGCGGCGATATAAAACATGACACTGAGGTGCCCTTTGCTAGTGCTACCTCTGTACCAAATTTCGTTCAATTCCATTTCACCGTGTTTGAATAGACAGGAAGAATCCATTTGCACACAAACATGGCCGCCATCCTCATGGGTTTATGACCTTGTAGTTTGGTCAAAATATTTTTCATACATAAAGGTATAACGTTGCAAAAATTGGTAGAGATCAGATGATTAGGTTGGTCCTAATTTGATTTAAGCTTTTAACATTTGGGTGGCCGCCATTACGTTTCCGTCTAGATGGCGGCGATATAAAACATGACACTGAGGTGTCCTTTGCTAGTGCTACCTCTGTACTGAATTTCGTTCAATTCGGTTTCACCGTGTTCGAATTGATAAGGGGGGGGGGGGGGGACAGACATTCAGAGTACACACATTCATACACACACACACACACACACACACACACAGACTTACACACAACTTTTCGCCCTGTGTTGATCTCATAAGTCTACTTTCATTTTTTGCACAACCGGGTGAGTTAGCCGAGGTCGTTACGGCATGACTGCTGGGAGTTGCTCACATCCGGGAGGTGAGGAGGTTCGAATCCCCCCGCCGGCAACCTTGTAGATGGTCTTCTGTGGTTTCCCATCTTCCTTCCAGGCAAATGCCGGGGTTGGTCACTAACTATAGGCCACAGCCGCTACCTTCCAACTCCCTGTCCTTACATGCAAACTTCCTCCCCAGACAACACTCCACACGCGACAGTACTTGTAGCTCACCCATTGGGTGTCTGCCTCGAAGCAGCTACCAAACTGGCGAGCCGAACATGTCCTCGGACACTCCCGGCACTAAAAGCCGTTCGAAAAATATAATTGCAAAAATCAAAAGTAGGCTTTAAATGGCTTCAAACACCATAATGTGACAATTGGTTTGAAATGAAATGAGCCAAGTAACAAGAAAGAAGACACTTAATCCTTTCAATGTAAGACAATTTTTCACCGCAATGATTAAAATATCGATTTTTATTCCCTGATTTCCCCCTTAAAAGGAATACCTCCTCAAAGTTGTTTCAGCATGAAAATACCTTCCGGAATTTGCACGTTATTTTTCCTTTCCTCGAAATTTAATTTTCGTACAACTCTCTCGTAAGTCTCATATTTGCGATTAAGTTTGTAGAATTTGACCATCGTCCAAGTGAATTTGGTGACAAAATATCCTCACAGATCTCTTTTGGGCAATCGGAAGATTCATGTACGCGATGTTCGCTTGTGAGCCATAGTGAACCCAGCTGATTGCAGCAGTTTCGAGTTGGCCAGATGGGATGTGAACAGCTCGGAGGTGGGTCGATACGAGCACTGCAGTAACACGAACTAACCACCGCAATGTGATACTGCACTCCCTCCCTGACTCGCTCACTCAATAATACAGATGACATCAACTCATTGTGTAGTTTTTTGAGTTTGGGCCATTTAGGCGATCTACTCTGCTATTTCGATCTTCCATTTAGCACTGCCGTTAGGCAGTGATATCTGAACTAGACTTACCTTGTAAGTTGAATTTAAAGGTCATTTTAGGTTTGAAACTTATTTTGTAAGTTGAATGTGAAGGTCCTTTTCGTTTTACTAAAACGAGCAAAAGTCTTATCTTGTAAGTTGAATTTAAAGGTCCTTTTTGTTTTACTAAAACGAGCAAAAGTCTTATCTTGTAAGTTGAATTTAAAGGTCAGTTTTGGTTTACTTATAAAATTAGCAGGAGCTTTACCTTGTAAGTTGAATTTAAAGGCCAGTTTTGGTTTACTTATAAAATTAGCAGGAGCCTTACCTTGTAAGTTGAATTTAAAGGCCATTTTTGGTGTACTTATAAAATTAAGAGAAGTTTTACATTGTTCAAAGAATACTTCTATTCAAGCTTCAAAAAATATTTTTCATGAAAAATAATGTAGGAAATTCATCAATTGTTCGTACATTACTTGTGCTTTTCTTTTTGGCCTCCGAAGTGCCTCAGAAAACGGTAGCGTTATATATTTTTTATAGTAAATGTTGTCCCTGAGTAGATCTTTGACTTTGAGGGGGGTCGATGCGATGATTACGCGTCTTTACATAGGGGGAAAGGGGGAAACGAACATAAAGGGATTACGTAATATGTGGAGGGCCCCTATGGCTGAGATTTAATTAATTTTGTCTCATGATCACCAAATGTGAGACATCTTTTACTAGCCAATATTGTACGTCTCTGAGCACACCGGATTTTTCCTGCCCTTCTAAAATTATATTTCCTGGGACGGAAATCGAACCCACGATCTTAGTTTCATGATCCCTGAAGGAATCTGGCAAACAAATGGCATATGTCGAAAATAATCATGTCCATAGTCACACCATTATGTGCAACCTTTAGTTAGTTATTGGTGTTTAACCTACGAGGTCATCTGCCCCTCTGTGTAAACTTTACCACACATATTCCCGTTTCTACAGGGCTGGGGATGACGTGAGACTAATTTATATGTAACGAATGGTTTTTACGGCCGGATGAGATGAGTTAATTAGATGTGTGTTGTTGTTGTTGTTGTTGATCCAACCGGGCCTTTGTGACATCGGGGTCATGTAGCCCTGCGTACTTGGCTGTGTGTATTTGTAATTTAGGTAAGGGCTTGATTATGAGGCAGCCGTGGCGTTAATTTAGGTACCATCCCGGCATTTGCCTGGAGTAGAAGTGGGGAAACCATGGGAAACCACTTCTAGGATGGGTGAGATGGGAATCGAAGCCACATATTCTCAGTTCTGCCACACGAGGTTGAGTGTATCCCATTCCAGCCCTTAGACAACAATTAGATTTCTTGATAGAGCCGGGAATCCAACCCGTGGCTGCCCGGTGACAGCCAAGAATGCTAGGCACTAGGCCACGAGGTGAACGTGTCAATTATGCATTAAGATGAATGAGACTGTTGGAAGGAATCTGTCATGGCTAGAAGGTACCGTCCCGGAAAACCATTTCAAGGACGGCCGACAGAGGGGTTTGAACTCGTTGCGAGATAATATGACCACACAGCCTTGTACCTAATCACTGGTAGTTACTGCGGTTAAGCTAGTTCAGTCAAAGTGAAAACAAAAAACAAAAATAGGGAAAATCTTGGACATTTAACACGAATGGATGATTCACGTCTGAATAAGAAAATATTTCTTATTATCAATGAGAACCGACAAACCAAAATTCGCTGGCTAGTAGATACACAAATGGACCTTACTGAAGTCGGCATTGATCCAATGGCTACAACAAGAACTACATACAGACAAAAGATCAACACCCACAAATTTGCACCCAAGAATCTATCCGAGAAAAGCTTGAACCTCCAAAACTCATGGACACAAGAAAGACGGCAGGCCCAGAGTGAAAGAATAAAGAAATGTTGGGCGAATAAGAAGTTCAAAAAGATGAATTCCAGTGCTATTTAATGGTTCCACGTGCTGCTTAGGGGGATGAACGAATATAATAATAACAATTAGCGAAAATCTGAAATTTTGTAAATGATTACACAGGTCTACACGATTTTTGCTCTCTTTGTTTTGACTCTAATGTTACATGTACATTGTTCATCTGAATTCAGAAGTACCATTACTTTTATCTTATCACATACCATTTTTAGCCTACTTTCGATTTTTGCAAAAAATGAAAGTAGACTTATGAGATCTACACAGGGCGAAATGTCTGTCTCTGTGTGTGTGTTTGTATGTGTACTCTGAATGTCTGTCCCCCCTATCAATTAGAACACGGTGAAACCGAATTGAACGAAAATTGGTACAGAGGTAGCACTTGCAAAGGGCACCTCAGTGTCATGTTTTATATTGCCGCCATCTTGACGAAAACGTAATGGCAGCTACCCAAATGTTAAAAGCTTAAATCAAATTACGACCAACTTACTCATCTGATCGTTACCAAATTTTGCAACATTATACCTTTATGTACGAAGAATCTTTTTATCGAACTACAAGGTCAACAGCCCAATATTTTGCGGATGGCGGCCATGTATGTGTGCAAATTGATTCCCCCTATCAATTCAAACACGGCGAAACCGAATTTAACGAAATTTGGTACAGAGGTAGTACTAGCAAAGAAAACCTCAGTGTCATGTTTTATATTGCCGCCATCTTGACGAAAACGTAATGGCGGCCACCCAAATGGTAAAAGCTTAAATCAAATTACGACAAACCTTATCATCTGATCTCTACCAAATTTTGTAACAATATATCTTTATGTGGGAAACATATTTTGACCAAACTACAAGATCGTCAGCCCAATAGTTTGCAGATGGCGGCCATATATGTGTGCAAATTGATTCGCCATAACAATTCAAACACGGTGAAATCGAATTGAATGATATTCTTTTTTACAGAGGTAGCACTAGCAAAGGGCACCTCATATTCATGATTAATATCCGTATAACACGTTGTATTTCAACAAGCTACTACAACCAACATTCAATTATACTCCTAGAAAAGGACAAAGAGTTATAACAATACCCACGCATTTAGGAGAAAGTAGGCTATATGTTCTTTACTGAACATCTTGTTTATAATTGCAGTAGTTTTGATTAACAAGATATTGCAAAATTTCACAGTATCTTTACTGTTGGCTTATCCTACAAGGGTGAACAAGAGAATAAGCAGTATGAGAAGCTTTGTATCCATGCGGCAACGGTTCTATTGACTTAATCATACAAGTGAACACAAACTAGTTTCCTCTTTGATACGATATGTCTTAAGTTAATGTGTTTATTATTTTATGTACTAAACTCTGCCTGCTATAAAGAAACAATACAATGCGTATTTTCAAGTTCACGCGTCTTGTAATGATTTCTTTAATATGTAGATTTTCTTTAAACGTGATGTGATACAGGATCATAGAAGAAATTTACGTAATCCATACACTTTGGACTACAAAATCAGTTATTGAATCCAAAAAAGGTCTACAAAAAATTTATTTTGTAGACCTGTGTTATCAGAGTTTATGATTTTAAGTACCTGGGCGTTATTTTTATAGAGGATGCATCATATCAGGCAGAGATTAAAGCGAGGATCTTAGCCGAAAACCGCTCCTACTACAGTCTCAGTCACCTTCTTAGGACCCGCAGCCCATCGAGAAAGTTCAAACTCCAACTTTACAGAACACTAATACATCCCGTAGTGCTGCATGGAAGCGAGACCTGGAGTACTTGGAAAAACTATTTGAATAATCTCCTTGTTTTTGAGCGGAACGTTTTGGGGAAGATCTTTGGTCCCGTTCAAGATGAGGACACTGGTAATTAGCGTATACGGTACAATCGAAAGCTGGATGCCATGTATAAGACCCCAAACATCGTAGGACTAATGGGAAGCAAACGTCTGGCACGGGCATGCCATGACACTAGGATGGACACATGCTGATGGCCTCTGAAACTGCTCAATTTTGTTCCTCATGCAAGAAGACCACAGGGTACGCCAAGGAAAAGATGGAAGGACGAATTCCGTGAAAACCTGCGACAGACTGGAATAGAGGAGACAGGTTACAGAGAGCAGCGAACAGAATCCAGTAGAGTAGAAACCTTGTAGCAGCGCGCGGTCCCGTGGACCGAATCGCGTAAAGTAGTGTGTTATCACTCAGTTACCTGTATAAGTATATTTTACCAATAATTTCCCCGAAACTTCCCCCTGAGACAGCTACCTTCCCTCGAACTTCTCATTCACAAACTTCTACAAATACAATAAAGGGGCAGATGACCTCACTGTTCCGTCCCTTAAAACAACAATCATCATCACACTTATTCTACCCATACAATGACGAATAGCTGTAGGCAGGGGCAGTTCCTGACTAAATTTTAGGGTGGGTGAGATGACATTATTGTTATTTCATATTAAATATTGTTTTATATTTGTCATTCATTGTTCATAATGTTTCCTTTATCATAATTCCACACAACACAGCACAACATTTAAAACAAGTTTTGATAAATAGTTCATGCATTTAAAACTTAACTCATCTATGAACATATATTCTCCTCTCCTGTGCTTGGACGAATCAACCTTTTCTATCAGTTTGGTTGATTGATGGGGTCATAAATTAAATTACTAACTCTGTGTTCAGAGAGGAAAATGGGTTTGTTAATAAAAATTCAACTTCATTCATTTTCCTATATCACACATATCAGCTTATTAAATAACTACTGTACGCACCTTACCACAAAAGTTAAAATCACATTGTTGTTGTTTGAGTCTTCAGTCTTTTGACTGGTTTGATGCATCTCTCCATGCCTCCCTATCCAGAGCTAATCGTTTCATCTCTACATAGCTACCACACCCTACATCCGAGGCAATCTGTTAAGAAATTCTAACCTTGGTCTACCCCTACAGTTCTTGTCCTCGACCCTTCCTTCCATAACTAAGCTTGCTATTCCTGGGTGTCTTAATAAGTGTCCTACCAACCTATCTCTTTTCTTCATTCGCAGTCGCCAGAAACATCTCTCCTCTCCCACTCGTTTAAATACATCTCGTTTGTAACCCTATGTACCGATCTGATCTTCATCATTCTCCTGTAACACCACATTTCGAACGCTTCAATTCTCCTCTTCCATAGAGTGCCACGCTGCAGACAAAGGATTTCAAAAATTACTTCCTAATACCTAAATCTATATTCGTTGTCAACAGATTCCTTTTCTGTAGAAATGCTTTCCTTGCCTGAGCCAACCTACTTTTTATATCATCTTTGCTTCGTCCATCACTGGTTGTTTTGCTTCCTAAGTAACAGAAGTTTCCTACAGTTATATATAAACTTCATTCACAGAACTCACTAACACACTTGTAATGTATTTGGAACACCGGACAACTGAAATTGTATAAATATATTTTTGTGTAAAATCAGCAAGCTGTGAAAAATGGCTAAGTACCTGTTTAAGGGCGTGGTGTGCACACATCTCCTGTAATCCGGTTTGACCTTCAAACAGAAGCAGAAGCAGGAAGTGAAATTGAGAGATCAATTTCGCTCCAACGCAACATTATGATATGGGTCAATTCTCCAGGCCCTTCAAGTGAAAGAAAATCCTTCCATAGAACAGCAGAAGAATTCGCGTGAAAAATTATGTCTTAAATTGAAAGGATTTAGTGTCTTCTTTGTTGTAATTTTCGAAGTGAAATGTCATGTCCTGTGGTTCGGATTCCACGTTAAAAAAAAGTATGTCCCGTGTCTCATAATTACAAGATCCACGGTCACGTAAAACTATAATCTTCCTTCCCTGTCTTTCTTGTAATTAAGTTATTTCGTTCATTTCAAACTAATTGTCACTTAAAAATGCGTGCAAGGAAGTGAGTGCTTTGCCCACCGTTTTCTCACCCGGCCCTTCACTCCATATACTTTACATGGAAGGTTCGATAGAGCGGCCCTCGCTATTACAATACTCCGTACGAATCAGTCAGGAACTTAAGCTAAGGATGAGTAATGCATACTGGATTATTTTTAGAGATTCCAGAAGGGAAAATCATTTATTAGGTATTCATCGACCCTTCCATTAGTCATTTTCAAGAAAATTTTCGATTTTTTTCTTATTGTTCCTCTCTAAGTTTCCAGAAATATATAGTTTATACTAGTTTTATTGTTGTTATGCTCATTTATATTCTCGTATATTCACTTTAATGATCGGTGTGCACGCTTTTCAGCAGCTGTCACTTTTACGCATAGGTGCAGCAGATAAAGCACACATTAAGAAACAGTCTACTCCAGAACTAAAACAATGTAGGAGATACTCACCGGTCGGGGAATGCAGAAGATTGACCTAAAATCCAAAGAAATTGCAGTTTTTATGAGTTGAAAAGTAAGACTCTTTACTCTAAACGTGTACCTCAACTTTAAGTTACGATTTCTCTCACTTCATTTTTTACAATATTTGTCTTGACTTGGGCAGTTAAAATTTCCACTTAGAATGCAGATATTAGTTTCATTTAAAAACTAAAATATAGACAAATAATGCAGCTATGTTGTAAAGCAGAATGAAGCAGTTAAATTGAAATTAAGGGTCGCGCCCCCCAACAATTAATTTATTATTTCAATCAAAATAACGTAATTGTAAAACAAAGCTAATATATTTGCCTCAATCAATGATGCAAAAACGATTCTGCTATACAACATTCTGCACATGCAGCAGATCAATATGCAACAACAATGACTCAATTAAGTTGAAAAAGAGCGAAGATATCGAGTTCTAAAAATGCTCGTTATTTTTTTGATTAATCTTTGAAAAAGACCCTTCAAATGTATTTAATTTTTCTTTTTTGGCAAAATTCCACTAGTTTCTATCTTGGAATCAATGATTTCAATTTCGAGAAAATAAGATAACTTGTAATGAAATGTCTTTAGTAGTGTCTATGAGTACCTTTGCGGAATATAGGTAATATAATATTTCAAGACAATAATTAAATAAATTTTGTGCAACACGGCCAAACGGCCCTTAATGACGCACTGCCCCTGGCTTGCCCTATTATACTCCTTATATTACGCCCCACAAACCTGTTTCTTATCAATTTTATGCTAGTGTGAATATTTTTATCTTCATTTTCAGGGAATAACAGCCATTAAAATTTGGGACGATAATGACAGTCATTATGGTAATGATTGTTATTTTAAGACAGGCGTTCTGAACATTTTAGAGACTATGAGCACCACCCTCACGCCATACCAAGTACATGAGCACCATTAAACCGAAATAATAATAATAATGACTAGCATTACCCGTCGCGGCTTCGCCCGCGAATATTCTAGTTGCAAAGAGTACACTTAGCAAAATCTCAATCATGAATGCTATGACTGATTTATCCTCGGTATGAATAATCAGACTTTATCAAATCAGCTACTGGTGCATTGGTTAGGGGTTTGTCATTCCTTCATAGGTATACCAGAGCGAAGTTAGTTTTCTGGGAATATCACAGACACTGTTAATTTAAGGGCCTTTAAATGTGGTTTTCGGGGATCCTTTATAGTCGGGTGAAAAAGACCTTTCGTACCACATTCACACGTGAAAATTGCGTGAAAAAAATCTAGAGTGTCCCTTGACCCCCTTAAGCGCAATATACTGTATGTATTGATGAATTTTACAGCTTAATTTGGTTCAGTGATAACCTTATAACCGTCTGGAAACTTTCACAGTAATGTAATAATTGGAATTGCATTGCGTCTTACAGAGATTCCGTTACCATGGTTACCGTGTTGCATTCTTTCATTATTTCATTGTAAATATAAATGTATTAAGGTATTTATTTAATTGTGAGGCATTTAAAGAGTAAGTGAGTATGTTTCGCTTACGCATTGGGTTATGCTCAACCAGTAGGTACCCCATATGTGTTAATGGGACCTTATTTTCGGTACAAAACTGAAATGGGACCTTAGCAGAATAATATAGGGAGGTATAATAATGTAACAAGCATGTGCATCTCTTTCCATCTCGCTCCTCCTCAAAAGTGCTGATCGCTTGGGATTCACCGCTCACCAGGCATGCTGCAACTCCTTGCATAAAATAATGATAATGATGGCCTCTGGAGAGGCCGAGTGCAGGTCTTTCGAGTTGACGCCCGTGGGCGACCTGCGCCTCTTAACGAGGATGAAGTGAGGGTTAAGACGACACATACACCCAGTCCCCGAGCCAAGGGAATTAACCCCAGGAGATTAAAATCCCTGATGGCCCGGGTCACTTCGGGCCAAAGGCGAGCGCGTTAACCATTTAGTCACGGAACCGGACAACTGCTTGCATGACTCATACATTTTAGTGTGGACAGTCGAGCAACTTTCATGTTACTCATAAAACGGGGATAGGGGTATCCCAATTATTTTACTGTAGATTAAAAATTCTGTTTCACAAAATGATTAAAAATAATTAAGAGCGTTAAAAATACCTCAGTATGCCTTCCTTCAGTGGTCCCACATCATAGATTTATGGCATGATAAAGAACCTTCCACTAACTACACTTGTGTGAAGTCAAATTTGTAGGTTATGTTTGATTAATGCTTCTAAGTTCCAACGTTCATCACCGGGCGCTGGTTGCGATGACATCTAGTAGTAGCGAAATTCACAGCTAGGTATCGTGGACGGTAGCATTTGGTAGCAAAAGCAGGAACTACTTGAACAAATTAATCGCCTGCAGTCCTTCTACGTGAATCACAGATAACACACACTAATACAGCCATCACAATTAACACCGGCTATCAGACAGATTCTACACACATCCAAAGTACACGGGGCTACATGACCACGTTGTCGCAGCCCCTAAACTAAGGAACCAACCAACAATTAACACTGGTTATCAGGCAGATTCTACACACTCCCAAAGTACACGGGGCAACATGACCGCGTTGTCGCAGCCCCTAAACTGAGGAACCGACCAACCAACAATTAACACTGGTTATCAGACAGATTCTACACACACCCAAAGTACACGGGGCAACATGACCGCGTTGTCGCAGCTCCTAAACTGAGGAACCAACCAACCAACAATTAACACTGGTTATCAGACAGATTCTACACACACCCAAAGTACACGGGGCAACATGAACGCGTTGTCGCAGCCCCTAAACTGAGGAACCAACCAACCAACAATTAACACCGGCTATCAGACAGATTCTACACTCACCCAAAGTACACGGGGCAACATGACCGCGTTGTCGCAGCCCCTAAACTTGTAATGAAAACACTATTATTCCGGTTCGTGAAACAAAATTTGAATTGCAGAATGTATCTGAGGGGCGCTTGTGCTCGCGACCACCAGATTGTGAACGCCTGTTTTAAGGGGTGGACCACTACTACAGGTACCTTGTCCCTGCGTGCTTTCCACTTTTCAACTGCTTTTGAAATCATAAGAACAATTTTCCTCAGTTCTTGAAGAACACTTCGACTGACAACTGATTAACGAGCTGTACAATTAAGAGCTCATCTGTTCCATGAGACAAAAAAGTATTTTATTTGAACAGAGAAACAAAGTGAAATACTGTCGAGCTTATGGGTAATGCCCTGCGCGGATGCGGATATCCGCGGATAAGCCCACGATATATCCGCAAAATATATATGCGGGTATAGTTTGCATGGCTGGGCGGATGCGGATATCCGCGGATAAGCCCACGATATATCCGCAAAATGTCAAAAAATGAAGAACACTGTGTCTACATTTATGATTAAGAAAGAACTTTGTGCAGTCTCCATCAGAAAAGTTGCCCAGTGATATTGTGAATGAAGATAACAACTGCAAAGCATTATTAAGTTTTGAAATAACGAGGAAGCTATGAAATGCCGAATGAACATTTGGTTTAATTATCTAACGCCATACTGTAAATTTATGTTATCTATGTGTTTATTGTCTGTATGTCACGATATGACTCTCTGAGTTAAAGTGACAATTAACAAGTAGATTTGGTTAAAATAAAATAAAAAATAAATATCCGCAAAATATATATGCGGATATAGTTTGCAAGGCTGGGCGGATAGCGGATAAGCTGCGGATAATGTTTGGAGTAAATTTGAGGATAGTTTTTAGAATACAATGTTGAACTGGATTTTTTTAAAAATAATTTTAGTGTTTGCTAAGATCTACTTCTTTCACGTTTCTTATTATTTCCCTATTTGCTTTCGCTTGGTGTGAGAAAAGTCAGTCATGGAAATGCCCTCAATTAGTGTTGACTTACAGTATGCCACACACGAAAAAGTCCTTTATATCTGCGCTTGCCCACGACTAAGTAAATGCTATAATTAGCCACCAGTCGTTTCGCATGCAGTTAATGAGTTGGACAAACTCAGTCAACATTGTCTTGCGATTCACAAAGCCCAGGGGAATGATTTTCTCCTCAAATGTCTAAATGTGTTGCTTTAATACGCAATGCTTGATCTAATAAATTAACAAGTAGTTCCGTGAAGAACTATACAGCCTATTTTCATATATCCTACTCATATTAATTGCCTCTATCAACATACAAATTGTCAGTTTGATTGCTGTAATAGATTTGTAGATATTGAGAACCGTCTAAATATTTTGGATGGTCACCATGTTGGATTTTTATATTATAGGCCTTACATTTATGTACTATTACATGAAGATTATTGTGTAGGTGTTTTATTCAAACTTCAATCGCATGATTAGGACACAAGAAATAAAAGCGGGAATTTAAAATTTTGCTCAGCCGCCATTTTGTGGTTATGAAAATAATTTAAATTAATTAGATGCCAGTCGATTAAAATTTGTATAAGCATATAGCGTATCAAGTTTCACTGCACTCGGATGGTTAAAACGCAAGCAACGGCCATTTGAATATTTAAATTTCGCGTCGCCACCATGTTGGATTTGTGCTCGCCAGGTTATTGAACGTTCCATAGGTGAACTTATGTCTATACCCTCTATACACTTACAAAATTTCCGTTTGATTGCTGTAGTAGATTAATAGATATTGAGAACCGTCTAAATATTTCGGATGGTCGTCATGTTGGATTTTAATATATGTAGGCCATATAGTTATGTACTATTAGATGATGATTATAGTGCACGTTCATTATGCAAATGTTGATTTCGATCGGATGATTAGAACACAAGAAATAAAAACTTAATTTTCGAAATTCGCACAGCCGCCATCTTGAGGTTACGTAAACAATTGATCTAAATTAGATACCAGTGCATTATAATGTGCATAAACATTTGTTGTACGAAGTTTCATTGCGTTTGGATCATTAAATCGCGAGAAAAGTCTATTTAAAACTTCCAACTTTGCTTGGCCGCCATGTTCGTTTTGTAGTTAACCGGTTTTTAAAAGTCTCATAGATGAACTTCCAGTAGCACCCTTTATCTCCGTACAAAATTTAATGGTGATACTGGTAATAGTTTCTGAGACATAGAATGCCGGTGAAATATTTCACACAGCCGCCATCTTGAGATTATGTAAACAATTGAACGAAGTTAGATGTCGATGCATTACAATGTGTATAAACATATACTGTACCAAGTTTCATTGCGTTTGGTTGCTTAAATCGCGAGAAACGTCTATTTAAATGTCACAACTTCGCTTGGCCGCCATGTTGGTTTTGTAAATACCAGGTTTTCAGAAGTCACATAGGTGAACTTCTAGTAGTTCCCTTTATCACCGTACAAAATTCCTTGGTGATATCGGTAATAGTTTCGGAGATATTGAATGCTGGTGAAATATTTCGCACAGCCGCCATGTTGGATTGGTGAGACCTAACAAAAATTTGAAGGGCACGGTCGGGGTTGCACGGAATAGTGCTATGAACTTACCGAGTTTCACTGAAATCGCTCCAGCCGTTTAGAAGATATTAGGGGGGGACGACACAAAAATCCTCACACACACACACACACACAGACAGACACACGGACAAAAGGTGATCTCATAAGCCTATTTTTTTCATAAATAAAAATAGGCTAAAAATATTATTGTTATGCCAGCGGATTCGGATAACAGCAGGGCCGTGGAGAGAGAGTACGGCCCCCTCTATGTTGTTTCGTCCCCGTGACATCATGTAAATATCAAATTTGCTTTTATATTTTTAGAGCCCACTAAAAAAAACTTTGATTTTTTTAATGTACTTTTTTGGAATGTACTAATTTTGTTCATTGTAAATTTGCAATATCTTTTCTTTTGTATCTGACCAAAAATTTTACTCTCTCTCATCACAAGAACAAGTTCAACGCATTTCACAATCTTATGTACTATAATTCGAACTTTTGAAGGTTCATAAATGTAGCTTAGCGGCTATTAGATCAAGTTGAAATGTTTAGAAACAACCTCCCGATAAACAGTGGAAACATTACTATTTATCTGGCCGAGAAGATATGAAGATAATGGTTATTTGCATGTTCTCATTATAGTATTTTATAGCATATTCAATTGATTCAGATACATTGATTGATATAATAAAATTCCAAATTTGTTGTAAAATACGTAAAATTGGGTAAATTTGTCTACTCTGGGATTTTCTACTTTCGCGGGCCCCGAGGGCTACAGCCCCGTTTGCCCCTCCCTCTCGTCATGCCTGGATAACAGTCTTGCGGATGCGGGCGGGATGCGTATATCGTTTGGCTTAGCCACGCAGGGGCAGGGAAGGTGATAAGACCGGTTGAACGCCTTCAGTCCACACGTGTTGTTGGGCTGTAAAGCTACAGTCACACTGGGGAGACCAAGCATGTAAGATCTGTCGTGATGACGGTTTGTAAATGATAAACACTTTAGCTTAATTGCTTTCATGAACACACAACTCAACCTGATTGCAGGCGGAAATAATATGTATCTGAAAACGGTTTGTATAAATTGCAACACCGTGAAAGAATCATGTATAGGCTACAGTGTTTGACATGCCGAGTAGATGCAGTACAATCACAACGTGGCGTGCTGACAGAGTAAGTAGGTCACACACCTTGCGTGATGTCTCTGATAATATCTTCAGCACACTGATAAGAAGATGCTTGGGCAATTACCAACATTCTCTATAGCATGACGAATATGAGAGGTATTCACACGAGCGGCTAGGTAAAGAGCTGATCCACTCCGTGATTGGCTAAACGCTGTACATTTCTGATTGGCTGTTAGTCTCTAGTGGGATAACGACTCTTTGCTGTAAGGTTTGTTGTGGGCTTGGCTGGTCTGATAAGGAATTAAAATAAAGAAAACTATCCACATTTTAATTAATGTGCGATACTGCAATGCATTTATTTACGTAGTCACTTTACCCCTCAAGGAGGCTTTTCCCACGGACTCAGTGAGGGATCCCACCTATACCGCCTCTACGAGCAGTATCCTTGAGCTTGACATCGGATCGTGGGGTACAACTGGGGAGGTGGGACTAGCGCCTCGCCCAGGTGGCCTCCCCTGCAAAGCGAACAGGGGGCCTCATGAGGCATGGGAAGAATGGGAGGGATAGACAAGGAAGAGGGAAGGAGGCAGCCGTGGCCTGACGGTAGGTGCCCGAAGATGAAGTGGAAAACCACGGAGAACCACTTCGAGGATGGCTGAGGTGGGAATGGAACCCCCTCTAGTCATTTGGACCACCCGAGGCTAAGTAGACCTCGTTCCAGTCCTCATACCACTTTTCCAATTTCGTGGCAGAGCCGGGAATCGAACCTCGGACCTCCGGGGTGACAGTTAAGCACGCTGACCACTACACAACGGAGGTGACTCGATGCATTTATACTCGCCAAAATGACATAAGTAGTTGAAAGATTCATTTGAGATACTACATAAAACAAATTCTAATTTACACAGCTATACACTCTAATACACCGCACAGAATACACACAACTGAGCGTCAAGATCGCGTCAATGTATTTAGGGCCTTTACTACACAGAGAAAAAATAACGGCCCCCACGCTACGGTATATTTTAAATGTTAGCCACGTGCAATAAGTTTTTTTTTAAGAATGCTCTATCTTACACCGATAGTCATAACGGTGCTGCCTAAGTCATTCTCCCTGACTCAATCTCTTAAACACGACGCCTAATTACAAATATTCCCAGATAGCGTGCTGGAAAACCAAGATTTCAAGGTCTATTGGGTTCGCACTATTCAAACTGACAAAACAGCTCATAATACACCAGACACAACTTAAACTGACAAGAAGAACCAACACACGTACTTGAGTGACATCGCTGTCCCAAATGACCATAATATCCACCACACATACAGGGAAAAATTGAGAAATATACTTCGCTAGCTATGGAAGTTGCCAGTATCTGGAAGCAAACGAATGTAGCAATCCTTCCCTTCCTCGGATCTACCACTGCCTAATACTGTACCTGAATATTTTTCAGTAAACCTAGCTATACTCAATATTGCCATATACCAGGTGATTCAGCTGCCCTACTTTGAGGGAAAGATAACCAAAGGGATCTGGTTTACAGAGGTTGGAAAAAGACCCACAAGAACTGGGGATATCACATGAGGACATCTTGGAACGTGACCCTTTGAAGAAGGAACTAGGGGAAATACAGATTTTTCAGCCAAAAACCCATATTGAAAACCGGCAAGAAGTGGACCGAAAAACGAAAAGAAGCTCACCGAAGAAGAAGAATGCGCGAATACTGGGCCAATGTGAAAGAACGAGGGAAAAGGCAGTTGAAATAACGTGGTCCATAGAAGACCGAAACGATTATATAATAATAATAATAATAATAATAATAATAATAATACTAATAATAATAATAATAATTTTATATTGATTGAAGCTGATTAAACGAGTGTTACGCGCATGTTTACACATTCCTATAGCATAGCCTGTCTAGCGAGCATCAAGACGTGTGCCAACAGTCGTGCCGCACTTAATAGCGGCTTTGGCAACGCACGGACACTCAAGTACTGTATGTTCCGTAATGCACGTCCATGTCAAGTCTGTAATAAGGAGACCCTTCAACGAAACCAGACTCAGTTGGCCAATCATGTAGACATACAATCTCATTATCGCGGCGTCGCTCGGGAGAGGGGAATAGTAGTAGATTATTATTATTATCGTTACCGTTACCGTTACTGAACATAAATAGTAACATCGTTACCCCAGTTTCCGTGGCGGCTTGGGTGGCATGCTGAGCTTCTATGCCCAAGATCGTGGGTTCAAACCCGGCTGAAGTCGTCGGACTTTTTAAGAGCGTTAAAAATCCCTCAGTATGCCTTCCTTTGGGACGGAAGTAAAGCCGGCGAGCCCCATGTCATAGATTTATGGTGTGTAAAAGAACCTTCCACTAACTACAATAAGTGTGAAGCTAAATTTGTAGGTTAGATTTGATTAACGCTCAATTAATTTCCAATGTTCGTCACCGGGTGCCGGTTCCGGTAGCATCTAGTATCCACGTTCACTGCTAGGTTTCGTTGACGGTAGCATTTGGTAGCAAAAGTAGGAACTACTTGAAATTGATCGTCTGCTGTCCTTACCTGAATTACAGATAACACACACTAATACAGCCATCACAATTAACACCGGTTATCAGACAGATTCTACACACACACACAAAGTGCACGGGGCTACATGACCGCGTTGTCGCAGCCCCTAAACTAAGGAACCAACCAATCCCAGTTACCGTAAATGTAAAGGTGTAACAAGTCAGCCGTTACTTTTCAACCCTGATAGATGCTAACATTCATCATTGGCTATCAACGTTATTCATCATCATTAGAGCTGGGATTTTTATGTAATATCAAGTGGCGTAATATGTACATAAATATGTAACAAAAAGCACCAAAATATGTAGCAAAATATGTAGATTGGGCATCATATAATCAATATAAGCTTACCATTTTGTCAGTTACAACACACTAAACACGCTTTATATTGCATTTTGTAGCACAGTGAACAATTATGTATTTTTCAGAGTTCTTTGGAGTCATATTATATGAATATATCACACACATATTTAATAGAAACTTATTATTTTCATAACTCAAAGCACGTTTATTCATTAAATTTTGCTGCACAGTGAACTATTAAGTATTTTTCAATGTTCTCTGGGGTCATAGAAAAACGTTTGTCACTTAGGATGTTCTACTATGCAGAGAAAGATCTTTCGACATCACATGATGTAATTGGGGCAAATTTTAGGAGAGGAATTTTCGCTGGAGAAATGTCCTCGGGAGGATCAACGTCATCTCAATTTAGAATTCGGCACACACTGTGAAATGTTGAATAACCAGGATTTCTCTTCAACACTTTTTACAATTTACTCAATACGCTTGCACCAGTTTCCCCATGCACAGTACGTATCATCCTATCATACTCTCAAATACCTGTCACTCATAATTACCTTACAGACAACAGCCCCACATTAAGTGTGAAACTTGAATTCAGCAATTTATTTTATATAAAAACAAGAAAACTCTGAAATATGTAATTTTATGTAATATCACTAAGAATATGTAGAATACCCACAATTATGAAAAAATATGTAAAATATGTAATTACATAGAAATCCCAGCTCTAATCATCATCATCATCACGCTTGCCACGATGGGTGAGTGGTTATCGCGTCGGATTACTAACCCCAAGCTAGCAGGTTCACTCTTGGCCGTGGTAAGTGATTTTTGAAAGGCGGCAAAAATTACGACACGAATGTCATATGATGTTGGCATGTCAAAGAACCCATTTGAATTTAGTAGGCCGTGTTCATAATGGCAAAATTAATCTCGGGAGTTTCCGCCAACACAAAATTCCTAATTTCTCTACTAGAAAGCGCTATGGTGTCTAGGAGCTTCGATATCGTACCTCCTTGACTTTCATAGTGCTTCAAGGAACAACGAAATTCGACATGCAGGCTACCCTCTGGGTGTCAAATAATAAAGCTTTCACCCGGCACCCGAGGCCATACGATATTATTATTATTATTATTATCATCATCATCATCATCATCATCATCATCATCATCATCATCATCATTTTCTGTTTTCCGGCCTAAGCGGGGTTGGAGCCAATATCACACCCCTATACTTCACTCTGTCTGTCCACCATCCTTCCTCAACCACTCAACTCCACTCCACGTTTCGTTCTCTCACAGTATCCTTCACCAAATCCATCCACCGTACTCGAGCTCTTCCTCATCCTCTCTTTCCAGTCATCCGTCTTTCCATCACTTGTATCACTTGTTTCGTCATTCTTTCGTCATTCATCCTATTCACATGTCCATACCATCTCAATCTGTTAGCTTATCATTCAGCTTCTATACATTCACTTCCTTACGAATTTGAGTTCCAAATACTTTTTTTTTCTTCTTCAAAAACACTTAGAAGATGTTGTTTCTAAACTGTTGGTTGGTTCCCTAGTTTAGAGGCTGCGACAACGTGGTCATGTAGCCCCGTGTACTTTGGGTGTGTCTAGTGTGTAGAATTTGTCTGATAACAGGTGTTAATTGTGATGGCTGTATTAGTGTGTGTTATCTCTGATTCAGGTAGAAGGACTTCAGACGATTTTTTTTTTCAAGTACAGTAGTTCCTACTTTTGCTACCAAATGCTACCGTCCACGACACCTAGCTGTGGACGTGGCTACTAAATTCCATCGCAGTCAGCCCCTGGCGGCGAACGTAGGAACTAATATAGAGTTGTCACATTTTAGGTTCCACTAGACGTGGTCAGTGGAAGGTTCTTTTTCATGCCATAAATCTATGACATGGGACCGTCGGCTTTACTTCCCTTCAGAAGGAAGGCATACTAAGGGATTTTAACGCTCTTAAAAAAATTCCGACGACTTCAGCCGGGTGTCATTGGAGTTGCGATGGATGGTGGTGAAATTGAAAACATCGATAGAGGGAATTGCAATTTTTAATTCGACATCTGCCAAATTCAAAATCATATTTGCTGGCTTATTCTAGTTGTAATTGTTCGGATAGCTTTATATAATATTTATATACTTCATAAGGACTTAATCATTTCGTGCTGTTATATGAATGATTCCTTGTATTAGAAGTTTCACTCTGCTCTCTTGTGGCAAGCAGGTTATATCTGCTTCGTAGTTGAAATGAATGGAATTGTTCAAACGTTAGTTGTTAATGGAGGTTATTATTATCGTAACCTACCACGGTGGGTGAGTGGATATCGTGTCGGTCTACTAACCCCAAGATTGCAGGTTCGCTCCTGGCCGTGGTAAGTGATTTTTGAAAGGCGGCAAAAATACGATACGCATGTCATATGATGTTGGCATGTCAAAGAACCCATTTGAATTCAGTAAGCCGAGTTCATAATGGCAAAATTAATCTCGGGAGTTTCCGCCAACACAAAATTCCTCATTTCTCTACTAGAAAGCGCTATAGTGTTCAAGGAGCTTAGATATCTAACATCTAACCTCCTTAACTTTCATAGTCAAGGAACAACGAAATTCGACATGCAAGCTACCCTCTGGGTGTCAAATTGCAAAGCTTGCACCAGGCACCCGAGGCCATACGATATTATATTATTATTATTATTATTATTATTATTATTATTATTATTATTATTATTATCGTATCAGAAATACCATTTACACAGTTAAATTATGAATAGTAAACTACTTAACATAACACAAATAAATTGATAAGCAACTTCACACCAATCTCGACCACATCAAGTGCATTTTGTGTTGGATAAAGGAGATCATCTTCGTGCAGGAAGATGGGCACAATGGGCACTGGAGCATATTCTGCATAGTTTGTTCTTCACCACAGTTACATGTGATGTTGCTGTCATCGACATAGCCCCATCTTGCTAGGTTGACTTTGGATCTGCCCACTCCTGTCCTCAATCCGTTTAAGGACCTTCACACAGTCCAGTCTTCATGACAGCCAGGTGGGAAACGTTCTGCAACTGTCATTTGTCCTGGGATGACGGGGACCTTGGCTTTCCAAAGCCGTACTCTCGCTGTAGTAGGTGATCCATTTAGGGCCGGGTTCACCAACGCAGCCTTAACAGGCCGTCAGTAAATGCGTTGTTAACTTTAACATCGGCATTCAGCTCGTTGGCGTTTCACCAGCACATTCGCCGAATGGCATTAGCAAACGAAGCGTTATGTTTAAGGGCTGTACAAACCTCATTGAAAGATGATGATTGTAGTGGTATTTGTTTATGATTTGGTGTAATCGAGCAGGCCGTTAACTGAAAAAGCTTAATAGTAACATACTCCTTGCTTAGAAACAAACATGGCTAATGAGGAAAAGACCAAGAAGAGCCGGGGACTGTGGAATTTTCGTTAAATGAAAGAAACATAATTATCCACCCTTATCTACTTGGTGGATGATATCGTGAAATCGTTGGAAATAAGAGGACTGATGCTGTAACGTTTAGGTAGTCTTTTATTAAATTAAATTAACTAGAATGTTTTATAACGTAATGTATCACACGGTATTACACGTAAAAAGAAATAAGAGGACTGATGTTGTGACGTCTAGGTAGTCTTTTATTAAATTAACTACATGTGCTACACCGTAATGCATCACGTGATATTACATGTAAATAAGGAATGGTACATGGCCTCTAGGCTATCTTACTTATCAGATGGGAATTCCAGGTTAGGTTCTGTCATGTGTAGAACATTCAACATACAGTAGGAGGTTTTGACAACCGAAATCTCGTGATAGATTCTGTGTCGTCGTATTCATTCAAGTAATTCCTTCGTTATTTATAAGTTAGTGGTCGAAGAAAATCTAGCAGGTCTTCAAAAACATCGTCATCATTCAGCATAAAGTTTAATGCACGACTATTCCGGCTTTCGCCGTACGCCATTTTGGATTTGAATGTTACGTAAATCGACCGTCAAGTCGTGAATTCCATGTTGACAGAGCAAGGCGGCTTGTTAGGGAAGCTAATGGATTGTTATAGTTTGGTGAACCACGACATTTCGGTAATCGTCCGTCAACGGCCTTAATTGGTTTGTTAACATTTTAACGAACCATGGTGAACCCGGCCCTTAGTTCCTCGGACGTTCGTAGGACGCCTTTTCTTGACTTTAGTTTCTGAACTGGAGGTGTAAGGGATGAGCACTTTGTTGCTCCACTCTACGCCTCTCCTTGTCCGCAACTATTTTGTTATTGGAGGTATTCCGTACAATGTACGGTGTGGTTGTGATGTCGTATCTATAGACTTCCTGTTTTGTGTAGGCCTACTTACACACGCACATGTTGGTTGTATCATTTAGATGTAACTGGTAAATTATTGAGATACTCATAATTCAATACCATTGCTTTCTTATAACTAGGGCTCGAATTGTTAGGTAAATAAATATTTTTTTTATGTAAATACATATTTTAAGCAATTTTTTCTAAAAATACATAAATTCCTGATGTTTACTTATTAACACATAAAAAGACATAATATTTACAATTTTAAAATCAGTATGCTAGATTTTTCAGTTTATTGCATTTTTATTCTCTGTTACTTCAATGGGGAAGAACCTGTGAGCTATCTAATCTTCATGCAGAGCGTATGCGAGCTTGCAACTGTGTTATTCTTAACTTGTCGCCCCGTGCCACTCACTGTGTCCATACCCATATTGCACCACGTGCTAGACCACCCCTCCCCAAGCTACCTGGAACCAGTGTCGCTCACATGCAGTTCATTTCTGGCACTGTGAAGTGTAAGGCAGTTCTACGATGCCTAAAGTAAAAACAGCTACAAGTTATCTTCTGTTACAGAGTTTAAAGATAAATTTACTTCTGATGGGGGCGTTGTGTTCTGCCAACCATGTGGGAAAGCAATCAAGACTGAACAGCGATCTCAAGTTACACAACACCTCAAGGGCAAGGCGCATATTGCCGCAGTTTCGCACCTTCAGAAGAAGTGTTTCGCGATAATCGTCGGTCATTTGTAATGGACAACCTCAAGATGTATCTCGTTGAGTGTTGTAATGCTTCAGCAGTCAGTGAGACATAGAATAAATTGCATTCTTGAGTACTGCATATTAATAAACTAAATTATAATTAAATATTTTTACTTTTTTGTCACATATTTCAGGTATTTTTAATACATAAAATACATATTTTCCCGATTTTAAGCACCTAAAAATCCGAATCCTACTTATATAAGGTCCATATGAGTTGATTATATAGTATTTTTTGAAGACCTAAATTCAACCATCACCACGTCGTACACCTTTAGCACTGTCTGAAACACACACGCATGCCGATGAGAGTAAGAACTGCGAGAACAGACCTTTCAGTGACTTGCAAATTCGTCAGTTATTGTATATGTTGTACCTTCAACTCTTCACCTTTAGGATGCGGTGCGGGAAAGAAAGAATGACTGCGTCAATACATTGTGTAACTTAGCTCGTACATCTCGACCAACACACAGAAAGGTTCGGAACTTACGTAATAAGTTATATAGATCTCTTGTGATCACTTACATAAGAAGGACTACAGCTCTGAAAATGCCGACAAGTTGAGTTATGTGCTCGAGCTTTAAACAAACCGAGAATTGCACAATAATGCAATGTAAAAACTATAATTCAACATGCAATAGTTCAGGAAACGCAATTTCCGAAATGTCAGGTCTGATGAGTTTTTAAAGAAATTTCAGCAATGAGAAGAGTTGAGTGTGTGTAAAATTATCTGATAACAGTAGACAGCAATGAAAAATCACCAGGAGGCACATACGTGATCAGCGGCTTCGGGGCGTGAGCTTCTATGCCCAAGGACGCAGGTTCAAACCCGGCCGAAGTCATCGGATTTTTTAAGAGCGTTAAAAAATCCCTCAGTATGTCTTCCTTCGGAGGGGAAGTAAAGCCGGCCGTCCCATGTCATAGATTTATAGCATGCTAAAGAACCTTCCACTAGTTACATCTGTGTGAAGCTAAATTATAGGTTAGATTTGACTAACTCTCCTAGGTTCCAACGTTCGTCGCCAGGAGCCGACTGCGGTGGCATCTACAGTAGTAACCAAGTTCAGAACTAGTTGCTCGTTGACGGTGGCGTTTGGTAGCAAAAGTTGGAACTACTTGAAAATCGAATGTCTGCAGTCCTTACTTGAATTAAAAACAGATAACACACACACTAATACAGCCATCACAATTAACACCGGTTATCAGGCAGATTCTACACACACCCAAAGTACACGGGGCTACATGACCGCTTTGTCGCAGCCCCTAAACTGAGGAACCAACGACCAACCACATTAAGTGATCGTTTTGTCCAGGAGACAAATGCTTTATCAAATCAGGAAGAGGTAACTTGCATGGCTACGAAATGGATATAATGATGGGACATCTTGGTCATCAGCCCCATGTATTTGGGTGTGTGTTGAACTTGTCTGATAGCCTGTATGTATGTGATGATACTACTAGTGTGTGTGTGTAGGTGTATTAGGGACAGGGATGGGGGTGAAGCTGATTCCTGCTCGTGGTGCCCCTGCATAGGTACTAGGATTCGATTTTCCAGTACTGAACTGAACGTCAGCATTCGGTGGCCAGACTATCACTAGTGATCTCCTGGCTAATGATACACAAAACTAAAGATACTAGCTCTTTTCAGAGCCAATCTGCAAAGCCCTTGGGTATTGTTCTAAGAGTCCTTCAAATCAACATCGAAGGAATCAGTAGATCTAAAAGTGACTATCTTTCCAAATTGGCATTGGAAAATAATGTTGATGTAATCTGTATTCAAGAAACGCATGCCTCTGATCAATCTCAGCTTCGTTCAAGAGGAAATATCCCTGGATACAAGTTAGTGGGAGCTACTTATCATCAATCTTATGGAACTGCTACCTTTGTTCAAAATTCCATCGCCTGCTCTCAGTTAATCTCGGCTAATTCTGATGCAGACATTTTCAACATAACAACAAAAGTTAATGAGGTGACTATCATAAACATCTATAAACCTCCAGGAACTAAATGGCCTGACAGTGTTTTTCCAGCAATCTCTCTTCCGTCCATCTATGTGGGTGATTTCAATAGTCATCATACTCAGTGGGGCTATAGGAACAACGATCAGTGTGGAGAGAAACTTATAGAGTGGGCAGAGCTTTGTAACATGCAACTGATCTTCAATCCAAAAGACAGATGTACATTTAAGTCAGGAAGATGGGGATCAGAAACTAATCCTGACTTGTGCTTTGTATCAAATGATCATCAGGATTCCAATGTACCTGTGTTTCGTAAAGTTCTTATGAACTTCCCCCATAGTCAACATAGGCCTGTCTTCCTGGAAATTGGAATGCAGATTCCCATTATAAGATCGTCCCCACTTCCTCGATGGAACTTCAGTAAAGCTAATTGGGAGAGTTTCTCAGCCGATCTCGACAGAACCATTAGATGGATTCCTCCAGAGGTAGATAACTACTCTAGGTTTATGAAAGCAGTTCTGGCATGTGCTAAAAGGCATATTCCTCGCGGAATGAGAAAGGAATTTATCCCAGGTTGGGATGAGGCTTGTGAAGCACTATACGAAGATTACCAGAGAAATAGCGAAAAGGATGTAGCTGATGATCTCCTTCATAACCTAGATGAAGCTAGACGAAACCGATGGACGGAAACTGTGGAAACATTAGACTTCAGACACTCGAGTAGAAAAGCTTGGAGCCTCCTAAGTAAGCTAGGAAGAATACCACATAGTCCCCAGCTGAAGCCAGAGATTTCACCCAATCATGTTGCCAGTCGCATTGCCAGCTTGTCTAAAGTCAAGCCTGAAAAGTGTCATAAAAGGATTATAAAAGATGAACTGTCTCAGTTGAGAAAACTTTATACTACCTCCTCCAACATTTCTGATCCTTTTACTGAACAAGAGCTACTGCTTGCCCTAAAAGTATTGAAAAATGGAAAAGCCCCGGGTTTTGACGGTATACACCCAGAATTTCTGAAGCACTTTGGAAAGAATGTAAGGAATTGGTTAGTGCAGTTCTTTTCAAACATCCTTCAAACAAGTAAACTTCCTTCCGAGTTCAAACGAACTAAGATTCTAGCTATCGTAAAACCTGGCAAACCTCCGAATTCTGTTGAAAGCTACAGACCAATCGCCTTAATGAGCGTTTGTTTTAAGCTCCTGGAGCGACTTATTTACAATAGAATAAGCCCCCTAATTTGTAAAAGCATTCCTATCGAGCAGGCTGGTTTCAGACCTCAGCGTAATTGTGAAGATCAGGTGCTTGCCTTGACAACACATATTGAGGCAGGTTTTGAAAAGCGATTGAAGAGTGGGGCAGTGTTTATTGATCTAACAGCTGCCTACGACACAGTGTGGAGAGAAGGTATTGTGTACAAGTTCTTTAAACTGACAAAGTGCAGTCAAATGTCACGTTTGATTAACAATATGCTTTCAAATAGAATAATCCAGGTAGTTATGCATAAAAACCACAGCAAAACAAGGGTACTCAATAATGGTCTTCCACAAGGATCTGTTCTTTCTCCATTATTGTTTAATCTATATATTGCGGACATACCTACTACCAGCTCTCGTCAGTTTGCTTATGCTGATGATCTAGCAATAGTTACTCAACATGCTGATGCTAATGTGATAGAGAGAACTTTAAATGCAGACCTGGATGTCCTATGCAAATACTTCGAAATGTGGTGCTTGAAGCCCAGCTCTAGTAAAACGGAAACCTGCTTCTTCCATTTAAACAATCGGCAAGCGAACTCTACCCTGAAAGTGTCTCTTAATGGAGGCCCTCTCCCTCATAATGCCAACCCCAAATATCTTGGAGTTACTCTTGACCGAACGTTATCGTACAGGAAGCATCTCACCAACCTAGCAGCCAAATTAAGGACACGTAACAATATCATCCACAAACTTGCTGGCTCCACATGGGGAGCGTTTGCAACTACATTGCGTACTTCGGCGATGGCACTGGTACTTTCAACAGCTGAGTACTGTTCCTCAGTTTGGGTCAACAGCTCTCATGTTAAAAAGGTGGACACAGTTCTGAATGAGACAATGCGTATTATTAGTGGCACGATAAAATCTACCCCTCTTTTCTGGTTGCCTGTGCTTAGTCACATAGAACCGCCTAGAATTAGAAGACTGAACAACTTGGTCAGGGAATACAACAAGATATTGGCCAATCCTGAACTCCCCATTCATGAAGATGCTAGCACCAGATATAGCCGTCTCAAGTCAAGATCTCCACCTATTCAAACAGCACAGGAACTGGTTAGGCAGGTTTATGATCCAAAAGCTGATTGGCAAAAAGAGTGGAACAGCATAGCTCCAATGCAATGGCAGGCATTGTTCAACATTCAAAATATGCCAGCTGGATTTGATTTGCCCCGCAAGACATGGGTAACTCTCAACAGAGTCCGCACTAACCACGGGAGATGCGGATCAATGATGTTTAAATGGGGCATGCGTTCTTCCCCAACCTGTGATTGTGGTGCAGTTAGACAGACTATGAACCATATTGTCACTGAGTGTATTAGTAGGGCATTCACTGGATCAACACAGGACTTTGTAATAGCCTCTACTGAAGCCATAAGATGGCTAGAAAATTTAGACATTAATCTTTGAACACCCTTTCCCTTGCATGATTGTAATAGTTGTAATGTGTTACTTATTGTATGTATGCATATTGTTTATGTTGTTTGTTTTGTGTTGTACCATACGCTAATAATAAAGGGACAGGGATTAGGTGGGTGTCCTGGGACTTCAAATAAGGGACTATCCCGGCATTTGCCTGGAGGGACTGTGGAAAGATACAAAAGAAAACTCAGGATAACCACTGTCAGTACCGGGATTCAAACTTACGATCTCTGGACTTGCTGCAGATGCCCTCGCGACCTTGGTGCACGATTTAACAAGCACGGCGACGCCGCGGGACAACGTGATAAGAGAATGGGTTGCGAAGATATCAAGACGCCAAGCGCGCTGCACAGGTTCGAACCAAGTGGGAAAAACTCATTCAGTAGCGTAGACAAGATCGACCAATATGGGGAGGGGGGAGGGGGGTTATAGCTAAAGCCCTGCGCGGATGCGGATATAGTTTGCATGGCTGTGCGGATAGCGGATAAGCTGCGGATAATGTTTAGAGAAAATTTTGGGGATAGTTTTTGCTGAGATCTGAGTCTTTCACGTTTCTTGTTATTTCCCTATTTGCTTTCGCTTGGATTGTATGAAAATAATAGAGAAGGAAGAGAAGACAGTCATGGAAATACCTTCAATTAGTGTTGACTTAGCCTACGCAACAAAAAAAAATCCTTTATATCTGCGCATGCCTGCGTGGGTATATCCGACGGCTAAAGGCGGGTACACACTTGCGAGCGACTCATGAGCCGCTCGAGGATAAAGTAAATGCCCCGGGCGGGCATCAATTCCACCCGGGAATTCAAGTCAGTTAGCCAGGGTTACCTCAATTCCACCCGATCCTCCAAGGGACCCAGAAATGAGTTCCTCAACTCCGCCCAGGCTTTTCCCCAATGACGTAAACAAATGTCATAACCCACCTGCTCGCATACCAAGGGCCGTGTCAAACACCTTATGCAGCGCATGACCAGAAAAAAATAGAAAACTTGGCAGACTTATGTAAAAGAATATTACGATTAATTTTAAATCACCACCACCAAGTCACTCAATCGTTAAATCAGATATAATACAAAGAGCTATGGACAGGAAATTTAATAAAATAAGAAAAATCAGCATCTTAAAATCACATAAATCTTTCTTCATTTCAAACTATACAAAAAACATTAGATGAAACTATTTTCATTCCCCAACTATTGTGTGAGAAACACACTTCACAAGATCTAATCTACTCATTGTTTGGTTGGCGTACTACATGAGCTTGTCTTCAATGAATTATTTTCTCACACGACTATTCTTGTCTTTGCTCGACACCCGCCCGCTGATTTTGAGTAGATTGTACGTGTCTGTCTGTATCTGATGTAGGCCCTTGGTATGCGAGCAGGAGGGTTACGGCATTTGTTTACGTCATTGGAGATAACCCCTTTGCCGACCCCTTGCCAAATAAATTAAAAATATTATTGCAATGCCAGCAAAAAGCCTTCGTGGCTTAGGCGGCAGCTAACCAGCCTCTCACCGCTGGGTCCGTGGTTCAAATCCCGGTCACGTTCCATGTGAGATTTGTGGTGGACAAAGCGGAGGCAGACAGGTTTTTCTCCGGGTACTCCGGTTTTCCCTGTCAAAAATTTCATTCCAGCAACACTCTACACTATCATTTCATTTCATCCGTCATTCATTTAATAAATGAAAAGATTGAGCAATGGGGATTGAAGATAAATGTGGAGAAGAGTAAAACAGTGGTGATGAGTAGAGATAAGAAAGAAGGAAAAGGAGTAATCAAAGTAGGAGATAAGGAATTGGAGGTAGTGAAACACTTCAAATACTTGGGAAGTGAACTGACTGAAGATGGAAGACTAGATTTGAAAATTAGCAGAAGAATACAACTCGGGAGTGCTTTCTACCAACAGGTACGGGGACTAGTATGGAACAAGGATATACCAATTAAGGCTAAAGAAGTTATGTACAAAGCATATTATGTCCCTATAATGACATATGCAGCGGAAACTTGGACAATGACTAAGAGGGATGAGAGCAGAGTACAAGCAGCTGAGATGAGATTCCTGAGAAGTATGGTCCAGAAAACGAGGAGGGACAGAGTGAGAAATGAAGATATACGGAAAGAACTGGGAGTACAGAAACTAAATGACAAACTGGAGCAAAACAGATTGAGATGGTTTGGACATGTCAAACGGATGAATGAAGTAAGGCTACCAAGAGGAGCACTGGAACGACGGATGACAGGGAAGAGAGGACGAGGAAGACCAAGAATGCATTGGATGGACTCGGTGGAGAATAGTATCAGAAAACGGAACCTGGATTGGAACACTGTGTCGGAGGAGGAATGGTGGAACGGCAGAGCAAAGTGGAGAGGAACCATATTTGCCCCCACCCAGTGTCAACTGGAAAAGGGGAAATGAAGATGATGATGATGATGATGAATTAGTCAGGGTCGAACATAAAATAGTATTATGCAAACATACATATTATATCTCTGCCGCAATTCTGTGAAAGTGAGAATTAAACTCTGCACTTTACCTATACACATTGTGGGCAAATCAAATCCATTCAAATTAAAATGCAATTATTTTAAAGCTGCATTTTTCAACAATGCTGTATGCGAATTAAGTTCACATAGTTTTCTGAATATATTTCCAATTAGTACGTTGTTATTTTTACAGGGAGGTTTCACTGATATCGTCTGGCAAGAGTTGAACACGATTTACGTAATTACAGCTCGTCCTTCAGGTGTAGTGCATAACAGGCACGCCACCTGCCAGTCATTTGCTGCAAATGAGACAACAAAACGAGTGAACATAATTGGGAAAACGTATTCTACCTAGGTAATTTAGACGCTCTTGTGGTACCTGCCTCGTACTAATGCTGAACTCGAATATTTCTACTGCTGTTCATACTACTGTTCGCGAATGCCACGAGTAGGTTTGGAGAGTATGGTTGGTTGGTTCCTTAGTTTAGGGGTTGCGACAAGGCGGTCATGTACTTGGGGGGTGTGTAGAATCTGTCTGATAACCGGTGTTAATTGTGATGGCTGTATTAGTCAGTGCTGGATTACCCATTAGGCCCGACTAGGACCAGGCCTAGGGCCCCCAAATATCTGGGGCCCCCAAGCAATTTCTAATTTAGTTCAATTTTATACCGAAGATTTAGAAATAATTTATCCAGAACTGAGACAGTTTCAGCATTATATTAAATTACCATGTCCTTTATAAACTGAGTCCACTCATTCTGAACTTTACGAAATTCTTATTCGAGACAAACTTGAGTCTGTTTTTCCGAACGTTGAAATTGCTTTTCGCATTTTCCTGACCCTTATAATAAAGAATTGTTCTGCGGAGCACATGTTTTCAAAATTGAAACGGATCAAAAGTGCGCAAAGAAGTATCATGTCACAAGAACGATTAGACATGCTAAGTTTAATGTACACACATCAAAAAAAGTTTTGCATCACCTCGGTTCCAAGAGTTCCGGAACCTTTAAATACAAAGGGAATAGAGATCAACACAAACAACATTTCAGCTCGTTTTATTGCTCATGAGACCCACACATTGCATGTTGTACCATCATACAGCTAGACTTTCAGCATTTGTGGTCCAGATTGCAGTACACACCACTACCTCTAATACCCAGTAGCACGTCCTCTTGCATTGATGCATGCCTGTATTCGTCGTGGCATACTATCCACAAGTTCATCAAGACACTGTTGGTCCAAATTGTCCCACTCCTCAACGACAATTCGGCGTAAATCTCTCAGAGTGGTTGGTGGGTCAAGACGTCCATAAACAGCCCTTTTCAACATATCCCAGGCATGTTCGATAGGGTTCATGTCTGGCGAACATGCTGGCCACTGTAGTCGAGCGATGTCGTTATCTTGAAGGAACGCATTCACAAGATGTGCACGATGAGGTCGAGAATTGTCGTCCATGAAGACAAATGCCTCTCCAATATTCTGCCGATATGGTTGCACTATGGGTCGGAGGATGTCATTCAGGTATCGTAAAGCCGTTTCGGAGCCTTCCATGACCACCAGTGGCGTACGTCGGCCCCACATAATGCCACCCCAAAACATCAGGGAACCACCACCTTGCTGCACTCGCTGGACAGTGTGTCTAAGACGTTCAGCCTGACCAGGGTGCCTCCAAACACGTCTCCGACGATTGTCTGGTTGAAGGCATATGCGACACTCATCGGTGAAGAGAACGTGATGCCAATTCCGTGGGGTCCATTCAGCATGTTGTTGGGCCCATCTGTACCGCGCTGCATGGTGTCGGGGTTGCAAAGCTGGACCTCGCCATGGACGTCGGGAGTGAAGTTGCGCATCATGCAGCCTATTGCGCACAGTTTGAGTTGAAACACGACGTCCTGTGGCTGAACGAAACGCATTATTCAACATGGTGGCATTGCTGTCAGGGTTCCTCCGAGCGGCAATCCGTAAGTAGCGGTCATCCACTACAGTAGTAGCCCTTGGGCGGCCTGAGCGAGGCCTGTCATCGACAGTTCCTGTATCTCTGTACCTCCTCCATGTCCGAACAACATCGCTTTGGTTCACTCTGAGACGCCTGGAAACTTCCCTTGTTGAGAGCCCTTCTTGACACAAAGTAACAATGCGGACGCGATCGAACTGCGGTATTGACCTTCTAGGCATGGTAGAACTACAGACAACATGAGCAGCGTACCTTCGTCCTGGTGGAATGACTGGAACTGATCGGCTGTCGTACCCCCTCCGTCTAATAGACCCTGCTCATGCATGGTTGTTTACATCTTTGAGCAGTTTTAGTGACATCTATGAACAGTCAAAGGGACTGTATCTTGGATACAATATACACAGTCAACGTCTATATGCCGGAGATCTGGGAACCGAGGTGATGCAAAACTTTTTTTGATGTGTGTATATCGAGTCAGATGTTCTGCGAGGAATTGATTTTGATGACATTGTAGAAGATTTCATTGACCGAAAAAAAAAAAAAAACAGAAAAAAAATGATTACATTTTACGGAAGTAAAATAAGTATTGAACCCTTATCATTGTGTCCAATAATAATGTTTCATATTAATAAAAACGATGGAAATACTAAATACATGAAATGCTGGATAGTTGAGTAAAATTGATGTAGCAAGAAATCTGGACTTGGTAAGACATGCTACGTGCTGGCTGGAAATGACCAATAGTTTCACAACCAATGTTATTCTTGGATTTCTGAGAAAATCAGATATGACGCTGTGGCGTACGTGACCATAAAAGGGCAAAATGCTGCGTACAAGGCAAGGAGTGAGAGAGAGGAGAATAGTCGTGACGTCAATATAAGGGCGGGATTTGTAAGGTCAGAGCTCCAACGCCAACTTATCTGACCAATAAGAAAACATGACGCCAGAACATAGCGTCAGTGTGTTTTGCGCGGCAATCGGATATAAAAAGATCTAGCGATCGGTTTGCTTGTTCGACGGCAGATTCGCGACCTGTGAGAAAATACAAGAATTTTGAGAGGTCACACATAATTATAGGCCCATTATTTAAAATATTGAGGAGCTGTTTTTCTCCCACCATTGAAACTTTAGGCTTTCTGTATATATACAAATGTCTGAGATGAACCGGGACACTCCTAATTATTCTTCGACAGTCATTTTAAGACGTCCTTAAGACGATATGGTTTTAAAATTATAGTTGTGTGTCGGCAACGAAGTTGGAAATTTTCATAAATTGTGAGATGGCAATTAGCCATAGAATAGGGAAAGTCGACGATTCTGCATAGGACGATCTGAGGAAATAAAATACTTAGAACGCAGATAGAACAGTTTAAAAACTTTGATTTAATTGTGTTTTAACAGCAGCAAAATGTCGACCATGGAGAGAAGACAGCAAGCTTCATCCTCCATTACCATCAGTGTTATGGGCTAACGGCCTAATGATGGGAATTGACGAGGCGGGAGGCCTCTGGAAAGCAGTTTAAGTGATGAGTATTAAAAAATTGATTTATTGATTTTGGACGAGGGGAATCGCGAGAGATGTGTGGAACTTTGTATAGATTTTATTTGTGTGGTTTAATTTAAATTTCAGGGTTTGATTTCTTAACTGACATGCGTGTAGTAAATTTTGGCATTGCGTGACAATTATGTTGTACAGTAAATTTTGTAATTTAAATGTTTTCCTTATGTTACGTAATTCTTAGCGAAACGGCCGCATCGGTTAACGTATCTATAAAAAGTGTAGCCATGAATGAGAACCTAGGAACGACAATGATAAATGGACTGATTTAATGATATGTTAAACTAATTACTACGTGGGGGGAATATTTGCATTTCGTTGCTTTGATAACTCGGGCTAGGACTGATCCTGTTATTTATTCTTTTTTGTCATTTGGACATGTTGTGTGTCATTATCTGAGGGGTGTGCTGATTAATGCTACGACGAGATCTTCGAGAAATGTGCCACGTATTTTTGGGTGTAAGTGATGATGATGAGGAGAGGTAAAGCCTGTCCATGACTGCGATATCATTCCGGCAAACTAGTTATCCGTGGGGATAAGTTTGACCTGGGAATGTATTCTTAAAAATCCCTGAGAGGATGTTTTGAGATAATGTGTTATTTATTTGTACGCGTTTAACAGGTGGCGATTAGCAAAGGTGCTGTACGCTGGCTATGGGCCAGAATCTATATTTAGCATGGCACTAATTACTACTTGGGGGAAGAAATCAGCCACTCTCTCGGTGATGCGATAACAGGCCCGGTTGTCTCCAGCTCGTTATGACACGTTATGTTTGCTTTAAAGCCTAATGAGTTAAGGTTATTTTATTTGGTTTAATTTGGGAAGTTGCCATGTTGTCGATCCAAGTTTCTTTTATCATTACTACGACTTATTTGTTCATTGTTTTAAAACGCCAAACTTTCCGGCGTGAAAATTAAAAGTTGTATTTTGTTGTTGTTGGCTCTTATTTTCAAGGCCATTGTATTCATATAAATATAATTTGGCAACCGGCCAAACCTGTTCATGTCATGTTATGCCTTCCTAGTGTTTAAGGTATAAGTCGGTAATTCCGCAGCCCTTATTTTAAATAATACACACGTGTATTTGGTTGTGGTAATCTAAGGTTAGAGCATGTCAGTAGTGTATATAAATTTGTAATTATTGTTCCCACATTTCCGTAATTCGTCCTTCGCAGTACGGAGTCCGTTCCCGAACCAACTGTTTTGGTCGGAAACGAGCGCCCGTCAAAATGCTCATTACTTGAACTAGTCTTAAAACCCGTGTCGCTCATAAATATTGAATTTTTGTACTATTTTATTTGTTTGTTATATTTGGATCTTGTGATCCGTTTTCTTTTGTTACTCTGATTTAGGTGACATTGCAGTCACAATGCTTGTTGACAGCTGTCATGCCATGTCGTCATGGTACGTCAGGCTGGTCAGTGTTAGATCTGTTCACGCGAGTGAACAATAAAAGGGTGGTTATAGTTTTCCTTTTTTATGTTTGATTCAGTTAATAAATTTCATTTGTTAGTAGATCCTGTTGTTTTTCTTGGCTTTATAATAATAATAAGTTAACCTTATGAACCTTGGAAGTTATGTTGATAGCAAAACCTCTAAATCACATTCACAAGAATCCATTACGACCCCGAAATTTTGAATCTTGTCTACATGCTATTTTCCAAAGGGTTTATAAGAGTTACTTTGGCTTCCGAACGTGTGGCATTTGTGTTTTAGAGTAAAAAAAATAGATCACCGGCATGTGATAAGTTTATTAACGTAAGTTAGGCGAAGATAGTACCGCCAAATGTTTGAAAATATAAAGTCATGGAGTTTGCAATAAAGTAAATGTGGAACAAGTTAAGTGTTTGAACTTTGATTAAAATTAGAACAAACTGTTCCAGGCGCCCAATAAAATTAAATTATCTTTGTGTAGAAAAGCCAAACTCAAAGAATTATTTGACAGGAAGGTTAGACCTTAAAAACTAATTAATACTCTATTAATTGGTTAAAATTTGTAAGTAAAGTAAAGTCAGGAAGATTATAACTGAATCAAAGGGTTAAAATTAAATGGAATAATAAGTAAATTATACTCAGTGATGCTATAGTTTGCGGGAGTAATTTAAAGTAAATGAACTGAGTATGTAAAGGGTTAATGTGTGTATATTTAATATATGTGAGCGCGCGTATCCAGGGCTCCGCCCTTATGTCATTTCCCTATGTCTCAAATATATTATTGTTGTGATGGCAACTCTGGGAGAAATTCGCGAAGTGATTGAATTAGCATCCGCTCGTACGCGAGAACAACTTAGTGAGATGAGAAAGGACATAACCAATGAAATACAGACACAGTTAGCGGCGAATAGTGAAGAAACGCAGACACAGTTGGCGGCAAATAATGTAGAAATGCAGACACAGTTAGCGGCAAATAGTGAAGAAACGCAGACACAGTTGGCGGCAAATAATGTAGAAATGCAGACACAGTTAGCGGCAAATAGTGAAGAAACGCAGACACAGTTGGCGGCAAATAATGTAGAAATGCAGAAACAGTTAGCGGCAAATAGTGTAGAAATACAGACACAGTTAAACACAAAACTATCTGAAGTTAACGAGAATATAAATCAGAAAATCGCTACACAAAACATTCTGGTTAGTGAACAATTACATAGGCAGTCTGAGAAAAACAATGAAATGTTAAACGCACAAGACGAAAGGAACACTCAAAATCTAGCTGCGCTAACGGTAGAAATCAAAGAGCACACAAAAGAACAGCTAATCCAATTAGCAAAGGACGTTAGCACTAACAATACCAAACAATTAGGAATAATAAAAGGTATCGAAGATTCGTTTAAAAAGGAAATAAAAGGAATGGATGAGACTGTTATGGCAAAACTAGCACAAATCGAGCAAGCGTGTTTGACCAGCTCATCTGAGATTAAAGAAGCACACACAAACTTAGAAAAAAGGTTTGAGATGATCGAACGAGGGACACAGGGTATGCAAGATCAGATAATTACAGTAGATAACAATATCACGGGCTTAGTGACGGAACTCAACAAATTAGAAATACAATCAATTAAGAAATGGAAAAAGTTAGAAATTGACCAGGAAGAAATTAAACAAACATTAGAACAGAACAACATTTCTCTGGGAGAAAGGATAGATAAACTTGAAGATAATCAGGAGGCTAATCAACAGGAAGTCGAAAAACGCTTTGTTAAATTGAAGGATACTATTAGGAAAGATTGGACCAAGATGAGCGCTGATTCGAAAGATGAACGGCTCGCAGTAAGCAAGAAGCTAGGGGAAAATAACGCGAAAATACAGGCGTTAGAAGAAAATATGAAGTTAAGGTTTCAAATTCAAGAGGACCGCATGATAAAATCGGAGTTGCAGTCACTTGGACATAATACGATGTTTGCGACACTAATGGAAAAGGGGAAAGGGGAGAATGCGGAAAGAGAGCACACAATAGACAGCCACGAGCTTGGGCAAAGTCCAAGAACGGTAGACACGCAAGCATTCCAAAATTATGAGGGTCGTAGCTCGACACCTCAAAACACACAACTTCCCACGCAAGTTATACAAGTCATCCGTGGAAACGAATTTAAACCGAATAAGTTTTTACCAGAGAGCGGAGGGACACCTAAAGCTTTCTTAAGGGAACTGACAGAATATTTTTCGGACCAAAATGTTAGCTCAACGCGACAATTAAGAATGGTTGAAAAATTTTTGGCGGGCTCAGCACTTACCTGGTATCTTGGATTTAAGAACACATTTAAATCAATGGAAGGTTTCCACAAGGCCTTCCTAAGCAAATACTGGAGTGGGTCGTATCAACAAAGCTTGCGAATGGATTTATACTCGCGCAAATACCATTCCACGCATCAGACGAAATATGCAGATTTTTTCGCCATGCAACTTGTCAAATTGCAGGATCTTGATAATCCACCGAGCGAAATGGAGCTAATAACTACTATAGGAAAGCAGATGCCTATTAGCGTTCAGCAATTCTTGGTGGCGGCAAATATTACGACCGTGGTCCAGGCAGAAGAGGTATTAAGGAAGATAGATGAAACCACTAATTACATCAACCCGAGAGAGAAGAGACAGATAGAGTTAGTTAATGCAGTCGAAGTAGTCAAGACACCGAACAAAAACACGAGGTCGCAAGCTACAAACACTGGGGATAACCAAAGACGGCAGAGCACCGAAGAATATGAGCCGAGATCTCAACCGAGATACGAAAATAGGGACAGAAACCATAACAATCAGGAAGAAACTAACCGCTACCGGAACACAAACAATCAGCAGTGGCGAGATAATAGGAGATACCAAACGTCATACAATAGGAATAATAATAATAACGCACCTTATAATCAGGGATGGCGTGGAGGACACTATAATCAACAATATAGGCCCAGAGACAATAGGCGTTACAATCAACAATATAACGCACAAAATAACCAGCGGTTTAACGAGCAATCGGATCCAAGGGATGATCAGAGAAATTGGAACGAGAGACACGCTGACCCGCAACAGTACCTGGAGGAGCCACGTAACATGGAAGGAAATAATGATAAATGGGAAAGAGCGATAGATCGGCGGAAGAATCCCGACAACCACGAGGAGGAAAACGGAACACATCAAATGTTGGAGGCCATGCATGTAGAAACCCAGAGATATTTGGAGGAGCTGCATGGAGAAGAAGAAAATAGAGCAGCCGACAATAGGAAACAGAAGAATAGCAGGAGAGATTCGCAGACCGTGTCAGGCAAGGGTCTCGAAATATGGTAAAAAAAAGTTATTGTACGGGAATCGGAGAAGAAGAAGGGAGAAGGAAGAAGATGGCAACGCGGGGGAGAAGAAGGAGATGACATCACGGTAAAATGGAGAAGAGACAGGAGTAGCTTAAGGAAGTTCAACTAGGGGTTACGAACTTAGGTAACAACGCCTACAGAGTCCGAGAGGTGAGCACAGGAAACATGGCAGTGTATAATATCTCAAATTTAAAATTGTATCATCAGAGAGAGCCATACGAACCGAGAAATAATGTTACTGCAGCAAATTAAACATTCGCGTGATAACATACAACATAAGATACGGGGGTACTCTAGTGGTGATTGCGCTCGAAAGACAGCTCTGACGTGTTTACAAGTTCAGGCGGAAGTCGTTAATGAATATGTTGATGTTTTGAAAGAGTGAGAGGGGAGACGAGTAGCAAGGAAAGAGGCCGGAGGGCATAAGTATACAGGAATTTCCTAATGAGTTTGGAACGAGACGGCTACTGAAACAGACAGAGGCGGACAGTCATTATATTTGAGGGTGACCAGCAACTTCAAATTTGAGCCAGAAAAGTAGGGGATGTGAAATTCGACTTCATTTGAGTTCGAATTTCATCAACTAGGGGTCGGATGAACCCTTATCATTGTGTCCAATAATAATGTTTCATATTAATAAAAACGATGGAAATACTAAATACATGAAATGCTGGATAGTTGAGTAAAATTGATGTAGCAAGAAATCTGGACTTGGTAAGACATGCTACGTGCTGGCTGGAAATGACCAATAGTTTCACAACCAATGTTATTCTTGGATTTCTGAGAAAATCAGATATGACGCTGTGGCGTACGTGACCATAAAAGGGCAAAATGCTGCGTACAAGGCAAGGAGTGAGAGAGAGGAGAATAGTCGTGACGTCAATATAAGGGCGGGATTTGTAAGGTCAGAGCTCCAACGCCAACTTATCTGACCAATAAGAAAACATGACGCCAGAACATAGCGTCAGTGTGTTTTGCGCGGCAATCGGATATAAAAAGATCTAGCGATCGGTTTGCTTGTTCGACGGCAGATTCGCGACCTGTGAGAAAATACAAGAATTTTGAGAGGTCACACATAATTATAGGCCCATTATTTAAAATATTGAGGAGCTGTTTTTCTCCCACCATTGAAACTTTAGGCTTTCTGTATATATACAAATGTCTGAGATGAACCGGGACACTCCTAATTATTCTTCGACAGTCATTTTAAGACGTCCTTAAGACGATATGGTTTTAAAATTATAGTTGTGTGTCGGCAACGAAGTTGGAAATTTTCATAAATTGTGAGATGGCAATTAGCCATAGAATAGGGAAAGTCGACGATTCTGCATAGGACGATCTGAGGAAATAAAATACTTAGAACGCAGATAGAACAGTTTAAAAACTTTGATTTAATTGTGTTTTAACAGCAGCAAAATGTCGACCATGGAGAGAAGACAGCAAGCTTCATCCTCCATTACCATCAGTGTTATGGGCTAACGGCCTAATGATGGGAATTGACGAGGCGGGAGGCCTCTGGAAAGCAGTTTAAGTGATGAGTATTAAAAAATTGATTTATTGATTTTGGACGAGGGGAATCGCGAGAGATGTGTGGAACTTTGTATAGATTTTATTTGTGTGGTTTAATTTAAATTTCAGGGTTTGATTTCTTAACTGACATGCGTGTAGTAAATTTTGGCATTGCGTGACAATTATGTTGTACAGTAAATTTTGTAATTTAAATGTTTTCCTTATGTTACGTAATTCTTAGCGAAACGGCCGCATCGGTTAACGTATCTATAAAAAGTGTAGCCATGAATGAGAACCTAGGAACGACAATGATAAATGGACTGATTTAATGATATGTTAAACTAATTACTACGTGGGGGGAATATTTGCATTTCGTTGCTTTGATAACTCGGGCTAGGATTGATCCTGTTATTTATTCTTTTTTGTCATTTGGACATGTTGTGTGTCATTATCTGAGGGGTGTGCTGATTAATGCTACGACGAGATCTTCGAGAAATGTGCCACGTATTTTTGGGTGTAAGTGATGATGATGAGGAGAGGTAAAGCCTGTCCATGACTGCGATATCATTCCGGCAAACTAGTTATCCGTGGGGATAAGTTTGACCTGGGAATGTATTCTTAAAAATCCCTGAGAGGATGTTTTGAGATAATGTGTTATTTATTTGTACGCGTTTAACAGGTGGCGATTAGCAAAGGTGCTGTACGCTGGCTATGGGCCAGAATCTATATTTAGCATGGCACTAATTACTACTTGGGGGAAGAAATCAGCCACTCTCTCGGTGATGCGATAACAGGCCCGGTTGTCTCCAGCTCGTTATGACACGTTATGTTTGCTTTAAAGCCTAATGAGTTAAGGTTATTTTATTTGGTTTAATTTGGGAAGTTGCCATGTTGTCGATCCAAGTTTCTTTTATCATTACTACGACTTATTTGTTCATTGTTTTAAAACGCCAAACTTTCCGGCGTGAAAATTAAAAGTTGTATTTTGTTGTTGTTGGCTCTTATTTTCAAGGCCATTGTATTCATATAAATATAATTTGGCAACCGGCCAAACCTGTTCATGTCATGTTATGCCTTCCTAGTGTTTAAGGTATAAGTCGGTAATTCCGCAGCCCTTATTTTAAATAATACACACGTGTATTTGGTTGTGGTAATCTAAGGTTAGAGCATGTCAGTAGTGTATATAAATTTGTAATTATTGTTCCCACATTTCCGTAATTCGTCCTTCGCAGTACGGAGTCCGTTCCCGAACCAACTGTTTTGGTCGGAAACGAGCGCCCGTCAAAATGCTCATTACTTGAACTAGTCTTAAAACCCGTGTCGCTCATAAATATTGAATTTTTGTACTATTTTATTTGTTTGTTATATTTGGATCTTGTGATCCGTTTTCTTTTGTTACTCTGATTTAGGTGACATTGCAGTCACAATGCTTGTTGACAGCTGTCATGCCATGTCGTCATGGTACGTCAGGCTGGTCAGTGTTAGATCTGTTCACGCGAGTGAACAATAAAAGGGTGGTTATAGTTTTCCTTTTTTATGTTTGATTCAGTTAATAAATTTCATTTGTTAGTAGATCCTGTTGTTTTTCTTGGCTTTATAATAATAATAAGTTAACCTTATGAACCTTGGAAGTTATGTTGATAGCAAAACCTCTAAATCACATTCACAAGAATCCATTACGACCCCGAAATTTTGAATCTTGTCTACATGCTATTTTCCAAAGGGTTTAGTATGATTTGTTAAATTGTTCATTAAATCATCTGAAATGGTTTCAAATAACGATGATCATTTCAATTGAAATGTATGTATATATGATTTAATAAAAAGTGTATTATTCATCTTGAGAAAAATAACTCTTGTATATACTTCATTAAATATCTGTCTGTTAGGTAGTCAGCCCGAAGGCTGGTTGGATCCTTAAAAAGCACCGCCGTTACGTTATGTGAGTAGATACCCACAAAAACCCAAGGCAGCGCTATATTGAGGCGTTCTAGGCAAGAAGAGGAGTGAGGTAGTTTGCCATTGCTTTCCTCACTGAGTCAGAACAGTAGTCCTAACCCTATGAGTAGAACCTTTCACAACATCCACAGGTACAGGTGCTAAAAAATAAAAATTATTTGAAAAAAAATAAAGGGGCCCCAAAAATCTGAGGGACTTGGGCCTCATTTTACCTAAATCCGGCACTGGTGTTAGTGTGTGTTATCTGTTTCAATTCAAGTAAGGACTGCAGACAGCAATTTCAAGTGGTTCCTACTTTTGCTACCGTCCACGATACCTTGCTTGTGGACTTGCCTACTAGATGGCATCGCAGTTAGCATCTAGCGGTGAACACTGGAACAAATAGAGCGTTATATATTCTAACCTACAAATTTTGGCTCCACACAAGTGAAGTTAGTGGAAGGTTCTTTTTTTCATGCCATAAATCTATGACTTGGGACCACCGGCTTTGCTTCCCATCCGAAGGAAGGCATACACAGGGATTTTTAACGCTCTTAAAAAATCCGACGACTTCGGCCGGGTTTGAACCCACTATCTTGGGCATAGAAGCTCAGGATGCTACCAACTACGCCACCGAAGGCGCCTGAGAGGGGGATTGTTCCCCCTGATCACCCCGCGCGTAGTTACGCCACTGGATTACGCTATGAAACAGCGACAGCAACCGGGTGAGTTAGCCGTGGTCGTTACGGCATGACTGATGACAGTCGCTCACATCCGGGAGGCGAGGAGGTTCGAATCCCCCCGCCGGCAACCTTGAAGATGGTCTTCTGTGGTTTCCCATCTTCCTTCCAGGCAAATGCCGGGGTTGGTCCCTAACTATAGCCCACAGCCGCTACCTTCCAACTCCTCGCCCTTACATTCCAACTTTCCTCCCCAACGGTACATGTAGCTCACCCATTGGGTGTCCGTCTCGAAGCAGCTACAAAACTGGCGAGCCGAACATGTCCTCGGACACTCCCGGCACAAAAAAAAAGCCATACGCTAAAAAAAAAACCAGCGACAGCACCAAGTATGATGTATTTGTGTGGTTGGGGTGTATGACTCTTAAACAATGTAGTGCATGGTGTAGTTACACCATGATGTAGTGTGCGACGCTGACGGAAGTGGTTACAAGTGAAACCGCAATGCTCCACTCAGTTTCTTGGAAGCGAGCATGACACGCTTACCAAGAAGTAATCTTATGCAGCAGACATACGTGTTACTCATCATTCAGGTCACCGACTTTATCATGTACTGTACAATACTTAGGAACGCTGTGAATTTTATCATTCCAAATGATCGTGTCGACTTCATCGTTATGCTTTGGTCTACCGTTATGCGTTACGGTTACGGAGAGGAAATGTACTAAGGTTGCACTTGAGCGTATGACGTCATCATGTTGTTCAGTGCATATGCACAGAGTTTACTCCTGGACTATGGCGTTATGTGATACGGAGACGGCAAGTGCGTGACGTAATGCAGCAGAGTGCACCTCCCGCTCTCCGTTCCCCGCGCGGGAAGCCTAAGTTAATGGGTAATGGATTCTGTTGAAAAATTCCCCGCTTCGCTCGAAGCCCTCCTGCCTTTCTAACATGTGTAGCATTTGTAGCATGCGTCATTTGAAATGATATAAAGTCTAGTCTCTCAGACTGACTGTAACGTTTTTCGTTTCCTCCTTTGTATGGAGTACACTGCTCTACGGAAGTGAAAGTTGAACTCTGGGTAAATTGGAAAAGAAATGACTTGAAGCTGCTGAAATGTGGATATGGCGGAAAATGACAAGAACGAGCTGATTGGAAAGAAAAACCAACCTGGAAGTCTTAAGGGAAGTCAATGAAGAGAGAAGATTAATGAAGGAAATGGGAAAGAGAAAAATACAATTTATTGGACGTGTCATCAGACACAACACTTTCATTGTTAACATTCCTGAAGGGAAAATGCTGGGAAAGAAAGGAAGAGGACGGCCTAGGACGAAGTATTTGGAAGACATCAAGAATAGAATGGGATGTGACAATTACATGGAACTGAAACAAACCGCCAACGATAGAAGAGTGTGGTTGCATTTAGAATAATTATGATGATGATGATGATGGTGTGTAAATAAAGAAAATTATGTACATTTCCATTCGCTAATTTTCAGTGGGATGAAAACTTTTTCGTCTCGAATAGGAGATGAGCCATTTATAAGGACAACTAATAATAATAATAATAATAATAATAATAATAATAATAACTCTTGTAGCTCATTGACCTGACCAAAGAATTCGAAATTTATATCACTTGGGTAACTTGCATACCAAAATATCTCAAAGCTGAAATACATTTCTTTTCAGAGCAGAAAATTGACAATAATAATGAACTGGTTTTACGTCCCTTTTAACTGCTGAGGCTTTTAGTGACGCCGGGGTGTCGGAATTTTGCACCGAACGGGAACTTTAACGTGCCAGTAAATCTACTAACACGGCTCCCTCACATTTGTACAGCCTCAAATGCCACCTGACTGCGCCAGGATTCGACCCTGCAACCATGGGAACAGCAGGCGAGAACGTTACATCTGAGCCACGCAGCCAGTCCAGAGAATCGAATCTGAACCTCTGGGGGCAATGGTCAAAAGAACTTAACCACTACACGACGGGACGTATTTAATAATAATAATAATAATAATAATAATAATAATAATAATAATAATAATCTAATAATTACATAATTAGCACTTTACAACTTTCTACTCTTACGGTCAATCAGTCCCCAATAAGACGCAGCCTACTGGGTTCGATTCCCGGTTAATGTATGTTGGACATTCGAGGTGAAATGTCACGTCCGGTGATTTAGTTTCTCTATAAAAAAAGAGTTCTCATGGCTTATAATCTCGACATTAACTGTCACGTAAAGCATGGTACCGTCCACGATAAGGAATGAACATGATCTTCAGTACGTTGGGAACATTTATTTAATAGACATTTAACTAAACTCTGTTTAATATTGAAGCTGTAGTTCTCTTTGTGTCTAGCGTAAACTGATGACCTGCTTGTAATGACAGAGTCCGTCAAAAGCTTACAAGCCCACATGTTAGAACTTGAACAGAAATGTAGGGAGTGCGGTATGGAAATCAAAAACGAAGGTTATGACGGGAGGGATGAAATGCAAGAAAATAGAAGGAATGTATTAACCCTTTATAGCACAGACTATTTCGTTTCTAATTTTTACTTTAATTTTTTAATTTAAATTTTCATTGCAGCTCTAATTTTTATTTTTATTTTTAATATTCAATATTTTAAAATTATCTATTTATTTATTATTTTTAATTAAATTTTTAATTTTATAATCTTTATTTTATTTTATTTTAATTTTAGTGTGTTTTATTTTAATGTTTAGGGTACTTTATGTTTTATTTTAATGTTTAGGGTCCTTTATGTTTTATTTTAATGTTTAGGGTCCTTTATGTTTTATTTTAACGTTTAGGGTCCTTTATGTTTTATTTTAATGTTTAGGGTCCTTTATGTTTTATTTTAATGTTTAGGGTCCTTAATGTTTTATTTTAATTTTTAGTGTGTTTTATTTTTTTGTTTAATTTTAATATTTTTGATTATATTTACTGCTTGAAAATTTATCCAGTACGTTGGGAACATTTATTTAATAGACATTTAACTAAACTCTGTTTAATATTGAAGCTGTAGTTCTCTTTGTGTCTAGCGTAAACTGATGACCTGCTTGTAATGACAGAGTCCGTCAAAAGCTTACAAGCCCACATGTTAGAACTTGAACAGAAATGTAGGGAGTGCGGTATGGAAATCAAAAACGAAGGTTATGACGGGAGGGATGAAATGCAAGAAAATAGAAGGAATGTATTAACCCTTTATAGCACAGACTATTTCGTTTCTAATTTTTACTTTAATTTTTTAATTTAAATTTTCATTGCAGCTCTAATTTTTATTTTTATTTTTAATATTCAATATTTTAAAATTATCTATTTATTTATTATTTTTAATTAAATTTTTAATTTTATAATCTTTATTTTATTTTATTTTAATTTTAGTGTGTTTTATTTTAATGTTTAGGGTACTTTATGTTTTATTTTAATGTTTAGGGTCCTTTATGTTTTATTTTAATGTTTAGGGTCCTTTATGTTTTATTTTAACGTTTAGGGTCCTTTATGTTTTATTTTAATGTTTAGGGTCCTTTATGTTTTATTTTAATGTTTAGGGTCCTTTATGTTTTATTTTAATTTTTAGTGTGTTTTATTTTTTTGTTTAATTTTAATATTTTTGATTATATTTACTGCTTGAAAATTTATCCAGCACCGTAAAACTAGACATACGGTATATAATATTTGCTTATCAGAAATGTTACATCTACAAGAAATGTTGTTCTAATTTGGCTGAAAGTTTCAACTATTAGCAGCTTTGATAATAGCCTACAAACTCTGTCTATAGTAGGTGGTTAATATATAGACCCCTATCCTATAAAGGGTTAACTAGAGAGGGTGGGCTGTGTATTCTCTCAGGATGGTCACAGTATGGGGAAAGAAATAGAGTCGACGTGCAAAAAAGCTAAGGCAGTGAGTCCTCAGTTGCGATCTACAGTATTCTGCAATAAATAAGTCAGCTACGAAACTCCCAACATTGCTCAGTATTTAGACTACCTTGCTGTATGGAAGTGAGAGCTGGGTAGATTCAGGATATCTGATACATAAGCTAGAGGTAACGTGATACGAGGGTAGCACGAATGATGATGGGAGCAATGGCAGGAAGGTACTCGCAATGAAGAGATAAAGGCTAAGTTAGAGATGAACACACTAGATGAAGCTGATGGTGCTGGGGGGTCATGTGAAGATAATGGGGGAGGAGAGATTACCTAAGATGTTAACGAGTTCGGCTGTGGAGGGTAAGAGAAGCAGAGGCAGGCTCGACGTGAGGGAGGCACAACGGAGCTGTAGCCCCAGGGCCCGGACTGGCTAAGGGGAAAGTGGAAAAAGCCAGGGAAGACAAATTTGAAATGTTCACATAGTCCTGTATTGAATATATCTGAATCTAGAAAAATATCGTGAGAAATAGCAACTTTTCCACCCTTTATAGGGTGGATACTTTCTAAATAATCTTCGCAAAGTATAAATTCTAGTTCATAAGGTTGTTCTTGTCATGAGAGGGAGAAAAATTTTCGGTCATATAAAACCAGAACGACATTAAAAATTCGCATTGAACACAATTAAAACGATCCAAAAAAAGTAAGAACAATTTTTTTTTAAATCCACAGAGTTTTGAGGGGGCTTTTAAAACAGAAGGAATACTTGTAATTGAAGCTGGGGTTGGGAAAGCCCTAAGCTAGATATCATTCCAGCATTTGCCTGGAGTAGAAGTGGAAAACCATGGAGGGGCCAGTAAGCCCGAGTCCTTGCTCTCCACGGCTCTGAGCAGAGGTAGACCTAGGTGGCGATAGTGAGATTCAGTGTTGAACGATTTCAAAGTGAGAGGAGGTTTAGAAGCAGAGGAAGTTGCTAATTTGGGAACATGGAGGAGAATTGTTTGTAAACAGAGGCTTGCAGAACGCAGGCTAGACTGGGCGCTGAAAGGCTAAACACTCTCAAATGAAGATGTATGACAGGTTGCGAGTCTGCTATGGCTTGAATGATGTTCTCCGACATTCTTTCAGCTGCTGTATAACTAGAGCCCAGCGCGGATGCGGATAACGGTTTGTTTATCCGCGCAGGGCTCTATGTATAGTTAGCCCATTGACCTCTTCCTGCTAATGTATACTGTACTTGTTGTCCAAGTCTTCTTTGCTCGGTTCACTACGTTTCATGAAATACCAACATGGAAGTCCTACCTGGAATCTTGTGGAGACGTTACCAAGCTACAGAGTGTCTAGAAGTAACTCACCTGCAGGAGAAAACAAACTTGATATAAGTGGGGGGTACAAATAAACACTTCAATTATATAAATTAAATATTAATAACGACAATAAAAATAACAACACAATAATAATAATAATAATAGTCTAATGAAGGAATCATGTAGTTTTATGTGACCATTAATCTGGCAATCATGAGCCACGGGACCTTCTCTTAACTTGGAATCCGAACCACAGGACGGGACATTTCACTTCGAAAATATAACATGCATTAACCCAGAAACGAACCTGGTCTAAGTCAAGCAACTTGATCGTTGCACCATCACAACCTCAATAATAATATGCGTCGAACAGCTGGCTGACCCATGCGGATCTATTTCCTGAGACTGAGGGGTTCATGATCGCGATTCAAGATCAAGTAGTGGCAACAAAGAACATCATTAAGGCAGACATGCCAGATGACAAATGTAGGAGATGCCATCGCGAATCTGAGACCATCCAGCATATCACAGGGGGCTGTACAACAATTCCTTCTACGTACTATTTGAAGAGGCATGACCAAGTAGCCAAGATAATCCACCTGAACTTGGCAAAGAAGCACTCCTTAAGTAATAATGTTCTGCCTTACTATCAATATATTCCTGATGCTGTTCTGGAGAATGATACCACAAGCTACTCTGTGACAGGTCAGTGATCACAGATAGACCTATATCAGCAAACAGGCCAGACATTATTCTTATTGATAAAGTGCAGAAGACAACTCTTCTAATAGATATCGCAGTCCCTAACTCGCATAATATCCAGCACAGTTATGCTGAGAAAGTGACCAAATACATGCATCTGGCTGAAGAGATCCGACAGATGTGGCGACAGATATTTGTCACTGTACTGCCTATCATAATCTCTTCCAGAGGGATCATACCGAAGTCGCTGAAGGCCAACCTCGATAAACTGGGGCTCCACCATAATCTGCAGACCAGTGTGCAGAAAGTAGTTATTTTGGAGACCTGCTCCATAGTTCGTTCATTCCTCAACCTTCCAGTATAAAGAACTCCACTCCATCTTGCAACAAATGCCGATGAAATGGTGAATTGTACCCAACGATATGGTAATAATAATAATAATAATAATAATAATAGTCTAATAATAATAATAATAATAATAATATTATTATTAATAATAATACCTCAAGTGACTGGTGCAATTCTTTTCCGTGGAGCCATTTAGAAGTTCTATTTTTAGATTAATTTATCTACACCATATATCTATTTATATTTATTGTGCATCTAACAGGCATATACCTAATGATAAGAAACACATACATTTGATTAAACATAATTCTATAAAATTATAGATTAAATGACAGGCATAAAGCTTGTACGAGTAACAATTCTAACAAGTAAAAATAATTCAAATAAAAAATTATACGTAGGAAATTGAGTAGGTGAATGTAAGAGTTGAAGCAGGCAGAAACAAAGGGACTATATGTGTTACTGAACAAGTCGAGGTACAGTAGGTTCTTGTGGAATGGTCATTATACACGGCCCGGACTTTTTGAAAATGCTTATGCGCATATGCACATAATTCTGAGAAAAATATGCGTAATTAAACGAAAAATACGTTTTGTTTTGAAATATCCACGACCCTGTCCTAGTTTCAGGCACTTGTAAAGACACAGAAAGATGTTTGTTGTTGTTATTGTAATCATAAGATGTAAAGCAAGAAACTTAAAAATGAAAATCCACAGCCTGTTTCCAGTCTCCGACCGGGTCAGGAATGGAATGAATGAAGCCCCCATCTAGCGGCGAGGATATGAACTGTGCCGGCTGCCGAGGCCTGACGCACTCCTCTGGGGCAATGATTAAATGAATGACAGATGAAATGAAATGGTAGTGGAGAGTGTTGCTGGAATGAAATTTTGACAGGGAAAACCGGAGTACCCGGAGAAAAACCTGTCTGCCTCCGTTTTGTCCAGCACAGATCTCACATGGAGTGACCGGGATTTGAACCACGGACCCAGCAGTGAGAGACCGGCGAGCTGCCGCCTAAGCCACGGAGGCTTAAGAAACTTAAAAATAAACTTACTAATGTTTCTCACAAAACTTGTAAGATACTTGCATAAATTTAAAAAAAACACGAAAAGTTTGGTGCTTTTCAGTCGGTCAACACGAATGCACCCAAACGAGTTGGGTTATACCCTAACCCTGAAAAAAAAAACGCCACAGGTACGCATGCACTTAATACAGACAGCACATAGGAATACGGGGCGAGGGGAGGGATAATAAGTTTCAGCGAGATAACATTCCAATTCAGTCGCCTGTTACTAGTGCACGAGTGAAGTTGAAATTGCTCGCTGCTGTAATGCAGAAGACATCCAGCCAGATAAGTAACCTGTACTATCAAAATTGACCATTTACAACCATATAATCGCTCCAAACAGACAAATTTCCGGAGTTCTATCACCATTTTAGCATTTCACCAAACGTCATATAGATTACATCTATACCGACAAGTTGCATTACTAATACTGCAACTAAATAAGTGTACATATTGTAAATATGTTCACCCATATTTTCAAACATAGATTTTATAGCCTAAGTGTAATGGATCTGATGATGATCGCTTGACGATCGAAACTGGTCATCATATTGTATTTTATTATTTAATCGAATAGCCCTTAATAGAGCACGTTAAATCAATACATCAAGTTTTGCTATATGATTTCTTCTTGGTCACCCAAAATTGCTTCATTCTTTCAGATTGTTGTCGCCGGAGCTCCTCAATGTTGTGTGGCTGTTTTCTGCTTCTCTCTAGTTCCTCCTTGAAGGTGTCTGTTTTAATTTTGTTCCGAAAGAGTTGTCTATTAGGTATGTCTTCAATTTGTATATTGGCCTCTTTAAGGTCATTCAAGGTCTGTTGAAACCAAGCTGGCTGTATCTTAAGTTTCATTGAAAATTTTCTTTGTCAATCTATCATCGTTCATTCTTTGTAAATGTCCAAAAAAGGATAATCTTCTTCTTCGCATAGTATGTAGCATGTTTTCTACATGCTCATAAATTTCAACATTTGGTCTAGGTCTATTGTAACCTGCTCCTACTTTTCTAGGGCCAAGTATACTTCTAATTATTTTCCTTTCCATGACCATGATTTTGTTAATTTCGCCTTTATTCATTAATTTGAGCGTTTCAGATCCATGTGTTTTTTTTTTTTTTCAGGATTAGGGTATAACCCAACTCGTTTGGGGACATTCTTGTTGACCGACTGAAAAGCACCAAACTTTTGTTTACTAAGTCAACACTGAAAAATGGCTTCAAACCCCATAGTGTAAAACAAAACAAAACAAAAACAAAAAACTAAAATAAACTTTGTATTCATTTATCCCTCTATATTGGATTCTTGGTGGATCGATTTTTGTGGAACTTCTTAAAATTAAATTTTGTAACTAAGAAAAAAGAACTCTATAATCTCTCTATCCTCCAACAATCCCCCCACCAAGGGTGTCCCGATTTTGTCTGTCAAAAATATGGTCACCGTAGCCCAAATACACGGCGTCAAGGCTATGCTAGTGTCGAGTTGTGGGCCTATTTGTAATTACACATTTTCAAGGACTGCTACTTAGGATTGCCGCCCTGAGAACAGAATTTCGAATGAGTACTTCCCATCGCGGCACTCATATCATATAGGTTAAGCCAGGTGAAAGCTACAGGACTGAAACATTCTAATCAGTCACAGCCATAAATATTAACTATTCCGTAAAGCCTATTTCCTCGTCAACCTCCCACGCTAGCACTTACAGCCTAGTTATCATACTGATAGCTTCTAATTATGCAAAGTTACACTTAAACGCTAGAAATAGCCTACCGTTATTCACGACTCAACCTACTGTTAGGAAACCGCATGAACCTACCGTATATTACCCTGCGGAGTAGCCGCGCACCACGGCCGTGAGGATAGCTATAGCAAGTCCGTAGATCGGAGGTTCAAATCCCGGCACTGACAGCGGCTATCCTGAGAGTTGATTTACCCACACTCTCTCCAGGCGAATGCCGGGATAGTACCTTACTTCAAGTCCCAGAGCACCTACCTCATCCCTGTCCCTAATACACCTACACAGACTACTAGATAATAATAATAATAATGTTATTCATTTTACGTCCCTTTTATCTACTCCGGCTTTTAGAGACGCCAGGGTGCCGGAATTTTGCCCCAAAGGGGATCTTTAACGTGTCAGTAAATGTACTGACACGGCTCTTTCACATTTGCGCACCCTTAGATGCCACCTGGCTGCGCCAGGATTCGATCTTGCAACCTTGGGCACAGCAGGTGAGAACGTTGCCGCTGAGCCACGTAGCCATTCTACACACACTACTAGAGTCATCACATAAATGCAGGTTATCACATAACTTCAGCACACACCCAACTACTCGAGGCTGATGACCGAGATGTCCCAGACCCCTAACATGAATGATTAACATTAACAACAACAACACAGAGAGATTGTCCAACCTCGCAGCAGACATAAGAAAGAGGCGACTAAAATTTTACGGCCACATCAGCAGACTCCCACAAACCAGACTCATTCTTAGATATATACAACGGCTCAAGATTACTACACCCTGGATGATGCAAGTCAAAATTGATCTAGTAAAAGCACAGGTCGACCCAGAAGACGTCATAGACAAAAAAAAAAGTCTTTCGACACAAATTATACAAGTGGGAAGTGTTGTCATAGAAAGCAGCACCTACAGCCCAAAGACCAAAGTGGACCGAAGAAAGGAAGAGGGCCTTTAGTGCACGAATGAAAGAGTACTGGAAAAACAGGAAGAACAAATAGTGATGATTGCTTCGCGTGGTCTAATAGGCCTGTAACGTGTAAAATAAATAAACAACAACAACAACATCAACCTATATTGAGCGATACACCTCTTATCAACTTGCAATGTGAGCAGCCAACCTGAGGAGGAGGAGGAGGTGGTGGTGGTGGTGGTGGTCGTGGTGGTTCTCCTAAATACTTGGTTCATATAATTTTATGTTTTGCCCCGAATAAGGTTTTCTGTGTTTCCCTTCCTTTATAATTATGTTCCAGAAAGTCTGAAGGAAGCGTCGCAAACAACAATCAGTGCTACATGCTTCTTGATGTGTCCGCCATGTTTCTCGAAGATGAAACCGAGTCTACGCATGCGCGAGAACCGTAAACATTATTTAAATGGTTGAGATCCCGAATGCCCTCGAGAAATGCAGGGGCGATAACCATGCATTAACTCTCGGGAAGTCAAATAGGAATTAACTTACTAATCGTTAGTAAAGAGTTGGTGAAAAGGGCCCTAAGGGTAGGGTTGCCAGACGTTCCGTTTTGCCCGGAACAATTCCTTTTTTTCTTGTTTTGTTCCGCGTTCTGTTTTAAGCTTTAACGAAACGCCAAATAGTCAGTTTTTTTTGGGTTAATTTGATAATATATTCAATTTCGCACCGATTTTCTAATGTCCCACTTCAGAATTGATTGTAATATCTAGCTTGTTTTCTGGTGGTACAGGTGCAAGTTTGAAAGAGAAAATAATAGGGGCAACAAAATTAAGGAATATCTTACTGTAGTCCTTGTGAAGTTAATACTCAGCATTTTCCCCTCCAATGCTTTTACGAAGAGAGTTTTTTCTGTTATGAACATCAAATGGAAACATGATGAAACAGAAGCTCCGTTAGTTTGATAAAACAAGAATTGTTCAAATATTACAATTATGACGAAAACTGTAGTGAATTTTATCAGAAGGTAAGTTGCTGGTGTCATAGGCATAGTGAACCCGATGGGGTTATGCTGACTGGAATCGAACTTGGTTCTCAGAGACTGTGATCTCAGTAAAAAGGTTCCGCCAGGGAGCGAACCAGAGATCTGTACAGGGAGTTTCTTGGTAAAAACCCCTCGAAAGAGATGTATATTTAATCACTGGTGTGATTTTTGATGAAATGGCATTATTTATTAAAATAATGTAGGAAATAATGAGCAGATTATATCATTATAAGACGATTTGGTGTAAGCTATTGGGAGTTTGAAGCAGAGAGGAGGGCAGAGCTGACATTTACTAATCGGCCCAGAATTGTGGGTTGGTCTCAGTGGAGCCACGTCCATCTCTGTCACCCCATTATGTCGTCTGGAGCAGGGGAGAGGCCTGAAAAATGACACAGTTATTCCCCGACGGAGAATAGATGTAGAGGAGGGGCGGAGAAATGCCCAGAAGAATCATTGATTACTCGTGATTGGAGTAACGAATCGAGATGAGAGTTGCACACAGGTGAATATCTTGGCAAGAAGATAATTTTAGAATCTTTTACATGCGAAATTGGTGCATATTTAGTGATGTGCGTAAGGACTGTGAAGCGACCATTGTTCGCGGAGGGATGTGAAGATGTTGACGGGGAGTTCCCGGCTAGGTAGCGTCCCACGCCATGGAGAAAGGAATTAATATTAATTAATTGAACGAGCGATTCCTTTGCACACAGATAGTTTTGGGACCTGTGAAGAGAGAGGAACACAATGATCATGGTTTGAAGACCTGAATCATGCTGTGAGAGGAGCGAAGATTACGCGGGAAGATGTTGCTCTACTTTCTGTGGAAATCCGATATAAGGGAGTAGACCCCAGGAGGAGCCCTCTGTTCTCTCAGTCCTACTCTGTTCTCAGTGTTACTCTGTTCTAACTCACTTGAAGTCAGTTGAAACTCAGTTGTAAGCCAGTCGAGACGCAGCCAAGTGCAGTCTACATGCCGCCAAGCGCAGTTACAACCAGTTACAGTTTTACTCAATTGTCAATTGTAGCACAATGGAAATAAGTTGCAATCAGTATGCAGCAAATATGCAGCAGTACGAGACAGCGTGTAAGCCGCAGACAGAAGTCTTCAAATAAGCTACGTGCAGTCTTCGAGTGAAACTTCAGTCAGCTACAGCCAGGGTGAAGCAAGTTCGTCAAGGCATAACGCATGACGGATCTATTCATCGAGACGCCGAACAAAGACTGGTATGTGTAAAAGAAACAGAAAATATGTTTGTATGAATAATAGTCGTGATACAGGCATAATCAGCCGCACGAACTATGACGTGTTCAGTTATGAAGCACCGTATAGACTAACGGTAGAACTATTGTATATAATTATTTGTGAAAGTGTTGAACTTTATTAAGCGCAGTGTGTATTGTATGAACTAATCGTATATGTGTAACTACGATAGAATGCGCTAAAGAAACTTTACTAAGTGTTTGGTATTGCCATGAGAGTACCAGATGGTAACGCTTACTGTAGGAGTAATGATCGTCACAAAAACTGTTGGAGAGTTCCGAGAGCAGATAACCAGACTTTCAATCAGGAGTTTTTTTTTTTTTTTTTTTTTTTTCGTGTAGCCTCCTGAGAGGCCGAGTGCAGGTCTTTCAAGTCGACGCCCGTGGGCGAAATCAGGAGTTGATAACGTAAGATGCCGTCGACACCTGCAATTTCGATCTCTGCTAGGGAATCTCAGCATTGAAGTGTGTATAAAGTGACGAGTGTTCAGTGTAATGTATATGTAAAAATATCATTTAAAGTAGTGTTTGATGAAGTGTTTCACATGTTTGGGGAGTGATAAACTTCCTGAAAGGTATGCAACGTGTCGTGTTGGTGATAGAAATGTATAATCAAATGTGTGTAAACAAGAGAAATATGTCGCGTTAAACCCATTATGGCGGGCGACATGGAAGAATATGATTGGTTGGAGCCACCTTAGATGCCTATAGAGATGTAAGTACCCCACAAATTATGGTTATAATTATGTAGAAGTATGGACCGATGCATGTCTGTGATTCCGTAAAGATATTGTGAATTCCTTATAGATGCCAGTAAAAGTCAGTTAGGAGGCTGATCCTCCATGTTTAATCAGTATTGAGTTGATTTTTATAGAGTTGAAATGATGATTTGCATCATTAAGTGGAGTAATTTTTCCCACTATGAATTAAGAATGGCAATCAGTTATGTAAATGTAACGAACGCGATTGTTCGAGTTTAAAACGTTTAGCTATGTCGGAAAATTTTGGTAATCTATGTGAGAATAATAATAAATAATGATTTGGTCATTTATGTCAATGAGATTTATAATAATAATAATAAAGGATGATTTTGGTCATTTATGCCAGTGAGAAATGATGATAATAATAATAATGGTTATTAAGAGTATGGATGAACACATCAGGAAACAAATAAATGTTGTAAGCGAGAATTATTAACGCTAATTGCAAGACTTATCAATCTAAGCAGGAAGATGTTACAGTGAGATTACCTTTCAGTAATTATGAAAAGAAGCTTTATATCAGAATATTGCATATATTCGGTAATGATACCAGTAATGAAAGAGCTTTTAGTGAATTGAATTTGCAGCTTAATTGAGAAGCTTATAGAGTAAATGTTAGATTTCTCTTAATATTAGAGGTCGGAATGTCGTAGCATGGAGCATTAGGGGCCAGATAGTCTATTCTACGTATGAATTCTCCTATGTCGTGGACATGGTTGGAGACATTATTTGCCAGAGTTTTAGTGAATGGACCCTAACTCTGAAGAAAAGGATTGAAATGTGTTCCGGGCTGGAATCTTGTAAGAGTCGAGGAAAACAAGGACACCTCGCAGCTCTATGATTTCCCGAGAACTTATGATGAGTTATTTACGCTCGTGGGCAGCGAAAACTCATGGCGACAGTGGTTTTGTGCGCCTATATTATACTTGAGACATCGGTCAACCGCCAGGCTCATGCATTACGAACCCCGAACCTTCATGTTGAATGGACCCATGTGAGGCCATTAATTAATCGTTATCCTCTACGTAGGAATAATTACAAAAGCTCATTCAATACCTGTTGGCATAATAGTCAATTAAGATCCTTTGGGAACATGTGTGCCGGTTAGGACACAGTATTTGTCTTGTAAATCTCCACTGCTTAGAGAGGGAAGCTTTCAAACTTTTAGAAAGGTCGAGATAATTGGTGGAACGACCCATCCCACTTTCTATTGTGTAGCGATTTCTTTAGCCGAGGGTCGGTGCCAACCACTCGAACCGCTCAGGCAAGTTATAAAGGGAAGAGATTCTAGACCTTGTTAAAATGACATATAATGCGAGACTGTTATGTTGAGTATTATAGCCATGTGGTTTGTGAACACATGGATAATTATAGTTCATCCTGATGGTTCATTAATTTAGCTATCTGACGAATAGTTACATGATATATTTGTACTGTCACTGGAACCAAGTCATGTAGTTGGTTACTAGATGCCAATCGCCATGAGCGCGAGGCAGTCTATCGTACAATCCGACATAAGCTATAACGTAACGTTTTATATAGGAATCACAGACAGCATGCGGTGAAACCATATAATTGAAGGATATGTAGGGGGTAGCTTACATAATTATGGAGTTGCACGTTGATTTTGGTGCAACGTCCAAATAGGTAAATGCATGCAAAGCATTTCATTGGTGAGAAGAAAAATATTAAAACACGCACGGCATACATAATTGTTTAACATAAAGAGGTTTAAGGAATAATCCTTGTTGTAATATTAAAGAAGTCACATTGTATGACTGTTATGTTAATGTAAAGTTGTTTTGAAGTCGTAGGTGCATCAGCGCACTAGTATATCCTTGTGAAGTTCACAGAAGGGTAAAGCATTATGGCTAGATATGACTTTGTTGTGATTTCATATTTGTTTACTTGTGGATTGTGGAAGTAAAAATTTTGTTTGCTTTTATTTTTTGCTTTTTGGGTATTGTTTTGTGTTTGAAGCCATGATTTATTTTAATGAATTAAAGTTTTAGAATAGAGTTGTGCTTTATCATTGTAGAGTTGATACCTTTTAGCCTCAAATCCAAAATATGCACTGCAAAATTGGGGTTACCGTACACGCCTGAGAGCTGATGCTAGTTGGAGGCGGATGCATATTATCCAACGAGATTACTCACATGGGTACATGGGATTTGATGTCCTATACTGTGATTTGAGCTAAAGGTACGACTAAAGTCGGTCAGATTTAATGCACACAACTCTATTAAGGTAAGAATTAACGAAGTAGGGTGTGACCGCTCCTAATCCATAGCTAAGTTCCGATACGTATATATAAATTTTGATAGATTGTGCTTATTCTCTACTCATTTATCATGGCCCAAGCAGCGTGGGACGGTATTAACTCTTTATGGAACCGCCTGCGTCAGTGCAATATGAGCGATGTTGGCATTGCACGAACCGGGCAACGATAGATATATATAATTTATCATGACGCCCATCTGTGGAGTCTATGGTAGTAAAAGCTCTATTAATTTATCATGGCGTGGCCCAAGTGGGGCTTTCGGCAGTAAAAACCACTCCCTGAACAGTTTTTATAGTAAATTAGAATATGGCCGATGTCCTACTAATACCACGACCCTCTGATATTAATTTATCATGGCGCCCAGAATACGTGGAACTTATGGGATTTAGGGAAAACCCATAGATTTTTTATGGTATTTCATGGGGAAAACCATAGTAATTGTTTTGCCTCAAACTATGTTTGAGTGATTTTTGAATTCAGTAGGCTTTTTGAGGTAACGCAGAATCTCTCTATTGAGAAGAGAATGGCCTAAGGGTACGAGCGTTGCATACCCAATCCACAATCTACCATAATATTATCAGGTTTTGTACGACTTCACGATATGTGTGCAGTGTTTGATGTTTCTCTTCGAAACGTATCCACATATTTTTCCAGGAAGCCTGCCTGCATATTTAAGTGTGTTATTGTAAAATGCCAGGTACGGAGGAGATCTTGCAAGTTATTGCAGGACTGAAACAACATTTTGATGCTGCTAACGAGCAGAATAAACTGGAAACAAAGGCTTTCCAGGAGAGTATAAACAATCGTTTAGATGCCAATCAGGAGGCAATTAATGCAAATCAGGTTGCAATGAACAATAACCAGATTGAATTAAACAACCGTTTAGAGGCAAATAAGGTTGAATATAAAGATGAATTAAACAATAAGTTAGGTCAAATGCAAGAAGTCATTAAGACCGAAGTAACAGATACTGTTGTAAGCATTGTATCGGAAATGCAGGTAAATACTGATAAACGTTTCGAGGCTATAGAAGCCAAACTTGAGGATAATTTGCAAGCGTGTAGGCATGCTCAGGAGCAAACCAACAGTAAATTAGAGGCGTTGTCTAACGATATTAAGGATATTCAGATCCAAAATGAGGCGAATCTCGAACGCCAAGCGAAACAGTTCGCAGAGTTTACGAAAACAGTAGACCAGAGATTAGAGGAGAACGACTCCAAATGGGATCAGAAATTGAAAAGCTACGCTAGAGCAATTAACGGTGACCTCAAGAAACAGGACCAGAATATATTAGGTCAATGCCAGGAAATAGGCGAAATTAAGGCTATCGCTCAGGAAAATAAGGAGCTGGTAGGCAACGTGAAAGGTCAGATGGGTAAAGTTCATAAAGAACTGGACCAAGTGCAAAGTGATATTGTCATAGTCAATAAAAGACAAGAGGAAAACAGAGGCGAGATCACCAAGGTCCGGAATGAATTGTCTAAAGTCAATGGACACATTCAAGATGAAATTAAAGGTCTGAGAGAAGAACTCGAAATAAGAGAAGGCCAGAAAACAGAGGCAAGCGACAAGACCCTTGCTCAAATTAAAGAGGACGTAGAGGATGAAATATCCCATATCAAACAAAGTCTGAAAGAAGACAAGGTGAAAATTTTTCAAGTAGCCGAGGAAAACCGAGATAGGCTTACAAGAATAGAGAAAGAAGTCATTACTCGCCTAGAAAGAGCAGAAATGCGCCATAACCAAATGGAGACGAGGATAGTAGCACAGGAGGAGACACTTCTGAAATATCCTAAGTCAAGTGAAGGCAGCATAGAGGATATAAGAAAAACAAGGTGGGCAGACCTAGAAACCCAACCTATAAGCAGGAACGCTGCAGGCGCAGGAGAAAGTCCTTACATGACGCCAGGTGTACCAATTGCGGCATCGACGCCACATGAAAACGCGATGCACACCCAGGTGATAAACGTCATTAGGGCAAGCGAAGAAAAACCTAGGAAGTTTTCAGGTAGTCACTGTAGTATGACACCAAAATATTGGTTAAAGGAAGTGACCGAATATCTCAATGATGCACGAATACCGCAGGAGCGTAGGCTACGTGCTATAGAGAAGTTAACAGAGGGGGAGTGCGCATTATGGTTTCGCAGCTTCCGTTACACTTTTGATACTGTTGAGGAATTCCGCGAGGCATTCTTGAAGAGGTATTGGGACGCCGCGACTCAGCAGAATTTACGGCTGGATTTGTATGCCAAAAAGTACAGCACGAACAACCCGACGAAGTACGCAGAATTCTTCATATCGCAGATGTGTCGTTTTAAAGAGCTGGATCAAAAACCTAGTGAACTGGAGCTATGCATTGCTATCGCCAAACAGCTTCCATACGAGATCCAAAGGCTACTAATCTCGGCTAATGCGAAAACTGCTATGGAAATGGAGACAGTTCTAAGGCAACTGGACCTCACCACAGCAAATACTATGCGTCAGAGTCGAACCGTGGAACAAGTCCACGTGACCAACACACAGACTGACCAACAGCAAGCTCCAAGGAACAACAAGGCCACGAGCACAGAAACTTTAGATTCCTATGGACGGCGATGGGAACAGGAACCCAGAAAATGGCAGTCAAGGTACAAAGGAAATGCTAATAAAGCAGGAAGAGGTCGAAGTTCGTGGAATAAACACGATAACAGGGGCAAACCGTACCATAACGATGGAGGTAATAATGGCCAGGAAGGCAATAATAGAAATTGGAGACCCCAAGAGAGAAGAAATAACTTCGATGACGAGGCAGAAGAGCGATATCATGCTTCTTTGCGATACCTCGAAGAAAGGGGAGATGAGCCCCAGAAATCACAAGTCCGCTGGCAAGAAGTCATGCAGAACAGGACATCGCCAGACAGATATGGAGATGGAGCCAAGAGTTTGGAACTACAGCGCAGCGAACAGGAGAGAAGGAACTCCAAAGGGGCGGGCGCTGAAGAAAAAAAAAAAAACGCCAAAATTAGAAGAGCTCGAGACTGATGGATGGAAGTCTATTAACATCGTCAATTGGATAGCCAAACCAGAAGAATTGATTGAGGATACAGGAGGACCACAGGTCATGGTCAAGAGAGAATTGCCTATTATAATTGTGAGAGTGGCAGGATTAAAAGTCAGAAGTCTGCTAGACACAGGATCAACAGTGAGCCTGATGACACAAGCTCTATATAATGAAATAGCCCGGAGAGAGAACATTTTGAAGATACCGATCTCCAGTGTCAAAATTAAAGGGGTAATTCCAGACAGAACAATGATATGTAAATACCAGGTATTCCTAGATTTACAGATAGGAGGCTCTATTTTCTCACAGAGTTTTCTATTAGTAAACAAACTACCTTATAACCTACTTATTGGGGCAGAGTTTATAAGGGAATACAGAGTGATAATTGACCTAGCACAGGACAGGGTTATGTTCCATGTGAATGAAGAAGCTGAAGGCTTAGAGGTCGCACTCAATGAAATTGAACCAGGATCCAGTGAACAAGTATGGCATACATACAGAGATGTGGCTGATGAAGAAGTGTTAGCTATTGAGCAGTTAGAAGCGGAGCTCAAAACACTAGCCACAGACTTGGAAAAAGATCTGGAACCCAAATTGGAAGACTACATTTCGGAGAAGCTAGAAGAAGCGAAAATTGGGCTAAAAGAGAAGGAAAATTTAAAGCAGTTATTGCTGGAACAGAAGGAAGTCTTTGATTCGAGACCTGGTCGGATAAAGAACTTCACTTATGCTTTTCAAGTCAGTGATTGGACACCATTTAGGCAGAAACCCTACCCTATAGCTGAAAAGCATTATGCAAAAGTGAAAGAGGCAATTCAGGAGATGTTGGAGGCCGGCGTTATTGAGAAAACACCTACGCCTTATGTAAGTCCATTGGTAATTGTACCAAAGACAGACGGATCTGTCAGAGTCTGCTTGGACCTGAGACGCTTAAATTTGAGAGTTATTCCGGAATTTGACCAAGTGCCACCTATTAAAGAGATCCTCAGGAAGTTTAAAGGAAAAACTATATTCTCAAACTTGGATATCACATCCAGTTTCCACCATCTTGAATTAGAGAAGAAAACTAGTCTGTTGACAGGATTTATGTTTGATCAACATACATTCACATTTTTAAGGCTACCTTTTGGGTTGAAAACAGCTGGTTCAGCCCTGATAAGAGCGTTAGATCGCAATCTATCAGATGAGGTTAAAGAGAGTACCATCAGATATGTAGACGACATTCTACTCACATCAGAATCTCTGGAGGAGCACATGAGAGACCTGAAGAAGTTGCTAGATGACCTTCGAGAAGCGAACTTTAAGGTCAATATCAAGAAATCGCACTTCTGTCAGAGGGAAGTTAAATTCCTAGGGCATGTTATTGATGCAAATGGAGTGAAGCCTAACCCAGATAAATTGGAGATAATTCGGAATTTCCCTCGACCCACGAAAGTTAAGCACGTCCGACAGTATTTGGGAGTAATTGGATTCTTTTCGAACCACTGCCCAAACTATACTGCGACAGTAGCACCACTGCAGGACCTATTGAAGAAAGGCGGCAGATGGAATTGGACGGAGCAATGTCAGGAAGCATTCGTGAGGTCAAAACAAATGCTTTTGGAATATGTGAAACTGGGATACCCAGATTATACCCAGAAGTTCATCATACAGACGGATGCATCACTTATTGGGATTGGAGCGATGTTATTCCAGGAAAATGTTGACCAGCCTGAGAAGAAAGTTTTTATCGCCTTTATCAGCAGAAGACTGAGAGCCCATGAGAAAAATTACACGATCACAGAGATAGAATTGCTCGCAATTTTGTACGCGTTGCAATCGTGGCACAAACTCGTGTACGGCTTCCGAATAGTCCTGAGAACAGACCATAAAGCTTTAACATTTTTGTTAAAGACAGATTTGTCTAGTCAGAGATTGACAAGATGGTCCCTGTATATCCAGCAATTTGATGTGGAAATAGAATACTGTCCAGGGAAAGAGAATGTAATACCGGACATATTAAGTCGTTACCCTAGAGAAGAAGAAGTACTAGCGGTCCAGATTGAGAATCGAGATCAGAAGACGTTGGATGACTTAAGGAACATTACCAACCTACAACGCGAAGACCCATGGTTGAAGATGATAATCGATTACTTTGAGGGACGTTTAGCAAGGGGAACTGCGATATACAGAGAGGCGGAGGCATTGGCAACAGATTATGTATGGTATAATCAGATATTACACAAGTGGGACGATGTGGATCACACACGTCAAAGGATTGTAATTCCTGCATCTTTGCAGAGGAGATTAGTATGGCTAGCCCACAGAGCGTTTGGTCATCCGGGGATTGATAAAATCTGTGCTCTGTTGAAGGAAGCATTTACTTGGCCAAAATTGAGAGAAACGGTGAGAAATGCTATTAGAACATGTGATCTTTGCCAAAGGGTAAAGCCGAATCCCTTTTTAATGAGGCAACGACCTATCCCGTTGTTACCAGAGAAGCCAAGGCAGCTATTGAGTATCGACAACTTTGGACCATTGCCTAGAGCACGTAGAGGCAATAGACACATTTTTGTAGCCATGGATGTATTTTCGAAAATGGTGGTGTTGTGCCCCATTCAAAAGACAAGTTCAAAACAGGTCTTGAAGCGCCTGAAAGAGAGAGTTATTCCGATTCTTGGGAAGCCGGATAACATTCTCTCGGACCACGGAAGTTGCTTTACTAGTGCAGAATTTCGTCGAGAACTGGAAACTCTAGGAATTAGGCAGATTTTATCTACCATTCGCCATCCTGAGGCAAGTCCCGTTGAAAGAGTAATGAGAGAGATCCAGAAATACATGAAGATCTACTGTTCTGAAGCGAATTGGCGTTGGATTGAATTTCTAGAAGTCATTGAATACTGTATAAATAATACTGTACATGAGGCGACAGGTCAGGTTCCCGTTACTCTACATCTGGATCAGAGACCAGAGAGACCGTGGAATGGTGTTATTCCATTACCAGTAGACGCACAGCTCGGTAGAGAATTGAGGATCCAACGAACCTCTGAATATCTAAAAGCACAGGCGGAGAGACGCCAGAGAAGGAATCGTGCGAAGAGGTATCATAAACCGCTTCTCGTGGGACAGAAAGTTTTAATTAAGAAACCCGCCAGTTCAGATCCAGAGGCACGGAAGTATAAGAAGTTTAATTTTTCTTACCACGGCCCGTTCGAGGTGATAAGAGACCTCCAGAACAATGCATACAGGTTAAGGCATTTAGAGAATGGAAACGAGGTCGTTATGAACATAGCCAACTTGAAAATTTATTACTCGCCAGAAGAATTCGATGAACCAGAAGAAGAATTAGTAACGCACACCCAACTCAACGTGGAGAGCGGAGGCAGCCAAGCAGGCAGACCTGAATGTTGGAACGGCGAGACGGGACGAGAAGCAGACAGTTTACCCAGTGTAAGCGGAGAGCAGAAAGAATGCCAGTGTTTGCAAGAATTCTATGAAGAAATGGTCAGAATGGCTAGAGAGGTTGAGGCTGTAAACGCGACCCTTCGCAGGGAGAATAGACAGCTCAGAAACAAGGCCGAGTGTGGAAGGGGGAACACTACTAACCCACTCGCAGCCAGACAAGGTGAAGGACCCCAGACGTAAACACAGACGGTGGTCGACAGTCAGCTGGTTACTTATATAAGCCACTTGCATTGGACTTTTATAAGTTTTGCAAGGGGAACATGAACCCGATGGGGTTATGCTGACTGGAATCGAACTTGGTTCTCAGAGACTGTGATCTCAGTAAAAAGGTTCCGCCAGGGAGCGAACCAGAGATCTGTACAGGGAGTTTCTTGGTAAAAACCCCTCGAAAGAGATGTATATTTAATCACTGGTGTGATTTTTGATGAAATGGCATTATTTATTAAAATAATGTAGGAAATAATGAGCAGATTATATCATTATAAGACGATTTGGTGTAAGCTATTGGGAGTTTGAAGCAGAGAGGAGGGCAGAGCTGACATTTACTAATCGGCCCAGAATTGTGGGTTGGTCTCAGTGGAGCCACGTCCATCTCTGTCACCCCATTATGTCGTCTGGAGCAGGGGAGAGGCCTGAAAAATGACACAGTTATTCCCCGACGGAGAATAGATGTAGAGGAGGGGCGGAGAAATGCCCAGAAGAATCATTGATTACTCGTGATTGGAGTAACGAATCGAGATGAGAGTTGCACACAGGTGAATATCTTGGCAAGAAGATAATTTTAGAATCTTTTACATGCGAAATTGGTGCATATTTAGTGATGTGCGTAAGGACTGTGAAGCGACCATTGTTCGCGGAGGGATGTGAAGATGTTGACGGGGAGTTCCCGGCTAGGTAGCGTCCCACGCCATGGAGAAAGGAATTAATATTAATTAATTGAACGAGCGATTCCTTTGCACACAGATAGTTTTGGGACCTGTGAAGAGAGAGGAACACAATGATCATGGTTTGAAGACCTGAATCATGCTGTGAGAGGAGCGAAGATTACGCGGGAAGATGTTGCTCTACTTTCTGTGGAAATCCGATATAAGGGAGTAGACCCCAGGAGGAGCCCTCTGTTCTCTCAGTCCTACTCTGTTCTCAGTGTTACTCTGTTCTAACTCACTTGAAGTCAGTTGAAACTCAGTTGTAAGCCAGTCGAGACGCAGCCAAGTGCAGTCTACATGCCGCCAAGCGCAGTTACAACCAGTTACAGTTTTACTCAATTGTCAATTGTAGCACAATGGAAATAAGTTGCAATCAGTATGCAGCAAATATGCAGCAGTACGAGACAGCGTGTAAGCCGCAGACAGAAGTCTTCAAATAAGCTACGTGCAGTCTTCGAGTGAAACTTCAGTCAGCTACAGCCAGGGTGAAGCAAGTTCGTCAAGGCATAACGCATGACGGATCTATTCATCGAGACGCCGAACAAAGACTGGTATGTGTAAAAGAAACAGAAAATATGTTTGTATGAATAATAGTCGTGATACAGGCATAATCAGCCGCACGAACTATGACGTGTTCAGTTATGAAGCACCGTATAGACTAACGGTAGAACTATTGTATATAATTATTTGTGAAAGTGTTGAACTTTATTAAGCGCAGTGTGTATTGTATGAACTAATCGTATATGTGTAACTACGATAGAATGCGCTAAAGAAACTTTACTAAGTGTTTGGTATTGCCATGAGAGTACCAGATGGTAACGCTTACTGTAGGAGTAATGATCGTCACAAAAACTGTTGGAGAGTTCCGAGAGCAGATAACCAGACTTTCAATCAGGAGTTGATAACGTAAGATGCCGTCGACACCTGCAATTTCGATCTCTGCTAGGGAATCTCAGCATTGAAGTGTGTATAAAGTGACGAGTGTTCAGTGTAATGTATATGTAAAATTATCATTTAAAGTAGTGTTTGATGAAGTGTTTCACATGTTTGGGGAGTGATAACTTCCTGAAAGGTATGCAACGTGTCGTGTTGGTGATAGAAATGTATAATCAAATGTGTGTAAACAAGAGAAATATGTCGCGTTAAACCCATTATGGCGGGCGACATGGAAGAATATGATTGGTTGGAGCCACCTTAGATGCCTATAGAGATGTAAGTACCCCACAAATTATGGTTATAATTATGTAGAAGTATGGACCGATGCATGTCTGTGATTCCGTAAAGATATTGTGAATTCCTTATAGATGCCAGTAAAAGTCAGTTAGGAGGCTGATCCTCCATGTTTAATCAGTATTGAGTTGATTTTTATAGAGTTGAAATGATGATTTGCATCATTAAGTGGAGTAATTTTTCCCACTATGAATTAAGAATGGCAATCAGTTATGTAAATGTAACGAACGCGATTGTTCGAGTTTAAAACGTTTAGCTATGTCGGAAAATTTTGGTAATCTATGTGAGAATAATAATAAATAATGATTTGGTCATTTATGTCAATGAGATTTATAATAATAATAATAAAGGATGATTTTGGTCATTTATGCCAGTGAGAAATGATGATAATAATAATAATGGTTATTAAGAGTATGGATGAACACATCAGGAAACAAATAAATGTTGTAAGCGAGAATTATTAACGCTAATTGCAAGACTTATCAATCTAAGCAGGAAGATGTTACAGTGAGATTACCTTTCAGTAATTATGAAAAGAAGCTTTATATCAGAATATTGCATATATTCGGTAATGATACCAGTAATGAAAGAGCTTTTAGTGAATTGAATTTGCAGCTTAATTGAGAAGCTTATAGAGTAAATGTTAGATTTCTCTTAATATTAGAGGTCGGAATGTCGTAGCATGGAGCATTAGGGGCCAGATAGTCTATTCTACGTATGAATTCTCCTATGTCGTGGACATGGTTGGAGACATTATTTGCCAGAGTTTTAGTGAATGGACCCTAACTCTGAAGAAAAGGATTGAAATGTGTTCCGGGCTGGAATCTTGTAAGAGTCGAGGAAAACAAGGACACCTCGCAGCTCTATGATTTCCCGAGAACTTATGATGAGTTATTTACGCTCGTGGGCAGCGAAAACTCATGGCGACAGTGGTTTTGTGCGCCTATATTATACTTGAGACATCGGTCAACCGCCAGGCTCATGCATTACGAACCCCGAACCTTCATGTTGAATGGACCCATGTGAGGCCATTAATTAATCGTTATCCTCTACGTAGGAATAATTACAAAAGCTCATTCAATACCTGTTGGCATAATAGTCAATTAAGATCCTTTGGGAACATGTGTGCCGGTTAGGACACAGTATTTGTCTTGTAAATCTCCACTGCTTAGAGAGGGAAGCTTTCAAACTTTTAGAAAGGTCGAGATAATTGGTGGAACGACCCATCCCACTTTCTATTGTGTAGCGATTTCTTTAGCCGAGGGTCGGTGCCAACCACTCGAACCGCTCAGGCAAGTTATAAAGGGAAGAGATTCTAGACCTTGTTAAAATGACATATAATGCGAGACTGTTATGTTGAGTATTATAGCCATGTGGTTTGTGAACACATGGATAATTATAGTTCATCCTGATGGTTCATTAATTTAGCTATCTGACGAATAGTTACATGATATATTTGTACTGTCACTGGAACCAAGTCATGTAGTTGGTTACTAGATGCCAATCGCCATGAGCGCGAGGCAGTCTATCGTACAATCCGACATAAGCTATAACGTAACGTTTTATATAGGAATCACAGACAGCATGCGGTGAAACCATATAATTGAAGGATATGTAGGGGGTAGCTTACATAATTATGGAGTTGCACGTTGATTTTGGTGCAACGTCCAAATAGGTAAATGCATGCAAAGCATTTCATTGGTGAGAAGAAAAATATTAAAACACGCACGGCACACATCATTGTTTAACATAAAGAGGTTTAAGGAATAATCCTTGTTGTAATATTAAAGAAGTCACATTGTATGACTGTTATGTTAATGTAAAGTTGTTTTGAAGTCGTAGGTGCATCAGCGCACTAGTATATCCTTGTGAAGTTCACAGAAGGGTAAAGCATTATGGCTAGATATGACTTTGTTGTGATTTCATATTTGTTTACTTGTGGATTGTGGAAGTAAAAATTTTGTTTGCTTTTATTTTTTGCTTTTTGGGTATTGTTTTGTGTTTGAAGCCATGATTTATTTTAATGAATTAAAGTTTTAGAATAGAGTTGTGCTTTATCATTGTAGAGTTGATACCTTTTAGCCTCAAATCCAAAATATGCACTGCAAAATTGGGGTTACCGTACACGCCTGAGAGCTGATGCTAGTTGGAGGCGGATGCATATTATCCAACGAGATTACTCACATGGGTACAATAGGCCTATATGATATGTCAGCAATATCTTTTTTTTTGTATTTGATTATGTAATGTTTATTTAATACACAATTATGTATATTATTAATTACAACATTTAACAACCTTCATTAAAAAAAAAAAAAAACATGTTTTGGGACGTGTATTCCGTTTTTCCATTCTTGAATTCTGGCAATCCTACCTAAGGGATCCGTCACCACGTGGGCGTTTGTCCCTTGGTAATGTGAAACGTCACAACGACGACAGAAGATAATATGCTCTGATGAACAATGCCATGCTAAAGCCCACCCTCATGAGCAACTACAATGGGCCTCTCGAAGAATTAAACTGAGCTATACCGTACTCAACAACACGAGTCATTGTTAGTTGACCTGAGTTGTTTTATTAAAACAAGGCACGTAATTTCACACAACTGACAAGCCTAATCATAAGCAGGGCACATTTTGGTCTGTTGTAGTTTCCTGATCTCCCCGTAATTGTGCTGGGTATAAAGAAGGCCTTAATTTGCGCAGAAGAAAGCTTTCGCTCCAGGGGATAGTCATTGTTATATCCGCAATTAGAGTCCATGACGTCAGCGAACAGTTGGTATGGGATGTTGTGTATAAGAGAGGGGATGAAGAGTCCTTGGGGGGTTAACTCGCAATTTTAGGAAAAGCACGGGTAAATGTTTATCCTTGAGATCTTAGGGCACTTTCCGGGTGACCACTCCTTTCTGTTGCAAATGTCCAGAGCAACCATTTACTGGAGCCTGTTGTACATAGGCTGTTATGTACTTTGAAGAGGGGAAAAACTATTTGAAGCAGCCTTTGAAGCAATGTTATTTTCGTCCGTATTTTCCATTTGTACTTGTCCAACATTTGGTGTTTATACTCGAGAAAGTATGCACTTCGGACTCTTCCTTCTTCTTTTAATGTAATATAATCCAAGATAATTGGTCCAATGATTTAGTAAAAAAAAAAAAATGAGCAACTCCCCTTATTAATTGAACAATACCCAAGACATGTATAAAGAAAACAAGGCTTCATGTTGTCAGAGAAAAGCTTCAACAAGCAAAGACGAACATCCAGATGCATTTTCAACACCCCAGTCCAGCCCAGGGGGATGACAGATCATAGGGAGCGCGTGGGGTTCGATCAAGCTCCGCTATAGATGTTCTGCCAACCAATGAAGAATTAATTTCAGTACTATGTTTCCGTAGTTGGCACTCACCCAACGCTCACAGCAAACAGACTGACGGAAGCGGGAATAGTCTGTTTTGATTGATTTTCCTCGTGGTGGTGTTAGTTGTTTTGATTTGTTGGGTATTTTGATTATTTATTTGAATTGAATTGAGAGTCAATCATGCCATTGAAGAGAGGAAAAATTGCCAAGCACCGGGATGTAAAAATTATAATGTTAGTAAGAACAATACGGCAATTTTCATCTTCCTGGAGTTGCCCATGTGTAAAACTAGTGGACAATATGGACTATTCTCGAATAAAAATATATAGAGAGAATAAATGTGGGCATTTCGTCTCTTGTTTGTTTTCCTACCCATTCTCCTTTGCATAGCAATAAAATTTGTGGTTTAGGGCTACGGGGAGGGGTGGGTGGCAGGCTGGCAGCCGGCATGCTAGGCAAAAGTGAGGTTATGTCAATATAGAGTGTGCATTTGGACAGTTTTCTTTATATTCATCGAATATTCCAACAACTCTGTAGAGTAGGAGAGCAATGTTTAATTAGCCTAAAGGTGAATTAAGCTCTAGAACGGCATAATTCTATCCTTCGTGACAAATCTATTGCCAACATTGATATATATCATAGAGTACTATTTTCCTATCTGGACGTACATTTCTACGCCTAGCAAAAGGCGCAGTTATGTTTGTGTTATTTTCATCAATAATCAATAACTCATTGCAGAACATACTGTTCAATTACATGTAATAAAGGCTACATTCATATGGCTTTTTACTTTTTATGTTGCCAGACTTGGTATAGCGGTACATAGCCTCAGGCGGTGCTCTCTCTAGGAAATTCTATAACCAAAAGTGACGAGTCTCTTATACTTACATGATCCTTGGTCCAGCCGCTGAGTGTCCGGTTCTGACGTTTGGTGATGGTGGGAGAAGAGGGGTAAAGAGAACAATATAGCCAACCTATGGCAGTGAGAAGAAGTTAATAGAAGCTTGAAACTTTCTATCAGTGTAATTCTTCTCTACCGTCTTCACTATATAACGTGGAAGTCCCACAACCTATTTGCAATGCTATGCATCATTTTGTTTTTCCGACATTTTGCGGTTACAAAACCTAAATTCTTCGATTGCAGTGGAATTCCGCCTGTGTTGGCGAAGTCGCTTACTGTACATGGAGGAAAGAAAGGAAGGAGATGCCTTCGCTGCGCTGCCTAGCGCAAGCTGCTCAAGCCAAACGGCTCGCCCACTTTGGTTGCAAGAAAATGGCTGTCACTTTGCTTAAAGCCGTAAACCACTCCAACTAGTAATGGATTTTAGTGACATAAAACTGCAATGACAAGTCAAGATTTTTTCTTGGATAGGCAGAATACACTCTGTACATCACGGTACTTGGCACAAATAAGCTGCGTTATCGTTTTAAAAGCCAATTTAAATATAAATATGAAAGCACCTTTGCGAGGCTAGTTTTGTAAGGAAGACGCGGAAAAACGTAATAAAACGCTGAAACACTGATTAAATTGAATACATGTGTCTGAAGATGCGAGTTATACCAAAGAAGGAACATCTTGGGAATTAATGATGCCGAACTAATTACGGTATTTACACCAAATTGAGTTTTATGTACTGATAGGTGTTGAGGCATTCGTCAGTTTTTAGGCCTAATTTCGAGCACAGCCACTTTCACTCATTGGTCGTACACATTTTGATATTCAATAATACGAACCTCAAAATGAATAAACAGAACAATTAAAAAAGGACGCATATTTGCACAAAAATACGGTATAGCCTATACGTTTCGGTACCGTACGGTATTTTCTTTGTGTGTGTGGGGGGGTAGAAACTTGACGATTAGCCTCGAATTGATACGTAGGCCTACCGTAATTATTGACCGACAGCCATTTGATAATTTGGGATTTCCAGAGGAATGATTTTTATTTTTTTGGTATATAGGGTAGGCCTACACATGCTGAGATTAGAATTGAAGGTTTTTTTTAATAACTTATCACTACTGTTATTACGTTTCCAAAGTTGCATAACCGAAGCGCGATAAAAACCAGGGCCAAAATAAGGGTTAGCCATGCACAATGTCTCATGCAAGTCACAGAACACCGAATACGAGTTAAGGTTACGCCCACTTTGGTTGCAGCGCTTGGCTTCACTCATACGAGCTCAGGGCATCTCCTCTTATTCTTTCCTCCATGTTACTGTAATGAAGAATGTTGTCACCTGTACCAATCAGCGGCTTTCCCGGTAAGCAGGTATTTAAATTTAGCTCGATGTTGCAAGGGCTCTCTTCTGTTGCTCTTTGTGCTAGTGCAGGTTTGTCGTTTTATTGTCTTGTGTGTGCACACTTACCGGTTAACTGTGTGTAATTATATTACTTTAGTAATATAGCCAGCGGTTCGTCAGAATTCATTTAAAAACATATGAAATATTTTATGTAGTGCACGCTGTTTAATATTTCACGGTACACAACCGGCAACGCTGTCTCCCTCCCTCATGAGAAATGTCAGAGCCGGACACTCGACGACTGTATTGTACATTTGCCCACGATCGCGGGGTCAAACCCGGCTCAAGTCGTCGGATTTTCTTCTCTTCGGAGGGGAAAGAAAGCAGGCGGTCCCATGTCATAGATTTTTGGCATGTAAGAGAACCTTCCACTAACTATACTTGTGTGAAGCTAAACTTTGTAGGTTAGATTTGATAATGCTATATTAGATCCAACGTTCGTCGCCAGGTGCTGGTTGCGATGGCATCTAGTAGTCAATTTCGCAGCTAGGTGTCGTGGACGGTAGCACTTGGTAGCAAAAGTAGGACCTACTTGCAATTGATCGTCCGCAGCCCTTACCTGAATCACAGATAACACACACTAATACAGCCATCACAATTAACACCGGTTATTATCATACAAATTCTACACACACCCAAAGTACACGGGGCTACATGACCGCGTTGTCGTAACCCCAAAACTAAGGAACCAACCAACCTACATTACACTCAAAATTTCAAAAGTTGGGAATTTTTTAGATTCCATCATGTCCCAAGTATATAAAAAATCTGCAATAACGGCAATTGAAAAAGCTGTTTTCATTTACACCAATTAGACCAGATTCATCATCATCATCATGAATCGGCTCCAGTGCGGTGAATGAGCACTCTCCATTTTGTTCTCTCCAAGAATGTCTCCCCCTCCACGACCTGCTGCAAATCCAGACCTCTCCCCGCAAGATCATTTCAAACCTGGTCCATCTCTTCCTTGGTCGATCTCTTGGTCTCTTGCCTTTCAGTTCTTTCTCAAACCACACACTAGCTGTTTTTGTGTGTCCATTCTTTTGAGATGACCGAACCATTTCAGCCTGGCTTCAACACAGATCTCATTAAGAGATTGTTCTACTTGGACAAGATGGCGTATCTCATCATTTATAGCCTATTTTCAATTTTGAAAAAATAGACTTATGAAATCACCTTTTGTCCGTGTGTGTGTGTGTCCCCTAATAACTTCTAAACGGCTAGAGCGATTTCAATGAAACTCGGTAAGTTCATAGCACTATTCCAAGTGACCCCGACCGTGCCCTTCAAATTTTGTTACGTCTCACCAATCCAACATGGCGGATGTGCGAAATATTTCACCAGCATTCAATATCTCCGAAACTATTACCGATATCACCCTGGAATTTTTTACGGTGATAAAGGAAACTACTAAAAGTTCGCCTATGTGACTTTTGAAAACCTGGTAACTACAAAACCAACATGGCGGCCAAGCGAAGTTGCGACTTTTAAATAGACGTTTCTCGCGGTTTAACCAACCAAACGCAATGAAACTTGGTACAGTATATGTTCATACACATTGTAATGCACCGACATCTAACTTCGTTCAATTGTTTACATTACCTCAAAATGGCGGCTGTGCGAAGTATTTCACCGGCATTCTATATATCTGAAACTATTACCGGTATCACCATGAAATTTTGTACGGAGATAAAGGGCACTACTAGAAGTTCATTTATGAGACTTTCAAAAACCGGCTAACTACAAAACGAACATGGCGGCCAAGCGAAGTTGTTGAAAGTTTTAAATAGACTTTTCTCGCGATTTAATGATTCAAACGCAATGAAACGTCGTACAGCAAATGTTTATACACATTGTAATATACTGGTATATAATTTAGTTCAATTGTTTACGTAACCTCATGATGGCAGCTGTGCGAATTTCGTAAATTAAATTTTTATTTCTTGTGTTCTAATCATCCGATCGAAATCAACATTTGCCTAATGAACGTACACAATAATCATCATCTAATAGTATATATCTATATGGCCTACATATATTAAAATCCAACATGGCGACCATCCATAATATTTAGACGGTTCTCAATATCTAATCTATTAATCTACTACAGCAATCAAACTGATTTTTTTTAGTGTATAGTGGCTATAAGCATAAGTTCACCTATGGAACGTTCAATAACCTGGCGAGCACAAATTCAACACGGCGGCGACGCGAAATTTAAATATTCAAATGGACGTTTCTTGCGTTTTAACCATCCGAGCACATTGAAACTTGATACGGTATATGCTTAAAGAAATTTTAATCGATTGGCATCTAATTCATTTAAATTATTTCCATAACCACATGATGGCGGCTGAGCGAAATTTTTAAATCCCGGTTTTATTTCTGGTGTCCTAATCATACGATTTAAGTTTGAATAAAACACCTACACAATAATCTTCATGTAATAGTACATAAATCTACGGCCTATAATATAAAAATCCAACATGGTGACCAGCCAAAATATTTAGGCGGTTCTCAATATCTACGAATCTATTACAGCAATCAAACTGACAATTTGTATGTTGATAGAGGCAATTAATATTAGTAGGATATATGAAAATAGGCTATTTAGTTCTTCACGGAACTACTTGTTCATTTTGTGCCGCCTTGTCTTCTGAATCGTAGTTCTTAAAAACTTCATCTCCAGATTATCATCATCAATTTTGCTGGTCAGTAGACTAGATCTGCTGGAGCTGGGGGGAGGATATTGTGAACAGACTGGTACGACACCAGTGAGAGTTCTTCATCCTCCAGTACATCTCAGATTGATCGAGAACCTTGACAGGAAATGGTTCAATGAGTTCTTCCGTCTAAATCGTAATTTAATAGAATTTCTGTCGTGGTTGCCACGGAAATGTTGGGGGCAATACTGTACGTTTTAGTGAAAAAAGTTCAGAATTCCAGTTTCCAATTCTCCTGTATTGCTATTTTGTATTGGTTATCTGTCACAATTCTAAAATTGACTTACTCCAATTATCCGAATTAATTACGACCGGACCCGATTCGGATCATCAAATATCCGAATAATTGGATAAATCATGATAAAAGTGTAATTTATAAAAAATGTGTGTACACAGTAATATTAATGGCTACAATATAATGTTGTTTACATTTTGTACTGATGAATCATCGCATGCATATGCGGTAGCCACTACACCACGTTCGTAGTATAAATTGCTGATGTCCTGATAATTGAAACAGCAATAGAACCGTTCAACTTGACAAATACAACTATTGTTGTTGGTGAAGACGTTGGCTTAGTATATTACTTACTGCTCGAACTCCAACCGAAGAAATTATTTATTTTTTTAAACCTGGGAAAGCTCAACATCAGTCGGAAGAAAAAACAAGTGCAAGTAGCTTGTCTTCCTCCAACCTCTGCTTCTGCTCATCAACACCTATTTCGGGTATATTATCAAGTTCAAGTGTGGCTTGGTAATCAACTAGACCCAGAAGAGTGGGGTTGGAAGTTAATCGACAATGCATTGGAACCAATCCAGACTTTATTCCCACCTGCACGGGAAAAACTCTTCAACAAAGTTTTTTTTTCAATTGTAAAGAGGGATGTAATGCTAAATGCGGTTGCAAAAAAATTGGATTATTTTGTTCATTAGCATGTACCAGTTGTCAAGGCCAGTCATGCTCCAATGTTGATTTGCCATCAGAAGAGTGTTCATACGATATCAGCGAGCCGACATCTGATTCTTCGCAGTTGGGACAATTTACCTGCACCCAGCAGGAAGAAGAAGAGCAAGAAGAGGAGGAACAAGAAGAAGAAGAGCAAGAAGAAGAGGAACAAGAAGAAAAAGAAGAACAAGAACATGAGGAGCAGAAATATTAGATGATTCCGAATAATTTCCCCCAATTTCTTAAAATTCACACCATTTTCATAATTTCCAATAGTACCATTTTTTATTATTAAACTAGCTCTACCCGGCATGCGTTGCAATGCCAATCAAAGAAACTGTTGGCGTTGTAACTTTGTTTGTTGAAGTGCTTTTGGATTCCAAATATTTTTTCTTTTTCCGTTATCCGCCTCTAAACTATTGTAAAATTGATTTACTATCTCAAAAAAAAAAATCCTGGGAGCGTGCTCAACAACTCACCAAAGTTTCATCGCAATGAAATGAATGGCATATGAACGCATACGGGATTTTGTATAAACGATTCGCGTGCCGTTACTCATTTGTGAAATCTACTTGTGCGCCACCCATTGAAAAACGGATTTACTAATTCATACACCTTCGCAGGACTGTACTCAACTCACCAAAGTTTTATCACAATCGGATGAATGGTATATGAACGCATGTGGGACCTTCTTGAAACAAACGCACCCCATTTTGTTGAAGATACTCGTGCCATCTATTGTAAATTGGATTTACTACCGCTATACAAATTACGTTGAGTAACTAATGGGATTTCATGTTTAGAGCCTCATTTTCTATACCGGTAGTGGAGAGCGCTACTCACATCCAGTCGGCCGTGTCTCGACAAGAGCTACTGTTGCCTGGAAACGACTTGCCTTAGCTGTCATTTGCGTTCGGTTTTATAGTGACTTGTATTCTCTTTGACGTTTTATGTCATATCACGGGATACAAAAAAAAAGTATCCTATGTCCGTCTCCTGGTTCTAGGATATCTCCACACCAATTTTCAGCCAAATCGGTTCAGCCGTTCTTGAGTTATAAATAGTGTAACTAACAAGACTTTCTTTTATATATATAGGCCTAGATATTATTGAATTAAACAGGATCACAATAGATAGTGGAATAGGCCTACCGGGGAAACCACGTTAAAAAAACGCGCCAGGTACACTATCTCACAGGTGGCGTGGAAACGTGTGCATATTATGAAGAATACAACTTTTTAAACTTTTTGAATCTTTATATCTCAAACACGGTAACTCTTAGGATAAAAAGTGTTGAGACCATTGTTATAGATAATTGCATAATCTACAATTTTAGTCTGATCTATTTTTATGATAAAGCTTACCGTTTGGCTGAAAAACGCAAAACAAAATCATATGTGCGTACTTTGACCTTGAATAATTCTGTTTGCCGTTGTCGGACCGATGGGGACTATCCACATTTCATTTATAATAGTGTTTCGACCATTAGTACACATTTTCAGCTCTATGCGAATTTTGGTAACCTTGCATGTCTAACTTGACCGGGCTATTATGATACAGTTTTCTGACATATAATATTTAAATATCGACATAGTCGAACATAAAATGCTATATTGGTGCAGTGTCGCATGCAGAAGTGTGACGTAGGTCACCTGTTCCTCGCCGGTGTCTTTGTTCTTTATTTAACGCCCATTTGCGAGGCTTCCTGCCTTCCTTCTAGATGCCAATTACACCCGTTATTGGATTAGGAACGAAGCCCCTGTTCTTTGACTCCATCACTACAGTGTTCTGCGCATACTCGAATTCATCTGTGTCATTTCAATAGCAGACGAGAAACGGTGACAGGTTAATACAATTAGGGTTGCAAGAATGGAACACACGTCCCAAAACATTGTATTTTTTAAAATCAAGGTTGCTAAAGGTTGTAATAAATAATACACATATGTATTAAATAAGCATTACATAATCAAATACACAAAATTAAAATTAGATATTGCTGACACATCATATAGGCCTATGATACCAGCAACTTACAAATGCTTTTCATTTGAACGACCCTTTGCAAGGATCTTTTATTTGTAAGTACCTTCTGATAAAAATCACTAAAATTTTCGTCATAATTGTAGTATGTGAACAGTTCTTGTTTTATCAAACTAATGGAACTATCAAACAATACCATCTTTTTGGAAGCCTTCATAGGGAGGTTGAGGCTGCTCGAGCTTTTGGTTCTCGCAGTCAAGGAGTGCAGTTGCACTCTATATAAAGGGAGGTATCGCGCAGTTCGATACTCCTGTGGGGGTCCGGGCGGGGACACCAAGAGCCCGCCGATGAGCCAGGTTGGTGTCCTAGGCGAAACCCCACACAAGACACGGCACAAACCAAGAAGAATTGCTGAGTTTTAATGGAGCTTCTGTTTCTATCATCTCTCTATTTGATATTCATGACAGAAAAAATTCTGTCCGTAAAAGCATTGGAGGAGAAAATGCCGAGTATTAACTTCACAAGGACTAAGATACTTCTTAATTCTGTTGCCCCTAATAGATCTATAACATGTCTGACACAGACATAGTAATAATTTTCTCTTTCAAACTTGCAGCTGTATCACCAGAAAACAAGCTAGAAATTACAATCAGTTCTGAAGCGGGACATTTGAAAATTGATGCGAAATTGAATATATTATCAAATAAACAAAACAAAAAAACGGAATATTTGGCGTTCCGTTAAAGAATAAAACGGAACACGGAGCAAAACAAGAACAAACGGAATTGTTCCGGGTATAATGGAACATCTGGCAACCCTGAATACAATGCCAAATAACTCGAATAATAGCTTAATTCGAACAAAACTGTATTTTTTTCCCCAGCGTATTCCATCCGTTTGGCTTTACCTAGCCAACCTAACTCATTTTAGTTTGGTTGGGCCCTCCTCCTGGTGTAGCGACTAGCATTCGCCCCAGACGTCTGGCATTCAACGTTTGCTTTGGTGCAAGTAAGAGAGCATAGGCCTGGCCGCTCGAGCTTAGCCGTCACCTTTTTTTTTTTTGCCTTCTGAGAGGCCGAGTGCAGGTCTTTCTAGTCGACGCCCGTGGGCGACCGGCGCTTCGGGATGAGAGATGGAATAGATGAAGATGAATGAAACGGGGCAAGGTTGTGGAAGGAAGCGGCCGTGGCCTGTCAGAAGGTACCGTCCCAGCATTTGCCTGGTGTTGAAAATGGGGAAACCACGGGAAACCATTTCAAGGACGGCCGACGGTGCGGCTCGAACCCACGCGTCTACCGAGTCAGCAGAGAGCTTGGCCCCATGACCTAACGCTGCGCTTTAGCCAGCGTAGCCTCTGCTGTCGGTATAATAATAATAATAATAATAATAATAATAATAATAATAATAATATCGTATGGCCTCGGTTGCTGAGTGCAAACTTTGTTATTTGACACCCAAAGGTTAGCTTGCACGTCAAATTTCGTTGTTCCTTGAAGCACTATGCAAGTTAAGGAGGTTATATATCTAAGCTCCTTGAACACTATCGCGCTTTCTAGTAGAGAAATGAGGAACTTTATGTTGGCAGATACTCCCGAGATTAATTTTGCCATTATGAACGCGGCCTACTGAATCCAAATGGGTTCTTTGACATGCCAACATCCTATGACATGGTGTCGTAATTTTTGCCGCCTTTCCAAAAAAATCACTTACCACGGCCAGGAGCGAACCTGCAAGCTTGGGGGTTAGTAGACCGACACGTTAACCACTCACCCACCGTGGCAAGCTGTGGTTCACTTTTAAGGTATTTCCGGACACTTGCGACCCAAAGTGTCCTATATCAAATTACTCGTCTCCATGCCACCTACGTCGCTATAGAGAGTTTTACACGTTAATAAGAGACACCCTGTATAGGTTAGTCCTTTGGCGGCTTCGGTGGCGTAGTTGGTAGCATGGTGAGCTTCTATGCCCAAGTTCGCAGGTTCAAACCCGGCCGAAGTCGTTGGATTTTTAAGAGTGTTAAAAATCCCTCAGTATGCCTTCCTTCGGAGGGGAAGTAAAGCCGGCGGTCCCTTGTAATAGATGTATGGAATGTAAAAGAACCTTCCACTAATTACACTTGTGTGAGGCCAACATTTGTAGGTTAGATTGATAACACTATATTGGTTCCAACTTTCGCCACCAGGTGCAGACTGCGATGACATCTAGTAAACCAAGTCCGAAGCTAGGTGTCGCGGACGGTAGCAAAAGAAGGAACTACTAGAAAATTGATCGTCTGCAGTCCTTACCTGAATCACAGATAACACACACTAATACAGCAATCACAATTAACACTGGTTATCAGACAGATTCTACACACACCCAAAGTACACGGGACTACATGACCGCGTTGCCACAGCCTCTAACCTAAGGACCCAACCAACCAGTGTAGTTCTAGGGTTAAGTACATGGGAGCCGTGGCAGTAGATTACTGGCATGTTAAAGATCCTCATCAGGGCAAAATTCCGGCACCCCAGCGTCTCTACAAAGCCACAGTAGTTAAAAGGAACGTAAAACCCATAACACATAATAATTATTATTATTATTATTATGTCCGGCTCCGTGGCTAAATGGTTAGTGCGCTAGGCTTTGGCCCAAAGTGCCCCGGGTTCGATTCCCGGCCGAGTCACCAGGGATTTTAATCTCCTGGGGTTAATTCCTGTGCCGTCTTCATCATCACTTCATTCTCATTACGACGCGCAGGTCGCCCACGGGCGTCAACTAGAAAGACCTGCACTCGGCCTCTCCGGAGGCCAGACGATCATTCATTCATTCATCTTATTATTATTATTATTATTATTATTATTACTATTATAAACTTAAGATGTGCAGTGAAACGTCTTGCTCACTCTTGCCATTTGGAAGCTACATAATATTGTTATATACGCGGGGGAAAAACAGAAAAAGAGAAGAAGCAACATTTAACCTCACTGTTATTAGCCATGGGACCTCCTTTATATGTTGAATCCGAACCATCAGATGTCACATTTCACCTCGTAAATCGAACCTGGTTTGTCTGGGTGAGAGGTAAGCAATTTAATCGCTGCACTATCACGACCGTTGTATATGCAGAGGATTCCTCTTTGGTGTCTTGAAAAGGGTTTCCTCGATCCTTAAAAAAGTAACCGCACACTACTGCGCGCTACGTAGGAACGTCACTTTGCATTAAGGCGAACTCAACACACCTGCATAAAGCTAATCTATTTAGCGTGGCGCTATCATGCGGAAGCTACGACGAAGCGAAGCGCATCGCAGGCCTCACGTGGACTGCCATGAGTAGACTAAGCCATGACATTCCGTTGCCCTTGTACACATAACAATGAAACAGGATTCATCAGCGTATCAAGCAGCAATTCCTTACATTCCACAGATCGATCCAAATTAATTACTAAGGCCCGGAAGTTCATGCATGTTAAATGAATAAATATGCTCGCAATGATGCGCTAATTATTGGTCAAATTTGCATCATGTTTCAAAAAATATGCACTATGAAATGACTACGGCAATTATGATCACTCCGTATTCTTTAGCGTTTCTATTTTCAAAGAAAATATGAACAGGGTATTATCAACTCGAGTTAAAAAGTTAGAAATGGGTTATCAACTAACTAAGAACACATATAATAAGTGTCTCTCCCAAAAGACTAACAAGTAGTTCTGTGAAGAACTGTACAGCCTATTTTCATATAGGCTATCCTACTTCTGCCACTATCAACATACAAAATTTCAGTTTGATTGCTGTAATAGATTCGTAGATATTGAGTACCAACTAAATATTTCGGATGGTCGCCATGTTGGATTTTATATATGTAGGTCCTAAAGTTATGTAATGTTACATGAAGATTATTGTGTACGTGTAGCATTCAAACTTCAATCGCATGATTAGGACACAAGAAGTAACAAGGAGATTTTAAAATTTCGCACAGCTGCCATCTTGTGGTTATGGAAACAATTGAAATAAGTTAGATGCCAGTGGCTTAACATTCGTAAAAGGATTTACTGTGCCAAGTTTCACTGCACTCGGATGGTTAAATTGCGAGAAACGTCCATGTGAATATTTATATTTCGCGTCGCCGCCATGTTGGATTTGTGATCACCAGGTTATTTAAAGTCCTATAGGTGAATTTAAGTTCATAGCCCCTATGAGCATTAAGCCAATCAGTTTGATTGCTATAATAGATTCGTAGATATTCCGAGTCGTATGAATATTTCGGATGGTCGCCATGTTGGATTGTTAAATGTATAGGCCATAGAGTCATGTACCATTGAAGGAAAATTATTGCGCAGGTTCATTAAACAAACTTTCACTTCGATCACTTGATTACGACACAAAAAATATAAACTTAATTTTAAAATTCGCACAGCCGCCATCTTGAGGTTATGTAAACAATTGAACTAAATTAGATACCAGTGCATTACAATGTGTATAAACATTTCCTGTACCAGATTTCATTGCGTTTGGAACAAATCGCGAGAAAGGTCTATTTAAAATTTTCTAATTCGCTTGGCCGCCGTGTTCGTTTTGTAGTTAACCGCCTTTTGAAAGTCATGTAGGTGAACTTCCAGTAGTGCCCTTTATCTCCGTATAAAATTTCAGGATGATACAGCTACAAGTTTCAGAGATATAGAATGCCGGTGAAATATTTCGCTCATCCGCCATCTTGTGGTTATATAAACAATTGAACCAAGTTAGATGTCGGTGCATTACAATGTGTATAAACATATTCTGTACCAAGTTTTATTGCGTTTGGTTGGTTTAATCGCGAGAAACGTCTATTTAAATGTCGCAAATTCGCGTGGCCGCCATGTTGGTTTTGTAGTTACCAGTTTTTCAAAGGTCACATAGGTGAACTTCTAGTAGTTTCCTTTATCACTGTAATAAATTCCAGGGTGATATCGGTAATAGTTTCGGAGATATTGAATTCTGGTGAAATATTTCGCACAGCCTCCATGTTGGATTGGTGAGACGTAAGAACATTTGAAGGGCACGGTCGAGGTCGCCCGGAATAGTACTATGAACTTACAGAGTTTCATTTAAATCGCTCCAGCCGTTTAAAAGTTATTAGGGGGGAACACACACACCTCTCTCACACACACACACACACGCACACGCACACACACACGCACACACGGACAAAAGGTGATCTCATAAGCCTATTTTTTCAAAATTGAAAATAGGCTAAAAATGAGACACTACCAGACAGTTATACGTCCTGAAGCTTCAGAATGTCTAGTATTCAACCGGAAGGGAATCACGGACAAACTCGAAGTACAGGAGAGAAAGATAATGAGGAAGATATTGGGGCCTGTTAAGGAAGGTAATGAATACAGAAGGCGGCCTAATCAAGAGCTCTACACGTACTGTGCAAGAATCACGGATGTTGTTAGGAAACGACGTCTAGCATTTTATGGACACGTCTACAGGATGCATCCTACCAGGTTGACCAACCAGCTCCTCGGTTACTGGCAAAAGCGGAAGACCAGGTCACCATGGTTGTGGGAAGTGAGCAAAGATCTGCAAGAACTTGGAGGGACGGAAAGAGACCTAAAAGACCGGACATCTCTCAGGAAGATGCTTCAGCAATTGAGGTTCCGGGACAATCCGCCAAGAAAGGAAACAGGTGCCCTCTGGACCCAGGAGAGGAGGGAACAACACAGCCAGAGGATGCGTAACTACTGGGCAAACATCAAAGCCCACTCCAAATGTAACAGTTGAATGTCGCGGTCCTTAGATGGCCTATACGAAACAAGAAGAAGAAGAAGAAGAAGACGGACATACAACTACGCCTTTCTTTTTATAATATCTCAAGTAAGAAACAGTTCTAAATAGTTGGAAATGTTATTTTATAGAACTTCAAGCGGTGTTGACCATCAATAATTATTTTATTGTTAATTTTTAAGTATAACTAATATACAATTTTAATAGCCTTTGAAGTTTTAAAAAATTAAAATAATTTACAATAATTACATAGTGAATGCTGAATAAAAACAGTTGATATTAACTTGCAAAAAGGACTGAAACGTACAGTACTAGGTATTACAATACTTTCAGTTTTATTATATGATAGACTCTCGGAGTTCGAATCGAAATGTACGACTTTAAGAACATGAAGTAACAAAAAGCACTTCAAAACAACAGGAAATTAGAATGTACGCCCTTCTCAAGCACAGATATGCACTTAAACGGGCAAAGGATGCACTGTGCCAAAATAACCAATATATGCATAAATACGCAAACAATATGATTTTGCATGAACTTCCAGGCCTTATTAATAACGTTCTTCATATGGAAATCTAGGTAACCGGAGGAAAATTCAAATTAGAACCTTCCAATGAGACAAGTTGCTCTGCGAAAATACGTAAATGTTCAAGATAGAGAATAAGTTTAAGTGCCACGGATATAATTTAGGCTTCGAGATATCGAGAAATTCTAGTTACGGAAATTCGACTTACACAGAAAAATAAATGTGAATTACAGTAAGTTTGTTCGGAAAATAATAATTAAGTTACTACGGGATATCAAAAATTTCGAGTTATAAAAATTCGACTTACACAGAAAGATAAATGTGAATTACAGGAAGTTTGTTCGGGAAATAGTCTAATAATTAAGTTACTACGAGATATCGAAAAACTCGAGTTATGAAAATTCGACTTAAACAGAAAGATAAATGCGAATTACGGGAAGTTTGTTCGGGAAATAATAATTAAGTTACTACGGGATATCAAAAATTTCGAGTTATAAAAATTCGACTTAAACAGAAAAATACAAGTGAATTACAGGAAGTTTGTTCGGGAAATAATAATTACTGCGAGTTTTCGAAAATTCCAGTAATGGAGATTCGAGGTTTGATTGTATAGCCTACTGTATTATGTCTACCGACTGAAAAGTTGCAATATCAACCTTTGTGGCGACATAGTTCATGTATCATACACCAATATTTTCGAGTGGTAGTGAAACAAGTAGTGGATACTTCGGTAACTAACAATATGACGCGGTGTACCGAAAATTTTAGTGTACACAATTGAATATGTTGGCAGAGCCGGGAATCGAACCCGGACCTCCGCAGTGACAGCAAAGCTTTCAAGCCAGTACACCAGGTAGACTCATTTGGAAGATGAGACCAGTCTCGCCATGGTTCTATTTACAACAAAATTCCTTAGAAACTATTTGATTTATTTTGTGGAAACTTTTTAGTTCATTATGCAACGAGCCTATAATGGCAATAATTAAGACACGAGTACCGTATGTGGTTTTATAATTTCCATACGAGTGTCATAATTACCATTAAAGGCGAGTTGCATACGACTGTTTATGTTCGACGATAATTATAACTTTATTATATGTTCTAACATAAATATCCATAAATATCTGTCGATATTATGTCGGTTGACTTCTTCTTCTTGGGAATTGTGTTGGCTCAGCATTTGATCTCTACCCAATAACGAATCCCAAAGCTTTGAAACATTGTTTATCCTGAAGTTGCACCAACAGATAGAGCACAGGTACTATGTATGATCATTTTGTTACTGTATTTTGGTCAAACAAAAAATAGGCTGTTACAAACGCTTTAAAATTAAAATGTATCGTATTATCAACTAGTTATTCTTCAAATTCGATGCGTATAGAATGTCAACGGAAATCAAATCAAAGAAGTCCGAAATAGAACAGTAACGGTATCTGGCGGAAAAGTTTCGCATAAGAAACTGAACAGTGAGCTTGATTATAATTTCCGTGGAAATAATGTCATAGACCTGCTTCCGCCGTGACCTTATGGTGTGCTTATTTCGACAACTGCATTCACTAAAATTGTCAGCGAAATCTTGCGAATGTGTAGAAATTGGAGTTGCGGATATTAAGGTACAGTGCTATTTCTTTTGCAACATTGCCCAGTTTGTTTATGCAGTGTAACTACAATGGTTGATCCAATATAGGCTACATTGTCAACTTTCAAATCATGTAATTCATGTCCGACATGTTGGAGTGTGTATGTCAGAAACTATCCTTACCTAATTGATCAATGAATAAATAAATAATATCGTATAGCCTCGGGTGCCCGGTGCAAGCTTTGTTATTTGACAACCAGAGGGTAGCTTGCATGCCAAATTTCGTTGTTCCTTGAAGCACTATGGAAGTTAAGGAGGTTAGATATCTAAGCTCTTTGAATACTATAGCGCTTTCTAGTAGATAAATGAGGAACTTTTTAAAGTTGGCGGAAACTCCCGAGATTAATTTTGTCATTATGAACACGACCTACCGAATTCAAATGGGTTATTTAACATGCCAACATCGTATGACATGTGTGTCGTAATTTTTGCCGCCAATCAAAAAATCACTTACCACGGCCAGGAGCGAAACTGCAAGTACATCGGCACGTTAACCACTCACCCACCGTGGCAAGCGGTCAATGAATGAAAATATTGAGCTCTGATTGGTTGGAAAAACTGTGTTATAATGATCAGTAGTACTTTAATGACACCCATTATGATACAGTTTTCTGTCCAGCTCCGTGTCTAAATGGTTAGCGCGCTATGCTTTGGCCCAAAATGCCCCGGGTTCGATTCCCGACCGAGCAACCAGGGATTTTAATCTCCTGGGGTTAATTCCCGTGGCTCGGGGACCGGGTGTGTGTGACGTGTTCATCAACACTTCATCCTCATTACGACGCGCAGGTCGCCTAAGGGCGTCAACTAGAAAGACCTACACTTCTCCTCTCCAGAGGCCACACGATCATTCATACAGTTTTACATATCGACATCGTCGAACATAAAGATGCTTATAATTCAGTCTTCTTCATGTTTTGAGCGACTCGTACCCCTATAGTGCTGGCCAATACACGTGACCCCTCGAGGCGAAGCGTAATACTCCATCCAATTATACGGTTTGAAGTGGACTGCAACATGCAGACGAGGTGAATGCCGAGAGCAATAATACGTGCCAACTGTCACCTATTTCAAAGACATATACCGAGTATTATTATAATCGGTCTGCTGATTGAGACACGAGATTTTTCTGTTAATTCCGGAAACGCTCTGTCCTTGCTCCTAGCTGAGCTGGAAGGTATTGATGTCATAGGACTGCAGACAACGACACGTGATGTTGTTCCTCTCATTTTCAAAGAAACTCCCATTCTAAGAAAGGATACAAGTTCTCTAGTCACGGTTCCAAAGAAGGTTGGTTGGTTGGTTGGTTGGTTCCTTAGTTTAGGGGCTGCGACAACGCGGTCGTGTAGCCCCGTGTACTTTGGGTGTGTGTACAATCTGTCTGCTAACCGGTGTTAATTGTCATGACTGTATTAGTGCTTGTTCCTGTTTCTTAATTCAAGTAAGGACTGCAGACTTTGAATTTTTCAAATAGTTCCTACTTTTGCCGCCAAACGCCACCGTCAACAACTACTAATTCAGAACTTGGCTACTAGACGCCACCGCAGTCGGCTCCCGGCGACAAACGAAGGAACCTGAGCGTTGGTTACATTTTAACCTAATTTAGCTTCACACAGGTGTAATTAGTGGAAGGTTCGTTAACATGCCATAAATCTATGACATGGGACCGCCGGCTTTACTTCCCCTCCGAAGGGAGGCATACTGAGGGATTTTTAACGCTCTTTAAAATCCGACGACTTCGGCCGGGTTTGAAACCGCGATCTTGGGCATAGAAGCTCAGCATGCTATCAACTACGCCACCGAAGCCGCTTCCAAAGAAGAGTTACCAGGTATTGAAGTATCATATCAAAATACGTTCCATTTTTAGCCTCTTTTCATTTGTGAAATGAAAAAAAAAAGGCTTATGAGATCACCTTTTGTCCGTGTGTGTGTATGTGTGTGTTTGTGTGTGTGTGTGTGTGTGTGTGTGTGTGTATGTGTGTGTGTCCGTAATAAAATCTAAACGGCTGGTGCAATTTCAATGAAACTCGGTAAGGTGATAGTAATATCTTGTCCGACCCTAACCGTGCCCTTCAAATTTTATTATATCTCACAAATCGAACAAGGCGGCTGTGCGAAATATTCACCGGCAATCTATATCTCCAATAGTATAACTGATTATCAGCATGAAATTTTGTACGGTGATAAAGGGAACTATTAGAAGTTCACCTATTTAACTTTTAAAACCCTGTTATGTACAAAACGAACATGGCGGCCAAGCGAAGTTGAAACATTTAAATAGATTTCTCTCGCTATTTAACCATCCGAACGAGGTGAAACATGGTACAGCAAATGGTTTTACACATTGTGATGCATTGACATCTAATTTAGTTCAATTGTTTGCATGACCTAAAAATGGCGCCTGTACGAAATTTTATAATTAAGTTTTAATTTCTTGTGTCCTAATCATGTGATCGAAGTCAACGTTTGGATAATGAACCTACACAATAATCGTCATCTAATTCTAAATATGGCCTACATATATATAAATCCAACATGGCGACCATCCGAAATAATTAGACGGTTCTCAATATCTACTAATCCATGACAGCAATCAAACGAAATTTTGTATGTTGATAAAGGCTAAGTATGATATATGAAAATAGGCTATTTGGTTCTTCACGGAACTACTTGTTTAAAACACTCCAACAATCCTGTTATGGGCATATTGAGTCCATCGGTTGGTGTGTAGGAAATCAGAGATCTCTGAAGGTCAAGTGCAGAGCTAGTCGCTGGTAATGTACAGTCATGGGCCAGAGCATAATGTTCTCTTAATTCTGTGTTCTATCCCGACTAAACATCACTTACTATAAGTGTTTTTACGTTTTCATTTCTTCCAACAACCTCCGTTCAGTGGAAATTTAAATGACAAGCTTCGGAGCGAGCTTACGAGCTACCACAGAGTTGAAACAACGCTATTCGCACCATCTATTGTTCTTGTTGTTCGTTTGTTTTAGAGGCTTGAGACATCTAGGTTATCAGCCCTGTGTGCTTGGATGTGTGATCAGTTTTACAACCTGTGTCTATGTGGTGACTGTAGTAGTGTGTGTAACTACTATTATGAAGTACAGGGATGGGGTAGGAGCCCCTGGACTTGAAATAAGGTACTATACAAGCATTTTCCTGGAGGGAGTGTGGAAAATACTTAGGAAAACACACTAGGACAACCGGGATTTGATCCGGGATTGCAGCAGCTTCCTACGGCGGTCGATGTGAGCGATGTAATACGCACGGCCATGCAGCGTGGTCTCACTATCGAGTGTGATTACAAGGACATTATTATTTTGCTTCGACTGCTGCCAATTAACATTTAATGCTCAAGTCAAATGACCTTAACTGATAAGAAGACAAGTTGATAAAGGAGGAAAATATTGACAAAGCGATGAGAGAGACAGGAACAAGTAGGACCACTCCCCTGAGCGAAGATACAAATGCTATCTTTTGGACTCAAAATGCAGTAGACACATCATTGTCAGTAGACTTCTGTGGTCCCTAAAGTCTGTTCACCGGGACGAGATAGTGCGCGTAAATACATGCATGTGGCCACTGGCCTGGACTGGGAAACTCGCCTTGTTCACGTCATCGGCTCTGCCGGACAGGGGTAGCCAAGAAGCTCCGAGATCATTAGTCATGCCGTAGCTCTAGAAAAGACAAGACTTGCTGCACTGTTCACCTGTGCCGGATTACGGTAAAACGAGTCCCTCAGATTTTTGGGGCCTTTTTATTTTTTTCAAATAATTTTTATTTTTTAGCACCTGTACACTTAATGAAGTATATACAAGAGTTCTTTTTCTCAAGATTAATAATACACTTTTTATTAAATCATACATATGCCTACATACACTAGCAGAAGTACCGTACCCATTCTTCGAACGGTCTTCGTTATTAATAACCAGATGTTACCAATTGATCTACTGTTGCAATGTTTAGGGGCTTGGAACCTGTTTGTTGGCAAAGAAAAATTATTAGCTAAAATGTGCTCTCAAACTAAATTTACCTAATGTGTTCTTCCTGGCGTGAAAATAAAATTGAAATCCTCGTAGACGAATCGCAATACACGTCACATACAAACTGACCCTAACCGTTGTGTCAAGTGCCCAACTACAGGAAGACCCCTTTTATAAATTATAAAGGCTTGTGGTGCATGAAAATTTAGTTTTCTTTAGCCTCCAATGGCCCAAATTCCTAAAATCAGCAAAAAACAGTCTACTATTTCAAATCAGTAATTTTTGAAAATAATGTTGCTGTTTAGAAATATAATAGACCTTCTGTACGACATATCGCACGTGTAAGTCGTGTGAAAAAAATCTAGGGTACTCCTTGAACCCCTTAAGCGCATTGATGAATTTTAGAGTTTTAGTTGGTTCCGTGATAACCTTATAGCCATTTGCAACCTTTCACAGAAATGTAATAAATGGAGTGGCATTACTTATTCCAGAAATAGATGGAAAGTTGGATGCCACCTCTTGAGATACTTTTGTCATGGTTAGTGGCTTGCATTCCTTCTTTAGTTTATTAAATGAAATTAGTTTTCTGGGAATATATAAGAAACTGTTGGGTTTACAGCCTTAAAATATAGTTTTCGGGGACCTTTACGGCTCTTGAGTTTTGTTTCTGACACCAAGGGTTTGAAAATGAGTTTGTCTCGTCGTTGTACGCCATAATAATGATGAAAATGAAAATCCACAGCCTGCTTCCAGTCTCCGACCGGGTCAGGAATGGAATGAATGAAGCCCCCATCTAGCGGCGAGGATATGAACTGTGCCGGCTGCCGAGGCCTGACGCACTCCTCTGGGGCAATGATTAAATGAATGACAGATGAAATGAAATGATAGTGGAGAGTGTTGCTGGAATGAAATTATGACAGGGAAAACCGGAGTACCCGGAGAAAAACCTGTCTGCCTCCGTTTTGTCCAGCACAGATCTCACATGGAGTGACCGGGATTTGAACCACGGATCCAGCGGTGAGAGGCCGGCGTGCTGCCGCCTAAGCCACGGAGGCGTAATAATAATAATATAACAATATAGGGATAGGAATATAATAGACCTTCCGCACCATACCCGCACGTGTAAATCGCGTTAAAAAATTCTAGAGTACCCCTTGACCCCTTAAGCGCATTGTATTGATGAATATTTCAGCTTAATTTGGATCCGTTATAACCTTATAGCCGTTTGCAAACCTTCACAGTAATGTAATAAATGGAATTGAATTGCGTCTTACAGAAAGAGATGGACCTCTGAGATTCAGTTGCCATGGTTACCGGCATGCATTCTTTCATTAATTTATTAAGTGAAATTAGTTTTCTGGGAATATCTCAAAAACTGTTGGTTTTAGGGCCTTAAAATGTGGTTTAGGGCCCCCGAGTTTCGTTTCTCACTTTGAGGGGCTGAAAATGAGCTTTGTTTCACCCTTCTACGCCTATTTCAGCATGTATTTTAAGGGGGGTAGGGCCCCTTTTATGAGAGGTACGGAGAAGAGTTACATCAATGATTGGTGTCGTGCCTCTGAAGGATATGTGTATCAAATTTTACGTTGATCCACTCAGCCGTTTTCGAGTTATAAGGACACAAAAAATTGTCCACAGACAGACAAACAAACAAACAAACAGACAGACAGACAAAAAATTATTTTTGCACGCATCCATCATAAAACAGTCTGCAACGCGCAAATATCGCAAATTTCCGTAGAAATTCAGAAAAAACAGACAAACTTTCATTTTTATATATATATAGATTTCAATTGAAACGATCATCATTATTTGAAAACATTTCAGATGATTTGATGAACAATTTAACAAATCATACTATTTTTTACTTCTGTAAAATCTAATCAATTTTTTTTCTGTTTTTTTCGGTCAATGAAATCTTCTACAATGTCATCAAAATCAATTTCCCGCAGAACATCTGACTCGATATACATTAAACTTAGCATGTATAATAGTTCTTGTGACATGATACTTCATTGCGCACTTTTGATCAGTTTCAATTTTGAAAACGAGCGCTCCGCAGAACAATTAGTTATCATGGGAGTCAGGAAAATGCGAAAAGCAATTTCAACGTTCGGGAAAACAGACTTTGAAAAATTTAATTCTGATCTGAGGGTTGAATCTAGGTAGGCCCAGCCTCGTGAGGCAAACTCAGAGAGGATGGTTTTAATTCCCACTCAGACACCCTAGAATTGGTTTTCCGTGGTTTTTCCACTTCTACTCCAGGCAAATGCCGAGATGGTTCCTAACTTATGGCCACGGCCAATTCCTTCCTCAATTACAAGTACACGCCGCCCTAGTACAGTCATCACAACGTCACATGTTATCACACACAAGACCATGATGTTACCAAGCCCCTAAACGAATCAACAACAACAACAAATCTTTACTAATGACTGGAAAATAGTAATAATAATGTTATTGGTTTTACGTCCCTTTTAACTACTGCGGATTTTAGAGGCACCATGGTGCCAGAATTATGCCCCGAAGGGGATCTTTAACGTGCCAGTGAATCTACTGACATGGCTCCCTCACATTTTCGCACCCTCAAATGTCAACTGCCTGCGCCAGGATTCGATCCCGCTATTTTGGGATCAGCAGGCGAGAACATTACCGCTGAGCCACGCAGCCAGTCTGGAAAATAGTACATGTGCGCTTAAGAGGTAGGCAATAGAAGAGAGTCAATTCTGCCAACTTACGAAAAATATCTCATTATAATAAGGTAGTAGCTCTGTCTTGCTATTGGACGGAACCCGTAAAACCATTTCTATTTTTAAAACCCCGTTCAGGATTTCCTTGTGGCTACTGATAAACAACCCGACGAGCAAATGTTCATTTGAAGGATGTAACACATTACTTAGCTACTAGCGGAGCCGTGCGAGAACTCTCGCATGTGTATAAACCACCCACCTGGCTTTACTGTTATGCGGGCTTTTATGAATATGTTTATTTGTTTAAACACACTTTTTAAACACATAAACATATTTCCGTTCACTTTTCAAGAAATGTAAGACTTTTCCTGTACAATTGAGACGATTTGGAAGATTTTGTTACAAACCACACCTTCTAACTCCCTCTGGTTTAGGAGCTTGAGTTCTGTGAAACATACACCTTAGCGTATCTCTCCTTAGTATAAAACAAAGTCCGCGATTCTTCGATGTCACGGGTAAACTCGAGAATCACTGGATGGATTTTGATGCGGTTTTCACCACTCTGTAAAGGATATCTCGAGGATGATTTCTGTATAAAATAATTTATTTTTGATCAAAGGAAGCCGAGCAGTAACGATTTCAATGGAAAAGTCGAAAAAAAAAGCCTGGCGTCCGAGTGCTTTGTAAGCTTATCCTGGGCAAACCGTTAAAAATATCTAAATACTATGAGTGTGAGAATTGTTCAGCATGAAAAGTTCTACAAAAAAGTCCGCGAGAGCATATGTCTATCTTCAATGCATAGACCACTATAAGTGTTTTTACGTTTTAATTTCTTCCAACCATGTCCATTCGACTACTGAGGCGACAGTTTACGAGCTAGCTAAGGGCGAGTCCCTGTTACAGCCTAGCTAGCGGGCAAACCTATTGCCCCAGATACAGCCAGCAGCAAACCGTCCAGTCGTGTTGAGTTAAGACTTCTGAGAAGGGTGGTTGTGTTTGGAGTTTCCCTACGCTGGGCAAACCGTTAAAAATATCAATATACTATGAGTGTAAGAATTGTTCAGCATGAAATGTTCTACACGAAATGCCGCGAGGGGATATCTCTATCTTCAATACATCGCCTACTGTACGTGTTTTTACATTGGACGGAAGGGGGATTTGAATTTCATGCACCTCGCCATTCTTAAATTACGTCTGACAAGAATTCGTTGCACATGCATCTCCATGATAATATAATTAATAGTCCAGTCAATGATTTTAACTCATCGTGCTGAGACGTAAAACGGATAAAGGTCGTAGTTTATCGACATCGAATATAAAGGCGCTTATCACGTAATGCATTCATAACTGTTCCCGGGCGAAACCTGGGCGGGTTGCTTGTTGTATAATAAGATAGATATTTCCTTGAAGTTTTAAGTTACTGGCGACCAGTGTTAACATCCAGATTTCAACTCGTTTGATAGCGGTAATCCTGTATGTGGTCTTTCCTCGTTATTCCCCTCTCCCTCCACAATCACTGGTTTGGTACCTTATTCAAGTTCCAGAGCTCTGACCCCAATCTTAGACCCTAAGAACTACAGTAAAACAGATTGCTTCAGTCATCAAAATAACACAATCACAGCCACATAGGCCTACGAACCTGATGACCATCATGTCCTTAGCCTCCAACATGAAACAAACTAAGTTGTCTATACTCAGGGGCAGATGACCCCGTAGTTCCTCCCCTTAAAATAACAATAACTAACTAACTGTCTATACTGTATTTCCGGAGGGACTTCCGAGACAGCTCAGGACTCGGCTTTGAGTTGCTTCCACTACCTGACCGGGTATGTCACTATCTCTCCCTACCATAGCCACGATAACAGCGTTACCAGTTCATATCACTAGGGCTTACAGTGTTGCCAATTGATCTCAAGACTTCCACAAACTTATTAATACAACCAATCAATATTGAAATTGAAATAATAAGCCTCGATTATCCGACCTAAACTGGACCTGGAGTACGTCGGGTCAAGGAAAATCTCGCATGATACAAATAACTTTGAAAATGGACTGAAACAATGCCATGTTGTTATTTATCTTATTTTTAAGAAAAACGCATCGTTTTTAAAAAGATATATATTTATTTTGCATAAAACCGAGAATTTCGCATCTATTTCGCATAAATTGTAAAATTTCACATTTTGAGTCAATTTCGCATTTTATCGCGACTTATCAGTCACCACTTGTTGAAGTAATCCTGCTGTGCAAAGAACGTTTAACGCCAAGCGAAATTAACACATGAACAGTTGTGACAGCGAGAACATGCGGACTTGACAATAACACCCTTCTTCTCAACTTATATCGCTTTCAGGGACAGGCAGAGGAAGGGAAAGCTACGTTGCCAGCTAGACCGCTATTACTACTTGAAGGCACATGTGCACGCAATGAGATTTGTATGCAGGTGAGTCCATGTGCTGCAGCGTGATTAAGAGGGGAGAAACGTTCTCTTCGCTCGTTGCTACGGAAATATTCACATCGGCTTTTACTGCAACTGCAGCTGTATTCCACGCTAGTGCGTCACCGAGGAACACAACAGCAGTGACACCCTCCACTACCTTCCTTCTCCTCCTTTCCCCTCCTCACTCTCGGGTTTGCGCTGGTTTGCGCCATCATCAACATTTATTGTACTTAGCAGGCCTAGGCCCATGACAGAAAGCAAAGAAACACAACACACATCAAATATACAACTGTTGACGGATAGAGTGGTAGAAGCCAGCGAGAAAGGTGGTTTAACTCTAAATGTTAAGAAAACCAGTTTCACAGTAATTTCGAAAGATAATAATCCAGGAAATTTGATAATCAAAGGTGAAGCAGTTCAAAGAGTTCAGAAATACAGATATTTAGGAACCAATGATTGCTCTCAAGAAATTAAGGCAAGGATAGGACATGCCAGAAGTGCATTCAATCAAATGAGAAATTTATTGTGCAATAGAGACCTTAGTATAAATTTAAAACTAAGGTTGCTAAAATGTGATGAGTTCTCGGTATTCTTCTACGGTATGGAAGTTTGGACACTCAAACAAGATATGATTAACAGGCTAGAGGCGTTTGAGATGTGGACATATCGAAGGATCTTACGAGTAAGCTGGATGGATAGACTCACAAATCTGGAGATATTGCGTAGGATAGGTAAAGATAAGGAGATAATTACCTGTGTCAAAATTAGGAAGTTACAATACTTGGGCCATATAATGAGAGGAGACAGGTATCGTCTTCTACAAGAAATTATTCAAGGGAAGGTTGAGGGCAGAAGGAGTCAAGGAATAAGAAGGATCTCTTGGTTGGACATCCTAAAAAATGGTTCAAGTGAAGTTCCAGTGAACTTTTCAGTGCTGCTAGATCCATAAACCAGATTGCTGTGATGATCGCAACCTTCTTAGAGGACACGGCACATGATGAAGAAGAAGATAACTCTATTGTCGTCAACCATTTGATCAGTCCGATATTATTCTTTACCTTTTCTTTGATCTCGTAATATAAGACTTAGGTTATCAGCCTTCCGAGCCCGAGCTCAGTGATGGGGCTGTCATCTAAGGTGCTGAGCCACCCGGTTTGTTATCAAAGTGACCTTCTTCTAGGCGAGTTGCCTTCACCAGGCTCTTAGAGAGTAGGTATAATTGGCCGAAGTTGGCGCAGGGGCTAATGTGAAAGATGGCCGGCGTGTGAGTCCAAGTCGATATTTCACGAACCCATGGTCGGATTTGAACAAATGAGGTGCTGTAGGACTCGGGCTAACGCCCTCTTTACTCTGGACAACTTATTTCAACCCTAAAAATAAAACCTACCCATACTAGGGGCCCTACTAGGGGTAGGTTTTATTTTTAGGGTTGAAATAAGTCCTCCAGAGGAAAGAGGGCGTTAGCCCAAGTCCTACGACACCTCATTTGTATAAATCCGACCATGGGTTCGTGAAATATCGACTTGGACTCACACGGCGGCCATCTTGCACATTAGCCCCTGCGCCAGCTTCGGCCTATTATGCCTACTTTAGAGTCACACCTACCCTTACCCATACCTATTGGTCCTGGTCCTATGCCGTTGTCCATCTGTTGGATCATCCTCCTTTAGGGAAGATTTCTCATCCCAAGGACATAGGGTGTCCTTTTCCTCACCTTGCTCATCTGCCCTCAAAGAAGGTCATTGGCATGGTAAAGAACTCCTTATACCGCGAGTTATTCGGACGCAGGAGCCTCGTTTGGTTTGCGCCATCAGGTATTAATTGCAGCACACGAGCAAGTGGGTTGCTCGTACACGCAATCTTCGTGACATGCTCACCTGCCCATTGTTTCGCAAATGAGTCGTCCAGTTGCAAAACTCGGTTAATCCACTTGTGAATAAGGATCATGTTGTAATAGTACATTATGCAACGAGCCTATAATGGCTATAATTAAGACACGAGTATTTTTATAAAACGAGCGTATGCGAGTTTTATAATTTCCATACGAGTGTCTTAATTACCATTATAGGCGAGTTGCATACGACTGTTTATGTTCGACGATAATTATAACTTTATTATATGTTTTAACATAAATATTCATAAATATCTGTTGAGAGTCTGCTACCTGAATTTTGTGATCGCAGAGCGAGCGTTGGGTGTTATATCTCTGTCTTTCAAGATCTCTGGACGACCGTCGCATGCGCTCTGTGTGCTTGCAATGCCATATGCAGGCCATATGTTTACATCTGCCGCCCCTCAGTAATATTGTCACTGGAGTTGTTTGAAGACAATGCGCTGTGTAGAAATTATATTAAGGTACAGTGCTATTTGTTGTCTCATATTCGCCAGTTTATTTACGCGAACATATGGACGGTGCGTATTCCATGTCGGTAATTTATTATAGTTCGATGTTGTGTTTATGTCCGACATGTTGGATTTTGAGCGCACGCGTGAAGGTATCGTTACCTAATTGGTCAATGAACGAGCTCTGATTGGCTGGAGAAACTGTATCATAATGAAAAAGAGTGTTATAATGACCATCATTATGATACAGTTTTCTGTCACATAATAGTGAGGGTCGAACATAAAATTATTTATTTAATTAGTTTATTTTATTTTACTTTTTTTGTCTTGATTAATGTTTTTTTGTTTTTTGTTTTATTTTGATTTGTTTTTATTTTGTTTTGTTTTATTTTGATTTTGTTTTGTTTATTTTGTTTTATTTTGATTTTGCAGAAAACAAACACAAAAACAAAAACACGAAGCAAAAAGCAAAATTCAAACACAAAAGCATAAGCAGAAAACAAAAATTAAGAAACATAAAGCAAAATTCAAAAAAGCAAACGCAGAAAACAAACACAAAACCAAGAAAGAAAAGCAAAAAGTAAAATTCGAAAGCAAAAGCACAAAGCAAACAAAAAACCAATAACCAAAAACACAAAGCAAAAAGTAGAAAACAACAAACACAAAGGATACGTGAGGCCAAGTCCAGAGAAACGTTTCTCATCAAAATGATTCTTATTCACAAGTGGATTAAACGAATTTTGTAACTTGACGACACACATGGTGTTCGAAACAATGGAAGCGTGCACGCTTTTGGGACAAGCACTCGTATGAGTTCGTATCCTGACAACAAAAGTATTGGAGACTCTCAGATGAGAGAGGAAACGTTTGGAGTGCCATCAGCAGCAGGGAGATTAGGCATGTTTGGTTGACGTAACTCCCATCTAGGGTAACATGACTGGGGTGGCCTGCACATCCAACCAGTGGCAACACGTTCAGCTACCAGTGGAGATGAGGGATTTACAGAAGTAGATGATAATACTTATCCACACCGAAACTGGTCGGTCAGTTTCTTGAGATGTATGTATAGCATACAGAGAGTGATGTGGCCAGCGTATTCTCCTGACATGATCTGTGTTGAACATGCATGGAATCTCTTGAATATACAATTGCCACCAGACCTCACGCTCATATTACCCTTCAAGAAATGACTACAGATGCTATCCAAGAGTGGGATAATTTTCCTCAGGACAAGTTGGATTCTTTGGTGTTCAATACATAACGCGAGTCCATAGAAGGAGACAAAAATGTTGAGTTGATCGAAGTAGGTCGACAAGAATGATGAAAGAGAGTAATCTTGCAGAAATATAAGGAAGCAATGAGAAATTCAGCGGGAGCCCAATGGTTTCCGAAACACGTCCCAAACATAAAGCTTTAGGGGCAGGGGGCACTGTGTGTGTTCCATCGAGCACTGAAGAGAGACAATGCAGTGGAGACCTGGATGAAGACGGAAGCGGTGGATCGTATTGCAAGCTTGTCGCCTTACATGGCGTAGAGAAACGCAGCTGACAGGTATGGAAGGAGCGACCTCCTTAGCTTCAAGTGAGGACACTTAGCACCTGCCCTATAAACCCTTTAGTTTCTCAAAGTATGCGTCTGAATCACACATTCGCAATCCAAAGTAAAAAGAATATCGCCAGCTGTGTTGCTTAGTTGACTGAGGTGCTCAAGGTCGCAGGATCGAATCTCACAAGTGAAGAGTCCATCTTAGAGCGGCTTCCGTGGCAGAGTTGGTAGCATGCTGAGCTTCTATGTCCAAGTTCGCGGATTCAAACCCGGCCGAAGTCGTCGGATTTTTTAAGAGCGTAAAAAACTCTCAGTATGCCTTCCTTCGGCCTGTAGAAGAACCTTCCACTAATTACACTTGTGTGAAGCTAAATTATGGGTTAGATTTGACTAACGCTCTTAGGTTTCAATGTTCGTCGCCGGGAGCCGACTGAGGTGGCATCTAGTAACCAAGTTCAGAACTAGTTGTCGTTGACGGTGGCGTTTGGTAGCAAAAGTAGGAAAACTTGAGAATTGAATGTCTGCAGTCTTTACTTGAATTAAAAACAGATAACACACACTAATACAGCCATCACAATTAACACCAGTTATCAGACAGATTCTACACACACCCAAAGTATAAGTACATGGGGCTACATGACCAGCTTGTCGCAGCCCCCAAACTGGGGAACCAACCAACCAGCAGCCATCCAGCTGTAGGCTTCTTTTACCGATGTTTGCATTCGCACTCTAGGCAAATACATGATAAACATCATGTTGATGTACTGTGGATCCAAGCTGACTTTGATAACTACTATGAATATAATCTACAAATCTTCCACCTTTCGGCGTCAAAATATGTATAGTAAAACTCGGGGTATGCGTAGAACAATCGGTTGTCCTTCCTCAGCCATAATAAATCCTCAAAATATAAAACAAACCTAGAAAGATCAACTCTCACATTTAAAAAGTAGCTAACAAAACTGCGGGTGTATCCACGACAGCCGGCTCGTGCGTTGTCTATTGTATGTCGTATTATTTTGAAGAGAATTTTGTTGTTAGCAACTGTTTTAATGTGAGAGATGATCTTTTATATCTTGATGATTGTTATGGCTGAGGATAAACATCTCGATTTGTGTGAAGCTAAATTTCTAGGTTAGATTTCGTTGAAACGCTCTATCAAAGTTCCAAAGTTCATCACTAGGTGTCAGTGATATCTGGTAGCAAAAGTTGGAACTACCTGAAATTGAACGGAACTTGTAGCTCACCCCATGGGTGTCCGCTTGAAGCAGCTACAGCCTCTGGTGAGCCGAACATTTTCTCGGACACTCCCGGCACTAAAAGCCAAACGCTGAATAGTAATAACAGATTGTCATAAACATTCACCGAGTTCTTTTCAGAAGTATACCCCGCGGCGTAGCCGTGCTCGTTAAATCGTGCACCACGGCTGCGAGGGTAGCTGCAGCATGTCCGGAGATAGGATGTTCGAATCCCGACGCCGATAGGGGCTATCCTGAGTGTGGTTTTTCCACACTCCCTCCAGGATAGTATCTTACTTCAAGTCCCGGGGCATCTACCCTAATACAGTTACACACACTACTACAGTCATCACATAAACACAGGTTATCAGACAAGTTCAACACACACCCAACTACACGGGGCTACATGACAACTTCTAAAATGAATCAATTTCTTTCGTCTCGAGGTACGTATTGAGAATCCAGATCTTGGGTTCGATTCCCGGCTCTACCAAGAAATGTAACTCTCGTCTGTTAAGTTAAGTTTAGATAAGTTAGTTTAATTAAGTTTAGTTAAGTTCATTTTAGTTAAGTTAATTTATGTTTATTTAAGTTTAGTTTAGTTAAGTTAAGTTAAGTTCAGTTCAGTTTAGTTTTGTTAAGTTGAGATTAGTTAAGTCAAATGGAGTACACACAGAATTGTGAGGCAAAACTGACACGAGATGGGACCAGATTTCCACCTCAGCTGTCATTCAAGTGGTTTTCCATGGCTTCCCACTCTACCCCAGGCAAATACCCGGATGGTTTCTAACTTAGGGCCAATTCCTTCAAAATCCTAGCCCCAGTTACACACAAACACACTAATACAGAAGCAACGATGGAACGTGAAATTTATACTTTAACTAGCAACCCGCCCCGGCTTCGCCCGGTATCTTTAATGGTTTACTCAGCGTAAGTTTAGAAGGCGTATTTTTTTCGATTTCAATGAACTACGATCTATCTCCGTTTTCTGTCTCGACATGATGGGTTATAATCACTGACTGGACTATTAATTATGTTATCATAGAGATAGAATGTGCAACGAATTCTTGTCAGACGTAATTTAAGAATGGCGAGTTGCATGAAACACAAATCGCCCTTCCGTCCAATCTTAACTTGACTGTGTATTCTGCGGAACGAAGAGTTCACAGGTGAAGTAAAGAAAAGCCGAGCTACACTTCCAGGGAAACTCCAAACACATCCACTATTCTCGACACCCAAGAATATGGGCACAGTTTGCTACCGGCTGTAATAAAATTGGGCTGATAGGCTCGCTCTCTAGGTAGCTCTTAAACTGCCGCGGAAGCTAGTAATGAAAACGTAAATGTATTGAAGATAGAGATATGCTGTCACGAACCTTCTTTGTATAACTTTTCATGCTGAACAATTCTTACACTCCAAGTAGGCCTATATAGATATTTTTAACAGTTTACCAAGCGTAAGCATAAAAAGCGCACGGGCGGTAGTTTTCTTTATCGACTTTTTCACTGAAATCGTTAGTGCTCGGCTTCCTTTGGTCATAAATAAATTATTTTCAACAGAAACCTTCCTCGAGAAATCCTTTACAGAATGGAGAAAGCTGCATCAAAATCCATCCAATGGTTCTCTCGAGATTACCCGGAACATCCAAGAATCGGGGACTTGGTTTTATATTAAGTAGAGATATCAACAAAATTGTTAATTTTTAAGAATTTGCACACTGATTAGTGCAAATACAACGTATAAAATGCTAATGAAATCAAATACGAGAAAAATATAGATACCGTATGGGGATTTGAAACTTTGAGATCGTGTATTTCCTTTCATTGTGTCTCATTATACCCGAATCCCCTCCCCACCAGTGTTGTCAAATCTTGAAATGGGAAAGAACTTAACCCTATGCTTTACAACACGATAAAAGATCCAGCTGGACTCTATGATTCAAACCACTAGAAAAACACCAAAAATTATAAATATATAAACGGCTTTTTACTTACATTTCTTTCATTAAAAATCGTCTTCTTCACTTGCGGAGCCTGCTACCGCTATTACATCTTTAGAGCAGGAAGGTGTAGTACTGATGTAGCTCTGCATACTTCCAATTTTGGCCACTATTATATCCTTCGGAAATTCGTAGTCGTAATAGCATTTTCCCTCTGTTTTTAGTCCAAATCGCACACACAGAATGGAATGCAATTTTTGAACTTTCATTCGATTTCTTTGCTTTGTTTTCACCAATTAAACTTGTCTAAACACTCTCCCTACATCTGCATTAGAGTGAGGGAGCGAAAGTGCATAAACTGCCTTCGCATGAAACTGGGGAATCCCCTGGGAGCTGGGAAGAAAATAGATGATAGGTCGATTCTTTGTACAAGTGCACTTGCACTGAGCCTTGCATGTTGCGCTTACTTAGCACTTATGCACGAGAATGAGAATTTCAGGGACTTCCCCATTTGGAGTGTTGATCTTGACACGTGTAAGGCTGAACGTTGCCTATCTTAATTGATTAACTTTATTAAAACTTTTACATGACTTCCAGGATTTCATTATTTGTCATAGGAGACAATTTCATGGAAAAATCCCTTAAGCACCAGATTTGGCACTGGTTTTATTGAAGTAACACCAGTATTTTGCTATGGCGCTATTAGAACATTTCTGGCACCAGACCAACTTCAGAAACACCAGATCTGGTGCTAAAAACACCAAATTGCCAACACTGCTCCCCACACACATGTAATTTCGATTCAGATCATCCCCTTGAAGAAGCAAACCCTACAGTAGTTACGCTATACTGTACCAAGTGGGGATGTGTAGGTATTGATTTGCTTTCCGTGCACGTAAGTACGGGCTCTCTGGACCTGGCATGCCAACTGAAACTAGCCTTCGAGCTGGAAGGTCACGAGAGCTACAAGGGCACGGCCCCCAACACACTCAATACCACTCTTTCCAATAGAATACAAGATAATTTCGTTTGCCAGTGATCAAAGCAGACCAACAACAACACATTTGTATATCCTTGAAATAGTGAGGTGTTATCTCCAGCGTCTTCAAATCTACGGTTGTTGAACCAAAAATGACAAAGTTTTAAGCAAGGAACTTCCGTTCACCCATAGCTACAAGGATTTTTCATACACGATTTTTACAAGATACTTGTACAATGGGGTCCTGTGTTTGAATTGGTATTTCAACGACGAAGGGCCTATGACCAGAAATTCTGCACATAGTCGAATTCTTTAAGTATTTTATGTCCATTTTAAATAATTTTGACGATTGTAAAAAAGATTTTGTAAAAGTTTCTTAACAATATAAGCAAATAGACTGTCATATGAGAATGTGTTTGACTGAAGAAGGCTCACAGAGCCAAAACATGTATTGAAGAGTGTAAGGACATCATATAAAAACAGTGTGGTATTGTAAAGTAGATATTGGTGTAATATATACAAGATAATTGACCATAATTTTGTTTTAAATAATTGGCAAATGTTTGTCTTTGTTTCGTATTACACTTGACTTCGTTTGGTTGGTTCCTCAGTTTAGGGACTGTGACAATGCGGTCATGTAGCCCCTAGTAGAATCTGTTTGGTAACCGGTGTTAACTGTGATGGTTGTATTAATGTGTGTTATCTGTTATTCAGGTAAGGACTGCAGATGATCAATTTCAAGTAGTTCCTACTTTTGCTACCAAATGCTACCGTCAACGACACCTAGCTGTGAACTTGGCTACTAGATGCCACCGCAACCAGCACTTGTTGGCGAACGTAGGAACTTAAGAGTGTTAATCAAATCCAACCTACAAATTTTAGCTTCACACAATTGAAGTTAGTGGAAGGTTCTTTTACATGCCATAAATCTATGACATAGGCCCGCCGGCTTTACTTCCCCTCCGAAGGAAGGCATACTGAAGTATTTTGAACGCTCTTAAAAAAATCCGTAGAAAGCCAGGTTTGAACCCGCGATCTTGGGCAAAGGAGCTCAGCATGTTACCAACTACGCCACCTTAGCCGCTACACTTGACTTCATTGTTGTTGTTGTTGTTTCATTTAGGGGCATTGGGACATCGAGGTCATGTTGAGTGTATATGGAATATTTATTAACAAACAGTCCTTTAAGATACATTTATCTTCATTCTATTCTTATTTATTCAAAAAGCCTCCGTGGCTTAGGCGGCAGCACGCCGGCCTCTCACCGCTGGGCCCGTGGTTCAAATCCCGGTCACTCCATGTGAGATCTGTGCTGGACAAAACGGAGGCAGACAGGTTTTTCTCCGGGTACTCCGGTTTTCCCTGTCAAAATTTCATTCCAGCAACACTATCCACTATCATTTCATTTCATCAGTCATTCATTTAATCATTGCCCCAGAGGAGCGCGTCAGGCCTCGGCAGCCGGCACGGTTAATATCCTCGCCGCTAGATAGGGGCTTCATTCATTCCATTCCTGACCCGGCCGGAGACTGGAAGCAGGCTGTGGATTTTCATTTTCTATTCTTATTTATTCATATGTTTTTAATTCATTTTGTGAGCTTTCTTTTTATTTACATTTCTAATAGTGTTTTGAATAAACGAATGAATAAATATTTAAATAAATGATTGAATAAATAAATAAACAAATAAATAAATGAATGAATACACAAATAAATAAATGAATGAATAAATGAATGAATAAATAAATAAATAAATAAATGATTGATTGAATAAATAAATAAATAAATGAATGAATAAATGAATGAATAAATGAATGGATAAATAAATAAACGAATGAATGAATGAATGAATAAATAAATAAATGAATGAATGAATGAATGAATTAATTAATTAATAAGTAAATAAACGAACAAATAAATAGAAAATTAGATAAATAGATAAATAAATAGATAAGGTGGATACTACGTAAGTAAACGGGACTAATGATGACGATGCCCCCAAACTCCAAATGCAAATGACGACAAGAACGAAACACACCCATAAGAGTGTAGAAAGGAGAATATTATAACCACATTGATAATGTACGTGACTTGGAAGTGTAGTTAAACGGAGGAAAGTCGATGTACGGAGCGATAAAATGTAAATGTATATTGATCGACCGCAGGCTAAATATGCAGGGTTTAATATCTCATAGAGACCAGTTCTCTCCTGTTAAAACTCGGGCAGCTATTAACCGTTTCTCTAATTAACCGTGTATAACATCAAAGACACGCTAAGTTATATTTAAAAAAAAAGTAATCGTTCAGTACAGAGCAAAAAATCATAATTTATTAGGCTTCATTGCAAGAATAAATACACCACCCGCAGCAACAAGATTCACTAGGAATTAAAATATTACAACATTGGAAATGAGGCAGTAGAAATTTAAATTAAACAAAATAGAAATTTAAAAAATAAAAAATAAAAAAATAAATTAAAAATGAGAAAAATTAAAACATTAAAATTTTTATACCGGTATTAAAAATAAAATAAATAAATAACGAGGGTATTTATTGCCAACCAACTCTTTCAATGTGCAGAGCCATGGGGTCAGCCTAGCTCTGAATTCGGGAGACGTAATCCATTTTAAACTCCAGCCAAATGCCACAGCCACTTCCTTCCAAATCCTTCCCCAATTTCATTCATCTTCATTCATTTCCTCTCTCATTAACTCCTTCTAGTATTAGATAATCTAAATGTTAGCCCTCTTTAAACAACAATTATCATCATCATCTAGTATAAGGTTGACATCAGGAAGGGGTTTCAACCGTGAAATTCATTCGCCCCATAGACTCGCCTCTTCTGAGAACCCGTAGGTAGAAACACTTCTATCTCTCTTATTGCATTCTATTTATTTATTAAAGAATGGATGATGAAAGACTACAATTTAAGGCAACTGTAGAGGATATGAGAAGCAGATCTGTCTTTGCTGTTCATTTATATTTAGGGTCCTGGGACATCTTGGTCGTTATTCCCGATTATATGGGTGTGTGTTGGATTTGTCTGATAACATCCGGCATTGTAATGATTGTAGTGATGGGAGCTAACTTGTTTACGAGTACGGGTTCTTATGGCATCCTGCTTACTACTTGGTAGAATATATCGACCCGTTCCGCACTCAGTATGACGAGTAGGAAGTTATGGCGCAATGTTTTTGGGAAGGCAGATATCACTGATCCTCAACCAGACAACGAGGGGCCAAGTTTTTGGCGACTATATTCCTCTGCCTAGCATTCAAGAGAACGTCCAGCAGAACTAGTGTGTGAATTTGTAATTGAGGCTAAGATCTGGATAGAAGACGGCCGTTGCCTTAATTTACGTACTATCCCAGCATTCGGATGAAGTAGAAATGAGGAAACCACTACTTTTAGGATGACTGAGGTAGGAATCGAACCCACCTCTTCTCAGTTCTGTTTCACGAGGCTGAATGAATCCCGTTTCGCCCTTCAGAACCTAATTACATTTCTTGTTAGGGCCGGGAATCGTACCCGAACCTTCAGAATGCTAGTCACTACACCACAAGGAGGAACACAATGAGTGATGTGAACATGTCTCGTGACCCACACTGGGGAACACGTGCTCGCTAGATATGGTCTGTTCTTCATCCAAGTGGACTGAAAAGCAACATAGCTGCGCTGGATATGTCACGCACCATGACAGCTGGGAGTTCAAGGATCAAAAGTTTGAACCCCGGAGCTGACAGTGACCATCCCCAGTGTGGGATTTCCTTTTTTACACCAAATAATGTTTAAGTGCTTGCCACGGTGGGTGAGTGGTTATCGTGTCGGACTACCAACCCCAAGCTTGCAGGTTCGCCCCTGGCCTTGGTAAGTGATTTTTTTAAGGCGACAAAAATCACGGTACGCATGTCATACGTTGTTGGCATGTTAAAGAACCCATTTGAATTCAGTAGGCCGTGTTCATAATGACAAAATTAATCTCAGGATTTTTCCGCCAACACAAAAAGTTCCTCCATTCTCTACTAGAAAGCTACCTCCTTGACTTTCATAGCACTCCAAGGAACAACAAAATTCGACATGCAAGCTGCCCTTTGGGCGTCGAATAACAAAGCTTGCACCTGGAACACGAGGCCATACGATATTATTGTTAATGTTTAAGTGTCCAATACCGTCCGAATTTCCCCTACATAAATACTCTACGTCTACTTATCAGCCCCCCTCGAATATTTAAATATTTTCACGGACCCTTTGGGATAAAAATAAATAAATAGGCTCTCGTGTATAATCCGTTGCCCGTTTCGAAAGTGCGTTATTTTACTTAGTAGCGCTCTGAAAATGGTTTGTAATTACTCTGCCACGTTATTAAAGCCATTTGCCATTAACAAACACCGCGTAAACACTTCCAAAATAAGGAAATTGTCAACATTAACTTTCAAGTAATAAACTTATGATAAAGTACGCCGCCATGTTTGCTGCCAACTTACTGATTGTACTACTAGGCAAAACCATTGGCCTGGATAAAGATTATTGATGCGTGCGTGACAAAAATCAAAACCTTCATTGGTCTAGGCGAAAACCATGGGTCTCGATGAAAATATTGGTCTGGAAACAATAATGTTGGCACTCTGAAAAAATTCAGTAACACCCTCTAGCGATAAAATATTCAACTCCTGTATATTAGTAACATTGGCCATTTCTATAGAAAATTTTTCGGACTTCAATGGCGGCGGGACACGTATACTACAGGAGTTCCAATAAATAAACCGTATGTTGGACTGCAGAATATAACAATGGCCTTGTAATACACTTGAAATTGAGTGTTACTACAGAAAGTACTCAGCACATAATTATTTATTAAATAATACGAAATGTGTGATATTTATATTCAAAAGGATCAAACTTGAAAAAATACATCAAACTTACTTTAACGTAATGTAATGTGAAGCTGCTTTTTTTTAGCTTATTTTCATAAAATCCGAAACTCGAAAATTAGGCTAGAACCAAATATAACGGAACCATTAGTACAGCGAATACAGAGGTGGAGATTAAGATGGTTTGGCTATGTGCAAAGGATGGAAATGGACAGAGCTGCAAATAGGGAGATGGTGAGGAACCTTAATGGTATTACATTGGTTGGAAGGCCGAAAGAGAGACGGATGGACCAAATCCGACAAGACATATGTAACATTGGACTGGATGTGGCAGAAGTAATGGAACAGGAGAAGTGGAAGAATAGACAGCAGTGGAAGAGGCTAGTTTACAACACCCGGGTGACTGGAGATGGACACGAATGATGATGATGATGATGATTCATTTATTGGAAGTTTTTTTTTTCTGGTCATGTGGCCTCTTGAGGGCCGAGTGCAGGGTCTTTCTAGTCGCCCGTGGGCGATCTGTGCGTCAGGATGAGAGATGGAATGGAAGAAGGTGAATGCAACTGGGCAAGGATGTGGAAGGAAGCGGCCGTGGCCTGTCAGTAGGTACCGTCCCAGCATTTGCCTGGTGTTGAAAATGGGGAAACCACGGAAAACCATTTCAAGGACGGCCGACGGTGGGGCATTTATTGGAAGTGACTGTTTCCGAAGCATATCTACAGGTTGTTTAATTTCCGAATGAGCCACTCAGTCTTTATTTTTGAAAAAGGGAGCTTGTCTCTAATAGTACATTGGCACTGCTTGTGGCATCATTTGAGTCTTGCAGTGGTCTTCTCAGTATGTACTATTTTCATTTATGAAAAATATAGGCTTATGAGATCACCTTTTGACCGTGTGTGTGTGTCCCTAATAAAAACTAAACGGCCGAAGCGATTTCAATGAAACTCGGTAAGTGCATACCACTACCTCGTCCAACCTCGACCGTGTCTTTCAAATTGTAATACTTTTCACCAATCCAACATGGTGGCTGCGCGAAATATTTCAGTGGTATTCTATCTCAACAACAGTAACAAATTTTATACGGTGATAAAGGGTCTATATAGAAGTTCATCTACAATATGTAACTTTCATAAACCTGCTAAGTAGAAAACCAACATGGCGGCGACGCGAAATTTAAATATTTAAATTGATTTTTCTCGTGACTTCATCCAAGCGCTGTGAAACTTGGCACAGTATATCTCCTCACAAGCCTTGTATTAATTAAACAGAGAATTGAGCACGAATGAGCATAGAAATACATAGAAATAATGTTCTTAATGTACACTCGCAGTAAAATTGAGTTAGTGATTTCTTCCTTCGTTCGCATGTAAGTACATGGTATCTGTCACAGAAACACTCACAGACATCTCATATGCACGTAGAATTTGAATCATGGTAGTCTTTTAGTTCGGCCGAGCCTGAAGTGGAAATCATGGACTGCCAAGCGCGTGGTCACATGCCTGAGATTGTAGGATGCCCTCTTCCAATCATGTCACATCATCGCATGTGTGCTGTAAAAGTCGTCCCAGATCTGGCTCTTTTTCCTTTCCAGTTTAGATAGTAGTGTCAATAATGTGCTGTTGCTGGCAGTAGTGGCTGGAGGCACAAGTCCTCTATGTAGAAAGTCTCTTTGGTGATCTCATAAACTAGACGTGATGGGGAGAATTTGGAGACACAGACTATCTTTTCAGGTATGTTGTCTTGACCTTTTCTAATTGTTTAAGGTTGGTATTGTTTAAATTTTCCCAGATTATTTCCAAACTGATGTCTAATTTAGGAGAACTAAAAAAATGGCAGCTGTGCAACTTTTTATTTAAAATCTCGTTTTCATTTCTCGTGTCCTAAGTAAGACCAGTAGTTCACGGAATTACTTGTTAGTAATTCGAGTAAAAATCGTGGGAAAATTAAATTATTCTGGTGACAATTTAAATTAACCCGAAGACCCCCTGAAACCTTATCGGGGACCACCTAGGCTCCACGACCCCACTTTGGGAGTGACTGATCTACGTAGTAAAGAAAATAGCGTAATGCACAGGATAATGTTAAATAATGAACATAGAACATTAAACTAATGTAAAATAATGTAACATTTAAGATCAATATATGAGTCCTACTTGTATGAATGAGGTCGCGCAGAGGCTAGCATTGTTGGCTGCCAACCCAGAGACCATGGGTTCAATTCCCGGGTCTGCTAATAATTTAAAAGTCTTACTATGGTCTGGTACGGGGTCACCCAGGCATCGTGATGCGAAATAGGATCCTGCCGGATGCTGTGGCAAGAGGAAGAGTGGAATGGATCAGAGAATGAAAATCCACAGCCTGCTTCCAGTCGACCGACCGGGTCAGGGAATGGAATGAATGAAGCCCCTTTCTAGCGGCGAGGATATGAACTGTGCCGGCTGCCGAAGCCTGTCGCACTCCCCTGGGGAAATGATTAAATGAATGACAGATGAAATGAAATGATAGTGGAGAATCTTGCTGGAATGAAATTGTGACAGGGAAAACAAGAGTACCCGGAGAAAAACCTGTCTGCCTCCACTTTGTCCAGCACAAATTTCAAATGGAGTGACCGGGATTTGAACCAAGGACCCAGCGGTGAGAGGCTGGCGCGGCGTGCTGCCGCCTATGCCACGGAGGCTACGGATCAGGCCACCCTACTGCACGTAAATTCCGGCTCAGGACGCCTGGTTAGTGATTCCTTGACACAACCAGCGACCTACACCCCATGTGGATATGGCACTATTTGATCCTGATTAGTATGATTCGTGCATAATTTCGCTTTTACGCACCGAAGTGTGTACAAATACAACCGACTTTGCATTCAGAACAGGCAACTGAAGGTTAGCACATTCCTCAAGCAACATCCACAGCGGCATTGAAATATTTCTCCTTATAGCTCCTCTCGCTTTCTACGCAGCAGCGTACAGATAGGCGGAGTACTGACCCGTCGTCGACACATTCATTTAATGCGGTGCGGTAACAAAAGAAATGAATAAAAACAAGATGTTCAGGAAAGAACATATAGCCTACTTTCTCCTAATTATATGGGTATAGTTATAACTCTTAGTCCTTATATCTTCCTGTTCGAAGTGCAAAATGGCACACAACGCACAACAGTATGTCATACTGGATTTGAGCAGCGGCGTTCAAACCATAGCTTATAATTTATCCCAGCATTTTACAATAAATTTCATCAGCAAACATGAAGTGGGTCACGTATGCGTGTGTCACAAAAGCCTTCTCATGTGGAGAATGTTGTTGTTGTTGATTCATTTCGGGTCTTTGTGGCATCGTGGTAATGTAGCTTCATGCTCTTGGGTGTGTAAAGAATCTGTCGGATAACCTGTGCCATTGCCGTGGCTGCACTAGTGTATGTATATGTAAATTGGATAAGATTTGGGTATGAAGAGGAATAGTGGGTTGAGGAAAATCAGTCACTTGGTTATTAACCCTAAATTACGAATGGGAAAAATGCGTGTAATGGCTCAAAAGAGAGGGTGCCATGCCCCCTTTCCAGCGGATAAGTCATATCTACCCTAAAACCAAACCTACCCCTAGCAGGGGGTGAAAAAAGGGTTCTGAGGGGTCGTGATGATGTCAACAAGATGGCAGCGGGCTTTTGAAAGGTCAAAGGTCATGTAGTGTAGGATGACCACCTTTCCATCTCCCTCCTTTTCCCGCAAAATAATAATAATTCATAGGATGTCAAGAGGGTCTTCCCCAAGGTCATTGAACCCTGAGGGCACTACAAGAGGGCGGTGGGACTAGTGGCGCCATCAAGAGGGTAGCGGGAACTTCTCAAAATTATTGGGTGTCCGTTCCAGACCTCAACCAGAATTCTAGCAGAGCCAGAAATCGAACCCAAAACTCTGAGGTGAACTTACGTGGAGAAAACAGACAAATGTAGAGTCTTCACCTCATCGGACGAACGAAAAATGATGCTTCCTCTGTGTATTTCAACACAACCGAGGACCTATCCATAGTGCACGAATTATGGGGTTTGGTGTACCGACAACTAATGGACTGGGCTTCGCAGAGCTGCGATTTGAATCTCTGGGATGTTTTGGAACACCGACTTCACGCCACGCCACAACGACCCACATTCCGGGTTCGCCTCCGTTCAGCGCTCCACGATGAATTTGCTGTCATTCCGCAAGAAACCTTCTGCCAACTGATTGCAATATGACTGCTGTTATCAAGGTGAAGGTGGACCAATACATTGACAGCAGTGGCGGCTGACGGATAATTGCTCTGGGTGTTGCACTATTTTAATTTAGGTGGTAGGGTAAAAGACTGACTGATATAAGAGAAAACTGTATTCAATTGTGCGGTTAAAGGTATGTATGTTACCTCATTCGTCACGAATGCCACAGTTCAGAGAACATCACATCGTCATCGGAGTCAATGGATTATAAGTTAGTCTACATGAAAACCTTCACGAGAGCAAAACAACGTAAGTTATAAACAAGGGCGAGTGTCACAAGTAGGCGAAAATTACATTGCAAGACTGTATCGGCAGTTGACTGCGCATCTCTGATGTCTCCGTCCGCGCCTCGGCTCCCTTGCTGAAATCAGCGGGCAACAACCAGCCGAGTTAAGTGTTGGGATATGACTTCCTCGGTCCAGCATCTATGCCATACCCTTCACTATTGAGATCTGGGCAGTGCTTGGGCCTGACAACGACCAAACGGACGAGCGCTCCTCGACGGTTGGCGCGCTTCGCTTTCTCAGACAGTTCACAGTAACTTACTATAAGATTTTCTGAATTATTAAAGAACAAACTTATGAATCCCTATACACATAAAAGGAAACGTACAGTTTTTAGTACTAAAATTATTATTACGGTATTAATTGATTTTCTTGGATTAATGTGATCGTTGTGCAACACTGCAAACTTATTACCGGCCGCCACTAATAATAATAATAATAATAATAATATCATATGGCCTCGGGTGCCGGGCGCAAACTTGCACGTCGAATTTTGTTGTTCCTTGAAGCACTATGAAAGACAAGGAGGTTAGATTTCTAAGCTCCTTGACACTATAGCGCTTTCTAGTAGAGCACTGAGGAAGTTTTGTGTTGGCGGAAAATCCCGAGATTAATTTTGCCATTATGAACATGGCCTATTGAATTCAAATGTGTTCTTTAACATGCCAACATCGTATGAGATGCGTGTCCTGATTTTTGCCGCCTTTCAAAAAAATCACTTACCATGGCCAGGAGCGAACCTGCAAGCTTGGGGGCTGGTAATCTGACACGATAACCACTCACCCACTGATTGACGGCCATGACTAGAGCCAGACAAACAGCTCCCCAGTTGCGATCAGTCTCGCAGGCGAGAATGCAGAACGGATAATAATGGTTTCGGAACTGCTATTCCCGGTGACGTGCTGTCGAGAACGACCCCATTCTCTCAATTGAGCTGTTGTTAATACAATTAGGGCTTTGCAACGTCGTGACCATGTAGCCCCGTGTACTTGGGTGTGTGTGAAATTTGGTCTGATAACCTCTTCTTCTTTCTTCTTCATGCCCGACTAAGGAGCTGATGGCATTGCCTTTCTCTTCTCCCAAAATCTCTTCATCTTCCCGCTGTGGCTTCTCTTGCGATCTTCTGACCAGGTTTTGTTGGTGATAGTGCTTGGATGGTCTGCAAAGCGGTGATTTATCGACTAATTCTCTGAACTTAGCTCTGTCTAGTACAATGCATCTGTGATGCCTATTTCCTGAAGATCTTTTCCAACTTCAAGCAGCCAGGTGTTTTTAACTTTCATTGACAGGGCAAGGTTAAAAATCCTTTTGGTCAGTCTCTGATTGCCCATCCCGAGGATATGCCCGTAAAATTGCATTCGTCTTTTCCTAAATGTGTCTGAGATTTTCTCCGAGTGCTGGTATACGTCTTGGGATAACCTCTGTTATTGTGGAGACTGTATTAATTTCACAATTGAGTTACTTCAGCTAGATCAATCTATTGTACACGGCCAGCCTCCCCCCCCCCCCAAAAAAAAGAGCGTAATACTTGAATATTTCCATAGAATAAACACAAAATTATTTTTACTTGCATTTTTTCGAAACATAAATATAAGGAAGATTAACAGCAATTTCACTTCAACCCTCTATGGGATAGCGGTCTCTACAGTAACCGCCTGTCATAAGGACAGCTTATGCTTTCAAAGATGCTGATAGTTGAATCTACTGTATAAGTCAAAATTTGGAAAATTTTCATGCCGAGGTGCTAGTATTTCTAAAATTCAAATAGTATATACGTAACTACTGGACCTAATTTGTTGGATAATATTTAAAAACAAACCTAAAAACATTAACAATTAAAGTGTAAAAATAAAATGTAAATATACAATTAAAAATCATAAAAATAAAATTACAATTATACAAGAAATGTACACATTAAAATAATAAACATAAGTATAAGAGAATTATGAAAATAATTGTAAAAATCAATTCGAAATTAGTTAATTAATTAATTCAATAAAAATATATCAAAATTAAATCTATAAAAACATAAATTGAAAAATAAAAATAAAATATATAAACATTAAAATTAGAGAAACAAAAATAACATTATTAATAATTCTAATAATTAAAATGTAAAAACACATAAAAGTAGAGTCTCGCAAACGCGGCCTAATGTGGACCGAAGGGTGGCCGAATTCGCGAAAATGCCGGGTTATCGGGATCTTTTAAAGAAGAAATAAGATGGTAGATTGGCTTTCACGGCCGGTGAATTAAAACTCAGCAATTCTTCTAGGTTTGTGCCGTGTCTTGTGTGGGGTTTCACCTAGGACACCAAGCTGGCTCATCGGCGGGCTCTTGGTGTCCCCGCCCGGACCCCCTCAGGAGTAACGAACTGCGTGCTACCTCCCTTTATATAGAGTGCAACTGCACTCCTTGACTGCGAGAACTAAAAGCTCAACCAGCCTGGACCTCCCTATGAAGGCTTCCAAAAAGATGGTATATTGGCTTTCACGGCCGTTGAATTAAAACTCAGCAATTCTTCTAGGTTTGTCCGGGCGGGGACACCAAGAGCCCGCCGATGAGCCAGCTTGGTGTCCTAGGCGAAACCCCACACAAGACACGGCACAAACATAGAAGAATTGCTGAGTTTTAAGAAATAAGCTGTTTGTTTTGGTTTAAAAGTAATGCAATGCAGTACATTTATTTGTTTTTAACAGAAACACAAGTTTTAAAACGATTAAGCCACTACAATTACTGTACTTGAATATATAGTTCAGTACTGTGCTGCATAAGAATCAAGGAAAACAATTATTGTAAATTATAGAAGAAAACTTTGAAAAACTAGGCCTACAAATTATTTTTATAATATGTACACTGTACAGTATATGTACAAAACAATTCCCGTAGACAAATAGTTTTTTCACTTAATGAAAATTACCATTTACTTTTTTGCAAAAAAAAAAAGTAATGTTCTTTTGCTTTTCGCTTTGAAACCTGTTTCTTGAAGCCTCGTCACGAACACGGCGAAGAAACAGAATGTTCGTAGCGGATGCACTTTGTTGTTCAAAGTACCGAAGAGTAGTTTCAGTGGCATTAAGTCCCTCGGTATGAGTGATTTTTGGTTCCACTACTCCCCAATCTTCAAGTTCATCATGATCGTCGATTTCATCATTTCTTGTGACAGGCGCTACAATATCTGCATACATCAGAATGTCTTGCTGCGTGTCACGGAGAATGCGCAATCAAATAAATACAACGCTCTGCGCGAGAACCGTTTGTTTACTTCTTACTGCCAACAGTTTGTGCATTTACAGTACTGTATTTATATGGTCGTCGTTACTCCTCTTACTATGTACTGTAGGTCAACTTGTTATCCGTAACTGTCGATAATTCCATTGACGGAGAAGACGAAAGAAAATGTAATAACGCTCTGTGCGTAAACACAAAAACAAACAAAAATCATAATTTTTTCCTCCTGTCAGGGTGGCCAAGAAATCCGGAGTGCCGGCTTACCGAGTGCCGAGTTTGCGAGACTACTGTAAAAATAAAAAAGTAATTTCACCTTCAGATAATATCAAAATCTTTGGCAAATTTTTATGAACAGACGTCGCAACTTAATTTCCAATATTTTGTGCTTGAGCCAAAATCACTGCCACTTTGTAGCATCACTACACATCCTTGTACATCCAGTCTTCACTCATCTTTACTGCAGCCAAACTTGCTAATGCTCTAGGAAATAGGAACAAGTCATTAGATGAGAGCACAGCAATGCCACAACAAACCGCTATTCTCACATTCCAATAATAGCGGATGCGGGAAGCTGTAAAGTTAATGCAGATACCGCCATAACATTCCAAATCCAACACTAGGCGACAGAATCCCTTTATAAAAGGTGCGTTCAAAAAGTAACGAGCCGGAGGCTGGAATGTGCAAACCGGTGACTACGTCGGCTAATCGTGGCGTGTGTAACGAGGTGTGTTTCCGACCAGAGCGTGGAATGCCACAGCCCGTCGCTAGAGGGCACGCGTGCACGTCACGTGACGATACAAAGCGAGCAGCAGCATGCATCAATCGTCCAAACGCTGCCAGTCGCATTGCAAACAGTGACATGGATGCGTCAACCGAAGAGCAAAGAGGTATTGTTCGGTTTCTGACAGCGGAAGGAGTAGAGGGAACGGACATTCATCGCCGAATGTCACAAGTGTACGGTGAACACTGCATGTCCCTTGCAAGGGTCAAGGCGTGGCACAAGCGCTCCAGGGAAGGACGGGTGTCGTTAGCCGATGATGCCCGGTCTGGGGCACCCCCCTGCATTACCGATGACAACGTCCAGATGGTTGATGCACTCATTACCCAGGACCGCCGAGTGACAGTGAACGCCAAAGCCGCCGTGGTCGCTCCGCGACAATGCACGACCTCATACGGCCAACACAGTCGCGGCACTCCTGCAGAAATTCAAATGGGAGGTTCTCGGCCACCCTCCATACAGTCCGGACCTCTCTCCCTGTGATTACGCCAGATTTGGTCCCCTGAAAAGGGCTCTGTGGGGCCAACGATTCACCTCGGACGCCGACGTCCAGGTGCACGTGCGGAACTGGTTCACATCGCAGCCCAGGGAATTTTATGAGACAGTCAGTCACCGCCTCGTGTCACAGTGGGACAAGTGCCTCAACAGCCAGGGCCGATACTTCTAACATACAGGTACTAGTTTCTGTAATTATGCCTCCAGCTCGTTACTTTTTGAACGCACCTTATATACCGTCCATTTTCACATTCTTGTTCCCAAATGAACAAAACATGATCCTTTGCCCCCAAAACTTACGAAAACTATTATAATGAACGTAGTTAGTTATTCTGTTTAATGGGGAGGAACAGCCAGTTCATCTGCCCCTCTTATAACGAACGTAAGAGCTCGTTTCCAAAACTCACTAAGTCAGTTTTGGACGAAATTAAGAAATCCGTTGGATCTTGTTCGTAATGTAAAGGAAGGAAAGGAAGCTTGTAGTTTAACGTGACCGTTAATCTTGAGATCATGAGCCACGGGACCTCCTTTTTACGTGGAATCCGAACCACAGGACATGGCATTTCACTTCGAAAATCTCACATGCATTGACCGGGAATCGAACCCGGACCGCCTTGGTGAGAGTGTTCGTAATGTGTAGACCTATGTATGTTACTAATATTTTATTCCAGAACTCACTATGTCATCGTAAATTGTAACGTAGGATTTTTCTTTTCTTTCAAAAACTGTACTAAGTCAGACCGCGATATCTTCCAAACTCTGCGAAGTCTAATGCGCATGCGTACGAGTAAGCTCCTGTTTTCCGCCAGGCCGTGACGTCTTCCAAACTCTGCTAAGTCTAAGTGACTTAGTTTAATTTTGGAAAATTGGCATTTTAACGTTAATAACTTCAAAATAGGGGTTTGGTTCGTTATCACTGTTCTTCATATTAATTTGAAAAACGTCTCTTTATTTCATAATGAAGTAATATTGCCAAAGTAGGCTCCGGTTCAAAAAATGTCTGTCCTCAAAAATCATCATTTTTGACTTAGTGAATTTTGGAAACCAGCCCTTCTATGAAACACTTTTCTACAACTTACATTTTTTTTAGGGTTACTTTTTTTTTGGCCGGCAGTGTATACCGTACTACTTAAAAAAAAAAGTCCATCCAAACTAGCGAAACCACAGACGTTCAAAGGGACTATAAACCATTATTATTATAGTAGTACGTACGTTTAATGTCAGCGACCTATGGTGTAAAAACTCGGTTAAAATGCGGCACAGTAACTCATTTAATTTGGCTCATTCAGGGTATAAGAGATTATTGTTGCTGATAAACAGAGAAGTTTCGAAACTCGACATAATCTCTTCATGCCTTCCATATTCAAATTTTATATTATGAACCACAATCAGATAGGATATCCAAGAGCATAGCCTAGAGAACGTACAGTGATGCATCTACTGTATTTGAAACACGTAGCGCATTAGTTAATCTTCAATCTAGGAAGTGTAGCCTCCTCAGGCAACTCAAGGATTCACAAACCAAATCATACATTCCGCTACGTTTCACCACAGTCCATCTGAGCGGCTTCGGTGGCGTAGTAGGTAGCATGCTGAGCTTCTATGCGCAAGATCGCGGTTTCAAACCGGGCCGAGTCATCAGATTTTTTAAGAGCGTTATAATAATAATATCGTATGGCCTCGGGTGCCTGGTGCAAGCTTTGCTATTTGACACCCAGAGGGTAGCTTGCATGTCGAATTTCGTAGTTCATTGACTATGAAAGTCAAGGAGGTTAGATGTTAGATAGCCTATCTAATCTCCTTGAACACAATAGCGCTTTCTAGTAGAGAAATGAGGAACTTTGTGCTGGCGGAAACTCCCGAGATTAATTTTGCCATTATGAACTCGGCCTACTGAATTCAAATGGGTTCTTTGACATGCCAACATCGTATGACATGCGTATCGTATTTTTGCCGCCTTTCAAAAATCACTTACCACGGTCAGGGGCGAACCTGCAATCTTGGGGTTAGTAGACCGACACGCTATCCACTCACCCACCGTGGCAAGCTTTAAGAGCGTTAAAAATCCCTCAGTATTGAGACCGTTTAGTTGATGTCAACAACCACGATGACTCAACTAACGACACATAAATCAAATAAAAAGTACCGTGAGAATCAGGTGACCTTCCATAAAGGCTAAAGCGGCACGAGAGTCCGTAGTCCACAGGGATCGTGGTACATGGTGACGATGGTCATAGACCGCCTAAGGAAAGGTTCACCTTAAAACTAGACTGAGAAAATAAACATCCAGACTCATGTAAAACACCGTGAAAATTTATTAAAATTCACAAGCCCCTAGCCTATTTCGGAGGGTTATAATCGGCTAGTCCGCAAGTTAATAAATAAACAAAGATAAAGAACAGGTCCCCTACCTGAGAAGTTACTGAAAACCCTCGCGAAAGATCTAACTCACAATGATAAAGCAACAACAGCAACGCTAGGAATATGGTACGACGCAAGTCCCTAGTTCAAGTTACAAGATCAAGCTAATATCTGAATTTACATTTAACAGGGTAGCAAAACAAATCTAGGTTAGGATGGTACCATTTCGACATTTAAATTTAACATTAATTCAACTAGCTAAGTCCTATCAATTAACAAAATTTACGGCGATGACGTCCGTAAAAGAAAACAATTACATCCAAAAGCTAAGTGTACAGCCATGAAAAACAAACCATTTAATTATGCTTAATAACTATGTGCTAACAGCACACAATAAAGTAACATGTAGGGTTTAATACACTTGACATCATAAATTAATAACGAAATAGACACAGTAGTTTTATTAAAAATTCCTGCCTACACCTTGGTTTACTCTTTGTAAACCATAGTCATCTAATGTGTATGGTTACGGTGACGAATGCGCAGTTGAGACCACGTCTGACATCGCATGGCCTGAGCTCCACAAGCTACGAACTCTAGGTTCGCACATGCTTCAGGTCGCTACAAAAATGTCAACTGTCCTAGTCATTTCCTCACAAGGAAATTATCTTCAACTGCACGGCTATGTCAACAGTTCCAGAATGCAAAGAACAAAGTTAGATAGAAAGAATCGTTAGTTAGGCTTGTTTTACAACAATTATGCGTCTTATTATTAGAATGTCGGTTTATAGGTTTATCGTAGGTTTATGGCGAATAACATTGACAATAGCCTGGGCACGGAGTGTCTCCAACTGAGATCATTCTCCACCAAAAAGCCTCGACTCAACAGTCGGAATATAATCAACGAGTATTACAACTCGGACACACAATAACACGGGTTACCAGCGGCGCTAAGCTCGCGTTCAATAACTCTGGGATAGGCCTGTACAACAGTTACCTTCCAATAACGTCTGGTCAACGGGATCATCCCCGGACAAAGCATACAATAACATCCTGCTATAACAGGGTAGACTTCACCATCCTATAGAAAACCTTACATAACTGTACCTGTCATACGACAATACACGCAACAGAGCGTTAAACTAACAAAAACCGATCCATAAAACAAGTGATCAAATACAAGAGTGGAAACTGATTTCCATAAGCAAAATAGCAATGAAAGGAGAAGCGAATACAAATTGTGCTCTGTCCTCGTCTATAGTAGTTTTGTCTCACAATGAAGCAGGCGTGCTCTAGGTCACTGGGTTACATAACCAGTTTATTCAAGGCCGGCGATTTAATCAATACAAAACCTGCACTTGGCCGGTTCATAAAAAACTTTACCAAAGGTTACGGATCTCTACAGAGTCCGTGTATCAAACGCACGCTATAAATCTGAGTATAGTAATACAATTCCGTCTTTCTACCAAAGACGTCTAAATGAAAGTAAACTTACAATAACTGAAGCTCTTTACTTTAAAAATGCAACTCAGTAGTTGATAGAACATCAAATAAAAACGTGTCTCACACGACACAAGAAAAATATGATAAATGTGGCACAGATTCACACACTAGATCTGCTTAATGATACGTTGGGAACCGCGTTCGATGCTAGGCAACGAAACATTCCTTCTAGTTGTTAGGTTCAAACATGACCAAGAATAGCTTCTGAGCTTATTCAAAATGAAATATAATGCATTTACAAACTGGTAGTTACTGTCGACTACCTAAATGATACGACCGTTCTAACGACAGTCAGGGGTGTAACAAAGGATGGCTGCGAAGAATGCAGTCAATTAATAACCAAGGCATCTGATTGCCATAACTACAGTCAGCAAAGACTTGAAAATTACCCCAAGTAGGGTTGAACAAAATAGCCTCAAAATGACTACGATCAGGTTCAGCAAAAAGGTAGGCATTGACGTTCCACGACGTTCACCAAGCTGCACCAGGGCTGACCAAAATGTCTGACCCCAAGGGTGTCTCACTCTAAACTGAAATAAATGACATCTAACTAATCTAGTTACATCCCTACCTAGAAAAATGGCTGACACTGAGTGTGGTTGATTCACAAACTACATTAAAACTACTATACCACCAGAAACTAGAACAAAGAAGGGGTGTGACAAAAACTCACGAAATGGAGGAGCTCTCACTCAGCTCTCTATTCCACAACAAGGGTTGTACATAAACCTCTCTGGCTCTCTGGATCGGTATCCTCCTCATCAGGATTCCCATCTGGACTCCCCCAAAGACCAGGGTTCGATTTGTCCCTGTCGACATCTTCGTGGATATGCCTGGAAATGGCATTTTGGCTCCTTCCCTCTCGTTCATCGTTCTGGAAGTTCCACCATCATGCGGGTCCCTGTAGAAACGTCACCCCCCCATACTGGGATGGTATTAGCCCATGGTGACTGCTTCAACCATGGTGAAGAAAAGTCCAATCACGTGGGTAGCGAAATAAATTGCGTGATTATTCATCCTCTCACTTCCAAAATTATAATGTCCGTCGTGACTATTATAGGCTTCAATTATAAAATACGACACAGCCTTAATCTTGCAGATGTGGATTAGCATGTGAGCTAACACTATTTTATAATGCTGCACGTGCTAGTGACGCTACTTTTGTATCACGCAGCATCCGTGAATTATACGACGTTTCAAAGATGAAATTTCCACTTTGGCAATTTAAATATCTCATACAATTATAATCACACTTATTCAGGATAATTGTAACACTATTACCTGTATATTTCCACTAGGCATCTGCCCTCCACATACGCGTGGGTAATATGTGATGTCACAGCAATGTTGTGCAATACACTATACTTGCCAATAATTATTTTCCAAGCTTCTTATTTAATTCACTGGACTTCATCGACAGTGGATATTAGTATTTGCTTGCTCGATGGCACCTTATAATCACTTTTAACGCTAAACAGCGGATATTCTTCTACGTCTCGTAGGACAAATGTAATTCCACGCCTACACAAGGCGGATTCTCAAGACGCAGTGCTCCGGTACTGGGTGTCTCTAGAAAGTAGGTCGTCAAAACGAAAACGTTGAGCGACTACTTACGTTCCTTTTTGCGTATCTGCAAGGGTATTACCTTACCTAAAGTAAAAATAAACATTCTCCAAAATGTTTTAATAATGCAGCATGACGAAATGGAATATTCTGAGTCTCGTAGGAAAGATAAAAATAATTAATAAGACCTCAGATAATAATTAGCAGTTTACACCAAAGTCAAAAGTGCGATTCACCGCTACTTCAAAGTATCGCGTGATCTCTCAGCTTCACGTGGCTTCCTGGGTGTGTTCAAAAGTACAACATCCCATCATAAATGCTCTGTCATAAAAAAAATATCTCATGAACCATAGCTCAGCGGGTTCATCTGCCTCTCTGTCGTTTCAAATAAAATGTTGGGATAACATTTTTATTTGCTTTGAAATTCATTCAAGAGTGATATTTTTTTAGATTGGCTGCATTAAAGGTTCCAATGCGCTCTCCTGTCCTAATGTCTTCTATCACATAACTTCCATTGTTTAAAGGCTGTCGGATACGACTAGGGCCATAATACAAGGATAGAAATTTCCCATATATGCGGTCTATAGGACTAGAAATTGCGGGTCTCCTTATAAGGATAAGGTCTCCTTCTACTAGTGGTTCTCTAAACCTCTGGCGTCTAGTTCTTCTCAAGCGCTTGGCAGCTTGTCTGTCCATAGTCTCTCTCGCAGCTAAAAGTCTGCTGGCATGTGATGGTTGTAAACAAGGTGGATTTACAATCACACGATCCCATATTCTCAGCGGCATCTGGTTCAAATGCAAGACCATAGGTATTTGACCAGTGCTTTCATGTACTGTTGAATTAATACATTTTGCCATAATAACAAGGACTTCAGTCCATCGCCAGTGTTCTTCTTGACAATATAATCGACAGAATTTTGCGATAATAGACATCACGCATTCTGCTGGGTTGCTCTCTGGATGTCGAATAGATGATAAAACATGACCTATTTCAAGCTCATTCAAGGCATTGGCAAATTCTGCTGAGGTGTACCGTGATCCGTGATCAGTCAACAAGAATTGTGGCTTTCCTGCCTCCGGTATCACTTGACGTCTAATCCTCTGAATAATCTGATGTGCAGTAGCTTTTTGAATTGGATGAAGCATCGTATATTTCGTGAACACATCCACCGTTACAACGATGTATCGATTCCCACGACGAGCCTTAGGTATTGGGCCATACAGGTCCTGTGCATACAACTCTCTAGGTTGAGTTGGTAGTATTGGTCTAGGTTGTTCCTTCAGCAAGTGTGACGTGTACTTGTTCCGCTGGCATGCGTCGCAAGCACGTAAACACTGTCGAACGGTGGCTCCTAACCCTTTCCATGTGAAAGACTCCTTGATAGTTGCAATGGTTTTGTCTGTTCCACCATGTCCAATGGATAAATGTACCATAAGAATAACAGATTCTTGGTATCTCCTAGGAATAACTGCACGCAGTTGAGTGTGGTCCTCGTCTACAAACTTGTATAAGACACGATGATAAATCAAATAATCATCTGCAACAGCAGCAATCCTTGCATAATGATCATCCTGTGGATCCATTCTTCGTTCTAGGAAACGGATAATATGTCTGAGTTCCTCCTCACGTCGCTGTCCTTCAGGTAAATGACGAAATCGGCGAAGGTGTTCCTCGCATTCTCCCTCGATGTCTATGGCATTGACAGTAGCTTCAGGATTCCGGCTGAGGATGTCGGCCAACACATTCTCTCTGCCTGGTCGATAAACTATTTCCAAATCGAACTGTTGGAGAAACAGCGTCCAACGTGTGATCCTGTCGCTTGCCAGTCTTGTTCTCAAGATGAAGGTCAACGCATGATGATCGGTTCTCACAATAATCCTCTGACCTAACAGAAGTTTCTGCCTGTATTCAAGTGCGTAAACAATTGCAAGTGCTTCTATCTCGGTCGTGAAGTAGTGAGATTCATGTGCTCTTAAACGTCGGCTTAAGAAAGCAATGTAATGACGTTTCTTCTCATCATCTTCCTGCAGTAAAATGGCTCCTATACCAATGGCAGATGCATCAGTTTCTAGAATAAAGTTCCGAGAGTAATCTGGATATTCTAACTGAATTGAGTCCACAAGCATCTGTTTAGCTCTCCTGAAAGCTATCTCGCATTCATCATTCCAGTTCCACCTGCAGTTCTTTTTCAATAATCCTTGCAGTGGTGCAACAGTTTCGGAATACTTCTCACAATGAGCAGCAAAGAATTGGAGAATTCCTAAGAATTGTCTCACGTGTTTCACACGGGTTGGTGTTGGAAATGCAGCAACAGTTCTAATCTTTGCCGGATTCGGTCTATATCCTTCTCCATTGATTATGTGTCCTACGAATTTCACTTCTTTCTGAAAAAATCGACACTTGTCAAACTTGACCTTAAAATTTGCCTGTCGGAGATTCTCAAAAACAAGGCGCAATGTCTTTAAATGCTCTTCTTCTGTTCCCGAAGCTATGATTATGTCATCCACATAACATATTACTTTCTGCTTCACTTCATGAGTCAGCTTGGCATCAAGTGCTCTGATTAATGCGGCTCCGGCATTTTTCAATCCAAATGGTAGTTTTTGGAATACATAAGTAGTCTGATCAAACAAGAATCCAGTATATTTCTGAGTATGCTCAGATAATCTGATATGGTAATAAGACTGAACCAAGTCTAATGATGAAAATATCCTTTTTCCTTTGAACTTCCTGAGAATGTCCCTAATCTTGGGCGGTCTGTCGTGCTCAGGAGCTAGGCGTTCATTCAAGGCTCTGGCATCAAGACAAAGTCTCAAGCTTCCATCTACCTTAACCACAGGTATTATGGGATTCAAGAAAGGAGTCGGTGATTTCTTGATTGTACCTGCTGCTTCCATCTCATGGATCTTCTTAGCAGCTTCTTCGAGATGTTTCTCGGCAATCGGATAGATCCTTTTCTGGAATGGGGAATCGTCCAGTAATACAAGATCATACTCGTAGTCTAATATCTCACCAGGTGTGGTGTCGAATATATCTCGGTATTCGTTCAGTATTGCGTCAAGATCCTCATGTGTGGGTGCTGATAACGATTCTGCCTCTTCGTCGGCATCTAGTGTCGCCTCAATTTCCTTGCCCTTTAATGCTTCGACTACGTCTACTTCGGATAGGAATTCCGGTTCTTCTTCAATTAGGCTCATCTGAATGGGTTCGTTCGGCTTGAACTCTACCGTATTCCGTCCCATGTCAATGATTCCATCATATTTTCTAATGAAGTCTGCGCCTAAAATGGCATCATGATGCAGGCCCTTCATTACGAGAAATTCGTGCAGTACACGTGGCTCGAAATCTTCACAGTACACAAAATCTGGATTTTGCACGTTACAACGCGGTCAGGTATGACACATCTGACTCTTATAGCTGAAATGGGCAACTCCGTCACCTCAGAGTTTGCTCTAAGTCTGGCATGGCAATCGGCGGAAATTACACTAATCATCGCTCCAGTGTCGATGAGTATGACTACACTGACTTCATTCAAGGTGGCTACAATCTTGGGTAGACGTGTTAATTCATAATTGTGGTTCGTCGTTCGTCGTTCGTCCAACAAGTCTTCTTGGATTGGCTCCCAGAGTAATATAGAGGCAGTTACTCGGTGCTCAACCAAACAAGAATCTATTGATTTTTCGGAGTTTTTTTTTCTGTCATGGCGAGAAGTACTGGGCTGGTTCTGCTCCGTCTCCTGCGCCGAATGTCTATTTTCCCTCGAAGTAGGGTTCCGTTCTCCCTCTTCTTGGATCTGCAATTCTCTCAATTGTTGGAGGTACTCACGGCTCTCCCGCGCTCTTCCTTTCCAATCCCTGTCTGGCTGGTATCTAGGGTCTCGATTTCTGTCGTAACCCCCACTATATCGATAGTCTCTACGGATACGTCCGTGTTGCTGATTTCTTCCTTCATTCCCTCGGCGGTTGTTTTCATGACGTCGGTTGTCGTCCGTCCTTCGGTCGAATCGCCGGTCCCAATGACTTCGCCGGTCATCATGTTGATTTCGAGTATACGGAGTGTTATTCCATTCTCTCCTGTTATAACTGTAATTGTTATCACGTCGCCCAGAATCCTCTGTGGTTTGTGTTTGTTGTGGCGTCTGGCTCACTTTATCAACAGTCGTCAGATTCATATGTCTATCCTCGCGCCTATCAGCCTTCTGCTGACGGTGTGTAGGAAACTGTTCTGTGTTAGCGTCCAACCTTCGCAGTATCTGGTCACACTGCTGGAAAGTGGATGCCCCTGCAGCGATTAACACACGTTGTACATCCGCAGGGTACTGCCAAACAATTGTGTTCACCAAATCTTGTTCGGACAACGGAGGCTGAAGACAACGGAGCTTCGCGAGCTGTATTGCGAAGTAATTCGCATAACGAGTAGGTGTATTGGAACTGTACCTTCGAGTGTACATCTCAGCTCGGATACTCTGCTGGATGTCGCTCGACCAATATGTTCTTAATAACGCTTCCTTAAAGTCTTGGTAGCCTGTAAATGAGTATCGGAATGCTCTGAACCAGGTACCGGCTTGTCCCTCAAGCAGTCGCTCTATAACTCTTAGTTCCCTCTCTGGAGTTACCATAGTATCACGTAAGTAGCTTTCGACATTTGCTAGGAATTCCACTGGAGTAACACCGCTCCCAGTTCCCGAGAAGCGAGCTGGTTGCTCCTCTCTTGAACGAATTATGGTGACATTTCCCTGCGTATTCGCGGGTCTGAAAGTATTTTGCATGTAACTCTGCGTAGGAGTGTTAGTCTCATGACTAATTCGATTAGATGCTGGTTGAAACGGGTGAGCGTCAAAGTTCAAGGTCTGACCTTGCGCTATATTAGTGAATTGTGACGGTTGCGATTCCATAGGCGCGCTGGGTTGGAAATGGGTAGGCATCATTCCTCCTGATTGAGATATAGGCGTTTCCTGAGATTCTCCCATCTGTGGGTGTACGTGTCTCTCTCTTGGAGTCGTCTCGAGTCTGTCCAGGCGTCTTTCTATTACTTAAAGACCTGGGATGGTTCTGGCTGCGACTTTGTTGCCTAAGTCGTTCAATTGCAGCTCGATCCTGTCAACCTTTCCCTTGAGGTTTGTGTCTACCTCGCGTATGGCCGTCCTAAGGTTATAACTGAGGTCTAACCTCTCGGTCACCGCGACTTCCTCAAATCTCTTTTGTAAGGAATCGATATCTCCTTCAACTCTGGACATATTTTCTTGGATTTTACCCACATCGTCTCTAACCTCGGCTACCTTAGCCTTGACGGTAGCTTCGTGTTCGTTGAGGTCACCTCTCAATAACATGAGGTCAATTTTGTGTTCCTCATGATGAACATCAACTGTCTCACGTAGACTGGCTACGGTTTCCGTCAATTCAGAAATGTTTCTCCTGTTGGTGTTAAGTTCCTCTTTAATCTCCATCATGCCATCAACGATAGTCTTCACGTTGTTATTAACGGCATTGGCAGCTCCTCTCATCAAGATTAAACCAACGTTCATGGTTGCCATGTCCTTCTTCACATTTCCGATAAATCCCTCGACGTGATCTAGTCGAGTCCCGAATTCTTCCCTGGTATGTTCCAGATCTGCTCTCATGTCTATCTGGACTTTATTCAAGGTTGTCTGAATTTGAGCTGTGTGCTCCTCCAATCGGTTTTGCACCTCCTCCCTAGCTCTATTCATCTGGTCGGTTAAGCAATCTACGCGCTGGTTAGCCTCCTGATGGTGTCGTATGACATCAACCCTAACAGCTGCTAAACCTGTCGTCAGATCATTTCTCGCTTCGATCCTATATGTGTCCATGTCTGCCCTGACTTGAGTTAAATCAGCCCTAACATTATTTACAGAGTGGGTGTTAATTTCTAAGTCCTGTCTTACATTGTTTATAGACTGAGTGTTAATCTCTAAGTCCTGTCTTACATTGTTGACTTCCTGTCTAACCTGGTCCACATGACCACTGACATTGTTGACTTCCTGTCTAACCTGGTCCACATGACCACTGACATTGTTGACTTCCTGTCTAACCTGGTCCACATGACCACTTACAGTATTTACAGCCTGAGTATTCTGACCTAAGTCAGCAGTAATCTGTTGAAGATTGGCATTCACACCTGCCATCATCTCTCCAAACACACGACGAATAGTTTCCTCATCCATAGATAAGAAATATATGAGAAAGTGAGGGATCAATTTCTACTGGAACTTACAGCTATGATTAGTTACTTGGTGGTATAAAGCTTGCTTCATTTATATAAATATCACGAGTACAGCTGGAGTATGCAAACTAAGTGCTTCTACATTTACAAAGACAACGGTGAGCAAAGCAAAGTATTACATTTACTTAGGATGAGGCATCATCAAAGAAAATCCTATCCTTCATTTATCCAACACTAAAGCCTCACCCCATGGACTTCTATCAAACATGAATGCCATGCGGTCAATTGATCTGCAGTACGACTTTCTAAGTTCGTCCCAGTCCTGTCAATTTACCATTAATCATCATTAGGATCCTCAAAAATAATAACATGGTACTGAGGGTCACCACGTTAACGTCGGCACATGAGTTGGGCGCCATTTTATGACGTCCAAGTCGAGCCCACAACGTTGTGCGCCATTTTATGAGACCGTTTAGTTGATGTCAACAACCACGATGACTAACGACACATAAATCAAATAAAAAGTACCGTGAGAATCAGGTGACCTTCCATAAAGGCTAAAGCGGCACGAGAGTCCGTAGTCCACAGGGATCGTGGTACATGGTGACGATGGTCATAGACCGCCTAAGGAAAGGTTCACCTTAAAACTAGACTGAGAAAATAAACATCCAGACTCATGTAAAACACCGTGAAAATTTATTAAAATTCACAAGCCCCTAGCCTATTTCGGAGGGTTATAATCGGCTAGTCCGCAAGTTAATAAATAAACAAAGATAAAGAACAGGTCCCCTACCTGAGAAGTTACTGAAAACCCTCGCGAAAGATCTAACTCACAATGATAAAGCAACAACAGCAACGCTAGGAATATGGTACGACGCAAGTCCCTAGTTCAAGTTACAAGATCAAGCTAATATCTGAATTTACATTTAACAGGGTAGCAAAACAAATCTAGGTTAGGATGGTACCATTTCGACATTTAAATTTAACATTAATTCAACTAGCTAAGTCCTATCAATTAACAAAATTTACGGCGATGACGTCCGTAAAAGAAAACAATTACATCCAAAAGCTAAGTGTACAGCCATGAAAAACAAACCATTTAATTATGCTTAATAACTATGTGCTAACAGCACACAATAAAGTAACATGTAGGGTTTAATACACTTGACATCATAAATTAATAACGAAATAGACACAGTAGTTTTATTAAAAATTCCTGCCTACACCTTGGTTTACTCTTTGTAAACCATAGTCATCTAATGTGTATGGTTACGGTGACGAATGCGCAGTTGAGACCACGTCTGACATCGCATGGCCTGAGCTCCACAAGCTACGAACTCTAGGTTCGCACATGCTTCAGGTCGCTACAAAAATGTCAACTGTCCTAGTCATTTCCTCACAAGGAAATTATCTTCAACTGCACGGCTATGTCAACAGTTCCAGAATGCAAAGAACAAAGTTAGATAGAAAGAATCGTTAGTTAGGCTTGTTTTACAACAATTATGCGTCTTATTATTAGAATGTCGGTTTATAGGTTTATCGTAGGTTTATGGCGAATAACATTGACAATAGCCTGGGCACGGAGTGTCTCCAACTGAGATCATTCTCCACCAAAAAGCCTCGACTCAACAGTCGGAATATAATCAACGAGTATTACAACTCGGACACACAATAACACGGGTTACCAGCGGCGCTAAGCTCGCGTTCAATAACTCTGGGATAGGCCTGTACAACAGTTACCTTCCAATAACGTCTGGTCAACGGGATCATCCCCGGACAAAGCATACAATAACATCCTGCTATAACAGGGTAGACTTCACCATCCTATAGAAAACCTTACATAACTGTACCTGTCATACGACAATACACGCAACAGAGCGTTAAACTAACAAAAACCGATCCATAAAACAAGTGATCAAATACAAGAGTGGAAACTGATTTCCATAAGCAAAATAGCAATGAAAGGAGAAGCGAATACAAATTGTACTCTGTCCTCGTCTATAGTAGTTTTGTCTCACAATGAAGCAGGCGTGCTCTAGGTCACTGGGTTACATAACCAGTTTATTCAAGGCCGGCGATTTAATCAATACAAAACCTGCACTTGGCCGGTTCATAAAAAACTTTACCAAAGGTTACGGATCTCTACAGAGTCCGTGTATCAAACGTACGCTATAAATCTGAGTATAGTAATACAATTCCGTCTTTCTACCAAAGACGTCTAAATGAAAGTAAACTTACAATGACTGAAGCTCTTTACTTTAAAAATGCAACTCAGTAGTTGATAGAACATCAAATAAAAACGTGTCTCACACGACACAAGAAAAATATGATAAATGTGGCACAGATTCACACACTAGATCTGCTTAATGATACGTTGGGAACCGCGTTCGATGCTAGGCAACGAAACATTCCTTCTAGTTGTTAGGTTCAAACATGACCAAGAATAGCTTCTGAGCTTATTCAAAATGAAATATAATGCATTTACAAACTGGTAGTTACTGTCGACTACCTAAATGATACGACCGTTCTAACGACAGTCAGGGGTGTAACAAAGGATGGCTGCGAAGAATGCAGTCAATTAATAACCAAGGCATCTGATTGCCATAACTACAGTCAGCAAAGACTTGAAAATTACCCCAAGTAGGGTTGAACAAAATAGCCTCAAAATGACAACGATCAGGTTCAGCAAAAAGGTAGGCATTGACGTTCCACGACGTTCACCAAGCTGCACCAGGGCTGACCAAAATGTCTGACCCCAAGGGTGTCTCACTCTAAACTGAAATAAATGACATCTAACTAATCTAGTTACATCCCTACCTAGAAAAATGGCTGACACTGAGTGTGGTTGATTCACAAACTACATTAAAACTACTATACCACCAGAAACTAGAACAAAGAAGGGGTGTGACAAAAACTCACGAAATGGAGGAGCTCTCACTCAGCTCTCTATTCCACAACAAGGGTTGTACATAAACCTCTCTGGCTCTCTGGATCGGTATCCTCCTCATCAGGATTCCCATCTGGACTCCCCCAAAGACCAGGGTTCGATTTGTCCCTGTCGACATCTTCGTGGATATGCCTGGAAATGGCATTTTGGCTCCTTCCCTCTCGTTCATCGTTCTGGAAGTTCCACCATCATGCGGGTCCCTGTAGAAACGTCACCCCCCCCCCCCCCCCATACTGGGATGGTATTAGCCCATGGTGACTGCTTCAACCATGGTGAAGAAAAGTCCAATCACGTGGGTAGCGAAATAAATTGCGTGATTATTCATCCTCTCACTTCCAAAATTATAATGTCCGTCGTGACTATTATAGGCTTCAATTATAAAATACGACACAGCCTTAATCTTGCAGATGTGGATTAGCATGTGAGCTAACACTATTTTATAATGCTGCACGTGCTAGTGACGCTACTTTTGTATCACGCAGCATCCGTGAATTATACGACGTTTCAAAGATGAAATTTCCACTTTGGCAATTTAAATATCTCATACAATTATAATCACACTTATTCAGGATAATTGTAACACTATTACCTGTATATTTCCACTAGGCATCTGCCCTCCACATACGCGTGGGTAATATGTGATGTCACAGCAATGTTGTGCAATACACTATACTTGCCAATAATTATTTTCCAAGCTTCTTATTTAATTCACTGGACTTCATCGACAGTGGATATTAGTATTTGCTTGCTCGATGGCACCTTATAATCACTTTTAACGCTAAACAGCGGATATTCTTCTACGTCTCGTAGGACAAATGTAATTCCACGCCTACACAAGGCGGATTCTCAAGACGCAGTGCTCCGGTACTGGGTGTCTCTAGAAAGTAGGTCGTCAAAACGAAAACGTTGAGCGACTACTTACGTTCCTTTTTGCGTATCTGCAAGGGTATTACCTTACCTAAAGTAAAAATAAACATTCTCCAAAATGTTTTAATAATGCAGCATGACGAAATGGAATATTCTGAGTCTCGTAGGAAAGATAAAAATAATTAATAAGACCTCAGATAATAATTAGCAGTTTACACCAAAGTCAAAAGTGCGATTCACCGCTACTTCAAAGTATCGCGTGATCTCTCAGCTTCACGTGGCTTCCTGGGTGTGTTCAAAAGTACAACATCCCATCATAAATGCTCTGTCATAAAAAAATATCTCATGAACCATAGCTCAGCGGGTTCAGTATGCCTTCCTTCGGAGGGGAAGTAAAGCCGGCTTTCCCATATCTTAGATTTATGGCATGAAAAAGAACCTTCCACTAACTACAGTTGGGGAAGCTAAAATTTGTAGGTTAGTAGGCATTTAGTAACCACGTTCTCAGCTAGGTGCCGTGGACGGTTGCATTTGGTAGCAAAATTAGGAACTACTTGAAAAATTAATTGTCCGCAGTCCTTCTAACTGAATCACATATAACACACTCTAATACAGCCATCACAATAACACCGGTTATCAGACAGATTCTACACACAACCAAAGTATACGGGGCTACATGGCCACGTTGTCGCAGCCCCTGAACTAAGGAAGGAACCAACCAACAGTCTATCTGGCTGGTTTTAGCAAGTCGTTAGAGGCAGACGACTTCGTTGTTCCGCCCCTTAAACCAACAAAAACTAACAGTAACTATTAGTCAGTCGCCTCTTTCATTACAGTCATTGTAAATTTATTTTAGGGCTTAGGACATCTTGATCATCAGCACCGTGTATTTGGGTGTGTGTGTTGAACTTTTATGATATCCTGTATTACTGTGATGCCTGTAGTAGTGTGTGTAATTGCATTAGGGACAGGGATTATATAGGTGCTCCGGGATTTGAGTAAGATACTCTCCCGGCATTTGACTGGAAGTAGTGTGAAAAAAAAACGGGGAGATACCACACTTACAGTATAGCCTCTGTCAGTGCCGGGATTCAACTTGCGATCTCCGGACTTGCTGTAGCTGCCCTAACGGCCGTGGTGCACGTCTTAACGGGCATGGCTACGTCGCGGGTCTGAAATCTTTGATAGTTTGATATAATATACAAGTTGGTTCAAAACAAATGCGGCAAATGATATCCTCGATAGGAGTTCTTCCAATCAACAAACAAGATCCTCATACGCCATACTACGTACACGAACCGATGGAAATAATCCAGGGGATTGAGGTCAGGTGAGTTAGCAGGCCTTGCATCCTTGCTGTCCGACGCTCGAGATTTATGGTTATTCATTTATAATGGATCTGACAGTTTGTCACATTCTGAATCACATTGTCAAAGTCAACCCCTGGCACTATACAGCCCATGACGGGCTAAGGCCGGCCAAGCGACCGCTGCCCAGCCATTCGGCCTGCAGATATTGGGGTGACGCGTGATCAGCACGTCGGGTCCCCTCGGCCGTTAATCTTGGTTTTCATGATCGGGGCGCTGTCTCACTGTCAGACAGCTACTCAATTGTCCTCACGAGGCTGAGTGCACCCCATTCCAACCCTCACATCAGTTTTAAAATCCCTGACGGAGCCGGGGATCGAACCCGGGGCCTCCGGGTGAGAGGCAGGCGCGCTACCCCAACACCACGGGGCCGGCTGAATCACATTGTACGCCTAAAAATATTTTCTAGAGTAACAACAGTCAACTAACAGCAATAAAATACTAATAATAATCCAACCAGCTACAGGCGGTCCCACACAATGTAAACACAAGCGACAGGCCACCTGCCAGCCATGGCTAAGTCTAATGCAACGATGGTGAAACGTCGGCAACTAAGAAATTCTGGCCTGGCCAAAACAGTCCGAGACACTACTGATAAAAGTTACATGTAGTCCAGTGAATAGAGCAAAAAATGGGGGGTTACCTTACAAACGGTCCGGTAGTTCTAAATTTTTTATATGTTGTCTAGGATGGTTAGTAGGTGTTTAAAATGGAAAATGCACAATTTTCCCCCCTCCGCGCCCGCCGCCATATTGAAAAAATCGCCAATAATCGGCCTTTTCTTGATATTCTCGCCTGTATCTCCGTTTCGGTGCGTTTTAGCGAAAAAAAAGGGTTCTAATCAATGTTGTAGACAATTAAATTTCCTATAATTTACGTTTGATATTTTGTTTCTAGGACTTATGGTTACAGAAATATTTACTTTGTTAAACAATAAAAAATCACATTTTTCAGATATTTTGTCAAAATTCTAACTTTGGAACGCTGAAATTCAGTTATGGCCTGGAGAGTGTGGTAAAACCAGGTACTTGGGATGATTTAGGTTATGTCAGTTTTAACCCGGTAAGTGGTGGTACCTAGGGGCCAACGCCAGAACTACGTTCCTTACTGAAAGGGAGAGCGGCAGACACTGAGTTTAAGAAGTTCACAATGGAGGGTCATTTCACTGTTCGAAGATCAGACAAGTTCTGGTCCGGTATTTGGACCGACATGACAATCGAACAAATGCTAATGAAGGATATGAAAATAGGGGGAGGATTAATCGGAAGGGGCATCTCTATTGAGTGGGATGACCTGCCTGCAAAATATTGCTCATGAAATCGAGAAGTACAGCAACGTAACATCAACGTTCTCTGAGCAGCACGTGGAAATGAGGCCTACTAGAATGAGTCGGGACGCTCATGATGTGGGGATTCTATTTGATTGGTTTTCCAAACACCCACCCTTTCCCGAAACTAATTTAATCATCAACATTAACTCTGGCGTAGTGGGAAGTGACCAGGTTAATTGTCACCAAGCCCAAGTGGTAGGAGGTGCAGGGGTAGCAAAAATAGTTGGAAACACATTCGGAGAGGCATCTTTTAAGAAAAAAGACTAAGTGATCACACTGATGTTCGATAAAAACTCAATGAAGGTGGGAGGCAAGAAGTTATCTGTTGACCCACTCACGCTTTTTAACCGCATGTGTATAGCGAAACAATCAGAAGAAGATCTGCAGAACTACCTTTCTCTATGTCTTTGTTTAATGAGGACGGTATGCGTAAAGGGACGAAATCATTATTACACACAGCTTTCTCGCCACTTCCACAAGACTTCCAACTACCTCAACGTTCCATGGTCGTTATTGATGGAGGGTACCTTCTGCACAAAGTTGTATGGAACAGCAGCTTGACCTTTGGAGGAATTTGCCAGGGTTACGTCAAGTACGTTCGACGTCATTATGGCACCGATGTGATGGTGATTTTTGATGGCTACATTACAGATCCTTCTCATCAAGGGACCAAGACTGCAGAACGAGCAAGAAGGTACAAGCCAAACTCATCACCAGACGTGGTCTTTAACAAAGCAATTGTTAACACCACATCTCAGGATAAGTTCTTGGCCAATGAGGGGAACAAGGACAGATTTGTGAAGCTGCTCTCCAGTGAATTGCAAGCGTCAAACATATCTACAGACCAAGCTTCCGAAGATGCTGACAGGTTGATAGTTGCCACAGCTAAACACCTCTCCCCCACGTACGACGCCGTTATCATTGTCGGGGAAGACATTGACCTACTTGTACTGCTGACTGGCACAACAGCTGCGGTAAATAATGTTTACCTAAAAAAAACAGCGAGGGGAAAACATCCAGAAGCAATCTACTCCGCCTCCTCCTACAAGTACAACTCCAAAGGCTGTATCTTGCTCCTGCACGCAATATCGGGCTGTGACACCACTTCAAACATTTTTGGGTTTGGAAAGAATAAATTCTGGCAACATTTTACGAAAGACCCATCATTGCAGGAGCAGGCTAAGAGGTTCGAAGACCCTGCTGCCAGTCCCCAAGAAATGTCAGCAGCAGGGGAGAAAATCTAGATATCCCTGTATGGTGGCAGTGGAGAACATTCGTTGAACTCCCTTCGCTATAGCAAATTGAAGACTAGTGCCATTAAACTCAACCTGGCTAAACTACCTCCAACTACTGACGCAGCACATTTCCACTTTCTGAGGACATATCACCAGGTCATGCAGTGGATGAGGATTGACAAGGACCCTATCGATTTGGGCTGGTGTAGAAAAGCTGGAAGACTGGAGCCCATCAGGATGAGTAGAGACGCTGCTCTCCCAAACCTGCTTAACAACATCTCATGCAGATGCACAACTGGCTGTATGGGGGCGTGTGGCTGTAGAAAGGCGGGCCTAAGTTGTTCCGCCCTTTGCAAAGTATGTAGTAGAGAAGAATGTAATAACAGGGAGGAAGTCACCTCGTCGACGAAGACGATCTACTAACTTCACTATTTGAGGAGGACAATGAAGACTCCGACTTCATTCACTCATCCCCTACAAAACGAGCGAAGCTCCAGTAAATCAGTTTTATTTTATGTTCTTAGTTTATTCACTACTGATTTTTGTAAGATTATTGCTGTATTTTGATCTTATTTTGTTTAAATAAATGAATCTTTAAAAATGTACTTGCTGTGTTGGTGGATTGTTTGGAATTGAACATCTCCTCTCACCAGCGGATATTTAAGTGAAATATAGTACCTGCCTCATTATAATTGCACTGTTACATGTAAGAAGCTCAAGTATGGTTAGTATTAACTAAAAATTCAAGCCATAGCTGGAAAATAGTTTGTGCATTTTCTTTATGTGGAGTCACAAAAGCGAAAAAAGCAATATACCCATTGTTTTAATTTTTATACTTACCCCCACTTCAAATGGTTGGCTAAAGAATGACATGCATTTTGTAGGTAATTAAATTCTCTACAAATTATATTGTGATACTTGTTTTTCTAGAATAGGCCATAGCAGAATTACAGCGTTCTAAAGTTATAATTTTGGCAAAATATCTGAAAAATGTGATTTTTTATTGTTTAAAAAGTAAATATTTCCGTAACCATAAGTCCTAGAAACAAAATAATGAACGTAAATTGTAGGAAATTTAATTATCTACAACATTGACTAGAACTCTATTTTCACTAAAACACACCAAAACGGAGATATAGGCGAAAATATCAAGAAAGTGCCGATTTTTTGCGATTTTTCCAATATGGCGGCGGGCGCGGAGGGAGGAAAATTGTGCATTTTACATTTTAAACACCTACTAGCCGTCCTAGACAACATATAAAAAATTTAGAACTACCGGACCGTTTGTAAGGTAACAGACCTCTATTCACTGGACTAATGCCTACGAAACAAAAAATGCGTAAGAGATCGGGCCGCTCTTCAAAGAGCTACTACAGTCAGTAAGCTTGGTGACCCCTGTTCTTAGGAATATCTTTATGAAGTTTGTGACGTCTTTATTGACAACTTGGAAAGAGAAAGCAAGATAGACACTATCTCTGGCTAGCTAACATCGGATATAAATTACACATTGTGTGGATCTTATCGTTAATGTTACGCCAACTGGCATGTTCTAACCTACTCAGAGAGCGCGAGTCAACAGCACAACAATCCGCAATTCGAAGGTAAAATCTACAAATATACGGTGCTACCATTACTGTCTGATCCTGTGGATAAGTGGTTAGCACGCTAGGCTTTGTCCGAAAAGGTCCTGGGTTCGATTCCCAGGCGGGCCGTGGAGAATTTGATCTGCTATGGCTCGGGAACTAGGTGTTTGTGATGTTCTGCATCCATTTCACTCCCATGACGATATCGATGAAAACCTACAGAATACGATGGTGGAGAAAAGGCGCAAATGCCAGCCACTTGCCGCTATGCTCAGTCACATATACGGAATACGGCTTAAAGGAAGTTCTCGTCATCCCAGTTGTTAGCCTATTTTCAGTTATGAAACAAGTAGTTCCGTGAAGAACTATAGAGCCTATTTTCATATATCCTACTCATGTTAATTGCCTCTATCGGCTCTATCAACATACAAAATTTCAGTTTGAAGGTTGTGATAGATTCGTAGATATTGAGAACCGTCTAAATATTTCAGATGGTCGCCAGGTTGGATTTTTATTTTTGTACTATTACATTAAGATTATTGTGTACGTGTGGTATTCAAACTTCAATCGGGCGGCTTCGGTGGCGTAGTTGGTAGCATGCTGAGCTTCTATGAGCTTCAAACCCGGCCGAAGCCGTCGGATTTTTAAGGGCGTTAAAAATCCCTCAGTATGCCTTCCTTCGGAGGGGAAGTAAAGCCGGCGGTCCCATGTCATAGATTTATGGCATGTTAAAGAACTTTCCACTAATTACACCTGTGTGAAACTAAATTGTATAGGTTAAGAATGTAAACAACGCTCTTAGGTTGCTACGTTCGTTGCCAAGAGCCGACTGCGGTGGCGTCTAGAAGCTAAGTTCTGAATTAGTCCTAGTAGTCGTTGACGGTGGCGTTTGGCGGCAAAAGTAGAAACTACTTGAATTTAAATGTCTGCAGTCCTCACTTGAATTGAAAACAGATAACACACACTAATACAGTCATCACAATTAACACCGATTATCAGAAAGATTCTACACACACCCAAAGTACACGGGGCTACATGACCGCGTTGTCGCAGCCCCTAAACTAAGGAACCAACCAACCAACCAACCAAACTTCAATCGCATGATTAGAACACAAGAAGTAAAAAGGAGATTTTAAAATTTCGCCATCTTGTGATTAAGCAAATAATTGAAATAAATTAGATGCCAGTGCATTACAATATGTAAAATAATTTACTGTACCATTAAAATGTTTCAACTTCGCTTGGCCGCCATGTTCGTTTTGTACTTTACAGGTTTATGAAAGTTACATAGATAAACTTGTATCAGTACCCTTTATCACCGTACAAAATTTCAGGGTGATATCTGTAATAGTTTCGGAGATATAGAATGTCAGTGAAATATTTCGCACAGCCGCGATTTTCAGGTTATGTAAATAATTGAACTAAATTAGACTCCAGTGCATTACAATGTGTATAAATATTTGCTGTACCAAGTTTCATGACGTTTGGATAGTTAAATCGCGAGAAAAGTCTGTTTAAAAGTCTCAAATTCGCTTGGCCGCCATGTTGGTTTTGTAGTCATCAGGTTTTTGAAAGTCTCATAGGTGAACTTCTAGTAGTGCCCGTTATCACCGTACACAATTTCAGGGCGATATCGGTAATAGTTTCAGAGATACTGAATGCTGGTGAAATATTTCGCACAGCCGCCATGGTGGATTGGTGAGAGACAATAACATTTGAAGGGCACGGTCGGCGTCGGCCAGAATAGTGCTATGATCTTACCGAGTTTCATTGTAATCGCTCCATCCGCCTAGAAGTTATTAGGGGGACACACACATACGCACACACACGCACACATACACGGACAAAAGATGATCGCATAAGCCTATTTTTTCATAAAATGAAAATAGGCTAAAAATAAGCTTATGAGATCACCTTTTGTCCGTGTATGTGTACGCGTATGTGTGTGTGTCCCCCTAATAACTTCTAAACGGCTGGAGCGATTACAATGAAATAGGGATGTATAGAACTAGCACCGATAGAGCGCACTGCTGTTGTACTGGGTAAGTGCAAGGCGCTCTTCATTTGTCTCCTGTGTTCTCATGCCGCTAATATCCACGAATTTAAGTTGTTTAAATTGCTATTTTCGTGACTATGCCGAGCTATTGCAGTGTTTCTCTGTGCAAAAATCAGGGAAATCCGATTTCGTGTCACCAATTTTCACAAAATAAAGAAATGAGGAAGAAATGGTTACATGCTATTAGAAGAAAACATTTCGGTGAAGAAAATCTGACCGAAAATATTTAAGTGTGTTCCCATCGTTTTCAACTCGATGACTTCACGAAAACTGTGTTGGGCAAGTGTGATTTACAAAAAGAAATAATTCCTACCTATAAACTGAATAGACATATCGATAACAACCAATGAATTTATGCGTTTGTATTTGAAGGTGAGAGAGCAAGATTAAAACCGGGCACTGTGCCATCGCCTTTTCCGTGGACCCACGAACACAACAAAAATAAGGAAGAGGCCATACACAAGAAAATTGCCAGTTTACCACGATAAGCCTACAATATCGGAATCTGCATAAATTATCTCCATTGAAGTACGGTACGGGAAGAAATCGTCAATATACAGGAAGAAGTGAATGTAACATTTGTGACTCCCATTTTCAAAGGCATCAATACTCGGACAAATACTTCAAGAATAAATGTCACAACATTAACAGTCAAAAACGTATTATGGTTGGTTTCTTGAAATCAGAATTAATCGTCAACTTACATCTGCCCGACGGAGAATGTGGTACCGGTAGTGACTGACTTCTACATTCTTGAGTCATAGGCCCAAGTTAGCCAGATGAATGGAAACAGTTCATAGCCTTAAAACAGGGATTCTCAAACTTTTTAAATACTGTACCCCTAAGTCGTTTCCAAGGGGTACGGAAACGATTTGTATTAAGAAATTGACAAATTACAAAAGAACCAAACGTTGCGATGCATTTTGAGGTAAACAATACCGGTATCAACTTTCTTTGATACGTTTACCTTAAAACAAGACCGTTTCATGTACGCTATCAACCAAAAAAATACACGAATCGAAGTCTATAAGCAAGGGGAGCCAGTGAATATTTAAATCTCTATTTATAAAAGGAAAATTGCCAGTGAATGCCTCTCGATGAACTATAGCCTCGAAAAGCTAGAAGTCATGGAAAGGAGAATTCTTAGAAAAATCATGGGTGCAGTTCAGACTGAAGATGGATGGAGACTGAGAAGCAACGGAGAAGTCTACCAGAACGTGGAAAGAATCTCCGCGTCTATGCGGAAGAGAAGGCTGACATTCCTCGGACATCTCTATAGAATGAACGACCATAGATTAACTAAACAAATATTCGACTATCTCTGGAAGAAAAAGACCACCACAACATGGATTAAGGAAGTTAGGAAAGATTTAGAAAAGTTAAACATCACAGAATCTCAAATGCTAGAAAGAAATGTATTTAAGAGCAAAGTGAACAATCTGGAAGGGTTTCAAGACGAAGGAAGACCTAAGAGAAGTGGACGAACTTGGACAGAAGACCAAAGAAAAAATGCCAGTGAACGCATGAAGGAATATTGGAGACAGAGGAAACTCCAGGCAAAGAATAAGAAAAAGAAATAAAGTTGTTGCGTGATCCTAAGTGGTCAATTCGCGTGAAAAAAAAAAGGAAGATTATAGTTTTACGTGACCGTTAATCTAGAGATCATAAGGCACAGGGGACTTCCTCTTTACGTGGAATCCGAACAGGACAAGGCATTTCACTTTGAAAATCTCACATGCATTGACCGGGAAATCTCTATTTATGATTTAAGTCATATGGAGATATAGGCTATTTATCAATATAGGCCTACAATACTCAAGCATGCTGACTCCTATTCATAATTTGAATAATAAAGCGTGTTAGAATTTTGTTATTACCGCTGTAGCCTACTAATTCTTCCCTCCTCCCACTAGTTTTAGCGCCTCTAGTCCGTAGCTCATTTTACAGCTGTTTAACGCTTAAACGCTGAAAATCGTTCATAATATATTAGAGGATATACCTATAGAATTAATTAATATAGTCTTGGAGTAAAATTAGAGAAGATATAATTTACTTTAGCTTAGAAAACTCGGTCACAATCTATACATTTCTCGTAGCTGACTGGGGGAAACATAAGACGATCGCCTTGCGCTTACCCAGTACTACACGAGCGCTATCTGGCGCGAACTTTCTCAGGCTACATCCCTATTCTGTTAGGTCATAGTACTATTTCGTCCGACCACGACCGTGCCCTTCAAATTGTATTACGTCTCACCAATCCAACATGGCGGCTGTGCGAAATATTTCACCGGCATTCTATATCTCCGAATCGATTACTGATATCACCCTGACATTTTGTACGGTGATATAGGGCACTACTAGAAGTTCACCTATGTGGCTTTCAAAATATTGCTAAGTACAAAACGAACATGGCGGCCAAGCGAAGTTGAAACATTTAAATAGACTTTTCTCGCGATTTAACCATCCGAGCGGAGTGAAATATGATACAGCAAATGTTTTTACAGATTGTAATGCACTGCCATCTAATTTGGTTCAAATGTTTACATAACTTCAAGATAGCGGCTGTGCGAAATTTTAAAATCAAGTTTTTATTTATTGTGTCTTAATCATGCAATCGAAGTCAACGTTCGAATAATGAACCTACGCAGTAATCGTCATCTAATAGTAGTCTACATAACTCTATGGCCTGCATAGATAAAAAGCCAACATGGTAACCATCCGAACTATTTAGACGGTTCTCAATATCTACTAACTATGACAGCAATCAAACTGATATTTCAAATGTTTACAAAGTCTATGAACATAGATTCACCTTTAGGACTTTCAATAACATGATAAGCACAAATCCAACATGGCGGTGACGCGAAATTTAAATATTGAAATGGACGTTTCTCGCGATTTAACCATCCGAGCGAAGTGAAACTTGGTACGGTAAATGCTTACAAATTTTAATCCACTGACATTAATTTATTTCAATTGTTTTCATAACCACAAGATGGCAGCTGTGCGAAATTTTAAAATCTCGTTTATTTTTCTTGTGTCCTAATCATGCGATTGAAGTTTGAATAATACACCTACGCAATAATCTTCATGTAATAGTACATAACTTTATGGCCCATCCGAAACATTTAGACGGTTCTCAATATTTACGAATCTATTATAGCAACCAAACTGAAAGTTTGTATGTTGATAGAAGGAATTATCATAAGTAGGATATATGAAAATAGGCCAATTAGTTATTTACGGAACTACTTGTTGTCTCTGTGAATGGTTTAGTAACAAATAACAGGGAAAATGCAAAGGAGAACCTTGGATTGCAGAGAAACCATAGACTAATTATGTAGCTAATGTGAAAGGCTGCCCTCCGTGGTTCTGCAACTAGGTTATAGTTCGTAAGGTTTTATCTCTTCAGCGACTTGCTCTGAACATCTTGAGATCCAGTGCTATCATCAGTGTCTTTGGCTCGCAAGGAGTCCAACGGTGATGGTTTTGTATGTTTATGTAAATTGCATATAATAATAATAATAATAATAATAATAATAATAATAATAATAATAATAATAATAATAATAATAATAGAAGCCTTCGTGGTTTAGGCGGCAGCACTCCGGCCTCTCACCGCTGGGTCCGTGGTTCAAATCCCGGTCACTCCATGTGAGATCTGTGCTGAACAAAACAGAGGCAGAAAGGATTTTCTCCGGGTACTCCGGTTTTCCCTGTCAAAATTTTCATTCCAGCAACACTCTCCACTATCATTTCATTTCATCTGTCGTTCATTTAATCATTGCCTCAGAGGAGTGCGACAAGCCTCGGCAGCCGGCACAGTTCATATCCTCGCCCCTAGATGGGGGATTCATATTGAAAATCCACAGCCTGCTTCCAGTCGACCGACTGGGTCAGGGATGGAATGAATGAAGCCCCCATCTAGCGGCGAAGATATGAGCTGTGCCGGCTGCCGAAGCCTGTCACACTCCCTTGAGGCAATGATTAAGTGAATGACAGATGAATGAAATGAGAGTGGAGAGTGTCGCTGGAATGAAATGTTGGACAGGGAAAACCGGAGTACCCGGAGAAAAACCTGTCTGCCTCCGCTTTGTTCAGCACAAATCTCACATGGAGTGACCGGGATTTGAACCACGGACCCAGCGGCGAGAGGCCGGCGTGCTGCCGTCTAAGCCACGGAGGCTCTTTCAATAATGAAATGAATGAAAATCCACAGCCTGCTTCCAGTCTCCGACCGGGTCAGGAATGGAATGAATGAAGCCCCGATCTAGCGGCGAGGATATGAACTGTGCCGGCTGCCGAGGCCTGACGCACTCCTCTGGAGCAATGATTAAATGAATGACAGATGAAATGAAATGATAGTGGAGAGTGTTGCTGGAATGAAATTTTGACAGGGAAAACCGGAGTACCCGGAGAAAAACCTGTCTGCCTCCGTTTTGTCCAGCACAGATCTCACATGGAGTGACCGGGATTTGAACCACGGACCCAGTGGTGAGAGGCCGGTGTGCTGCCGCCTAAGCCACGGAGGCTTTACTCTTTCAATAATAATAATTATTATTATAGTGTAATCTTAATAATAATAATAGGACTCCTACCTGCAATCTCAGGGAGACGCTACCAAGCTACTGAGTGTTCAGAAGATACTCACCTGCAAGAGAAAAGAACATGGTGTTAATGGAGAGACAAATTAACACTTTATGTAATACAATTATCAGGAGCAGCAAATTTGCTTGTAATCACGTTAAATAAATAATTAAGACCGACAGCGGTACCTATGCTCGCAAAGGCGGAGCACTAGGCAATGGGGTCAAACTGTCAGTGGACTCTGTGGACGTGGGTTCGAACCCTACTTTCGGCCATACTACTTCTTACTCCTTACAATGTAGGGACAATTTATATTCAACAAATTTTATACAAAGTTACAATACTCAACGTTTTCTTCAATTCTAGAGCTTTACTTTTGAATTTCGGTAAGGTGTAGCCTATTGTTTGGTTGGGGGTTGGGATAAACACGGTAGTGTTAATGTGCTAATTTTGAAGGCTGCTTCCGGATGAGAGTAGTGTCCCGTAGTTGGGAGAGACTACTAGTGTAGTGTGTTGGTGTAAGTAATTAATCTATTGGGGGCGTCCCTGCAGGATGCAATTATCTGTCAGGGGATGAATGTTTAAGTGCCGGCTGCTAAACTAGCTTGCCAGCTGAGTAGGATGAGCAATTCAATGAATGTGCAGAGTCAGTGACTCGACGCTCTGCAGTCGAGTCGCGTGCTTGAGTACAATAGGACCTGACGATGCAATTACTGGCCGCTACGGTCATGGGCAATTATGAATAAGGTCAGGTTGGGTGTGAGGAGGTAAAGTGGAGTGGGATTAGTAATAAGCGTGTAGTTTACTGACCATGTATTTATTGGCCAGTTGATGTAATGTGATGTCCCTCTTGGGGAATTTAAACAAGTATGAGATACAATTTGTGAAGTGTACAAATGTTTGGGGTAGGTGTTTACAAAAATAAGGATTCTGAGCACCGCTAGATCTCACCTGGTGAAGAGCTGGAACGGAACCTCGTCGGGCAGGGCCGCTGGCGAAGAACAGAACAGAACAGATAATCCCTCCTGTCCGGGTTCCATTCTTATATGTTTCGGCGCTGCTTGGTCAGCATTGCATCAGTGTAGCTGCCCCAGATAGTTGTTAGTGTAAATGTTTATGTGAGTTTTTCAAGCCGTTGGCTAACCTCCTAGGCTTAGGTGGTCGCCGCTTGCTGTGTAGCGATATGTTCTGGAATTATAATGTTTCCAGTTGGGGTGGTTTTGGAAGAAGATGGCGGGGTGGTTCTTAGGGGGTACTGCCCCCGGGCTGTACACTATACTGTACCCACATTCTACGTTACCGCGGATATGAATTCAGCGTATATTTTAAGGTATTAAGTGATTATATAATCTTATATTTGTGGTCCTTGAAGGCTACACCAGTAAAATCGACCACAGAACACCAACCAATCACACCCCGTCTCATACCAAACTCCTCCCACTCACACCACACATTACTAGCTGGCAGCGAAATCAGAGTCTAACTCATATGGATTACTGCCAGCAAACCGCACAAAATTAACACATTCCCACTCAAAACTGAGGCTTATTGTCCAACTATTATTTTTGATGTGTACCATCTTTCCACTCGGTTGCTGGATAGTTTTTTGGGAGTGATTTTGAAAAATAGGACGGAAGTGGATCGGAACGATCGAGGTGGGACCAGCTGGCATACTTCCGTTCGATGGAACGGAAGTGTACTAGCTGGCAGTGGTGGATCGAACGGAAGTATCAGATGCACTGCCAACTCAATCGATCGATCCAGCGGGCAGTGGTAAGAGAAACAATGAGCGCGCGGTGTCGGAAATTGATACATTCTCTTTACTCACAAGAGGGTCTATTCATAAGGCATTTTAAACATTTTAAACTCAATTTCACGCAGGAACATTATCGAAGCAAGCAAAATATAAATGAAACTTAATTCCGTAATGCAGTATTATTGGAACGTGGAAATAAGTCACCATCTTGTGCCCAATATTTGCGTAGTCTAAATAGCCGTGGGGTTAGCGCCTATAATTGTGAATCTAGAGATCTCAGGTTCGAATCCCGGACGGGGTAGATATTTTTGCTACCAGAATATCATTTTAAACGATATGTTTCATATCAATATGACTCATTTTAACAGGATCCATATGACATTAGGTGATGGTCTGTGAATCAAGAGGACCTGTTTATAAGGAATTTAAGGTTATGAGCGGAGTCGCATCCATTAATCTAGTTGATCCATATCGTATTCTTTATTTAGGCTAGTGCTGGTGGAAGCTACAAATCATCTAGAGTTCCGTATTATAAACTAAAATATCTGTAAAACACTCCCTTTTACAATAGATTAATATTTGTGCCAATCTATATATATAAAGCTCAATGTTTGTCTGTCTGTCTGTCTGTCTGTCTGTTATGTATACAAATCCACACCGTTTCACCGATCTGAACCAAAATTTGTATACATGCCCTTCGGAACCCTGCGGGTAACCCTGTCCACTTGAAATTTCCGACAGACCACCCCATTCCCTGCATTTAGGCCCTTTGGCCCAAATCTACACCGTTTCACCGATCTCAACCAAAATTTGTATACATACCCTTTGGAACCCTGCGAGTAACACTGTCCCCTTAAAATTTCGGACAGACCACCCCATTTCCTGCATTTAGGCCCTTTGGCAAACATATACACCGTTTCACCGATCTCAACCAAAATTTGTATACTTACCCTTTGGAACCCTGTGAATAACACTGTCCACTTAAAATTTCGAACAGACCACCCCATTTCCTGCATTTAGGCCCTTTGGCAAACATCTACACCGTTTCACCGATCCGAACCTAAATTTGTATACTTACCCTTTGCAACCCTGCGGGTAACCCTGTCCACTTGAAATTTCGGACAGACCACCCCATTCTCTGCATTTAGGCCCTTTGGCCCAAATCCACACCGTTTCACCGATCAGAACCAAAATTTGTATACTTACCCTTTGGTACCCTGCGAGTAACACTGTCTGCTTGAAATTGCGGACAGACCACTCCATTCCCTGCATTTAGGCCCTTTGGCCCAAATCTACACCGTTTCACAGATCTCAACCAAAATTTGTTATTTACCGTCTGGAACCCTGCGAGTAACACTGTCTGCTTGAAATTTCGGACAGACCACTCCATTCCCTGCATTTAGGCCCTTTGACACAAATCTACACCGTTTCACCGATCAGAACCAAAATTTGTATACTTACCCTTTGGTACCCTGCGAGTAACACTGTTTGCTTGAAATTGCGGACAGACCACTCCATTCCTTGCATTTAGGCCCCTTGGCTCAAATCTACACCGTTTCACCGATCTGAACCAAAATGTGTATACTTACCCTTTGTAACCCTGTGAATATCACTGTCCACCTAAAATTTCGGACAGACCACCCCATTTCCTGCATTTAGGCCCTTTGCCAAAAATCTATATCGTTTCACCGATCCGGACCAAAATTTGTATACTTACCCTTTCGAACCCTGCGGGTAACCCTGTCCACTTGAAATTGCGGACAGATCACCCCATTCCCTGCATTTTGGCACTTTGGCACAAATCTACACCGTTTCACCGATCAGAAGCAAAATTTGTATACTTACCCTTTGGTACCCTGCGAGTAACACTGTCTGCTTGAAATTGCGGACAGACCACTCTATTCTCGGAAAGAGGACAGGGTCCGTCCCAAAGGCAATGGAAAAAAGGGGTAAAACCGGACCCGCTCAGGAAACCCTCAGGGTTGCCAGCTCCCGAACTCACCAGCCATGAGCCCTTGAGGATGTAGCACTATCCAGGGTGCACCAGAAGTGGTGGGGCTACACACACCCTGCCTCCTTGAGGGTCTTGAGCAGAAGACATGAGATATTAAGAAAAGAAAAAGAAGGCTGACACCTCGAAGAATGAGGCTATCAGGAATGATTAGACAAGGTCCAATTAAGGCGGGAAAGTGAAAGAGTCGCTAGGCCTCGGATACCCTGATACCATCGGGGTGGGAAGAGAACAAGAGTTTGACCAAGGGAGGCTGTCTGGAAAGAGAACTGAAAGGAGCCCGGCACCAGTAAGTAGAAGCAATGCCGGACTCAGCTGGGGTCCCGTGGTCGCACACCCACGTCCCACAAGTTGTGAGACCCTGGTGGGTGGAGGGGGGAGGGAGGGGGGAGGAGGGGGGAGGAGGGGGGAGGAGGGGGGAGGAGGGGGCAGGTGTGAGAATAGCTTGCTGATTCATCGCGAGGTGGCATGAGAGAAATGTCCAGACCCCGCCGTGTTACCTGGTATTGCTATGCTGATGTTCATACAGGGTCTTCGCTCAAACCACTGTAGTGTTACGAAAGAATGAGTGATTCACCGGTCAATGTGAATAGGACCGGGACCCCCCCCCCCCCCCTTGAACGTCTGTCATCATATATCGTCATCATCTGCGATATTCTCAGGTTCGTGCAGCTTGGACCCGAGCAGTACTCGATAAGCTGTTTCACTACACGCATCGAGTATAGGCCTAAGCCAGAAAATAACGTTCAGACTTTGGAAGACATCGAAGGTAGAAATCTGAATTACCTATATCAGATTTAAAATTACACCAAGTTCGTTTAGTAGTCATTTTTCATTACCTTATTATTATCATCATAAGGGCAAATGACCTAGATGTTACGCCCATTATACCACTAATCACCACACACAATAAGTCTTGATCGCCTGTGAATTTTGAAATATTTCTTTCTATCACGGTAGTTTGTAAGTTTGTCGTGTCAATTCAACAGTAGTATTCATTACCATCCTCATCAAAAGGGCAAATGACCTAGATGTTACGTCCATTATACTACTAAGTAACACCACAGTCTTCATCGCCTGTGATTTTTAAAATGTGTATTTCCATTAGTTTGTAAGTTTAATATACCCGTTCAGTAGTAATCGTCTTCATTATCATCCTCATCAAAGGGGCAAATGACCTAGATGTTACGTCCATTATACTACTGAGCAACACCAGAGTCTACCTAGCCTGTGATTTTAAAAATATGTATTTCCATTAGTTTGTAAGTTTGATATACCCGTTCAGTAGTAGTCGTGTTCATTATCATCCTCATCAAAGGGGCAAATGACCTACAGTAGATGTTACGCCCATTATACTACTAAGCAACACCAGAGTCTACCTAGCCTGTGATTTTAAAAATACGTATTTCCATTAGTTTGTAAGTTTGATATGCCCGTTCAGAAGTAGTAGTAGTCTTCATTGTCATCCTCATCAAAAGGGCAAATGACCTCTCATTCCTTTAAAGTACGGTATCAATTTTTCCCATTCGTTGATAAGTTACATGTGCCAGTAGTCGCTTCTATGTTCATCATCACTATGTAGAAGATGTTTTGCGTCAGAAGAAAAGACAACTGGATGCTCAGGAACGTTAACGATATATCGACTGCGAAATCTGGAAGCTTCTCTTTGAGGAATTGCTTCAGACATTTATCGTACAGTTTAAACCTTAACATGACGAAACTTTTAACCAGATAGCGATCTAAGTGGGAGCTCTTTGGCAAAAAATAATCAAGTCTTTCCCGAAATGTGAGTCCTAAAAAATAACTTTTTCTATTATTTTCTAAGTTTCATATGTCAGTTATGTAGTAATTTTCAATATCATCCTGATCAGTAGGGCAAATTACCTAGATGTTACGCCCTCAACGTCATTGGGGGCAAATGACCTAGAATTTAAGTCCATTATATTTCTAATCACCACCACATAAAGTCTTCAACGACTGAGATGTCACGAATTCTGGGACAGCTAACGACATAACTCGACTCGGACTGAAGACAAATATCACGAGAATGATCATTATTTTACAGAGCCTTCCCATAGTGACTTAAGTATAAACATTGTCACTGGGTTTGATAATGTAAGAAATGAATACATAAATAAATATAATTTATGACGTTGAGTGTTAAGGAGACTGGAATATTATCATCATTCCACCGGGCGAAGCCGGGTACTACTGCTAGTAATAGTATAAAATACCTGTGTATCAACAATTTCACGTGAGGTTTCTTCTATGTCAGATGTTACACATCATATGCGACTACTGTAAAGCTCGTAATTTTTTTTAACAACCTACCTACTACAGGTCTATAACCACTTTCATACTCCCAACAATCAGCCCACTAGAGGCCTTTACTTCTTTCTTCATAACGAATTATTTTAATAACCTAACAATTTTTGAATTATTATTATTACTATACTTATTAAAATACTGGAGCTGCTGCTGCATGCCCTCCGGGGGGCAAATGGTCACCAAGACCACATCTATTTGTCTCCCTGGTTGGTGTGAGTGTAATCACAATTTCATTTTTTAACGTCATCCAAAACCACACCTCATTCAAAGCACTTACCGATGTAATATATTCAATTCACGGTAAGTGCAAATATATTGTTACGGCTACGGGGTTGCTTCATTCCCTTGCACGTGACTCACAGCCGTCCGAGGCTACCCCCGGGCTCTGTGTCGGCCGGCCGCTTGCGCAGCGAGAACAAAAGGGATGGACCAGAATGTTCGTGGCCCAACTAGTGTTGGAATTCTAGAGAAGGTGTGAACCCTGGTCTACTCTAGGAACATCCATTGAGTCATCAGCCCCGCTATATAAAGCGAACCTGCCCAGCGAGGGACGGACTGTGTTTTTGAGCGAGTGTGGTTCACTGTGCGACAGAGTATTGTGGTGAATTGCGAAACCCAGTGGACTGTGACGCAGTGTGCGGTATTCAAGCATTTAGTGGTGGGTGCCAGACTATTGTAAATAACTGTAGCTTGTATACTCAAGGAAGTGTTGCAGGCATTTCTACCGAGGACACCGGTCTCATTAGCGAGGGATTAACTAATAATAATGTTATTGGTTTTACGTCCCTTTTAACTACACTGGCTTATTTTAGAGACGCCGGGGTGCCGGAATTTTGCCCCGAAGGGGATCTTAAACGTGCCAGTAAATGTACTGACACGGCTCCCTCACAGTTGCACACCCTCAAATGCCATCTGACTGCGCCAGGTTTCGAACCTGCAACCTTGAGCTCAGCAAGCGAGAACGTTACCCCTGAGCCACGCAGCCAGACGAGGGATTAACTGCGTGAGCAAGTGAAAGGGTGAGTGTCCTCCATGAGGGAGCAAACACGAAGAAAGACAGCTAATTGTTTCTATTTGCTTATTGTGTGGTATGACTTTCTGACCTGGAATAAAGTTAATATTTCTTTAAAGGACCATTTGTGTTGGGCTCTACCTACTGTGATCCAATTAACGAGCGCGCTACAGAGGGGTAGTACGTAACAATAGGCTATTACATTCAAGCCTCAGGTTAGGCATGTGTTTGTATGTAAAGCAGTAACATCGCACTTTACCCTCGCAACAACAATGCCAAGCGGCCCTGTGATTCACACTGAGCGCTGCATGTTCATCCTCACGACAGGCGTAATCATATTGGTTGGCAATTCTAAATTACTTAATTAATTGATTCATTTAATCATTAAATAATTCATTAATTAAATAAAAATAATGAATGAAATAAACAAATATATAAATGAAAATAAATAAATAATGGTGTGGAGAAACTACAGACTGGAAATGCAGAAATTCAAACAGTCACTAAATTTAAACCAGTTCATTTGAAATTGAGAAAAGAGTAAATGAGGCTAGGAGAACAATTGGAGCATTAAATTCCGTTTTATGGAGCAGAAATATTTCAAATAACACTAAGAAACTTGTTTACAGTTCATTGGTACAAAGTATTTTGTTATATGGAGCAGAAACTTGGACGTTAAACAGACAGCAAGCAAACAAATTATTAGTAACAGAGATGGATTATTGGAGGAGGACGGCAAGAAAATCAAGATTGGTTAAAATTAGAAATACGAGAATCAGAGAAATTATGCAGGTATTTTTTTTTTTACTAGAAGTGGTTGAAGAAGGAAGTTTACAATGGTTTGGACATGTGGGAAGGATGCAGAATAGTAGAATTCCGAATTTAATGTTACATTGACAAGCTGAAGACAAACGGGAACGGGATAAACCAAGGGAACAATGGATGCATGGTGTAAAGTGAAGCATGGTTACCAGAGGCTTAACCGGGTGAGTTAGCCGTGGTCGTTACGGCATGACTGCTGGCAGTCGCTCACATCCCCGCCGGCAACCTTGAAGATGGTCTTCTGTGGTTTCCCATCTTCCTTCCAGGCAAATGCCGGGGTTGGTCCCTAACTATAGGCCACAGCCGCTACCTTCCAACTCCTTGTCCTTACATTCAGACTTTCCTCCTCAGACAACACTCCACACGCGACGGTACTTGTAGCTCACCCATTGGGTGTCCATCTCGAAGCAGCTACAAAACTGGCGAGCCGAACATGTCCTCGGACACTCCCGGCACTAAAAGCCATACGAAAAAAAAATGAGGTTTAACCGAGGAAGATGCTGAAGACCAAAATTTGTGGAGTTGAGTATTTTTGGGTTGAAGGAAAACTACTATATTGTAGACTATTCCTAATAAATAAATAAATAAATAAATAAATAAAGAAAAACAAGATGTTCAGTAAAGAATATATAGCCTACTTTCTCCTAAATGCATGGGTATTTTTATAACTCTTTGTCCTTTTCAAGGAGTATAATTGAATGTTGGTTGTAGTAGCTTGTTGAAATACAACGTGCTCTACGGATATTAAACATGAATATGAGGTGCCCTTTGCTTGTGCTACCTCTGTAAAAAAAAACATTCAATTCGGTTTCACCGTGTTGGAATTGATATGGGGAATCAATTTGCACACATACATGGCCGCTATCTGCAAACTATTTGGCTGATGGCCTTGTACTTCAGTCAACAGATGCTTCCCACAAAAAGGTATGTTGTTGCAAAATTTGGTAGAGATCAAATTATTAGGTTGGTCGTAATTTGATTTAAGCTTTTAATATTTGGGTGGCCGCAATTCCGTTTCCGTCAAGATAGCGGCGATATAAAACATGACACTGAGGTGCCCTTTGCTAGTTCGAACTCTGTACCAAATTTCGTTCAATTCGGTTTCACCATGTTCGAATTGATAGGGGGGACAGACATTCAGAGTACACACACTCACACGCAGACAGACACACAATTTTTGGCCCTGTGTAGAACTCATGTCTACTTTCATTTTTTGCAAAAATCGAAAGTAGGCTAATAAGTAAATAAATACAGTCTAAATAAATTGTCCAATATTATGTTTTTTTCTTTCGAATTGATAGCAATACTAAATGTTTTTGTTGATTATGGATCATTTAGGGTCTCTCCATAGGGACTTAAACTATTAGGACATGGGTTAGCGACTGCGGGATACCAGTTGAGCCCGGCGATGATTGCACTTCCTTGTACTGTGCCCAACTGGCCACGGCAGTCTGGCATCGAACTCAGGCCTCATCAGAAAAGACCAGGCACATGGTTATGCCTAGAGTCGAACCATTGATCTCTGCGGGGGAGCAATTATTGGGAACCCAAAGAGCAATGAGAGGTATACTGACATATAAGAATGTAGCGTGATTTCACGATCTATAGGTGAATATCATAGCAATTTAAGGGAAGAACTGTAGCCAAATGCAAGGAAATATACATTTTCAGAGCATACGAAAGTGAGAGAAGGCCAGTTTGAAGTTTTACAAATGACCCTTAGCAAGTGGGCGGAGTAGTCTAGGCGCCTACCGAACTACTTACGTCTGGAGCGGAGAGACAACTCAGAATTAATGACTCGGGTATCCACCGCTTGACAACGGTGCAAGCTATGGCGGGATCGACTGCACATGGAAATAAATTGATTACAGCTAAATGGAGCATTGAAATGCATTGAAATATACACCCAGGTGAATATATTCATGGACAGGTAATTTAGGAATGGTTTTTCACCTAAATTAAGGCCTTTATCTCCAAATGAATGCATCACAACCTACCTTACGCTCAAGAGCATTGACTTAGTGACCAGTCAACGGGGAAGTACCATGATAGCATGCCCACGCGCTGAACTAAGGCAATTAATTGTAATTAATTGGCCGAAGCGATCGCCGGCACGCGAATGTTTTTGAAACCTCCACACCTAAATAAACAAGATGTAGATGTCATTTCGGCTGAAGAGGCATTATTTCAAGAAAGGAGTCGCTCTCATGTGTCCAGTGGACTATTTCGTACAAGAAACCTTTATATATGGGGAGCGAGGCAAGCCAAGCCAGTTCGTCAGTCTTCTTCTAAGTTCATCACAAGTTTTCTGCAGTTCGTCACCAGTTCTTTACCAGTCTTCTACAGTACACACGTAACTAAGACGTTGCTAGTAGCGCGCCAAATGTTAAAGTATCAACGCGCCGTCGTTGGAGAACAATAGAAGCAAGTTATAAAGCTTCGTAAATAATCATGAAGTGCGTCGAAAGTAAATTATTACAGATATTTACATATTATCTGACGCAAATATAAATTCGCCACAGCGAAAAGGAACTTATAATGTTTTGAACAGTTCTTATACCGGGAGATATTGTCAGAATTATATATGACAGCATCATCAGAAACACTACAATGATGGGAGCTTGGAAACCATTGCCACCTAATTTGGATAGTGAGCTGAACAAGATTGCAGGGAACGAGGATGGAACGTCCGTAAAACGCTGTTAGATTGTCACGGAGACCAGCGGTTGTCATAATTACAGCGCATCTCTGAGATCAGGCGTAGGAGAAGTCCAATTTAAGGATCAACATGTGAAGTAGTGGATAAATGTATATAAATTGTGAAATAGTGTTTTAAAGTGTTCATGTGTATAGTGATTAATATGCAGTGTATTGCAATGATAAAAACCACTGATAAAAATATGTGTATCATGTGGAAAGTGTATGAATCTAAGTGTTGTGTTAAGGATAACATGATGGCTTAAGTCAAGCGTCATGGTAGCGCTACAGCTGAGGCGCTGGCACTATCCAGCAAAGAGGAAAAAAAGTGAGTACCCATTTTTTTTATAATGTAATTATAACTAAGTAGGTCACCATGTAACGATTTATCACTTTGAGTAAGATGTAATAGTCACTTACTGAACGAGTTTTCACCACTCGTCTTGAATAAAATATGGCTTGGAAGGTGATTTGTTTGAGGCCATTCAGGCAAAAATAGTGATGGATGTAACGGTAACGTTAAATGATAATAATAAATAATATTATGGGTCGGCAAACAGTAAAGTAATAGGCATTTTGGCCTAAATGGTGTTCAAATAGTGTCATGTCTAATGTAAAGATACTGTATTTGGTAAACAGTGAGAGTGTAACGTGAAATATAAAGAAATACGAGAGCTTTTTCAGTGTCAGTGAAATATGAATGAATATTTGATATGGTCAATCCTTAGGATTATTGTTTGAGGACCATTAAAGTAAAGTAAGCCAGTAAATTTTGATATATTTGTGTTAGGAGCTATGTAAAGCTTTGGCTTAAGTGGTATGACAGAGAACGCGGGTGCCTTAATAATGGAGTCATATATGTGAAGTATTGTTTGAGCCGCTTGTAAGCGTGCAGAATTAACGTAGAATCCAGTGATTTACGTAATAAATATAGCGGGGACAACTAGTATAGCTTGCACGTTAGGTGAGAAGTTGGCCAAATCTACGAGTAGTATCGCCCTTGTGCATACTGTATTATTTCGCAGCGAATTGGACAGATCCTGTCTGTATCCAACGCTTGCTTGAATTATGCCACTATTGACGTCCGTCGAGACGCTGTGAGCATGTGTGTGTTAATGACCCACCCTGTGAGGTGAGGATCATATTCGTCGTTTAGGAACGCAGGTTTCCTTATATTTTATTGACAGCTGCTGGTGAAAGTCGTTGGATTTTCACTATGATGCGCGTCTATAAGCCACTAGTCGTCACCATAGAACGGCAAGACTATCACTAGAATGCCACCCCAGCCATGAATGTTAATTAAGGAGCCAGTTTGAGCCCAAGACACTATAAGGATAGATGTTAAATATTTAAATTGACTCAATTATTTAGGAGCCACACTCAGTGTTACTCTAGTCTGCACTTTGTAAACAAACCTGACCTTGATCTTGACAGAGTGAGAGAGAGGGGAATGGTAGACCATTTCTGTAGCGGCCATCTTGGATAGCCAGCTGGAACGAATTGTATTGCCTGCTGAGGGGAGGAAGGTCGTCCGACCGGTCCCTTGTAAATTAGTCACACTAGGACACTGAGAAATCTCGATATTTAAATATGCAAGTAAGATATGATTATTTTGATGATGCCAAGTGAATTGAACGGTGGGTTGCAACTCACATACGTTGTTGAATCATAGAAATCAGATAATATTTGGCTCAATTATTCTCTGAGGAGAAAAGCTGAACCAAAATAATGTAGGCATCTTCTTTTAGAGTGCATTTTGCCATTCCTGCTAATTTATGCAGACGGGTATGTGTTCTTCCCAGAACATGACACATTTGTAACAATGATAAGCCCGACAAGACCCAGAAAATCGTTATATGGTGAAACTATAAAATTAAGTACCACTTTTCCTAAGGCGTTCATATGCATGGAAGGAAGGAAGACGATTCACGCAACACAACAAATATCTGTTAATGATTGCAGAAAGTAATGTATTCATGTTAATCAAGGTAAATACCATAAGAAATGGGAAAATGTTTTATTAGTATCATTTTATGTGATATGTGATTTTTGTGTTATGATACTCCCATTAACTAAAGTTGTGTTAGTTGTTGAACACTATGGAAACCCATGGAAGTCTGAAAATATCATTGACAGGATGTTAGAATTAGATTTGAGTGCAGTGCAGCACTATTTTACGAAGAAAGCTCACAGAACAACCCTATTTTATTTGTGGGAATTAAATGTAATTTGTCCTTTGTTTTTGTATTTGTTGTATAGCCATTGATTTTAGACCAGTAAATGTGTTAACTTTAGGAAAATGTTGTGTATTTCCTGTAGAGTAGTTACCTGGTAGACTCAAATCCTGAGCATGTGGTCGTATGGTGGGCAGGAACGTCCCATACCTCGAAAGACCGTGAGTTAGTTGGGATACGAACACATGGTCCACATGATAACAATCGGGTACATGGAGGAGATGTCTCTGTACTGGGATTGAGTCGCAGGTACTGCTAAAAAGTCGGCCAAGATATTAATGGTAGAAGCAAATATAGCATAGAAATTAGGACAGAATAGGAAAGGCCGCGTCCCATTTGTTAATAAGCCATCGCGTGATATAAATTATTGATAATCCTCCATAAAACATGCTTAAATGTAAATGTAACTTACACACAAACCCCTTTAATTATCATGTCACCCAGGTGTGTGGGGCAAAGCGTGTTATCCCTATATATTACCCTCATCATTATCAATGTCGCCCGTGAGTGGGGCCTGTTGAAATTACGGGTCACCATAGGCACATGAGGGTGAGCATCAATACATTAATCTTTATCAATGGCGCCCAGTACGTGGATGGCTTATGGGATTCAGTAAACCCCATAATAATAGCATGGTTTTCATGGGGAAAACCATAGAAATGATATTTTTCCTCAAACTTTGTTTGAGCGATTGTGAGTCTTTCTAAATGATATTCAGACGTCAGACACGGTTGTCAGACGGGTACGAGGGTCTATACCCATTCCATAGATAGTTTTGACATTTTATAATATGTTGTTGTTGTTGTCGTGGGATCGGAATCCTTTCCTTTCCAATAGAACGCGCCAGCATATTCAGCTGCGGCCTACCTATATCTCAAATTAAGAAGTACAGGATGGCTGGAACTGAAGAAGTACTCAGGTGTATTGCTGAGTTAAGGGAGCATTTTGATGAGATTAATGCTAAGAGAAAGGAAGAAATTAGAGAATTTAAAGATGAAATATCGGGTAGATTGGATGCTAATCAAACTGAGGTAAGCCAGATGTTGGCTACAGTCGATACTAGATTAGAGGCTAATCAAGCCGAAATAAAAAATAGATTAGAGGCTAATCAAGCCGAAGTGAATACTAGATTAGAGGCTAATCAAGCTAGTGTAAACACGCAGTTAGAATTAAACCTAATAGAGGTTAATAAGAAAATGGATGACGTTAAAGAGTCTGTCCAGCGTGAGGTAACTAAGAATATTGTTAGCGTGATCTCAGAAATGCAAGGTGATAGCGATAAACGCTTTGAGTCTATTGAATTAAAATTAGAGAATAATCTGCAAGCGTGCAGAGAGTCACAGCGTGAAATTAACGATAATTTAAGCAGTATGTCCATGGAGCTTAAAGACATTCAGAGTCAGAATGAAGCTAATACTAAACGTCAATTAGAGCAGTTTAATACGTTCACTCAGACCGTGGATCAAAGGTTCGAGGATAGCGATATAAAATGGAATACGCGAATGGCAGGTTACGCCAAGGCGGTAGACGAAGCCTTAAGAAAACAGGATCAGAATATCCTTGACCAATGCAAGGAAATTCAAGAAATAAAAACTTCTGATCAAGAGAATAAGGAGATAATGTCAAATATGAAGAGGCAAGTCGGGAAAGTACAGAAAGAGTTGGAACAAACTCAGAACGACTTAGCAGTTATCCATAAAAGACAAGACGAGGACCAGGGAGAAATCACGAAAATAAGGACTGAAATCTCTCATATACAAGGTCATATTCAAAAGGAAGTCACAGGCTTACGAGAAGAATTAGAACTTCGAGAAGGCTTAAAGACTGAAGCCAGTGATAAGACTCTTGCCGAAGTAAGAGAGAGTCTAGCAGGGGAAATTATCCACCTGAAGGAAAACCTTAAGGACGATAAGGAAAAGGTATTTTCTATGGCAGAAAGAAACCGAGATCGCCTAGAGAAAATAGAACGAGAGGTATTAGCTCGTTTGGAAAGGGCAGAAAATAGACACAGTCAAATCGAGACGAGAATGATCGCGCAGGAGGAATCTATGTTGCGGAATCCTAGGTCTAGCGAAGGAAGTATAGACGAGAATAGGAGGAATAAATGGGCAGATATAGAAATACAGCCCACTCCAAAGAATGCAGCCATGCCAAGTGACAGTCCGTATACCACACCTGGTATGCCAATTGCCATGTCAACACCGCATGAAAATGCTGTTCAAAGTCAAATAGTCACAGTTATAAGGGCTAGTGATGAGAAACCAAATAAATACTCTGGGAGTAATTCTAACATGACACCCAAGTACTGGCTTAAAGAAGTTTCCGAGTACTTGAATGATGCGAAAATACCGCCAGAGCGCAGGTTGAGAGCGATTGAAAAATTAACCGAGGGGGAGTGTGCCCTATGGTTTAGGAGTTTTCGATACACGTTCGACACCGTTGAAGAATTTCGCCAAGCATTTTTAAGCAGATACTGGAACGCGAGCGTACAACAGAACCTCAGATTGGACTTGTATTCCAGGCGTTACAGTACTAGTAATCCGACTAAGTACGGGGAATTCTTTGTGAATCAATTGTGCCGTTTTCGAGAGCTTGATGAAGGGCTTAGAGAGTCAGACTTGTGCATAGCAATAGCCAAGCAGCTACCATATGAAGTACAACGTCTGCTAATCTCGGCAAACGCCATAACTGCAATTGATATGGAGGAGGTGCTGAGACAACTTGATCTAACCACAGTGCAGCACACAAGACAAAGTCGAAATGCGGAACAAGTTAACATGACGACTACACCGATCGAGTCAACCAAGGTGCAGACAAAAAGCAAATCTACAAGCACCGAAACAGAAAAATCCGACTGGCAACGCGAAGGACGCGAAAACCAAAATTGGAGGCCAGCGTATCGAGGAGCATCGAACCGTGGTAACCGAGGAAGGAAAAACTGGAATCAGCGTGGTACCAGAGACCAGCAGCTTGATCACAGAAGGAGTTACGGCCGAAATGGGAACAACCAAGGATGGAGATCCCAAGAGCAGAGTCGCGGGTTCGATGAAGAGGCGGAAGAACGTTATCACGCATCTTTAAGATACATGGAAGAGCGCGGAGATGATCCAAGACAATCGCGAGTTCATTGGGACGAAGCGATTAGGAATAGAAGGTCACCCGACATATATCAAAATGATGTCGGTGCCAAAAGTCTGGAGCTTCAGCAGCATGAAGACAGACAGAAGAACTCCACAAAGAATGGAGCAATTGAAAAAAAAAACCAAATTTAAATGGCCAAAGAGAGATAAGTTCAGGATGGAACACAGTGAATGTTGTTAACTGGATTGCCAAACCTGAGGAGCTTATCGAAGACCTCGATGAAAGGACGGTCAATGTAAGAAGGGAACTACCCATTATTATTGTAAACATTGCGGGTATGAAGATAAGAAGTCTCATTGATACAGGGTCTACAGTGAGTTTGATAACCCAGGCATTATACAGTGAAATCCAGAGTAAAATTCAAGTAGTGAAAATACCTATTTCAAGCGTGAAAATAAAAGGTGTCATACCAGATAAAGTTATGATATGCAAATACCAAGTATTTTTAGATTTGCATATAGGGAACTCTACATTCTCACAGAGCTTCCTACTTGTAAATAAGCTGCCTTTCAATATCATTGTTGGGATGGATTTCATAAGAGAGTATAAAGTTATTATAGATCTCTCGCAAGACATTGTGATGTTTCGCGCAAGTGAGGGAAAGGAAGAGTTAGAACTCTCATTAAAGCAGAATGAAACGAGACCAGAAGAATACGTATGGCATACATACGGAGATATGACTGGGGATGCAGTGTCGACAACAGAAGACATCGAGGAAGAGTTGGCAACACTGGCCGCAGACATTGAAAAGGATCTCGAACCAAAATTTGAAGAATGCCTGGAAGAGAAGATTGAATAAGCTAAATTTGGTCCAGAATATAAGAAAATGCTAAGGGAACTGCTATTTGAGTATAAAGGAGTCTTCGATTCGAGACCTGGCCGGATCAAGAACTTCCAGTATGCGTTCCAAGTCAGCGATTGGACACCATTTAAACAGAAGCCGTATCCTGTAGCTGAGAAACATTATTTAAAGGTTAAAGAAGCGATACAGGAAATGCTAGAAGCAGGCGTCATTGTAAAGACAGCCACACCCTATGTCAGCCCACTGGTAGTTGTACCTAAACAGGACGGAAGTGTGAGGATATGCCTGGACCTAAGAAATTTGAATTCCAAGGTTATACCGGAATTTGATACAGTGCCGCCCATTAAGGAGGTACTCAGAAGGTTCAAAGGAAAGACTGTGTTCTCAAATCTTGACCTGACGGCAAGTTTTCACCATCTTGCTCTGGAAGAGAAAACAAGTTTGCTAACTGGATTTTTATTTGACCAGCACACATATTCATACGTGCGTCTTCCATTTGGATTAAAAACAGCAGGTTCAGCATTGATACGAGAGCTAGATCGGAATCTATCCGAAGAAGTAAAAGCCACAACCATATGTTACGTAGATGATGTACTACTGACATCTGAAACTGTCGAAGAGCATGTCAGAGATCTACGCAAGTTGTTATATGACCTAAGTCAGGCTAACTTTAAGGTCAATATAAAGAAGTCTAACTTTGCTCAGAGAGAAGTTAAATTTCTAGGCCACGTAATAGATGCACAAGGAGTCAGACCTAATCCGGGAAAATTGGAAGTCATTAAACATTTCCCGAGACCAACGAAGGTAAAGAACGTCAGGCAATATCTAGGCGTTATTGGATTCTTTTCAAACCATTGTCCGAAGTATACCGAGACCGTAGCACCACTCCAAGACTTACTTAAGAAGGGAGGAAGATGACGCTGGACGGAACAATGCGAGGAAGCCTTCGTGAAATCTAAACAGATGTTGTTAGATTATGTGAAATTGGGATATCCTGACTACACTCAGAAATTTATTATCCAGACTGACGCATCATTTATAGGGATCGGAGCTATGTTATAACAGGAGAACATGGACAGGCCAGAGGAGAAAACTTACATTGCATTTATCAGCAGAAGGTTGAAGCCTAATGAAAAGAATTACACGGTCACGGAGATCGAATTACTCGCGATACTGTATGCCTTGCAGTATTGGCGAAAGCTGGTCTATGGTTTTAGAATTATATTGAGAACAGACCATAAAGCCCTAACGTTCCTGCTGAAAACTGACTTGTCGAGTCAAAGACTGACAAGGTGGTCCCTGTACATACAGCAATTTCAAGTGGAAATAGAGTATTGCCCGGGGAAGGACAATATCATACCTGACTTGCTGAGCAGATACCCTACAGCTAATGAAGAAGAAGTTCTAGCTATCGAGATGGAAGATAGAGATCAGAAGACCTTAGATGATCTGAGGAACATCACCGTTTTTCAACGTGAAGATCCCTGGATACGGTTGATGATTAATTACTTCGAGGGAAAGCTGGATAGAGGAACTCCGATGTATGTGGAAGCTGAAGCATTATCAACGGAATATCTATGGTTTAACCAGATGTTACACAAATTGAGCGACTCAGACCACACCAAACCTAGGATAGTCGTACCACCAGCATTACAGAGGAGGCTAGTATGGTTAGCACACCGAGCTTTTGGTCACTCCGGTGTAGATAAGACTGTTGCCCTGCTTAAGGAAGCATTTATTTGGCCAAAACTTAGAGAGACAGTCAGGAATACTATCAGGACTTGTGATATGTGCCAACGAGTAAAGCCTAACTCGTATTTAATGAGGCAGAAACCTATACCGCTCTTACCAGAGAAGCCATGTCAGCTTCTGGCACTGGACAACTTTGGGCCGCTTCCTAGAGCTAGAAGAGGAAATAGACACATCCTAGTTGCACTAGACGTGTTTTCCAAAATGGTAGTCCTGTGTCCAATTCAGAAAACCAGTACAAAACAGGTACTTAAGAGGCTGAAGGAAAGAATCATTCCTATGTTAGGACAGCCAGAGAACATCTTATCGGATCATGGGAGTTGTTTTACCAGCATAGAATTTCGCAGGGAGTTGGAGAATCTGGGCATAAGACAGATTTTGTCCACAGTTCGACACCCGGAGTCGAATTCCGCAGAAAGAGTTATGAGGGAACTGCAAAAGTACATGAAGATATATTGTTCTACTGAGAACTGGAAATGGATTGACGTACTTAAGATTATTGAATATTGTATTAACAATACCGTACACGAAGCGACAGGAGAGGTGCCAGTGAGCCTACATCTCGATAGAAGACCAGAGAGGCCATGGAATAATGTCATTCGGACACCCATCGATGCACAACCTGGACGTGAGTTGAGGATCCAGAGAACGTTCGAGTATCTCAAGAAACAAGCAGATAGACGGCAGCGAAGAAACAGGAGGAAACGGTATCACAGACCGTTACTCGTAGGAGAATACGTCTTATTGAAGAAACCCGCCAGTTCAGATCCAGAGAGCAGGAAATATAAGAAATTTCAGCATGCTTATCACGGACCCTACCTGATTATAAGGGTTCTGCAAAATAATGCATATCGGATCAAAGACGAAGCAACAGGTAGAGAAGTTGTTGTAAATGCAGCTAATTTGAAGTTATATAGTCCACCAGAAGACTATGAGACAAGAGAGGAGCAAGCAATGTACACCCAAGTGGACGGGGAATCATTACGTATGCACGGAAAGAATCTTGAGAAAAGCTTGCAGTCTCAGGAAGGGACGGAGCGAAGCGACCAGCTCGCAGACCTAACGGTTACGAAGGGAGAGTGCAGCTGTCAACTGCAGGAACTTTATGACCAGTTGAGGGAAGCCGCTACCGAGCTAGAGGGGATGAATGAACAATTGCGAAGGCAGAACGAGAGTCTACGAGAAAGCAGACAGAGTGGAGTGGGGAACGAGAAATCCCATTGCCGAGAGCACTGACCGCTTAAAGTAAATATTGCATGGAGTCGATGCCATCTGAAAGGCCCGAAAAATTCACTTATGAAATGAATTTTCCGAGCTTAGCAGGGGGATAATGTGCCCAACTGGCCACGGCAGTCTGGCATCGAACTCAGGTCTCTTCAGAAAAGACCAGGCACATGGTTATGCCTAGATTCGAACCATTGATCTCTGCGGGGGAGCAATTATTGGGAACCCAAAGAGCAATGAGAGGTATACTGACATATAAGAATGTAGCGTGATTTCACGATCTATAGGTGAATATCATAGCAATTTAAGGGAAGAACTGTAGCCAAATGCAAGGAAATATACATTTTCAGAGCATACGAAAGTGAGAGAAGGCCAGTTTGAAGTTTTACAAATGACCCTTAGCAAGTGGGCGGAGTAGTCTAGGCGCCTACCGAACTACTTACGTCTGGAGCGGAGAGACAACTCAGAATTAATGACTCGGGTATCCACCGCTTGACAACGGTGCAAGCTATGGCGGGATCGACTGCACATGGAAATAAATTGATTACAGCTAAATGGAGCATTGAAATGCATTGAAATATACACCCAGGTGAATATATTCATGGACAGGTAATTTAGGAATGGTTTTTCACCTAAATTAAGGCCTTTATCTCCAAATGAATGCATCACAACCTACCCTACGCTCAAGAGCATTGACTTAGTGACCAGTCAACGGGGAAGTACCATGATAGCGTGCCCACGCGCTGAACTAAGGCAATTAATTGTAATTAATTGGCCGAAGCGATCGCCGGCACGCGAATGTTTTTGAAACCTCCACACCTAAATAAACAAGATGTAGATGTCATTTCGGCTGAAGAGGCATTATTTCAAGAAAGGAGTCGCTCTCATGTGTCCAGTGGACTATTTCGTACAAGAAACCTTTATATATGGGGAGCGAGGCAAGCCAAGCCAGTTCGTCAGTCTTCTTCTAAGTTCATCACAAGTCTTCTGCAGTTCGTCACCAGTTCTTTACCAGTCTTCTACAGTACACACGTAACTAAGACGTTGCTAGTAGCGCGCCAAATGTTAAAGTATCAACGCGCCGTCGTTGGAGAACAATAGAAGCAAGTTATAAAGCTTCGTAAATAATCATGAAGTGCGTCGAAAGTAAATTATTACAGATATTTACATATTATCTGACGCAAATATAAATTCGCCACAGCGAAAAGGAACTTATAATGTTTTGAACAGTTCTTATACCGGGAGATATTGTCAGAATTATATATGACAGCATCATCAGAAACACTACAATGATGGGAGCTTGGAAACCATTGCCACCTAATTTGGATAGTGAGCTGAACAAGATTGCAGGAAACGAGGATGGAACGTCCGTAAAACGCTGTTAGATTGTCAAGGAGACCAGCGGTTGTCATAATTACAGCGCATCTCTGAGATCAGGCGTAGGAGAAGTCCAATTTAAGGATCAACATGTGAAGTAGTGGATAAATGTATATAAATTGTGAAATAGTGTTTTAAAGTGTTCATGTGTATAGTGATTAATATGCAGTGTATTGCAATGATAAAAACCACTGATAAAAATATGTGTATCATGTGGAAAGTGTATGAATCTAAGTGTTGTGTTAAGGATAACATGATGGCTTAAGTCAAGCGTCATGGTAGCGCTACAGCTGAGGCGCTGGCACTATCCAGCAAAGAGGAAAAAAAGTGAGTACCCATTTTTTATAATGAAATTATAACTAAGTAGTTCACCATGTAACGATTTATCACTTTGAGTAAGATGTAATAGTCACTTACTGAACGAGTTTTCACCACTCGTCTTGAATAAAATATGGCTTGGAAGGTGATTTGTTTAAGGCTATTCAGGCAAAAAATAGTGATGGATGTAACGGTAACGTTAAATGATAATAATAAATAATATTATGGGTCGGCAAACAGTAAAGTAATAGGCATTTTTGACCTAAATAGTGTTCAAATAGTGTCATGTCTAATGTAAAGATACTGTATTTGGTAAACAGTGAGAGTATAACGTGAAATATAAAGAAATACGAGAGCTTTTTCAGTGTCAGTGAAATATGAATGAATATTTGATATGGTCAATCCTTAGGATTATTGTTTGAGGACCATTAAAGTAAAGTAAGCCAGTAAATTTTGATATATTTGTGTTAGGAGCTATGTAAAGCTTTGGCTTAAGTGGTATGACAGAGAACGCGGGTGCCTTAATAATGGAGTCATATATGTGAAGTATTGTTTGAGCCGCTTGTAAGCGTGCAGAATTAACGTAGAATCCAGTGATTTACGTAATAAATATAGCGGGGACAACTAGTATAGCTTGCACGTTAGGTGAGAAGTTGGCCAAATCTACGAGTAGTATCGCCCTTGTGCATACTGTATTATTTCGCAGCGAATTGGACAGATCCTGTCTGTATCCAACGCTTGCTTGAATTATGCCACTATTGACGTCCGTCGAGACGCTGTGAGCATGTGTGTGTTAATGACCCACCCTGTGAGGTGAGGATCATATTCGTCGTTTAGGAACGCAGGTTTCCTTATATTTTATTGACAGCTGCTGGTGAAAGTCGTTGGATTTTCACTATGATGCGCGTCTATAAGCCACTAGTCGTCACCATAGAACGGCAAGACTATCACTAGAATGCCACCCCAGCCATGAATGTTAATTAAGGAGCCAGTTTGAGCCCAAGACACTATAAGGATAGATGTTAAATATTTAAATTGACTCAATTATTTAGGAGCCACACTCAGTGTTACTCTAGTCTGCACTTTGTAAACAAACCTGACCTTGATCTTGACAGAGTGAGAGAGAGGGGAATGGTAGACCATTTCTGTAGCGGCCATCTTGGATAGCCAGCTGGAACGAATTGTATTGCCTGCTGAGGGGAGGAAGGTCGTCCGACCGGTCCCTTGTAAATTAGTCACACTAGGACACTGAGAAATCTCGATATTTAAATATGCAAGTAAGATATGATTATTTTGATGATGCCAAGTGAATTGAACGGTGGGTTGCAACTCACATACGTTGTTGAATCATAGAAATCAGATAATATTTGGCTCAATTATTCTCTGAGGAGAAAAGCTGAACCAAAATAATGTAGGCATCTTCTTTTAGAGTGCATTTTGCCATTCCTGCTAATTTATGCAGACGGGTATGTGTTCTTCCCAGAACATGACACATTTGTAACAATGATAAGTCCGACAACACCCAGAAAATCGTTATATGGTGAAACTATGAAATTAAGTACCACTTTTCCTAAGGCGTTCATATGCATGGAAGGAAGGAAGACGATTCACGCAACACAAAAAAAAATATCTGTTAATGATTGCAGAAAGTAATGTATTCATGTTAATCAAGGTAAATGCCATAAGAAATGGGAAAATGTTTTATTAGTATCATTTTATGTGATATGTGATTTTTGTGTTATGATACTCCCATTAACTAAAGTTGTGTTAGTTGTTGAACACTATGGAAACCCATGGAAGTCTGAAAATATCATTGACAGGATGTTAGAATTAGATTTGAGTGCAGTGCAGCACTATTTTACGAAGAAAGCTCACAGAACAACCCTATTTTATTTGTGGGAATTAAATGTAATTTGTCCTTTGTTTTTGTATTTGTTGTATAGCCATTGATTTTAGACCAGTAAATGTGTTACCTTTAGGAAAATGTTGTGTATTTCCTGTAGAGTAGTTACCTGGTAGACTCAAATCCTGAGCATGTGGTCGTATGGTGGGCAGGAACGTCCCATACCTCGAAAGACCGTGAGTTAGTTGGGATACGAACACATGGTCCACATGATGACAATCGGGTACAGTACCGGGCTCCTGTATTTAACCCGTTGAATGCTACGCCTGTTTATAGACGGTGCACGAGAACTTGATTATATTTCTACTCCCCGATCACTCTTAAGTGCCGAGTCAATCCCTGGCATGTTCTGCCATCTGTTGGGCGTTATGTATTACTACTTGAGTTTGGAATTTTCCTTACAGAAGTAACTAACAGATAGTCTCAAGTCTGTCCTTTACAGCTGGAGTTCATCTGTGATGTGAATATCCATGGTGGAACAACAGCAAGGTTTTTATACCTGTTGTGAATTTGGATCAAGAAATTTGGATGTTTAGCCTACTATTCACATTTTGCAAAAATGAGGAAAAAGTAGACTAACGAGATCGATCCGGGCAAATGTGTGTGTGTCTGTGTGTGTGTCCCCTCCCCTATCAACTCCTAAACGCTGCAGTAATCAGAACCAAATTTAGTCTGAGTAAAGATCTATTCCTGAATATCTCAAGTCCATATTTGAAAATGATGCCAGTGCTACCAACTGCTGAAAAACCGCAATTGAAATTTGAACTCCATGTTTGATATCTTGGAGGGTATGCATTGGAGCTATTCCAAAATTTGCACACATATAGGTAAAATATTTCAGTTTAATTTCCGGGAGGCCATACATGACACTGTTGTCAAAATGATTCTAAGCCTGATGATAGGTCCAATATTTTAAATGCATAGGCTATAACTTCTACACTATCGATTGGATTTCAAACATATTTCGTATGTACTATGTGTACATAAACAGATATGACTGAGCGTATTCTTAAGAGTCAGCAGGGCTGCCCACTGTTAATAAATGCTCACTCTATGTTTGTATCCAAATACCAATATATCAGAAAGTTTGCAAGCCAATAGCTCTAAACTTTGCACACGTATACTACCTGACATTCTAGATTAATTTGGAGCAACTAATATACGTCAGTCCTGCCAACATGATTCTAAGCCTGCTGATAGGTCCAATTTTAAAATATATGTAACTTGTATAATAACAAATAAATTTCTTCCAGAATTGGCACAACAATAGATCATAATATTACAGATTATATCTGACCAATATAAGCATGACATTGTTGCCAACATCTCATCTTTCCTGATCCTCATTCTTAGAGGGGTCAGACCTCTTGTCTTCTTTTCATGTTATCTCCTGCCTTCTGCTCAAGGCCCTCAAGGAGGCAGGGTGTGTGTAGCCCCACCACTTCTGGTGCACCCTGGATAGTGCTACACCCTCAAGGACTCATGTCTGGTGAGTTCGGGAGTTGGCGACCCCGAGGGCTTCCTGAGCTGGGTCCGGTTTTTCTCCTTCTTCCATTGCCCTCTCCTCTTTCCTCTCTGCCTTTCTTGGCTCTTCTTCCTTCCAAGTCCCTCAATTCTCATTCATGGAGGGTTGAGGGCATTTCCTTTCCTCCTGTCTTTTATTTACATTCTTCTCCTTTTAGTCACCCATTTCCTCTTCTAGTTTGTAAGAGAGTAGATAGTTTTAGTTGCAGATTTCATTTGATTGTCTTTCATCTTCACTATCACCCAAACCATTAGGGACCGATAACCTAGACGTTAGGCCTCTTAAAACAACAATTATTAACAACATCATCATCAGCAGCAATAGGCAGCTGTACGTCTGAGGTCCGAGATATGAATCCCGGTCACCCTGAATGTTATTTTCCCCCCGGTGTTTCATACTTACTCCAGACAAATGCAGAGAATACCTTGTTCCAAATCCCGGGGCACCTACTCCAATCCTTCTTCTTCTGTGGCGCTACAGTCCAGGGTGAACCTTGGCCTTCCCAACGAGCTTCCGCCATCCATCACGGTCACATTTTGCCCTCCTACAGGTTCTTCATCCCAGCTTCCGTAGATCTTCTTCCACTCCGTCTAACCATATCAAGTACCAATTCGAAGATCAGTTTTCAACTTTATTACCATTCGTTGTCCAAGATCCGTGCCATGTAATCCGTCCGGCTTCTGCTCTTTGCGTTTTCGCAACTTCACTTTTTTTTACAGGTAGAGGGGGTTAGCCACAGGCCGAACCCCCAACCTGGAAGCCCAGGGACTCTTCTGTCAGGGTTACCATACCTTAACCAAGATAGCCCCGTTTTAAGGCGCCGATTCCAATCCTAGACACTAATAATAATTGCAATTCCACACCACTATCACAGCCACCGGAATAGCACAGGTTTACACACTAGTACTCGGGACTGATGACCGAAGACATCATAAACTCCTAATTGGAGTATCAAAGAAAAAAAAATCATTTGCTTAGAAAGTAGACCTGTTCAGATTAGTTGATGACTGGCATGTGCGAATGGAAGTGCCTTCGCTTTGCCTGATATGGTGCACGTGTGCGAGTCAAGTGGGATGCTGGCACATTGAACCGTTTTTATCAGGTTCATTATTTTTTGTCATATTATTATTATTATTATTATTATTATTATCATCATCATTTCCTTCATGTCGCATTATTGTGACATACGTTTCTCCGTCTCACCTACTGCGTTCAAACTTTGTAATTCTGCGTAAATGTTTCGTCAGATGGTGAAACTTTTCACCCCTACTGACACTGTGTTACCATTGGTTGAAGCATGACTTGTTACTAAGCTTTGCTTCTCCCATTGGCCCCCTTTATGTTCTGGAGAGGGGGAGTTCTACGACTTATTTTTCCCGAGCGGCGTTACTGCGTTCCTTTTAGAGAAGGTGGCTTCCTTCCATTTCTGACCATCATGTGAAACGGTCACAGCCTAGGTGTGTCGGGCTTTTCGCCCGTGCCCAACGCAACTAAACGTAAGTACGATTCGATCACTTGGTTTTATCTGGCATGCTATCATTTTTGAATTTCAGTTTATCAATTTCCCTTTCTTATGATGATGTGAATTCGATCCATGAACCCAAGTCCCTTCGCCTTTGTTTACGTTAGTTTAGCGAAGCCTCTGTGTTTATTTGTCATCCCTACCTTTCATGTAATCGGTTTTATTTTTACTCAAATCTCTCAGGTCTGAAATATATGCTACTTTTCTGCGAGGCTTACCAACGCTCTGTATTACGTCACAAATTGATGTGCACTCTTTCGAGGTATCTTTCATTTGATTGTCGTATCAGAGTTTGTTTTTTGGGTCAAGGTATCATTGGAGTAACGGAGCCATGTCTCATTTCGCCTCCTATTTGATCCTTCCCTCTGTTTTAGGAAAAGTGTGTGAGCGATGGTCTTTGTGTTAGTCACTGTCCATTCGTCATGCCTTAATTCCTTTGTTTCTTCGTATGTCGTTATATTTTAGACATAACTACCTCTACGTAAGCCTATATTTTCCTACAAAGCATATTTCTTAGCTGATCGATTTTTCCTTTCATTTACTGTCCCGGTAATGTCAATTAATTTAATGTAATACTCATTTTCCTTTATTTTTATGTGTTAATTTTGTGTTGTTTCCTCTGGCTTCGTTATATTACGTAACTCCGTGTCATCCCCCCCCCCTCTCCCACCCCCACCCCCGTTTCCTACATACGCACCCTTCTCATCCCCACCCCCCCCCCCCTTACCCCATGATTTCACAACATCATGAGCTTTTTGGAAGTCTGTTCTTGGCAAGGGCATTCTAGTCCAGGTCATCCTCGTAAGTAGAGGTGTTCTCTTATTCGACTCATCCATACTCTCTATCTTTTTCGTTTTTTGTTTTTGTTTTTGTATTTTAAATTTTAGTTATCGAGTCACGCTTACGGTTTAGTTGCACATTGATTGTAAGTACATTTTAATTAATCTTGTTTCATCTTTGTTAGTGCTTAAGTTCATTTATACACTTTTCTCTTGAGATTGTTTTTGTGTGCTCCTTTCTTAGGTACCATCTTTAATCATTAATTTTATTTTATTTGTTATTAAGCGATTTTATACCTCTTCACGTTACCTTTCATTTTGTGTTTAGATATATCCTTACTCTTATGCGCACCTGTTTTAGTTTACTTTAAATACAATAGTAAATAGTTCACTTGGTTTCGTCCTCTTTCATTTGTAATTTTAAGTTCCCTCATCTCTCGTCCGATTTCGTCGGTCTTGGCTTCGTACTGTAACGCAGTCACGACCTTCACGCTTCTGGGTTCCTCGATCAATTAGATAATTTCAATTCCGCTTTTGATTTGTTTTAAACAATTCATTCGATTCCTTTTTTGGAAAGTATCTTTCTTTCGATCCGGAATCTTGGGCCCAGCACGCATCGAAAGAGACATCCTTTCCCCGCTCCTTAGCGATCCTGTTTAAGGTGTTGTTTTCACTTCTACTGTATTTCCTCACGCCTCTGCTATTTTGTTTAACGTAAAAGCACAAGCGGTGCAAATGGTAAATCAGAGCGTGGTTAAACGCGAAATCGTTCCCTTTAGGTTACCAAACTTATATATATATATTTTTTTTTCAATTATTACAATGTTGTCTTTCTGAGTTTAAGATACCTGTACTGAATTGTTCCCCCATCCCCGAAGAAAGTGTGGAGTGTGAAAGCATTTCTCGAGTGAACAAGACATCCAAAGAATCTAGTTCCGAGGTGAAGAGTGCAACAAGTTAGTGAGTACTTCGCAACGCTGGAATAGGACACATTACGGTATTGTAACCTTTATTTTACTAAGTTAAAGTGTTTTACTTTTCTCCTTGTCTATTGTCATGTCTAAGTCAGAATTCCCACCCGTCAAAAAGGAGTTAAATTTTATGGGCTTTGAATCTTTAACAATGCCCACGCCACTATTGCAAGATACGACACAGGACCTGCTAATGATAGACCCTCCCCTTTTAGATTGCTCCATCGCCCCTGTAGGCACTGTTAATAGTGCTCGCCACAACGAAAATGTTGCATCAGTAGTGAGTAGGTGGGGTTTGACTTTTTCCGGAGAAAACAATACCTCATCAGTTTTTTGTTTTATCCAACGTGTGGAGGAATTGTGTTATTGTCACGATATTAATCCCGACAATATTGTACGTTGCTTACCTATTCTTTTGTCTGGAAAAGCGCTGATGTGGCATCGCACTACTCCGAATTTTTATAAGTCATGGGACGAATTTGTTGGGTGCATTAAGGACCGTTTCACGCCACAAGATTTCGATTTCGCTCTCAAACAAGAAATATACTCCCGTACTCAGGCTCCTGGGGAGATGATCGACGATTATGTAACCTCAGTTCGGCTGTTAGCAGCGAACCTCCCCCAACCCTTTCATCCCAGGGATCTGTTGGAAATTATATACAGGAATTTAAATCCCACTTATAAATACTTCATTCGGCGTACATCCATTTTTTCCATCGAGGACATCATATCGCAAGGCCGTGAGTATGAATTAAATGCACGAGCCTGTTCGAACTATACTCCACCTCCAAGAGCCGATAATACGATTTTCCCAGAGTTAGCCTACTCCCCCCAGACAACACTGTCTAGCCCAGCTGTCGACCGAACAAAAGACGACACCTTACGGTTTAAGCCGTCTGCTCGCCGTGCTGAGTCCCTTTCTAGGAATTCTAACCCAAGCCCTTCTGTGGCTCGTAATTCTTCTGCTGTTTCCCGTGAAAGGACTACAAACACCCCAACAACAATCACACGCAATGTTTCTTCTGGTCGCATAACTTGTTGGAACTGTAATGAACTTGGACATCATTTTAAAATGTGTTCTTTAAAACGCCGAAAATTCTGTTTTGGCTGTGGGATGAATGAGGTCACGACTCGTTCCTGTCCAAATTGTAATTCCAACCAGGAAAACTCATAGGGAGGTGTTCTGAGTTCGACTCCCGGAGCAGTCCTCCATCCAAACTTGACAATGCATCTAATTTCGATGTTGTGTTACAACCAGGAGTCTCAGTAAATTTCGATAATGTCTCGGCACCTGCTATTTTGGATACAGGCGCCACCAGAAGTTTCATCCACCGTTCAGTGGCAGATAGCATTCGATCTTCGCAAAAATACCCCATACAGAATAAATGTCAGTTCCTTTCTGCGGGATCGTCAGTTATCGACGTTGCCGAAACTATTTTATGTCGCATTAAAATTCACGGATTTTCTTGGAAACATGTTTTTCATGTGGTTAACAATCTCTCCACTCAATGTATTCTAGGAATTGACTTTATGCATAAAACGGGTATGCAGTTGGATTTTATTAATGATTCATTTTGTTTCAAATTTCGCTCAGATAAAATGTTCCCCTTTGAAGAATGTACTTCTAACTACGTTGATGTGTCTCCTGTATTTTCCGTACATCTTCCATTAACTTTGATGTCCGAGCAACGTGATACTCTGAACGATTTAGTTGAGGAATTTTCTGATGTCCTCACAGAAGATTTAGGTTCTGCTGTAAATCACGAATGCCACATTGACTTGAGTGACAATGTACCAGTTCGAAGTCCTCCGTTTCCTTGTAATCCACCCAAGCTCTTGGCCATGAAAAAGTATATCAATGATTTGCAAGATCGGGGAGTAGTGGTTCCTTCCAAATCAGCTTATGGGTCTCCTGCTTTCTTAATTCCCAAGAAAGAAGAGGGCGAGTACCGGCTAGTCGTAGACTACCGAAAATTGAACAAGAAGGTAGTCTTTGACAATTTCCCACTGCCTACTATTGAGAGTGCTTTTCAACATTTCCACGGGGCCAATGTGTATTCGATGATTGATCTAAATAGTGCCTATTATCAGATTCCTTTGGATGCTGAGAGTCGCGACTTCACTGCTTTTAACACCCCTTTCGGATTATATAATTTCAAACGTCTGCCGATGGGTATAGCTGTTGGTGCGCAAGTCCTCAGTCGCGTGCTAGACGACATCTTGGGAGACCTGAAGTTCAATTTTGTATTTAATTATCTTGACGATTTAGTCGTGTACAGCAGATCTTTTGAGGAACATGTCGTTCATCTTAGGGAAGTTTTCTCCCGCCTCAGGAAGGCCGGTATCACTATCAATCCAAAAAAGACCTCTTTGGGCTGCACTCAAATTAAATTTCTGGGTCACATTCTGTCAGCCGATGGTATCCGTGTCATACCCGAGCGCGCAGATTGCATTCAGCAGTTACCTGTACCCACCACAGTTAGGGCCTTGAGAAGAGTAATGGGTATGTTCACGTTCTATTCTCGTTTTATCAAAAACTTCTCTGACATTTCGGCACCTCTAAATGCTCTCAAAAAGAAGAATGTGAAATTTGTGTGGGGGCCAGAACAGGACAAAGCTTTCAATGTTTTGAAAGAAGCCCTTATGTCTGCACCAGTACTGCACACGCCTGATTTCGAATCAGCTTTCTTTTTACATTGTGACGCCAGTGATTTGGCCATTTCTAGTGTTTTGAGCCAGCGTGTGGATGGAAAATTTGCACCAGTGGCCTTCGCGAGTCGTATGTTAAATCAACATGAACGACGTTACTCAATTTTCGAGAAGGAAAGTCTTGCTGTGGTATTTGGATGTGAAAAATTCAGGACCTTTCTGGAACACCGTCACTTTACTGTTTTTACCGACAATGAGGCTTTGAAATGGAGTCTTTCTCACGTGAAAAAGCTTGGACGCATCAACAGGTGGATTTTGAGGTTGTCATCTTTTAAGTTTGATATCATCCACGTAAAAGGGAGCGAGAACCCGGTAGCAGACTGCCTGTCACGCATGTTTGAAGAGACCCCTAGGACTCCAATCGAGAGCGTTTCTATCAGTACACCACTTCAAGAAAATCTTTTCCTATTGCAACATTGTCCTTGGTCTTTTGTGGATATCCGGAAATTCCAGTCTGAGGATCCATTTTGCACTGACCTCCGTGCAAAAATTGCAAACAAAGATCCGGCAGTAAGCAACTTTTGTGTTCGAAATGATGTTATTGGCTATGTTCTTCCTAACTCTTCTAAATTTAGAATTTTTGCTCCATTAGCAGTACGTGATATGCTTTTGACATATTATCATGATTCTGCACTGGGAACTCATGCAGGGATGCAGCGCACTTTCCGTAAGATATCCGGTGAATTTTATTGGCCCTCAATTAAAGTAGATGCTTTTGCTCATGTCAGAAGATGTTTAACCTGCCAGCGTTCTAAACCTGCCCAGAACACTCGTGTAGGCTTCCACCAAGCTGGTATCGTCACTCGTCCCGGCGAACGCCTTTTCATTGATTACTTTGGTCCAGTCGTGAGATCAAAATCTGGCAATCAAGCCATTTTAACTGTCATTGATGGTTTTTCGAAGTTTGTTTGGTTATTCCCAGTAAAGAATATCACTTCTCAGACTACTATCCATTTCTTGTCTAGATATATATTTGGAGTTTTTGGTCCTCCCAAGTACCTTGTGTCAGATAACGCCTCTGTATTCCGTTCCAAAGCTTTTGAAACTATGGTATTTAACTGGGGCATCCAACATATTTTCTTGTCACCGTATCGACCGCAGGGAAATCACGTAGAGCGTTTTCACAAAAACTTGAAGGCTTGTATGTCCGCTTTTCACAATGCCGATCAAACCTCCTGGGATACGAACCTACAGTATTTCAGTCTCGGGTTCAATACCTCTTTCCATTCGTCCGTTCAAACTACTCCAGCGGAATTATTCCTAGGCCGGTCGCTTGTCGACCCCTTGCTGCTCAAATGGAATATTGAATATCTTTCCGAACCCTCTCGCGCTACCTCTGTTGCTCAAAAATGGGCCATCGCTACCGGTCACCTCAAGAAAGCAAAAGCCAGAGTAGCGAAGCGCTACAACTTAGGCCGTCATGATGTTAAATTCCAAATTGGGGACAAAGTTTTGTGTCGTTTACATCCTTTGAGTGACGCTACCAAACAAATTTCCAGTAAGCTGTGCTTACGTTGGTCAACTCCCAAGACTATTTCACGCTTTTTAAATCCTGTCTCAGTCGAGTTGGTGGACGATCACGATAATGCAGTGACTTCGGCCCACGTCACGCAGTTAAAAAAATTTGTCAAATGATCTTGTGAATTTCGCCTCGCTATAATGTTGTGTTTTTGTTTTCCTTTTATTCTAATTGGATGCCCGAGCTCCTTAATAGCCAACCTAGCATGTGAGCCTATTCTGATCTTAATTCGTGTGCTTCCTTTTCATTTATTCCTGTGACAAGACAGGAGACACCCGTGGCCTTTTTCTCGTACGCGAGTGTGTCGTGTATACTTGACATCTCTGTCAAACTATATCTTTGCCTGAGGCCGTCAGCATATACCTGGTCGGTCACTATTTGCAAACCACCCCTACTCCTCTTTTGCACTGCCCCTCGGCTTAACTCCTATTGTTCGGCGACAGACAAGGACCCTTCAACACTTCCTGTTTGACCTTGTAGGAACTTGGTATTTATTTTACATTTATTCATGTAATTGACTTTTTGTGTCATGGTTTTGAGATATCATGCACCTTAGTGTCATCTTGATTTTGATATTTATTGTGAAGTCATATATTTTGTTAGGTTTTAAATTGTCAAGTGTTCTCAGCATATCGTGTATTGTCTAGCAACCATCCAGAGGGTTGGCGAGTAACAACAAACAACCTTTGTGTACCTGGGCTAACACAGCTGAGGGTCTTCTCGGAACTCGTTAACGGACCAGTCACCCTTCACTGGGTCTATACATGGCTTTATTTTTCAGCAGCTGAAAAGGAGAGTACTTTCCCTTTCGAAGACATTATGACACTATTGCATATTCCTCGTTGACGCAACGAACGGTCCTATATACAGGGTGTCCCAAATGTATTTTTTTTTAAATGTGATCACGATTTAACTTTGTCTATCTTTTCTCATCAGAGGCTGGAGAGATTTGCAGTCCCGAGGTAACGTCCATCTTGAAGATTTCGACATCCGCATCATCATGAACTAGCAAGAACAATGATCACTATTTAATATATGAACTAACTGTATTTCTTTTTGAACGCAGTACTTTTGACGTTAGTGGCTAGTGTTGACGAGCAATGAAGGGGGTACCACCTTCATTTCACGGTCAGATTAGTCAACTGTTCATTTTTTTTTTGTATTCTCCTAGAGGTCCTTAGTACCCAATTTTTTTTAGTATTCAATTTTTTTCCCCCTTTACATTTTTTTCCTCTCTTTTTGTACGAAAAAAGAAATTTCCATGGCCAGGAAAATTCCTTTTTTTTGTGAGAGCAGGGGAATTTTGAACCGTTTTTATCAGGTTCATTATTTTTTGTCATATTATTATTATTATTATTATTATTATTATCATCATCATTTCCTTCATGTCGCATTATTGTGACATACGTTTCTCCGTCTCACCTACTGCGTTCAAACTTTGTAATTCTGCGTAAATGTTTCGTCAGATGGTGAAACTTTTCACCCCTACTGACACTGTGTTACCATTGGTTGAAGCATGACTTGTTACTAAGCTTTGCTTCTCCCATTGGCCCCCTTTATGTTCTGGAGAGGGGGAGTTCTACGACTTATTTTTCCCGAGCGGCGTTACTGCGTTCCTTTTAGAGAAGGTGGCTTCCTTCCATTTCTGACCATCATGTGAAACGGTCACAGCCTAGGTGTGTCGGGCTTTTCGCCCGTGCCCAACGCAACTAAACGTAAGTACGATTCGATCACTTGGTTTTATCTGGCATGCTATCATTTTTGAATTTCAGTTTATCAATTTCCCTTTCTTATGATGATGTGAATTCGATCCATGAACCCAAGTCCCTTCGCCTTTGTTTACGTTAGTTTAGCGAAGCCTCTGTGTTTATTTGTCATCCCTACCTTTCATGTAATCGGTTTTATTTTTACTCAAATCTCTCAGGTCTGAAATATATGCTACTTTTCTGCGAGGCTTACCAACGCTCTGTATTACGTCACAAATTGATGTGCACTCTTTCGAGGTATCTTTCATTTGATTGTCGTATCAGAGTTTGTTTTTTGGGTCAAGGTATCATTGGAGTAACGGAGCCATGTCTCATTTCGCCTCCTATTTGATCCTTCCCTCTGTTTTAGGAAAAGTGTGTGAGCGATGGTCTTTGTGTTAGTCACTGTCCATTCGTCATGCCTTAATTCCTTTGTTTCTTCGTATGTCGTTATATTTTAGACATAACTACCTCTACGTAAGCCTATATTTTCCTACAAAGCATATTTCTTAGCTGATCGATTTTTCCTTTCATTTACTGTCCCGGTAATGTCAATTAATTTAATGTAATACTCATTTTCCTTTATTTTTATGTGTTAATTTTGTGTTGTTTCCTCTGGCTTCGTTATATTACGTAACTCCGTGTCATCCCCCCCCCCTCTCCCACCCCCACCCCCGTTTCCTACATACGCACCCTTCTCATCCCCACCCCCCCCCCCCTTACCCCATGATTTCACAACATCATGAGCTTTTTGGAAGTCTGTTCTTGGCAAGGGCATTCTAGTCCAGGTCATCCTCGTAAGTAGAGGTGTTCTCTTATTCGACTCATCCATACTCTCTATCTTTTTCGTTTTTTGTTTTTGTTTTTGTATTTTAAATTTTAGTTATCGAGTCACGCTTACGGTTTAGTTGCACATTGATTGTAAGTACATTTTAATTAATCTTGTTTCATCTTTGTTAGTGCTTAAGTTCATTTATACACTTTTCTCTTGAGATTGTTTTTGTGTGCTCCTTTCTTAGGTACCATCTTTAATCATTAATTTTATTTTATTTGTTATTAAGCGATTTTATACCTCTTCACGTTACCTTTCATTTTGTGTTTAGATATATCCTTACTCTTATGCGCACCTGTATTAGTTTACTTTAAATACAATAGTAAATAGTTCACTTGGTTTCGTCCTCTTTCATTTGTAATTTTAAGTTCCCTCATCTCTCGTCCGATTTCGTCGGTCTTGGCTTCGTACTGTAACGCAGTCACGACCTTCACGCTTCTGGGTTCCTCGATCAATTAGATAATTTCAATTCCGCTTTTGATTTGTTTTAAACAATTCATTCGATTCCTTTTTTGGAAAGTATCTTTCTTTCGATCCGGAATCTTGGGCCCAGCACGCATCGAAAGAGACATCCTTTCCCCGCTCCTTAGCGATCCTGTTTAAGGTGTTGTTTTCACTTCTACTGTATTTCCTCACGCCTCTGCTATTTTGTTTAACGTAAAAGCACAAGCGGTGCAACATGGACCCTTTGCTTTGTACTGCCTCCAGAATGACGAATAGCACAGCATCGCCTACTTGCCTCCATAGCCGTGCGGACCATGACACGTTCCATTGAATGACAGGATTACAAGCATAGGGCTAAGAACCCCCATTTGTTGCCTACGATCCACTCTCTTTAACAAATAACAGGATATTTAACAATCACATTATACCAAAATACACTTCAAAGCAAATTAATCCCTCCCTATATTATTCTGCTAAGGTCCCATTCCAGTTTTGTACCGAAAATAAGGTCCCATTAACACCAACCTACACATATGGGGTACCTACAGGTTCAGTATAACCCAATGCGTAAGCGAAACGCACTCACTTACTCTTTAAATGCCTCACAATTAAATAAATTCCTTAAAACATGTATATTTACAATGAAATAAAGAAAGAATGCAACACGGTAGCCATGGTAACAGAATCTCACAGGTCCATCTATTTCTGTAAGACGCAATGCAATTCCAATTATTACATTACTGTGAAAGTTTCCAGACGGTTATAAGGTTATCACTGAACCAAATTAATCTGTAAAATTCATCAATACATACAGTATAATGTGCTTAAGGGGGTCAAGGGGCACTCTAGAATTTTTTCACGCAACATTCACGTGTGAGTGTGGTACGAAAGGTCTTTTTCACCCGACTATAAAGGGTCTCCGAAAACTACATTTAAAGGCCCTTAAATTAACAGTGTCTGTGATATTCCCAGAAAACTAACTTCGCTCTGATATACCTATGAAGGAATTACAAACCCCTAACCACTGCACCAGTAGCTGAATTGATCAAGTCTGATTATTCATACCAAGGATAAATCAGTCATAGCATTCATAATTGAGATTTTGCTAAGTGTACTCTTTACAACTAGAATATTCGCGGGCGAAGCCGCGACGGGTAATGCTAGTCTACATTAATACAGCAAGCCTATATAAAAATTTAGTGGTGTCTGTCTGTCTGTCTCTTACTCTTTCACTAAAAATCTACTCAACTGACTTAGTTGAAATTTTGCATGGGCACAGTTTATATACCAGGGAAGAGCATAAGAATATTCCTGTTTCTAAATGTTTCACCATTTCAATATGTTACGTTTCATTTCAGTAACAGGCGCTGCCAGTTCCTGCTCGGCGAACAGGTGTAATTGTCAATTGACAATTATTTCCCTTTGCAAGTTTTGTGTAATTATTGTGTAATTGTCCATTTACCTTTACAAATTATTCTATAAGAAAAACATCAAATTCAATGCATTTTGCAGCTCTTACAGACAGATGCTTATCGGATCTGATGTCTCTCTTCTTTATCGAGCGCACAAGCATTTAAAATGTGAGTGGGCAAGTCCTCTCCTGTTTGCACTTTTCCCTGTAGACTTCGTGCTTTAACCAACCCCATAAACAATAATCCAGCGGCGTAAGGTCGGGTGACTTTGGTGGCCATGCAACATCACATCCGCGACCGATACAGTATCTAGGATACATTTCATTGAGATACTCTACCACTAGTACAATTACACAATACGGTCTGTATCTCGGACACCATTGCAAATAAAGCACATGTACATAAACCGGATGAGTTAGCCATGGTCGTTACGGCGTGGCTGCAGGCAGTCGCTTCATCCTAGGACACTCTTGCCCACGCTTCTCACTGCTAAATTTTCGCTTTCGATTCAGAGTTCATTTACTCGGGTTAGAACATAAACACAAACGTATATTTTACCTGTACGATAGGAGGGTAACTAGCTAGTATCTAACAAAGTATTAAGTGGCTAGCGTTGTTGGTTACCACCCCAGAAGTCCCGGGTCTGATTACCGGCTCTACCGAGAATTCAAAAGTCTTGGCATGGTCTGGTACGGGCCTTGTGATGCTAAATTAATGGGAACCTGGCGGATTCTCTGGCAGGAGGAAGAGGAGGAGGAGTGGAAAGGATCTGGTCACCCTACCGTACGTAAACTCCGGCTCACGACGTCTGGTTAGTGATCTCTTGACACAACCAGGGACTCTAATCGGATCACCTACATCCCTTGTGGATAAGGTGTGCTTTTCATTTGAGAAATAGGGAAGCTACTCGCAAGTTAAAGATCGTATGGTCAGGGGTCGAACTGGAACACTGTGAGACTCCAAAATATCTAGGAGTGACACTTGACAGATCTCTTACTTTCAAGAAGCACTGCATGAACTCCAAGTCGAAAGTTTCTTCCAGGAACAATCTCCTACGCAAACTGGCTGGATCACAGTGGGGTAGTCAACCTGAAACGATCCGAACTTCTGCAATGGCACTATGCTATTCTACAGCAGAGTATGCTTCTCCTGTTTGGTATAATTCAACACGTGCCAAACAGGTGGATGTAGCTCTCAACGATACCTGCAGAATTATAACAGGCACCACCCCCTGTTCGAAGAGAAATAGCTGCGATCAAGGAACGAAAGACAGTGGAGCATAAAAGAACTCATCCTATATATGGACACGAACCGCAGCCGCAACGACTGAAGTCGAGGAAGAGTTTCCTTAGAACATCAAAGGAACTTAGAACCACTGCTGAAAAAGCTAGGTTGCAAATGTGGAGGGCTACGACCAACCTTCCCCCTGGTTGGGAAAATGTTTCTGAAATTCTACCTCCTGGCTATGACGAGGAATGGACGACTTGGAAGTCCCTGAATAGGCTGCGCTCCAGTGTAGGCAGATCAAGGGTTAATTTGGCAAGATGGGGTTACACTGACCAGGATGATATTCAATGTGATTGTGGAGAAGAGCAGACTGTTCAGCATATGACTGAGTGTCGACTGTGCCCAGCATCCTGCACGGAAGAAGATCTTCTTCGGGGAACACAGAGTGCACTGGAAGTGGCCATGTTTTGGGCAAAGATAATATAACTGTGTTATATGTTTAAAATGTATGTTTCTGATACGAGAATAATAATAAGGTATTCTTTGACTTGATTAGATTTTAAATTCCCGACTGAAACCAAAATGGAGCCTGGTTGTCCGCGAATAGTTGGGATAAGCTGAAGAAATACCCCACCCTCGTAGTGTTGAGCGTACTCTGGCACGTCTCCACAAGGCCAAGGCTAGTCTCTTATCGATCAGAATGAAGCGGGATGAGAACTTTATCTCTGTTCCCACGTTAGGTATTCCTAGTGTGAAGGACATGCTATTTCAAGGGTATGCTTTCTTTATAAATAATTACGTAACATTATGATTCAAAGTTCTTCAGGAGTGTGTTGTTAATAATTCATTTTTAGGGGCTTGGAACATCTTTGTCATCAGTCCCATGTCAAGTGCTGGTCGAAACTATAAGAACACACTCCAAAACCAACCTCACGCAATAGTCGGCTAACTCTTGACACACTGGCTAGGATATTGAATTCCCGGCTTAAATAATAAGATCATTTAATTCGTTTCTCTAGAGCCTCCGTGGCTTAGGCGGCAGCACGCCGGCCTCTCACCGCTGGGTCCGTGGTTCAAATCCCGGTCAATCCATGTGAGATTTGTGCTGGACAAAACGGAGGCAGACAGGTTATTCTCCGGGTACTCCAGTTTTCCCTGTCACCATTTTCATTTCAGCAACACTCTCCACTATCATTTCATTTCATCTGTCATTCATTTAAGCATCGCCCCAGGGGAGTGCGACAAGCTTCGGCAGCCGGCACAGTCCCTATTCTCAACGCTAGATGGGGTCAGTGAACTGGGAGCAGACTGTGGATTTTCATTTTCATTGTAGTTTCTAACAAACATGGGTATTTATTCTTTGCTATATTCTGTTTTTGTTGTTGTTGTTGTTGTTGTTGTTGTTGTTGTGACACTGTGTGATGTGATAATGTGTGCATCTCTGCCAGCACAACTCACAGCCGCAGTCATCATTCGGAGTATGAAACGACTTATTGTTGCATATCTTATAATGGGAACCGTGTACGGCTCTGTAATTGTATGCCTCTGTTCCTGATTCTCTTTGGTCCAATTGCGGTTTATCATTTCAGTTGTCCCGTAAAAGTCGATGTCTATCTCCGCTCTTTTCCAACCGTCTTCGTTCTAGTAGTTTATTGCTGGCTCCGGTAGATGGAAAACTGAGTCATAGATCTTCTTTATAAAATGTTTCCTTGGACAGCTCATATACTAGTCTTGATGGCGTGTATTTCCCTACACTGAGTCCAGGGTTTTCAGGAAAGAAAATCAGATTTTGGTAGAAAAATACTGCTTAAAGCACTAACTTAGATCACCCTGACTAGCCCCCCTGTTGACTGAAGATAAATGAATAAGCTTTCTGCCCTGTGAGGAGAGGTTTTCATTGGCCTACTCATATTGCCAGTCAAAATCTTCTGCTCTACACATGTTTTCTAACGCCCAAATTAGTCCTCATTTGTCGATAACTTTGTGCCGCCCTTGTTCTTATCTACAATTTGCGATTTATTGCTTCAACAAACTCACGAACTGGACGAAATACACACTTAACCTAAAAAATATTGCAAGCTGCTCAGAGAACAAAGCAAAAAACTATTCCCGTGCATCATATCCCGCCTTAACAGACGTATCAAGAAGGCTGTGACAACATTTAAGCGCTGGTAACAAATATATATTTTTTAAAAGACCATCATAAATGTATCCATATATCTATATATATAAAAATCAATGTATCGTGATAGTTTGTCTGTGGGTGGGTATGTATGTCTCCTATGCGTTCATATACCATTCGTCCGATTGCGATGAAACTTGGGTGAGATGTTGAGTACACTCCAAGGAAGGTTTCTGACTTAGTAAATCCATTTTACAATAGGTAGCGCACGCGTAGGTTCAACAAATGAGCGACGATGCGCGAAGCATTTCAACAAAGTCCCGTATGTGTTCATATACCATTCGTCCGATAGCGATGAAACTTGGGTGAGATGTTGACTACACTCCAAGGAAGGTTTCTGACTTAGTAAATCCATTTTACAATAGGTAGCGCACGCGTAGATTCAACAAATGAGCGACGATGCGCGAAGCATTTCAACAAAGTCCCGTATGCATTCATATACCATTCGTCCGATAGCTATGAAACTTGCGTAAAATGTTGTGTACACTGCAGGGAAATTTTCTGGCTTAGTACATCCACTTTACAATAGGCAGCGCACGATTAGATTCAACAAATGAGCTACGACGTGCGAAGCATTTCAACAAAGTCACGTTTGCGTTCATATACCATTCGTCCGATAGCGATGAAACTAGGCTGAGATTTTGTGTGCACTCCGGGGAAGGTTTCTAGCTTAGTAAATCCCTTTAAAAATACGTAGAGCACGAGTAGAATCAACAAATGAGCAACGGCGCGCGAAGCGTTTCAACAAAGTCCCATTTAATTTCATATACCATTCATCCGATAGCGATGAAACTTGGGTGAGATGCTGTGTACACTCCAGGGAAGGTTTCTGGCTTAGTACATACATTTTACAATAGGTAGCGCACCAGTAGATTCAACAAATGAGCGATGACACGCGAAGCGTTTCAACAAAGTCCCGTATAAAGTCATATACCATTCGTCTGATAGTGATAAATGTTTGGTGAATTGTTGTGTACACTCCAGGAAAGGTTTCTGGCTAAGTAAATCCATTTTACAATACGAAGCGCACGGTTATGTTCAACAAATGAGTGACTACGCGCGAAGCGTTTCGACAAAGTCCCGTATACGTTCACATACCATTCATCCGATTGCGATGAAACTTGGGTGAGATGTTGTGTACACTCCAGGGAAGGTTTCTGGCTGAGTACATCCATATTACAATATGTAGCGCAAGAGTAGAATCAACAAATGAGCGACGACACGCGAAGCGTTTCAACCAAGTCCCGTATGCATACATGTACCATTCGTCCGTACCTATGAAACTTGGGTGAGATGTTGTGTACACGTCATGGAAAATTTCTGGCTTAGTAAATCCCCTATACAATATGCAGCGCACAAGTTGATTCAACAAATTGGGGACGACGCGCGAAGCGTTTCAACAAAGTCCCGTATAAGGTCATATACCATTCTGCCGTTAGCGGTGAAACTTGGGTGAAATATGGTTGACACTCCAAGGAAGGTTTCTGGCTTAGTAAATACATTTCACAGTAGGTAGCACACGAGTAGATTCGACAAATGAACGACGATAGCGATGAAACTTGGGTGAGGTGTTGTGGACACTTACGTGACGGTTTCTAACTTAGTAAATACATTTTACAGTAGGTAGCGCACGAGTTGATTCAACAAATGAGTGACGGAGTGCGAATCGTTTAAACAAAATCAGGTATGCGTTCATATACTATTCATCCGATTGCGATGAAACATTGATCAGTTATTTTGTACCCGCCAGGGAAGGGGACTTAGTAAATCCATTTCACAATAAGTAGCGCAAGAGTAGATGCAACAAATGGGTGACGACGCGCGAAGCGTTTCAACAAAATTCCCAATTGCGTTCATATAACATTCTTCGATTGCAATGAAACCTTGATGAGTTATTGTGTACACGCCAGGGAAGGGCTTCGACTTAGTAATACATTTCTCAATTGGTAGCGCACGAGTAGATTCAACAAATGAGTGACAGCGCACGAATCGTTTAAACAAAAACCCCTATACGTGCATATACCATTCATCCGATTGCGATGAATCATTGATGAGTCATTGTGTACACGCCAGGGAAGGGTTTCGACTTAGTAAATCCATTTCACAATTGGTAGCGTACGATTAGATTCAACAAATGAGTGACAGCGAAGAAACTTTTTGAAAGTTGTTGTGCACGCTCCCACGAATGGTTCTAAATTAGAAAATCCATTTTATGATAGCTTAGAGGCAGTTAACATGTTGTGTATCCAAAAGCACTTCAAGAAACAGAATTTCAACGCCAACACTTTCTTTGATTGGCATTGCAACGCATGCCGGGTACAGCTTGTATATATATAAAAATCAATGTAACGTGATAGTTTGTCTGTGGGTGGGTATGTATGTCTCCTATGCGTTCATATACCATTCGTCCGATTGCGATGAAACTTGGGCGAGATGTTGAGTACACTCCAAGGAAGGTTTCTGACTTAGTAAATCCATTTTACATTAGGTAGCGCACGCGTAGATTCAACAAATGAGCGACGATGCGCGAAGCATTTCAACAAAGTCCCGTATGTGTTCATATACCATTCGTCCGATAGCGATGAAACTTGGGTGAGATGTTTTGTACACTTACGTGAAGGTTTCAAAATTAGTGAATACATTTCACAGTAGATAGCGCACAAGTAGATTCAACAAATGAGCGACGACACGCAAAGCGTTTCAACAAAGTCCCGTATGCATTCATATACCATTCGTCCGATAGCTATGAAACTTGCGTAAAATGTTGTGTACACTGCAGGGAAATTTTCTGGCTTAGTACATCCACTTTACAATAGGCAGCGCACGAGTAGATTCAACAAATGAGCTACGACGCGCAAAGCATTTCAACAAAGTCACGTTTGCGTTCATATACCATTCGTCCGATAGCGATGAAACCAGGCTGAGATTTTGTGTGCACTCCAGGGAAGGTTTCTAGCTTAGTAAATCCCTTTAAAAATAGGTAGAGCACGAGTAGAATCAACAAATGAGCGACGACGCGCGAAGCGTTTCAACAAAGTCCCATATAATTTCATATCCACTCATCCGATAGCGATGAAACTTGGGTGAGATGTTGTGTACACTCCAGGGAAGGTTTCTGGCTTAGTACATACATTTTACAATAGGTAGCGCACCAGTAGATTCAGCAAATGAGCGATGACACGCGAAGCGTTTCAACAAAGTCCCGTATAAAGTCATATACCATTCGTCTGATAGTGATAAATGTTTGGTGAATTGTTGTGTACACTCCAGGAAAGGTTTCTGGCTAAATAAATCCATTTTACAATACGAAGCGCACGTTTATGTTCAACAAATGAGTGACTACGCGCGAAGCGTTTCGACAACGTCCCGTATACGTTCACATACCATTCATCCGATTGCGATGAAACTTGGGTGAGATGTTGTGTACACTCCAGGGAAGGTTTCTGGCTGAGTACATCCATATTACAATATGTAGCGCAAGAGTAGAATCAACAAATGAGCGACGACACGCGAAGCGTTTCAACCAAGTCCCATATGCATACATGTACCATTCGTCCATAGCTATGAAACTTGGGTGAGATGTTGTGTACACGTCATGGAAAATTTTAGGCTTAGTAAATCCCCTATACAATATGCAGCGCACAAGTTGATTCAACAAATGAGGGACGACGCGCGAAGCGTTTCAATAAAGTCCCGTATAAGGTCATATACCATTCTGCCGTTAGCGGTGAAACTTGGGTGAAATATGGTGGACACTCCAAGGAAGGTTTCTGGCTTAGTAAATACATTTCACAGTAGGTAGCACACGAGTAGATTCGACAAATGAACGACGACATGCGGAGCGTTTCAATACAGTCCCCTATGTCTTCATATCCCATTAGTCCGATAGCGATGAAACTTGGGTGAGATGATGTGGACACTTACGTGACGGTTTCTAACTTAGTAAATACATTTTACAGTAGGTAGCGCACGAGTAGATTCAACAAATGAGTGACGGAGCGCGAATCGTTTAAACAAAATCAGGTATGCGTTCATATACTATTCATCCGATTGCGATGAAACATTGATCAGTTATTGTGTACCCGCCAGGGAAGGGGACTTAGTAAATCCATTTCACAATAAGTAGCGCAAGAGTAGATGCAACAAATGGGTGACGACGCGCGAAGCGTTTCAACAAAATCACCTATTGCGTTCATATAACATTCTTCGATTGCGATGAAACCTTGATGAGTTATTGTATACACGCCAGGGAAGGGCTTCGACTGAGTAATACATTTCTCAATAGGTAGCGCACGAGTAGATTCAACAAATAAGTGACAGCGCACGAATTGTTTAAACAAAACCCCGTATACGTGCATATACAATTCATCCGATTGCGATGAATCATTGATGAGTTATTGTGTACACGCCAGGGAAGGGTTTCGACTTAGTAAATCCATTTCACAACAGGTAGCGCACGAGTAGATTCAACAAATGAGTGACAGCGATGAAACTTTTGAAAGTTGTTGTGCACGCTTCCACGAATGGTTCTAAATTAGAAAATCCATTTTACGATAGCTTAGAGGCAGTTAACATGTTGTGTATCCAAAAGCACTTCAAGAAACAGAATTTCAACGCCAACACTTTCTTTGGTTGGCATTGCAACGCATGCCGGGTACAGCTTGTATATATATAAATCAATGCAACGTGATAGTTTGTCTGTGGGTATGTATGTCTCCTATGCGTTCATGTACCATTCGTCCGATTGCGATGAAACTTGGGTGAGATGTTGAGTACACTCCAAGGAAGGTTTCTGACTTAGTAAATCCATTTTACAATAGGTTGCGCACGCGTAGATTCAACAAATGAGCGACGATGCGCGAAGCATTTCAACAAAGTCCCGTATGTGTTCATATACCATTCGCCCGATAGCGATGAAACTTGGGTGAGATGTTGTGTACACTTACGTGAAGGTTTCAAGACTAGTGAATACATTTCACAGTAGATAGCGCACGAGTAGATTCAACAAATGAGCGACGACACGCAAAGCGTTTCAACAAAGTCCCGTATGCATTCATAAACCATTCGTCCGATAGCTATGAAACTTGCGTAAAATGTTGTGTACACTGCAGGGAAATTTTCTGGCTTAGTACATCCACTTTACAATAGGCAGCGCACGAGTAGATTCAACAAATGAGCTACGACGCGCGAAGCATTTCAACAAAGTCACGTTTGCGTTCATTTATCATTCGTCCGATAGCGATGAAACTAGGCTGAGATTTTGTGTGCACTCCAAGGAAGGTTTCTAGCTTAGTAAATCCCTTTAAAAATAGGTAGAGCACGAGTAGAATTAACAAATGAGCGACGACGCGCGAAGCGTTTCAACAAAGTCCCATATAATTTCATATACCATTCATCCGATAGCGATGAAACTTGGGTGAGATGTTGTGTACACTCCAGGGAAGGTTTCTGGCTTAGTACATACATTTTAAAATAGGTAGCGCACCAGTAGATTCAATAAATGAGCGATGACACGCGAAGCGTTTCAACAAAGTCCCGGATAAAGTCATATACCATTCGTCTGATAGTGATAAATGTTTGGTGAATTGTTGTGTACACTCCAGGAAAGGTTTCTGGCTAAGTAAATCCATTTTACAATACGAAGCGCACGTTTATGTTCAACAAATGAGTGACTACGCGCGAAGCGTTTCGACAACGTCCCGTATGCGTTCACATACCATTCATCCGATTGCGATGAAACTTGGGTGAGATGTTGTGTACACTCCAGGGAAGGTTTCTGGCTGAGTACATCCATATTACAATATGTAGCGCAAGAGTAGAATCAACAAATGAGCGACGACAAGCGAAGCGTTTCAACCAAGTCCCGTATGCATAGGTCTACATGTACCATTCGTCCGTAGCTATGAAACTTGGGTGAGATGTTGTGTACACGTCATGGAAAATTTCTGGCTTAGTAAATCCCCTATACAATATGCAGCGCACAAGTTGATTCAACAAATGAGGGACGACGCGCGAAGCGTTTCAACAAAGTCCCGTATAAGGTTATATACCATTCTGCCGTTAGCGGTGAAACTTGGGTGAAATATGGTGGACACTCCAAGGAAGGTTTCTGGCTTAGTAAATACATTTCACAGTAGGTAGCACACGAGTAGATTCGACAAATGAACGACGACACGCGGAGCGTTTCAATACTGTCCCCTATGTCTTCATATCCCATTAGTCCGATAGCGATGAAACTTGGGTGAGATGTTGTGGACACTTACGTGACGGTTTCTAACTTAGTAAATACATTTTACAGTAGGTAGCGCACGAGTAGATTCAACAAATGAGTGACGGAGCGCGAATCGTTTAAACAAAATCAGGTATGCGTTCATATACTAATCATCCGATTGCGATGAAACATTGATCAGTTATTGTGTACCCGCCAGGGAAGGGGACTTAGTAAATCCATTTCACAATAAGTAGCGCAAGAGTAGATGCAACAAATGGGTGACGGACGCGCGAAGCGTTTCAACAAAATCCCCTATTGCGTTCATATAACATTCTTCGATTGCGATGAAACCTTGATGAGTTATTGTGTACACGCCAGGGAAGGGCTTCGACTTAGTAATACATTTCTCAATAGGTAGCGCACGAGTAGATTCAACAAATGAGTGACAGCGCACGAATCGTTTAAACAAAAACCCCTATACGTGCATATACCATTCAGCCGATTGCGATGAATCATTGATGAGTTATTGTGTACACGCCAGGGAAGGGTTTCGACTTAGTAAATCCATTTCACAATAGGCAGCGTACGAGTAGATTCAACAAATGAGTGACAGCGATGAAACTTTTGAAAGTTGTTGTGCACGCTCCCACGAATGGTTCTAAATTAGAAAATCCATTTGACGATAGCTTAGAGGCAGTTAACATGTTGTGTATCCAAAAGCACTTCAAGAAACAGAATTTCAACGCCAACACTTTCTTTGATTGCCATTGCAACGCATGCCGGGTACAGCTTGTATATATATATAAATCAATGTTACTTGATAGTATGTATGTGGGTGTATGGGTGTGTATGTCTCCTATGCGTTCATACACCACCCATCCGATTGCGCTGAAACTTGTGTGAGATGTTAATTACTCTCCAAGGAAGGTTTCTGGCTTAGTAAATCCATTTTACAATAGGCAGCGCACGAGTAGATTCAACAAATGAGCGACGACGCGTGAAGCATTTCGACACAGTCCCGTATTTGTTCGTAAACCTTTCATCCGATTGCGATGAAACTTGGGTGAGAAATTGTTTCCACTCCAGGGAAGGTTTCTAACGTAGTAAATACATTTCACAGTAGATAGCGCACGAGTAGATTCAACAAATGGGTGACGACACGCAAAGCGTTTCAACAAAGTCCCGTATGCATTCATATACCATTCGTCCGATAGCTATGAAACTTGGGTCATATGTTGTGTACACTTCAGGAAAGGTGTCTGGCTTAGTAAATCTACTTTGCAATAGGCAGCGCACGATTAGATTCAACAAATGAGCTACGACGCGCGAAACGTTTCAACAAAGTCACGTACGCGTTCATACCCTACCATTAATCCGGTAGCGATGAAACATGGGTGAGATGTTGTGTACACTCCAGGAAAGGTGTCTGGCTTAGTAAATCTACTTTACAATAGGCAGCGCACGATTAGATTCAACAAATGAGCTACGACGCGCGAAACGTTTCAACAAAGTCCCGTATGCGTTCATATACCATTCGTCCGATTGCGATTAAACTTGGGTGAGATGTTGTGTACACTCGAGGAAAGGTGTCTGGCTTAGTAAATATACTTTACAATAGGCAGCGCACAATAATTATATTCAACAAATGAGCTACGACGCGCGAAGCGTTTCAGCAAAGTCCCGTATGCGTTCATATACCAATCGTCCGATAGCGATGAAACTTTGGTGAGATGTTGTGTACACTCCAGAGAGGAAGTCTGGCTTAGTAAATCTACTTTACAATAGGCAGCGCACGAGTAGATTACACAAGTGAGTGACGGCACGCGAATCGTTTCAACAAAGTCCCGTATAAGGTCATATACAATTCGTACGATAGCAATGAAACTTGGGTGAGATATTGTGTATACGTGAAGGTTTCTAACTTAGTAAATACATTTCACAGTAGGTAGCGCACGAGTAGCTTCAACTAATGAGTGACGAAACGCAAAGCGTTTCAAGAAAGTCCCGTATGCATTCATATACCATTCGTCCGATAGCTATGAAACTTGGGTTAGATGTTGTGTACACTTCAGGGAAGGTTTCTGGCTTAGTAAATCCACTTTACAATAGGCAGCGCGCGAGTAGATTCAACAAATGAGCTACGACGCGCGAAGCGTTTCAACAAAGCCACGTATGCGTTCATATACCATTCGTCCGATAGCGATGAAACTAGGGTGAGATGTTGTGTACACTCCAGAGAGGAAGTCTGGCTTAGTAAATCTACTTTACAATAGGCAGCGCACGAGTAGATTACACAAGTGAGTGACGGCACGCGAATCGTTTCAACAAAGTCCCGTATAAGGTCATATACAATTCGTCCGATAGCAATGAAACTTGGGTGAGACATTGAGTACACTCTAAGGAAGGATTCTGGCTTAGTATATCCACTTTACAATAGGTAGCGCACGAGTAGATTCATCAAATGAGCGACGACGCGCACACCTTTTCAACAAAGTCCCGTATGTTTTCATACACCATTCGTCCAATAGCAATGAAACTTGGGTGAGTAAATACATTTCACAGTAGATAGCGTACGAGTAGATTCAACAAATGAGTGACGTGACGCAAAACGTTTCAAGAAAGTCCCGTATACATTCATATACCATTCGTCCGATAGCTATGAAACTTGGGTTAGATGTTGTGTACACGTTTGGGAAGGTTTCTGGCTGAGTAAATCCACTTTACAATAGGCAGCGCACGTGTAGATTCAACAAATGAGCTACGACGCGCGAAGCGTTTCAACAAAGTCACGTATGCGTTCATATACCATACGTCCGATAGCGATGAAGCTTGGGTGAGATATTGAGTACACTCTAAGGAAGGATTCTGGCTTAGCAAATATACTTTTCAATAGGTAGCGCACGAGTAGATTCAACAACTGAGCGACGACGCGCGAAGCGTTTCAACAAAGTGCCGTACGCGTTCATATAGGCCTACCATTCGTCCAATTGCGATGAAACCTGGGTGAGTGTTTGTTCACACTGCAGGGAACGTTTCTAATTTAGTAAGTCCATTGTATAATGGGTTGCGCACGAGTAGTTTCAACAAATGAGTGACGGCCCACAAACCGTTTCAACAAAGTTCCATCTGCGTTCATATACCATTCATCCGATTGTGATGAAACTACGGTGAGTTGTTGTGCACACTGCAGGGAAGGTTTCTGACTTAGTAAATCCATTGTACAATTGGTAGCGCGCGAGTTGATTCAACAAATGAGTGACGGCGCGCGATTCGTTTAAACAAAATCCCGTAAGCGTTCATATGCCATTCATCCGATTGCGATGAAACTTTGATGATTTGTTGTGTATACGCCAGGGAAGGTTTTCGACTTAGTAAATCCATTTTACAATAGGTAGCGCACGAGTAGATGGAACAAATGAATGACGATGCGTGAAGTGTTTCAGCAAAGTTCCATCTGCGTTCATATACCATTCATCCGATTGCGATGAAACTTTGGTGAGTTGTTGCGCACTCTCCCACAAATGTTTCAAAATTAGTAAATCCATTTTACGGTAGATTAGAGGCAGTTTACGGAAATTGAAGAAAAAATTGTGTATCCAAAAGCACATCAAGAAACCAAATTACAATGCCAACACTTTCTTTGATTGGCATTGCAACGCATGCCGGGTACAGCTTGTTACCAATAAAAGACAAATGGACAGGAGCAGGGGCGAGGCGCCCATTAGGGCGCTGAGGCTCAGCCTATCCGTAAAAAAAAAGTTAAACTAGTTGTCTTCCGCTGTTATTGGTCTTCTTGGATTGATATTTCAAATATTATATATTTGAACTCGCGCTGCCTAGCGCAGTGTCTGTTCACAACCAAATCAACCAATAGCTATTCACCTCAACTCAGCCTGACGCGCGCAGACGCAGTAGCAACTACTTAAGAGGCGGGGTAAAGAGGGGAGTGTATCTTTTAAACGTGTGCGTTGAGGCTTGCCCAAGAACTCCTGGAGATAGAAATCCCACAACGATAACTGCTTCAATCTAGGGGTGTTTGGCAGTACTAAGACAGCACAGTTTAACGAATGATGCTGGTTACAGGGTTGTCAACGATATTAAATGCAGGATAGCATAATTTTCTAACATGAAAAATTATTGAACACGGGCATGAATCTGAACAGGACCCAGACATACGCAAAAAAATGAATTTAAGATAAATCTCATTATGTGTTACTTTAAAATACATAACTTAACTTGCAGAATGTTTTTTTTTTAAATGTGCTCTTTCGACATGTTGGCAGTCCTGGCTACACGGTGAATGATACGAATCTGAGTAGCCTATTGCCAGTGTGCAATGTAAGTGCAGTGAAGTGTGTTTCTATTAATCTATTTGTATCTTACTGTGTGGTGTGTTTGTGTTACAGTGTAGTTGAAAACAAATAGTAGGCATAAGTACGCTAATCTACACGACACATGCGTTTCAATGGATGCTTTCAATACATCTCATAATTCATTGAATTTTCTTATTGAAAATCCAACTTTTTTTTCTCAACTCTCTTTGGAGGAGAAAATCCAGGTGAAAGAATGGAAGCCCACGCCAAGCTTGTCACTTCAGAAAACCGATGGAAATTTTGTAAGACGGTTTCAGAGACAATGGTACGAGTCGAAACCATGGTTGAGTGGTAGTGTTGCCCGAAATAGGTTATTTTGTTTTTATTGTGTGCTTTTTGCTAAATACAATTTAGAATGGGGCAAAAGAGGGGTTGGTGAGGAAAATCTTAAACATTTTCTTTCTAAGGAAAAAAAAAAACCATGAGTGTTCAATTTCACACATCACAGCAGCTGTTAAATATAATAATTTAGGTACCGCTAGAATTGATCATGCACTTTCTGAGGCGATGCGTCTTGCAGCTTTGAAACACAATGAAAAAGTCGAGCGAAATAGGAATATAATGAAAATATTGATTTCAACTCTCTGTTTCCTGGCGCGGCAAGAGTTAGCTCTCAGTGGTCACGATGAATCTCAGACGTCTTTAAACAAAGGCAATTATTTAGAATTATGGATTTCTTGGCAGAGGAAGAACCGTATATGAAAGATCATTCATTATCCGATGGGGTATATAAAGGCACTTCCTCTGACACATAAAATGAACTACTCGAATGCATTACGGAAGTAGTTAAAGAACAGATTTTTAGTGAACTTGAAAATAGTCCGTTTATTTCCATACAGGCTGATGAAACCACGGATGTCTTAACTACAAGTCAAATGAGCGTTATTTTCCGTTATGCCAATAACGAATCGGGAGAAATTGAAGAGAGATTCGTCGGATTTTATGACGTTTCAAAAGACCGAAGTGCTCAAGGTATAGCCGCTGTTTTGCTTGACGTCCTCAAAACCTGGAAGATCTCGAAAAGGAAATTAATATCCCAAACATACGATGGATGCAGTGCAATGGCAGGTAAAAATGCTGGTGTTCACTATATTGTAAGCTTGCCACGGTGGGTGAGTGGATAGCGTGTCGGTCTACTAACCCCAAGATTGCAGGTTCGCCCCTGACCGTGGTAAGTGATTTTTGAAAGGCGGCAAAAATACGATACGCATGTCATACGATGTTGGCATGTCAAAGAACCCATTTGAATTCAGTAGGCCGAGTTCATAATGGCAAAATTAATCTCGGGAGTTTCCGCCAGTACAAAGTTCCTCATTTCTCTACTAGAAAGCGCTATTGTGTTCAAGGAGATTAGATATCTAACATCTAACCTCCTTGACTTTCATAGTCAAGGAACTACGAAAAATTCGACATGCAAGCTACCCTCTGGGTGTCAAATAGCAAAGCTTGCACCAGGCACCCGAGGCCATACGATATTATTATATATACTGTATTGTAAATCAAGAATATCCTCATGCCCTCTTCATCCATTGCTACGCGCATCAATTAAATTTGGTTCTGCTTTATGCTTGTAAAACAATTACGCAAGTTAAGATTTTTGTAGCAAACCTCGCAGGATTCCATACTTTCTTTAGCCGTTCTAGTAAAAGAAGCGATCTTCTTAGAGCAAGGGGTTCCAAATTGCCAAGCTCATGTGAAACAAGATGAAACTTTCATTCGCGCGCTGTTGCAACAATTATCCTTCACTATGCGGAACTAAAAGCCGCATTTCATGATATTATAGACAATGATGGATGGGATGATAATTTCTTACATCAGGCAATTGGACTCGGCAATATATTGAATGATCTGACGTTTATTTTTTTGCTGCAGCTTTATAATTTGATTTTTCAGCATACGGGTGCATTGTTTGACATCCTGCAAATCAAAACCGTAGTTATAAGACGTTGCAAGTACGACATTGAAAATTGCACCAAGGCGGTTGATAAACTAAGATGTGAAGAAGTATTTCTTGCCTGCATAGAGAAAGCTAACTCCCTCCTAAATTCAGCAGGTGAACTTAAAACTACTCTAAATGAAGCAGGATCACAGAAATTGAAGAGACTTGCGTTTGAAATAGTTGACACTATAGTAGTGAATATGGAAACCAGATTCCAGGACTTTCAGAAACTAGGTTTTACGGAATTGGTAGATCAGGAAACATTTTTGTATTACAGTAGGCCAAATAATTTCCCGACATTTATTCTCGAGAAATTGTTTAAAGTGTATCCATTCTTCGATCATGAAAAACTGACAGGAGAACTAATGTTCGTTTATAGTAGTGAGGATAAACACCTATCGCCTAGGGATTTATTCAAATACATTATACACAATGGATTAAAAAATGTGCTCCCCGAGTGCGGAAGCTACTTTCCTTGGTACTTTCAGTTCCGGCGACCACTGCTTCATGCGAAAGAAGCATGAGTACATTGAAACGTGTTAAAACGTACCTCTGGAACACAATGACGAACGATAGACTATCAAATTTGGCAATTTTGGCTATAGAGAAGAGAACTGTTAAATCTTCTTCCAAACGTCAAGAATTCATTTCTCGAGTTATCGACGTCTACGCCCAGAAAAAGGACAGAAGGATCGAACTTATCTACAAAAAAAATTAATGGTGAGTGATAATGTATTAATTTACTGATGCTCCTTGTCGAATTAGATTTAATTATTTGAAATAACACATCTGCTCTATTATGACTGTGTAAGTGAAGAATACAATTTAGTTGAGATAATTGTTATATTTTAATTTTTTCCATACATGGTATGAGTAACTGTGTGTGCCCCATTAAAGTTAAAAAAAGGCCCGACCTCTGATGAGTTAAGGGACACTGGGGGTGAGGACACAGCCTTTCCAGTAGACTATAGCTGTGAATTTTGAGGAGTTGAGTACGTTTGTTACTTTCGGAATTCATTCAACTTCAGCCTACCCTACAAAAAATATCACGCTTCGCCACTGGACAGGAGGTAAAAGTTACTTTAATGGAAGGTGTCCTTCTTGTTTTGGCCAGCGCTATACTTGTGTGTGTGAATTGTCTAATAATTTGTGATATTGTGGTGTCTGTAATAGTGCGTGTAATTGTAATTGAGGCTAGGACTGGGGAAAAGGCGGCCGTGGCCTTAAGTTAGGAACCATCCAGCATTTGTCTGGGGTAGAAAAGTGAAACCACAGATAACTACTTCTAGGAATCAAACCCATATCTTCTCAGTTTTGCCTCGTGAGGCTGAATGAACCCCGTTCCAACCGTCAGACTAGCACTAAATTGCTTGGTAGTATTGGAGTCTCAATACGTACCCAGAGTGCACTGAAGACGGCCAGGTAGTAAAATGTATCTCCTCACAGCTGACAACTTGGAAAATATTACATGAATTGATTATAATGATGTACATCCTCTTTTAATTTTCCTACCCACGCCCAACATCATTGGGCACATTCACGTGTTGACCGATTGAAAACACGAAGGGGTATCTTGGATCATAATCGATTTTCATGCTGTCATGTGCACTCCTGTAGCAGCCCGTCTCCGTGCTGTTACGAGCAGATGTCTGTCCTCTGCAGGACAGTCTCTCTGATCGATAAAAGTGATATTGTTTTCAGAAAATCAAGTCGTATTCTAGATATATCTCTTGTTGTTGCTGCTGCTTATTTTATATAGCCCCCCCCGTGTAATTGGGTGTATGTGTGTATATATATACATATATATATAATTTATGTGATAACCTGTGTTATTGTGTCTCTACTTAGTACAAAACAAAGTCCCTGATTCTTAGATGTCACGGGTAATCTCAAGAACCACTGGATGGATTTTGATGTGGTTTTCACCATTCTGTAAAGGATATTAGGAGGAAGGTTTCTGTAGAAAATAATTTATTTATGATCAAACGAATCCAAGCAATAACGATTTCAGTGAAAAAAACTGGCATCCATGCGCATTTTAAGCTAACGCTAGGCAATCCGTTGCAAATATCTATATACTATGAGTGTAAGAATTGTTCTGCATGAAAAGTTCTACAAACAAGTCCGAGAGAGCATATCTCTATCTTCAATACTTCGCCCAGTATAAGTATTTTTACGTTTTCATTTCTTCCAACAATCTCCATTCAATTACTGAGGCGATAGTTTACGAGCTAGCTAGGGGCGAGCCTATCACCCCAGTTACAGCCTAGCTAGCGGGCAAGCCTATTACCCCACATACAGCCAGCAGCAAACTGTCGAGTCATGTTGAGTTAAGACTTCAGAAAAGAGTGGTTGTGTTTGGAGTTTCTCTGGAAGTGCAACTCGGGTTTTCTTCATTTCGCCTGTGAACTTTTCGTTCCGCAAAATAAGTTACACAGTCAAGTTAAGATTGGACGAAAGGGGAATTTGTGTTTCATGCACCTCGCCATTCTTAAATTACGTCGGACAAAAATTCGTTGCACATGCATCTCCATGATAATATAATAAATAGCCCAGTCAGTGATTAAAACCCATCATGCCAAGACGTAAAACGAATATAGGCCATAGTTCACTGACATCGATAAAAAAAAGCGCTTATCACGTAATGCATTCATAACTGTTTTCCCGGGTGAAGCCAGGACGGGTTGCTAGTAATATACTAAATCCTTGACACGAAAACATTTCACCACAAGGAAGTGTTGGTGGCTGAATTCGTCAAACCAGATTTTACTATATAAAAAAAGAAATATCCGATGTTGCTGTTTACTAAACGGGTAATTCAGCTGTTTATAACTTGAGTAAAGAGGGTTGAGTGACTGTGCGTTATGAGCCCATTACACACCGGGGGCAAGGACCCAGACCAGCTGCCCTCAAGCAGCTCATCGTCGAGCTGGAAACTTCCCGACCAGCTTGCCTCATCGGGCTCCCGATACAAATCATAGTTTCACAACCTTGCGGTGTAGGCTGTCAACCTTTAGGTTCGGGTTCGATTCCTGGCTCTGTCAACAAGTTTAATTCTGGTCTGGGTGTTGGAACGGGGTACACACAGCCTCGTAGTGCAAAACTAAAAATTTATGCCATCCTAGAGGTGGATCAGCTGAAAATATAAACTCTATAGAGACAGACTATTTTCAGCATTTCTTCACAGAACTTTCTATTCTATGTTGCATAGCTGAATCCTACGTCAGCGGCTTCGGTGGTATCCATGGTAGCATGCTGAGTTTCTATGCCCAGCCGAAGTCGTCGGGTTTTTAAGAGTGCTAAAAATCTCTCAGTATGCCTTCCTTCGGAGGGGAAGTAAAGCCGGCGATCCCATGTAATAGATTTATTGCTTAAATAAGAACCTTCCACTAACTACACTTGCGTAAAGCTGAAATTTGTAGGTGAGAATTGATAACGCTCTATTAGTTCGCCGCCAAGTGCTGACTGCGATGCCATCTAGTAGCCAAGTCCCCAAGCTAGGTGTCGTGGACGGTAGCAATTGGTAGCGAACGTAGGAACTACTTGAAAACTGACCGTCTGCAGTCCTTACTTGAATTAAAAACAGATAACACACACTAATACAGTCATCACAATTTAATACCGGCTATCAGACAGATTCTACACACACCCAAAGTTCACGGGGCTACATGACTGCGTTGTTGCAGCCCCTAAACTAAAGAACCAACCAAATCAGTCAGTTTATCTCATTTTGACAGTTTGCGCCAAATCGCAACAATATCGAAGATTTGTTGGTTCACGAACTTGTCTCGTTAGGAACTAGAAGATCTGTCCTTAAAAGAAGGCGGATGAAATATTGTGTACCATAGTTAACCCCAGGGTATATTTAATACGAGTCCTCATCAGCGCCACAGAGTAAACAACAGGAGAAAAGCGAGATGGACCCAAGAATCACGTTCATTTGAAGCATTAGCTTCCTTGGCTGCTGCTGCACAACTTCGAAGTTTGTAGTTTTATGTTACCATTAGTCTCGCGAACATGAGCCACGAGACCTCCATTTTTTCGTGGAATTCGAAGCACAGGACGTGATATTTCACTTCGAAAATCGTACATGTATTGACCGGGAATCGAACCCGGCCCGCCCTGGTGAGAGGCAAGCAGCTTGACAACGCACAATTTCCGGAAGATATCACTGCGTAGATAGTAAGCTTCCGTGGCTTAGGCAGCAGCACGCCGGCCTCTCAACGCTGGGTCCGTGGTTCAAATCCCGGTCAATCCATGTATAACAAATATAACCAGGCCAAATCAACCAATTAAGAGGCGACCTTTTGCCTAGCAGCGCTTGCAGTGGGATGGCGATAAAGTACACAGTGTTGCCAGTTACTCGTATCGTAGCTTCATCCCCGTGATATAATATGGTACTCTTGTGAAATGTAGCATACCTGCTGCATCCTTGAGGAAATTAGAGTTAATGTTTCCTAGGACTTTGGTGCAAGTACAGTCGCGCTCAAACTTTAGTACATAGCTTTGTATTATACACACATCAAAAAAAGTTTTGCATCACCTCGGTTCCCAGATCTCCGGCATATAGACGTTGACTGTGTATATTGTATCCAAGATACAGTCCCTTTGACTGTTCATAGATGTCACTAAAACTGCTCAAAGATGTAAACAACCATGCATGAGCAGGGCCTATTAGACGGAGGGGGTACGACAGCCGATCAGTTCCAGTCATTCCACCAGGACGAAGGTACGCTGCTCATGTTGTCTGTAGTTCTACCATGCCTAGAAGGTCAATACCGCAGTTCGATCGCGTCCGCATTGTTACTTTGTGTCAAGAAGGGCTCTCAACAAGGGAAGTTTCCAGGCGTCTCAGAGTGAACCAAAGCGATGTTGTTCGGACATGGAGGAGGTACAGAGATACAGGAACTGTCGATGACAGGCCTCGCTCAGGCCGCCCAAGGGCTACTACTGTAGTGGATGACCGCTACTTACGGATTGCCGCTCGGATGAACCCTGACAGCAATGCCATCATGTTGAATAATGCGTTTCGTTCAGCCACAGGACGTCGTGTTTCAACTCAAACTGTGCGCAATAGGCTGCATGATGCGCAACTTCACTCCCGACGTCCATGGCGAGGTCCAGCTTTGCAACCCCGACACCATGCAGCGCGGTACAGATGGGCCCAACAACATGCTGAATGGACCCCACGGAATTGGCATCACGTTCTCTTCACCGATGAGTGTCGCATATGCCTTCAACCAGACAATCGTCGGAGACGTGTTTGGAGGCACCCTGGTCAGGCTGAACGTCTTAGACACACTGTCCAGCGAGTGCAGCAAGGTGGTGGTTCCCTGATGTTTTGGGGTGGCATTATGTGGGGCCGACGTACGCCACTGGTGGTCATGGAAGGCTCCGAAACGGCTTTACGATACCTGAATGACATCCTCCGACCCATAGTGCAACCATATCGGCAGAATATTGGAGAGGCATTTGTCTTCATGGACGACAATTCTCGACCTCATCGTGCACATCTTGTGAATGCGTTCCTTCAAGATAACGACATCGCTCGACTACAGTGGCCAGCATGTTCGCCAGACATGAACCCTATCGAACATGCCTGGGATATGTTGAAAAGGGCTGTTTATGGACGTCTTGACCCACCAACCACTCTGAGAGATTTACGCCGAATTGTCGTTGAGGAGTGGGACAATTTGGACCAACAGTGTCTTGATGAACTTGTGGATAGTATGCCACGACGAATACAGGCATGCATCAATGCAAGAGGACGTGCTACTGGGTATTAGAGGTAGTGGTGTGTACTGCAATCTGGACCACAAATGCTGAAAGTCTAGCTGTATGATGGTACAACATGCAATGTGTGGGTCTCATGAGCAATAAAACGAGCTGAAATGTTGTTTGTGTTGATCTCTATTCCCTTTGTATTTAACGGTTCCGGAACTCTTGGAACCGAGGTGATGCAAAACTTTTTTTGATGTGTGTAGATAGGATAATCCGTCTTAGTCAGGTTATTTACGCCTACAGTTCCGAAATTTCTTTCCGTTTATGCCTTAGTCAGTTTTCCGGTTTACAGTGTCATTTTACATAGGAAATACCTCCGTTCCGAATGTTGCTTTCCGTTTGTCCAGGTTTCCGGTATATAAAGGGACCGGTTTAGGCAGGTTTTACTGTACATATAATGTTTTCCATGAGTGTTATTTACATATTACATTCATTGTTCCCCGCCCAGTTATTGGGCAAATTGGTGTTGACCGACTGAAGAGTTACAACTGACACTTATCTTGAATGTTTGTCCGCACGGCACATTCGTCTTCCTCTTCGCTATGGAACAAGTACTGCGTTATGAACGTCAGGGAGGGCTGGCCCCGAGTCCGAGATGCAGTCGACGACGATGATGTTGATGACATAACACTGACTTTCTACTACACTGATGTGATGACCATTGACTGACTCACGAAGACAGTTGTCAGCTAATGTTGCTGTTGCGGTCCAGCAGATTACGCAGGTGGTCTACGCTAATAGACTACTGTTGCCAACGTCGGGAATTTGAACATCGCACCGAATATAATTTAACTCTCGAAACGAATATATTTTAATCTCAACATCGAAATGAAATGTTCCATGCATTTTAAATTCACGTCGGTGGGCGAAGCTAAATTTGAGAATTTTATTTCATTTCGCGCCGGGAGCGAAATTAAAAGTTTGAATCGAATTTTATTGCGCGCCGGGAGCGAAATTGAAAGTCCGAATCGAATTTTATTTCGCGCCAGGAGCGAAATTTAAAGTCTGTAACGAATTTTATTTCAGTGTTATGGCATCAACATCATCGTCGTCGACTGCATCACGGTTTGTCGCGGGCCGGATTAGACTAGCCGTACTTTGCCCATCACTGGTTAATGGTGATTGCACGCGCTTCAACGAGCGGGAACTAAGTGCGCTTACATTTATTCCCACGGTAAGTAGGTGTCGGAAATTTGATGTGTACAATTTAGCGTCGTTAAACCCAGACAACCCCCACCTCCAGCCCAAAATCATATCCAAGTTGAAACCACACTCAGGATGGTCACTGTCAGTGCAGGTGTTCGAATTCCCGACGGCTACGCTGTGGGATAACCAAATCCGGACACAGTTTCCTCTACTTTTCCAGCAAACACGCGAAGGACGTCTGTGACGTCAAACAAGTCAGGGAGACAGCAGGCAGCGTTAAATGTTTGATGGCATAATGATCTGTTCATGACATTGACATTCGTTTCCTTTACCTGGGACAGAGAGCCTTCGCATCGACCCTCGTAACGTAGAGCCCGGCGCGGATAAACGAAACGTTACCTGCATCCGCGTGACAATTTTCTGCATTCTCACGTTTGTTATCTGAATCTACTGGCATCACAATAATAGTTTTAATCAGATAAAGCATAAATTACTAAAGCAACATATTTAGACATTTGAGGAAAAAGTCGTTCCATTAGGCTATGCATGTCATGTGCTATGTTTAAAATAAATGTTATAGGCTACAGCGAGAATTGCAACCTTTTCCTGTTCGGAGTGTTAATTATGCTTAGTGGCATAATTTGAATAATAATAATAATAGTCTAATAATATCGCATGGCCTCGGGTACCGGGTGCAAGCTTCGTTATTTGACACCCAAAGGGTAGCTTGCATGTCGAATTTCGTTGTTCCTTGAAACTCTATGAAAGTCAAAGAGGTTAGATATCTAAGCTTCTTGAACACTATAGTGCTTTCTAGTAGAGAAATGAGGAACTTGGTGTTGGCGGAAACTCACGAGATTAATTTTGCCATTATGAACACGGCCTACTGAATTCAAATGGGTTCTTTGACATGCCAACATCGTATGACATGGTGTCATCATTTTTGTCGACGTTCAAAAATCACTTACCACGGCCAGGAGCGAACCTGCAAGCTTGGGGTTAGTAGACCGACACGTTGACCACTCACATTTGCCATGCGGATAGCGGATAAGCTGTGGATAATGTTTGGAGAAAATTTGCGAATAGGTTTTAGAATACAATCCGAACTTGTTGAATATCATTATTAGGACCCGGATGTTTATGACATACCGGGTACCGGTGCACAGTGGGTCAAAATCGAAATCTAAGAGGACAAAATTATTTATTTTCATAATTAAAAAAACAAAATGCATTACTTCTACAGCATTCTCATATAATTGCCGCTCACTATTCTGGGACATAAACGCATCTTAGTGTAAATCTGTCACCACTGTTCGAGCAGTCCGAATTGGAGGGTGAATGTAATGGCTGTGGTTTGGTTGTCTTTGTGGTTAGTGTGATGCTTTAAGATGGAACATGCAGCTGAAGGTATGATCTTTGTAACGTGTTTTAGTTATTAATGGGCGTAATTGTTACGTAATTTTAGCTATATTTGCATTATTTAATATTTAACTATTATTTTTAAAATTATATTTTCACGTATATGTTTAGTATGTCGCGTCACTCTGCGTCACTTTCTACTTAATGTTGAAATGTAGATACAGTCTTGTACTTTACGCCTGTTACAAGTTTTTTTGCATCTTTTTGCAACTTACTTAGTTATTTTACGTTTTAGAAGATGCCGCGCAACCAGTTCTCACACGTTTACAACTGTTTGAAGCACTGGGTTCGACGATTATGTCAAAAGTGGAACTTTGTGACTTTGTTAAAAGTAAATTAGGGGTAGAAAATTGTTCTGAAGAGTTAACTGAATGCTCTATACAACTCCTAGTCATAGACAATTTCTTGCATGTGTAGACGTAGCTTAAAAATATCTTAACTGATGTTTATTATGAAGTAAACAAATTGTATACGTTGCTTTCACTCTAAATTCATGATTAAAATGTAAAAATAATTTTGTCCCCCTTGATTTCGATTTTGACCCACTGTGCGGTGGGCTACATGCGACCCGGGGTCAGCGAATAGAATACCCCTCTTTGCTGAGACCTCATCGAGCTACCATTACCATTACCATTCACCTACGAAAGTACACTATTATTACCATAGCATTGATGTTATTATTTTTGTCTCATGTAGGCCTGTGTACTACCCTGGTAGAGTAGTACAGTGCCTGCAAATTCTTTGCCGTAGAAGTAAGAAATCACAGAATCCAGTTCAAGGATGGCTAATATGTGAATCAAACCCACATCCTCTCATGAGCTGTGTGTACAGACCAGAATTCACTTAGCAGAACCCGGAATTGAAACCTAGGACCTTTGCAGCAGCGCCATGACGGCGGCTAGCAGGGCTGCCAAACCGGCTCATTTATTGTCAACTTAAATGGAGATAGTCTATTATTTTTGCTCAAGGGCTGTCTGACATGGAGAACAAGGTGTTCAAATAGGTATATGCTACACATCCTTTACTGGCGTTTATCAGGCGCGGATTCAAAGGGGGGGGGGGGGTCACTGGGGGTCATGACCCCCCCCCCCAAACGGAAACTAAATTTTTTTGCAAACTCAAAAAACGAAAACACAATAACCAGACAAATAAAACTCAACGAATTTTAACTGAAAAACAGTGTTTTTCATTTTATTCAATACTGAAAATATCTTTATTGCAATTATTATGTTCTGTTACAACTGTACATATTTACAACTTCATACCTGTTATATAAAAACGATTATTTATATAACAAAATCAACTCGTCTATTTTGTTTAGCAAACCTTGTGATTACCGAATCGATGTTTATAATGATGTCACGATGAATGTGCAGCAATGCACGGATAGGAATTTGGGGCTTTTTTCGCACCAAACATTTTTTGCAACGTCCAAACTGCCAGCTTGGTTGGCAATTTAAGCTGTGACTTTCTCCCTATATCGGTACCAACTCGACTTGCCGAAACTTTGTACCTTGATGCTTTTCTCAAAGCTCGATGTAAAAGTCGCAAAACACGCCGTTGCAATTTGTACGAATATATTTGGTGCGCTAAACGCATCAAATTTCTATCCATGTAGCTTGCAAAAAAAAATTGGTCTGGTTTTGTACGTTTGTTTATTTTGTGATTGCGTTTTTAGTGATACCATTTTTCTTAACAATTTCGATTCACTGACCCCCCCCCCCACGCCAAACTCTAGATCAGCGCCTGGCGTTTATGGTAAGCAACGTTTCACACTAGAATATATCCAAGAATACAACGTTGAAATGAATGCCTCGTTTTCTAGATCCGAACAAGGTTAGCGCCTGCGGAAGAGAGTTCACGGTAGTCCACCTTGAGGTGCATGTGAAGGTCTTCAAGCCCACAGCTCAACCTCCAAATGAGAACGAGGTGTACGAGTGCCTCATGGCCTCATCCTAAGTTAGAACTAATCTGGAGTATAAACATCAGATCACCTTGTAGCCGCTAAATTCAGATCTAGGTTAGTAACGTGGGTCATTCAGCTGGCGCCTCATATCCAAGAATACAACGTTGAAAGGGACAGTTAGAACTAATCTGGAGTATAAACATCAGATCACCTAGTACCCGCTAAATTCAGGTCTAGGTTAGTAACGTGGGTCATTCAGCTGGCGCCTCATATCCAAGAATACAACGTTGAAAGGAACAGTTAGAACTAATCTGGAGTATAAACATCAGATCACCTTGTACCCGCTAAATTCAGGTCTAGGTTAGTAACGTGACCGTGCGTCATTCAGTAGTAAGCTAGGCGAAGTCATGTAACTTTAATCACTGAAAAGAAATTCTTTACTATTTGAAGAAAATATGTCGACAGGGGTAGCCTCCGTGGCTTAGGCGGCAGCACGCCGGCCTCTCACCGCTGGGTCCGTGGTTCAAATCCCGGTCACTCCATGTGAGATCTGTGATTCAGGTAGAAGGACTGCAGATGATTAATTTTTGATGTGTAACATCTTTCCGCTCGGTTGCTGGATAGTTTTGTGGGAGTGATTTTGAAAATTGGGGACGGAAGTGAATCGGGTGGAAATGGATCGAACGGAAGTGGATCGGACTGAAGTGAAGACGCACTGCCAGAAAAATGGGACGGAAGTGAATCGGGCGGAAGTGGATCGAACGGAAGTGGATCGGACGGAAGTGAAGACGCACTGCCAGCTGGATGTACAATTGAAAATGTGTGTATTGGAAACAAGGCAGTGTGTGCTCTGTAGCGCGAGAATGTTATGGCAATACAGTAGGCAGTGCATTTAGCAGGCACTGGTTTGACGAGCACAGTGGCAAATGTTTCACCGACTTTCATTTGTCATTGAGCAGTTTATGAAGCTTCACGTTCAAGGTTGAATATCACATGGGGTAGGACAAAGACGACAAATGACATTAAGTAAGCGGCATTATTGTCAAGCTGTGGGTGAGTAGTCAAATATTAAATGCATAACAGAATGTTGTTATATGAGTGGAATAAAAGCTGAGACTAGGTCATTTCATGATTGTGGGAAGCCATGTTTTGATTGTTTACGACGAACTGTATGATAGCCTTGAGAATAATGAATCTTCTAGTTACTGAGGAATGTGCTCACAGTATTTGAGAGTACTCTCGATGTTGTGTGTCACTTTGTTATTATGAATTATTAATGTTAAAGGAAGGAAGGAAGGAAGCTTGTAGTTTTACGTGTCCGTTAATCTCACGATCATGATCCACGGTACCTCCCTTTTACGTGGAATGCGAACCACAGGACATGGCATTTCAATTCGAAAATCTCACATGTATTGACCGGGAATCAAACCCGGTCTACCTTGGTGAGAGCGGCTTGACCGCTGCGCCACAAATGTGACAGTAGCATATCTCCAATTCAATCTATACATTCATCATAGTTAGGCTTGCCATATTTTTGGTGAGTGAAACCGGGACACATTAATATGAGGGGGGGGGGGGGAGGAGGAGGGCAGAGTGGAGGGTCCTCCCCCGGGATTTTTTTTAAACAAACATTATAAGCAAAATGGTGAGTTTTAAGCCTTTTTTTTAAGCCTCGCAAGTGACGGGAGGGGGAATCTGGCACCCTAAATTGTTAGTTCTACACACCTTTTAAAAATAAAAAAGATTTTTTGCTCCATAAAATTCTATAATTTTTCCTTTTTAATTATTTTTCTGGTCTACCATATAGAAAGAAGTATTAATAAAATACAATTTAAAATACTTCATAAAATTGTTTAATTGAACAATTACTAAGTCTTATTATTTTTTGAAAAACTACAACTTTTTGTCTAATTACAAAAACAATTACAGAAAACTTCTTTCGTCAAACTAAAAGAACAATTATTTATTGAGTTAACAATTTGGGCTATTGTTTTGTGTCATTCGTTTGAATACTTCTGATCTCTTTGACGGTGTGCGCGATAGTCAACGATGCTGATTGTTGAAAAGTAACCGATTCATAAAAGATTCATTACTTATTACATCTTACAGCCGTTTTCCGGGACATTGATAAAACCGGGCGGGACACCGGGACAACAGCAAAATTCCGGGACTGTCCCGGTCAAACCGGGACGTATGGCAAGCCTAATCATAGTACCAGTATGAAAATGGAGTGTAAATTAACATTTTAAGAATGTCCAAGCTGTATAGTATACGAGTAGGATAACACGTCAGATGTTACACATCATATGCGACTACTGTAAGGCTCATATCTTTTTTAGCCTACTTTCGAGTTTTGCAAAAAATGAAAGTAGACTTATGAGATCAACACAGGGCGAAAAAAAGTGTGTCTGTCTGTGTGTGTGTATGTGTGTGTGTGAGTCTGTGTGTGAGTCTGTCTGTGTGTGTGTGTGTGTGTGTGAGTGTGTGTACTCTGAATGTCTGTCCCCCCCTATCAATTCGAACACGGTGAATGCGAATTGAACGAAATTTGGTACAAGGGTAGCACTAGCAAAGGACACCTCAGTGTCATGTTTTATATCGCCGCCATCTTGACGGAAACGTAATGGCGGCCACACAAATGTTCAAAGCTTAAATCAAATTACGACTAACCTAATCATCCGATCTCTACCAAATTTTGCAACAACATACCTTTATGGGGGGAGCATCCTTTGACCAAACTAATAAGTCATCAGCGTAATAGTTTGCGGATGGCGGCCATCTTTGTGTGAAAATCGATTCCCCCTATTAATTCGAACACGGTGCAAACGAATGGAACGAAATTTGGTACAGAGGTAGTACTAACAAAAGGCACCTCAGTGTCATGTTTTATATCGCCGCCATCTTGACGGAAACGTAATGGCGACCACACAAATGTTCAAAGCTTAAATCAAATTACGATTAACCTAATCATCCGATCTCTACCAAATTTTGCAACAACATACCTTTATAGAGGAAGCATCCTTTGGCCAAATAACTAGCTCATTAGCCTAATAGTTTGCGGATGGCGGCCATCTTTGTGTGAAAATCAATTCCCCCTATTAATTCAAACACGGTGAAACCAAATGGAACGAAATTTGGTACAGAGGTAGCACTAGCAAAGGGCACCTCAGTGTCATGTTTTATATCGCCGCCATCTTGACAGAAACGTAATGGCGGCCACACGAATGTTCAAAGCTTAAATCAAATTACGATTAACCTAATCATCCGATCTCTACCAAATTTTGCAACTACATACCTTTATGGAGGGAGCATCCTTTGACCAATCTAATAGGTCATTCGCCTAATAGTTTCCGGATGGCGGCCATCTTTGTGTCAAAATCGATTCTCCCTATTAATTCAAACACGGTGAAACCGAATGGAACGAAATTTGGTACAGAGATAGCAATAGCAAAGGTCATCTCAGTGTCATGATTTATATCACCGCCATATTGACAGAAACGTAATGGCGGCCACACACATGTTCAAAGCTTAAATCAAATTACGATTAGCCTAATCATCCGATCTCTAGCAAATTTAGCAAAAATATACCTTTATGGAGGGAGCATCCTTTGACCAAACTAATAGGTCATCAGCCTTATATTTTGCGGATGGCGGCCATCTTTGTGTGAAAATCGATTCCCCTTATCAATTCGAACACGGTGAAACCGAATGGAACGAAATTTGGTACAGAGGTAGCAATAGCAAAGGGCACCTCAGTGTCATGTTTTATATCACCGCTATCTTGACGGAAACGTAATCGCGGCCACCCAAATGTTAAAAGCTAAAATGTAATTACGACCAACCTAATAATCTAGTCTCTACCAAATTTTGCAACACCATATCTTTATGTGGGAAACATATTCAGACCAAACTGCAAGAACATCAGCCCAATAGTTTGCAGATGGTGGCCAAGTATGTGTGCAAATCGATTCCCCCTATCAATTCAAACACGGTGAAACCGAATTGAACGAAATTTGGTACAGAGGTAGCACTAGCAAAGGGCACCTCATATTCATGTTTAATATCCCTATAGCACGTTGTATTTCAACAAGCTACTACAACCAACATTCAATCATACTCCTTGAAAAGAACAAAGAGTTATAACAATACCCATGCATTTAGGAGAAAGTAGGCTATATGTTCTTTACTGAACATTTTGTTTCAATTAGTCCCTACTTTTGCTACCAAATGCTACCATCCACGACACCTAGCTGCGGACGTGGCTACTAAATGCCATCACGGTAGGCACATGGCGGCGAACGTTGGAACTAATATAGCGTTATCAAACGAACCTACACATTTTAGTTTCCACAAGTGTAGTTAGTGGAAGGTTCTTTTTCATGCCATAAATCTCTGACATGGGACAGCCGGCTTTACTTCCCCTCCGAAGGAAGGCATACTGAAAGATTTTAACGCTCTTAAAAACTGAAGTCAGATGCGTTGAAAAGACTAGAAAAAGGTGAAAACGTGAATAAAATAGCATTAGAATTAAATGTTGGGTGGTCTACAGTGCTTGGTTGGAGGAACAAAAAACAGAGAATGAATCACGTTGTTTCAAAAGGACGTGTACATAATCCATTGAGGAGAGAAAAACTATGAAATGTTCCGAATACGAAAAGGTAAGCGAAGCTTTGTATCAATGGTTTCGGCTGCAAAGGGACAAAGACACACCTATATTGGGGCCTATCCTACAAGAAAAAGCGCAGAAGTTTTACGAGAAATTAAAAGAAGACGGAATGTCCGAATTCACAACAAGTAACGGCTGGTTAGATAGATGGAAACAGCGGTATGGTGTCAAACAACTAAGTATCTGCGGTGAAAAATTATCTATTGACCGCAACGTGACGAAGCAGCCAGGTGCCGAGTTGAGAAAGAAAAACAAACTTTAATCATCATTTTTTCAAGTAAACTTCATTTTATATAAATTGTTTAATACAGTACTTCGGTCTTCTTCTTTGTAGATTATAGTAAAGAGAGTTCTGCTTGACCCAGCTGGGTTGGAACATCTAATGTTTTTAAGGTCAAATTAAGGAAAAATCATGAATTGGTCTACAGTCCTAAAATAATTACAATTTCCCGCGTCATTTGACTTGTGGTTGCACAGTTCTATTATTAATGCTCCTTCCTGCCTTCCCAACAGTTGGAGACAACAATGAACTTTCAATAATCCATCAGTGAGGGATTGTTGCTTAGTTACAGTTTTATTAATTTATTTAATTTGGCATTTAAAACATTAGATGTTCCAACACAGCTGGGTCAAGCAGAACTCTTCTTAGAATAAAATTGACTTCTAATGCTGAAATCTTACGGGTAGGGCAGCATTTGTACCAAAAAATGACAATTGTACCCCAATTTTTGGCAAGTTATTTATTGTTTACATTAAAATATTTCGTTAATATTATTCACACACTAAAACACAAAATAATCAATAACTTTTTATCTTTAAGACCTAAGGAGTTCTAGTTTTCACCTAAACAATTCAGTTTTGATACATAAACCCCATGCGTATCATTTGACTTGATATTAGAAAGGTATTTGGGCAGATGACCATCTACACCGACTCGTTCGGTTTTGAATGATATTTTTTTGTTTTTCCGTAATTTTTGTTAATTTGTATAATTATTATTTTTATTTAACTTTTGTTTCATTAATTTTAGGTCTTTTCAAATGTAGGTGTCCACCTCTAAATTTAAAATTCAATTCCAAATTTGTATTCTTTAATCTGTGTGTTTTTTTTAAGCCTCCTCAGAGGCCGAGTGCAGGTCTTTCTAGTCGACGCCCTTGGACGACCTGCACGTCGGGATGAGAGATGGAACGGATGAAGATGAATGAAACTGGGCAAGGATGTGGAAGGAAGCGGCCGTGGCCTTTCAGAAGGTACTGTCCCAGCATTTGCCTGGTGTTGAAAATGGGAAACCACGGAAAACCATTTCAAGGACAGCCGACGGTGGGGCTCGAACCCACGCGTCTACCGAGTCAGCAGAGAGCTTGGCCCCATGACCTAACACTGCGCTTTAGCCAGCGTAGCCACGACTGTCGGTGTAATCTGTGTTAAGAGGGGCAGATGACCTCGTAGTTCCGCCCCTTAAAACAACAATAACTAACTAACTAACTTTTAAGGGGGTGTCCTTATAATTTTCTAAGCCAATGTAGGTTTTATGAGTTGTAGCTACGCAACGAGATATATAGATAGATACCGTAGATAGATAGATTTGTAGTGGTGTTGCACAAAATAAAAGTAGTTTTGCGACATACCAATACCTTAAGAACATGCCCTCATCATTTTAAGGTATGTTAATAAGGATTTACGTAACGACTTAATCAGCGAAACATTGCCTACGCAGATTTAATTGTCCACGAAGCATTCCTAAAACACACAACGTCATTACACAATGGTAGGTTGAGGGCTTCCCTCGGGAGGAACGGTAGTATGACATATTTAACTGGGAATTCAGCTTGCCACGGTGGGTGAGTGGTTATCGTGTCGATCTACTAACCCCAAGCTTGCAGGTTCGCTCCTGGCCGTGGTAAGTTTTTGTTTTGAAAGGCGGCAAAAATTACGACTCGCATGTTATACGATGTTGGCATGTCAAAGAACCCATTTGAATTCAGTAGATCGTGTTCATAATGGCAAAATTAATCTCGGGAGTTTCCGCCAACACAAAGTTCCTCATTTCTCTACTAGAAAGCGCTATAGTGTTCAAGGAGCGTAGATATCTAACCTCCTAGACTTTCATAGTGCTTCAAGGAACAACGAAATTCGACATGCAAGCTACCCTCTGGGTGTCAAATAACAAAGCTTGCACCCGGCATCCGAGGCCATACGATATTTTTAAAAAACAACTGGAAATTGAACTCCTATTTTCAAAAATTTGCAAATGCAGTTGATAAGTGTGTTTGCTCTCACTAATAACCCGTGAGAACTGGCTTGAAAAAATGTAACACAAGAACTGGCGCCGGGTCATTTTGACCCATAGTGTGTCACTCTCTTTTTGTCGTGTCGTACGTATTTTCATGAATTAGGCTAATTTTACGCCTAAGAACTATTCCAAATATAAGATAAGGTTTGTTTACATTTTTCAAATTTAACTTGCAGAAAAATGACAGTAATTTTCGTAACGGTATAATTGGCCTTGACAGTGGCAGCAAAGCAGTCATTTTATTTTTGAAACAAAGGAGCTGATGACCAAGGTGTCCCTAGACCCTAAACTCAGATCAACAAGAACGTGAGCTAAGTGATTGTGTTACGCCCTTATTTTTTGCAGATTGTTCCGATTAACGTAAGTCAAAAATTGTCACGCGAGGACTGGCGCCATGGGTAAATCTGACCCGATCGTAAATAATATAGAAATAACTTGAGTGTTCACAAAGTTATGGACATGTTTCTTTTGCAGGGTGAAGTTCAAGACTACGAAGGCTACTGTAATGAAATGAAAATCCACAGCCTGCTTCCAGTCTCCGACCGGGTCAGGAATGGAATGAATGAAGCCCCCATCTAGCGGCGAGGATATGAACTGTGCCGGCTGCCGAGGCCTGACGCACTCCTCTGGGGCAATGATTAAATGAATGACAGATGAAATGAAATGATAGTGGAGAGTGATGCTGGAATGAAATTGTGACAGGGAAAACCGGAGTACCCGGAGAAAAACCTGTCTGCCTCCGTTCTGTCCAGCTCAGATCTCACATGGAGTGACCGGGATTTGAACCACGGACCCAGCGGTGAGAGGCCGGCGTGCTGCCGCCTAAGCCACGGAGGCTTGCTACTGTAATAAGCGATAGAAAATAAGAGCTGACCAAAACGAAAATATAGAGCATTATTTAAGCTTCGAGCCTCCGTGGCTCAAGTGGCAGCACGCCGGCCGCTGGGTCCGTGGTTCAAATCCCGGTTACTCCATGTGAGATCTGTGCTGGACAGAACGGAGGCAGTCAGGTTTTTCTCCGGGTACTCCGGTTTTCCCTGTCACAATTTCATTCCAGCATCACTCTCCACTATCATTTCATTTCATCTGTCATTCATTTAATCACTGCCCCAGAGGAGTGCGTCAGGCCTCGGCAGCCGGCACAGTTCATATCCTCGCCGATAGATGGGGGCTTCATTCATTCGATCCCTGACCCAGACTGGAAGTCGGCTGTGGATTTTCATTTTCATTTAAGTTTCGGGTCAAAAATACCCATGTGCCAGTCCTCGCGGTTTTTCTCAGTGCACAAAGGTTTTATGAGTGGTAGCCATACGGAAAATTACTCGTCCCTTTACATCCTATCACTAAACGAAAACATAATTTTGATATGCAAAATCCTTGAGACCGGCCACTGTTGCCAAGAGTACTAACGCGCTAGCTCGTGCCTCGCTGGCATTTGGAGAGCGTGGGTTCGAATTCCACTTCGGCCATCCTGAAAATGGTTTTCACCATCAGGAAAATGCCGGGATGTTTCCCTTCAACAGGTCCACAGCCGAATTCCTTCCCAAATCTCTTCCCTGAGTCTTCCTTAACCCTTTATGGGATAGTGGTCTCTATATTAACCACCTGTCATAAGGGAAAGATTTTGATGACCTAAAAATTATTAAAATTGACCTATGAAATGACACCAAAAATCCTATAAAATGACGCGAAAACTTTAAAAAATTACCTAAAATTTTGAATGGAACTGACACAATTTTATCACACAAAAAATGCAAACAGACTACGTCATTGTATGTTGAAATAATTTTAATAGCTAGCCTACCTAATATAATTTAATTATTATTTGACAAATACGAATTATTTTCACACAAATACTGGTTATTATTTCAGTCTAGTGTGGCTCCTGGAATGTGGATATTCCAAGAAGTAAGTCTTGAACAATGTTGTGAAGATTCTCTTGTCTTCCAAATCATCGTCACTTTCAGTTCCGTTAATATCCACTACCATACATCATAAACCATTACAAATGTGAGAAAATAACTGAAAACGTATAAAATATTCTAATAAATTCCATAAAATGACATAATAATGACGCGAAAAGCAGTTAGCAATGTCTGTGGTGAACAATTTAAAAGATGACATGTCATCAGAATCCGGGCCCTGCTGATAAGTCTTATTGTGCATTATGTTTCGTTGTTGTTCAATCATTTAGGGAGCTTTGTGACATCATGGTCATGTAGCCCCGTGCACTTGGGTGTGTATGAGATCTTTCTGATTGTGATAACCTGTGTCATTGTGAAGGCTGTTGTATAGTGTGTGTTTTTGCAATAGGGGTCAGAATGTGGTTAAGAGGCGGCCGTGACCTTAATTTATGGACTAACCCGGCATTCGCCTGGAGTACAGTACCGGTACAAGTGAAAAACCACTTGTACGATGGCTGAAGTGGGAATCGAACGCACCTCTTCTCAGTTCGTGGTGGAGTGATTAGCATTATTGGTTATCACCTTGGAGATCTGGGTTCGATTCCCGACTCTGCCACAGTTGAGTAATGTCTGCGCGCCAGGAAAAGGCAGGTCGACGAGCTGGGACGGGGAGTTCGGCTGTGCGCATGCGTGGTCTGTCTAGTCCTGACCTAAATAGACACGAACCTCGTTTATCTGACCCTCATTAATCGACAATAATAAAATTTATTTTTACTGTACAGTATTTCTTTTACGGGGTCGACTCTTCTTGAATGTCTTTTCCACCAAGGATTGTTAAGGACAGAAATTGGAAGTAATTCGGTCACGGTCTATCAAAGGTACCGTCCCGGCATTCGCCTGGAAGTGAGAACTGATGTTAGTAAAGCGTCTTAGTAATCATACTGCACGGTAACGCTATACAAATGTAAAACAGAAAAAAAAAAGCTCACACATTAATTTAGTGCATAAAACAGTCGTAAATGTAAGAAAAGTGTTCTTATGCTTTTTTGAACAATTGAAAAAGAGTTATTATAACTTATGTTAATAGATTATATAACATGCATTTGTTTTTTAGTTCTTTCCGGATTATCCGGAGTTTTTATAATCTGGATCAGTTCCGGTGCCACTTAATCCGGTTAAACGAGGTTCTTGTGCAGAGGCGGTCAGTTGCATTGTGCTTGTTGTTCATCCAGCTCTAAGTACGGTATTTAGTCTGTCACTGAAGGCATCTTTCCACTTTTCCCATTTGTTGAGTGAAAATGAAAATCCACAGCCTGCTTCCAGTCTCCGACCGGGTCAGGAATGGAATGAATGAAGCCCCCATCTAGCGGCGAGGATATGAACTGTGCCGGCTGCCGAGGCCTGACGCACTCCTCTGGGGCAATGATTAAATGAATGACAGATGAAATGAAATGATAGTGGAGAGTGTTGCTAGAATGAAATGTTGCCAGGGAAAACCGGAGGACCCGGAGAAAAACCTGTCTGCCTCCGTTCTGTCCAGCACAGATCTCACATGGAGTGACCGGGATTTGAACCACGGACCCAGCGGTGAGAGGCCGGCGTGCTGCCGCCTAAGCCACGGAGGCTATCATTTGTTGAGTACAGAGTACAAATAAAGTAAATAATCCCTCTCGGCATGCCGGGAGGCGGAGATAGATTTCACCGTGGATGGAAAAATTTGAATTCACTAAATGTGCCAATTGTATACATACAAGAAGCACCACCACCTTCTTACAATTTCGAAAATACAGTATTTTGCTCATCCCTTGGTGTAAAGGCGGGTCATATCAAACAATTTTCAGGCGAAAGTTTTAGGGTAATTTTTTCTTCGAGTACTATTGACCATTTTAAATACAGGGTCTTATATGTAAAGGCTCCAGCATTGGCGGAAATATGCATCAAAAAGTCGACAATAAACATCGCTAAAGATTTTAAATATCTAGGCATCACGCTGCAAACAAGCGCCAAATGTTTCACGAAACATATAACTGAGAAAGCAACGCAAGCAGCAAGGGCGATGCACGAGATCGGCTACATTAAATCCCTCAACTTAGAAACAGCAATGATGCTCTTCAGAGTTAAAATAATGCCCATATTAACGTATGGGATAGAAGTCATATGGTCGCACCTCACCGAAAAGAACCTATCCGAATTAGAACGGGTAAAAGCATTATACATCAAAAGAGCACTAGGAGTGTCAAAGACTACACGTTCCAGACTCGTCTACCTCCTCGCAAGAGAAACATTCCTTATCGAGGACCTAAGAACACTTTTGACTCTTCCCAGCACTCGAGCCTCGGAAAATCTTTTATCAACATTAAAAGCAAAAAGGGAAGAAATACCCGCAGAGTTTTATGGAACAGGGGCCATGGTAGATCGGACATGGGCCACATCAAGCTTTGAGATGAGGCACGTGTTTACCAGAATGGCGGTACACGGATTTCATCATCTCATCTTTGTGAATACATCATACCATGAGCCAGCTGAGACGTGTGAGTGCAACTTATGTGAACAAACATGTGGACGCTACCACATAGAATTGTGCAAAAAGAGAACCCAATCAATTACAGAATATGCAAACCAAGGCACCAGAATGCAAAATTGAAATTGCTTGAATAATTTGTATTGTAATTGAATTTTTATTTTGTTTTTGTTTGGCCATTTGGCTGCAATAAAAGTATTATTATATATAAAGTAAGAACGTCAAGCGGCAGTTTTGTTATCCGCTGCTGCGGTGGCCTTAGCCGAGCTTGTGGCACACCATGGCCCCCTGCTTTAAGCGTGTGTACAATTCTATATGAAATCTTACCTTATAAAAGATGTTGGAAGTGCCGTCCTTTCTCGGTCATACAGGCATTGTATCTGGTAACCACATTCTGGCTGACGCGAGTGAGTTCTGCCACTGTAATGTTTCTAATTGCATGCGTAATGTTTCCTTTCAGTTCCTCCAATGTGTGAGGAATTGTTAAAATGTCTTAAAATAAGTTTTACCTGCAAAAATACGATGTTGTAATGATAACTGTCTCAACATGTTAGCAGGTGAGGTTCACACTTGCGACTGAACACCTGCACGCTTATTATTGGCAGGTCAAGTATGTACTATGCGCGCGCTATCAATACTTCAGCAGGGGGCCGTGGCGCGCCACAAGCTCGACCAAGGCCACCGAAACAGCGGATAACAAAACTGCCGCTTGCCGTTCTTACTTTTGAGAAATCCCTGTAGTTTTAATATTGTGCCTATTAAGGGAGGTATGAATTTTGTCTCCCATAACTCCATACTTCCCACCCTTTTGGTCGATTGTTGGTGCTATCAAAAAGCTTTACTGAGATACGTTTTTGGCCCTTATCTGAAGAATAATACGACCTTTGAATGGATTCGATTTTTCACATACTAAGAAATTTATTGCGAGATTTCAGGTTTTCGAAAAAGGTGAAATGTATTTTCATTGAGGACTCGATGGAGTGTACAAACATTTTCAGCGTTGCCTTAGTAAACGAAAGCTTGATGCTTTTCGGTCGGTCAACACGATTGAGATGGGTTATTCCCTAATCCTGAAAAAAAAAACATGCAATTAATAAATACACTTGGATGACCAGTTTCGATCGTCAAGCGATCATCATCAGATCTATTACACTTAGGTTATAAAATGTTTATGTCTGAAAGTATGGGTGAAAATATTTACAATATGTACACTTCTTTCGGAGTGTACAAATATGCAAATTTCTTTGTTATTCATTTTGTTATTTTTTATTTTATATAGCAGCTGCCATATTTGTTGTGCTCTGTAGCCTGCTACACGGCACAGTAGATTAAGAACGGTGGACTTCCCTCTGTTTACGGAAGGGGATTTTATGACCAGCTGTAAAACGGAAGCGCAGTGAAAGATTACGATAAAGCAGAGTGCTTTTTTGGTAGAACGTTGACTTGCGAAAGTACAAGCAACTTTTATCACCCACCAACATCTCAAACATCCCTGGACCAGCAATTGAAATAGCACTGTTGTTGTTGATTCATTTAGGGCTTGACGAAATCATAGTAATGTAGCCCTGTGTACTTCGGTGTATGTAGAATCTGTGTGATAACCCGTGTCATTGTGATGGCAGTATTAGTGTGTGTATTTCTAGTTGAGGCTAGGATTTGGGTTGGAGACAGTCGTGGGCTTTATTAAGGTACAATCCCAGCATTCGTCTAAATAGAAATGAAAAAAAAACCACACAAAATCACTTCTAGGATGACTGACGTGGGAAACGAATCCACCTTTTCTGGGATCCGCCTCACTAGGCTAGGTGAATCCCGTACCAACCCGCAAACTCGAAGTTATTTTCTTGGCAGAGCGAAGATTGCTAGCAACTGGACCATGAGGTGGACGTTTCTTTACAACTCAGACCGTTCTAAGGGCCTGAAAGTGCTTTGAATAGGGACCTGATTTTTAGGTTTTCAAATACATAAAATCCGGCTTAGGGATGTGGCGGCCCCATTGCTCTGTGGGAAGCCACTGCAATCAGCCACCCGAGTATTGGCGGGAAAGTGGGTAAGGAGGAAATGCCTGCCCAAGCCCTGACCATCTGGGGCACCCTGTCTCCAAGGGATAAATATGGAGGATGGGAAGGTAACCCAACAAACCACTCCACGTTGGGCTAATCACCCATATGGAGGTAAAGTGATTCAGAAAACTACAAGTAGCTTCGGATTGGACGGATATAAACGGCAGAAATGGCTCAAACGACGCTACCCTGACGCTTGAAGGCAAAAGGGAATTGAAGAAGAAGAAGAAGAAGATAAAACATTAGACTTTTAATTGGTAGAATAGGTTTTAAAATAGGTCATGTTTAAAGTGTAGCAATGGTAGACATAAACAGCACAAAGCTTCAAGTTAATGCCTAATTGCAACGAGAGTGTAAATACTGTATTTTACATAATGATACGTTATCAAATTGTAACCAAGAATTTCACACTTTTAAGCAATATTTGCGCTCCCTAAATATGTTAATTATTCAAATACAGTAAAACCAAGGATGTCAGAGGTGATTTTCACACTCTAGCCCGTTAAATTAACTTTGTTTATTGCAGAACTAGCAACTCGACCCGGCTTCGCCCGGCAATGGTTATGAATGCATTACATGATAAGCGCTTTCCTTTTCCAATGTCAATGAACAACGACCAATATCCGTTTTACGTCTCGGCATGATGTGTTAAAATCACTGACTGGACTATTAATTATACTATCATGGAGATGCATGCGCAACGAATTCTTGTCAGACGTAATTTAAGAATGCCGAGGTGCATCAAACACAAATCCACCTTCCATCCAATCTTAACTTGTATGTGAATTTTGCGGAACGAAATGTTCACAGACGAAATGAAGAAAAGAAATGAAAACGTAAAAACACTCAGTGGTTCTCGAGATTACCCGTGGCATCCAAGAATCGGGGACTTTGTTTTATACTAAGTAGAGATTATACGCCAATCAGTAATATAATATAATCCCCCTTCCGTACAATCTTAAATTGACTATGAATTTTGCGGAACGAAAATGTTCACAGGCGAAATGAGAGTTGTACTTCCAGGGAATGGCGAGGTGAATGAAACTCAAATCCCCCTTCCGTCCAATCTTAACTTGACTGTGTTTCACAGGCGAAATGAAGAAAACCCGAGTTGCACTTCCAGGGAAACTCCAAATACAACCACCCTTCACAGAAGTCTTAACTCAACACGACACAACGGTTTGCTGCTGGCTGTATCTGGGGCAATAGTTTCGCCCGCAAGCTAGGCTGTAACAGGGATGATAGACTCGCCCTTAGCTAGCTCGTAAACTGTCACCTCATTAGTTGAATGGGCATGGTTGGAAGAAATTAAAACGTAAAAACACTTATAGTGGGCGATGTATTGAAGATAGACATATGCTCTCTCGGACTTTTTTGTAGAACTTTTCATGCTGAACAATTCTTACACTCATAGTATTTAGATATTTTTAACGGTTTGCCCAGCGTAAGCTTACAAAGCGCTCGGACGCCAGTTTTTTTTTCGACTTTTCCACTGAAATCGTAACTGCTCGGCTTCCTTTGATCATAAATAAATTATTTTCTACAGAAATCATCCTCGAGATATCCTTTACAGAATGGTGAAACCCGCTTTAAAATCCATCCAGTGGTTCTCGAGTTTGCCCGTAACATCCAAGAATCGGTGGCTTTGTTTTATACTAATTTATTTAGAATATAGGAATCTTGGAAATAATAATAATAGATTTATTCCCACTTTCCTGGCAGTTCATAACCAAACAATAAGATATACGGTAAGCTGAAGGTATTTGAATTTTCTGGTAGGTAGGATTTCTCTTAATCAACTTGAGCTATGAATAAACACTATCTTCAGATTTACTTTTAAGAATTATGGACTAAAAATTCACATATGCTACAATAAATGGAACAAAACTGCAATTAGGTATTTTTAGTTACTCGCATATCATTTAGAAATGTTTAGGTCGGTCTACTACAGAATTCATGATTTTGGCTCTTTTGACTGTGATTCGGGAAAGTAGGCTACCGGTATTAAAGTACTTTTTGTATTTTGAAGTAAGGAAAAATAGGTAACAACCAGTGGCGCACGCAGGATTTCCTTCTGGGGGGGGTTCATTAATATAATAGGGTAATTGTGTACATTACCGGTATTACAGGGACAGATGACCTTGCTGTTCCGCCCCTTAAAACGACAGTCATCATCATAATTAAAATGATACTTTGATTAATATTCATAAAAAACAACAATTAAATAACCGCTCTCTTTGCATGAAAAATATTTTAGGTCTCATTTTTTCGACACAATAAAAAAAAGAAATTCTAAAAAATATGGACAACAGTAACTAAATATTGAGACTGAAACGATGCAGTGGTATAATCATGACCATAGTGACGTGGTTGCTTTAAATATTGATATTATGTGAGAGAAAAATAATGGTTTGCTCTTCGTGTTCCTAATGCAATTGCTATTGGCTCTCAAAATCTGCCTATTTTGATTATTTTATCTGTATCATTAATTGGAATAAATTGCAGAAACTCCTCTTTTACTGAATTATCTATAAGGAAACGGGCACACACAATTAAAGCAACCCGAAGCGACGTGAAAAGACTTACCGATCGCACACTTCAACAGCAAAACTGATCCATGGGTAGCTCCAACACTGCGAGTAGAGTGCAGGGCATTTATTAAGTGAGGAACGTGACCACACCTAAAGTATATACGGGAGTTAAGACGCCTAACGAGCGATGCCGTAAAACAGGTGATAGATGGGACAATATATAGATTCAAGTAAAGGAATATCTCTGGGGGGGTTTCAACCCTGAACCCCCCCCCCCGTTGGTACGCCACTGGTAACAACCCAAGAATCCGGTCCCTAGACTTCTATGTTGCTCTCCGTAAGTGACTGCCGGATCTAGTGGGACTTGGGTTGATGACAACGGGGCGTCTGTTGAGTCCGACTTGCTTCCACTTACTTGTGTTGGGCTCCTCTCTTTAATCCTTCCTGTGGACCTTCCTTGCTAAACTCTTGTTCTCTTCCAACCTCGACGGTATTAAGTTATCCGAGCCCTAGGGTGTCTTTCATTTTCCCGCCATAATTGGCCTTTGTCTCATCTCTCCCGATATCCTCATTCTTCGAGGGGTCAGACCACTTTTTTTTCTCGTTTCCTGGTATAGTCTGCCTTCTGCCCAAGGCCCTAAAGGAGGCAGGGTGTATGAAACCACACCACTTAAGATGCACCCTGGATAGCGCTACACCCTCAAGGGGTCACGGCTGGTGAGTTGAGTTGGCAACCCCGAGGATTCTTGAGCTGTGGTCGTTTTGGTTGGCTGGTTCCTCAGTTTAGGGGCTGCGACAACGCGCTCATGTAGCCCCGTGTACTTTGGGTGTGTGTAGAATCTGTCTGATAACCGGTGTGATTTGTGATGGCTGTATTAGTGGGTGTTGTCTGTTTTTTAATTCAAGTAAAGACTGCAGACATTCAATTCTCCAGTAGTTCCTACTTTTGCTACCAAACGCCACCGCCAACGACAACTAGTTCTGAACTTGGTTACTAGATGCCACTGCAGTCGGCTCCTGGCGACGAACGTTGGAACCTGAGAGCGTTAGTAAATTCTAACCTATAATTTTGCTTCACAAAGTGTAATTAGTAGAAGGTTCTTTTACATGCCATAAATCTACTCCCCCTCCGAAGGAAGGCATACTGAGGGATTGTTAACGCTCTTGAAACATCCGATGACTTCAGTCAGGTTTGAACCCACGATCTTGGGCATAGAAGCTGATCATACTATCAACTACGCCACCGAAGTTGTTTTCCCCCTTTTCCATTCACTTTGGGGCGGACATTCCCCTCATTCCCTTTCATATCTGCCTTTTATGGCTCTACTACATTCGTCGAGGGCTGAGGGGATTCCTTTCCCCTGTCCCTTTAATGTCATTTTATTCTTCAAGTATATAAGCAGGGCCAGGATTATGATGAACTAAAAATGTTTAAACAAGTAGTCCCGTGAAGAACTATACAGCCTATTTTCATATATACTACTTATGTTAACTGCCTCTGTCAACATACAAAATTTCAGTTTGATTGCTGTAATAGATTCGTAGATATTGAGAACCGTCTAAATATTGCGGATGGTCGCCATATTGGATTTTTATATATGTAGGTCCTAGAGTTATGTACTGTTACATGAAGTTTATTGTGTACGTGTAGTATTCAAACTTCAATCACATGATTAGGACACAAGAAGTACAATCGAGATTTTAATATTTTGCACAGCTGCCATCTTGTGGTTATGGAAACAATTGAAAAAAATTACATGCCACTGGATTAACATTTGTATAAGGATTTACTGTACCAAGTGTATGTCACTGCACTCGGATGGTTAAATTGCGAGAAACGACCATGTGAATATTTATATTTCGCGTCAGGTTTGTGATCAGGTTATTGAAAGCCCGATAGGTGAACTTAAGTTCATAGCCCCTATGAACATTAAAAAATTCAGTTTGATTGCTATAATAGATTCGTATATATTGAGATCCATCCAAATATTTCGGATGGTCGCCATGTTGGATTGTGATATGTATAGGCCATAGAGTCATGTACCATTAAAGGAAAATTATTGCGTAGGGTCATTTTTCAAACTTTCACTTCCAGTAATGCCCTTTATCTCCGTACAAAATTTCAGGGTGATACCGCATGATTACGAAACAAGAAATAAAAACTTAATTTTAAAATTCGCACAGCCGCCATCTTGAGGTTATGTAAACAATTGAACTAAATTAGATACCAGTGCATTACAATGTGTATAAACATTTCCTGTACTATGTTTCATTGAGTCTGGATCATTAAATCGCGAGAAAGGTCTATTTAAAATTTTCAACTTTGCTTGGCCGCCATATTCGTTTTGTAGTTAACCGGTTTTTGAATGTCTCATAGATGAACTTCCAGTAGTGCCCTTTATCTCCGTACAAAATTTCAGGGTGATACCGCTATAGTTTCAGAGATATAGAATGCCGTTGAAATATTTCGCACGTCCGCTATCTTGAGGTTATGCAAACAATTAACGAAGTTAGATGTCGGTGGATTACAATGTGTGTAAAGATATACTGCACCAAGTTTTATCGCGTTTGGTTGGTTAAATTGCGAGATAAGTCTATTTAAAAGTCGCAATTTCGCGAGGCCGCCATGTTGGTTTTGTAGTTAGCAGGTTTTCAAAAGTCAACTTCTTGTAGTTCCCTTTATCAACGTAAAATATTCCAGGGTGATATCGGTAATAGTTTCGGAGATATTGAATGCTGGTGAAATATTTCGCACAGTCGCCATGTTGGATTGGTGAGACGTAACAAAATTTGAAGGGCACGGTCGGGGTCGTCCGGAATAGTGCGATGAACTTACCAAGTATCACTGAAATCGCTCCAGCCATTTAGATGTTATTAGGGGGGGGGGACAAAAGGTGATCTCATAAGCCTATTTTTTCATAAATGAAAATAGGCTAAATATGACCTACAAAATGACGCAAAAACTTTAAGAAAATTACCTAAAAATTTCAATGAAACTGACATAATTTCATCACACAAAAAATGCAAACAGACTACGTCATTGTATGTTGAAATGATATTAATAGCTACCTAATATAACTTAATTATTATTTGACAAACACGAATTATTTGCACACAAACACTGGTTATTGTTTCAGTCTAGTTTGTCTCCTGGAATGTGAACATTCCAAGAAATAAGGGCTGAACAAAGTTGTGAAGATTCTCATGTCTTCGTATTTATCCTCACTTTCAGTTCCGTTAATATCCAATACCATACGCAAAAAATGCATCATAAACCATTACAAATGTGTGAAAACTACTGAAAATCGTACAACATATTCTAATAAATTCCCTAAAATGAGAGAATAATGACGCGAAAAGCGAGAAAATGACCTAAAAGCCAAATATTTAGAAAAATGACGAAAAAATGAATTAATAAAAATGCATTTCTGTAATGTGGAGGCCATGAACAGGATTTGTATGTAAATTATCAATGTCTATGGTGAACAATTTAAAAGATATCATGTCATCAGAATCCGGGCCCTGTATATAAGTTAATTTGAGGATGTAGTTCGTGTTAGTTTATAGCTTTTATTTCACCATCATCTATTAGGGGTAGATGCCCTAGATGTTTCTCCCCACCACCACATTCAAATTTTGAGACAACCGTATGTCGTATGAAAGGGAGCGAAAACGAAGCCTGAAGACCTAGGCTATTGTGATCGGAGGAATGTTAGCAATAAAGATAACAAGCTGCCCATTAGCTGATGTGGACAGTCAAGTGGGCAATACGTTCCTTACGTCAGAGTTAGTACATTTGCAACAAGAAGTTATCTCTTAGATTTTGATTCCGAGTGCCTCCAGCTCTTAACTCCTTTAGCCAAGAAACACTGCAATGCGCTTTACGGCTTTATAGTTTAGTGGTCGGTATATTCACCCCCTACCAAAAGGGCTTATATTGTCAAAGATGCAGATGGTTGAATCTTTCGCTCATATTTCAACTAATTCTTGTGGAAGTGTGAATATTTCTGTAAACCAAATATTTTTAGTTTATCTCCTTGGCCTAGGGTGCTAGATACATGTTTTAATAAAAACAATTACAATAAAAAACTAAAAAATAAGGAAACGGTAATAAAAAGTCTGTCTGTTAGGTAGTCAGCCCGAAGGCTGGTTGGATCCTCAAACAGTACCGCCGTTAGGTCATGTGAGTAGATACCCACAAAAACCCAAGGCAGCGCTATATTGAAGCGTACTAGGCAAAAAGAGGAGTGAGGTAGTTTGCCATTGCTTTCCTCACTGAGTCAGAACAGTAGTACTAACCCTATGAGTTGAACCTTTCACAACATCCACAGGCACTGACTGTGCCCTGAATGTCATTACTAAGCACCACCCATACCTCAGTAGCTTCCATATAATCACAGTCATGACTCATGAGTGAGACTTTTTTTTTTTTTACATTGATTTATTCATTCTTGTGTTAACAAAAAAAAACAGCTACAAACACTGTTCACTAAATACAATTCCCACCTCAAGGTAATGTTCTAAGTTCATAGTAGTCTTTGAGAAAAAAAACAAAATATAAAACACACAAAACACAACAACAAAACACCAAGCATCATAAGACTGTAGCACAATGATGACCACACGTATGTTGTTAGAATTTATATAAAAAGTTTCCAAAAGCACTGTTGAGACACTTCCGCTGTACGAGTTTCCATCGTTCTTTCCGGAGGTGATCCAGAAAACCAGGCAGGGTAGTCACCAGGGGTGTCCGGTAACCAGTAAGGTTGTAGTGGATTGCTGCAGATGCAAGCCATAAGATGGCATTCCTTTTCGGCTCCCCAAGTACATCCCGTAATTCGAAGTTCAAGATCTCCTCGTCCCTGTTGCGTGTTAGCCCGGTTATGCTGTGGATAGCATTCATCGTCCATCGCCACACGCCGTTCGCACTCCCACATGTAGTGATGCGGTGGATGAGGGTGTCAGTCCTGTTGCACACAGGACAGGCATCATCAGCTACTTGTTCGTGCCGCTTCATTTTTTCACCAGTGGGGATGATTTCATTAATGCAAGCATATACAGACAGTCGCCATTCTAAGGGAAGCCATTTGTTGCGCACATTGTCCCAGATATGCTTCCAGTCTTTGTTGGGGTATTTTAAATGCACCAGGGGTGTGAAATTACGGAGTTGCAATAAAAAAGCATAAATGTGTTTAGCTTCATTAAAGGAACCATCGGAGATGTGGGCAGTGGGAAGTTTTAGCAAAAGGGCCAGGGCTTTCCTGAACAAAGCCCGGAACGGATGGGGTTGTCGTAAAGGAATAGTTTCAATGACTTTCAGAGCAGCACAAACGAACGGATCACCTGTAGACTGTCTCGCCTTGATAATATGTTTCAAGAAGAGTGAAGAGCATTTCAGTTCAACTGCAAAAAGTCGCAGCCCACCACACTGTTCTGGTAACTGCAGTTGTTCCCGTCGAATTCTATAGCGATAGCCTTTCCAAAGATAGAATCCAATCGCCATTTCAATGCGCTGGCTGATTATATGTGGAGGGGGAAGTACTTGCGCCATATACCACAGTTTCGACAGAGCAAACATATTAATGTGCCAGGTTTTTTGCAGAATATTGAGCCGTCTTGAAAGTTCCTCTTTCAGTTGGAACCTCAGAACATTTAATCGGGCAGCCCAGTTGGTCTGTATGGTCTCCGCAATATCTCGACTGAAAGTTATACCCAATATTTTGCATGCGGTGACAGTAGGAATACCGGTAGTATTGGAGTAGTGCTTATCGTCACCTGGGCCTAAGAGCAATAAGGATGACTTTCTATAGTTTACTTGTGCTCCACTGGCCTGACAAAATGACTCAAGGGTCTGTTGGACGAGTATCGCGTCGCCTTCATTTGTGAGTAGTATCGTGACGTCATCGGCATAGGCTCGCAGTGTGAAACGCTCTCCGTTGATCGTGAGGCCAGTGAGTACGTTGTTCATCATCCTGACCATGGGTTCCAACGCCAAGACGAATAGAGCCATTGATAGGGGGCATCCTTGTCTGACAGACTTCTTGACTGGAATTTTCGCTGACAGAAACCCGTTGACCATTACACGAGAAGAAGCCGTTTGGTAAAGTCGTTGGAAAGTTGCTATGATGGTGTTGGGAAAATGAAAGCGTTCTAATACCTTCCATAAATACTTGTGGGCTATTCTGTCAAAGGCCTTATTAAGGTCAATGCTTGCAAGTGCAGCTGCGGGGTTATCAGCGACAGAGTAGTGTATGATAATATCACGAATGGCTAGAAGGTTGTGCACGATATTTCTTCCTGGAATGGTACAAGTTTGCCCAGTGCCAATTAAAGCAGGAAGAATGCGTCTGATTCTGTTGGCTAACACCTTGGCCAGAAGTTTATAATCGGTATTTAAGATTGTAATGGGTCTGTAGTCAGTGATATAGACACATTTCGATTGTTTCGGAATCAGAAGAATAACCCCGTCTGTGAAGGTATTCGGAATGTCGCCGGTCAATGCGTGATTAAGCACACTTGTCAGGTCATCTCCGACCATGGTCCAAAAGTGTCGGTACCACTCGTACGGGATGCCATCAACGCCGGGTGTCTTATTAGCTGCAGTCTGGTCTAGAGCATGTTTCACCTCTTCCTTGGTGATAGACGTCTCAAGAAAATGGATGTCATCACCCTCGAGGTGTCTGTCAACAGATCGCAAGATGTTATTTACTTGCAAATCACTAACGCTGTCTTCTCCCAACATGTCACGAAAGTAGCGCTCACTTTCGGCGAGTATGTGTTCGTGAGTTCTGATGACCATACCTTGTTCATTAATCCATTCATGCACAACTTGTCGGTTTGCTGATCTGCGCATTTTGGCTAAATGAAAGAGCGACATTCGTTCATCTGCTAAGATGGAGGTTCCTTTAATGTGAGGGAGCAAGTCCTGGAGACTCTGCTCTTTAATCCCTATAATAGTCTTCTTGATGGAACTGAGGTGTGTTGAAACATTTTCTCCTAGCCGTTCCTTCCGATGCAGGTCATGCATGACTGTGGTATAAAAGTCTAGTTTCCTGTTTAGGTCGTGGTACCGTTCATAGGTGAAAGTTTTGGCTGTAGATCTAATGGTAGGTTTTAACTTCTTTATCCACCAGTCTAGAATATTATGGTATCGATCTTTTGTTGTAGTACATTGTTGATAAACGGTGGCAAAGCGTCGGTCATTGTCGTGGGTTTGAAAAGCATTCTTGTTCATTTTCCATGAACCCCGACCAATGAAGCATCTATCTGCCCGTTGCGCTTTAAGAGTAAATATGACACTGGGGTGGTCACTGCAGGCTACGGGAACGACTTTACAGCTATCAAGAAGATGTGCTTGAGGCTGGGAGATATAAGCGCGATCTATTCTAGATCTGGAATCCCCACGACAGAAGGTAAATTCCACGTACGAACCATGCAATCGTTGCCAGGCATCCACCAGCTGCATACTATGGGTAAGTGTCTGCAGCCCTGGACAGAAGTTGAATGTGCCTGTTTGATCACGAGGATGCAGTGTGCAATTGAAATCACCAGCTAATATCACCGGACCTGACGTCGCTACATGTGTCAAGATGTCATGGCTGAACAGTGCGTTCCGATCATGCTTATAGTTCGTCCCGGACTGGCCGTATACATTGATCAGTCTGATGTTATTATAAGAAGCTGACAAAATTCTACCTGAGGGGTCCATGATGACATCGGTAATTTCGAAACCCTTTCTATACACGATGGCGGTGCCCCGGACGTTATCCCCCACATTCACAACATGGTCATAATTGTACAAGCAGCCAAAATTGTTTTCATTGACCTCCTGCAGAAACAATATATCAATATCATACTCTTTCAAGAACCTACACAGCAGGGCCGGAGTGGTGACATTCTTCACGCCATTGACATTGAGAGTAGCAAACGTCGTGAGAATACTGGCCATGCTCTGGAAAACGAGCACGAAATGTAGAAACAAAGGAGAGAAATACATGTTCTATATGCGATAGTGGCCTGTAAAACTGATGTTATTGATGAAAAACAAAGAAACAGCAGCAATTATTGTAGGTCAACGTTTAGAATTGCCCAGGGATTTGTCAGTACTCTTCAGTCTCGGAGGTAATCGTGGGTCTCGATGACTAAGCGTGGCTGGTTTCACATGAGTGATTTCCTTGTGCGTTGTAGCAGCTGATGGGGGTAAGAACGTAGTCTTCCCAGTGTCCGGAGCTGTCACGTGGGGGTGAGCAGTACTAGCTGTTCCACTCCCAGCAACCTCAATTTCCATATCGTCATCTGTGGCAAGGCTGTTTGCAGTATCAGTTAGATTGGGCAGTGGGGCCGTCGGGGGCAGATCCGGAACGTGTGGTGAGGGGTTATCCTGCAGCAGATCAGAGCTTGTAGGCGCAATTACATCAGCTGTTGTGTACGTGCCGGAAATCCCGTCATGGGTTCCTGGTGATGGTGGGACTGTTAAATCGGTACCTTCACTGTCCGGTTTCCGACGTTTGTGTGTGCTTTCATCAAGTGTAGGGAAGTCCGAGTGATCAACAGCGTGCTTTGGTGCTGGAGCTGATGGCGAGACAACGTGTTCCGTGGCCCATGCTGGGGTTGGGTGGCTCGAGATTGATGAGTCGCCACTAACCGGTAGGGCGGTATTTTCTGGTTCAATAGTATCAGGTCCTACCGTACGCTGGTCGAAAGCGCGTGCTCGTCGCAGGGGACACTGGGGTCGTAAATGGTTTGTCGAATTACATGCAAGGCAAGTTCGCATTTGACCATCATAAACAATCTGTGCACGATAGCCTTCAATGGAAATGAAGGAGGGGATGGCTTCCTTCAAGTCCATGCGCACTGCGCGTATGCCATTCTGCACCCGAAATGGTATTGCGCAGACCATTCTTCATTTCGATGCTCATTCACTTTACCATATTTGCTAAGAACACTTATTATTGAACCGATGGGAACCTCCGGGGGAACATTGAGAATACGAACTGTTTTGATGACATTGTCGGCAGCAGTAATTTACACAGTCCCTATTCGACCATCTGACAAAGTAATTTTCTGTTGGCCCGCATGTAGACTTAACAACCTCTCAAACAGTACTTGGGAAATTACCTTTAAATATACGGCGTTGTCCAAATTGTCGAGTTGAATCATCTCGATCTGGTCAGCAGTGATTTTCAAACAAGTGGAGATCCAATTGTGCACCTCCCATGCACTGGGCCTGTTGTCGCGTTCAAAAACACATTTTAATGTGAGCTTGCGCACAAATTTTGTAACCATGGTGATTGTCGTTTACTAGTACAAGACGAGAGTTATGCGAATATGAACCGCTCACAGCACACGGTATTCAGTAGTTCGAGAGCAGATATACGCACAGAAATAGCCAAGCACAGTACCGGTACCGCACGTGATTCAGACGCGACCTCGCTCGACGAAGGCTGTCGAGCAACTTTGACTGAGACATCGGTGAAAAGCCACCTTTTACTCTAGCCTGTGCCAACAGACAAATGCAAATGTACTGCATTCATCAAGGGATGGCAAACAGGCCTAATAAAAAGTATGCGTTCTTAATTTTAATTGTTATTATCCTAGTTTTCTTTACCTTTTAATTTTAATTGTTTAATAATGTTTAATAAGCCTCTATTTTTAGCCTACTTTCCATTTTTGCAAAAAATGAAAGTAGACTTATGAGATCAACACAGGGCGAAAAAAGTGTGTCTGTCTGTGTGTGTGTATGTGTGTGTGTGAGAGTCTGTGTGTGTGTGTGTGTGTGTGAGTGTGTGTACTCTGAATGTCTGTCCCCCCCCCCCCCTATCAATTCGAACACGGTGAATGCGAATTGAACGAAATTTGGTACAAAGGTAGCACTAGCAAAGGACACCTCAATGTCATGTTTTATATCGCCGCCATCTTGACGGAAACGTAATGGCGGCCACACAAATGTTCAAAGCTTAAATCAAATTACGACTAACCTAATCATCCGATCTCTACCAAATTTGCAACAACATACCTTTATGGGGGGAGCATCCTTTGACCAAACTAATAGGTCATCAGCGTAATAGTTTGCGGATGGCGGCCATCTTTGTGTGAAAATCGATTCCCCCTATTAATTCGAACACGGTGCAACCGAATGGAACGAAATTTGGTACAGAGGTAGTACTAACAAAAGGCACCTCAGTGTCATGTTTTATATCGCCGCCATCTTGACGGAAACGTAATGGCGGCCACACAAATGTTCAAAGCTTAAATCAAATTACGATTAACCTAATCATCCGATCTCTACCAAATTTTGCAACAACATACCTTTATAGAGGAAGCATCCTTTGACCAAATGAATAGGTCATTAGCCTAATAGTTTGCGGATGGCGGCCATCTTTGTGTGAAAATCAATTCCCCCTATTAATTCAAACACGGTGAAACCCAATGGAACGAAATTTGGTACAGAGGTAGCACTAGCAAAGGGCATCTCAGTGTCATGTTTTATATCGCCGCCATATTGACAGAAACGTAATGGCGGCCACACAAATGTTCAAAGCTTAAGTTAAATTACGACTAACATAACCATCCGATCTCTACCAAACTTTGCAACAACATACCTTTATGGAGGGAGCATCCTTTGACCAATCTAATAGGTTATTAGCCTAATAGTTTGCGGATGGCGGCCATCTTAATGTCAAAATTGATTCCCCCTATTAATTCGAACACGGTGGAACCGAATGGAACGAAATTTGGTACAGAGGTAGCACGAGCAAAGGGCACCTCAGTGTCATGTTTTATATCGCCGCCATCTTGACTGAAACGTAATGGCGGCCACACGAATGTTCAAAGCTTAAATCAAATTACGATTAACCTAATCATCCGATCTCTACCAAATTTTGCAACAACATACCTTTATAGAGGAAGCATCCTTTGGCCAAATAACTAGGTCATTAGCCTAATAGTTTGCGGATGGCGGCCATCTTTGTGTGAAAATCAATTCCCCCTATTAATTCAAACACGGTGAAACCAAATGGAACGAAATTTGGTACAGAGATAGCACTAGCAAAGGGCACCTCAGTGTCATGTTTTATATCGCCGCCATCTTGACAGAAACGTAATGGCGGCCACACGAATGTTCAAAGCTTAAATCAAATTACGATTAGCCTAATCATCCGATCTCTAGCAAATTTAGCAACAACATACCTTTATGGAGGGAGCATCTCTTGACCAAACTAATAGGTCATTAGCCTAATATTTTGCGGATGGCGGCCATCTTTGTGTGAAAATCGATTCCCCTTATCAATTCGAACACGGTGAAACCGAATGGTACGAAATTTGGTACAGAGGTAGCACTAGCAAAGGGCACCTCAGTGTCATGTTTTATATCGCCGCCATCTTGACGGAAACGTAATGGCGGCCACACAAATGTTCAAAGCTTAAATCAAATTACGATTAGCCTAATCATCCGATCTTTAGCAAATTTAGCAACAACATACCTTTATGGAGGGAGCATCCTTTGACCAAACTAATAGGTCATTAGCCTAATAATTTGCGGATGGCGGCCATCTTTGTGTGAAAATCGATTCCCCTTATCAATTCGAACACGGTGAAACCGAATGGTACGAAATTTGGTACAGAGGTAGCACTAGCAAAGGGCACCTCAGTGTCATGTTTTATATCACCGCTATCTTGACGGAAACGTAATCGCGGCCACCCAAATGTTAAAAGCTAAAACGTAATTACGACCAACCTAATAATCTAGTCTCTACCAAAATTTTGCAACACCATATCTTTATGTGGGAAACATATTGTGACCAAACTGCAAGAACATCAGCCCAATAGTTTGCAGATGGTGGCCAAGTATGTGTGCAAATCGATTCCCCCTATCAATTCAAACACGGTGAAATTGAATTGAACGAAATTTGGTACAGAGGTAGCACTAGCAAAGGGCACCTCATATTCATGTTTAATATCGCTATAGCACGTTGTATTTCAACAAGCTACTACAACCAACATTCAATCATACTCCTTGAAAAGGACAAAGAGTTATAACAATACCCATGCATTTAGGAGAAAGTAGGCTATATGTTCTTTCCTGAACATCTTGTTTTTAAATAAATAAGCTTATAAAAACGACTAGTGGGCCGTGCGAGCTTTCGCAACGTGAATGTAGGTTTATGGAGTAGTAGGGAAGAATGTGGGAGAACGAAGTTTTAAATATTGAAGAAATGTATTTTTTGTTGTTAAACGGCATACGTAAGTTACATGAGAAGAACACAAAGAATTATGTAGAACAGTGTTTTGTACTTGTCACAGCACCTCTTTGTAGACAATATTCGATGTTACAGCGAATTCATCGGTTATTGTTTGCTCGGGAGTTTCTTCTACAGCAATTACATTTGCAAAGGATTGAACCCCAGAGAAAGTCTTGGCGAGACCACACCAGAGCCATCTGCTGAGAGACTCCTCAGCTAGCAGTACGCCGTGCTGCCGCCACCGCGCTGCCCTGTGCTCTAGCGGCAGGCTCGCCTAGCCGCGCTCCCGCCAGATGGCTGCCGCCGTGCTGCCCTGCGCTCTAGCGGCAGGCTCGCCAAGTTACGGTGCTCCCATTGTAAATGTACATTTTAAGGTATTTATTTAATTGTGAGTCATTTAAAGAGGAAGTGAGTGCGTTTGGGGCACACATGGGGTTATGCGTAACCTATAGGTAACCCATATGTGTAGGTTGGTGTTAACAGGACCCTATTTTCGGTACAAAACCGGAATGGGACCTTAGCAGAATAATATAGGGAGGATATTTCTAAAAATGTTACCATCTTAATAGTGAAATTATAAAAGTAATAATTATGAGCATTAAAATGTTAAAGAAAACAGAAATTAAAATTAATTATAATAATTTGGCTAAAATAATGAAATGTAAATAAATACAAATAAAATCTATTTACTGCTGTACTATTCTGCCCTTTAAAGGGTTAAGGCGGGACATAGCAAGTACTGTTAGGAGATCAGAAGAATGCGAGTGCACACAGACGTCATTTGTTCCGGAATATATCGGCCCGTAAGCACTCAGTAGGACGAGCAGATACTGTTCAGAAGTTATGGCTCAATGTTTTTGTTAAGGTAGATATCACAATGTAATCGCTGGCTCAGCTCTCGGTGGCTACATTCCTCTGCCTAGCATCTTCTGAGCTCCATACAGTAGTTGCTATCCCACAAGGGGACTATAGTCTGTTCGCCGATTCGAGATATATTTTAACATCTCCTTGTTTCTTCTTGTGTCCTAATCATGCGATTGAAGTTTGAATGCTACACGTACACAATAATCTTCATGTAACAGTACGTAACTCTAGGACCTACATATATAAAATCCACCATGGCGGCCATCCGAAATATTTAGTCGGTTCTCAATATCTACGAATCTATTACAGCAATCAAACTGAAATGTTGTATGTTGATAGTGGCAGTTAACATAAGTAGGATATATGAAAATAGGCTGTATAGTTATTCACGGAACTACTTGTTTATTTTATTCCGGCACTGGGTGCGATCCTTGAGATTTTGTATGTATGTTGAGCTGTTTTAGGATCCTCTGAACCTCTGTCAGCCACTCCGTGCCACGCTTATTCTGTGTTATAACGTTGAGCAGTTTCTTCGCCGTTCTGAAGTGTTCCATCCTGTAAATCTGTGTTTAAAACTGTGCTCGGCGTTCTCTGATTACGTCCGTTATCGTGTGGATGTTTTGGTCGAGTTCGTTTATTGTTCATTTATGTATTATTTAAATTATTTATTAATCAGCTCTTAACTGCTTATGACAGGCAACAGTACTGTATACAGTGCAGCAAGCCTTGTCTTTTCGGGTTGTATGGAACTGCGCCCAAGCTTCACTAATGACCCTGGTCATTAGCATCAACCTTTAAAAGTGGCAGTGGAACTGCGCCCATTGAGAGCGGTCAGGTATGTATTATTATTGTTATTATTATTATTATTATTATTATTATTATTATTATTATTATTATTAGCCTCCGTGGCTTAGGCAACAGCGCGCCGGTCTCTCACCGCTGGGTTCCGTGCTTCAAATCCTTGTCACTCCATGTAAGATTTGTGCTGGGCAAAGCGGAGGCGGGACCGGTTTTTCTCCGGGTACTCCGGTTTTCCCTGTCATCTTTCATTCCAGTAACACTCACCAATATAATTTCATTTCATCTGTCATTTATTAATCATTGTCCCAGAGGATTGCGACAGGCTTCGGAAGCCAGCACAATGCCTATCCTCGCCCCTAGATGGGGGCTACATTCATTCATTCATTCATTCATTCATTCATTCATTCATTCATTCCAACCCTGACCCGGTCCAATGACTGGAAAAAGGCTGTGGATTTTCATTATTATTACCATTATTATTATTATTATTATTATTATTATTATTATTATTCGCCTCTGTGGTGTAGTGTTTATTGTGATTAGCTGCCATCCCCGGAGGCCCTTTAGTGCAGCTGCTTATCGGGACGGGGGACTACCTCTTATTCTCAGCAATGCAGAAGCTAGTGGTGGGAGACAGTCCGTCACTTCCCCTTAAACTGAACTTGGTCTAACAGCCGACTTGACTATGGGCGCAGTTCAATCGGCATAATTAAAAGGATCTGGAAATACCACTGATTATGGGCGCAGTTCCATATCTCCCGTCTTTTCTAGGGCTAAGGCGTGAATAATGATCTCGGAGATTCTTGGCTACCCCTGTCCGGCAGAGCCGATGACGTGAACAAGGCGAGTTTCCCTGTCCAGGCAGTCAAGTGACCACGTGCAAGTATTCACGCGCACTATCTCGACTCGACCAACAGACTGTTGACAAGGTGTACCAACATCTACTGACGAGCCCAATCGAGCAGTCTTACTGCTACCACATCCAGCATACAGCTCTGATTTTGCGCCCTCAGATTACCATCTTTTTCGATCCATGGCCCATTTCTTGCTTGGAAGAAATTTCGAAAACACTGAAGCTGTGGAAGTGGGCCTCGCCCAATTCTTCGCACCCAAACCCAGAGACTGGTACCGTCGCGGGATAAGAAACCTCGCTGAAAGATGGCTCAAGACCACAGAATCTCATGGTCTCTACTTTGAACACCCAGTGAATCACGCCTTCAAAATTCCACTAGGCACACATCACTTTGGGGCCGAACCGATCCTTTTATCATTTGAAATGATCTTGTCGACTTCGTCGTTACGCTGGGGTCTGGCGTTACGTTACGGTGACGGGACGAAATGTACCCAGATGCACTGAGGTGTGTGACGTCATAGTACCGCTTGGTGCGTGTGTTCCCGACAATCTCTACTTCGTTAGTATAAGACAAAAATCCCCAATTCTTGGATGTCACGGGTAATCTCGAGAACCACTGGATGGATTTTGATGCGGTTTTCACCATTCTGTAAAGGATACCTCGAGGAAAGACTCTGTAGAAAATAATTTATGTATGATCAAAGGAAGCCAAGCAGTAACGATTTCAGTGAAAAGGTCTAAAACAAACTTGGCGTCCGTGCGCTTCATAAGCTTACGCTGGGCAAACCGTTAAACATATCAATATACTATGAGCGTAAGAATTGGTCAGCATGAAAAGTTCTACATAAAAGTCCGCGAGAGCATATCTCTATCTTCAATACATCGCCCACTATAAGTGTTTTTAGACTGGATGGAAGGGGCACGTCCCGCGCGCTCTGGTGAGCGTGACGGCATCCCGCGCGCTTGGCATTGCTTTTCCCTTGGGTTGCACTTGCGTTCGCGAGTAATTTGAAACAAGGTAAAGTATTATAAAGCAAGATAAGTATTATGCAGATAATTTTCTAACATGTCAAGAGTCTTTGGCTTTGAGCGAAACGAGAAGCCTACAGCCTTTCTAGCATTTTTCAGCATTTGTAGCATTTAAAATGATACAAAGTCTAGTCTTTCAGACTGACTGTCACTCTTTTTAACGATGACTTTGGCAGGTTGACGGGAACTGAGCCACTATTTCGAGGCGTCAGCGTTGTGGTAGGTCGACTCATTTTTCATCACATGTGACAATTCTCCTGATAAATCTATCATCCATGTGGTTACTGATAAGCTGACGACAGATATCGACTCTACGTTGAGCCAGTTCAGGGGTCAATTAATGAGGTAACCTACAGATCTACAGCTTCTGTTTGATTTTCCAAGTTTCTTAATATGTCGATGAATGGTAACTTTTAATGCACAAAGTTCTTCTGGCAGCCTGCGGATTTTCTTCCCAAACTCTGCGTGTATTCTCAATATCCCATAGTTTAGGTCTTCCAGAACGCGGTAAATATGCAGTGTTTTCTTCTCCAGTGTTGAAACGTTGGAAACATCGTTGTGCCACACGACACCTTCTCCTTCCACTTCACATATTCTTCGAGCCGCGGCTAGCTTTGTAATCTTGTTTCCAGTACCGTAGTGCTTTAGGGTACCCTAACCTCCAACTTTGTGAGTTGTGATTGTGTATCAGCAACTTGTAACCTGTTTTTCGAAGGGATTTACGCCACTGACATAAGTCAGATGGAAATAATTAATGTTTGTTTGAACGCGGCAATTATTTAGCCAAGTAAATTTAATTTAATTTATATTTATTATTATTATTATTGTCATATTTTATTTTGGAGCCTTTCAAATTTTATAACATATGCAGATAGGTTTTCTATATATATATATTAGAAAACACTATCAATCAGATTATTCCGATATCCATTACACAGTAAATTATTTGATTACGGAGAGTACAGACTTTTTCATTCAGTTTGGGCAGTTGATAGTTTTGCGTCAGCGGGAAATACGGAGACAGGAATAGACTTTGTGAACAACATCGTGATGTCGAAACCGGAGAGTACATCTTCAACTTTTGAAAAGGCGAGATGAACATTGAGGTTGATTGAAACGGAATATGAGCATCCAAGCGTCACTTTATGGCGGGAAGGATCGCGTGGGGTCTCAGCCAATCAAGAGGAGAGCGGGCCATATCCGGCTGAGTTCAGACGCACGCTGATTGGTCAAGCAGGCGAGACGGAAGACGGGAGAGTGGTACACTGGAAGGGGTAGCGTGGCTTGTGATATAGTGAGCACGCTGCGTGAAGACGAGGACTATCTTGTTACAAATTTTGTTCCGAGCGGACTTACGTATTACTTATGCTCCATGGTGAACAACTTCGATCTGATATACTCCACTGACCAATTCGTCATGGGTATTACACGAGCTGTTGTGTACAGGCAGGCCGTGTATAGTGACTTAGTGATTTAGATCCACCACTAGCAGTATTCTAACTTCAATAATTCGCTACGCATCAAGAAACCAAGAACATGTCGCCGACCAACATTATACAACAATCTCGACTGAAACAACTAGTACGTCGGAGAAAGCATCTCCAATGGTGAGCGGAACTGATACATTTACGCAATCTCTCTCTTTTCTTTTTGTTCACTGTATATTCAGTAACTTCAAGCTTGGCAATAATCGTAAATTCAGTAAATTCATCCGACCTCCAATTTCAAATACTTTGCGCGTGGTAATGGTAAATTCTTTGAGCTCCATATTATTATTATTATTATTATTAAACTTACCACTGACTTGTTTTTTGACAATTAAATTAATTTCTTTCAACATGCAATCTTTAATTCCAGTAGGTAGCATTATTTATAAGACAAATTCCTTCTCCCAATACAAAATGTTATCAGGGTTGATGATTCAATCATACCACGGTCTGAGTGTGAAGAGTTTTACATGTGTTCTACACAAGTTAGGGGTTGATGAAAATATAAATTTTAGGAATCAACTTTATGTTGACTCCTTGGTGCCCAATTATCAACCAATCTGTCACATAGAAGGTAATGGTAAGCACCCATCAGGGAAGCAGTTACACGTGTTACCCAAAAGTGGGGTCTCTCGTGAAAACCTTACAAACTGACGACTGATACATGCTTGCAATTCTAGTCATAGCATTGGTAAGACTAAGAAAACCAATTCTCTCTTATAAAACGTCAAACTAAAAAAAAAACTTTAATTTATATGAGACATCTACAGTATGCTGGCATTGAACAAGCACTAGATCTGACGACATAATGACAAGGTGGCAACACCGCGGTCTACAGTTGAGTTAAATATGCATGATTTGGACAAGCGAAGACCAGCGGCAGTTCCCCTAATAGCCTAGTCGATCATGAATAGCATATTTACGATCACAGAACGGCGTCAAAGACTCAGTACATAAACTTTTAAGAAACGAATGTATTGTGATCACGGTAAAATAACTACCTAACTATCTCATTGATTTATTGAATACACAAACAAATTAGTTTACTCTGCACATATTGTACATTTCGACGAATTGAGTCAATAACGCATACATTTTTTTAACTTAGTGGTGCATAATTACACATCTTCCCGCCACTTCTTAATATGTTTTGATTGTATTTCAATTGAAGACTCCACGGGAGGCTTCGGTGGTGTGGTTGGTAGCATGATAAGCTTCTATGCCCAAGATCGCGGGTTCAAACTCGACCGAAGTCGTCGGATATTTTAAGAGTGTAAAAAATCCCTCAGTATGCCTTCTTTCGGAGGGGAAGTAAAGCCGGCGGTCCCATGTCATAGATTTATGGCATGAAAAGAACCTTCCACTAACTACACTTGTGAGAAGCTAAATTTGCAGGTTAGAATTGATAACGCTCTATTAGTTCCAATGTGGACGGTAGCATTTGGTAGAAAAAGTAGGAACTACTTGAAATTATTGTCTGCAGTCCTTACTTGAATTAAAAACAGATAGCTCACACTAATACAGCCATCATAATTAACACCGGTTATCAGACAGATTCTACACACACCCAAAGTACACGGGGCTACATGACCGCGATGTCGCAGTCCCTAAACCAAAGAACTAACCAACCGAAGACTCCACGGTTAAAACGGGGTAAGTCACATTCTGTAAATTTTTCTGGAGAGCAAATTTGAACTTTCAACACTACCAAGAGATACAGAACTTTACACATCTCGATTGAGAGTAAGCAATATAGTTTTTAGCCTACTTTCAATTTTTGCAAAAAAATTAAAGTAGATTTATGAGATCTACACATGGCCAAAAATTGTGTGTATGTCTGTGTGTGAGTCTGTGAGTGTGTGAGTGTGTCTGTGTGTGTGTAAGTGTGTCTGTGTGTGTGTGAGTCTGTGTGTGAGTGTGTGTACTCTGAATGTCTGTCCCCCCCTATCAATTCGAACACGGTGAAACCGAATTGAACGAAAGTTGGTACAGAGCTAGCACTGGCAAAGGGCACCTCAGTGTCATGTTTTATATCGCCGCCATCTTGACGGAAACGGAATGGTAGCCAGCCAAATGTTAAAAGCTTAAATCAAATTACGACCAACCTAATCATTTGATCTCTACCAAATTTTGCAACAACATACCTTTTTGTGCGGAGCATCTTTTGACTGAACTACAAGGTCATCAGCCCAATAATTTTCAGATAGCAGCCATGTATGTGTGCAAATCGATTCCCCATATCAATTCAAACACGGTGAAACCGAACTGAATGTTTTTTTTGCTTTTTTTTACAGAGGTAGCACTAGCAAAGGGCACCTCATATTCATGTTTAATATCCGTATAACACGTTGTATTTCAACAAGCAACTACAACCAACATTCAATTATACTCCTTGAAAAGGACAAAGAGTTATAACAATACCCATGCATTTAGGAGAAAGTAGGCTATATGTTCTTTACTGAACATCTTGTTTTTTTTTCCCCAAATGTATTTCTTATAAAGGAAGTACATGTAAATAAATAAAAACTAAAGTTGAATTATGACAAAAGTGAGAGAATATGGGACGTCCTTTCCGTTTCCACTAAAAATAATAACCTCGGTATTTCGGTGACATTCCGCTTTATTTGAAATTAATTTCAACTGATCTGTAGTAACGATGGCTGGCCACAAGAATGCGCCTTAAGCTCATTTCCAAAAAAAATGGACTTACCCCGTTCTTTCCGTGGGCTCTCCAATTGTGATTCAAACACAGAATATTTGACTTTATAGTATTTCCTCTTGTTTACTTCATGAATGATTACTAACGAAACTAAGTAATCGAAAAGGAATCGTGTTATTGTCCAACATAAACAAGTCTCAGGCAGTGGTTGTTGTAGGTAGGCTATATAAAACCTGGAGGAGGCTGCACATAACATTCATTTACTGTAATTAAACTACCGGTATCTCCTTCTTCAATCTCTATCCCAGCGTAGTGCTGGAAAATATAATTTATCGATTGATTAAATCGACACTACTCGATTGATTTTCTACGCAACGTGAGACTACATAATTTGCATTGCCAGTTTCCGCAAATATTGCAATTACAACATGAACACTGATCCTTATTAATTGCTTTGGTGTCTGTAATAAATCCCCTATTAAGTAAAGGGTAAGAAACCTTGCTATTGCTGTAATAATCCACAGTTTAGTAAATGACTTTAAATCTTTAAATGCAGTTTGGGGGCTGCAGCAACTCGTTCATGAAGCCCCGTAGAATCTGTCTTATAACCGGTGTTAATTGTGATGGCTGCATTAGTGTGTGTTATCTGTTTTTAATTCAAGTAAGGACTGCAGACATTCGATTTTCAAGTAGTTCCAACTTATGCTACCAAACGCCACCGTCAACGACCATCTAGTTGTGAACTTGGTTACTAGATGCCACCAAAGTCGGCTTCTGGCGACGAACATTAGAACTTAAGAGCATTAGTCAAATCTAACTTATAATTTAGCTTCACACAAGTGTACAGTAATTAGTGGAAGGTTCTATATCATGCCATAAATCTATGACATGGGACCGCCGGCTTTACTTACCGTCCGAAGGAACGCTTACTGAGGGATTTTTAACGCTCTTAAAAATCCGACGATTTCGGCCGGGTTTGAACCCACGACCTTGGGTATAGAAGCTCAACATGTTAACAACTACGCCACCGAAGTCGCCTTAAATGCAGTTTCCCACAAACATCATAAGAGTTATGTCATTGTTGCAGCACTGTTGTATTGAAGTGATAGAAGGCTATGAAGCATTCAGTCCGAGGGGAGTTTTGTACGAGGAACGGACGCTACATAGGAGTCAAGCTTCTTACCAGATAAGTTGACAAAAGTTTGGTGCTTTTCAGTTGGTCAACAAGAATGTACCCAAAAAGAGCTGGGTAATGCCCTAATCCTGAAATAAATTACACGAGATCAATAAATACACTAGGATGACCAGTTTCGATCGTCAAGCGATCATCATCAGATCCATTACTAAGGTTCGGACGTTAAGGAAAAGTCATACTATTTTCCTGACCTCATTTTACCCGAAATCTGAAAAATAAGTTTGAATGACGGGTCCCTGACCACGTTTAAAGCAATTTGATGTTGCCTATAAATGCATATTTCGGCCATTTTTATTGTTTTGGTCATATTTGGTCATATTTTAGTGATATAAGGTCATATGTGGTTATAATTTCAGCATTTTTGTTTAAATTGAGGCGTCGTCAACAAGGTGCGTGTTATCTGTGTTGAGCTTCAAACACAGGATTTCCGAATAGTGTAGAAGATAATATTTTTCTTTCTTTTTCCGGAACAGGCAGATAGCAGGTCTAGAAGATCTGATTTCAAAAAGGCGCTCCTCTACGGACGTCTTTTAGCACATCTTTCTGGACAAGTTGGAATGCGACACTATACGCATGAGGTCACGGAACATGACGATAGTGTGCTTCCGCTTTTCAACAGGATGTCACTCCAGTAGATATATTTAGCTCAGAAGCAATTAGCAAACAAGGAAATTGTTTTTATCCATAATGCTCCGTATTGAATTTAAATTCCACTAAATACAGGTAACTTACTCGTATTTCCCTCTTTTCAATACTTGTAATATTATTAGCACTGTTTAGTACTGGTACATGTTTCGAACAATAATGTTGTTCTTCATCAGCCAGATTATAAACACTTATGGGCATAAAATACATTGCAAATACACATAATTCATTAAAAAAGTCACTTGTAAAATCAAAATATCACATGCCCAATACACTGGAAAATTGTTTCGGCACTTAAGACGTTTACTTATGTTAGTGATACTCTACCTATCCCAAAAATTCATGTCATATTTCATAGATTTTTAGGTCATATTTTATAGTTTTAGGTCATATTTAGCTAGTTTTCAGGGCATATTTGCTTGCATATTTTGTAGTTCTTTGGGTCATAAATTTCCGAACCCTATCCACTACACTTAGGCTATAACATCTATGTTTGAGAATACAGGTGAAAAATATTTACAATATTGTTACGTGCCACCCCCTAGTGGCACCTTTGTTAACTGGATTACGGTGGGTATAAAGCACAACACCAATTACTGCTTAAAGAAATAATTAATTTTATTGCAGCCAGAAAAATACACTACTCAACAGCAATTATTACCTTACTCCAGTTTCCTCACGTCGAGAATACTTTCCCTTTCACTTGTCAACAGACCACAGTTAATCCTCTTCGCTAATGAGTCCGGTCCCGTACGCTAGCTGGAAATAGCTGCACTAGGTCTGTCACTGTACTATACACTGTTTCACAAGCACCACAATCACTTCCTCGGTGTCAAGAGAATCAGCTTCACTAGGGATTTCGCAAGTCACCACACTTCTGTCGCCCAGGATAAACACTCGCACTAGCTCATAAAACACAACAACAACAACTGCTTGACAGGTCGCACTTATATAGCAGGCCGGTGACTCAATAAATGCTTCTAGATCCATCCAGGTTTCACGGCTTCTCGAGGTTTCCATCGCTGGTCCAGTCGCGAATATTCTGGACTATCCCTTTGTCCTAGTAGCCCTGTTGCATAAGGCGCACGCAATACAGGAGGCAGGGCACAGCCCAGCCCTGGGGCAGTTGTGACTCATGCGGCGAGTGATGACACAAACTCACAGCCATAACAATATGTCCAATTATTTAGTTGCACTATTGGTAATGCAACTGTCGGTGTATGCTAAATGTAGTATATCTAATGTTAGGTGAAATGCTAAAATGGTGATAGAAATCCGGAGTTTGTCTGTTTGAGGTGACTGTATGGTTTTAAAACATCAACTATGGTTATATTGTAATATTACAGGCTGCTACGGTGTTGGGGTAGCGCGCCTGCCTCTCACCCGGAGGCCCCGGGTTCGATCCCCTGCTCCGTCAGGGATTTTAAAACTGACGTGAGGGTTGGAACGGGGTGCACTCAGCCTCGTGAGGACAATTGAGTAGCTGTCTGACAGTGAGACAGCGCCCCGATCACGAAAACCAAGATTAACGGCCGAGGGGACCCGACGCGCTGATCACGCGTCACCCCAATATCTGCAGGCCGAATGGCTGGGCAGCGGTCGCTTGGTCGGCCTTAGCCCGTCATGGGCTGGATAGTGCCAGGGGTTGACTTTGACTTATCTAGTTGTCTTCCTGGCTGGAGCTTCGAGCTGTTGCGTGTTCACTCTAGCATCAGTTGTGGTCGACAATGCAGATAAATTGATATAACATAATCTTACTCCATTCAATAGCAGTGAATCATTTTGTGTATTCGCCACATCGAGATATAACCATACAAGGAAGGAAGCTTTTAGTTTTACGTGACCGTTAATCATTCGATCAAGAGCCACGGGACCTCCGTTTTACGTGGAATCCGAACCACAGGACATGGCATTTCAATAACCATACAATTAGACCAATAGTTTAAATAGGAACGGTTGATTTAGACCAGGGGTGCACAACCTGCGGCCCGCGGATAATATTTTATATTACAGTGAAACCTCTATTAAGAGCCCAGTGACGGTTCCATGGAAAACTGGTCTTTTAGAGGGGTGGTCTCTTAATAGGGGTAGGCATTACAAATATTTTTTTACTGCATTATTAATAAAGTACAGTTGGAACACTGCATTGGTTCACATTTAGTACAAACTAATTATAATTAGTTATTTTCTGAGCTCTGTCATTTAAACAAGTCACGAATTGATCTCTGTTTCACATTAGCACATCTTTTCTTTGACAATTTCACTTTCTAGAATATCTCTGAGTGAGTTCGAAATTCCATTAATTTGTTCTGGGTTCGAACAATCTTCTAGGAGAGCCGTTTTCTGTATTTTGTATACGTTACATAACACTTTTTCTAATGACATTGTATGCTGATGCAGTTCTGTGCCAACAGAACCATTGTTTACATCATCACCATCTCCAATGGGAAGGCAGACGAGAAGTGGTCTTTTAAAAGAGGTCAGACTGAGAAAATGCCCGGTCTTTGGTCGGGGAGAAGGGTGGTCCTTAAATAGAGGTAACAAATACACTGACCTTATGAGGTTTTAAATCGTTTCCAAGAAAAATCGGTCTTTAAGAGGGGTGGTCTTTTAATAGGAGTGGTCTTCTAGAGAGGTTTCACTGTATTGAAAACGTGAATATATAATTGTGAATGATGAGATTCTTTCCATTATTGCAGGCCCCAGTTGAAATAAGAAAATTATAAAAATGTTTCGTTAAAAATAAATTATAATGTAAACAATTATTGGACAGATTTTGATATACTGTATCGATTTTCATTTTTTATATACCGGTACTTTGATGGTAAGAAATCTGTTTTTTGTAAAAATAAAAATTACAGCCTTTTCGAATTAGGAGTAAGTTGATTGTAAATCAGTAATTTGATAACTTATAACGCAATTTGCCAAAAAAAAAAAGGATTTAAACCATTTAAAGGTCACAAAAATGGTATTGAAATACATTTTTTGTCTGCTGTTAAAATAGGTTATTCAGATGATAGTAAAATTAGCTTTAGCGGTAGGGTTTGGCAAGTGCCTATGTGGAAACGTCACTTATGTAGAAATAAACTTGGCCCCCACTTATAAAAAGGTTGTGCACCCCTGCTTTAGACCATAAATAACAAAATAGTTAAGACAACAACAATTCTGAAGTTAGTCACATAACATACTTAAACTACATTAATAATAACAACGCAACAACCATAGAAGTGAACAATACTATCTGTAAATAAATTTGACGCGTTACATAAGATTTTACAAACTTATGTAATCTAAACATTGTTCATATACAGGGTCTTTATTTTTTCTTGTCAAGGACATTCTCGCTCACGCGCTCCGCCAGTGACAGCTCAGTTCCCGGCGACCGCGCGCGCGTATGTACGACAGAATACGGCGCTTAAAATCAGTATCATGCATTTTTACTCACCATGCTTACAGTAGATGCTGAAAATGTTCCCCATCCGCTGCCAAACATAATCGGCTTCTCCTTATGAAGTTCCCGGTTACTCCGGTTAATTTAGCTTCAGTAAGGAAATAACGACCTTTACGTCTATTTTTATCATTTACTGAACATGTACGTTTGAATCTCTTAGCCAGTTGAGTTATTGTCCGATTTATAGGAATGGGTCTCCCTGGAAATGTCATTCGAAACTTTTGCCAAGATGGAGCCCATCACGCGTCATAGCGCGCCTCGCTCGGAAGTGATGGGCTCCATCTCAGCAACCCTGTATAGCATTCCCTGGAGCGGCTAGCTGGTGAACCATTTCTTATTTCCCCGTACAAATACAAACCGATATAATACACGTGAATTAATTTACGTATTTCACATACCTTTTTGATGTATAAGGATTATAACGCGACCAAGAACTACATTTTCCAACCACTCCGAGCCGAGAAAAAGTTACCTTACAAAAATGATAACAATTTTGTTTCTTGGACACACCATATTTTGAAATTAATAAACCAGTTATGCAACATTCCAATGTATATTATGTTAAAATTTGGATTCGATCTGATGACGGTCTTGTGAGATAATACAGTATAACCCCTCAAATCCGAACTAATTGGGGCTGTAGCCTGTTCGGATTTCAATTTGTTCGGATTAGCCGAAACATATCCATAACATAATGACCAGCCCTCGTTACGGTATAGGACTGTAGCCTATATTGAGTGAGGCAGGCTGGTTTGGCGCAAACAGCGAACATGAAATCGTGAGTCTGGTCCAAAGTCAACATGACGGGAATGTAGCTAACAGTGAGGAAGAAGAAACTTCGGCAGACATGTGACTTATACTGAAGCTGCAACTGCTGTTGATATCGCATTGCGCTTCGTAGAACAACACGCAGTAGCCACGCCAAACGATGTCATCTTAGTGCGACGCTGGCACGCAATTGCCTCCGCGGGAAGGTTTTCGTCACTTCTGCAATATTGAAGATAACTGATTTCAAGTGAAATATTAAGTGATATTTTGTGTGTTTCTATTGCTATTTCATTGTTTTAGCAAAGTGATTACCTACGGAATAATAATAACCAACGTTTTCGTTTCTCAATCCTGGATGGGATAAGTAGTCTATGTAAGCACTTTTACACCATGCTAACTGTACTTCTTGTCAATTTTTCAACTAATTATGTAAAATGCAGCCATAATGCAGAGTATATGATTGTTTTATGACTAAATAAATAAGTTTCTTTTTTGGCGTGTATTTTTTCAAACTTCAAATTGTCGAAAGATCCTCGTTCGGATTACCCGGGATTTCGGATTTCCGGGGTTCGGATATGAGGGGTTTCACTGTAATTCTTAAATGTGACGCATGGTTGAAACACGCGTAAGAACGGGCACTTTTTGTGTTCCGACTGCGATAAAAAGAATAACATATAAATTAAAAATTCCAACCCTACATGAACTAACGTAAAATAGAACGACAAAAATGATGATGTTATTGGATTTTATATAGGTCTATTGGTTACTTCATAAACAACCTTCAAACTCGAGTGCACATAATATTTTGGTCGACGGTAATAAGGAACTCTTCGAGTTTTAGTTTTAGATGTGACTGTACTCCGCCCGTGCCCTTCAGCCAATGCACAGAATGAGTGTGCGACAGAAAGCTGCCGCGCGGGTCCTATTCAATGGCCTCCTAGAAGCCCCGACTTGACACCCCTAGACTTTGTTTTTTATGGGGATACGAACAAAACATTGTATTCAGTCAGAGATCTGCAACCTTTAAGACAACGCATCACCGTTGCTGATGCTACAATAACGCCTGAGATGATCCAGCGCATTTGGGCCGAAATTGACTATCGACAGGATGTTTGGAGAGCAACCAGGGGAGCGCACATAGAAACATAATCCGGTATGAGAAAAAAAAAACTTTTTGAGTTGGTGAATTTAACAAAAACAAGTAGTTCCGTGAATAACTAAATAGCCTATTTTCATATATCCTACTAATATTAATTGCCTCTATAAACATACAAATTGTCAGTTTGATTGCTGTAATAGATTCGTAGATATTGAGAACCGTCTAAATATTTTGGATGGTCACCATGTTGGATTTTTATATAATAGGCCTTAGATTTATGTACTATTACATGAAGATTATTGTGTAGGTGTTTTATTCAAACTTCAATCGCATGATTAGGACACACGAAATAAAAGCGGGATTTTAAAATTTCGCTCGGCCGCCATCTTGTGGTTATGAAATTAATTTAAATGAAGTAGATGCCAGTCGATTAAAATGTGTATAAGCATATACCATATGAAGTTTCACTGCGCTCGGATGGTTAAAACGCAAGAAACGTCCATTTGAATATTTAAATTTCGCGTCGCCGCCATGTTGGATTTGTGCTTGCCACGTTATTGAACGTCCCATTGGTGAACTTATGCTTATAGCCTCTATACACTTACAAAATTTCAGTTTGATTGCTGTAGTAGATTAATAGATATTGAGAACCGTCTAAATATTTCAGATCGTCGCCATGTTGGATTTTAATATATGTAGGCCATAGAGTTATGTACTATTAGATGATGATAAGTGTGTACGTTCATAATGCAAATGTTGATTTCGATCGCATGATTAGAACACAAGAAAAAAAAAGAAATAATTTTCGAAATTCGCACAGCCGCCATCTTGAGGTTACGTAAACAATTGAACTATATTAGATACCAGTGCATTACAATGTGTATAAACATTTTCTGTACCAAGTTTCATTGCGTTTGGATCATGAAATCGCGAGAAATGTCTATTTTAAAATTTCAAATTTGCTTGGCCGCCAAGTTAGTTTTGTAGTTAACCGGTTTTTGAAAGTCTCATGGATGAACTTTTAGTAGTGCCCTTTATCTCCGTACAAAATTTCATGGTGATACCGGTAATAGTTTCAGAGATATAGAATGCCGGTGAAATATTTCGCACAGCCGCCATCTTGAGGTTATGTAAACAATTGAACGAAGTTAGATGTCGGTGCATTACAATGTGTATAAACATATACTGTACCGAGTTTCTTTGCGTTTGGTTGGTTAAATCGCGAGAAACCTCTATTTAAAAGTCGCAACTTTGCTTGGCCGCCATGTTGGTTTTGTAGTTACCAGGTTTTCAAAAGTCATATAGGTGAACGTCTAGTAGTTCCCTTTATCACCGTACAAAATTCCATGGTGATATCGGTAATAGTTTCGGAGATATTGAACGGTGGTGAAATATTTCGCACAGCCGCCATGTTGGATTGGTGAAACGTAACAAAATTCGAAGGGCACGGTCGGGGTCGCCTGGAATAGTGCTAGGAACTTACCGAGTTTCATTGAAATCGCTCCAGCCGTTTAGAAGATATTAGGGGGGACACACAAATACCCTTAACACACACACACACACACACGCACGCGCACACACAGACAGACACACGGACAAAAGGTAATCTCATAAGCCTTTTATTTTTCTTCAATGAAAATAGGCTAAAAATGCTCGTTTTAATATCTCAAATAGTTCCTGAGCTATGATTTTTGAAATTGCTGCAACCTCTTTCGATGAGCCTGCAATATATGAGTGCTGTAACCCAGTTCATAAGCCTAGCGTCCGTCGTGCCGATGATACTTGTATGGCCTTGTCTCGCATTACCTCATCGGTTTCCAAATGTGTACGCATGCTGGCAATTAAACGTGGAAGTAAGTCTGAGTGAAAGTGTGTTTGTTTGTCCGTGGCCTCCTAACTTAGTTCCGGGCATCTGGGGACATCTGCGATCCGCGGAAGGATGGTTAGCAGTACAATTCATAAGACTTCGATAGTCTCATAGCTGTGATAAAAGGTGACCATTTCCAATCAACTGCGTTGAGGAAGGAGAGTGATTATAAGTATGGTTAGTAAATGGTTAGGTTGCTGTTCTAATAAGAATATGGATTAAAGAACTTAGCTGGTTATTTCACTAAACAAGTCAATTAAGGCCAACCACTAGCTACTACAGTAAAGCGTCAATAATCCGAACGTCAAAAATTCGAACGCCCGCTTTAAACATGTTAACTGTATTTTGCACAATGATCTTGGGAGTGTTTTTAGCCTATTTTCATTTAAGAAAAAAAAATGGCTTATGAGATCACCTTTTGACCGTGTGTCTGTGTGTGCGTGTACGTGTATGTGTCCCCTTAATAACTTCTAAACGGCTGGAGCGATTTCAATGAAACTCGGTAAGTTCCTAGCACTATTCCAGGCGACCCCGACCGTGCCCTTCAAATTTTGTCACGCCTCACCAATCCACCATGGCGGCTGTGCGAAATATTTCACCAGCATTCAATATCTCCGAAACGATTACCGATATCACCCTGGAATATTTTGCGGTGATAAAGGGAAATACTCGATGTTCACCTATGTGACATTTGAAAACCTGGTTACTACAAAACCAACATGGCGGCCTAGCAAAGTTGTGACTTTTAAATAGACGTTTCTCGCGATTTAACCAACCAAACGCAATGAAACTTGGTACAGTATATGTTTATACACATTGTAATGCACCGACATCTAACTTCGTTCAATTGTTTACATAATCTCAAGATGGCGGCTGTGCGAAATATTTCACCGGCATTCTATATCTCTGAAACTATTAGCGGTATCACCCTGATATTTTGTACGGAGATGAAGGGCACTACTGGAAGTTTATCTATAAGACTTTCAAAAACTATTTAACGACAAAACGAACATGGTGGCCAAGCGAAGTTGAAAATTTTCAATAGACCTTTCTCGCGATTTAATGATCCAAACGCAATGAAACTTGGTACAGGAAATGCTTATACACATTGTAATGCACTGGTATCTAATTTAGTTCAATTGTTTACATAACCTCAAGATGGCGGCAGTGCGATTTTAAAATTAAGTTTTTATTTCTTGTGTTTTAATCATGCGGTCGTAGTGAAAGTTTGAATAATGAATCAACGCAATATTGTCCTTTAAGGGAACATGACTCAATGGCCTATACATATAACAATCCAACAAGGCGACCATCCGAAATATTTACACGGCTCTGAATATCTACGAATCTATTACAGCAATCAAACGTTTTTTTTTTTTAGTTCATAGGGGCTATGAACATAAGTTCACCTATAAGACTTTCAATAACCTGGTGATCACAAATCCAACATGGCGGCGACGCGAAGTATAAATATTCACATGGACGTTTCTCGCAATTTAACCATCCGAGTGCAGTGAAACTTGGTACAGTAAATCCTTATACAAATGTTAATCCACTGGCATCTAATTTATTTTCATTGTTTCCATAACCACAAGATGGCAGCTGTGCGAAATTTTAATTTTTTTTTACTTCTTGTGTCCTAATCATGCGATTGAAGTTTGAATGCTACACGTACACAATAATCTTCATGTAACAGTACATAAAAATCCAACATGACGACCATCCGAAATATTTAGTCGGTTCTCAATATCTACGAATATATTACAGCAATCAAACTGAAATTTTGTATATTGATAGTGGCAATGAACATAAGTAGGATATATGAAAATAGGCTGTATAGTTCTTCACGGAACTACTTGTTAAAACTGTCAGTTCAGTTGCTTCACTTGTTCAGTAGTGTAGTTGTGGTTGCATGTTGTGGTTCGTAGTACGTACATAATTTGTATTTTAATTACTTAATTAATTATTAACTCAAAATTAGCAAGTTTTTCAAATAAAATATTTTAGTGATTTCGTACAGTTGTGTTTATTATTTTGTGTATAAATACGTACCTTCGTAAATTTGTAAATATGTAGTGAATTGTTTTTGTAAATTGAGTGAATTTTTCTGGATTTAAAGATACAAATAAATCAAAGTACAATATGTATGAACATAAATTGTTTATTTTTTATATGTCTTAACGTTTTTAGTGTAACTAGGAAATTCTAGGTTATGTTCGAAAATCTGAACAAATCGGAAATCTGACACCCCGCAGTCCCAATTAGTTCGGATTTTCGACGCTCTACTGTAACATTATCAAATAAAGAAAATCACTTAATACTGACAAACTTGACAAGTTAAGTAAATTTACAATGAAGTTCTGTACTGTTTCATAATGAAAAATAGAGTTATAATGACCCTCATTATGATACAGTTTTCTGACATATAATATTTACATTTCGACACCGTCGAACATAAAATCATTGTATTATAAATTACTTAAAATAAAATGTAATCAAGACTAATGGTAAAATACTTCAAATAACTTGAGCGCCTTGTAATTATATTTAGTGCATTAAATCATAAAAAATGTAAATGGAATTTTTGAAAACTGGCCTTGAGTCTAATAATTTTCACACCTCTGTAACTACAATAAACTGCAACTAACGGGCCGTCATTGCTTACGGGCCCCTATGCATTTGCCCTCTTTGACCCTCGGCCCTGGTTGTAACCTATTAATACCTGCAAGGTATTTATTTCTGTAGGTTGTGTTTGAAGACCTGTTTAATCAGAAACAGCGGTTCCCTCAAGGAAAGAGCTAGTGGTTATACTAGAGATTGGCTTCACTCGTAACAGCTCTTATTTTTTCTTATTTTCCTATCCCACGTAAAGAGCTTAATGAACCACGTTTCCGTTAATGTGAAGCCAATCGATTCACAATTCACGTCGGAAATCGAAACAAGGGCGTAGAGCTGGTTTATACTTACATAAAGATTTTGTTGGGAGATTTAAGACGTAGGAAATTCTGAATAGAGAAAGAGTGTTACGTAGTAACTCACGCACGTTCAAGCGTATGCTGCTGCTCATACAAATAATAATGAAGACTTGATTCGGCCATATCATTATCGATACAGGGTGATGAGAAACACATTAAAGTTACCACTCATTAGTGTAATCAAAGAAGAGAGATTTAGCTACGCTCTGTGATCTCAAGAGATATTTTGGAACGGAATCCCAACAAAAATCGTACACGATCTAACAAGCACGTTCATGAAGGCCCATGAGTCTAATGGTATGATTTATGGCTGATGTAATAAATCAGCTATCGAAGTACGACAAATAGTAGTTTAAGACAATAACAATAACAACGCCAGTGATTATCCTACCTGCTACTGGGAATCGGTGATATCCAAATATTTGAAACTGGAAGTCACTTACCTGTAAGAGAAAAGAGCACAGAATTAGTAAATACGATCAAAAGGACATAAAGATGGTATATTGGCTTTCACGGTCAGTGAATTAAAACTCAGTAATCCTTCTAGGTTTGTGCCGTGTCTTGTGTGTGGTTTCGCCTAGGACACCAAGCTGGCTCATAGGCGGGCTCTTGGTGTCCCCGCCCGGACCCCCACAGGAGTGACGAACTGTACGCCAACTCCCATTATATTAGGTGCAACTGCACCACTTGACTGCGAGAACTTAGCTCAAGCAGCCTCCTCGCAGTCAAGTGGTGCAGTTGCACCTAATATAAAGGGAGGTGGCGCGCAGTTCGTCACTCCTGTGGGGGTCCGGGCGGGGACACCAAGAGCCCGCCGATGAGCCAGCTTGGTGTCCTAGGCGAAACCCCACACAAGTCACGGCACAAACCCAGAAGAATTGTTGAGTTTTAAAGGACATAAAACTTACTTTGAGTTCTTTCATTTGGTATAGACTGTTATGCCTGGCCTGCAAGCCATAGTGGTTCCCATGATCCACTTTTTTTTTTAGCGTATGGCTTTTAGTGCCGGGAGTGTCCGAGGACATGTTCGGCTCTCCAGTTTTGTAGCTGCTTCGAGACGGACACCCAATGGGTGAGCTACAAGTACCGTTGGGGAGAACCACTAATAACAGTTAACACGGTGTCTTGCTCAGTTTCTGCAATTCTCACCTTGAAATCGAATCTGGCCGTCGCGTCGTCTCCTTACCCTCTTCAACAGAGTTCCTTAGTTTCCTTAGTATACGGGGCTACATGACCTCGTTGAGGGCCGCCCCCCCCCCCCCCCTCAAGGGCTCAAAACTTGTGGGACGTGACTTGGCGACTACGAGACCCCAGCTGAGTCCGGCATTACTTCCACTTTCTTGTGCCGGGCTTCTCTCTGTTATCTTTCCTCTCGACCTCCCTTGTTCAACTCTTGTTCTTTTCCGACCCCGATGGTATTAGGGTATCTGAGGCGTAGGGAGTCTTTCACTTTCCCGCCTTAATTGGCCCTTGTCACATATTTCCTGATCTCTCATTCTTCGAGCGGTCGGACCTCTTGTTTTCTTTTCATTGTATCTCCCGCCTTCTGCTCAAGGCCCTCAAGGAGGCACTTCTGGTGAGTTCGGGCATTGGTGATCCCGAGGGCTTCCTGAGCTGGGTCTGGTTTTTCTCCTTCTTCCATTGCCTTTGGGGCGTTCCCTCTCCTCATTCCTCTCTGCCTTTCCTGGCTCTCCTTCCTCCCAAGTCCCTCAATTCTCATTCTTCGAGGGTTGAGGGCATTTCCTTTCCTCCTGTCTTTTTGTCTCCCATTTGCTCTTCTAGTTTGTAAGTGAGTAGTTAGCTTTAGTTGTAGGTTTCATTTGATCATCTTTCATTTTCACTATCACCCAAACCATTAGGGGCCGATAACCTAGATGTTAGGCCCCTTAAAAACAACAATCATCATCATCATCATCATCACGATGTCGCAAAGCCCCTAAATGAATCAACAGTCCTTCAGGACTGTTTGGTCAAGTCTCAATACGAACCGCTATGGCTTAGACCAGGCGATGTCAACCTTTTTGAGACTGTGAGCATCATCCTCAATCCATAGGCTATCAAGTGTTCAAGCGCCATTAAATCCAATATAACAATAATAATAATAATAATAATAATAATAATAATTACGTATCACTTACGACAAGACCAAATATATGGATAGAAGATCAGAAAATAAATCCCCTTTAAACACCACATGCGGTAAAATCACCCAAGTCTGCACTTTTAAATACCTTGGCGAAATTATACAGCCCTCAGGACTTCATCGAATCGCCAATGAAGACAGAATCACTAACCTCCAGAAGGCCTACAGGCTAACGTGGGTCCATTACAACAAGAAATGCAATTCGACGAACGCCAAACTACGACATTATAAAACAGTTATTCTTCCAGAAGCAACATATGCGGCTGAAACAATAGTAATCGATGGCCATTCCAAGATTAGCGAACTGGAAAAGCAGGAGCGAAAAATTCTCCGAAATAACTAAGGAGCAATCGGCAGAAACGGCATTTGGATGAAGAGACCTAGTACAGAACTCTATCAAAAGACCAATACGATAACAGACGAAATTAGAAAACGCAGGGCCAAATTTTACACTCACATCCACAGGATTGCCACCTCCAGATTGCCAAAGAAACTACTTGGTATCACAACACAGAGAAAATGCGGCACATAATGGCTTAAAGAGGTACAGAGAGACTTACGAGAAATCAGTATACAATATTTCGAAGACCGAACTGAGTGCCAGGCGACATCGCGAATGTTAAGTTCGAACCAAGATCATTACGACAACCTGGAAAACATTGGACGGATGAGAGGAAGAGGGACCATTCCGCGCGAATGAAGAGATCTTGGGAGGAGCGGAGGAGGCACGCCTCCAAACGACATCATGTTATGTTTATAGCTACGGGTTTAACACTCACCAGGCATACTGCAACTGCTCGCATGACTCATGCAGATAAGATACATTTACGTGTGGACAGTCGAGTGGAATCAGCATCTTTTGTGTTACTCATAAAACAGGGTTGTCCAATTAATTGTACTGTAGATTTAAAATACTATTTCAAAAAATGATAACAATATATTATGACTTGTAATGAAATCCAATTAATCCGGTTCATGCTACAGAATTGGAATTGGAGAATAGATTTCAGGGAGTTTGTGCTTGCGAGAACTTTTTGGCTCGTATGACGAGACCACCAACTTGTGAACGCCTGGCTTAGACCATAGAAACTGCTTCTTTCTTTTTCCTTTCTGGCTTTGTTTGCGAGTAACGTTTTATCAAAAGTGTACTTTTCAGTGTTCATTTATCAACCATACTTAAAATTCCACTGTCAGATATACTGGTAGTTGTCTAGTGTCCATTCAATTTTCGTTATCCATGTCCGAATCTCATCTCTGTAGCTTCTAGTCCAGGAATCCACAAGCTCATTGACTGCGTGATTACTTTCCAAATCGATTTTTGTTAGCGAGTTATCGTAGCGATTTGCATACTCAAATTTTGCATTGAGAGTTACTGTAATTTTCGGGTATCGATACTACAGAAAGTCTCACAAGCCCTTCTTTCCTACAGCAACATTAATTTTGCATTATACGATATGCAAACACTTCCTTCTTCAACCTAAGAAATCCGATTATGATTGGCTGTAAACCTTATCACTATGGTAGCTCACACAAGAGACATAATCAAGACGAATGTCAACAATGAACATCCGTTGTACATAAAACTCGCCTGGACCAACCTGTAAGGAATGCGACTGAGATACAAGGCCACGTCTGAAAGCGCGCCGTTAGCCAAAGCAGGAATACCGAAAACTCCTTTTCTATACACAGCGATCACGTAAGGTTTGTAGGTGCATATGTCGTGCGATTTGCGGTCTATTTCCTGTTGCCCTGCTTATTCGTAACTTATGCTTAACTTTTGGATACAAGTGTTATAAGTTATTGATCTGTGTGGCAAAGGAAGCGCGAGTTTACTACCGGTCATTTGACCACTGGAACCAAAATGTGCTATTGCCTGAACTGATGAAACTTACGAGTATACACCATATCCAATAGTATACACATCAATAAAGTTTGGCATAACCCTTGTTCGGCATAATGCAGAGCTTATTAGCGGCATGGAGAGCCTGCATAGTCAGATAGCATGAAGAATTTATTCATGTCTGGAAAGAAAATTACAAAAGACATACAGAAAATAAAAGTCTGTTAAACAAGGAGCCTTAAATATAATGTCTATTTATTTTTCGTTATATTCGTCGTTATGCAAAAAAAAAAATCGTGTGTATTTTAAACAGGTATTTTTTTTCAACATGTATGGCGTTAGGCCCTTTGTGAACATTTAAAAAAAATATGACATTCGAAAGGGGGAGTGTCACCCCAAGTCCTTGGACACCTCGTACACATCTCTAGCCTTATTGGTTTGCGAGATATAACAAAAAGTCTAAAATCACGTTTTTACCCCAAAAAAACATTTTCACACCTTCTCGACACAGGCATCGCCATCAAGAGGACAACGCGACGAAAGAAATAACACTAAGCACAGCCTCCTATCACAACCCCTTCCTGAAATATCACTAAAAAATTAAAAAACACGTATTTACCCCCAAACCGTTTCCAATAATCCACCGATTAAAAATATAACCTCACCATCAGATAGAGCGGAAAAAATACCATTAAAACCAATCTTCGCTCAACCTTCTAGCCCAACTCCTTCCCCCACCTAACCCTATTCCAGCATAGCCACACGCGATTATAGGTAGAAGCACAAACCTCACACTACTTGTTATTATGAGGAGTCAAAATACTCAATATTCTGTATCAGGGTCGTCCAGCATTTGCACGTTCGGCCTGCTAGCTATGCTGCGCCACATGCCGGAAGGCTGGCTCCTGCCTCTTTTGGCTGTGCTGCTCGCCCAACTGCCGGCTCTGCGATAGCTCTTCGCCGCATCTACCGAGTCAAGTTGGGATCGCTAGCGCAGCTGAGGTAATACATATTTATTCGTTACGGCCAACTATGGACCACGTTTGACAGCTTTTACATTATTTGTTGTCTTCACTCTCTGCCAATATCTCTTCATCCTCTCTGCCACTTCCTTCTTCTGTTCCTCCGTGTAAGATCTTCCTTTCCTCACTGACAACTCCACTGTCTCCTGGAAACCTGCAAACTCCTTAACCAGCCGTCTAAATCGCTCTCTGTCCTTTATATCTTCTTCTTTCACCCCCATCCTATTAAAGTCCAATCTCACGTCCCGAAACCATGTCGGCTCCGTCTTCCTCTTCCTGAAGAATTCAAAAATCCTCTTCGTCAATCTGGTACTGTTCATCCTCACCAAGTGTCCATAAAACTGTATTCTCGTTTTTCTCATTAGGGCTACGACTCCTTCTGTCTTCAGGTATAGTTCTATGTTAGGTTTGAGTCTCCTCCCTCCATCCTTGATATTTGGGCCTAGGATTTTTCGGAGCATTTTTCTTTCCCTCTTTCGGATGTCTTCGAGGCCACCCTTCCCAATCATATCTAGTGTTTCTGCTGCATACCGACATTCAGGTTTGACAACAGTATCTAAGTATCGGAATTTACCTGAGGTAATATAAATAAATAAATAAACTGTTCGTCCAATAAGTTGGTTTCCGACACTTCTGCATTGTGTTTCGCGTACCGGTACAGTCTATCAGCACTTTCATAAAGTATGGTAAAATGTGATAACATTTTGGCTATAAGTTAGGCTTGATTCTCTTAGCAATGAGTTTAAATCTTCATGTCCGGATGAAAAGAAGCAAGCTTATGGAGCTGGTCTACACAGTATCTTCTCCTACACACCGTAAGTGAAAACTGTGGTTATTTTTATCTTCATGTCTATAGGAAGTTGCCCTGCCAGTAAATAAGAGACATGAAGATAGCAGCACAATAAGGAAACTGCATCTGATACGGTGAATATTAGCCCAGCCCAGCCCAGTAAGTGAGTGACTGGACCAGAGACGAGCAAACTGCTTCCTGATTATCGATCGGTGCCGCAAACGAGAGCAAAGAACGAAACTATTGCTCACGGAAATAGCCTATATGTTACCGGTAACGTTCATGGCATTTGTAGACTTAGAAAAGGCTTTTGATAATGTTGATTGGACTAAATTGTTTGACATTCTGAAAACGATTGGAATTAAGTACAGGGATAGGAGGGTGATATACAATCTGTAAAGAAACCAGACAGCAGTCATTCGAGCTGATGGACATGAGAGAGGAGCTGGTATTCAGAAAGGTGTGAGGCAAGGCTGCAACCCATCAACCATACTTTTCAATCTTTACATTGAACAAGCAATGAAGGAAATTGGAGAGAAATTTAAAGTGAGATTGAAGATTCAAGGAGAAATAATTTCAACTCTGAGATTTGCTGATGACATCGTCATCTTGGACGACACGCCTCAGGATTTGAATGAGTTTTTGAATGGTATGGACTCCGTCTTGAGGAATGAATTCATGATGAAAATTAATAAATGTAAAGCAAAACTATTGGAATGCAGCCGCAATAAATCAGAAACCTCTATGGACATCAAATTGGTAGGGGAGAAACTAAAGGAAGTGGGAGACTTCTGTTACCTAGGAAGCAAAATAACCAGTGATGGACGAAGCAAAGAGGATATAAAAAGTAGGTTGGCTCAGGCAAGGAAAGCATTTCTACAGAAAAGGAATCTGTTGACATCGAATATAGATTTAGGTATTAGTAAGACATTTTTGAAAACCTTTGTCTGGAGCGTCGCACTCTATGGAAGTGAAACTTGGACTATTGGTGCAGCAGAAAAGAGGAGAATTGAAGCGTTTGAAATGTGGTGTTACAGGAGAATGATGAAGATCAGATGGGTAGATAGGGTAACAAACGAAGAGGTACTAAGACGAGTGGAAGAGGAGAGATGTTTCTGGCGACTGCTAATGAAGAGAAGAGATAGGTTGGTAGGACACATATTAAGACACCCAGGAATAGCAAGCTTAGTTATGGAAGGAAGGGTCGAAGACATGAACTGTAGGGGTAGACCAAGGTTAGAATATGTTAAACAGATTGCTTCGGATGTAGGGTGTGGTAGCTATGTAGAGATGAAACGATTAGCTCAGGACAGGGAGGCATGGAGAGCTGCATCAAACCAGTCAAAAGACTGAAGACTCATACAACAACAACAACAACAACGTGTGATTTAGTACGAGACGTCTTAACTTATCTCACAATAAATACTTCGAGGGGACGGGGCGAGGAGCTGGTGCATGTGTGTAGTTGACTGCTCAGCATATTACGAATACAATTTCTTAAATAACTGTTTTTGGGATTAACATTGTTCATGATTTGAAAATTTAAATTTTAAAAATACACTTACAGTATGTTCCGTCTAGTCAATACTTTATTGTTTATTTGCACACTAGGACATGTTTCGAGGCATAATATTTTCTTTGGAAATTTGCCCCTTCATCAGCTAGTACAATTATTGGCCAGTCATTGTGACATTAAAATTGACTAGTGGGCCCGTGTGAGCTTTCGCAACGTGAATGTAGGTTTATGGGGTAGTAGGGAAGAATGTGGGAGAACGAAGATTTAAATATTGAAGAAATGTATTTATTGTTGTTAAACGACATACGTACATGAGAAGAACACAAAGAATTATGTAGAACAGTGTTTTGTACTTGTCACAACACCTATTTGTAGATAATATTCGATGTTACAACGAATTCATCGGTTATTGTTTGCTCGGGAGTTTCTTCTAGAGAAATGTTTACATTTGCAAAGGATTGAACCCTAGAGAAAGTCTTGGCGAGACCACACCGGAGCCATCTGCTGAGAGACTCCTCAGCTAGCAGTACGCCGTGCTGCCGCCAAATGGCTACCGCCGCCGTGCTGCCCTGCGCTCTAGCGGCGGGCTCACCAGGTTACGGTGCTCCCATTGTAAATGTACATTTTAAGGTATTTATTTAATTGTGAGGCATTCAAAGAAGAAGTGAGTGCGTTTCGGTCACACATGGGGTTATGCGGAACCTGTAGGTATCCCATATGTGTAGGTTGGTGTTAACAGGACCTTATTTTCGGTACAAAACCGGAATGGGACCTTAGCAGAATAATATAGGGAGGATGAAAAATGGATGATGTGGATGAAATGTGATGTAAACATATATGATTGTTGCACTTGCACGTTATAAAAAGACTTTGTAATGATTACAAAGAAACCTAAAACACTGGAAGTACACGTCTTGATTTTCAGCAGCAAAAAATAAATCATTGGGAAAACTGCTCTAGTCTATGAAACTCCCCTAATTAATATTCCTTTCATTCATATCTGCGTCTAACTGCCTCGATTTGACTATTAAATCACTGCACTACAGTCCAATATTTTTTGTCATGGATATTAATTAGGAGGAGTTTCACAGACTAGAGCAGTTTTCCCAGTTATTGATTGTTTGCTGCTGAAAATTAAGTGTACTTCCAGTGTTTTAGCTTTCTTTGTAATCATTACAAGGTCTTTTTTATAACGTGCAAGTGCAACAATCATATATGTTTACATCACATTTCATCCACATCATCCATTTCTCATCGATTTTAATGTCACAATGACTGCCCAATAATTGTAGTCTACTAGCTGATGAAGGGGAAGATTTTCAAAGAAAATATTATGCCTCGATACATGTTCTAGTGTGTAAATAAACATTCAAGTGCTTCGAGCGCTTTGGTGACGGTAGTTTTGGTAGTGGTGGGAGGAGCTTGGCTGGCTGAGCGCGTGGTCTGCCCGCCGCGCCGAAGTGAGCAGCCGATCCATGAGTTGTTAGTCTAAATGCGCTTTGTTGACAGCGTGTAAGTAAATCAGTTTTGCAGTGGTCATGAATGAACATCATACCAAAACAAAACAAAAAAAAAAGAGTGGTGAAGCAGCAGTTTTCCGCAAGAAGAATACCCCCTTTTGTATAAAGATGCATGTAAAGTTCGGTGAATGTTCGGCTCAACGTACATTTGTGAGCGTTTCTTTGCAGTTCTTAAGCTTACCAAAAGTAAACATCGTGTGACGATGAGCGATAGAAACTTACGCAATTGTTTACGAATAGCTGTGTCTAGAAATATTGTACCCAATTTGGAGAAGATTGTTTCCTCCAAAACTAAAACCTCGTAAAAACGACGGAGCAAAATTCACTCAAGGTCTGTACTAACCGTTCATATTGGTAAAATATTGTTGAATTTTCCTCTCTAATATGTCCACATTTCAGTTTGGAATAAATCACAATATTATTTACTTAATACTTGCGTTCGTTTCCTGCACATTCCATACATTGGAGTACAAAAAAAAGGCCGGACGTTTGTTTTAGACGAGTGAAAATTCTTAATGGAAGCCTGGAGGCGAGTTACTACAGTACCAGTGTTGTTATCAGCTGCCCCAAGCGGTCCGATGATTGACGAACCTTTTTCACACTACTACTGAAGTACAGTCATTGGCAAATATAATGACGTTCTGTTCATAACTACGTAACGTGTACTTCTGCGTCACACAATACTTCGAAGTGGACTGTACTGTCTGCTCAAGTCTGGAATTCCATTACATCAGGTCGGTGGTAACAAGTGTGAAGCAATAGGGTGAGAGAGTGAGTGTGTGTAGGCTCACCCGCAGGCTTCAAGGTCAAGGGCAATCGTCTAAAACAAACGTCCGGCCTGTACCATTAGATTTGTATATGCGGTATATTTTCTTATGGCAAAACAGCCCTATCAATATGATGTCAACAATCCCACAAAAGCCGTCGGCCACACGACTGTACGTACGTATCTAGACAGCGCGGTCTGAACATCGGTTTCCTCGCTGCCGCAGTGTAGTGGTGGTAGGGGAAGGAGCGCTAGTCTGACTGCCCAGTGCTGCCCGAGTGCAATGACTGGATGGCCCTGGACTAGACGGATCATAGCCTAAGTGTATTTTCAAATTTTAAATACCTGTTGCCTAGAATCCAGCCTTGGTTCTTTCAGTTGAGAACCCAAAGCCTTACCACGTTGGATATTCCAGTTTATTCCATGTAGTCATTGTGACATAGAAAATGAGCATCCCCAGTAAGGTATGGTTGTCCGCAACACGTACAGGTAGAAGAAATGACGATGGAAAATAATTTCATAAATATCGACAATTCGTTTATAAACAAAATAAACAAGTAACTAGCCCCCTGCAAGAACTGTGTCGCGTCGAGCCTTACTGTTGTTTGAGGCTGTTGAACAACGACATTGATGTTAAAAAGCGAGTTTTCTAAAGAGTGAAAGAAAACAATAAAACTTTTAGTTTTACATTAATGTCAATATCATGAACAAGTGAGCGGCCACGCGATAAGTCAACACCGTGAAACTTCACAAGTCTAGTCAGCCTATAGTATTTTGATAATGCATGCGAACTTCATGTTTGTTTGTTTGTTGACTTACTACTATATTGTTTTTTGTTTGTACGCACGTGTATATACATTTTTAAAAATTTTATTACGTAATTCATAAAATAAACCATCAAGACAAAAACAGAATTCACCGTTTAACTAATGCAACCAAGACGAAGTACTACAATAGTAGTAGCAAGTTAAATTTAATTAATTAATTAATTAATTATTTAGTGTAAACTTTAACCGCTACACAGTGATCAGGATCTGGTGATGGACACTTGAGCGTCGAAACGCGTAATCCTAAACTGTCCCATTATCTGTGATAATCTAATTAATACATGTAATTTTTTTCAGGAGTGCCGTAACATATTTATATCTTGCACCGCGCCCATTCATTGGGCATATTAGTGTTGACCGACTGAACAGCTACAAATTAACAATCATGATCATGAGTTACAGGATTTACTTTTATGTGAAATCCGAACCACTGGACGGAACATCTCACTTCGAAAATCCTACGTGCTTTAATCGGGAGTCGAACCGGTTCGCCTTCGTGGGAGGCAAACAGCTTAACACTGCGCCATCACACCATTAGGCCTACGCACACATCTAAATTCACTAAATAAACATGTAGGATATCAGACTAATTCAATTCACCCACTTGAATTGGTGACTGATGACCAAGTTTCTTAACCCCTTAAATGAAGTAACAAAAAAAAAACGACGACAACAAGCTGGAACAAAGAGCTGTAAAAGGCTATTGGCCACAGGAAATGACAAATCCCTTCTTACCTTGGAGAAAGATGAAGGAAAATTCAGCTTTTTATTTGAGGTGAAGATGACAGAACAGTCATTAAGCCAAGGAACTGATGTGCCAGCCACACAAGTTACCGCTCGAGGCCCCGCGAGCAGGGACAAGTTTCGAAACTGCTAATCATAGCGGCAAACACTTATTACTGATCATAATGGCATGTATTGAATATGTCTACGAGCAAAATGCGCTATTTCTCAACAACACTCATGTGGACTGTTGAGATGAATGTAGGAAATAATTTCTGATGAATGTAAATCTCTAACTGCTCCGTAGTATTCATTAGGGTGCCTTTATTGATGTTATGTGAAACTTTAGGTTGTTCTCGATATTGGCGAACGAGTGGTCAAATTGAACCATATGATCTCCCACAGTAGAAACTTTAGCATATTTAATTGAAGGGCACAGGGATCGAAAAGGCCAAGTCACAATTTGATAATGTTCAGTAAATTGCTTTTAAAGAGTTTAACTCTGTTTAGCAAATGTATTTTTTAAACTTTCGTACTAGCAATATAATTTTAAAACCGTTGGAACTTATATCTGGAGTGAAAAAGGAAGATTATATGGTTATGAAGATAAACTTTTGACCCCTTCTTTTCTAATGTACTGCTTCTAGTGTTCCTCGTATACTTGGATATAACTCATTTTATATTGTTTACGACCTGGAAGGAACCTCTCATTCACATAAAAATATACAAATTTTAAAAAATGGACTTAACTCTTTCTTTCCCTGTACTCTTCATTACAGTGTTCTTTATATCTAGTAGCGATGTTCCTGCCTGTTTGCCGTATGCAACTAGCTTTTCATGTTGAGAAGGTAATTCTATAAACTCCTGGTTTATTATGTTCACTTGATTTGTTTATTTCGTGGGAATTGAAATTGGTTTTATTTTTGTTAATGTTGACGGAATTGAAAGCTATTTAAAATTAACTTGCTAACAATATTATTAAGTGGATGTAATTTGTAGTTCGAGTAACTAACGGTCACAAATCTCTATTTCTTGCGTTTCCATAATTAGTGAAGTGTTTGATTTCATTTTAATTTTATTAACACTTTTAGTTATACAATTTCGACTAAGACTGCTTGGCTGAGCTATTGTGCTAATTTCTTTATTGTAACTGTTTTGATCCGTTGATTCTTCATAAAACTTGGCAAACGCCAGAGATTCTGGCAATTTAAAATTGAACAATATAGCATTTTTATGTGTTTGGTGAAAGAATCAGGTAACTCTAATGACTACAATATTTCCGTACATACCATTCCAGTATAATATAGTTTAACTTTCAGTACAGAATATGATACTTAGTCCAGTTCTGTCAATATTTAAAACTTCAGAATAATGGAAACAAAACTGCTTATTCTACGTAGGTTTTCATTCATTATCTCAAAATGAACATTAATGGAACTCCCTGGTTTACACGAAGCCGCTCAAATGGGCTCCTAGTAACTTGTTGATCGACTAAATAGCAACATTAAACAAAGTTTATGTTAATTTGTAACTGAAGTTGGCATTATGTTCTTAATTCAGGCAAGGCCCTAAAGGAGGTAGGGTGTCAGTAGCCCCACCACTTCTGGTGCACCCTGGATATTGCTACACCCTCAGGGGCACACGGCTGGCGAGTTCGGGAGTTGGCGATCCCGAGGGATTCCTGAGCTGGGTCCGGTTTTCCCCCTTTTATCCATTACTTCTGGGCCGGACCCTCTCCTCTTTCACTTTCCTATCTGCATTGCATGGCTCTCTTTCCTTCCAAGTCCCTCAATCCGCATTCTTCGGGGGTTGAGGGCATTTCTTTTCCTCCTGTCCTTTATTTGCCTTATTCTTCTTTTGTTTTCCATTTCTTCTTCTAGTTAGTAGTTAGTTTTAGTTATTGTTTCCATTTCATTATCATCTTCACGATCGCCCAAACCATTAGGGGACGATAACCTAGATGTTAGGCCCCTTAAAATAACAATTATCATCATCATCTTAATTCAGGTAAATGTTCTGAAATTTTTAGTGTATTTCATGATTTGAATGAGACTATTTTAGATAAGTAAAGCCATGGTTTAGAACCTAAAATTCCTGTGTTTATTTAAGATGTGTTATCGCACAAAGATGAGTATAATTAATTGACTTTGCTACACTAGCCGCAAGGTTGGTAACCCCAAAGCTAGTAGTGGCGCCCATCTCCCCATCACATGCAGGGTTATGATGGTAATCTGAAACTGGAGAGCTAACATTTCCGGTATAACTTCCTAATGGAACATGGCGCCTAACTCCCACATTTGACTGCAACACGTCTGGGAGTATCGTCTCTCGCACCTCTTCGAGCGGAAGGTCCTACAGCATTCCCAAGAAATAGCCGAAGTAGTAAAACTCAGCAATTTTTCTAGGTGTGTGCCGTGTCTTGTGTGGTGTTTCGCCTAGGACACCAAGCTGGCTCATCAGTGGGTTCTTGGTGTCCCCACCAGAGGGAGCCATGTCAGTAGATTTATTGGCCCCTTTGGGGCAAAATTCCGGCACCCCGGCGTCTCTAAAAGCCGCAGTAGTTAAAAAGGACGTAAAACCAGTAACATTATATTCGTTGAGGCCATCTAGGACCACGTTAAGTCTTGCTACACTTGGCAATTTGTTTCGCCTTCCTCTGAGCCCAGAATTCCCTCATTCTCTGTGAGTGGGCCATCTTGCGCTCCGCTGTCCAGGTGGTACCTTGTCTTCTTTCGGGTTCGATGTCTCGTCTCGGGTTAGCCCATTAGTCAGTATCTTTTGGCGGAAGAGATATCTATTGAAGGCGTCGTCGGGTTTTAGATGCAGTATTTTGAGGTCGTCTTTGGTATTCATAAACCAGGGCATTGTGGTTTTGGGTTTGGAGTCAAAGAAATGAAAAATCTGTTTAGTCAGCCTGTTTCCGTCCATTCGTTTGAGATGACCGTAATATCGTGCCCGCCTCTTACGGATCGTTTCTGAAATTTTCTCTATTTCACTGTAGTCTTCTTTGTTGGATGTTTTATAGTGGGTACCATTCTTGTAACTTGATCCCATTATTATTATTATTATTATTATTATTATTATTATTATTATTATTATTATTATTATTATTATTATTATTATTATTATTGTTGTTGTTGTTGCCATTGCCATCATAACCAGCTGTACTGTCTGGTCCCAGCTGGGTCACAGCTGCAGTGAGCGCCTCCCACATCGCCATATGTTTTAAAGCACGAGTTGTAAATCGAGACTCGTCCTGCTCTGTGCAAACAGTAGACCATTATGTAATGGTCTTTGGGAGGTATGATCATTAGTTTGTGTTGCACGTTGGGTGGAGCCACATGCAGTGTTTCAAAAATACTTTTACGCTAAATCAAGTCCCCTTTTAGGTATACTATATACTGATGCAGTAATTAGTTCTCGTGCACCGTTATTTATATAACTTTTCTTTATTTAGAGCGATTGGAAAGGTTAGAAAAGGAAGCCAAAGGAAAATGTAAACACTGATTTACTCGGTCAAGTACTTGTGTATGATCTACTGCTTGCTTTCATAGTACCAACTACAGCAGTACATACACATTGCCCTGCTGCATCTTTGGTTTCATCAATAGAAATCCGTATATTTTCGTGCTTTAGTTGATCTCGTACATGACAAATTACGTCTTGAAAACACTGTTGCAAATATTATTTTTCACAATGTAGATTCTACAGGACATTAATACAACCTGTGGTCCTATACGGAGCAGAGACCTGAACTCTGACCCAAAAGACAGAAAGAAAGCTCCTGACATTTGAGAATGCTGTGCTGAGACAGATTGTTGGGCCAGCGAAGGATGAAGGAGAGTGGAAGAAAAGGAAACCCCTAGAACTTCAGGAATTGTACAAATCGCTGGACATTGTGGCTGTGATTAAAGAGAGGAGGATCAAGTGGTATGGACACGAAGCCTCGTCCACACCGGCAAATTTGTTTCCAGAAATATTGTATGCAGACTATTTCCCAAATGTTTCTCATTTGTATGCGGGATGTTCGCAGACTTTTTGAAAACATCCTACATACAATCGGGAGACTCGAGTGATGTTTGGAAACAGTCTGCATACAGTTTGCAAACAGCCTGCATACAATTGACATACAAATGACAAACAAATCTCGTGTTTCTAGAGACAAGATACAATGTAATCTGTTTTCCAACGAAATGGAAAACACGCATACAAGAAACAAGTATCTTGTCTCAAGTCTTCCTGGACATAGCAGCTGACTACTCCTCCGCTGCATCCTCAACTCGTATAAAGTCCTCCAGGACCTCGTGCGTCGCAGGATGGAAGGTGGAGGACTCGGCGCCGGTGTCGTTCGGCGCTTCCTCTCCTCGATCCGCCGGGAGGACCGAGGAGACCGGAAGGTTACTTGGCTGGTGCCCCTCGACCGCCTCCGCGTGTTTTGAAACTGGAGACCACAGACGCATCCAGTAGCCAGTTGCCTTTCGAGAGGATTACAGTGCGGATGGAGTCATACTGCTAAGTTAATTGTTCGTGAATTGTGCGTGGCAAAAGTAGATATTTGTTTTTTAATTTTTTAAATTTGATAGGAAAACTGTACTCCTGGTGATAGTCCCAAAATGACTTATTGGAATCAGGGACAGACAATCAAATTAATTGAAGAGTTTCATGCCCGTCCTGTTTTGTGGGACATGACGTGTTTAGAGTACAAACATCGCAATAAAAAGCGGGATGCTTTGCAAGAAGTCCCAAACGCTTTTCAAACAAGTGTCGAGGAAACAGGCAAAAAACTAAGGAACTTCAAAATCTGTAGGGGTCATTCGAGTGAAGTTCCGAAAACCTGCCCCGTCTTCAAATCTGAGGTCTGAAAGTAGGTTCCGGCCGTAGTATGTACCTTCCTCAAGCACTCTTCGTGTCCAACACCTCCTCTTCCTTGGTAGAGTAGACACATAATTAAGCAATACAAAACACGCACAAGCCAAAAGTACGTCTTCTTCACTCGGCATCGCTAGAAGCACTGACTGTGTGGACTAGAGGTCTAATTCCGGTGTGGACGCAAACCAAGTAACATACTTGTTTCGTATACAATGTTTCCAAACAGTCTGCATACTGTATGCAGACTTGTAAGGAGACTGTTTGCAGACTGATTCCAGACTCCAAAGTTGTATACATACAGTCTTCATACAGTTTTCAAACAGTTTGCATACAGTCTGCAAACAATCTACATACAGTCTCCAAACAAATCTACCGGTGTGGACTAGGCATTCCTAACGCGTCGAGAAGGCCAGATAACCAGGCGGGTGATGGAAAACATCAGAGGCAAAAGACCAAAGGGAAGACCAAGGCTGAGATGGATAAATGGGATCAGAGGGGACATAAGCAGGATGGGACTAACCGGAGAAGAATATATGGACCGAAGAAGGTGGAGGTGGCTGATTGGCGAGGCCAAAAACCGACTACGGTTTGTGTGGCCAACCTAGTAAGTAAGTAGATTCATCCGGCACCCCTCTCATTGACAACATGCCGATACCGGATTAGACAGCTTAATCACAGTAGAAGATATTCGGCGGGGCATCCCAAGTTTCTCCCGTAATTTCAACTACGAAGTGTTATTTCACAGCATTCTGGGACTTCCCCCTTTTACACTTAGAGCGTATTGCTTGTTAGTCGATATAAAATGGGAGACGAAATGATTGAATTATAAAATGATGGCTAGGAGTCAAAATTTACTTTTTAATTTACATGTTTTGGGTAATATAAGCTATTTTAATTTTAAAAATCATAAAATAAGTAAACAATCCCGTATTTCAGCGAAAAATGCATTTATAAGCATTTCGCTTAGAAATCCGGGCTCTAATAAGAACATATCCATGTTTCTCATTGTACCGGAGGAACTTTAACTTCAGTTCCCTACTATGAACGTCATCACTTGCTCAGTAAACACCTACCTTTCCCGAGATCGCGAGTTCAAACCCGGCCGAAGTCGTCGGATTTTTTAAGAGCATTATAAATCCCTCAATCGGCCTTCCTTCGGAGGGGAAGTAAAGCCGGCACCCATGTCATAGATTTATGGCACGTAAAATAACCTTCCACTAACTACAATATTGTGTGAAGCTAAATTTGTAGGTTAGATTTGATTAACACTCTATTATGTTCCAACGTTCGTCGCCAGGTACCGGTTGCGGTGGCATCTAGTAGCCAAGTTCGCGTCTAGGTGTCGTTGACGGTAGCAAAAGAAGGAACTACTTGAAATTGATGGCCTGCAGTCCTTACCTGAATTACAGATAACACACACTCATGATGAGAACTGGATTGATGCGCTGCCTTTTCCACTCAAGTGGCGATTATCTTTGAGAGTTTACACTCTTGTCCGATGTCACTGTAAGGACAGTTTTGTACGAGGACAAGTCTCAGATTTACCCCAAGGACAGCGGACTCTCCATGACACACACTAATACAGCCATCACAATTAACACCGGTTATCAGACAGATTGAAGCCTCCGTGGCTTAGGCGGCAGCACGCCGGCCTCTCACCGCTGGGTCCGTGGTTCAAATCCCGGTCACTCCATGTGAGATCTGTGCTGGACAAAACGGAGGCAGACAGGTTTTTCTCCGGGTACTCCGGTTTTCCCTGTCAAAATTTCATTCCAGCAACACTCTCCACTATCATTTCATTTCACCTGTCATTCATTTAATCATTGCCCCAGAGGAGTGCGTCAGGCCTCGGCAGCCGGCACATTCAATATCCTCGTCGCTAGTTGGGGGCTTCATTCATTCCATTCCTGACCCGGTCGAAGACTGGAAGCAGGCTGTGGATTTTCATTTCATCAGACAGATTCTACACACAACCAAAGTACACGGGGCTACATGACCGCGTTGTCGCAGCCCCTAAATTGAGGAACCAACCATCAACTAAACACCTACCATCTATACTTCATAGCGGTTAATGGATAGCCTATGCGACACACTAGACTTTTAGAGATTTGAAGCCGGCTCATTTCTCTGTGTTGCCTATACAAATTGACTCTTCAGTCGGTCAACACGACTGTGCCCAATGAATGGGCGTGGTACAAGATACAAATGTATAAATACACTCCTGGAAAGAAAATTATAAGGTGCGTTCAAAAAGTAACGAGCCGGAGGCTGGAATGCGCAAACCGGTGACGACATCGGCTAATCGTGGCGTGTGTAACGAAGTGTGGTTCCGACCAGAGCGTGGAAGGTCACAGCCCGTCGCTAGAGGGTACGCGTGCACGTCACGTGACGATACAAAGCGATTAGCAGCATGCATCAATCGTCCAACGCTGCCAGTCGCATTGCAAACAGTGACATGGAGGCGTCAACCGAAGAGCAAAGAGGTGTTGTTCGGTTTCTGACAGCGGAAGGAGTAGAGGGAACGGGCATTCATCGCCGAATGCCACAAGTGTACGGCGAACACTGCATGTCCCTTGCAAGGGTCAAGGCGTGGCACAAGCGCTTTAGGGAAGGACGAGTGTCGTTAGCCGATGATGCATGGTCTGGGGCACCCCCCTGCATTACCGATGACAACGTCCAGCTGGTTGATGCACTCATTACCCAGAACCGCCGAGTGACAGTGAACGCCATAGCCGCCGTGGTCGCTCCACGACAATGCACGACCTCATACGGCCAACACAGTCGCGGCACTCCTGCAGAAATTCAAATGGGAGGTTCTCGGCCACCCTCCATAAAGTCCAGGCCTCTCTCCCTGAGATTACGCCATGTTTGGTCCCCTGAAAAGGGCTCTGCGGGGACAACGATTCACCTCGGACGCCGACGTCCAGCTGTACGTGCCGAACTGGTACGCATCGCAGCCCATGGAATTTTTTGAGACAGCCAATCACCACCTCGTGTCACAGTGGGACAAGTGCCTCAACAATACTTCTAACATACAGGTACTGGTTTCTGTAACTATGCCTCCGGCTCGTTATGTTTTGAACGCACCTTATAGTTCATATTCACAATTCACAATTGCCACATTTAATCTAATATATAAAAGTGAAAGTCTGTATGTATGTATGTATGTATATATGTTGGTTCCGTATACAAATCTACACCGTTCCACCAATCTCAACCATATTTTGCATACACATAGTTTAGGACCCAGAAGGAACCGCTGGCTACATGAATTTTCGATAGTCTTTCTCATTCTTCTGATTTCAGCCCTTTTTCACTCAAAAACAGGCTAATCAAATCATAAAATATACTCATGAAGGAATGGCAAGGCAGATAGTTTCCATGGCAACATAGCTCAAGTCCAGACACGGCCGACTTGATGCCAATTGCGCTCAGCACTACCGGTATAGAAAATGAGGATCTTTACTTGAAATCCCGTTAGTTACTCAACTGCTCACGCAGCACTGTCAACCGAGTTTAGCATAACAAAGACTTGACACTATCTTCTTTCTACTATATACACACATCAAAAAAATTTTTGCATCACCTCGGTTCCCAGATCTCCGGCATATAGACGTTGACTGTGTATATTGTATCAAAGATACAGTCCCTTTGACTGTTCATAGATGTCACTAAAACTGCTCAAAGATGTAAACAACCATGCATGAGCAGGGCCTATTAGACGGAAGGGGTACGACAGCCGATCAGTTCCAGTCATTCCACCAGGACGAAGGTACGCTGCTCATGTTGTCTGTAGTTCTACCATGCCTAGAAGGTCAATACCGCAGTTCGATCGCGTCCGCATTGTTACTTTGTGTCAAGAAGGGCTCTCAACAAGGGAAGTTTCCAGGCGTCTCAGAGTGAACCAAAGCGATGTTGTTCGGACATGGAGGAGGTACAGAGATACAGGAACTGTCGATGACAGGCCTCGCTCAGGCCGCCCAAGGGCTACTACTGTAGTGGATGACCGCTACTTACGGATTGCCGCTCGGAGGAACCCTGACAGCAATGCCACCATGTTGAATAATGCGTTTCGTTCAGCCACAGGACGTCGTGTTTCAACTCAAACTGTGCGCAATAGGCTGCATGATGCGCAACTTCACTCCCGACGTCCATGGCGAGGTCCAGCTTTGCAACCCCGACACCATGCAGCGCGGTACAGATGGGCCCAACAACATGCTGAATGGACCCCACAGAATTGGCATCACGTTCTCTTCACCGATGAGTGTCGCATATGCCTTCAACCAGACAATCGTCGGAGACGTGTTTGGAGGCACCCTGGTCAGGCTGAACGTCTTAGACACACTGTCCAGCGAGTGCAGCAAGGTGGTGGTTCCCTGATGTTTTGGGGTGGCATTATATGGGGCCGACGTACGCCACTGGTGGTCATGGAAGGCTCCGAAACGGCTTTACGATACCTGAATGACATCCTCCGACCCATAGTGCACCCATATCGGCAGAATATTGGAGAGGCATTTGTCTTCATGGACGACAATTCTCGACCTCATCGTGCACATCTTGTGAATGCGTTCCTTCAAGATAACGACATCGCTCGACTACAGTGGCCAGCATGTTCGCCAGACATGAACCCTATCGAACATGCCTGGGATATGTTGAAAAGGGCTGTTTATGGACGTCTTGACCCACCAACCACTCTGAGAGATTTACGCCGAATTGTCGTTGAGGAGTGGGACAATTTGGACCAACAGTGTCTTGATGAACTTGTGGATAGTATGCCACGACGAATACAGGCATGCATCAATGCAAGAGGACGTGCTACTGGGTATTAGAGGTAGTGGTGTGTACTGCAATCTGGACCACAAATGCTGAAAGTCTAGCTGTATGATGGTACAACATGCAATGTGTGGGTCTCATGAGCAATAAAACGAGCTGAAATGTTGTTTGTGTTGATCTCTATTCCCTTTGTATTGAAAGGTTCCGGAACTCTTGGAACCGAGGTGATGCAAAACTTTTTTTGATGTGTGTATTTTTCAAATACCACTCACTCACTCACTCACTCATTCATTTATTCATCACGAAATCTCAGAAACCACCGAACGGATTGGAATGAAATCTGGTATGCAGCTTCCTCAAGGGCCGCAAATGCCCACTAAGAGAGACATTTTGGCTATTCAGGTTCTAAAGGGGTGTTAAGGGGGTAGACCTGCATTTAATTGAATAGCAATATCTCCCGATTGGTTTCATGGGGGGATGTGATACTCGGCATATAAACTCATCATTAAAAATAAGAAGACATGTGTCTGAGAGTTTTTCGATGTGGTGTATATAATGAGGTGAAAGGGGTGAAAAGTGGGGATTAAAAGATTCTTAACGGAGCGTGTGTCTCTTAAACGACATAGGCGAGGAGTTTGAAACACAGCGAAAAAATATCAACATAAAAAAGAAGTAAATATGTGTTTGACAGTTTTTTCATAAATCCAATTTAAGGGGCCCATGGGGAGAGATGAAATTCTGGGGGGGGGGGGGGGGAACAGGAAAGAAAGTGTCCTAACTGATTGACTGACTGGCTCACTCATCAAACTCAGGGGGAAAAAACTGCTTTAAAGTAAGTAAATAGCTGTTCGACAGTTTTTTTTCATAAATCAAATTTAAGGGGTTCATGGGGAGGGGTGAAATTCTGAAAAAAGAAAATTGAAAGAAAATGTCCAGACTCACTCACTTACTCACTCACTAATCATCGCCTAGCCAAAATTATTGAAGTTAGAAACATGACAGTTTGGGGATATGTTCATTGTATGTCAAAACCGTCTACTAAGGGAGGATTTTCGGATATTCAGGTTCTAAAGGGGTCTTAAGGGGATTAAACCTGCATTTCATTGAATAACAATATCTCCCGATTGGTTTCATTGGGGGATGTGATACACGGCATATAAACTTATCATTAAAAAGTAACAAGACACGTGTCTGAGGGTTTTTCGATGTGTTTATGAGGTTAAAGGGGTGAAAAGTGGGGATTGAAAGATTCCTAACGGAGCGTGTATCTCTTAAACGACATACAGTAGGCGAGGAGTTTGAAACTCAGCGGGGAAAAAAATCAGCATAAAAATAAGTAAATATGTGTTTGACCGCTTTTCCATAAATCCAATTTAAGGGGCCCATGGGGAGGGGTGAAATTCGGGGTGGGGGGGGGGGACAGGAAAGAAAGTGTCCTAACTGATTGACTGAGTGACTCACTCATCAAACTCAGGGGGGAAAAACTGCTTTAAAGTAAGTAAATAGCTTTTCGACAGTTTGTTTTTCAATCAAATTGAAGGGGTTCATCGGGAGGGGTGAAATTCTGAAGAAAAAAAAAATGAAAGGAAATGTCCTGACTCATTCACTCACTCATCATCGCCCAGCCAAAAATATTGAAGTTGGAAACATGACATTTCGGGGATATGATCGTTGTATGTCAAAACCGTACACTAAGGGAGGTTTTTTGGATATTCGGGTTCTAAAGGGGTCTTAAGGGGGTTAAACCTGCATTTCATTGAATATCAATATCTCACGAGTGGTTTTATTTGTGGATGTGATACTCGGCATATAAACTAATCATTAAAAATACGCAGACATGTGTCTAAGCGTTTTTCGATGTGGTGTATTATTATGAGGTGAAAGGGCTGAAAAGTGGGGGTTGAAGGATTCCTAATGGAGCGTGTAGGCCTATCTCTTAAACGACATAGGCGAGAAATTTGAAACTCAGCGAAAAAAAAATCAGCTTAAAAAGTAAGTAAATCGGTTTTCGACTGTTTTTTTTTCATAAATTAATTTAAGGGGCCAATGGGGTGGGGTGAAATTCTGGGGGAAAAAATGAGAGAAAGTGTCCTAACCGACTTACTCAGGGGAAAAAGACAGCTTAAGAAATAAGTTAATAGGTGTTCAAGCGTTTTTTAATCAATCCAATTTAAGGGGCCCATGGGGAGGGGTGAAATTCTGGTAAAATAAATGAAAGAAAATGACCTGTCTGACTCACTCACTCATCACGCCCAGCGAAAACTATTAAAGTTGGAAACATGAAATTTTGGGAATAAGTTCGCTGTATGTCGAAAACGTTAACTAAGGAATGATTTTTGTTTATTCGGGTTTTAGAGACGTGTCAAGGGGGTAAACGTGCATTTCATTGAATAACGATATCTCATGAGTTGTTTGTTTGGGGATGTGATATTCGGTATATGAACTAATCATTAAAAATAATCAGACATATGTCTAAGGGTTTATCGATGTGGTGTATATTATGAGGTGAAAGGGGTGAAAATTGGGGGTTGAGGGATTCTTGACGGAGCGTGTATCTCTGAAACGACATAGGCGTGAAGTTTGAAATTCGGTGGGAAAAAACAGCTTAAAATACAAGTAAATAGGTGTTCGAACGTTTTTTTTTTCATAAATCCAATTTAAGGGGCCCTTGGAGAGGGGTGAATTTATGGGGGAAAAAAACAGGAAAGAAAGTGTCCTAACTGATTGACTCACTTACTCACTCATCAAACTCAGGGGGAAAACAGCTTTAAATAAGTAAATAGGTGTTTGACAGTTTGTTTCATAAATCCAATTTAAGGGGTTCATGGGGACGGGTGAAATTATCAAAAATAAATGAAAGAAAATATCCTGACTGACTCACTCACTCATCATCGCCCAGCCAAAATTATTTGAAGTTAGAAACATGAAATTTTGGGGATATGTTCGTTGTATGTCGAAAACGTCCACTAAGAAAAGAGTTTTGGATATTCAGGTTCTAAAGAGGTGTTAAGGGGGTAAACGTGCTTTCCATTGAATAACAATATCTCACGAGTGGTTTCATTTGGGGATGTGATACTTGGCACATATACTAATCATTAAAAATAAGCTGACACATGTCTAATGGTTTTTCGATGTAGTGTATATTATGAGGTGAAAGGGATGAAAAGTGGGGGTTGAAAGATTCCTAACTGAGCGTGTATCTCTTAAACGACATAGGGAGGAGTCTGAAACTCGGAGGAAATCTATCAGCTTAAAAATAAATAAATAAATAAATGAATAAATAAATAAAATAAATAGGTGTTCGACCGTGTTTTCATAAATGCAATTTAAGGGGCATATGGGGAGGGGTGAACTTCTGGAAGAAAAACGTCCACTAAGGAAGGATTTTTGTATGTTTGCTCTCATCGACCAACCAAAACTATTAAAGTTAGAAGAATGATATTTTAAGGATATGTTTGTTTGTTGTGTGTCGAAAACGTCTACTAAGGAGGGATTTTTGGGTATTCAGGTTCTAAAGGGGTGTTAACGGGGTTAAACCTGCATTTCATTGAAAAACAATATGATACGACTATGACGCGAGCGAAGCGAGACTAAAATTGAGATGGTGTGTGTCTGTGTATTACTCAATCTCGCAAGTACCACTGGTCCGATTTACGTGAATTTTACATGGAAGTAGCTGATTTACATGGTTAACATATAGGTTACCTTTGATTTCAATACTTTGCACTATTTAAAATGGCGACCATTTTAGTGACGTCACTACACCCTTTGGTTTCAAACTTTCATATTTCCATTTCAAATAAAATGAGAACGCTAAGAAATAGGAAACTTTTGATGGCATATGCGAGGTTTAAAATTACATTTTCTATCCGAAAGGTATCTGCAACTGTTAGCGAGTAAAACCTAAATTTGTGCTATAAAACACGGTCAACGCTGAGCGGTGTAGTTGGACAAAATGTTCCATCCTTAATCTCCCTCTGCGCAGCACCTCGCCTATCCCCTGTTTTAACTGTCACCTTCACATTTTAATTTATTTATGACGCGTAGCGAAGCACGGGTACTTCAGCTAGTTGTGAATATTAACTAATACATAAAATTATTTTTTTTCTCATCTGAATCACCCATACTTTGCTGCGGGTCATAAATTAATTAAAATGTGAAGGTGACAGTTAAAACAGGGGATAGGCGAGGTGCTGCGCGGAGGGAGATTGAAGATGGGGCATTTTGCCCAACTACACCGCTCAGCGTTGACCGTGTTTTACAGCACTAATTTAGGTTTTACTCGCTAACCGTTGGAGATACACGAAAAGTGATAAGGACCTTTCAGATAGAAATTTAAATTTTAAACCTCGTATATGCCATCAAAAGTATGCTATTACTATGCGTTCTCTTTTTATTTGAAAATGAAATATGAAAGTTTGAAACCTAAGGGTCTAGTGACGTCACTAAAATGGTCGCCATCTTTAAAGAGTGCACAGTATCGAATTCAAAAGCAGCCTATATGTTAACCTGGTAAATCAGCTACGTCCATGTAAAATTTCATGTAAATCGGACCAGTGGTTCTTGCGTGATTGAGTAATATACAGACACATTTTTGTATATTAGTATAGATATCTTGAAACACGCCCTTTCATTGGGCACAAACGTGTTGACCGACTGAAAAGCTACAAAAACGTCAACGCTAGACTTTTGAAATGAGCTGAGGGAATTTAGCTATCCCACCACAGTAGCTGGGTAAGTAAGGCTCAAGTGGATCGAGACGTCCTGGAACGGCTCTTGTTCACGCATGGTTAGCGGAGCATTGGTATCAAGGTCCTCTGGAGCAAATCACAAGTACTGTACCCGCAAAAGTGCTGGCAACACCACAAATATACGAACTCAATTTACAGCGAATCAAGGATACAGTACGTGGCGTGAAAGCAACTTAAGTAAGCATACTTTTGAGTAGTTGTTGTTGTTTTAGTCAAGTCAGGAGTTACTGGTGTACACAAGAACCTCGTTTAATCGGGCCTCATTAACCTGGATCTCCGGTTTATCCGAAAATAATAAAAATTCATTTATGTTCGACGATGTCGAAAAGTAAATATTATGTGCCAGAAAACTGTAGTATAATGAGGCTCATTATAACACTATTCTTATTATGAAACAGTTTCTCCCACCAATCAGAGCTCAGGAAACAGTTGTGTGACCAATTAGGTAAGGATACCTTCGCTCATGCGCTCAAAATCCAACTTACCAATTTACCGACGTGGAAAGTGCACCGTCCATATGTTCACGTAAATAAACTGGCGAATATGAGACAAGAAATAGCACTGTACCTTAAAATCCCCAAAACCAATTTCCACACAGCGCATTGCTTTCAAACGACTTCGGTGACAATATTAGTGAATGCTATAGAGCTGGACGGCAGGCTGTAAACAATAGGTGTTCTGTGTTGGCAAGCAAAGTGAATGGTCTCTGCTTTCGGAGTTCCTTGACCCACGAATGCGCTCTGTTCAGTCAGCAAAGCCAGCGCGCCCTGTTCACTAACTGAATTAACTGAATCCCACAGATAATTATGATTATTTATGTTAAAAATATAATAAAGTTATAATTATCGTCGAACATAAACTGTCGTATGCAAGTCGCCTATAATGGTAATTAAGACACTCGTATGGAAATTATAAAACTCGCTCGTTGCATAATGTACTATTTTACTGTACAGTATTTCTTTTACGGGGTCGACTCTTCTTGAATGTCTTTTCCACCAAGGGTAGTTAAGCACAGGAATTGGAAGTATTTCGGCCATGGTCTAGCAAAGGTAACGTCCCGGCATTCGACTCGAAGTGAGAACTGATGTTAGTTTTTTAGTTTATTTTTCCAGATTATCGATAATCCGGATCAGTTCCGGTCCCACTTAATCGGCATACACGAGGTTCATGTGTACTTGGATGTATGTGGAATTATTCTGACAACCTGTGTTATTGTGATGTTTGTAGCAGTGTTTGTAACTCTATTAGAGTCTATCATTGGTGAATTTTCGTTGAATTTCGACCATTCGAGTCGCAGTCATTGCATGTGAGATTTTTGGAAAATAATTCCAGTAATTGGAATTATTTCATGTTGACTGACTGAAAGCTATAATCTTCTCTCTTCATTTCCCGTTTCCAGTTCCCTGGGTCGGGTTGCGAATCAAGGACCTCCACAGTTGTCTATCCTTCTACCATTCATTTCCTTCTTTCATTACTTCTTTTTCTTTCACTCCTCTCTTCTCTATGCTTTCCTTCACCGTATCTATCCACCTCTTTCTGGGCCTTCCTCGTGGTCTTCTTCCTGGTATATTCTCCATAAATATTATTTTTGGTACTCTATATTCTTCCATTCTCACCATATGCCCGTACCACTTGAGCTAGTTTCTATCTTGTCTTGCAGTTTTGAGAACCCAGTTCTCTCCCTATTGTCCACATTTCTAACTTTATCCCTCCGTGTCTTCCCAATTATTCCTCTAAGGAACTTCATCTCGGCTGCTTGGATTCGGCTTTCATCGAGTTTTGTTGTGGTCCAAGTACCTGCTGGATATTTCAAAATTGGTGTGTAATACATTGAGAATAGAACTTTCTTGCATTTCTCTGGGACTTCCTGGTTCCATACTAAACCTTTCACACACTGGTAAAACTGAAAGCTATAATATTAATTGTCTTCGAAGTTATATTTTTCTATAAAATTGGGCCAGTGGTTCTCGTGTTATATTTACATACTGTACAGTAACAAACAAGCTGTCACAGTGGCTTTAACGGCTGCCAGCGTTCTTCATTCATAATTAGGGATCGGATTCTTAGGGTTTTACCTTTTTTCCCCTTACTCCTAAATACAAAAATACTTTAATACTTTTCAGAATCACCCTCAAATGAGCCATATTCATGAATTCTGTAGTACATAATAAAATCTAAATGATATGCGAGTACCTAAAAATACAGGGTCTTTATATTTGCTTGGCAAGGACATTCTCGCTCACGCGCTTCGCCAGTGACGGCTCAGTTCCCGGCGACCGAGCGCGCGTATGTACGGTAGAATACGGTGCTTAAAATCAGTATCATACATTTTTATCACCTTGTTTACAGTAGATGCTGAAAATGTTCCCCATCCGCTGCCAAACATAATCGGCATAAGTTTCTGGTTACTCCGGTTAATTTAGCTTCAGTAAGGAAATAACGATCTTTACATCATTCAGTGCTGGTTTGGACTAAACGGCAGATGGTCTAAAACTTCACACTTGAATTCTTTGTAAAAGTCTATCGTAACGTTGGTACAGTGTGGTCGTGAATGATTTTCACCTCTTTCGAGAATTGAAGGTATGGTTGGGCTGCAACCCCTCGTCAAAAAGGAAAACTTCAGGAGACTCTCCAGACGTACCCACTTCAGTGGCGGCAGAATATTTTGCCGAGGGCATTGGATAGCTGGTGTAACGATACGACAAATGTTTCAATAGTTTTGGCGATTATGTTGAGACATAAGGATAAAACGAGAAAACATTTAGTAGTAAAATCAGTTTGGTATCTTATTTTTATACAGTCCATCGGAACTTGAAAAAAAACCAGCCCTCGTATGTACTATGCGCGCGCTTTCAATAGTACAGCAGGGGGCCGTGGCGCGCCACAAGCTCGGCCAAGGCCACCGCAGCAGCGGATAACAAAACTGCCGCTTGCCGTTCTTACTTTATATGAAGGACCCTGTACTCTAAATAAACAAAGTTAATTAAACAGGCTGGATTGTGAAAGTCACCTCTGACATCCTGGGTTTTATTGAATTTGAATAATTAACATATTTAAGGAGAGCAAATATTGCTTAAAAGTGTGACGTTCTCGGTGATAATTTGATGAAAGACGTACCGTATTATTATGTAAAATATTTACACTCTCGTTACAATCAGATTCTCTACTAACAATTTACTAGGCATTAATGTTATGCTTTGCGCAGTTTATGTCACCTTATGCTACACTTTAAAACACAAAAAACCTATTCTACCTATTAACACCCTAAAAAACATCTATTTTGTGGTTTTTTTTTACCTAAAAGGACAATTTTAAAAACCTAAAATTAGGTGTTTTTGTTTTTGTTTTCGTTTTTCGTTTTCATAATACAGACCATAGGTCTACAGTTGCAACGATCAACGAACGACAAGCCTGCCTCAAGCACTCGAGCAGTCCACCTTGTGCTCGACTCCTTGTGTTCTTGTGTTGGCAAACCTGGTCTCTCCTATTCCGAAAAATGCAAAGGTTCATTCCATATTTCAGCTATTATTCTCTGGAATAAATATAAATTGCACCAGTATTCAGGACTTCCTATCAGAGCGATAAAACACTCCCTTCATTGTAATCTATCAGCCATACAATTATCATGAACAAGATGAACGGATGTAATAACAAGAACTTCTATTGTCAACTGAATGTTTAGGTTTTTTTTGTTATTAAAAAAAAATCTTTCTTCATTTATTCTATTGTATTTAACCGCCCTCTGAATGAAGAGAGCTGCATAAAGAGGCTTTGTAGCCTCAGTGGCCTGTATACAGGTGCCTGTACACTAGAGAGTGATTATCATAGAGCAAGTCTAGCAACACCGCTCTAGCTAAACTGAGTGCGTGTACACTGTAGAGTAATTTTCCCTAGGTAGAGCATTCGTAGAGCGGAGATAGACAAATCTACCTAGAGCACTCTCTGAACCTGTGTACACTGTCAAACATAAATGCACTAGGTAGAGCAGCGCTAAACATTCTGAGAGCAGTGTGAGTCTAGGTTTATTGCGCTGTGTTGTGAGTTAAAATGTCTTCAGGAGAGCTTTTAGCATCTGTGGTGGTTGTGTGTGTGCCTTGTTAGAAAAGAAAACTATGAAGAGGAAAAGAAAGTTGTGGGTGAGGAATTGGAAATTAAAAAGAGAATACGAGGGAATCCAAGCTAAATTATTGCACGGGTTAAATTCAGAAGATTCTGAAGCGTACAAGAACTTTTTAAGAATGAACAAAAATGACTATGTTTATATTTTGGCCAAAACTACCCCCAGGATCATCAAAAGGGATCACCCGAAACGACTGTGCCTTCAAATTTCTGTCTCTGTATTCTTTCCGAGTACAATTCGAAGTTTCTGGATGGGCTTCAATATTTTCAATTTCGCGACTCCACACAAATTCAGCCATATTCAAACACTATAATTAACAACAAACAAATAACCCCAACAATCCACCACTGACTCTACCTAGAGCACTTTCCAATATTCAACTGGACGAATAGAGCTAGACTGGTCTATAGCTAGGGCACCCAAATACTGTTTACACCGTAGAGTCAGCCGGCCATAGCTAGAGCTTAGAGCGGTCTCCGCTAGGGTTCTCTACCACCTGTGTACACTGGAGAGGAGCTAGAGTGCCCTAGCTATAGCTACTCTACGCTCTAGCTAGGGCAAAAGCTCTCCACTGTACAGGCACCTTAAGAGAAACAATAAATTAAAATTCAAATTCCCATCATGCGACGAGCATAAAGCCAACCGCTAAAACTTAATGGTTGAAATCACTCTGCCTCAAAACCGAATTAGTATCTGAGAAACACACTACCTCTGCCTGTTACTCGTGCAAATCGAACGAAATCCCCGATTCAAACGAGTTGAGTGTTCCTTCTAAGACATCAATTGAAGCCAGTCACTCGCAGACTCGACGAAATGTTCTAATGCCATTTCTTGCGGGTGAGTATGTGAAGATTAGTTGCGAAGTTGTAGCAGTCACAAAAGTCCGCGCCAAAGTGTCTATGAAGTGCAAGTACGCGCTTTGCCGCAGTAATCAGTGGTACATTGGCACAAGTTGGGTGCCTCCCTTTCCGTGTTGGCACAGTCAGTGATCGAGGTGTACATGGTAAGACTATCATTAGTCTACACGACAGTGATTCCGGTGTGGTGTTCAATTACGACCAAGACCGTAATAGTTACACACACAGCAGAACACTATGACTTATTAATAAGCTTACGGCAAAGTACACAAAATATATAATACTAGCATTACCCGCGAATATTCTAGTTGTAAAGAGTACACTTAGCAAAATCTCAATCATGAATGCTATGACTGATTTATCCTTGGTATGAATAATCAGACTTTATCAATTCAGCTACTGGTGCAGTGATTAGGGGTTTGTCATTCCTTCATAGGTATATCAGAGCGAAGTTAGTTTTCTGGGAATATCACAGACACTGTTAATTTAAGGGCCTTTAAATGTGGTTTTCGGAGACCCTTTATAGTCGGGTGAAAAAGATATTTCGTACCACAGTCACACGTGAAAATTGCGTGAAAAAATTCTACAGTGCCCTTTGACACCCTTAAGCGCATTATACTGTATGCATTGATGAATTTTACAGCTTAATTTGGTTCAGTGATAACCTTATAACCGTCTGGAAACTTTCACAGTAATGTAATAATTGGAATTGCATTGCGTCTTACAGACATAGATGGACCCGTGAGATTCTGTTACCATGGTTACCGTGTTGCATTTTTTCGTTATTTCATTGTAAATATACATGTTTTAAGGTATTTATTTAATTGTGCGGCATTTAAAGAGTAAGTGAGTGCGTTTCGCTTACGCATTGGGTTATGCTGAACCTGTAGGTACCCCATATGTGTAGGTTGGTGTTAATGGGACCTTATTTTCGGTACAAAACTGGAATGGGACCTTAGCTGAATAATATAGGGAGGGATACTAGCTTTACCCGGCAAGCGTTGCAAGGCCAATCAAAGACAGATAGAAAGAAAGGAAGATAATAGTAATGTTATTGGTTTTACGTCCCTTTTAACAACGCCCCTCTCGCATTTGCGCACCCAAATGCCAAATGCCAAATGGCTGCTTGGATTCGATCCTGCAACTTTGGTCACAGCAGGTGAGAACGTTACCGCTGAGCCACGTAGCCAGCCCAAAAAAGATAGGTTGGTTGGTTGGTTCTTAAGTTTACGGGCTGCGACAACGCGGTCATGTAGCCCCGTGTACTTTGGGTGTGTGTGTAGAATCTGTCTGATAACCGGTGTTAATTGTGATGACTGTATTAGTGTGTGTTATCTGTTTTTTTTAATTCAAGTAAGGACTGCAGACATATTAATTTTTCAAATAGTTCCTACTTTTGCCGCCAAACGCCACCGTCAACGACTACTAGTTCATAACTTAGCTACCAGACGCCACCGCAGTCGGCTCTTGGCAACGAACGTAGGAACCTAAGAGCGTGTTTACATTCTTAACCTATACAATTTAGCTTCACACAAGTGTACTTAGTGGAAGGTTCTTTAACATGCCATAAATCTATGACATGGGACTGCCGGCTTTACTTCCCCTCCGAAGGAAGGCATAGTGAGAGATTTTTAACGCTCTTAAAAAGTCCGACGACTTCGGCCGGGTTTGAACCCGCGATCTTGGGCATAGAAGCTCAGGATGCTACCGACTACGCCACCGAAGCCGCTCCAAAGAGATAGAAACTGAAGTGCCTTTGGATCAACAATATTCTTCGTTTTTCTGTCTGGTGCCCCGGTCCTTACGCATACCTTGGGCACAGCAGGCGAGAATGTTACCGCTAAGCCACGCAGCCGACCGGCTGCATTAGTGTGTGTATTTGTGATGAGGATTGGGAAGGAGGCGGCCGTGGTCCTAAGCTAGGCACCATCCTGGGATGTAGGAGTGGGAAACCACGGAAAACCACTTCCAGGAAGACTGAGGTGGGAACCCAACTCCTCTCAGCTTTGCCTCACGAGGCTGAGTGTACCCCGTTCCAGCCCTTTGATCAGAATTAAATTTCTTTGCAGAGCCAGAAATCAGACCCGGACCTCCACGGTGAGAGCTTGTCACTGCACCACGAGGTGAACAGCACAATATCTGGTATTGTTTCTAGCGAGGGAGGGGTGGCGTGGTGGTGGAGCGGTCAAGCTGTTTGCCTCTCACAAAGGTGGACCTGGTTCGATTCCCGGTCAATGCATGTGAGATTTTCGAAGTGAAATGGCATGTCCTATGGTTCGGACTCCACGTAATAAGGAGGTCCTGTGCAAAATGATAGCGAGATTAACGGTCACGTAAAACTACAAGCTTCCTTTTTGTTTCTACTGTCGGCGCAGAAATTATGTGCACCCGAGTTTGGAGATAAATAACAACACAACCGAAAGGCCTACAGAAAAACAAGTGACATCACCTTTTTTCTTGTTTATTTCTGCGTTGATTGATGATAAAGGTAGTTTTTAGGAACTTATTTTAATATCCCTTATGGCAGGTATAACGTAAAAAGTACCGTTTTTTTTGCGGGGTTCGAGCGCAGTGTCGACTTTAGAGATTCACAACTCTTAACTCAGTTGTGCTACAGCACCCAACTTTGGATATGTGTTAGTTAGATATGTTTTCTGTCTATATGTGAAGTTTCAAAATTTGATCTCCAACACAAACAATGCAACAATCAATTATGTGAACGGCTCGTATTTCGAAACTGGACTCCCGCAGAAGTTCGTTCTTGGGTGCGTTGTAATCCCAATATAATAAGCGTTAGCGATATGTAACTACCCGTGATGTAAATAAATGGGTTTAGTTCATATGGATTGATATTTTAGTAGTGGGTACCTGTAGATTTACTTTTGTCCGGCCACAGTGCGGGTCTTGCGGTTTCAACACGCATGGCATCGCGCGGCCACGCACTTACGTAACAAGCCATCAAACATAGCACAATAGCGTGGCCGCATTCCACTGTGTTACGTTCCCAAACAGCTGACATAAACACACCGTACGCGTCTTCATTGACAGAGCCAATATTGCTGCTCTTCAATACTCTGAGTCCCGCGCTCATTTCGGTACAATCGTGTTGACCGACTGAACAGCTGCAAACCTTTGTTTACTGAGGCAACACTGAAAAATGGATTCAAACCCCATAATGTTAGTCGGTTATTATTAGGGCTCGGATTTTTAGGTGCTAAAAATCGGGAAAATATTTATTTTAAGTATTAAAAACAAGATGTTCAGTAAAGAACATCTAGCCTACTTTGTCATAAATGCATAGGTATTGTTATAACTCTTTGTCCTTTTCAAGGAGTATAATTGAATGTTGGTTGTAGTAGCTTGTTGAAATACGTGTTATACAGATATTAAACATGAATATGAGGTGCCCTTTGCTAGTGCTACCTCTGTACAAAATTTCATTCAATTCGGTTTCGCCGTGTTTGAATTGATATGGTGAATCGATTTGCACACATACATGGCCGCTATCTGCAAACTATTGGGCTGATGACCTTGTAGTTCAGTCAAAAGATGCTTCCTACAAAAAGGTATGTTGTAGCAAAATTTGGTAGAGATCAAATAATTAGGTTGGACGTAATTTCATTTAAGCTTTTAAAATTTGGGTAGCCGCCATTTCGTTTTCGTCAAGATGGCGGCGATATAAAACATGACACTGAGGTGCCCTTTGCTAGTGCTACCTCTGTACCAAATTTTGTTCAATTCGGTTTTACCGTGTTTGAATTGATAGGGGGGATCAATTTGCACACATACATGGCCGCCATCTGCAAACTATTGGGCTGATAACCATGTAGTTTAGTCAAAAGACGCTCGCTATATAAGTACATGCTGTTGCAAAATTTGGTAGAGATCGAATGATTAAGTTAGTCGTAATTTGATTTAAGCTTTGAACATTTGGGTGGCCGCCATTACGTTTCCGTCAAGATGGCGGCGATATAAAACATGACACTGAGGTGCCCTTTGCTAGTGCTACCTCTGTACCAAATTTCGTTCAATTCGGCTTCACCGTGTTCGAATTGATAGGGGGGTACACTAGCACTACCAAAGGGCACCTCAGTGCCATGTTTTATATCGCCGCCATCTTGACGAAAGTACACACAGACAGATACACAATTTTTCGCCCTGTGTTGATATCATAAGTCTACTTTCATTTTTTGCAAAAATCGAAAGTAGTCTAATACCGTACCTGAAATATGTGACAAAAAAGTAAAAATGTTTAATTATAATTAACGGCAGCCGGCACAGTTCATATCCTCGCCGCTAGATAGGGGCTTCATTCATTCCATTCCTGACCCGGTAGGAGACTGGAAGCAGGCTGTGGATTTTCATTTTCAATGTGAATATAAACAATATGCAGTACTCACGAATGCAATTTATGATCTGTCTCACTGACTGCTGAAGCATTACAATACACAACGAGATACATTTCCAGGTTGTCCATCACAAATGACCGACGATTATCACGAAACTCTTATTCTGAAGGTGTGAAACTGCGGCAATGTGTTTCTTGCCGTCGAGGTGTTGTGTAACTTGAGATCGCTGTTCAGCCTTGATTGCTTTCCCACATGGTTGGCAGAACAGAACGCCCTCCTCAGAAGTAAAATTATCTTTAAATTTTGCAGACAATACCTTATAGTTGTTTTTACTTTAGGCATCGTAGAACTGCCTTACACTTCACAGTGCCAGAAATGAACTGCATGTGAGTGACACTGGTTCCAGGTAGCTTGGGGAGGGGGAGGTCTAGCACGTGGTGCATGTGGACAAGGAAATCAGCGGCTTCCATAGTGAGTGGCATGGGGCGACAAGTTAAGAATAACACAGTTGCAAGCTGACATACGCTCTGCATGAAGATTAGATAGCTCACAGGTTCTTCCCCGTTGAAGTAACACAGAACAAAAATGCAATAAACTGATTTAAAAAAAAATTAATATGTCTTTTTATGTGCTAATACGTGAAAAGCACGAATTTATGTATTTACAGAAAAATGCTTAAAATATGTAGGCTATTTACATAAAAAATATGTATTTACCCAAAAATCCGAGTCCTAGTTATTATGTAGCCTACGTGTACGACACCGTACCTTAAAAAACAAACATCGGCACACGTTTGATCAAACTGTGTGACTGCCACTCCAGTTTGTGTTATCAGTAGAACATGGAACCACCCTCTCCACTCTAGTAAACAGTATGTTTCCACACCTCACAGTTAAACGCGATGTATAACTAGCGACACGGACAGAAAGGATTCTCGGGAACGAATGCCTGAAGCATGAAACTCGACGATCGAGTCTGATGCAATGGACTGTTTGATCTCTTTACGCCACAAAGGACGAGTATCACAATGAAAAGGAAGCAGTGTGAAACGTGTCTGCAGAACGAACCTCTCATGGCAGACAAGTCTGATATTTAGAATGAAACTCACCCTCCTACATGTGGTTATAAAAGACCGCTGCACACACACACACACACACACACACACACACTACACGTTTCCTTTCATGTTTCTGACAACTGTATGCAAGAGAAGAAACACGAGGGATGACCAACAATGTGTGAGATTGATCTTTAATTTCACCACTTCCCTTATAGTTACAAGTAGGCTACATGTTAGTAACGTTAGTACTGTATACAGCCCGCTGGGTGCGCTGGCACTCCGGAGTTCTTTTGGCGCGGACGACCTTGCAGCGATGGTGGGAGACAGGGGCGTATATACAATTTCTTTCGGGGGGGGGGGGGGGGGGGTTATATCCTGGAAAATTGTGAGTATTTTCAAAGGATTGACACCGCAAAATACCCAGAAATATCAAGCAATATCTTAGAGCATATAACTTTGTGTAATTATTTTAGATAAGAGTTAATTGTAAAAAGTTTATATAGCCTGAAATAATTAGTGACAATACAAAAAAGTTGTAAAATAAAATGTTATACTTAATGAATTTTCTATTATATCTAAATAATATTTTAAGTCAATTTATTAAGAAAAAAGGTAAAGAGTTTTTTTTTTTTTTTTGTTTTTTTTTTTACAAATTGACAATTTATTTCTCAAAAGAACCGTACTGTGTAACTCTCAGTTTTGCCTCACAAGTAGAGCCGGGAGTCGAATTCGGACCTCAAGGGATGGCAGCTAAGAATGCTAGCTACTACACCATGAGGTAATCTAATTTCAATCTTAATATTGTTTATAGCCTAACTTAGCCAATAAATTACGATTCGGGTACAACCAAATTTGCAATTATTTCATGCTTTCACCAAAGCAACACTTTCTCAATTTTATTGGCTCTTTTCTCGGGCGGGAGGGGGGGGGGGGCCTGGAGCCCCCACAGCTCCCCCCCCCCCCCTTATATACGCCCCTGGTGGGGGAAGACGATATTTCTGTCTCTCTCACTAGCTTTCCCGTCTCACTCCCTCCTGTACTGTCTTCGCTGTGTTGTGGTTGATCGGTTGAACGTCAAAAGGTATTCAGTACAGGGTCTTTCATATAAAATAAGAGCGCCAAGCGGCGGCTTTGTTAACCGCAGCTGCGGTCACCTTGGCCGAGCTTGTGGCGCGCCACGGCCCCCTACTGTAGTATTGAAAGCGCGGGCATAGCATATACGAGGGCTGGTTTTTTTTTTTCAAGTTCCAATGGACTATAACAGATTGACATTACCAAGCTTGACCTTGCAATAAGCGTGCAGGGGCTCAGTCGCCAGTCTAAACCTTATTTTAAGTACGAGTCGGCTCGGCTGGTACGTGATGCATTTGTTCAGCAATTTCCTGATGAAGTGCCACCTTCACTAGCACAGATTCACGTAATTGCAAATAAGTTGGACACTACTGGCTCGGTGCTCAATAAAAATCATGCCCGCACACGAACAGTTTAACAGAGGATGAGCTAGATGACATTGGCGAGAATCTTGAACGGTCTCCGAATAAATCACTCACAAAATTAGCACAAGCAGGGGTTTCGGTTTCGTCAACAATAACTAACTAACTAAAGTAAGATTTCAGCATTGTACACACGCTAGCAAGGCCGCTGCATCATATAGGATTGTACACACGCTTAAAGCAGGGGGCCTTGGCATGCCACAAGCTCGGCCAAGGTGACCACAGCTGCGGTTAACAAAGCCGCCGCTTGGTGCTCTTATTTTATATGAAAGACCCTGTATATCGTAAATATGAAAAATTGAAACAAAACGGAAAAAAGGAGAAAAGAAAACAATAATGTGACGGAAATAGCACTGGCTTAAATGAGTTCTATGATACCTGACTTTGTTAATGCTAAGTAAGCACGTAATCTTCAAGTACCGGTAGGCGAAGCACAATGTACAGTAGACGTGTCGGACAACCAACGCATTGGTCCAACACTTTGTTTATTTATACTACATCAGGTGCGCTAGTGATCCCAACTTGACTCGGTCAGAAGCGGCGAAGAGCTGTCGCAGCTGAAAATAGCAACAACAAAAAATGAAATCGCCACAAAAATAAATGAGATTCCTGTTCTATAAGAGAAGTACGAGGACATTCCAAAAATTACGTTTCCCTATTTTGTTCTTTTAAAGTAAACGTATTTAGCCGGGAAATATGAGCATGTCCAACAGATCTATGACGCAGCAATCATATACCGGCCTTTTCCATGTAACTTTGTTTTATATTTATTAAGAAAATTGGAGAAAACTTATTTTCTGAATGGGCCTTGTATTTAGTTGTCGTGTCTGTTCGGCTGGGCCCTGAGTCAGACTTGGAGAGCGAATTCACGGCTGCGTGCGGAATTGGCCAACATGTGTGAAGGCGAATGCTAACTACACCTCCTGCTGAGCACACACAGTTCCCCACCCGCAACGCGCGGGCCTGCTTCGTGCGTTGACCCACAGCAGACCAACCTAAACAAAAACATCTCCCGAGCTCGCAGACGCGTGCTAAAAGCAGCCGTGACACACAAAAACCATTACATAACTTACGTAACCTGCCATCAGTCACGTACAGAGTTACAAGACGTCCCGGATTCGCTACTCAAATTATGACTATAAACTGTATGTATATAAATTATATCTCTACTTATTATAAAACAAAGTTCCCGATTCTTGGATGTTACGGGTAAACTCGAGAACCACTGGATGGATTTTGATGCGGTTTTCACCATTCTGTAAAGCAGTGTTTCCCAAACTTGTTTGTGTGTGTACCACTTTAAGAGATGAGAATCTCTCGCGTACCACATAATGGTTGGGAGATATAGTAACTATAACCCCCACCACCACTACGTAGCAGACCAAAAGATGGATTGTAAACTGTGTTTGTTAGAGTTTAAGTTCAAATAATAAAAACTGTGTCCAGTTGTTTTATTATTTATTACAATAAGTATTCAAATCAAACATTTAAAAATGACACTGTACAAATAATATTAGTAAAAAAGATCTTAATAATTAAATTAAAAAAAGTTCAATTAACACCTTCAGTGTGAAAGGAGAGCTTGAAGATTAGAAGCCAACTTAGGAATGTCTGGTTTAAGGTTGCTGAGTCTCAAACGAAGATCGTTTTCCACTGTAAGGAGCCTATTCCGGTATTTATTCTTGAGATAAACAAGTGAAGAAAATGCAGTCTCACAGAAGTACGAAGTAGTGAAACACTGTAAAAATCTAACTGCTTTGTCAGCTATGTATGGATAGTATGCACGCCTCTCAACCCAAAAGTTCATTAGAGCCATTTTTGAAAAAGTTTGCCTTAGTTCTGAATCACAACTCAATTCATAAAACTGCTCCTTATATTTGGCCTTAAAGTCCTCCGGCAACAAATCAATGTTTTTATATTTATCTTTTTACATTTTTTAATATATTTTTCGTAACATCACCGCGTTCCACAGTTTGGGAAACGCTGCTGTAAAGGATATCTCGAGGATGATTTCTGTAGAAAATAATTTATTTATGATCAAAGGAAGCCGAGCAGTAACGATTTCAGTGGAAAAGTAGAAAAAAAAAGCCAGGTGTCCGAGCGCTTTGTAAGCTTACACTAGGCAAACCGTTAAAAATATCAATATAAAATGAGTGTAAGAATTGTTCAGCATGAAAAGTTCTACAAAAAAGTCCGCGAAAGCACATGTCTATCTTCAATACATCGACCACTATAAGTGTTTCTTACGTTTTAATTTCTTCCAACCATGTCCATTCAACTACTGAGGCGACAGTTAACGATATAGCTAAGGGCGAGTCTATCATCCCTGTTACAGCCTAGCTAGCGGGCGAACCTATTGCCCCAGATACAGCCAGCAGCAAACCTTTGAGTCGTGTTGAGTTAAGACTTCTGAGAAGGGTGGTTGTGTTTGGAGTTTCCATGGAAGTGAAACTCGGGTTTTCTTCATTTCGCCTGTGAAACACAGTCAAGTTAAGATTGGACGGAAGGGGAATTTGAGTTTAATTCACCTCGCCATTCCCTGGAAATGCAACTCTCATTTCGCCTGTGAACTTTTCGTTCTGCGGTTTTCACCGTTCTGTAAAGGATATCTCGAGGAAGGTTTCTGTAAAAAATAATTTATTTATCACCAAAGGAAGTCAAGCACTAACAATTTCAGTGAAAAGTTAAAAAAAACTGGCGTCCGTGCGCTTTTTAAGCTTACGCTGGGCAAACCGTTAAAACTATCTATATACTATGAGTGTAAGAATTGTTCAGCATGAAAAGCTCTATAAAAAAGCCCTTCAATACATCGCCTTCTATAAGTGTTTTTACGTTTTCATTTCTTCCAACAATCTCTATTCATTTATTGAGGCGACAGTTTACGAGCTAGCTATGGGCGAGTCAATCACCCCAGTTACAGCTTAGCTAGCGGACGAGCTTATTGCCCCAGATACAGCCAGCAGCAAATTGTCGAGTCGTGTTAAGTTAAAAACTTTAGAGAAGAGTGGTTGTGTTTGGGGTTTCCCTGGAGGTACAACTCGGCTTTTCTTCATTTCGCCTGTGAACTTTTCGTTCCGCAAAATTCACAGTCAAGTTAAGATTGGACGGAAGGGGGATTTATGTTTCATGCACCTCGCTATTCTTAAATTACGTCCGACAAGAATTTGTTGCACATGCATCACCATGATAATATAATTAATAGTCCAGACAGTGATTTTAACCCATCCTGCCGAGACGTAAAACGGATATTGGTCTTTGTTAATTGACATTGGAAAAAAAAACGGTTATCACGTAATGCATTCATAACTGTTCCCGGGCGAAGCCAGGTCGGGTCGCTAGTCTTATTATATAATATGCTAATGTGTATATTTCTCAAAACTCAAGCTCCTAAACCAGAGGGAGTTAGAAGGTGTGGTTTGTACCAAAATCTTCCAAATCATCTCAATAGTACAGGAAAGATCTTGCATTTCTTGAAAAGTCAACGGAAATATATTAATTTGTTTATAAAGTGCTCTTAAACAAATAAACAAGACGATAGCCCCTGGTAGAACTGTGTCGCGTACAGCCCGTATAGCACTAGAACCGGGCGAGTAGTCTGTACACATGGGGCACACACAACCCAGATAGCCCCTGGCAGAACTGTGTCGCGTACAGCCCGTATAGCACTAGGGCCGGGCGGGTAGTCTGTAGTTCTCGCACGTGTCCGCTAGTATATCCAGTACATAAAACTCAAGCTCCTAACCCAGAGGGAGTTTACAAGGTGCGGTTTGTACCAAAATCTTCCAAATTGTCTCAATAGAACAGGGGAAAAACCTTGCATCTCTTGAAAAGTCAACGGAAATATATTTATTTTCAAGATAAAATATTTACTTTCCACACATAAATCTGAGACTGTTGCCATCTAAACATGGCAGAGCCACTAGTCAGTAAATAACTGTACGCGCCAATTCATAAGGCTTCCGTGTATTTGAAGACAGACATCACCCAAGTCCTGACAAAATATAGTAACAGTATGTGCGTATAAGAGTGTGCAACGTTTATTTTTTTAGCCTACTTTTCACATTTTGTAAAAATGAGGAAAAAGTAGACTTATGAGATCGATCCGGGCAAATGTGTGTCTGTCTGTCCGTATGTGTGTGTGTGTGTGTGTGTGTGTGTCTGTCCTATCAACCCCTAAACGGCTACAGGCCAGCTATCGAAACCAAATTTGGTATGAGTCAAGATATAAACCTGAATATCTCACGGCCATATTTGAAAAAGACGTCACTGCTACCAACTGCTGAAAAATCGAAATTGCAGTTTGAGCTCCATGTTGGATATCTCGGAAGGTATGCATGGAAACTATTCCAAAATTAGCACACATATAGATACAATATTTCAGTTTAATTTCCAGGGCGGCATACATGACAGTATTGCCAACATGATTCTACGGCTACTAATAGGTCATATCGTTATATGCATGTAACTTCCATGCTATCAATTCGATTTCAAACAAATTTCGTATGTACTATGTGTACCATAACAGATATGACGATGCGTATTCTTTAGAGCAAACAGGGCTGTCAACTGTTAATAAATGTTCTCTTTTTTATCATAATACCAATATATCAGAAAGTATGCAAGCCAACCGCTCGAAACTTTGCATACGCATTGTACATGACCTTCTACATTAATTTGGAGTAACTAATACACGTCAGTGCTGCCAACATCGGCTAAGCCTGCTGATAGGTCCAAATTTTAAAATCATGTACCTTCTATACTAGCAAATCGATTTCCACCAAATTTCGTATGTGCATTGCGTACCATAATTGATATGACAATGCGTATTTTTAAGAGCAACCAGGGCTGCCAACTGTTAATAAATGTTCTCTCTATATTTTACCCTAATATCAATATACCAGAAAGTATGCAAGCCAACAGCTCTAAACTTTGCACCTGACATTCCTGATTAATTTGGAGTAACTAATATACGCCAGTGCTGCCAACATAATTCTAAGCCTGCTGATAGGTCCAATTTTTAAATACATGTAACTTCTATAGCAACAAATGGGTTTCATCCACAATTGGCACAGTAATGGATCATAATATTTCAGATTAATTCTGAGCAACACATATATGACATTGTTGCCAACATGATTTTACGCGCGCTGATAGATCAAATGTCTAACTGCATGTAACGTCCATGCTATCCATTGGATTTCAACCAAATTTTGTAAGTACATCCTGTACCTTTAGAGATGCAACTAAGAGTAGACTATGTTCAGTCACCAGGGCTGCCAACTGTAGCACTCTATTATACTATACTATTTACGGTATATTTCGAACTAATTAGAAATTTCAGTATTACCAACTTAATTTCGTCGTTATTCTAGATAGGTATATATAGATCAATTTAATTATTCGTAATTATTGTTTTATACCACAGAGCACACGAAGAACCTGGAGTTATACGTTGTTTGTTGGTGCGGCGCTGTATTTCCAATCACAGCCTCAAAATACTTGCAATTACACACACCAAGTAGCCTACGGGAGGCTAAAGACCACGTTGTCTCTGGCCTCGAGATACGCAGGTAAAAACATCAGTGGCAGAAAGAAAACGAAGGCAGTGTGGAATGAAATCATTGAAACACAGCACATGATAAGAAGGTAATGACTGCATTAGGAAAGAACTAAGATAAACACCATTACGGACGTTATCAGCAAACACGGACTTGAATGGAAATAGAGTCGTAGGTACCATCAGTGGCGCCCAGTAATATGGTTGCAGTGTAGCACAACGACCAAATTAATTCAAGAAAGTTAATACTGTAATAATAGTTTTAGTAAAGAAAGCTGCAACTTTCTCTTTATATGTATAGGGATTCATAATTATAATTATTGAGATGGTTTGGACATGTCAAACGGATGAATGAAGTAAGGCTACCAAGACGAGCACTGGAACGACGGATGACAGGGAAGAGAGGACGAGGAAGATCAAGAATGCGTTGGATGAACTCGGTGGAGAATAGCATTAGAAAACGGAACCTGGATTAGAACACTGTGTCGGAAGAGGAATGGTGGAACGACAGAACAAAGTGGAGAGGAACCATTTTTGCCCCCCACCCAGTGTCAACTGGAAAAGGGAAAATAAAGATGATGATGATGAATAATTTCCCCCAGGAGCTCACATCTAGTGGGACGTATTGTGAGTATTTTAAATCTACCATACATTTTGTAAGCATTTTCAAATTAAATTGCATTTTGTAAGTATTTTGAATTCCAATTGCACTTTGTGAGTATTTTGAATCTGAACCGGCCTTTTTCAATCTCACTTGCATTGTGTGTTTTCAATTCCAATTGCATTTTGTAAGTATTTTAAACCTCAATTGCATTTTGTACATATTTTCAATTTCAATTGCATTTTGTAAGTATTTTGAATTTCAATTGCATTTTGTGAGTATTTCGAATCTACATTGCATTTTGTAAGTAATTTCAACCTAAACTACATTTTGTGCGTATTTTTCAATCTGAGTTCCATTTTATATTTTCAGTCCAGCTTAATTTTCGTTATGGTTTCCATTTCATTGCCATTTTCGCTATCACCCAGACCATTAGGGGCCGATAACCTAGATGTTAGGCCCCTTAAAACAACAATTATCATCATCATCATCTTTAATAATTCGGAAATCTTATAGGACAGTAGGTTACTGTGAACTGTCTGAGAAAGCGAAGCGCGCGCAACTGTGTAGGAGCGCCCGTTCGTTTGGTCGTAGCAGGTCCAAGCACCGACCAGATCTCAATAATGAAGGGCATGGCAGAGATGCTGCCGGCCCCGTGGTGTTGGGATAGCACGCCTGCCTCGGAGGCCCCGGGTTCGATTCCCGGCGCCATCTGACAGTGAGGCAGCGCCCCGATCATGAAAACCAAGATTAACGGCCGAGGGGACCCGATGCGCTGACCACGCGTCACCCCCGTATCTGCAGGTCAAATGGCTGGGCAGCGGTCACTTGGTAGGCCCAGGCCCTTCATGGGCTGTAGTGCCAGGGGTTATTATGGCAGATATGCTAGGCCGAGTAAGCCCTATCCCAACAGTTAACTCGGCTGGTCGTTGCCCGCTGATTGCAACAAGGGAGGCGAGGTGTGGACGGAGATATCCGTGATGGTCTGTCAACTGCCGATACTACGTCTTGTAATGTAATTTGCGCGTTTTGTTCTCGTGAAGGTTTTCTTGTAGACTAACAATCTATTTAATCCGATGCCAATGTAATTTTCTCTAAAATGTGGCATTCGTGATAAATCCGTTTTACCGTGTAATTGAGTACAGTTTTCTCTGATATCAAGCAGTCTTTTAACCTTACCCCCATCCCCCCTTAATGAAAATACAGAGAGTTTGTTTTATATGCGACGGGGACCCTCGCTTGCCCGCTCGCCTGCGTTGCACGTATGTCTCCCGCCAGGCACTTTCCCGTAATGCGGCGCTCGCGCGGCACTGAGTCATTCAGTATAGGAATTTGTACTTCAATGTTATCCTTGACCAATTTTTTGACGAACTGACTTACGAAGAGCGATTGTCAACTTATTTTCAACAAGATTCTGCCACTGCTCACACTGCCGAAGCATCCATGGAAGAATTGCGTCGCATTTTCGGTACTAGGATTATAAGTCGGAACGAGTGGCCCACGCGAAGCCCAGACTTGTCACCATGTGACTTTTATCTGTGGGGGACGCTTAAAAATAGAGTGTATGCGAGAAACCCTCACACTATAAATGAGCTTAAAGGCTATATTACAGCAGAATACAGTCAATTGGTGCGAGGATCTTCAAAAAGTAAATGTCATAAAGAGGTGCTAGCGATGTGTAGCAGTGAATGGCGAACATTTTCAGCACCAGCTGTGAACTAGGTAAGTACAAATTCCTATACTCAATGACTCAGTGCCGCGAGAGAAATAAAAACTTAATTTTAAAATTACGCACAGCCGCCATCTTGAGGTTATGTAAACAATTGAACTAAATTAGATGCCAGTGCATTAAGTTATGTATAAACATTTAATGTACCATATTTCACTCCGCTCAGATGGTTAAATAGCGAGAAAATCTATTAAAATGTTTCAACTTCGCTTGGCCACCATGTTCGTTTTGTACTCTACAGGGTTTTGAAACTTACAAATATAAACTTGTAGTGGTGCCCTGTATCACTGAACAAAATTTCAGGGTGATATCAGAAATAGTTTCGGAGATATTGAATGCTGGTGAAATATTTCGCACAGCCGCCATGTTGGATTGGTGAGTCGTAATAAAATTTGAAAGCCACGGTCGGGGTCAGCCAAAATGGTGCTATGACCTTACCGAGATTCATTGAAATCGCCCCAGCCGTTTAAAAGTTATTAGGGGGACACACACAGACACACAGACATATACACACTCACACACACGGACAAAATGTGATCTCATAAGCCTATTATTTTTTTCATAAAATAAAAATAGGCTAAAAATGCAGCAAAAAAAAGACTATGCTACCCACGGCGCAGGTGCGCAAAGATAGTGTATATAAATGTATGGAGTTGTTGCAATACAATTATTATTATTATTATTATTATTATTATTATTATAAAAATTATAACCCCTGGCACTACAGCCCGTGGAGGGCCTAGGCCTACCAAGTGACCGCTGCCCAGCCATTTGGCCTGCAGATATTGGGGTGACGCGTGATCAGCGCATCGGGTCCCCTCGGTCGTTAATCTTGGTTTTCGTGACCGGGGCGCTGCCTCACTGTCAGACAGCTACTCAATTGTCCTCACGAGGCTGAGTGCACCCCGTTCCAGCCCTTCCTGATGGAGCCGGGAGAGGCAGGCGCGCTACCCCAACACCACGGGGCCGGCTGAATCACAGATAACACACACTAATACAGCCATCACAACTAACACCGGTTATCAGACAGATTCCACACACACCCAAAGTAGCCTCCACGGGGCTACATGACCGCGTTGTCGCAGCCCCTAAACTGAGGATCCCACGTTCTTGACTCAGTATCATGCCCTAGCTGATCTTTTCTTGTTCTGGATTTGTAGTCGTTCCCGTAACTGCATTGCAAACATAGCTAACTTTGTGTGTCAACAACGTTATATATAGAAACTGGTTTACAGACCTATCGTCATGCAAATTGCGACTGGTGTAAACACGTGCTCGCCTGTTATATAACCTTCTTAGAAAGGGTGTGCATCATCTAGATTGGAAAAACATATCCATGATTCATTTGCTCGCCTGGCCGAGGCAGGAATGAGATGCGGGTAGTATCTGCGCGCGCCCGCTTAGGGGCAAGGTGCGCAGTAGACCATCACACTTCGATGTATATCACGCAAATTTTGGCCTAACCCCCAGCCCACGTTAATATCGAAATTTTGAACGACTTTTAGTAACTGCTGGGACTTTTAGTTCAAGACTATGAGTTTACATAATCTCGTGACCGATAGTAAGAAGTTCTTATAGCAACATGTAGATGTCTCTACTGAACTATAAGGTGCGTTCAAAAAGTAACGAGCCGGAGGCTGGATTGCGCAAACCGGTGATGACATCGGCTAATCATGGCGTGTGTAACGAGGTGTGGTTCCGACCAGAGCGTGGAAGGCCACAGCCCGTCGCTAGAGGGCACGCGTACACGTCACGTGACGATACAAGCGAACAGCAGCATGCATCAATCGTCCAACCAAGACCAAGACAGTCGGCCATTCGACATGCTTCCTGGTGTGGTTGAAGACTGTGGGGCACCCATTGGGCACACACTTTCCGCAAGTGCAGTCGTTCCTTCATGATGGTGTGCACACTTCCGACGCTCAATCCGACCACGGCGGCTTTGGCGTTCACTGTCACTCGGCGGTCCTGGGTAAGGAGTGCATCAACCAGCTGGACGTTGTCATCGGTAATGCAGGGGGGTGCCCCAGACCGGGCATCATCGGCTAACGACACACGTCCTTCCCTGAAGCGCTTGTGCCACGCCTTGACCCTTGCAAGGGACATGCATTGTTCGCCGTACACTTGTAACATTCGGCGATGAATGTCCGTAACCCCTACTCCTTCCGCTGTCAGAAACCGAACAACACCTCTTTGCTCTTCGTTTGACACCTCCATGTCAGTTTGCAATGCGACTGGCAGCGTTGGACGATTGATGCATGCTGCTGCTCGTTTTGTATCGTCACGTGACGTGCACGCGTGCCCTCTAGCAACGGGCTGTGACCTTCCACGCTCTGGTCGGAACCACACCTCGTTACACACGCCACGATTAGCCGATGTCGTCACCGGTTTGCGCATTACAGCCTCCGGCTCGTTACTTTTTGAATGCACCTTATAGAATACATAGGCCTAGATCAGGCGTTCTCAACCATTTTGAGACTGAGGGCACCATTAAATCGATTATTATTATTATTTATTTATTTATTTATTTTACACGTTACAGGCCTATTAGACCACGCGAAGCAATCATGACTTTTTGTTCTTCCTGTCTTTCCAGTACTCTTTCATTCGTGCACTAAAGGCCCTCTTCCTTTCCTCGGTCCACTTTGGTCTTTGGGCTGTAGGTGCAGCTCTCTCTGACAACACTTCCCACTTGTATACTTTGTGTCTAAATACGCTTTTGTCTATGACGTCTTCTGTGTCGACCTGTGCTTTTACTAGATCAATTTTGACTTGCATCATCCAGGGCGTAGTAATCTTGAGCCGCTGTATGTATCTAAGAATTTTGTTGGTGAGTCTGGTTTGTGGGAGTCTGCTGATGTGGCCGTAAAATTTTAGTCGCCTCTTTCTGATGTCTGCTGCGAGGTTGGACAATTTCTCTGTGGTGTCTCTGGAGTGAAGCCTGTATCCTTCATCCATGACGAATAGAAGGACCTAGTGTGAGGACTCCGCCATTATAGAACGGTAGTTCGTGGTCCCGCCGTTACAGGCACTGCAAGCGATTATGTCCAACACGTGTCCTGTTATTCCGTCGAACCGGGTCATAGAAAAGTGCGGGGAAAGCTACTGTCTGAGATATTTGTGTGAATTAAATTGAATTTTCTTTGCTTTCATTTCTTAAATTCAGTTCATTGTGTCTTGTGTACATCAGCGTTTTATGTTTTGTGTAGGCCTACTTCAAACATATTTCTTTGCTAATATTAATGTTTTGTGCCATCATCATTTCGAGTCCAGCATCCAAGCAAACTGCACGCCACTGTTCCAAGCTTCGTATTCTAAAGGCAATTGACGAAATCGATGATCCGCCTGCCTTGTCAGAATTTCTACCAAGCCTAGTCCTCGCTATCGCCTCAACTTCGTTATTTCAAGCCATTCCACTACGTTCCTATAGGCTTAATTTGCATCCCTCGTGGTAACAGTGCAGATTAAGTCATTCCTCAGCGCACTCAACGTCACAGCTCCAACTGTATTTAAACTGGATAACTTTGAGTGACTGGTAAATTGGTTTTTCTCTTTCCTTATTCTCTGGTCGACCAAGGTATTTGACCACTATCTCTCATCACCTCTTACTCATTACACGCACTTATACACTCACGAACACAAACATGTCGCGCACTGACACTAAACCTCGCACATTAACGTACCAGGGCATAACATTCCTGATAACTCAGGACCCTGATGACCTTAAAAGCCCAAATTATACCCCCTGTCAATCCAAAAACACTAATTCCGTATGGGCCTACCCAAAAACGAGATGGTATACTCGTTCCACTTAAACCAGCTTCACCAAAATCAGATTCCTCACTCTCTAGCTCACCTCTTCCCTCACCGGGCTACGTCTCATTCCCGACATTTGATTTCGAGAAAGAGCTGTGGTACGCTTCACCCAATGGCAGTAACTTCAAACCACGATGGTCCTCATCCACCTACCTATTGGTATTTTTGTAAATCAGTCAGACAAGCAGGAATTAATGCGCTCAATCCCATAGCCCAATTTATTTCCCTCATTGAGGAATTAGGTAATCACCACATAGGCTTCACTCCCTCTGAGATAGCCATCTCAACTCTGTCACTAGTGCTCTCAAGAGCCGCTCTGCCATTCCCCCATTTTCATTAATTAGATTCAGACCCACAAATTCACCTTCTTTAGTCTCTCAATCTGAGGAAACTAAATTGCCACAACAAGAAACAACAAAAGTAACAGTCTGTATAGCCTACTCCAGGAATCTGTGCTTTCCGTAACATGTAATGGAGACCGTAGTACTTATTTCCGTGAATTATATTTTCCATTGTGCCCTGCCGTGTTATTTTAATTTTAATCGCTAATTACATTTTAAAAGAGTATCAGTTACAAAGTAATTCGTTTCCCTTGGCATTATCCCTAAGACCAGCTGACCGGCAGCGTGGAACTTGCCCACACTAGCGCTGCCGGGCGGGGCGCGCTTGAACTTGAGGAGTCCTCTCACTTTCTCTTTCATTCGTCATGCTTCATCTGTGTGCTTTGGTCCAATTATTTTTCTTATTATTTTTCTTTCCTCTGTGAGGATTTTTTCCAAATCGCCCTTAGTGTGTAACGTCAACGTCTCACTAGCATAAAGCACCTCAGGTTTAATAACCGTGTTGTAATGACGAAGTTTAGTGAATGTGGACAGACATTTTTGTTGTAGACACCCTGTGTCTTGTATAAGGCTCTCTTCATTTTCATTAACCTAGTGTTCTGCGCGATTTTCTCTTTTCCCGTCGCTTCAAGCACTCCACCTAGGTATTTGAAGTGGGCGACTCTATTGATCTTGCCATATTTCGTGTTTAAATTCTGTATGTCGAATTTCGTACAGAAAAACTCTGTCTTTTGGAACGAGATCTGTAGTCCTACTTTTTCGGCACACTCTTGGAGTACTTCTATCTGTCTGATTGATGTAGTTTCGTTATCTGAGAGTAGTGCCAGATCATCCGCGAAGGCTAGACAGCCAACCTCCAGTTCGTCCTTTGGTCGTCCTAGTCGCACTGGCCTCCAGTAACCTTGAAGTCTCAGCTCTTTCTCCCATTCCTTGATAACTTTGTTCAGCACTAGGTTGAAGAGGAGCGGAGAGAGCCCGTCACCTTGGCGAACACCTGTATTGATCTGAAATGGTTCTGAGATTTCCCCCATGAATTTCACTTTTGATGTCGTGTCTGTCAGTGTCTGTTTGATCAATCGCAAGGTCTTGCTATCCAAACCTTGCTCGTGTAAGATGTTGAACAATGACTGACGGTCAATGGAGTCATATGCCTTCTTGAAGTCAACGAAGGTACATATAACTGGAGTATTCCTGAGGGCTTTGATTTTCAATATACTTTTTAGGTTGATGATTTGTTCCGCGCAGGAGCGACCAGGACGAAATCCCGCCTGGTACTCGCCAATTTTGTGTTCCAGCTGGTCCTGAGTCCTTTGGAGTAGGCACGCTGAGAGGATCTTGTACGTAACTTGTAATAGTGAAATGCCCCTGTAATTGTTTACGTCAGAGCGGTCGCCTTTTTTTGTGAAATGGGTGGATCAATGCACATTTCCACTCATCTGGTAGCTTTTCTGATGTCCAGATGCCAGTGATAATCTGTGTGAGTTCCCTAAGTGAGTGTGGCCCTAGGTTTTTCAGTAGTTCGGCCACTATGCCGTCTTCACCAGATGTCCTGTTGTTCTTGAGTTTGAGAATGTGCCTGTGAACTTCCTCTTGTGTCGGAGGTAATGAGTCCGCGTTCTTGACTGTAGGTTCTTCCTCTGAGAATCTCTCTATTGGTTCTGGACAGTTGAGAAGTTCAGAGAAGTATTGTGCCATCACCTTGCAATTCTCCTTATTCGTTAGTGCTAATTTTCCATCACATTTTCTGAAGCAAAGGTTTGGTGGTGTGTACCCTCTGATGTGTCCTGCAAACGTTCTGTAGAAGTCCCTTACGTTGTAGTTACGGAAGTTGTCCTCAATGGAGTCCAACTGTTCCTTCAGGTATCTCCTCTTGGATTGTCTGATAATTTTTGCAGTTTTTTTCGTGTTTCATGGAAAGTCTGTAAATGCTCTGGGGATTTTTTACTGTTGTATTTCTGATATGCCAATTTCCTGGTAATGAGTGCATTCTCACAATCAACATCCCACCAAGGATGTTTGGAATTCTTCTTCAAAGGAATGAGAGCTTGTGCTGTTTCTATAATTTTTCGGTGGAAATTTTGCCAGTCATTGGTATGTTCTTTTTCCCAGGTTTCCTTCACTCCAGAGTCTGCGATCTTTTTTGTGTCAAATTTTGGTAGGGGGGTTTTCTTACAGGAAGTTCTCTTTGGGGTGAACTTGACCTTGACGCGTGTTAGGTAATGGTTAGAGTCAATGTTGGCTCCTCTACGCACCTGTACATTATGAATCTCCTTCTGTACTGGATATGAATTTGCCACATGGTCGATTTGGAACTCACCTAACTGCTGGACTGGAGAACGCCAGGTTTTCTGTTTTCTAGGGTGTTTTCTAAGAGATGTTGACATGAGCTTGAGGTTATTCTGCTGGCAGAGTTCTATGAGTCGTGTGCCATTTTTATTTGTGACTGTTTTCCTGTACATCTTTTCTCTACCGATCTGTGGATTGAAGTCGCCCATGAGGAGTTTGACGTCATCCCTGGGGACTTTGGACATCACTGTGTCAAGGGTCGACCAGAATTTATCTGCGGACTGTGGATCGCTCTTGTTACTTTGGTTAGTAGGGGCGTGTGCGTTGATCAGTGTGTATTTTTTGTTGGCGCACCGGAAGCGCATGCTCATTAATCTGTTGTTTACTGGAGTAACTTCTTCTAAGGATTCTACTATGGTCTTGTGGACCATGAAGGCCATCCCCAGAAGTGGAGCGCCTTTGGCAACGCGCCTGTCAGTCTTGCTCTTGAACAAGCGATAATTGCCGTAGTCCATGGTGTCTTCATCTGTGATACGTGTCTCCTGCAGCGCGAGGATTAGAAGCTTCTGTCTATCGAGTTCTGTCACTAGATTGTGCAACTTTCCAGGCTGTATGAGAGTGTTGGTGTTTAGAGTGCCTACGTATGTTGGTGTCTTATGTGGAAGTTTGCCAGAGAACTCCGATTTTCTCTGTGGCCGTGGTTGCCCGGGTCTCCCAGAGTCCGAACGCCCGGGTGCCGTCAGTTGACGGGTGGATTGGTTACCACCTGGGGTAATACTGTTATTATTTGCACGCGCCTTGGTTACTTGTAGGAAATGGGGTCTAGTGGTTATCCACTAGGTTTCTTAGAACCAGGGATTGTTAGTTCCTGGAGCATGTTTACAGCCGCACCACTTGGTGAACAGACGCTGACCATAAGCCGCCCAATCTGGGAACAAACGCTTTATTATTATTATTATTATTATTATTATTATTATTATTATTATTATTATTATTATTATTATTATTATTATTATTATTTGCGTACATTACCTCTTAAGGAGAGCGCCAAAAAACACACAAATCTAGCTTTTGGTAGTGGCTCTTTTCTTCTTTTTATCTTCCCAAAAATCTTTCATCCGTTCACTGGGCGCCTTCTTCTCTTCATCTGTCCATTTACGCCTATTTCTTTTGGGTTGTGATCTGAATTCAAATTACTGATTTCTGATTTTACTTGTTTTGTCTACAAATGCTACGGTCGTGAATGTATTCTATGGTGGTTTGTAATTGTTGTAAGTCTTCCATAGTTTCTTTATACCAAGAAGTAGGCCTACCCCATTTTGACGTAGACATTATGTTGAATATTCTTTTATTCAGTCTGGTGTTGTTCGTTCTGGCGATGTGTGTAAAGAACTTAACTCTGACGAGTGTCGTGATAGATTCAGTATTTCTGTATAATTCTTCCGTGGGTCTTTTTTGCTAGATTTTTTGCTCAGAAATTTCCTTTCTTGTTTTTCAATGTCTTTAATATTGGCCATTCCCTTGGTGCTTGTGGTTTCTGATGCGTAGGAGGCTTCCGGCAGGACTACCGTTTTATAATATCGTAATTTCGCAGACGTGGAGATGCATTGTAGTGGGAACAGCTAAGGTTGTAAATCTTGAGACTCTTTCTTCGTTAGCCTTTGTGTTCAGACCAGATTTCTGCTTGATTTCTCCTAAATATTTGAAATCATTGACTTGTACAATTTCTCCGTATTGGAAGTTTGTCTGAGAATTTTGTATCGAAAAACTGTGTTTTTTCTCACGAAATTTGGAGCCCGGTTTTCGTGGCGATCTCGAGGTTAACCAAGCAGATCTTCACACTCCTGTGGAACAAGAAGTCAACAACAACCTGGGTACAAGAAGTCAAATAGGATTTGGAAAGAAACAATATCAGAGAAGAAGATACACCACAGAGAGATATTTTCAGGCAAAAAGTGCTAAAACTGGAAGGATTCCAACGGAGGAAGGGTAAGAAAACCGGCTCGAAATGGTCCGAGGAAAGGAAGAGAAAACATAGTGAGATTATGAATGAATACTGGAGGAAGAAGGAGGAACAGCAAAGGACAAATCATTGAAATTGACTCGTGGTCCCTATATGACTGAAACGAAAATAATAATGCAACAAGCATGCGCCTCTATTTCCTTTTCCTATAACTCTCTCCCTCCGAAGTGCTGAAATAGTTAGGGATTCACCGCTCACCAGGCTATGCTGTAACTGCTTGCTTGGGCAGTGGATTCGAATCAGTATTGTTCTTGTTTCTCATAAAACAGGGATGTCCAATTATTTTTACTGTAGATTAAAAATACTGTTTCACAAAATGTCAAAACTTGTAATGAATATACTATTAATCCGGATCGTGCAGCAGAATTTGAATTCAAGAATGGATATCTCAGGGGAGCACCGGGTTGAGAACGCCTGGCCTAGATGAACACGTGTTGCCAATGGAGACCAGCCCTAAGACATCCAGGTTTAAATACAAAGAGGAGTTTAACATTCGCCCTGTATCACTCTTGCTCACTTCCGAAATGCTAAGTCTGATCCACAATGTTTATTATTAGCTGAGACGTGGCGTAAAAGCCTGTCATCTCTATAGAAAGTAATGCATGTCAACTGTTCTTCCTTCTCCATCCTCGCCAATTAACAGGGTTAGATCATAGCTCCTCCTAGTGGAGCTTCACTTCGAAGTTCACCACTGCCATGTATCGTTTGTGTATAGATCCATTGAAGCGTTTGAATCGCCGCGTCACCTGCTTTATTACAAAATAAGTGAAAATGAAAATCCACAGCCTGCTTCCAGTCTCCGACCGGGTCAGGAATGGAATGAATGAAGCCCCCCATCTAGCGGCGAGGATATGAACTGTGCCGGCTGCCGAGGCCTGACGCACTCCTCTGGGGCAATGATTACATGAATGACAGATGAAATGAAATGATAGTGGAGAGTGTTGCTGGAATGAAATGTTGACAGGGAAAACCGGAGTACCCGGAGAAAAACCTGTCTGCCTCCGTTTTGTCCAGCACAGATCTCACATGGAGTGACCGGAATTTGAACCTCGGACCCAGCGGTGAGAGGCCGGCGTGCTGCCGCCTAAGCCACGGAGGCTTCTACAAAATAAGTAATGATTTAAAAATAAATATTCTGACATTTTTTTCGGATTTTTAAACATGATTTTTACTGCATTAGATGTTACCAATAAGGCATGAACATCGACCTTCAAACGATGTGTTGCGTGTGTAATATGTTTTATGTTCGACGATGTCAAAATTTAAATATTATACCTCAGAAAACTGTGTCTTAATGAGGGTCATTATAACACTATTTTTCATTATGAAACAGTTCCTCCCACCAATCACAACTCAAGAAACAGTTGTTTGACCAATTAGGTGAGGATAGCATCGCACCTGCGCTGAGTTCCAAGACCTTCTAATTTAAATTTCACTGCGTGTCCTAGTGTCATAGTAGGGTAATCGAAGAGGCCATGGTCAAATACAAGGTATTTTCTGCGTCCCATGCGCTCTGTTCAGTACATAAAACTGACGAAATCTCGACAGATTTATGAATATTTATTTTCGAACATAAAATAGTTATAATAATTATCGTCGAACATAAACAGTCGTAGCAACTCGCCTATAATGGTAATTAAGACACTCGTATGGAAATTATAAAACTCGCATACGCTCGTTTTATAAACACACTCGTGTCTTAATTATTGCCATTATAGGCTCGTTGCATAATGTACTATTACATTTTCATATTCCAAGATAAGAAATACAAAAATATGAGTGTTGAAACATTAGTGAAATACCTACAGTAAAAGAAAACAGTATGGACGATGTGTTCTTAGACGCATGCAAATTATTCTCTTTAAGTTTTTTCGCGTGTATCGGCGCGTCACCAACCGATTCACTCCTGAAGCGCCACTGGTATAGATGCATTCGTTTAGTAATCGCTCCGATGAGAGGCAATGTGAGAGAGAAAACCTCTCCTCCACGTTAGCTCACTTCCTACGTTCTATGCACCCCGAAGGTAAATCAGACTCGTGTAGAAGCCACTAAGGGTGGGAACGTGTGTCCCCTACTCCCCCCACTTGGTTGCGGTTAGCGCTCTATCTCCCAGTGGCGTCTGATAATAAGGTTGCACAATGACTAGATTAATCCAAGAAAAACAATTAATACCGTAATAATATTTGTAGTAATAAAAGCTGTAGCCTACGTTTCCTTTTATATGTATAGGGATTCATAATTCTGTTCTTTAATAATTCAGGAAACCTTATAGTAAGTTACTGTGAACTGTCTAAGAGCGAAGCGCGGCATCTGTCTGGGAGCGCTCTTCCGTTTGGTCGTTGCCAGCCCCAAGCACCGACCAGATCTCAATACTGAAGGGTATGGCAGAGATGCTAGACCGGGTAAGCCCTATCCCAACAGTTAACTCGATATCAAGCACTATTTTACCCTATCACCTCATGGGTGCCCGCAGGAGGAGGGGGAAAGGAGGGGCCGTGCCCCCACCTCCTGAAATCCCGAGAATATTTCGATTGTTCATTGTCTTACCATTTTATTTCACAAATTGAAGTTACTGGTGGTTAACTGATTTAGATGTGGGGATAATTCCACAGTTTAATTTAACTTAGTCATTTGGGATTATTTGAAAATATCTTCAGTTAGCCTATTTAAAAAATCGGCGAACTACCTTTTACCTGTTTTTTAAATATGAACATTACGACGATGATTCACAAAGAAAAGCGAACTCCTATGGACAAGAACTCTGAACTAAAAAGAAAATATTCCTCCCATTCATGCCCTAAAGACCAACGGTTTAAGAGCAACCAAATAATGAATGTCACGAAGCAAGTAAGACATGAAACTAAAATTGCGGGGGGGGGGGGGGGTACGTCTCAATACCACCTAGTGACATGTAGGTAATGAAATAAACAAATATATTCCCCCTCCCCCTTAGAAAAAATCCTACGGGTGGCCATCTAGCACCTTAATGAAAATAGTGCAACACCCAGAATAATTATCCGCCAGCCACCACTGCTATCTCCAGCTATACAAAACTTCCGAGCACTTCGACACATTCGTCTATTACCCGCCTGACGAGTCTTTGCCGTTCTGAAATGCGCTGTTAACTGTCGACATCTATCGGCACTTCAAGGCGAGTGTGGAGCAAGAGGGAAGTCATGTACACTCCGCATCAAGCGTTATTGGTACTAGAATTTTGCTGTTGGTTCTAATATATTAATAATATTAATTCTACTGCAATAAAACACTACTTTTCCGTTAAGCGTATGCATGTCTTCAAACTATTCATATAACACAAACTTGAAATATTCAACTAACCAAACACAAAGTTCGTGGTCACGCAGTGCAAACTGTACAGATATCTCCAGGAGAACAGATTACGTCACAGCGCTGACAACTCCTAGTTCATACCAGTGGCATGAGGTAGGGTAAATACTGATTGATATCAGAGAAAGCTGTATTCAATTGCGCGGTAAAACATATGTAAGTTACCTCATTCATCATGAATGTCACATTTCAGAGAACATCACATTGTCATCGGATTAAATGGATTATAAGTTAGTCTACATGAAAACCTTCACGAGAACAAAACAACATAAGTGGATCAAAAGGTTAGTTGCACTAACGCGCTGCATCAGCGCATTGTGTGTCGCAAACGTGGGCACAGCGGAGAAAGGGACAGACACTGCCCACACATCTGTGAGGCAGGTCGCTGTGGTGTCTCGTCTTGTATGGTGTGAATAGCGGCCAAAAGCAATGGCGCGTCGACTGGACGTTCCCTCCAACTATGAGGTGCGTGTGACAATCCGATTCCTATGGGCCATAAGGAAGAATTGCACGGACATTCATCGTGAAATGAGTGCTGTTTATGGGGAGTGGGCCATTTCCCGGCAAGGGATCGTAAAGTGGTGTCAGCAATTCGAAGCCAGACGCACGGATATCACGGACGAATATCGCGAGGGCAGGCCCGCAACGTCCAGGACCCGTGCAAATGTCAACAGTAGAATGGGATCATTAGACAGAACGGTGGTCGACATTCCCAGACCGATGAGGAGGTGAAGGCCGCTGTCTCCGTGTGGTTGCAGAACGCTGGAGGAACTTTCTATGCATTCGGCATCGACAAGTTGGTTGTGCGTTCGCAAAAATGTTTGGAGTCTCTTGGAAACTATGTGGAAAAGTGACGTTACATTGTATGTCGTTATAGGCGTGTTGCTGTTGTATAGGTGGTGTAATAAATGGCCATAACTGGGAAGTGCAACTTATTTTTTGATCTGCCCTCGTACAAGGGCGAGAAAGAACCGCGAGTGTCACAAGATTTGGTCGGTGCTTGAGCCTGTCAACGACCAAACGGACGAGTGCTTCTAGTTGGTTGGCAAGCTTCGCTTTCTCAGACAGTACACAGGAACTTACTATAAGATTTTCTGAATTATTAAAGAACAAAATTATGAATTCCTATACATATAAAAGGAGACGTACCGCTTTTATTAGACTACTAAAAATATTACTACGGTATTAATTGATTTTCTTGGATTAATCAGGTCGTTGTGCAAGCTTAATACATCCAAAATAATATCACAGGTTGTAAAAAGTGGAGGGGCCCAGAAGACCTCGACCTAGGGCCCGTGATCGCTCTCTACGGCCCTGTATGTGTCGCCGGAACTCTTCGTCATTGATACGAACTCGTGCCAGCACTATACAGTATTGTCATTGTCTCCCGCTGACACGACTGAGTAGATGATGGTAGTCACGCAAGGGGAATGGGTGATCAGCTGCACCCTCCTGGGCTTTGACCTGACGCCTTCCCCGGAGTACGATGTTCTGAAGTCATGCAAGTTTTAATGCAGCCGGAAATAGCCGGGACTCACTCACTCTGCCTCTCGACAGTCGTATTGCTAGACTAATAGACATCTCGTAATCTTTTCAGTATGCAGTGTGAATAGCTTAAGCTTTCACGATTCCGCTCTTAAATGACGTCTACAAGTAGTAACGCAACTCGACTAATACTGCAACTAAATAAGTGTATATATTGTAAATAGTTTCACCCATACTTTCAGACATAGATTTTATAGCCTATGTGTAATGGATCTGATGATGATCGCTTGACGATCGAAACTGGTCATCCAAGTGTATTTATTAATCTCATGTTTTTCTTTTTTTAGAATTAGAGAATAACCCATCTCATTTGGGTACAATCGTGTTGACCAACTGAAAAGCATCAAACTTTTGTTAATTAATGTATATTAATTTATTATTATTAACTAAGGTCTTATACATATTTTATTAAATACCAATTGCTATTCATTTAGACAAAACGTTGTTGTTGTTTCATTCGAGGAACTTGGGCATGTGGCCATTGTACTTGGGCTTGGGTGTATATAAATAAATAATTTGTCCGATAACCTGTGTCAATGTGGTGTCTTTAGTAGTGTGTGTATTTGTAATTCAGGTGAGGATTGGGAATGAGGCGGCCGTGGCCGTAAGTTAGGAACCATCCCGGCATTTGTCAGTAGTAGGAGTGGGGAAACCACAGAAAATCACTTCCAGAATGGCTGAGGAGGGAATGGAACCCATCTCTTCTCAGTTTTGCCAGCTCTCAGACCAGAATTAAATTTCTTGGCAGACTTGGGAATCAAACCCGGAGCTCCGGTAGGACAGCCATACACAAAAAACACAGCGTTTAGACAATGTTAACTCGTAAAGAATGGTTGGTTGGTTGGTTGGTTGCTTAGTTTAGGGGCTGCGACACTGCGGTCATGTAAACCCGTGTAGTTGGGTGTGTGTAGAATTTGTCTGATAACCAGTGTTAATTGTGATGACTGTATTAGTGTGTGTTATCTGTTTTCTAATTCAAGTAAGGACTGCAGACAGTAATTTCAAGTAGTTCCTACTTTTGCTACCAAATGCTACCGTCCACGCACCTAGCTTGCGGACTTGGCTACTAGATGGCATCTCAGTCAGCACCTGGCGGCGAACGTTGGAACTAATAGAGCGTTAACAATTCTAACCTACAAATTTTGGCTTAACACAGGTGTAGTTAGTGGAAGGTTCTTTTTCATGCCATAAATCTATAACATGGGACCGCCGGTTTTACTTCCCCTCCGAATGAAGGCATTTTTAACGCTCTTTAAAAATCTGACGACTTGGGCCGGGTTTGAACCAGCGACCTTGGGCTTATGCAGGCGCGGATATAGAGTTCGGCTTTGGGGGAGGGGGGTCACAGAATAGAAATTGTTAAGAAAAATGGTATCACTAACAACGCAATCACTAAATAACCAAACGTACAAAACCAGACCAATTTTTTTGCAAGCTACATGGATAGAAATTTGATGCGTTTAGCGCACCAAAAATATTCGTACAAATTGCAACGGCGTGTTTTGCGACTTTTACATCGAGCTTCGAGAAAAGTATCAAGGTACGTTACAGTTTCGGGAAGTCGAGTTGGTACCGATAAAGGGAGAAAGACACAGCTTAAATTGCCAACCAAGCTTGCAGTTTGGACGTCGGCAAAATTTTTTGGTCCGAAAAAAAAAGCCCCAAATTCCTATCCGTGCATTGCTGCACATTCATCGTGACATCGCTATAGACATCGATTCGGTAGTCACAAGGTTTGCTAAACAAAATAGACGAGTTGATTTTGTTATATAAATAATCGTTTTTATTTAATAGGTATGAAATTGTAAATAAGTACAGTTGTAACAGACCATAATTGCAATAAAGATATTTTAAGTATTGAATAAAAAGGAAAAAAACCCTGTTTTTCAGTTAAAATTCGTTAAGTTTTATTTGTTTGGTTATTGTGTTTTCGTTTTTTGAGTTTAGAAAAAAGTGTGGTCTCCGTTTGGGGGTTGGGGGGGGGGGTCATGACCCCCGTGCCCCCCCCCCCCCCCTGAATCCGCGCCTGCTTAGAAGCTCAGCATGCTACCAACTACTCCACCGAAGCCGCCCTCGTTAAGAATGGAAGTGAAAACTAGTTGCATTTTTGTGAGTTGCATTGTTGTATCATCGTGATGTCAAAGAGAAGCCTGCGCTACTGGCGAGGCAAGAAAATATTCGACTACACCGCCCGCGGTGGAGCGCTGTCAGTAGCTATCCTTAAGCTCCATCCACAATGCGCAGTCGGCAGTCGGTAGCTGAAGTCGGAAGTCGGTAGTTGACAATCCCATTCACATACCGCTGTCGTTGAAAGGCTAGGAGTAATTAATACAGTGATATTATTTTATTCCTTGTGCCCAGAGGCGTTGTCGATAACCTCAAAACTTACAATGGATGATTTGGAGATGTATGGCTTATTTTTGTTGTTAGTAACTGGTGTCGCCTCCGTAGCGTAGCGGTCAGCATGGTTAGCTGCCACCCCGGAGGTCCTGGGTTCGATTCCCGGCCCTGCCACGAAATTTGAAAAAGTGGTATGAGGACTGGAACGGGGTCTACTCAGCCTCGGGTGTTCCAAATGAGTAGAGGGGGTTCGATTCCCACCTCAGCCATCCTCGAAGTGGTTTTCCGTGGTTTCCCACTTCGTCTTCGGGCAAATGCCGGGATCGTACGTTCTTCAAGGCCACGGCCGCCTCCTTCCCTCTTCCTGGCCTATCCATTACCTTCCCTCATGAGGCCCCTGTTCGCTTTGCAGGTGAGGCCGCCTGGGCGAGGTGCCAATCACACCTCACCAGTTGTATCCACTCCGATTCGATGTTCCCAGCTCTAGGACACTGCCCGTAGAGGCGGTAGTGGTGAGTTCCCTCGCTGAGTCCGTGGGTTCCACCAACCTGGAGGGTAAACGACTAAGAAAGAAAGAAAGAAAGAAAGTAACCGGTACCATGTATTTAAGATTAAAAAGGCATGGGTTGCGAAGGTACTGGCGTCATCCTACGCTTTAGCCGAAGAGGGAGAATTCAACACCCTTTTCAAACGCTATAAAGCTACGATTCACGACAATTTTTTAGGTAGCCTACACCTAATCGATGAAACTGTCATCTTCGACATGATGAACTTGTGACGAATCAGACATAATAATAAGTGGAATAATAATTAAAAATGCAAAAGAACGAACGATAATATACACAAGCAACCAACAGCTGTCTTACAAGAATGGCGGGTTTTCCACACAACAGCGTGACGTCAATTTCTGGCCTGCTCTGATTGGCTATTACCTTGCTGCAGTCGGGTAGTTGGCAGTCGAAGATAAAATTCTCGTCTGCCGACTACCAACTGCCAGTTATCGACTGCAACTGCATGTTGTGTATGGTTCCGATAGTAGACACGGGGACGACCGCTACTGCCGACTGCCAACTACCAACTATCGACTGCCGACTGCGCATTGTGGATGGAGCTTTAGTGTGATTATTTCCTGCCTTTTTTCACAGTCCCTCCCAGAAAATGCAGGGATAGTACCTTGTTCAAGTCCCGAGACCCCTACCTCATCCCTGTCCCTAATACATTTACGTACAGCTGGCTGCGTGGCTCAGCGGTAGTGTTCTCACCTGCTGTAGCCTAGGTTGCAGGATCGTATCCTGGCGCAGTCTATGGCATTTGGGGGTGCGCAAATGTGAGGGAGCCGTGTCAGTAGATTTACTGACACGTTAAAGATCCCCTTCAGGGCACAATTCCGGCATTCGGGTGTCTCTAAAATCCAGAGTAGTTAAGAGGGACGTAAAACCAATAACATCATTATTATACATTTACGTACACTCACTACTACATTCACCACATCAATCCAGGTTATCGAACAAGTTCAACTCACACCCAACCACACGGGGCTGATAACCAACATATCCCAAGCCTATAAAGTGAAGAAGACTTACAAAAGATCCTGAGCAAGATGGACAAAATAATGGAGGAAGAATTTAATATGAGAATAAATACAAGTAAAACAAAACTTTTGGTCTGCAGTAGAAATGGCGAAAACCAGACATCAATAGAGTTAAGAAATGAAAAGATACAGGAAGTGAATGAGTTTAATTATCTGGGAAGTAAAATAACGAATGATGGAAGAAGCAGCAGAGAGATATTAAGTAGGATTGCCCAAGCCAAGAACGCTTTCTATAAAAAGAAGAACCTATTTACTGCAAGGAACATAAGTCTTGATGTGAGGAAACAAATGTTGAAGACCTATGTATGGAGCGTCGCGCTATATGGCAGCGAATCTTGGACAATAGGAGAGAGAGAAAGGAAAATACTACTGGCATTTGAAACCTGGTGCTATAGAAGGATTATGAAAATCAGTCACAAATGAGGAAGTCTTTAGAAGAGTGAGAGAGAGAAGATGCTTCCTTAAATATTTAAAAAGAAGAAGAAATCACCTCGTGGGCCACATACTGCGACACAATGGACTGATTAAGCTTATAATCGAGGGAACAGTAGACGGCAAGAATTGTAGAGAAAGACCCAGACTGGAGTACATGAGTCAAATTCTGCAAGATATGGGTTGTGGCTCATACTGTGAAGTGAAGAGGAAGACTAAGAGACGGGAAGAATGGCGAGCTGCTGCCAACCAGCCTCACGGCTGTTAACCACAGAGAAAGATAAAATGAATTAACAATAACAAGCTATCGTTATTATTATCTACACTAATACATAATAATGAGATGGTGTGTGTCTGTGTATTACTCAATCACGCAAGAACCACTGGTCCAATTTACATGAAACTTTACATCGAAGTAGCTGATTTACATGGTTAACATATAGGCGCTACTTTTGATTTCGATACTTTGCTCTATTTAAAGATGGCGACCATTTTAGTAACGTCACTACATCCTTTGGTTTCAAAATTTCATATTTCCATTTCAAATAAAAAGAAATAGCAAACTTTTGATGGCATATACGAGGTGTAAAATTTAATTTTCTATCAGAAAGGCCCTGATCACTTTTCGTGTATCTCCAACGGTTAGCGAGTAAAACCTAAATTTGTGCTATAAACCACGAACAACGCCGAGCGGTGTAGTTGGACAAAATGTTCCTCTATCCTTACTTTACCTCCGCGCAGCACCTCACCTATCCCCTGTTTTAACTGTCACCTTCACATTTTAATTTATTTATGGCCCGTAGCGAAGCACGGATACTTCAGCTAGTATTTCACATAAAAGGGACTTCTCGTATTGGTAAAGGTTTCAGTTTCAAGTCCCCAGTCCCAACATTGCCATTCTGCTGTAGAACGTGACAGACAATTATTGTATTCAGCTGCACTTGTATCGGTGTGCCAACTGTTTACACAGCTTGCGTTCTTTCGTACGGTACAAGTGTTCTGAGTGGAATTCGAGAGTCACGTCGCCAAGTTTCTCTCAGCAACAACACACAAGAATAGCATCAAACAATGCTGCGTGCACACCTCCAACCTAATTTTCTTGGCCGATGACACCCAATGCTATCGCTAATTTGGCAATAGTGTTCTTTAAATTCATCGAACATGAATTACTACTTTTGTCATAGTTATAAAGGAAATTTTCCACAATAATCTCTGAAAATCCACAGCCTGCTTCCAGTCTCCGACCGGGTCAGGAATGAAATGAATGAAGCCCCCATCTAGCGGCGAGGATATGAACTGTGCCGGCTGCCGAGGCCTGACGCACTCCTCTGGGGAAATGCTTAAATGAATGACAGATGAAATGAAATGATAGTGGAGAGTGTTGCTGGAATGAAATTTTGACGGGCAAAACCGGAGTACCCGGAGAAAAACCTGTCTGCCTCCGTTTTGTCCAGCACAGATCTCCAAGGAGTGACCGGGATTTGAACCACGGATCCAGCGGTGTGAGGCCGGCGTGCTGCCGCCTAAGCCACGGAGGCTTCATCCACAATAATCTCTACTTAGTATAAATACAAAATCCCCGATTCTTGGATGTCATGGGTAATCTCGAGAACCACTGGATGGATTTTGATGCGGTTTTCACCATTCTGTGGAGGATATCTCGAGGAAGGTTTCTGTAGAAAATTATTTATTTATTTATTTATTTATTTATTTATTTATGAACAAAGGAAGCCAAGCAGTAACGATTTCAGTGAAAAGGCCGAAAAAAAAACCTGGCGTCCGTGTGCTTCTTAAGCTTACGGTGGGCAAACCGTTAAAAATATCTATATACTATGAGTGTAAGAATTGTTCAGCATGAAACGTTCTACAAAAAGGTTCGCGACAGCATATCTCTATCTTCAATACATCGCCCACTATAAGCGTTTTTACGTTTCCATTTCTTCCAGCAATCGCCATTCAATGACTAGCTTCGAGACAGTTTACGAGCTAGCTGGCTGGCGTGAGAGCCTATCACCCCAGACACTGTCGAGTCATGTAGAGCTATGGAGTTTCCCTGGAAGTGCAACTCAGCTTTTCTTTACTTCACCTGTGAACTTTTCGTTCCGTAGAATACACAGTCAAGTTAAGATTGGACGGAAGGGGGATTTGCGTTTCATGCACCTCGCCATTCTTAAATTACGTCTGACAAGAATTCGTTGCACATACTATCTCAATGATAACATAATTAATACTCTAGTCAGTAATTTTAATCCAACATGTCGAGATGGAAAACGCATATAGGCCGCTGTTCATTGAAATCGAAAAAAAAAGCGGTTATCGCGTAACAATGAAATTGAGCAACAAATAATTTCTCGATTGTCACAAGAAAGAGAAAGAAAGAATTCACAAAGACAAAGGGAGCCATACCCAAAGTTCCTTTGACACAGGGAAGAAATGTTCATAGTTTGTGGTCCGATAAAGAGAATTCTGCTATGAATTATGATTCCTCCATAAATTATATAAATGATGTTCAGTTTCCGGGCGAAGCCGGGGCGGGTAGCTAACAATAATAATAATAGAAAAATCTCTGAGACCATGAGGAAACGGAGGCTAATATTTCTTCGACACCTGTACAGAATGGATACATCCAAATTAACCAAACAGTTATTTGACTACTTCTGGGACACGAAAACCACTATATCATGGATTAATGAACCTCGGAAAGACCTTGAAAGATCTAACATCCCGAAGGCCCAAATGGTAGAAAGGGATACGTTTCGAAGCAGTATACACGATCTGGGAACGAGGTCTGCGGTGATCTAAGGGGCTTAACACGCCTGCATATACTGCAGGAGATTACTATTTGAATCCCTACTGCAGTCACATTTTCAATTCATACGCAACATAAATAATAATAATAATAATAATAATAATAATATGTGGAGCAGTTGGTAAGTCTCTTCTGCCCAAAGACTTCAATGGGTACCAATATACAAGACAGTTTTTAAATGTCTCTGTCAGTTGGTGTTTACTCGGTTGAAAATGAAAGTTGTTGACAAGGAACCGCACGCAATGATTCGTAACAAACGTAGTGAAATCTGTTGAGAAGACCGGTCAGACAATAGATCCGACCTTCTCACTTTAATGTCGTCTCAGAAAAAAAAAGTCAGATTCTTCTGTGCCTATTAGAGAAAGTAGAGGATTTAATCGCTATATCAGTTTCTCTCACAGTCGATAACAGGTTTTACATTGGTCAAATGTCTCTCATAATCAAATCCACAAACAGCAACAAGTATTATACCGTAAATAACCGACCTGATTAAAAAAACAAGATATTCAGTAAATAACATATAGCCTACTTTCTCCTAAATGCATGGGTATTGTTATAACTCGTTGTCCTTTTCAAGGAGTATAATTGAATGTTGGTTGTAGTAGCTTTTTGAAATACGTGCTATACGGATATTAAACATGAATGTGAGGTGCCCTTTGCTAGTGCTACCTTTGTACCAAATTTCTTCCGATTCGGTTTTACCGTGTTTGAAATTATAGGGGGAATCGATTTGCACACCTACATGGCCACCATATGCAAACTATTGGACTGATGGCCTTGTAGCTTGATCAAAGAACGCTTCTCACAGAAAGGTATGTTGTTGCAAAATCCGGTAGAGATCAGATTATTAGGTTGGTCGTAATTTGATTTAAGCTTTTAACATTTGGGTGGCGGCCATTACGTTTCCGTCAAGATGGTGGCAATATAAAACATGGCACTGAGGTGCCCTTTGCTAGTGTTAACTCTGTACCAAATTTTGTTCAATTCGGTTTCACCGTGTTCGAATACATAGGGGGAATCGATTTGCACACATTCATGGCCGCGACCCGCAAAGTATTGGGCTGATGACCTTGTAGTTTGGTCAAAAGATTCTTCATACATAGAGGTATAATGTTGCAAAATTTGGTAGAGATCAGGTGATTAGGTTGGCCGTAATTTGATTTAAGCTTTGAACATTTGTGTGGCCGCCATTACGTTTCCGTCAAGATAGCGGCGATATAAAACTTGGCACTGAGGTGCCCTTTGCTAGTTCTACCTCTGTACCAAATTTCGTTCAATTCGGTTTCACCGTGTTCTAATTGATAGGGGGGGGGGCAGATATTCAGAGTAAACACACTCACACACACACACACACACACTCACAGACACACAGACACACACACAGACAGACACACAATTTTTCGCCCTGTGTAGATCTCATAAGTCTACTTTCATTTTTTGCAAAAATCGAAAGTAGGCTAATAGAAAATCTATTCCCCACTCACACCTTGGAAAAACACGAGGCCCACCATTTTCTAGACAAAGCATGGAAACCTAGCTTTGGAGTTAAATGTCCCTGACAGTTGAACAAAGTACATACTGCCCACAGGGTTAGTTACTTAAGATGCCCCGCTCAAATATATTCTAAATCGTTAAAGGTATTCTGTTTTCACTTTTATAAATGGTGCCAAGAGGCTCATAGAACAACTTAGGCCTATATGTCTTTTCCGCTGCTTTGTTAATCACCGAAATTTCGGTACCAACTTTCGTTTTTGAAGCGGAAGATATTGATTTCTTTCAGAAGCATGACATATTTTCAATAAATTCAGCGGTTTAATTAGTTTTCATATCAGACGAGTACTTCTTGTAATTGTAAACTTTTTGTAAATGATATCCCTCGTATAATTCATAATTCTAGGTGCCTGATGTACGCTGATGATCTTAAACTGTATATGCCCATCAGTACTATAAATGACTGTGAGTTGTTGCAACAAGACCTACACCAACTCAGTGAATGGTGTGAAACATGGAAACTGAAACTGAATACTGAAAAGTGTAAAGTTTTGTCAGTTTCATTGAAACGTAACCTCCTACCCAGGTTTAATTATTGTATTAAAAATGAAACGCTACGTAGAGTGTCAACCATTAAGGATCTAGGGGTGACAATCACTAATAATTTCTCGTTCGATGAACATATTTCAAAAATATGTCGTGAAAGTTTCCGGATCCTGGGATTTTTAAAAAGAAATTGTTTAAATTACTTTTCGGACATAACTCTATCCAAATTATTTAAGTCACTCATTCGGCCTAAATTAGAATACTGTAGTGTGATCTGGAATCCCTTTCACAGTAATAAAATTGACGCCATCGAACGTGTGCAAAAGAGATTTATTAAATGGCTCTGTTACAGGGGTGGACGACCGTACCATAGAGCTGAGTATGAGAGTTATTGCAACGTGTACAGTCTTCCTCCACTTAGCAGTCGGCGCACAGTGGGTGACGTGAGATTCCTTTGGAAGCTGGTAAATGGCGGAATTGACTCTAATCAGTTGAGAGGTTGTCTCTGAATCGTTAGAGGAAGGACACCTTGCCAGTGGCAGCAGCAGACCAGTCTAAGTTGTGCTAACAGCTCACCAGGATGGAGACTACGAGCAGCGGGACTATCGAGTGGAGGAAGCAGCTGAGGACCGGCGAGCCAGCCAGGGGCCAGGGCAAGCGCAACCGCACCCGGAGAGGTAGAGGGCCACGATCGGCAGGCTCCTTGTGTGGGGAGTTAACCTCCACAGGCCCCTCTCCTCCGGTCACGCGGGCGCGCCAGCAGGCCCTTGGTGAGAAGACGCCAGCGGCGCAGAAGCCGCCAGCCGTTGAAGAGGTAGGGGTGCCTCACAGCCCGGCTGGCGCACTCATCGCTGGAGTAGCTCCCGGCCCGGGGAGCACAGGTAGCCCGGACATAACGCAGGTGTCCCTGCGGTCCGAGTCAACCGACGCCTCCCCAGGGCCCTCTGAGCTAGAGCTAGCCGAGTCCGAGAAGAGTCGGACGCCAGGACCGGCTAGCTCCCCGCGACAGGAGAGCAGCAGCAGCCCGGATGCCAGTTTCAGCTGGGCGAGCGATGTGAGCTCGGACACCGTGCATGGGCACCCTGGGGCCCCTTCCCCAGGCTCCGAGCAAACATGTGGCTACGACCCCAGCCTCCTGGCGCTGTTTGTTTATTACAGGCCCGGCGTCAACCAGGAAGAAGAACAGGACGTCATCAGGGCCTACATGGACCAGGCCCATGAAGTCACGATGGGAGGAGCTGAACTTGTCCGCCCGGACATTGAAGCCTTCCTCCCCACTGGAGTGCTGATCAGGCCACACCCGGATGTGGTTATCATCTACATGGCAGCAATCTCCAAGATCTGGCAGGTCGCGGCGGTACCAGGCTGTAAGCCAGGTGCCCTTCCGCACCTCCTCCGTCATGCGGGGGAGACTCGCCCAGACTTTGGAGAGAGAAGGGCCACCACGCCGCATGCAGACGTCGGGACACAGGTGGGCCCCCCGGCCCTCTCCGAGACGACGCAGGCGCCACCACCAGCACCTCAGGCGGTGCCATTAGCGGGGCAACCCGCGCCCGCCATCCAGGAGGAGCGACTACCAGAGCCCCAGGTGGGGCCTTTAGCGGGGCAACTCGCGCCCGCCACCACCGCCAGGAAGGGGACGGCCGGGGCCACCAGGACGGCCCCTAAGCAGCGACTACCAGAGCCCCAGGAGGGGCCTTTAGCGGGGCAACTCGCGCCCGCCGCCACCGCCAGGAAGGGGACATCAGAGACGGCCGGGGCCACCAGGACGGCCCCAAAGCAGCGGAAGGTCAACCGCAGCAGCCCAGAGGACCATCGCCCGCAGCGCCCCCAGGAGGGGGAACCAGGACGCCGCGAGGCCACCAGCCGCAGCCAGGGACAGCCGCTACAGCCAGGTAGTATGAAGCCCCGCTCAGGCCAGCTTTTACAGTGTTTTCGCTGTCTGAGATGGGGGCACTCCCAGGGATCCTGCGGCTCTCCAGTCCGCTGTAACCGGTGCTCAGGTGGCCACCACCACACCGGCTGCACGGTGCCGCGGGACGCGCCGGTGTGCGCCAACTGCATGGGTGACCATCCGTCATCCCATCGCAGTTGCCCAGTCTACAGGTCCATGGCAAGAGCAGAGAGGAAGGCGGCTCGTTCCCATGGACCGCCAGCTAGGCCCCTGCTTCGGCAGGCGAGGCCCCCCCCTCCACTCTCCGGTGACGGAGGCTCGGTACCAGGGACCCCATGGAGATCGGGTAGTGGCGCAGGTTCTCCGGATCCTTGTACCATTGCTCGGTAGCCGGCAAGGCCCGCGCTGATCCCAGCAGTGCCGAGTTCTATCGGATTCCCCGGAGACAAACTGGCGAGAAGACGGACATGGATCTGGTGCATGATACCTTCTCCCAACTAACATACCTACTCATTTCCATACCCACATTATCCTTGCATGTGGCAATAACCAAGCCGCCAGGTTTTACGTGTAGGCAATCTTTCCTTTCTGCCTATGCGGTTTTCCCTGGCCCTACAATCTTACCCTTATATATGAGTACATATTTATATGTGCTCATATATAATATATACCAATTTTAATACCTATTAATTATGCCTGGTAGATCGCGACCGCGATGGGACAGGCACTAAGTCCTAAAAGACTCCTCCTATCCAATCCCCTATGCTTTCTCTTCTACTATCGTAGATTAACTGCATGTCGGAGGCACCAGTAGTAAGGTCGGGTGCCACGCGGGGGGTGCGGGTACTCTTTTCGGGGCCCCCCCGAAAAAAAAAAAAAAATCTAATCAGTTGCTAGCTGACTTGGGTTTTCACGTCCCTCAGAGAACCACCAGACGGAAGCACACGTTCGATGGGGTCAGATCGAGAATTAATGTGCACAAAAAGTCATGTCTGATCCGGTTGCAGTCAACATACAGCTTGATGGAGAGTAGAAGTGCTACTGATATTCACTTCGACTCTCTATTAACTGTTATGAGAGATATCTCAAGTGGGCTGTAAAATAGTGTATTGCATATTGTGTTAATTTCTATTTGCGTTGATTGATTGAACATGTGGTCGAATGAATGGTTGATAGATTTTTTGATTGAATGTACGAGTGAATGAAGTAATGTATTTTTTGTTTGCTGTTATCTAGATCCTTGAATGTCGCTCTTGTATTACTTTCCCTAGTTTCTGAACGTTGTCTTCTTATCTTATATTTTATGTTTTTGCCTGTTTCTGTTTACTGTTGATAGTTTTTTTTCTGTAATAATTATTGTAATGTTTCTTGTACAAAGGGATTGCATGAATGAATGCTTGAGATAGGATAGGATGTTTGAGTGCGTGTCTGTATGGTTGTGGTTGCTGATTTATAATAGATTAGTGTATTGCTATTTTTGTACGTGTTTGCTGTTTTTGTTTTGTTTATAATTGTAAATTTTATTGTTAATTATTATATTGTCACTAGTGGAGTCTATCTGTCTGACAATAAAGAATACATACTAGAGTGTTCAAAAATTGCATTAGGCCACATCTTCGAGGGCCTGGAACGGTGCAGTGAGGCAACGCTCCGGTCACGGAAACCAAAATTAACGACCGAGAGAACCCGACGCGCTGACCTAGAAATCTTCTTGTGTCTCTTGTGGTACAATGAAAATAAGTAGGTCAAACTAATGCATACACGGCGACTTGAGCAATGATAATGCAAGTGGCCACCATTTTTTTTGCTTATTTATTTATTTATTTATTTATTTATTTATTTATTTATTTATTTATTTATTTATTTATTTATTTATTTAGCGTATGGCTTTTAGTGTTGGGAGTGTCCGAGGACATGTTCGGCTCGCCAGAGGCTGTAGCTGCTTCAAGCGGACACCCATAGGGTGAGCTACAAGTTCCGTTCAATTTCAAGTAGTTCCAACTTTCGCTACCAGATATCACTGATACCTAGAGGTCAACGTTGGAACTTTGATAGAGCGTTCCAACGAAATCTAACCTAAAAACTTAGCTTCACACAAGTTTAGTCTGTGGAAGGATCATTAATTCTGCAGAGTAGGAGAACATGCCTTTTCGTAACTTTTAACAAGGTATATTATTGAAAATATAGTATTTATGATTGACAAACCGTTCTCGGAGTTGTTGGGAGTCGTTTCACAATTTCAATTGCCACTGCTGCACCGGAAATAATTACCTTTAACGTAAATAAAGCATTATTGGTCGTGTTCATTTCAACAAGGGCGGCCATTTTCCATTCACCCTGGACACTACGTCATACCCACGTGACACGTTGCCAACATGAATAATTAAATAATAGGCAAAACCATTGGACTGGATAAAGATTATTGATGCGTGACTTCCCCACTGTGCGGGACAAAAACCAGGGGTGTTATCTATTAGCTAACGCGGCCCCAAGGGCCACGCTATCAATCCACGAAAATATTGGTCTAGGCAAAACCATTGTTCTGCCACATGCGATATAGTTCCGAATGCGTGGGGTTGGCATTATGGACTCCTTCACAAACATGGCAGTCAGGGCAGCAATTTCAGCTATATAAGTCGTCCTATTAGGGCGGGTTAGTGGGTCTACGGCAGCGGACGAGTGAACATCTATTACTACCGGTATATCATCTCCAGATACCATTATTACAGTCATTTTGGCCAATTTCATTACTTACAATGTTTTAAACACATGTTCTCCTACTCTGCAGCGCCACCGAAGGATCTTTAACATGCCATAAATCTATGACATGGGACCGCCGTCTTTACTTCCCCTCCGAAGGAAGACATACTGAATGATTTTAACGCTCTTAAAAAATCCGACGACTTCGGCCGGGTTTGAATCTGCTATCTTGGGAACAGCAGTTCAGCATGCTACCAACTACACCACCGAAGCCGCTAATATGGCGACAATGTGAAAAGTACGGTTAGGGTGCACGAGAGGGTGGCTACCTCTGCGGAATGATTTGTTCAATTTGGCTCAGGCGTTTAGGATTAATAGAGAAGAGGGGCACATGCACACAGACCACCTCATGGCGAAGAGACTCGCAATCTTGGCTGTCAACACGGAGCTCCGGGTTCGATTCCCAGCTCTGCCAAGAATTTAAATTCTGGTCTGAGAGCTCGAACGGGATTCAATCAGCCTATTGAGGCAGGGCTCAGAATAGGTGATTTCGATTCCTACCTACGCCATCCATGGTTTCCCCACTTCTACTCCAGGAAAATGCTGGGATGGTACCTGTAGTAAGGGTGCGGCCACGTCCTGCCCAAATCCTAGCCCCAATTACAAGTAGGCCTATACTAACTAGTAGCCTATAGCTACCACAACGATACAGCTTCGGCTGTTCAAACCCAGCCGAAGACGTTGGATTTTTTAAGAGCGTTAAAAATTCCTCAGTATGCCTTCCTTCGGAGGGGAAGTAAAGCCGGCGGACCATGTCATAGATGTATGGCATGTAAAAGAACCTTCCGCTAATTAAACTTGTGTGAAGCAAAATGTGTAGGTCAGATTTGATTAATGCTCTTAACTTCCAACGTTCGTCACCTGGCGCTGGTTGCGACAGCATCTATTGGTAGCCATGTTCACAGGTAGGTGTCGTGGACGGTAGCATTTGGTAGCAAAAGTAGGAACTACTTGAAATTTTTGTCTGCAGTCCTTACTTGAATTAAAAACAGATACACACACTAATACAGCCATCACAATTAACACCGGTTATCAGACAGATTCCACACACACCGACGTTCACGGGGCTGCATGACCACACAACATCGCAAAACCCTTGAATGAATCAAATACAACGACATACCTGTACACACATCGGACCATTAAAAATAATTAAAAATTGCCCATAGTGCCATATTTAAATTAATTATTTTACAAAGATGTAACTCTTACGTCCATCTCCTCTCATAGGACGGTACGTAAGTTTGTTTTCAATACGATGGTTACGATATAAAAGATGCAGTTAAGGTGCACGGGAGAAGGGTTGCCTCTGTAGCAATTATTATTTAATTCGGTTCAAGCGTTTCGGAATTAACATGAGGTTGGGGGGAAACGCCAACATACACACAGAGCTCCGTATTTAATTTTTATATAAGTAGGCTGAAAATAAAATTCATTAATAGTAATAATAATAAGAAGGATAAGTGGTCTCCGAAGAAACCTGGTGCAGGTATTTCAAGTTGATCAGGATGCAATGATGTTAAGCCATCAATAGCATCCAGGAGAATTTAAAAGCCTTCGATCCAGCCGGGAATCAAAGGCAAAACCCTTTGTATAGTCCCCCGCCATCGTATCCATATATTCATGAAGCTGGAATTGAGTATAATTTAAATTGAAAATGAAAATCCACAGCCTGCTTCCAGTCGATCGACCGGGTCAGGGAATGGAACGAATGAAGCTCCCATCTAGCGGCGAGGATATGAACTGTGCCGGCTGCCGAAGCCTGTCGCACTCCCCTGAGGCAATGAGTAACTGAATGACAGATGAAATGAAATTATAGTGGGGAGTGCTGCTGAAATAAAATTGGTGACAGGGAAAACCGGAGTGCCCGGAGAAAAACATGTCTGCCTCCGTTTTGTCCGGCACAAATCTCACATGGAGTGACCGGAATTAGACCCACGGACCCAGCGATGAGAGGCTGGCGTGCTGCCCCCTAAGCCACGGAGGCTCTTTTAAATTTAAATTAAAAATATAAAATCAAATGAAAATAAAATAAGTAAATTAACAAAATAAGATTAACAGTTTTGTCGATCTACACAGGAGGTTTTGTTCTACGCGGTATCGCGGAAGCTCCGGGGAAAACACACGTTATCGTCCACCCCCACTTACCAGACACGCACATTCTCCCTTCAGCAAAAACGTATTAGCAAGGGGGATTTCCATACTAAATCTTTAATTAGACTACCGAAAGGAACTCGCAACAATACGTCCCAATGTGCGGCTTCGGTGGCGTAGTTGGTAGCATGCTCAGCTTCTATGCCCAATATCGCGGGTTCAAGCCTGGCCAAATTCGTCGGATTTCTTAAGAGCGTTAAACATTCCTCAGTATGCCTTCAATCGGAGGGGAACTAAAGCCGGCGGGGCGGGCCCATGTCATAGATTTATGGCATGCAAAAGAACCATTGTGTGAAGCTAATTTGTAGGTTAAATTTGATTAACGCTTTATTAGTTTCAACGTTCACCGCCAGGTGCCAGTCGTGGTGGCATATAGTAGCCAAGTTCACGGCTAGGTGTCATTGACGGTAGCATTTGGTAGCAAAAGTAGGAACTATTTGAAATTGATCGTCTGCAGTCCTTACATGAATTTAAAAGAACAGATAACACACACTAATACAGCCATCACAATTAACACCGGTTATCAGACAGATTCTAGACACACCCAAAGTACACGGGACTACATGACCGCGTTGTCGCAGCCCCTAAACTAAGGGTCCCATCAACCAACCAGCTTCGTACTGCTTCTATTCCTAACATCTGCCCACTGCACAGAAACCAAATCACGCCAAAGCATCACCAGCTGAGCAACACAATGAAAGAAAGAAAAAAAATAAAGAAAGAAAGAAAGAAAAAAGAAAGAAAAGAGAAAGAAAAAAGACAGTAAGTAAGTAAGTGAGTTTGGGGGCGTGGTGGCTCAGCGGTCTAGCTGTATGCCTCTCACCAAGGCGGTCCGGGTTCGATTCCCGGTCAATGCATGTGCGATTTTCGAAGTGAAATGCCATGTCCTGTGGTTCGGATTCCACGTAAAAAGGAGGTCCCGTGGCTCATAATCACAAGATTCACGGTCACGTAAAACTACAATCTTCCTTCCTTCCTTAAGTAAGTGAGTACGCGTTCATTGGTTTAACAGACAAGGAGATTTAAACTCGTTGGTTGATCATTTCTAAGCGAGATAATCGCTAGAAGAAACTCGATATAGAATCAATTGCGTCTGCTCTCGAACGTTTACACGAATTTGGACCGTGTGCGCAGAATTTAAATGATTGAAACTGAGTGATTTTACTTGACGAAAAAATACGGGAGAGTTGCCTTTCTTTGGTGACTGTAGTTGTGTGTGTAGCCATTACTTTCAGAGTTGTCGGCTTCGGTGGCGTAGTCGGTAGCATGCTGAACTGCTGTGCCCAAGATAGCGGGTTCAAACCCGGCCGAAGTCGTCGGATTTTTTAAGAGCGTTAAAATCCTTCAGTATGCCTTCCTTCGGAGGGGAAGTAAAGCCGGCGGTCCCATGTCATAGATTTATGGCATGTAAAAAATCCTTTCACAGACTAAACTTGTGTAAAGCAAAATTTGTTAGGTTAGATTTCGTCAGAACGCTCTATCAAAGTTCCAACGTTCACCACTAGGTATCATTGATATCTGGTGGCGAAAGTTGGAACTACTTGAAATTGAACGGAACTCGTAGCTCACCCTTTAGGGTGTCCGCTGGAAGCAGCTACAACTCAGGCGAGCCGAACATGTCCTCGGACACTCCCGGCACTAAAAGCCATACGATAATAATAATAACTTTCAGAGTTGGGGACCTCCGATCTGCGGACTAGCTGCGGCTCCAGATCGTGATCATACCGATATTAAGCTAAACTAGTGGGCCACTACGAGCTTTCGCAACGTGAATGTACGTTTATGGGGTAGTAGGGAAGAATGTGGCAGAACGAAGTTTTAAATATTGAAGAAATGTATTTATTGTTGTTAAACGGCATACGTAAGTTACATGAGAAGAACACAAAGAATTATGTAGAACAGTGTTTTGTACTTGTCACAGCCCCACTTTGTAGACAATATTCGATGTTACAACGAATTCGTCGGTTATTGTTTGCTCGGGGGTTTCTTCTACAGCAATTTTTACATTTGCAAAGGATTGAAACCTAGAGAAAGTCTTGGCGAGACCACACCGGAGCCATCTGTCCTCAGTTAGCAGTACGCCGCGCTCCCGCCAGATGGCTGCCACCGCCGCCCTTCCCTGCGCTCTAGCGGCAGGCTCGCCTGGGCACGGTGCTCCCATTGCAAATGTGCATTTTTTTAAGGTATTTATTTAATTGAGAGGCATTTAAAGACGAAGTGAGTGCGTTTCGGGCACACAAGGGGTTATGCGGAACCTGTAGGTACCCCATATGTGTAGGTTGGTGTTAACAGGACCTTATTTTCGGTACAAAACCGGAATGGGACCTTAGCAGAATAATATAGGGAGGATATGGATAAACAATTGAATCGTTTTTTAAAATCCCGTAATTCACGATATATACAGTGCTTGCAGAAAGTTTAGGGACAGGACTAAATTTGGTTTGCTGCACATTTGTCCCTAAAGTAACAGCATTTCAATCATTGTTTTGCATGATGTTATTAGACATCAATATGAGGGGTTTTCATTTAAAATTTCGCTGCTCTAACTCTAATACTAGAAGATGGAATGTTTTACCTTTTTAAACAGGGTTTCCCTACTAAAATGTTATTTTTTCTAAAAAATGTTAGTCTTACAGCTATGAAATTTTTACTGCAGTTTTACTACATATCAATCATTAAAAAAATACAACGTGAGAAAAAGAATTACTACTCATTTTGCCGTCTCTAAAAACAAACTTTCTTCCCCGGTAATTTTGGTGGCAAAATTGGTCAGATTCGTTCAGCGATAACTTCCGATTTGCAACACTTCGAGAAAGCGCCCACTGCGGATCCCTCACAAACAAGACAAGGAGAAAATAACTGGACATTCAGAATAACTCGAAGTGATGCCAATCGGAATTTATCGCGGAACGAAATTGACCAGATTTGCCGCCAAAATTACCGGAGAAGAAAGTTTGTCTGAGAGGCGACCAAATGAGTAGTATTTCTTCCCCAGGTTTCATTTTCCGTATTGACAGATTCACTATATAACAAAGGAGAAACTGTTCCGCCTAGTCAATACATTTATTTACAACAAGATATAAACTTGTTATTATATGGTACATGTTTCGGAGCCTCTAGTACTGGTCCCTTCTTCTGCCATAAATTAAGATGCAAAATCCAGCATAATTAAAGATATCATCAAAAAATACATAAAATGATGAGTGAATGGATGAAATGAGGTGAAAAAGAACATTAAACCATGAAAAAATAACGTGAGTGCACTACCAATATGTTACTTTTTACTAATGCGCACTCATGTTCTTTTTCACCTCATTTCATCCATTCACTCATCATTTTATGTATTTTTTTGATGATATCTTTAATTATGCTGGATTTTGCATCTTAATTTATGGCTGAAGAAGGGACCAGTACTAGAGGCCCCGAAACATGTACCATATAATAACAAGTTGATAACTTGTTGTAAATAAATGTATTGACTAGGCGGAACAGTTTTTCCTTTGTTATATATGTTGTATTATAGTAAAACTGCAGCAAATATTTCATAGCTGTGGGACTAGCAGTTTTGAGAGAGAAAAAATTAGTAGGAAAAACAGGAAGTTTTTAACCCTTTTTTTAAAGGTAAAACATTCCATCTCCAAAACTATTAGAGCTAAAGCAGCGACATTTTAAATGAAAACCCCTCATGTAGATGTCTAATAACATCATGTAAAACAATGGCTGGTATGCTGTTACTTTAGGGAGAAATGTGCATCAATCGAAATTTAGTCCTGTCCCAAAACTTTCTGCAGGCATTGTAGTCTTGTGGGAAAAGAGAAAAAAAACTCATTTCTGAATAAACCAGCAACTATTTGTAAAATATAAGGTGCGTTCAAAAAGTAACGAGCCGGAGGCTGTAATGCGCAAACCGGTGACGACATGGGCTAATCGTGGCGTGTGTAACGAGGTGTGGTTCCGAGCAGAGCGTAGAAGGCCACAGCCCGTCGCTAGAGGGCACGCGTGCACGTCACGTGACGATACAAAACGAGCAGCAGCATGCATTAATCGTCCAACGATGCCAGTCGCATTGCAAACAGTGACATGGATGCGTCAAACGAAGAGCAAAGAGGTGTTGTTCGGTTTCTGACAGCGAAAGGAGTAGGGGGAACGGACATTCATCGCTGAATGACACAAGTGTACGGCAAACACTGCATGTCCCTTGCAAGGGTCAAGGCGTGGCACAAGCGCTTCAGGGAAGGACGGGTGTCGTTAGCCGATGATGCCCGGTCTGGGGCACCCCCCTACATTACCGATGACAACATTCATCTGGTTGATGCACTCATTACCCAGGACCGCCGAGTGACAATGAACGCCATAGCCGCCGTGGTCGGATTGAGCGCCGGAAGTGTGCACACCATCATGAAGGAACGACTGCACTTGCGCAAAGTGGGTGCCCAATGGGTGCCCCTCAGTCTTCAGCCACACCAGGAAGCATGTCGAATGGCCTACCGTCTTGGTCTTAGTTGGACGATAGATGCATGCTGCTGCTCGCTTTCTATCGTCACGAGACGTGCACGCGTGCCCTCTAGCGACGGGTTGTGACCTTCCACACTCTGGTCGGAACCACACCTCGTTACACGCGCCACGATTAGCCCATGTCGTCACCGGTTTGCGCATAACAGCCTCCGGCTCGTTACTTTTTGAACGCACCTTATATTTTGCCTCTTAAGAAAAGACACCATGGATGGATGATATGAACTTTTATTACTTATTAAATTTGCCTTTAGATAAGTATAAAACTCTGTAACTTATTAATTTTGTTTAAAAATCCCGTAACATTTTATTATTATCTCAGCAGGTACGGCACGGGCGGCCTCCTCTGAAGTGCTCACAGGCTGGTAATGGTTCTCTCCGCTTGACGCCCTCCCACGCACTTGATAGAGAGGCACGCGCTATTTGTAGAGTTTATTATTGTGCAGGCATTAAACTGAGCGCGGCCCTTTTCAATAGCAGCTGGTTAAAAAAAACTCGGCGACGGACCTTCACTGACACCTCCAGTGGCATTCACTCGATATACACTAGTACAGGCAATAAAGTAGCACAGCTTACATAGATAATCTCACTGTAATAAATCTCAAACAACAGCAACATAAATGTAGACTGGTGTATTCTTTCATAAAGCTTGATTATATTGTTAATTCATATTTAGGGGATTTGGATATATAGATCATTAGACCTAAAAACTTGGTTGTGTGTTGGCAAACTGAGAAAAATGCACATTAATAAGTAGAGGTGTTAGAAAGTGTTGTTATTTTTTTGAAGATTTGTTGATTTAAAATTGAAAAGGTGGTGTTTTGTGTTTTTATTATTTTTTCGGGGGATGACATGTTAAAATTTGGAAAGCGATAAGGTTTGTACAATAAGTGCATTTAAAAATATAAACAATTAATAAAACAAAGTAAAAAACAAAACAGCAGGGTAAAACGTTAAACATGGCTATGGAAGAATGAGATAATATTTATATGGAAGTCACATTTTTATTTTACATTCACCATCTCGAAACACATTTCAGTGAATACCTTTTTCAGTTTTATCCAAATACTGCGGTGAAATCACTGGAAGTAGATCATGGTTAAAGTCTCAGCAGCTGTCAATTTTCGCCTCCTATCACTTACTATGAGACTGTATTTCGAAAATGACCTTTCAGAATCCACATTTGAACAAGGATACCACACACACTTTAATGCAGCTGTTGCATAGTCTCGGTGAGCAGGCCTTAATCCCATGAGGATCTCTGGAACATTCACATTATCTTCATGACGCAGTTGGTTCTTGATTGCAGTCAGGTAAATGCTGTGAGCCTCTAAAAACTGTTGAGACTCCATCTTCGTTAGAAATGGGGCATTCTTCTTAAATTGGAGCAGTTCTGTGGGAGATACGTTCTTAGGTGCATGCCGAGGATCAAACAATGACCCGATGGCTTCTACAGTCTTCCTGGCTGGATCCGTGGTCCTTAAAGTCCTGACTTTCACTAGAGCTGATTGGGCAACACACGTAAGCTTGGACTTAACCTTTATCTGCATCTTTTGAGGAAGCTGTTCCAAGTTCTGGAGGATCGTATGATTGAACATTCCGCCATCGCCTAATAGCTTGAGCTTTACCTCAAGGTCATCTAGCTTCCCAGCCAGTAAGTGAATTGTTGGGTACTTAGATCCCTCCAAGAAATTAAGCAAGTCCATAAGAGAGGCACCAACAACAGAAACATACAATGCTTGTAATTGTATAAATTGTATTGAAGTCGATGCTTGTTGGAAAAATTTGACCCCAGAATTTGAATCTTCCAATGTTTTGAAAAATTATACCAGATCTTCCACATGCGTGGCCATATACATTGCAACCTTAAACCATGAATTCCATCTTGTACATACAGGCATTGGGAAAGCTAGAATTTCATTCTCTTTTTCTGTGTTTTCATATTTCTCCCTTAGAAATGCAACGTAATTGCTTTTTCTTTTTCGCGTATTTAAAAAGGCATTCTTTGTCTTTACTATAGACATGTTCAATTCGTCCAGCTCGTTTTCAAATACGCAGCCGATAAGATTGACTTTATGAGCCCAGCACTGGACATGACTTAATTCTTCAATCAATCCTTGAAGAGTAGTTACACATTTTGTCATGTAGCGTGCTGAGTCCGTAACTACTGCCACTACACGCTCCCGTTCAATTTCATAGGAATTCAAGGTGTCTAATATCGTATTGGAGCAATTTACGCTATTGGCAGAATCTAGAACAACAGAGGCAGCCAGATGGGTGTTCATTTCAGTTGATGGTACTGATGGACGAAAAAGAATGTTGAAAACACACCTATCATTCTTGTCAGTTGTTTCGTCACATAGTAGAAACACGTCTTTGTTTTTTATATCTTCCCTAATTTCTTCCCTCCTTCTTTCGCCAATCATGGGGATGTATTTCTGACGAATCTGATTTGCTGATGGTAAATCTCCACTTCCGCGAACGTACTTATTAAACCAAGTACGGATAGCAGGATTGTCTAGTTTATCTACTGGTATATTAGCTTTCACAAACGCAGTAGTAGTGTCCAAAATAAACTCTTCTTTCATATCCTTCACACGACTAGCATTTGATAATGTTTCTTTCAAGGTGGCCACTCTAGGAACACTAACTTCAAGACGCGAATGTTCTCGGCGTTTTGAATGCTTCTCCGATTTGCAATGTTTGTCTAATGCATCTTTCCTGCGATAATCTAACCGACAAACACAATATTTGCACATAAGAATGCCACAAGAAATTATAAATCCTTCATTCTTATATTCTTTAAGTCTGTCTGTGGCAGAAACAGCTACCTTCGGCATTTTTAAACTCAACTGAGCGATGCCCAGTAACAAACACTGTTATCACACGGTTGACTGTAGTCACACGCCAGTATAAATTCGTAACCACACGCAAAATTTATTTCTGAATTCGTGTCATAATATTTAAATTACGTCGCGTCTCATCTTCCTGTACTGCTAAGTTCGGAACTAATACGACGAACACGTGGTCGTCAACTGATTCACGCAAATAACACACTAGCTTCGATGATAACGCACAATTTGCGCACTTTTTATTAAATTATATAGAATTCTCTACTATAATTTACACTCGCTACCGATGTAACAGGAGGCAAACGTAGTTTACATTATGAACAACTATCACATAACCTTTTGGAGGTAGTCGGCCAAACTATTCACGCCGCGATATAACAGCTGTTTACCACAGCGCTAAAATCCAACGAGTAACGAGAATATCGACAGTATATCGTAATATGACGTATATCGTAGTATTGCCCCTCGCGAAACTATACAATCGATCATTCTCTCGAATTGAACACCAACCAAATTCGATTATCGGCTTGTGGACAAAAATGTTCGGATTGGTGTGGGGAAAAAATATGAAAATTTGTTTTTATTTCGCAGATTGCGGTATTTGTGGTGTTATTCACAAAATTCGCGTTATTTCGCGATTTAATTTCACTCCTGGGCGGCACGAAACATGTAAATACGTGAAAATAAAACATCCTAACCTCTAAATATGACTTTTCGTTTTATCGCGAATTAACAAAAACTAACACTTCTATTAATAAGTTATGTATGAGCAGGGTCGTTCAACAATGCCCTCTACAAATACGACTTAGAAATCATCAAATGTGGAAGGGCCAAGGCGGAGGTAGCGTAACTTGGCTAACGCACTTGCCCGGAATTAAGAAAATAGTGTTCAAATACCAAATAAGTCTTCATTTTCAAAGTCTTACTTAAACAGATTATGTTGGATCTAAGCAGACTATGCTCTAATGCACAACATTTCAAGTCAGTGCCAGACCTTGGAAATGGTAGAATATGGAAAATCACACCATTATGCCTACATTATCCACGAGAGCATTATCTGAGGTAAGATATTAAGAACAAAATTATCTTCGCTATTTCGGACTAAAGCGCAGTGCATATCAATAATAATAATAATAATAATAATAATAATAATAATAATAATAATAATAATAATAATAATAATAATAATATCGTATGGCCTCGGGTGCCAGGTGCAAGCTTTGTAATTTGACACCCAGAGGGTAGCTTGCATGTCGAATTTCGTTGTTCCTTGAATCACTATGAATGTCAATGAGATTAGATATCTAAGCTCCTTGAACACTGTAGCGCTTTCTAGTAGAGAAATGAGGAACTTTGTGTTGGCGGAAACTCCCGAGATTAATTTTGCCATTATGAACACGGCCTACTGAATTCAAATGGGTTCTTTGACATGCCAACATCGTATGACATGCGTGTCGTATTTTTGCCGCCTTTCAAAAATATCACTTCCCACGGCCAGGAGCGAACCTGCAATCTTGGGGTTAATAGACCGACACGCTATCCTCTCGCCCACCGTGGCAATAATAATCGCCTTATATGCAGCCGAAACATTGTCTCTCACCACCCAGGGACCGCTTGAAAGGCTGGAGGTCAAGAAAAGAAAGATATTACGAAAATTCTTAGCCCCAAATTTCATAACAACAAATTAATCCATGTCACGAAAAACTGGAAACCTGGGCAGAGAATCATGATCTTCAGCTAATTCATGATCCAAAGCTGCCAGCATCCTTCAACAGTGACCGATGGAGGAGAGGCTACAACCCCGATAATATCTTCGTGTCATCCAAAGTTGCTGGGAGTTGTTTGAAGATGATGGGTAAGCCCATTCCATCTACCCAACATAGGCCCATAATCTGCACAGTGAATGCCATGGTTGTGCCAGAGGAGGTGCCTTTCAAGCGAAGGTTTAATTTTCAGAAGGCCGACTGGGAAGGATTTGCCAAAGAGCTTGATACAGAAGTTGCCAAAATCCCGCCGCAACCTGAGATGTATGAGGCATTTGTCAAATGCGTCCATACAGTTTCTAGAAGGACTATCCCAAGAGGTTGTAGAACAAGCTACATACCAGGACTGACTGATAACAGCAAACAGCTGATGAACCACTACAAAGATATCTTTGAGGCAGACCCATTTTCTGATGATACTATCCATGTTGGCGAGGAATTGTTGCAGACTATCTCAGCACATTGCAAAGCTAAGTGGACCTCACTGGTGGAGAATCTCGACATGAAGTTAAATAGTAGGCGGGCCTGGAATCTCCTGAAAAACCTCAGCGGTGACCCAACGACATCTAGAAACTTCACCACAATAACAGCAGACCAGATTGCAACCCAATTACTCATGAACGGGAAGACTAAAGGTCGGAGCTCACGGGAGCAACTGGAACGAACCTCAGGACATGAGAACCATAACCTACGAGAACCTTTCACCTTGAATGAACTAGAATCTGCCATCTCCACGTTGAAATTGAATAAAGCTGCTGGCATCGATGACATCAGAGTAGAACAGATCAAAAAGTTCGGCCAGACCACCCTACAATGGCTGCTTACGATGATTAATGAGTGTGTATCTAAGCTTTATATCCCCAGGCTCTGGAGGAAAGCCCGAGTGGTTGCACTGCTTAAGCCTGGTAAGGAGCCAAACGATCCTAAAAACTTTCGCCCAATATCCTTATTATGTCACTGTTTCAAGATCTTCGAGCGCCTTATCCTGAACCGAATTAGCGGCATCCTTGAAGATAAGTTCATTCCCCAACAAGCTGGGTTTCGATCTGGAAAGTCATGTTGCAGTCAGATACTGAACCTCACTCAATACATCGAGGATGGGTATGAACAAGGTGAGATAACTGGAGTTACCTTTGTCGATCTAACAGCTGCTTACGACACTATCAACCACAGAAAGTTGCTGAGGAAAGTGTACCAGACCTCCAACGACTACCAACTAACATCCCTTATTGGCACTCTCCTGCAGAATAGAAGGTTCGAAGTCTTTCTTCATGGTAAAAAGAGCAGATGGCGCATACAAAAGAACGGCTTACCTCAAGGCAGTGTACTCGCTCCTGTGCTATTTAATATTTACACTAACGATCAGCCCATACCAGAACATTCTAGGCTTTTCATCTATGCTGATGATACTGCAGTGGCTGCCCAAGGGAAAACATTTGAAGAGGTGGAGGGAAAGTTGACTTCTGCACTAGATACCCTTGGATCTTACTATGAAGCCAATCATCTTAAGCCAAATCCCAACAAGACTCAAGTATGTGCATTTCACTTAAGGAATAGAGAAGCTCGGCGGGAACTGGATGTTACATGGCAAGGCAAACAACTCCAACATTGTCCAACACCCGTGTATCTAGATGTTACTCTTGACCGAACACTGTCCTTCAAGAAACATTGCCATAAGACCAGGCTGAAAGTTAGTTCACGGAACAATATTTTGAGGAAGCTCACAGCCACCACCTGGGGGGCAAGTCCTCACGTCCTAAGAACTTCTGCTCTTGCTTTGTGCATGTCTGCTGCAGAGTACGCTTCACCTGTGTGGAGTGCATCCAGTCACACCAAGCAGATTGACATTGCCATCAACGAGACCATACGAATCTTGTCGGGATGTATGAAGCCTACTCCAGTCGACAAACTCTACCCGATTGTTGGGATAGCTCCCCCAACTATCAGAAGGGCTGTTGCTGCTGATGCAGAGAGGGCGAAGCAGATTAATGATCCCCGTCATCCACTGCATAATCATCAGGCTGTTGTCCGTCGACTGAAATCAAGAAAGAGTTTCATCGCCAGGACTCAACCACTGGAGGGAACATCGGAATCTAACCGCATCTCCAGGTGGAAGAGCAAGCTGCCGCCGGATATCCCTGTTAAGGAAGAGCTAGCCCCAGGAAATGACCTGCCTTACCCTGGTTGGAAATCACTTAATCGTCTCAGGGTAGGCGTCCCTCGTTGCAAGACCAACATGCAGAAATGGGGTATCCTTCCAGCTGATGGAGACACGTCCTGCGAGTGTGGAGCAACACAAGACCCAGCCCACCTGCTCATTTGTCCACTACTAGAACAACCCTGCACTACCCAGGACCTGATCGAGGCAAACAACAAGGCCATCGGAGTTGCTACATTCTGGAAATGATCGGACACGGAAATGAAATGAATGAATCCATGTCAGGAACGAAACTTTTTACCAAAAGACTGAAAAGCTCTCGGACACAATAAGAAAACGGAGAATTGATTTTTATGGGCACATCCTCCGAATGAATTCAAATAGACTAACCAAAAAGATCCTCGACTACTTTCGTAATAAAAATTTTAAAAACCTCTTTGGTTTAAGGAAACTGAGAAAGACCTCGCAGAACTCCAAATAACAGACACCTTGCCCATGGACAAAACAGCCAAAACCGTCACCAAGGATAAGAAACAACGGTTCCAGGTTAAAATCAAACTAAATCATACGATCCACATCTCTGCCGAAGAAAGGGAAGCAAGATCTCAAAGGATGAGGCAATACTGGGCCAAAATGAAAGCTCAAAACATTATTTTTTTTATGATTGATTTCATGTACCCCAAAGTTGGGTGAAACAAATAAAGAAGAAGAAGAATAGCTTGTCCGCTGTGTTGAGGGCGTCCTCTATACCGGTTCTTCTGCTTGTCTCCTCGTTCCTTATTGTGCCTTCCAGCGTGATGTTCAGTATAGTCTTGACGGCCAACGCGGACCCAGCCGGTGTTTTTTTTTATCTCTTAATCCTACCACTCGGTCCCACCGAACTAGTAATGAGGTTTTGATGGCTTATTTTCTCTCGAAAACAGATGCCCCTCGTGATTTAAAGGTACTGTGGCTGTATGACTATTGTCTTGGAGATAGAAACTCAAGAGCAAACTTCCGATTACCCCCTTACGCCCTTGCTGGGCGAGAAACACTTGTATAATGCTTAGGATCAATCGCATGCTGTTTTCTTTGGGGACCTCTGGGTACCTACTGAACATTTAGTTTGATAAACAACTAATTGGTGTATAGATAAGAAGACCATTGTTTGTTACCACCGCACCACAAATCAAATCAAGCCAGGAAGTTCTTACATTCTCCCGTTGAATTCCCACATACTGAGGTTCCGGGTTGATAACCTGCTAACGGGATGGTACAAACATATTCACCACACAGGAAGCGGGCAGACGCTGACTGTGGGAATTCGAACACTAGGGGATTTTAAGACGTTCCACACTCTCTGCTGGTAAGATTCACACGGCGTGCTAATTAAAGAACACATTTCACACCCAAAAATAAGCGTGACTTAAGAGAAAACGTACTAATTAGTTTTAACATTAGGAATTGAAGCTGTATTTTAAAAACAATAGTATCTGAAATATCTGAGATATTCTAGCTTGCGGTATTAATAGTAGTTCTGTAGGCTCACACTAGGACTTCTACCAACTTCAATGAAACAATGAATTTAAATTTCCTTTCTTTCTGTCTTTCTTTCTTTCTTTCTTTCTTCCTTCCTTCCTTCCTTCTTTCTTATTCTTTGTTTCTTTCTTTCTTTCTTTCTTTCTTTCTTTCTTTCTTCCTTCTTCTTCCTCCTTCCTCCCTTCTTTCTTCTTCCTTATTGTTTCTTTCTTTCTTCCTTCTTCCTCCCTTCTTTCTTATTCCTCCTTCCTTCCTTCTTCTTCCTTATTCTTTCTTTCTTCCTTCCTTCTTTCTTCTTCCTCCTTCCGTCTCTCTTCTTCCTCCATCCTTCCTTCTTTCTTCTTCCTTATTCTTTCTTCCTTCCTTCTTTCTTATTCCTTCTTTCTTATTCCTTCTTTCTTTCTTTCTTTCTTTCTTTCTTTCTTACTTTCTTTCTTTCTTTCTTTCTTTCTTCTTCCTTCTTTCTTTCTTTCTTTCTTTCTTTCTTTCTTTCTTCTTCCTTCCTTCTTTCTTCTTCCTCCTTCCTTCCTTCTTTCTTCTTCCTATTCTTTCTTCCTTCCTTCTTTCTTCTTCCTTATTCCTTCCTTCTTTCTTTCTTTCCTTCTTTTTTCTTCCTCCTTCCTCCCTTCTTTCTTCTTCCTCCTTCCTTCCTTCTTTCTTCTTCCTCCTTCCGTCTCTCTTCTTTCTCCATCCTTCCTTCTTTCTTCTTCCTTATTCCTTCCTTCTTTCTTTATTTCTTTCTTTCTTTCCTCCTTCTTTCTTCTTCCTTCCTTCTTTCTTCTTTCTTTCTTTTTCTTCTTCCTCCTTCCTCCCTTCTTTCTTCTTCCTTATTATTTCTTTCTTCCTTTCTTTCTTTCTTTCTTCCTTTAATTTATTTATTTATTTATTCTAGAATTAGCATAAGTCAAATGTAAGTATTCGTAGAATAATATGTTGTGTGCATCTTGTTCTGTGTAAGAGAGGACCATGTAGCCTTGAAAACGCCAAGACATTTAACATTAGAAAATACAAATTAAAAGTCAAATAAATAATACTCGCACTAGGCCTCTATCAAAATGAATGTTACGTGATAGTCTCTGTGTATGTCCTTTATGCGTTCATATATCATTCAACCGATTGCGATGAAACTGTGTTGATTTATTGTGTACACTCCTGGGAAGGTTTCTGACTTAGTGAATCCATTTTACAATAAGTAGCACACGAGTAGATTCAACAATTGGATGATGGCGCGCAAATCGTTTCAACAAAGTCCAATATAACTTCATATACCATACATCCGATTACGACGGAATTTTGGTGAGTTGTTGTTCACGCTCCCACGAATGTTTCTGAATTAGTAAATCCATTTTACAATAGTTTAGGCAGTTAACGGAATAAGAAAAAGAGTGTGTATCTAAAAGCACTTAAACAAACAAAATTAGAACGCCAACACTTTCATGATTGGCATTGCAACGCATGCCGGGTTGAAATTGAAATTGAAGAGTTAAGTAATAAAAAAATACAAAATAAATAAATAATTAACTTAAAAATAATCTATTAATAATAATAATAATAATAATAATAATAAAATATACATAACTTAGTGTTTAATTCTCCGAATGCCTCCATTGTGTTATGGTTTCTGACAAAGACTAGACGAGCTTACTAGGTTGGTTAATAAGGACACACTACTACAGACACCACATAAACACAGGTTATCATACAAATTGAACACACACACAAGTACACGGGGCTGATGTCCAAATATGAACAACAACTTTTTATAATGAACTTTTAGATGACTTCAGGAGAAGGAAGCGCTAGGCAAGCCACATAATGATATCTTAACGAGCATCGAGCCATCATATCGCTGCCAACGTAACGGCGCGTGACGCTTATCCTGTGTGTAATATACTGTACCATTACTCATTGTAGGAACGGTTCTCCAACGGGGCACCGAGCCTTTGTGACTCTTCAATGTGATAAACTGGGTGTTGTAACGCGTTTGTTTCTCTGATAAGGTATGGTAAAGTACAACTATGCCTCAGCCATAACTGCTCCCACAACAATTCATTGGTTTCTTTATTCTCGTTACCAGGGGCGGATCTAGGGGAGAGCGAGGAGGGCGACCGCCCAGGGCCCCGCAGACCGGAGGGCCCCCGCCTTGATTTTTTAAATTTAATTAATTAATTAATTATACTTTTCAAACTAATTTATAATTCATATTCCTTTTTTCAGTGCAGCTATGACCTCCCGTAACCGCTTAGCAAGTTTAGATTTCAGTGAAACAATAGAAGACTTTAGCCGGGAAAAAAGTCGCAAAGTAATATTTTAATATTTCATAGTTTACATAATCTTCTTCAAGGGGACTTAAAGGTGTCTTTCATAATATTAAGAAAATGTACTGTAGTGTATTTAAAATATTGTAAATATTCTTTATTTTATTATTACCTTACCAAACTATTTTCCATTTGATTTGGTATTTTTAAATTTCCTATTGTTATAGGCCCCACCTTATCACATCGCCAAGGGCCCGCAAGGCCTGGATCCACCACTGCTCGTTACCGTTATTCAATTGATCAACAAATCGAAGTCAGTATGCCTTCCTTCGGAGGGGAAGTTACGCCGGCGGTCCCATGTCATAGATTTATGGCATGAAAAAGAACCTTCCATTAACTACACTTTTGTGAAGCCAAAATTTGTAGGTTAGAATTGATAACACTCTATTAGTTCCAACGTTCGACGCCTGATGCTGACTGCGATGCCATCTAGTAGCCAAGTCCACAAGCTAGGTGTTGTGGACGGTAGCATTTGGTAGCAAAAGTAGGAACTACTTGAAATTATTGTCTGCAGTCCTTACTTGAATCAAAAACAGATAACACACACTAATACAGTCATCACAATTAACACCGGTTATCAGACAGATTCTACACACACCCAAAGTACACGGGACTACATGACCCCGTTGTCGCAGCCCGTAAATTAAGGAACCAACCAAAATGCTCAGTGTACTCATATAAAAAATGTTGCTTATTTTAGGGGCCACGTGTATTTTAGTGTGTGTGTGTGTGTGTGTGCATGCGTGGAATGTGTGTGGTAACCTGTATTATTGAGATGGCTGTACTAGCGTGTGGATTTGTAAATTGGGGATAGGATTGGGAAGGAGGCGGCTGTGGCCTAAAATTAAAAACCAGCATTTGCCTGGAGTAGAATTGGAGGAAATCTCGGAAAACCTCTCTTCTCAGTTTTGCCTCGCGAGGTTCAGTGCACCCCGTTCCAGCCCCCACGTCAGATTTAAAATTTCTTGGCTGGGAATTGAACCCAGACCTCCGGGCGACAGCCAACAAGGCTAGGAGATGGTCATATAGAAGAGAAACAGGTATATTTAAAATATATTTCCGATAAGGCAATACCTGGCGTGACTGCTTCTTGTGGATTCATTCGGTCCTTTGTGGATTCCTGGTCATGAAGTCCCATGTGTGTGGAATCTGATAACTTGTGCCATTGTGATGCCTGTATTAGTGTGTGTATTCGTAATTTGGGTAGGATTTAAGTAAGAGGCGACCGTGGCTTTGGATTAGGTACCATTCCGGCATTTGTATGGAGTAAATGTGGGGAAAACACGGAAAACATCTTCAAGAATGACTGAGTTGGGAATCGAACCCAAGTCTTCTCAGTTCTGTATCACGAGGCTGAGTGTACTCCGTTCCAGAATTATATTTCTTTGCAGAGCTGGCAATCGAAACCAGACCTTCCCGGTGACAGCCAAGAATGTTAAGTCACTACACAACGAAGTGCACCGATAGCGATACATAAGCAGGAGGAAGAAGAAACTAGAGTCTGATCAACTAAAAGAACTCCCAATTAACGGGAATGAGTGCAGTGTAGCGAGTACTAGGCCACTCACCTCACTGAAGTGGGTCATACCCAGCCACAACAAAGGGCAGACAGGCACTTCACTTCACTCACGCGGAAGTGTTGTAATCCTGAGTACACAATGTAAGTCATTCCACCTCTCAGCCCCGTCTACTTGTGTTACAGGGCCGGTTCAACAATCTCCGGGCAAAGGACCAGATAGCTTGCCCGCGGAATAAACTGAGATTTCCGTTCGACCATCAGCAGGCAGTGCTGCCAGCGGCATAAATATTGTTAATCGGAGGGGGGGGGGGGGGAGGGGGGGGGGAGGGGGGGGGGGCGTAAATGTCGCTCACTCCAAGTGGCCGATAGCGCTTTGCCAGCCGACCAACGTTTGCCTTATGCATAATTCAGATGATTTGCGGTCTTCTGTTCAATTCTCTTTTTTTCGCTATCATTTTACCCTCCAGGATCAGCTTTTCCCACGGACTAAGCGAGGGTCCCACTTCTACCGCCACTGAGGGCAGTGTCCTGGAGCTTGAGATTATGGGTCGGGGATACAACTGGGGTGTGTGACCAGCACGACGCCCAGGCGGCCTCACCTGCAAAGCGAACAGGGCCTGATGAAGGGAGGGGAAGAGTGGAAGGATTTGGCAAGGAAGTGGGAAGGAGCCGGCCGTGGCCTTACGATAGGTACCATCCCAGTATTTGCCCGAAGATGAAGTGGGAAACCACGGAAAACCACTTCGAGGAAGGAAGGTTGAGGTGTGAATCGAAACCCCCTCTACTCATTTGGACCACCCGAGGCTGAGTAGAAACCGTTCCAGTCCTCATACCACTTTTCAAATTTCGGGGCAGAGCCGGGAATCGAACCCAGGACCTCCAGGGTGGCAGCTAATCTCGCTGACCACTACGCAACGGAGGCGACTTCTATGTCCTATACATTTGAAATATATTTAGCGGTCTTAATGCAATCGAAAATAGAGGACACGCCATTAACTCCGCTGCACAAAAGCAGGCCTGCCATCTTTAGTAATTCATTGCATACTTCTTGGTAGCTACCCCGCCGCTCATAAGGACGTGGTATCACGCACCCAAAGTTGCCAGGGATTTTATGCTGGCAGATAGTTTATCTCCCGTACAGCTACCAGCAGGTGTACCCGGAGATGGTAGAACCGGCCGCGGAACTTCTGGTACGAGGTATCAATCCAGCATTTGCCTGGTGGGAGTACGAAAAAAGAGTAGTTCCATAAAGACCTAAATAGTCTATTTTCATTTATCCTACTTACATGTCAATTTAGTTTAATTGGTGTAATAGATTCGTTGATATTGAGAACCATGTAAATATTGGATGTTTATATATTATGTAGGCCATAGAGTTATGTACTATTAGATGAAGATTATTGCGTAGGTTTATTCAATCGTATGATTAGGACACAAGAAATAAAAACCAGATTTTAAAATTTTGCACAGCCGCCATCTTGAGGGTGTAAAAACAATTGAAATAAATTAGATGTCAGTGGATTAGAATTTGTACAAGTTTTCACCGTACCATGTTTCACTGCGCTCGGATGTTTAAATCGCGAGAAAAGTCTATTTAAATGTTTCAATTTTGCTTGGCCGCCATATTCGTTTGGTACTTAACAGGTTTTTGCAAGTCGCATAAGTGCACTTCTAGTAGTGTCCTTTATCACCGTAAAAAATTCAGGGTGATATCGGTAATGGTTTCGAAGATATGGAATTCCGGTGATATATTTTGCACAGCCACCATGTTGGATTTGTGAGACGTAATAAAATTTGAAAGGCACGGTCGGGATCGTACAAAATAGTGCTATGATCTTACCGAGTAACATTGAAATCCCTCCAGCCGTTTAGATTTTATAAGGGGAAAACACATACGCACACATACAAAAGGTGATCTCATAAGCCTTTTCCAAATATATAAATGAAAATAGCCTAAAAAACCGAGGGAAACCCACACTCAGAATTACTGCTGTCAGCGCCGGGATTCGGACTAAGGCTGGTACTTTTAATCGATTAATTTCAGTTATCAAATAATCGATTAATCGAAGCCGAAATATCTATTAATTGCTCAAAATGACGGTTAATCGATTGTGCGTTTAATCGATCAGTTTGTCGAATAATTGGTTATTTGTTTTGTCGATTAATCGATGACTTCTCTCCTTAGGCCCTCAAGGAGGCAGGGTGTGTGTAGCCGCACCACGTCTGGTGCACCCTGGATAGTGCTACACCCTCGGGGCTCACGGCTGGTGAGCTCGGGAGTTGGCGATCCCGAGGGATTCCTGAGCTAGGTCCGTTTTCCCCCCTTTTCCAGTGACTTTGGGGGTGTCCCTTTCCCTTTGCTATCTGCCTTTCATGGCTCTCCTCCTTCCAAGTCCCTCAATCCTCATTCTTCGAGGGTTGAGGGCATTTCTTTTATTTCTGTCCTTCATTTGCCGTATCCTTTCTATTTTTCCATTTCTTCTTCTAGTATGTAAGACTGTAGTTAGTAACTTATTAGTTATAGTTTTCATTTTCATCTCATTTTTCACTATCACCTACACCATTAGGGGCCGATAACCTAGATGTTCGGCCCCTTAAAACAACAATTATCATCATCATCATCATCAACAACTTCGCTCCTTTCATTACGCTCTCACAGAAGCAAAACAGACATTTAATTAATTAAAATATATTGCATCATATGGTTTTACCCTACTTTCGATTTTTGCGAAAAATGAAAGTAGACTTATCAGATCTACACAGGGCCAAAAATTGTGTGTCTGTCTGTATGTGAGTGTGTGTATGTATGTGTGTGTGATTTGGTATGTCTGCCCCCCCCCCCCCCCCTATCAATTCAAACACGGTGAAACCGAATTGAACGAAATTTGGTTCAGAGGTAGCACTAGCAAAGGACACCTCAGTGTCATGTTTTATATAGCCGCCGTCTTGACGGAAACGTAATGGCGGCCACACAAATGTCCCAAGCTTAAATCAAATTACTAGTAACCTAATTATCTGATCTCTACCAAATTTTGTAACAACATACCTTCATGTGGGAAGCGTCTTTTGACCAAACTACAAGGTAATCAGCCCAATAGTTTGAAGATGGCGCCAAGGTATGTGTGCAAATCAATCCCCCCTGTCAATTCAAACACAACGAAACCAAATCGAACCACCTTTGGTACAGAGGTAGCACTAGCAAGGGACAACTCAGTGTCATGTTGTATATCGCCGCCATCATAACAAAAACGAAATGGCACCCACACAAATGTTCCTGAACTTAAATAAAAATACAACTAACCTAATTACCCGATCTCTACCAAATTTTGCAACAATATACCTTAATGTGGGAAGCCTCTTTTGCCCTAACTACAAGATCATCAGACAAATAGTTTCAAGATGGCGGATGTATGAATCTTGTAAGTATTATAGCCTAACCGTAACTTACGATTCAACAAGGCCTGGCCTTACCAAATACGCTCATCGTACATAGGGAGGTTTAATTAAACTGCCTTCAAGGAGGTGACCGGTAGGATATTAGCATTTTATAATAGAATATGTAACCGCAGTAGTGACTAACAGTTCATGCTGACCGTGCCATATCGTGCTTGCCCTTGCCGTCCCGTCGGGTCGCTCGTAAATCCATATATTTCCGTAACTTCGTAACTTTATATCCTCTTAGGAATGTACTGAACAAAAAAGATGCAGTCAGTCTGAGAGACTAGACTTTATATCATTTCAAATGACGCTTGCTACAAATGCTACATATGTTAGAAAGGCTCAGGAGGGCTCTTCCAACAGACTCCATTACCCATTAACTTAGGCTTCCCGCGCGGGGAGCGGAGAGCGGGAGGTGCACTCTGCTGCATGACGTCACTCACTCGCCGTCTCCGTATCGCATAACGCCAGACCCCAGGAGTAAACTCAGACTCAACAGACTTCATTACCCTTTAACTTAGGCTTCCCGCGCGGGGGCTGCATGACTTCACGCACTCGCCGTCTCCGTTCGCATAACGCCAGACCCCAGGAGTAAACTCAGACTCGGTGCATATGCACTTAACAACATGATGACGTCATACACGCCGTAACCGTGACGCATAACGGCAGACCTAAGCATAACGATGAAGTCGACAAGACCATTTGAAATTATTATAATAATACATATTTAGTATCAGATGGTTTAACGAAACGGCAGAAAACGCTAATGAAATCGTTGATTGCAAGGTATAATATCATGGAGTAGTACTAAACCAGTTGTTAACCAAGTATTAGCATACAGCATCAGTGGCGTAGTGGTAGTGACCTGGACTCATAGTCAGGAGGTTCATGGATCGAATCCCAGCAGGTTCAAATATTTTTACTCTGTTTTCTTTTGTATTTATAGATTTATAACTACTCACACGTTGTAATGTTAAGCATATATAGTGTGTATTTGCAATCGAAAATACTGCCTATATTAACACTCGACTACAGCGATTAAAATTCGTTGTCCTTGATCCGCGGTAGAGTCTATTATTGTTGTTGTTGATTTTGCGGCATCATGGTCTTGTAGCCCCGTTTACTTGGGTGTGTGTAGAAGTTGTTTAATAAAATGTATCACTGTGATGTCTGTAGCCTTACTAGTGTGTGTACTTTTATACGAGGGAGGATTTGGATAGGAAGCTGTTGTTGTTTCATTTGAGATGCATGCACATCATGGTCATTTGGCCCGTGTACTTGGGTGAGTGTTGAATTTAGTCTGATAACCTGTTTTATTGTGAGGGCTGTAATAGTATGTGTATATATAATTCTGGTGAGGATTCAATCAATCAACGTATAATATCCGTATTGCACGTTGTATTTCTACAAGCTACTACAACCAACATTCAATTATACTCCTTGAAAAGGACAGAGAGCTATAATTAATTATACCCATGCATTTAGGAGAAAGTAAGCTATATGTTCTTTACTGAACATCTTGTTAAATAGGTTAATGTACCTTCTTTATGAAAACTAGGCAAAAGCCAAGTAAAACAAAAATGTTCCTTTCCAAAATTGTAAACATTGAACGAGAATTCAAAATCTTTGCTGAATACTCTTAGTTTTTGTTTTTCGAAACCCTTCCCAATCTGATTGATATTTGTCCTTCCACAGTCATCATCACCATCTTGCACAGTTTCCAGCCACCGGCCGGGTCTGTTTGGAACACAAGCCTCTCCAACATCTTCTGTCTTCCCACCATCTCTCAGCCTCCACCCTTGTCCAGTCTTCTCCTCTCTTCTTCACGCTTTCTTCCACCCCCTTCAGCCACCTGTCTCGGTCTTCCTCTCGGTCTCTTTCCTTCCCACTACGTCTTGTGTATCCTCCTGGGTATCCTCTTCTCCTCCATTCGTTTTACATGACCATACCATCTAAGTCTAGATTTCTCTATACCATCCTGTAATGGTTCCTCCTTCATTAATTCTCTGGTCCTCTCATTTCTTATTCTGTCCATCTTTGTAGCTCCAATACTGCTTCTCAAGAAGCTCATCTCACTGGCCTGTATTTTGCTCTTCTCCCTTCCTTTCATAACCCAGGTCTCCGAGGCATACGTCAGGATAGGGACATAGTACGTCCGATATATGATCTTTTTGCTGTTCTGAGGGACATCCTTGCTCCATAACATGCTTCTCACACTCCTCCGGAATGCTTGAAACTCTCCACTTTCTTCAGCTGTTCCCCACCAATTGTTATTCCCGTTGTGGTTCTTTCCTTCTTCCTTGTTGTGATCATCATCTCACTCTTATTTATGCTAAATTTCATCCCATATCCTTGTATTATTCCTTCCCACACGTCCAACTGTTCCTGTACCTCCTCCTCCTTGTTTCTCCAAATCATCTGCAAACACCATTGCTTTCATCTTTCCTTCCCCAATTACTTGTGCCACTCGGGTCATTATGTCATCCATCACCACAATGAAAAGTAACGGTGACAGTGCACTTCCTTGTTTCAGGCCGTTTCTCTGTTCCAACCAGTCCGATCTGTCTCCTCCCACTTTCAAACAGCTCACGCTTCCCCTGTACATCTTCTTTATCCTCCGTATAGTCCATTTTTCTACTCCTCTATCCTCCAGGGACTTCCATAGTCTACTTTGTTTCTGCATACACTGTCATATGCTTTCTCAATGTCCAGGAAGGCCTTCCACAGTAAATGACTCTTGTTTGGTTATTGTTAACATAAACAAGGAAGCGCACTACATTGTACAAGAGGAAATTGTCATGAAATAAATATCGTTAATGTTTTGGCTCAACACGCTCGGGTAATGAGAGTATGACTAAACGTTCCGTTACGCAGCAACCTTGAGCTGGTGAAAGGAAGCAGCCTGCCTGGCTGAGAAGATAACATGAAAACAAAGGCCAGTGTGTCAGGAACAGTTCATTACCGTTGTACAACTATCATAGCATAGCACACAAAGCGATCTGCTATGACAAACATCGCAAGTCCAGTTATTCCATGTATCACAGTATCGATAACGGTCTATGTGTAGGCCTACGTACTGTGGCTGTGTCCAAAAGCTCAAGTTGATAACAATGGCTAGTAGGGTTGCCATACGTCATGAAAAAGCGGGACTTGTCCCGTTTTTAGGCAAACAAAATAACGCCCTTCTTTATTTTTAAATATACTTAGATGTCCTGAGTTTTAAAAGTCGTATCTTGAAAGCACATTTTTGCTGAAATGTTTCTACATTTTGGTTACGTTGGCGGCACTGTTCCTCCCATTTTTGAGAAACAAAGCGATACCGAAAGTCAAAGAACTTATTCATTAGTACTTTAGTAGGTTATCGTTGAACACAATCATATATACTTCATGTTCTAATTTCTTTGTTTATTATGGCAGGGCTACCTAACGTTTTTGGTTTCAATTTATACATATTCTTTTTCCGATAGCTTTTTCAGCTAATACAATAATCCGTGTTTCGAAATTGTTGCGATGTTTTTAAACAGCATGAGTATGTGTTTGTAATTACTAGGAATAAGTCATGCATCACGCGTAGAAATAATGTTTTATGCCATGAATGCACAATGACAGGCATAGACTTAAACACCATTGTTTTGTATTATTGTTTTATTATAGATTCTCAGTAGGAGGTTTTATACTTTGCCACAATGTCCTGATATTTTGTCACAATGTAGGCCTACTGATTTTGTACCCTACTGTTATGGCAACCCTATGTATGACGGAAGACCATTGTTAATACAGTGGAACTTGGATAATTCGAACTTCAAGGGACCAGTATAAAAATTCGAATTATCCAAACATTCGAATTAATAAAGTACTTTGAAAAGGGTAGAGAAAAGATATTGTATTTCGTTTACATAATGATTTACGTTCACAAAGCAGATTAACAGGCAACGGTACTTTATAGAGACTGTATCGTGAATAACCTCAAAAGTTTCAAACGGAAAATAAAACTATTCACCTATTTAACGACAGTAGTAATCCAGCAATCTAGTTAAGTCATAGAGAAATCTACTGTTTTTCAAAATAGTTTGAGATTTTTACCTGTTTCCTACAATTAAGTCTCTCAGCCATCACTAAAGAATCTAACAAATTTAAGGAACGGAAAACTGAACCACTTACGTCATTTCTACTTTTAAAAAACGCCTAAGTTTGTTGCTTGGGCTGCATTCGGAACAGTGTTTTCGGGAACTGACCCAACTGTTTGGCTTCCGATCGACTTTTTACGCTAAAAACTTCGAATTATCCAAGATATAATTCGAATTAACCACGATTTTTTAGCATTGATTGTATATAAAATGCTAGGGACCAAGAGAAAAATTCGAATTAAAGAAGATTTCGAATTATAGAAGTTCGAATTAGCCACGTTCCACTGTATCAGTGTTGTGGCACCTTAGAGGTCTAATAGTAGCCTAAGACTCCTTATACAGGGTCCTGGGTTCAATTCTCACCTCCGAGGCGTAGCCGTTCGCGTTAAATCACTCACCGCAACCGCGATGGGGAGCAGCAACAAATCCGGAGTTCATCGGTTCGAATCCAGGCGCTAAAGGCGTGTAGTTAAACTCCATCCAGAAAAATGCTCTGATCGTCCCTTATTCCAAGTCCCGGGGCACCTACCCCATACCCATCCTAAAAATTACGGTAACACACACTACTATAGTCCCCATGAAAACATAGATTATCAGACAAATTGTACAAACACGTAAGTACATGGGATTCATGACCAAGATGTCCCAATTACCTAAAACGAATTAACAACAAAATCAATTATCGCCTATGAAAGAAAATACCGTACCATTGTGTTCTAAGGGCTCGTGAGGTCAACTGTGATTATTCTTTGCTTTAGAGTTGTATCAACTATAGTTAGCGGGAAAACGGAACGTTTCCGGACACAACTTCCTATGCTAAGCTTAACCCTCAGAGTCAGTAATGGGAATTTTGAAACACCCTATATATCTACTGCACCATTTAGAAACCCCGTGTTTGAACCTCCACCCAGATCATTAGTACCTTGTCAAAATTTAAACAAGAGTGCTCAAAATATAACCAAATATGGCTTTATACCACTGAAATGAGCATAATAAATAAAATTGCTAAAAACGAGGTCGGGTACTCTTCGTTCGAATTCATTTTTTCAAATTTTGGGCAAAATGAGCCCAGGAAAAAGAAACGATTTTTCTTTAACTTTTGAACCTTACTCATAACATTATAATTAGCAGTGGCATTCTTGTTAAGAGGAAGAAAGAAGTTATGAATGACACCATCTTAATTAAAACATGCAATGAATTAGCCTACATCCTGATGCACATTTTCAAACAACTCTCTTTAAAATAGACAACCTGGATATAGCTTTCAAATTATATTGCAATCCATGAATAGCACCGTATATAAAATACAATTAATAATATTCATTTTAAAGTGAACAGCTCTGCTTGTAGCCCTAGTATGGTAACTGATTGAATGAAACGCTGCTAGATGGCAGCTGTAGCAAGTTAGCCACACTACAGGCCGGAATTAAGACGCATGCGCAAAACAAGGGGAGGATATCCTTCCCTGCCGTTCGTTTGGCTGCTTTAAGACTGTAGTTCTTTCACTGGTGCCAGTGTGCCTGTGCCATGTGTATTAACTGCAGTACAGGAGAAAAGTATGTGCTTCCCTCCGTACAAACAACCAACCGACCAACCAGCCGGACTTTGCAAGTAGCACAAGAGCGCGCGTGATTTAAAACCCGACAAAACATGTTCATCTTATAGTTCTGAAATTAAAAACAAGTAGTTCCGTGAAGAACTATACAGCCTATTTTCATATATCCTACTTATGTTAATTGCCTCTATAAAAAAATACAAAATTTCAGTTTGATTGCTGTAATAGATTCGTAGATATTGAGAACCGGCTAAATATTGCGGATGGTCGCCATGTTGGATTTTATATATGTAGGTCCTAGAGTTATGTATTGTTACATGAAGATTATTGTGTACGTGTAGCATTCAAACTTCAATCGCATGATTAGGACACAAGAAGTAACAAGGAGATTTTAAAATTTCGCACAGCTGCCATCTTGTGGTTATGGAAACAATTGAAATAAATTAGATGCCAGTGGATTAACATTCAAATAAGGATTTACTGTACCAAGTTTCACTGCACTCGGATGGCTAAATTGCGAGAAACGCCCATGTGAATATTTATACTTCGCGTCGCCGCCATGTTGGATTTGTTATCACCAGGTTATTTAAAGTCCTATAGGTGTACTTAAGTTTATAGCCCCTATGAACATAAAAAAATCATTTTGATTGCTATAATATATTCGTAGATAATAAGAGCCGTCTAAATATTTCGGATAGTCGCCATGTTGGATTGTTAAATGTATAGGCCATAGAGTCATGTACCATTAAAGGAAGATTATTGCGTACGTTCATTATTCAAACTTTCACTACGATCGCATGATTACGGCACAAGAAATAAAAACTTAATGTTAAAATTCGCACAGCCGCCATTTTGAGGTTATGTAAACAATTGAAATAAATTAGATACCAGTGCATTAAAATGTGTATAAACATTTTCTGTGCCAGATTTCATTGCGATTGGAACATTAAATCGCGAGAAAGGTCTATTTAAAATTTTCAAATTCGCTTGGCCGCCATGTTGGTTTTATAGTTACTGGTTTTTCAAAAGTCACATAGGTGAACTTCTAGTAGTTCCCTTTATCACCGTACAAAATTCCAGGGTGATATCGGGAATAGTTTCCGAGATATTGAATGCTGGTGAAATATTTCGTACAGCCGCCATGTTGGATTGGTGAGACGTAACAAAATTTGAAGGGCACGGTCGAGGTCGCCCGCGATAGTGCTATGAGCTACCTGAGTTTCATTGAAGTCGCTCCAGCCGTTCAAAAGTTATTAGGGGGGGGGCACACACACACAGACACACACACACACGGACTAAAGGTGATCTCATAAGCCTATTTTTTCAAAATTGAAAATAGGCTAATAATCCAATGTACCTCGAATTTCAAGGTAAACATGTATATGTCAATTACCTCCCTCTAGGAGGCGCCACTGATTATTAGCCTTCCTTACTTCAAGTGCTTCACATGAGGTTGGCACTATAAATAATGGAACACAACTTTTACTACATACGATTTCTACTGAGAACTAATCGATAATAAGACATAGTCGAAGATCCAAAATGAGTGTCTTCTAACCCTCGCTCGACCACGTCTCTTACCGACCTGGCGTCCTGGGAGTTTATTTTGTCTAGTCCGACTACATAGCTAAGTGGATACAACACTAGACTTTAGTCCTAAAGATCGAGAGTTTGATTTCCGGCCGGGTCATAAGATTTTAACTTCGTAGATAATTCTCCTGATTCGTGGTCTGAGATTTTATAACGTTTTCATCATTTATTTCACTCCCAACTCGATGCGCGTGGACGTCAACTCAATAGACTTGCTTGCTCCAGACCTCTCCGGTACCTATACACCATTATCATCTTCACTATCACGACAATTAAGTTTCCTGTGGGAGGCAGACTTACGCAATACTGGTACTCACGTTCTCCACTCAACGATCAGCAGTAGGAAGAGTACTTACCTGAAACGAAAGAAAAACATAGGTTAATTTCGTAATATTGAATATATTAATAAGAATTCCAATAATAATCTGAATGGCCAAGAATGACCAGATAGCTTAACGATGGATTTGTCATAAGTTAATGAGATATTTACTCTGGTGAATGCACATGCTGAATTAACACCGATGTAACGACGAATTAAGAGTTAATTTACTTTGTGAAAATAACCCTAAGTCAACATCAAGACGAGGTTAATTAATGAAGATTGTAACCACAGAGGCCAATCGCAGCATGTGCTTTCAATATTGGGGAAGACTGCCAATGAGTACATGCCTTGGAGTGGGGTGATAGGTAATAATCCGTGGGTTGAGAGGAATGCTATACACAAATACCATAAGCATGGGCAACTGCGTGATCTTTTCTAGGAACAAGCAATTTTTCCAGAGGTGAGAAGAGGAGACGGCGCGTTGGATTACAATGATTCATCAAAATACCTTTTGTTTACACGAAACCCAGTCTGAATTTTTACCCAATATAACAGCAGCAAAATGTATTATCCTGAAATCATTCCGTTTCCACTATTATACCACATTAATCAACATTCCTCACACACTATGGTTGGAAGGTTGGTTCCTTAGTTTAGGGGCTTCTTTTTATCGTAAGGCCTCGGGTGACGGATGTAAGCTTTGTAATTGGACACCCAGAGGGTAGCTTGCGTGTCGAATTTCGTTGTTCCCTTAATCACTATGAAAGTCAAGCAGGTTAGATATCTAAGCCCCTTGAACACTATAGCGCTTTCTAGTAGAGAAATGAGGAACTTTGTGTTGGCGGAAACTCCCGAAATTAATTTTGCCATTATGAACAAGGCCTACTGAATTCAAATGGGTTCTTTGACATGCCAACATCGTATGACATGCGTGTCGTATTTTTGCCGCCTTTCAAAAATCACTTACCACGGCCAGGAGCAAACCTGCAATCTTGGGGTTAGTAGACCGACACGCTATCCACTCACCCACCGTGGCAAGCTGTTTAGGGGCTGTGACAACGTGGTTATGTAGCCCCGTGTACTTTGTGTGTGTGTAGAATTTGTATGATAAGCGGTGTTAATTGTGATGACTGTAATAGTGTGTGTTATCTGTGACTGAGGTAGAAGGACTGCAGACGATTATTTTTTTCAAGTAGTTCCTACTTTTGATACCAAATGCTACCGTCCACGACACCAAGCTGCGGACGTGCCATCGCAGTCAGCACCTGGCGGCGAACATTAGAACTAATATAGCGTTATCAAACTAACCTACAAATTTTAGCATCCACAAGTGTAGTTAGTGTAAGGTTCTTTTTCATGCCATAAATCTATGACATGGGACCGTCAGCTTTACTTTCCCTCCGAGGGAAGGCATACTGAGAGATTTTTAACGCTCTTAAAAAAATCCGACGACTTCGGCCGGGTTTGAACCCGCGATCTTGGCCATATAAGCTCAGCATGCTACCAACTACGCCACCGAAGCCGCCAATATCTAGATATGATAGCAGATTGAGGGTGCGCTGAGGTTTGTTTATCCGAAAGCTTGTAGGCTGGAGAAGGGAGACCCACTGCACCAATGACAGCTCAGCATCAGCCGTAAACAATGCTTAGTTCCTAACTTGGCCGCCAGCAATCATATTTGAAATGGGTAATAGAGTCGAATCAGTAGGCACTCCCAAAAGTAAGTTCATCGTTCTCAGTTAGCGGGTCGTGCAGTTCAAGAGAGGGGTCATTCCATCAGTGGTTTGCATTAATTGAAGTCTGCGGGCCTGGCTCGAGAGTAATTTAACTGGCTGTGAGTGACAAGATAGCGCCCTGCCGCATTATCTCAGACTTCCGCTCCAGAGCTTCAGGAAGACTGATACGGGAACCAACTTCCGGACGGCATCAGGGTAGCCTGTGCTTAGTCTACCAGAAATAAGTTCCTGCCAAGGACGTTTTCACAAGCTAATTCCGGGATTCTATGTTTTCAAGTACCACGGCTCCGTGTTACACTGTTCTTTTCTTCAGTGCTCCCTTTTAATAATAATAATAATAATGATAATGTTGTTGCTTGAGTCTTCAGTCTTTTGACTGGTTTGATGCAGCCCTCCATGCCTCCCTGTCCTGAGTTAATCGTTTCATCTCTACATAGTTACCACACCCTACATCCGAGGCGATCTGTTTAACATATTCTAACCTTGATCTACCCCTACAGTTCTTGTCCCCTACCCTACCTTCCATAACTAAGCTTGCTATTCCTGGGTGTCTTAGTATGTGTCCTACCAACCTATCTCTTCTCTTCATTAGCAGTCGCCAGAAACATCTCTCCTCTCCCACTCGTCTTAATACCTCTTCATGTGTCACCCTATCTACCGATCTGATCATAATTCTCCTGTAACACCACATTTCAAAAGCTTCAATTCTCCTCTTATCTGCTGCACCAACAGTCCAAGTTTCACTTCTATAGAGCGTCACGCTCCAGACAAAGGCTTTCAAGAATGAATACCTAATAACTAATTCTATATTCGATGTCAACAGATTCCTTTTCAGTAGAAATACTTTCCTTGCCTGAGCCAACCTACATTTTATATCCTCTTTGCTTCGTCCATCACTGGTTATTTTGCTTCCTAAGTAACAGAAATCTCCTACTTCCTTTAGCTTTTCACCAGCCAATTTGATGTCCATAGAGGTTTCTGATTTATTTCGGCTGCATTCCAATATTTTTGTTTCATATTTATTAATTTTCATCATGAATAATAATCTTCTTCTTAATCCTAGCGTTGTCCCGCTGGTGCAGGCTCCGCTTTTTTGGTCATTGACCTTCATTTTGTCCGGTTTCGTGCGTCAGCTGGATTTAGGCCGGTATTCATCATGAATAATAATAATGACACGATATTATTATTATTTATTTTGCGCATGCGCTTACACATTCTCAGCATATTTGCTAGAAAGAAATCATTTACAATCCCAGATACCGTATATATCATAAGTAGAAAATTCTTGGTGACTGCATTCAGTAGTAGCTTTACATTTTCCCCTCACTCCTTCAGGCCTGATTGCCCAAGAACAGCCTTACTACGCGACACGTAGAAAGTACGAGTATGACTTGTTTCTGCATCAGTTTGAAAAGGCCTGGGTCTAATTTCAACTCTGTGAGCGATTCCTTTTAAGTTGTTGGGAATCACGCCAGTGCTGTAGATGATAATAGAAACTGTCCGACTTGTGCCATTTGCCATTGCTTCCTTATCAGTTCTGAAAGCTCTGTGTATTTTGACAGCTTTTCAACATGCTTTATTAGCATGTTTCCACTGTTAGGGATTGCCACATCTATGAAGGTGGTGTGCTTCATGCATTTGTCAACAAGAACCAAATCAGGTCTGTTGTGCACAGCTGACTGGTCTGTCAACACAGTACGATCCCAGTACAACGTAAAGCTGTCATTTTCCAGTACACTTTCGGGAGCATATTTATAGTACGGCACTTTATCTTGGGTCAGCAGTTGAAGGTGTATAGCCAGTTCTTGATGTACTATCTTGGCAACAAAATCATGTCTCTTCCTATATTATGTCCCTGCAAAATTGCGACAACCTGATATAATATGCTGAACAGTCTCAGATGTTGGGCAACCGTATCTGCAATGGTCATCTTGCACAGATGCATCCTTGATAATGACCTTAAGGTAGTTCCTCGAGGGTACAACCTGGTCCTGAACAGCCATCATAAAGCCTTCTGTTTCAGGAAACATCTGCCCAGAAATCAACCAAAAGTTCGACGCTAGCTTGTCGACGTGAGTTTGGATGATTTCATTGGGATGTCTTCCGTGCAGTGGCTTGGACAACCAGGCATTGAATTTATCCAAATCACTGCGTACCTGATTTTGAGTCTCTTGCTGACTTAAGAGTAGTGGAGTTGAATCATCTGCTTCTGTGACAGCCTTGTGCAGCATCGAATGGTTCGATACAGAATAGAAGTATTTTCTTAGCTCATAGATCTGTCGAGCTACTTGGTTCTTTATATCAACAATTCCTCTCCCACCCATATGTCTCGGTAACATGACTCGTTCCACAGATGTTCTGGGATGGTGTTTTCGTGATTTGGTCATTGATGTTCTAATTTTTCTGTTCTAGACTTGCAATGTCAGTTTTACTCCACTTGATGACCCCAAACGAGTAACTAAGAATAGGGACAGCATAAGCGTTGATTGCCTTAACCAAGTTTTTAGTGTTGAGGCTGGTGTTACAAACAAGCTTAATTCTTCTGACTAATTCCTTCGTCAGATCTTGTTTCACAACTGAGTGTTCTATGTGTCTGGCTTGCTTCATTCCCAGATACATGTAGGTCTCGTTAGTGAGCATTGTTGCAATCTGCTGGCCCTGAGCTGTTTCATATACACCTTCCCGCAGCTTGCCTTTCATAATGTTCAGCATTTTTCATTTATCCAGTCCGAATTCCATTTTCACATCCTGCGAGAAGGTTTCCACTATCTTCAACAGAAACTCCAGCTGTGCTCTGGTGGCAGCATATAGCTTTAGGTCATCCATATACATTATTATATTATATATATTATTATTATTATTATTATTATTATTATATGAAATTTACATAAAAATACAACAAAACCATCACCGTCCGACTCCTTGCGAGCCAAAGACACTGATGATAGCACTGGACTGGATCTCAAGATGTTTAGTGTCACTGAAGAGACAAAACCTTACGTACTATAGACTACTGGGAGTACTAAGAAGGGTAGCCTTTTGCATTAACTGCATATGGTTCCTCTTAATGCCAAGGTTCTCCTTTGCATTTTCCCAGTCCTTTGCTACTAAACCATTCACGGATACACTTATTATTAACATATATATTATTTCAGTAGTATAGATCCCTCCTGCAGCGCTCACAAACGACCAATCGTGACAAATAAGCATTCAAATGAAAGAGAATAGACATTAGCAGTGACGAATTGCACTCCAATTTCATAAATATCTATAATTTTTTTTAAAAATGACTTATAAAATGTACGAAGTGTGCGATTTGCAGATACTGTTGCTGTAGGAAAATACGCTCCATAGTTGCTGTCCACTCCACATTTTGGCCGCTGTGACGCCTGTTTCATGTCATTTTAACATTCTGAGGTATTTTCTTTATCATTTTGCATGGATTTCAGAAACAGTAAATCAAAGGAACGAGTACTCAAATCGTATAATTTCATAAATATCGAATACCCGGAGAGTGTTACAGCTGAGCTGTCAATCAATGGATTCAGCACACAAATGACATAGAAGTGACGAAGTGAATTCTAATTCAATAAATATAATTTTTTGTAAGAAGTGTGCGATTTGAAAATATTGTTGCTGTAGGAAAATACACTACATCATTGGTATTCAGTTCGCATATTGGCCGTAGGGTCGCCTGTTTCATGTCCAAACTATTAAACGTTAATTCATTTACAGGTTCGCTGTGAATCAATGGACTCAGCACACAAATGACATTAGCAGTGACGAATTGCATTTCTCAATATAAACCTATTGGGGAAAGTGTGGTTTATGAACATTCAAAATTTCTCGCACGGCTCCGCAAGTTATTATTATGCATTTGAATTGGGCCTGTATGGACTGCATGTTAACAACCAATTTTATTTATGTCTAGATCTCGTTCGTCTACCAGCTTTGACATCCTCCATGTAGGCTATTTCTTCAGTTCATCGATCACTGCCTTTTTTCGTGCTTCTGCCAGACCCAGAGGCTCTTTCAGTCTCCTAGGTTCAAAATCCAATTTTAAATCCTGACAGCTTTTAACCATTTCTTGAAATTCAAATCTGTCGTGGATTTTCTTTTCTGGAATACTAATTTGCATCAGGTCTTTCTCACATTCTTGGAACCTGAGAGCCTTTGGCTTTGTAAAATTCCAAATTTTCTTAGTCAGTAGGTCATCAGCTATTATACGGAAGATGTGCTCGTAGAACAACAATCTTTTCTCTTTGATGGGCAACTTTATTGGTTCTATCTTGGTGTATAGTTCTTGATTGGATCTCAATCGTACCTGACCATCAACCCATATGTTGCCTAAAATCTTTCGTAATATCCTTCGTTCTCGTTTCAATAATTTATCCACTTGTCCTCGTCTACACAACGTCAAAGTCTCCCAATTATACAATCCTTCTGGTTTCAGAACAGTGTTGAAGTGCCTAAGCCTGGCACCTATACTTAATAATAATAACTAGGGCCCGAATGTTGATGCCGTAAAAAAATTAAAAAATGCACCTAACATTTTCAAAAATGACTGTAATAAATGTCCTAAAAATTCGAAAAATGCACTATAAAATGGAGAAAATTATCTTATAATAATAAACTCACCAATATTTCAAAATTTTGAAAAATACAGTATAATGACATCTTGCTCAAACTGAAAAGTCAATCAAAATAGATTTCTAGCACTTAACAAAAGGTTTATGTTCACTTTAGTCTGAGTTGCACTGCACTACGAATGTCTTCTGATGTTGTCAAATGTTAATGATCTGCGGTTATCAGCCAACAAGTTTTTATATCTCGAAAAGCTGCGTTCAAAATCCACTGATGTGATCGGAGCGTACTTGAATTGAGGAAGGTCGTTTGCTGCTAAATCGTCCTCAATCCCATCCGTGCAGTAGTTTTCACCAGAAACAAGTAGTTCCGTGAAGAACTATACAGCCTATTTTCATATATCCTACTTATGTTAACTGCCACAATCAACATACAAAATTTCAGTTTAATTGCTGTAACAGATTCGTAGATATTGAGAACCGTCTAAATATTTCAGATGGTCGCCAGGTTGGATTTTTATTTTTGTACTATTACATTAAGATTATTGTGTACGTGTGGTATTCAAACTTCAATCGCATGATTAGGCAACAAGAAGTAAAAACGAGATTTTAAAATTACGCACAGCAGCCATCTTGTGATAATGCAAACCATTGAAATAAATTAGATGCCAGTGGATCAACATTTGTATAAGCATTTAACGTGCAACGTTTCACGGCACTCGGATAGTTAATTCGCGAGAAACGTCCATTTAAATATTTATACTTCGCGTCGCCGCCATGTTGGATTTGTGCTCACCAGGTTCCTGAAAGTCCTATAGGTGAACATATGTTCATAGTCTCTATGGACATAAAAAAAATCAGTTTGGTTGCTGTAAAAGATTCATAGATATTGAGAACCGTATAAATATTTCGGGAGCTCACCATTTAGGAGTGTTATGTGTATAGGCCATAGAGTTATGTACCATTCAAGGACAATTATTGCCTAGGTTCATTATTCAAACTTCCACTTCGATCGCATGATTACGACACAAGAAATTAAAACTTAATTTTAAAATTTCGCACAGCCGCCATCATGTGGTTACGTAAACAATTGAATTAAATTTGATGGCAGTGCATTACAATCTGCAAAATCATTTACTGTACCACATTTCACTGCGCTCAGAGAGTTAAATCACGAGAAAAGTCTATTAAAATATTTTAAATTCGCTTGGTCGCCATGTTCGTTTCGTACTTAACAGGTTTATGAAATATACATAGGTATACCTGTATCAGTACCCTTTATCACCGTACAAAATTGCAGGGTGATATCTGTAATAGTTTCGGAGATATAGAATGTCAGTGAAATATTTCGCACAGCCGCCATTTTGAGGTTATGTAAACAATTGAACTAAATTAGACTCCAGTGCATTACAATGTGTATAAGCATTTGCTGTACCAAGTTTCATTACATTTAGACAGTTAAATCGCGAGAAAAGTCTATTTAAATGTCTCAAATTCGCTTGGCCGCCATGTTGGTTTTGTTGTCACCAGGTTTTTGAAAGTCTCATAGGTGAACTTCTAGTAGTGCCCTTTATCACCGTACACAATTTCAGGGCGATATCGGTAATAGTTTCGGAGATATTGAATGCTAGTGAAATATTTCGCACAGCCGCCATGTTGGATTGGAGAGACGTAACAAAATTTGAAGGGCACGGTCGAGGTCGCCGGGAATAGTGCTATGAACTTCCCGAGTTTCATTGACATCGCTCTAGCCGTTTCGATTTTATTAGGGGGGGACACACACACGAATCACACACACACACACACACACACACACACGGACAAAAGGTGATCTCATAAGCCTATTTTTTCAAAATTGAAAATAGGCTAAAAATGTCTGAGATTTTGCATAATGTTTTATACCCGGTGTTTTTGTCCGCCTTTTTTTTTTTCAGTTTTGATGAAATACCCGCAGCAATTTTGCCATGATTGTTGCTAAAACTAGTTTCCACCCGGTTGATTAAGGAAATGGAATCAATACTTTAAATTATCTTGTATGAGCTACTAACTTCTTCTTAATTCTGAGAGACGTAACTCCCTCATATAAAGCTGTGAATTGAGTAAATTGAAGAAAAAAAAGAAAACTCAAAAGGCCGATTTCTTTAAAATAAGACCAAAACAATCCACCAAACTTAAAAAATGCTCTTAAAATGGAAAAATAGCAAAACATGCTAAAAGATGTAAAATAAAAATGACATATTTGAAGACGGGGTGGTCCGTATGGAGTTTTATGTACTTCAGCATTGTTTCAGACAGCTCAGTAAAAGATGACATGTCATCAACATCCGGGCCCTAAAACCATCCTGCTTGTAGTAGCAGTTCCCTACAGGAACAACTTAAAGGCAAAACACGACGAACATATCTCCAAATATAAAGACCTGGTAGAGCAGCAAAGGCAGACTGAAAAGGTGAAGATCATACCAATTGTCTCATCAAGCAGTGGCGTTGTACAAAGGATTCTACTGCAGGGGTTGAAGGAACTTGATGTAGACACACATTTATACAAGTCAATGATAGAAGCAGTCAACATTGCGACAACCAGAATAGTTCGAAAATTCATGGACTAATGAAAATAGTTTTTTTAAGGCGGTGATTATGCTCTGGTTTCTTATCGTCTGTATAGTTGCCATATATCATACTTAACAGATAATGTTATGAGAGTGAAATAATAATAATAATAATAATAATAGTAACAATTTGATAAACAAACTGAGTGGTAGAATGAAGACGTGCATCGAGCTGTGAATCTAAGAAAACTGCTGTCAAAAAGTGGCTTAGAACAAGAACCGATGCTGATCTAGACAATAATGTTAGCCGCTACACTAACAATAGTTGGACTAAATGAGAAATAGTACATTATGCAACGAGCCTATAATGGCTATAATTAAGACACGAGTATGTTTATAAAACGAGCGTATGCGAGTGTCTTAATTACCATTATAGGCGAGTTGCATACGACTGTTTATGTTCGACGATAATTATAACTTTATTATATGTTTTAACATAAATATTCATAAATATCTGTTGAGATTGTCACTAGAATTTTGTGATCGAGTGCTGCACTGAGTAGGATATCTCTGATTTCCAAGCTCTCTGACCGACCGACGCATGCGCTCTGTGTGCTTCAATGCCATATGTGCAGATTGAGCACCAGTATTCAGTAAAAATGTCACCGTAGTCGTTTGAAAACAACGCGCTGTGTAGAAATTGGATTTGGGGATATTAAGGTACAGTGCTATTTCTTGTCTCATATTCACCAGTTTATTTACGCGAACATATGGACGGTGCACTTTCGGCAATTTATATAGACATGTTGGATTTTGAGCGCATGCGGAAGGTATCCTTATCTAATTGGTCAAACAACTGTTTCTTGAGCTGTGATTGGTGGGAGAAACTGTTTCATAATGATAAATAGTGTTATAATGACCATCATTATGATATAGTTTTCAGACATATAATAGCCAGGGTCGAACATAAACATGCATATCGAACGCAGATCGACGAAAACTTAGGTGTTGTTGTGTACCTGGGGGCTGGTTGAAAGTCACACCGAATAGTTGTAAAAGAACGGCCAAGTCTTCCTTACACCAGCCTTACCCATGTATACTACGTTGTGTGGAATTATCTCTGACGTAGGCCTACTGCTGACGCCATTTGTCACGATGTATTTTACCTAATCAGGCATTAATGTTTATTTTTCCTCCGCAAATCAAAGCTCATTATCCCAAATGATGTTTAAGTAGTTGGTTATTCCTTGCTCGAGGGATACAATGTTGAAATAAAAAGCGAGTCTTGCTAATTTAGTAATAATGCAACGAAGAACATGTATTTTTTATCCTTGTGTTTGTGCACTTGACTGTACTTATCCTGGGGGCTTAATTACATCGCCACAGCTGTGAGCGCTTTATTACAAGAATAGATACATTAATTTTATCCCTCATTAATACCGTTTCTATCCGGTCGGCATTGAGGTAGATGAATACCTATTTGACGAATTGTTTTTACCGGCCGGATGCCCGCCCTGATACCAACTTCCAGAGTGGAGTTATGAGAAATAAAATAAATGATTATGAAGGAAACTACTGTTTAATTTTTGTGGCTTTATCCCCGTGTACTTGGGTGAGTGTCTAGAAATTTTCTCATAACGTGTGTTATTGTGGTGGCTGTAGTAGTGTGTGTATTTGTAATTCAGGTTGGGATTGGGCAGGAAGCGACCATAGCCTCAAGTTAGGAACCATCCCAGTATTTGCCTGGGCGTAGAAGTGGTGGGTGGAAATCACGGAAAACCACTTCCAAGATGGCTGAGATGGGAATGGAAAACATCTCTCCTCAGTTTTTCCTCACGAGGCTGAGTGAACCCCGTTACAGCCCTCAAACTAGAATGTCTTGGCAGAGCTGAGAAACGCATCCGGATCTCCGGAGTGAGAGCCAAGAATGCTAACCGCTACACCACGAGGTGGTCATGAATGACACTGCACAATGGGAAGGAAGAAAAGAGGGAAGGAAAGAAGGAGGGAAAGAAGGAAGGAATGAAGAAAGGAAAGAAGGAGGGAAAGAAGGAAGGAAAGAAGGAGAGAAAGAAGAAAGGAAAGAAGGAGGGAAAGAAGAAAGGAAAGAAGGAGGGAAATAAGGAAGGAAAGAAGGAGGGAAATAAGGAAGGAAAGAAGGAGGGAAAGAAGGAGGGAAAGAAGAAAGGAAAGAAGGAAGGAAAGAAGAAAGGAAAGAAGGAGGGAAAGAATAAAGGAAAGAAGGAGGGAAAGAAGGAAGGAAAGAAGGAGGGAAAGAAGAAAGGAAAGAAGAAAGGAAAGAAGGAGGGAAAGAAGGAGGTAAAGAAGGAAGGAAAGAAGAAAGGAAAGAAGGAGGGAAAGAAGAAAGGAAAGAAGGAGGGAAAGAAGGAAGGAAGAAAGGAAAGAAGGAGGGAAAGAAGGAAAGAAGGAAGTGAGGAAAGAAGGAGGGAAAGAAGGAAGGGAGGAAAGAAGAAAGGAAAGAAGGAGGGAAAGAATGAAAGAAGGAGGGAAAGAAGGAAAGAAGGAAGGGAGGAAAGAAGAAAGGAAAGAAGGAGGGAAAGAAGGAAGGGAGGAAAGAAGAAAGGAAAGAAGGAGGGAAAGAAGAAAGGAAAGAAGGAAAGGGGGGAAAGAAGGAAGGAAAGAAGGAGGGAAAGAAGGAAGGAAATAAGAAAGGAAAGAAGGAGGGAAATAAGGAGGGAAAGAAGGAGAGAAAGAAGGAGGGAAAGAAGGAAGGGAGGGAAAGAAGGGAGGAAAGAAGAACGGAAAGGAGGGAAAGAAAGAAAGAAAGAAGGAAGAAAGGAAAGAAGGAGGGAAAGAAGGAAAGAAGGAAGAAAGGTAAGGAGGGAAAGAAGGAAAGAAGGAAGAAAGGAAAGAAGGAGGGAAAGAAGGAAAGAAGGAAGAAAGGTAAGGAGGGAAAGAAGGAGGGAAAGAAGGAAAGAAGGAAGGGAGGAAAGAAGGAGGGAAAGAAGGAGGGAAAGAAGGAAGGGAGGAAGGAAGTTTGTAGTTTTACGTGACTATTAATCTGGGGATCATGAGCCACGGGACTTCCATTTTAACGTGGAATCCAAACCACAAGATATATGATATATCACTTCGAAAATCTCACATGCATTGACCGGGAATTTAACCCAGTCCACCTTGGTGAGAGGTAAACAGCTTGACCACTGCACTCACCAGCACCATGCTATATTAGAAGGTACCGTCACAGCATTTGCCTGGAGTTAATGAGACCCTGGAAAACTATTGTAAGGGCGGCCGACGCGACGGTGGTGTTCGAACTCACTAGTCATCAGTGTCCCGAAATAGTCTGTCCCCATCGTCATCACCACCACCACCAAGACCTAGAGTGTGTTCATTTAACTCTTAATGTACGTTTTAAGACCATTTTCATAATTTTAAACCAAGATTTTTAAAATTATTTTAGTGGTTAACTAAAATGTGAATTAAGGCAGTTATGCCATTAAAATGGCGGATTTACAATTTAAGGGGTATCCAAAAATTATTTTGGTAAAAAGAATTGGAATTTGTCGAAATAACCTAGCAACTACCACAATTTATTTATTTTAGCCTACTTTCGATTTTTGCAAAAAAATGAAAGTAGACTTATAGTCCAATGAATATAGCAAAAAATGGGGGGTTACCTTACAAACGGTCCGGTAGTTCTAAATTTTTTATATGTTGTCTAGGATGGTTAGTAGGTGTTTAAAATGGAAAATGCACAATTTTCCCCCCTCCGCGCCCGCCGCCATATTGAAAAAATCGCCAATAATCGGCCTTTTCTTGATATTCTCGCCTGTATCTCCGTTTCGGTGCGTTTTAGCGAAAAAAGGGTTCTAATCAATGTTGTAGACAATTAAATTTCCTATAATTTACGTTTGATATTTTGTTTCTAGGACTTATGGTTACAGAAATATTTACTTTGTTAAACAATAAAAAATCACATTTTTCAGATATTTTGTCAAAATTCTAACTTTGGAACGCTGAAATTCAGTTATGGCCTGGAGAGTGTGGTAAAACCAGGTACTTGGGATGATTTAGGTTATGTCAGTTTTAACCCGGTAAGTGGTGGTACCTAGGGGCCAACGCCAGAACTACGTTCCTTACTGAAAGGGAGAGCGGCAGACACTGAGTTTAAGAAGTTCACAATGGAGGGTCATTTCACTGTTCGAAGATCAGACAAGTTCTGGTCCGGTATTTGGACCGACATGACAATCGAACAAATGCTAATGAAGGATATGAAAATAGGGGGAGGATTAATCGGAAGGGGCATGTCTGAGAGCACTCTGTTGAGTGGGATGACCTGCCTGCAAAATATTGCTCATGAAATCGAGAAGTACAGCAACGTAACATCAACGTTCTCTGAGCAGCACGTGGAAATGAGGTCTACTAGAATGAGTCGTGACGCTCATGATGTGGGGATTCTATTTGATTGGTTTTCCAAACACCCACCCTTTCCCGAAACTAATTTAATCATCAACATTAACTCTGGCGTAGTGGGAAGTGACCAGGTTAATTGTCACCAAGCCCAAGTGGTAGGAGGTGCAGTGGTAGCAAAAATAGTTGGAAACACATTCGGAGAGGCGTCTTTTAAGAAAAAAGACAAAGTGATCACACTGATGTTCGATAAAAACTCAATGAAGGTGGGAGGCAAGAAGTTATCTGTTGACCCACTCACGCTTTTTAACCGCATGTGTATAGCGAAACAATCAGAAGAAGATCTGCAGAACTACCTTTCTCTATGTCTTTGTTTAATGAGGACGGTATGCGTAAAGGGACGAAATCATTATTACACACAGCTTTCTCGCCACTTCCACAAGACTTCCAACTACCTCAACGTTCCATGGTCGTTATTGATGGAGGGTACCTTCTGCACAAAGTTGTATGGAACAGCAGCTTGACCTTTGGAGGAATTTGCCAGGGTTACGTCAAGTACGTTCGACGTCATTATGGCACCGATGTGATGGTGATTTTTGATGGCTACATTACAGATCCTTCTCATCAAGGGACCAAGACTGCAGAACGGGCAAGAAGGTACAAGCCAAACTCATCACCAGACGTGGTCTTTAACAAAGCAATTGTTAACACCACATCTCAGGATAAGTTCTTGGCCAATGAGGGGAACAAGGACAGATTTGTGAAGCTGCTCTCCAGTGAATTGCAAGCGTCAAACATATCTACAGACCAAGCTTCCGAAGATGCTGACAGGTTGATAGTTGCCACAGCTAAACACCTCTCCCCCACGTACGACGCCGTTATCATTGTCGGGGAAGACATTGACCTACTTGTACTGCTGACTGGCACAACACCTGCGGTAAATAATGTTTACCTAAAAAAAACAGCGAGGGGAAAACATCCAGAAGCAATCTACTCCGCCTCCTCCTACAAGTACAACTCCAAAGGCTGTATCTTGCTCCTGCACGCAATATCGGGCTGTGACACCACTTCAAACATTTTTGGGTTTGGAAAGAATAAATTCTGGCAACATTTTACGAAAGACCCATCATTGCAGGAGCAGGCTAAGAGGTTCGAAGACCCTGCTGCCAGTCCCCAAGAAATTTCAGCAGCAGGGGAGAAAATCTTGATATCCCTGTATGGTGGCAGTGGAGAACATTCGTTGAACTCCCTTCGCTATAGCAAATTGAAGACTAGTGCCATTAAACTCAACCTGGCTAAACTACCTCCAACTACTGACGCAGCACATTTCCACTTTCTGAGGACATATCACCAGGTCATGCAGTGGATGAGGATTGACAAGGACCCTATCGATTGTGGCTGGTGTAGAAAAGCTGGAAGACTGGAGCCCATCAGGATGAGTAGAGACGCTGCTCCCCCAAACCTGCTTAACAACATCTCATGCAGATGCACAACTGGCTGTATGGGGGCGTGTGGCTGTAGAAAGGCGGGCCTAAGTTGTTCCGCCCTTTGCAAAGTATGTAGTAGAGAAGAATGTAATAACAGGGAGGAAGTCACCTCGACGACGAAGACGATCTACTAACTTCACTATTTGAGGAGGACAATGAAGACTCCGACTTCATTCACTCATCCCCTACAAAACGAGCGAAGCTCCAGTAAATCAGTTTTATTTTATGTTCTTAGTTTATTCACTACTGATTTTTGTAAGATTATTGCTGTATTTTGATCTTATTTTGTTTAAATAAATGAATCTTTAAAAATGTACTTGCTGTGTTGGTGGATTGTTTGGAATTGAACATCTCCTCTCACCAGTGGATATTTAAGTGAAATATAGTACCTGCCTCATTATAATTGCACTGTTACATGTAAGAAGCTCAAGTATGGTTAGTATTAACTAAAAATTCAAGCCATAGCTGGAAAATAGTTTGTGCATTTTCTTTATGTGGAGTCACAAAAGCGAAAAAAGCAATATACCCATTTTTTTTTTCATTTTTATACTTACCCCGACTTCAAATGGTTGGCTAAAGAATGACATGCATTTTGTAGGTAATTAAATTCTCTACAAATTATATTGTGATACTTGTTTTTCTAGAATAGGCCATAACAGAATTACAGCGTTCTAAAGTTATAATTTTGGCAAAATATCTGAAAAATGTGATTTTTTTATTGTTTAAAAAGTAAATATTTCCGTAACCATAAGTCCTAGAAACAAAATAATGAACGTAAATTGTAGGAAATTTAATTATCTACAACATTGACTAGAACTCTATTTTCACTAAAACACACCAAAACGGAGATATAGGCGAAAATATCAAGAAAGTGCCGATTTTTTTGCGATTTTTCCAATATGGCGGCGGGCGCGGAGGGAGGAAAATTGTGCATTTTACATTTTAAACACCTACTAGCCGTCCTAGACAACATATAAAAAATTTAGAACTACCGGACCGTTTGTAAGGTAACAGACCTCTATTCACTGGACTATTATGAGATCAACACAGGGCCGAAAATAGTGTGTATGTCTGTGTGTGTGTGTGTGTGTGTGTGTGTGTGAGAGTGTGTGTACTCTGAATGTCTGTCCCCCCCCCCCTATCAATTCGAACACGGTTCAGCCGAATTGAACGAAATATGGTACAGAGGTAGCACTAGCAAAGGGCACCTCAGTGTCATGTTTTATATTGCCGCCATATTTACCAAACCCTAATGGCGGCCACTCAAATGGTCAAAACTTAATAATGCATTACGACCAAACTAATCATTGGATCTTTACCAAATTTCGTAAAAACATACCTTCATATGGGACGCGTCTTGTATCCAAACCAAGGGGTAACGTTCTCGCTTGCTGAGCCCAAGGTTGCAGGTTCGTAACCTGGCACAGTCAGCTGGCATTTGAGGGTGCGCAAATGCGAGGGAGCCGTGTCAGTAGATTTACTGGCACGTTAAAGATCCCCTTCGGGGCAAAATTCCGGCACCCCGGCGTCTCTAAAAGCCAGTGTAGTTAAAAGGGACGAAAAACCAATAACATTATTATTATTATTATTATCCAAACCAGAAGGTCATCAACCGTACCATTTCAGGATGGCGGCCGTGTGAATTATGCAAACTTTATAATCCATAACATGGGGCCCACCAGTTCCGATTATCGAACCAAGATTCGTTTTATCTGTTCTAAACGAAGTGGCACGTTTGAAATTAAAGGTTTATATTGTAATATTATAGTCTAGAAGTGACATTAAAAAGCTGAGTCGTCTCGGTTATTTGACAAGATGGCAGCTGATCTCTCGTTCTGACCTATATTTTACTGATTTCAGTATGTTGCATGCAATATAGCCTAGTGATAAAAATAATATGAACTTTATATGTAATGAACTCGGTTTGAAATATACTCCCGTGAAGAAATCGTTTAGTCCAAGTTATGATTTGCTGGAACATTCTATCTAAATTGGTTCCTAACGCCTAATTAATGTGTGCACGATTGGCTGAGTGGTTCAATTTTTTGAGTTGAATTTTTTTGCTTGATTTTTTTAATATTTATTGTTTTTTGAGTACTGAGACGTTATAAAATAAAGCATTATATGGCGCTTTTTCCATTGGAAAATATATATTTCATTAAAACAACATTCTCCACCGGAGTGGCATCTAATAGTAATTAGGTGAACTATGTATGAGTTAACCACAGCCTTCTAGATGCGAGCTGCGGTCTATACCGGCCAGTTAGTGTACCCATGCCAACAGTATAATTGAAAAGTTTCTAATTTTTCCCAATAGAGCGCGCACATCCCCTAGATTAGGCGCAATTATCACGGCCAACGAGAATGACTAGCCCTGGAGCGTTTTCGTGACGTCAGCAATGTAGTTCTGTTGCACCACTGCCTGTAGTCTACTCTATGTTCCACCAGTAGACCATCAATCGTTGTAGTTGTTCACAAAATAATACGTTTCAGGAGAATATACAAAATACACATAACGAAATGGTATCTTTACCTGGCGGTTGCTTGTTAATTATGTTGAATTACTTGACGGTTTCATAGTGTTCAGGAAGGTTAAGAAAAGCTATGAATGACGCCGGACAATGTATGCATGTATAAGTCTTATAATTGAAAGATAGCCTATACCGTACATAAATGTATCAAACGTTTTTTATAATTGAAATATATTCACGAACATAATTTTCTATGGTCTTCGTTTTACTGCCGGTGTGGCACATAGTCATCTTGTCTACATCATTGAACCTGTATAAATGTTGGTATTCATTATCACTTGTCTTCATGGAAGGTATTGATACAAGTCATTAGTCGGTGGCGAGTGTATTCCGCAGATCTCTTCTATAAACGTATTAATTCATGTCCCGCCCCTTGAAACAACAATAAGTTAATGATATCAATACTGTGCTGCAAGATTCTTTGATCTAATTATACTCATGTGCACATAATTTAATTCACAACGAAGGTCACAGACTCTACAACTCAACTTACTGTAGCCTACTCGTTGCAGCTATTAAAGACACAACGAACCCTTGAATCCTAGTTCGCGTGGATTTTTGTAACGAGTAACTTCAACAGGCGTAGTTTTGCAAACCTATACAGTATAATTTATCGTGTTTGAAAACATACGGACATCTAAACTGCGTCCATTTTATGAAGATTGATATAAAATATTGAATTTCTGCTACTTATGAATTGCTCTCGACTTAAACGTACAAGCACCATCAAGCAGTACATTGCCTACGTCACAGAAGGGTTTGGTTTACGCGTCATGGCCTGTCTTTCTCGTTACCCGTGCGCGATTTCAAATTAGCTGTGTAATAGGTACCGGTATATTAAATAGGTTTCTCCCAGTGATACGTTTAGAGCAACGAAGTTTCAATTATTGTAAGTAGTCGGTGTTAATACACTGAATACCTACGTTGTTTGGAATGATTGCTGTTGAAATTGCAAAATGCTGGGGTAAATCATAAATTATGGTTTGAACGCCACTCCTCAAATCCAGTGTACCAATTTGCACTTCGAATTGGAAGAAATTAGGAAGTGATAAGGATAAAGTGTTATAACTATACCCATACATTTAGGAGAAAGCAGGCTATATGTTCTTTCCTGAACATCTTGTTTCAGTTTTTCTTTCACATAACTATTAACATTTGTGTTTTTGGTGTCTCCAACAATATTTATCAGTTAATCACTATTATAGGCTACAAAGAAATATAACACATTCCTTAAAAAATACAAAAATTCAACTAATAAAGTTTCCTTTCTTCATATTCAGTTTTTTTAAGGGAATGTATTTTTTCTCAGTTCAGTACAGGACATTCCTAAATTAATGATCTTTAATTTGAGAATGATGAAGATCAGATGGGTAGATAGGGTTACAAACAAAGAGGTATTAAGACGAGTGGGAGAGGAGAGATGTTTCTGGCGACTGCTAATGAAGAGAAGAGATAGGTTGGTAGGACACATACTAAGACACCCAGGAATAGCAAGCTTAGTTATGGAAGGAAGGGTCGAGGACAAGAACTGTAGGGGTAGACCAAGGTTAGAATATGTTAAACAGATTGCCTCGGATGTAGGGTGTGGTAGCTATGTAGAGATGAAACGATTAGCTCAGGACAGGGAGGCATGGAGAGCTGCATCAAACCAGTCAAAAGACTGAAGACTCAAACAACAACAATTTGAGACTTTGTTGAGGTTGATAGGTGAATTAGAACTTATTCATGTTTGAACCTGCAGAAAAAAATGAAAATTAAAAAAAAAAAAAACAATTCTTAGTTGTTGAGTAAATTTAGTTTAAAGTTTTGCATTATAATTAGCCACGTGCACACTGGTCCATTTAAATCAATATTCTGAGCATATTTATGCATACATTTTCTTCAAGTAGAAGAATTAACCTATCGTCCGTTGACAAAACAAAAGTGAAAATTCCATCCAAATACTGTACTGTACGACGTTTCAAACGTAAAGGATTACTCGCCAGTGGATTTGAATTAGTTTTTAAATGGTGTGGACTCTGTCTTGAGGAAAGAATTCATGATGAAAATTAATAAATGTAAAACAAAAATATTAGAATGCAGTCGAAACAAATCAGAAACCCCTATGGACATCAAATTGGCAGGTGAAACGATAAAGGAAGTAGGAGACGTTACTTAGCAAAAAAAACAGTGATGGACAAAGCAAAGAGGATATAAAAAGTAGGTTGGCTCAGGCAAGGAAAGCATTTCTACAGAAAAGGAATCTGTTGACATCGAATATAGATTACGTATTAGGAAGTAATTTTTGAAAGCCTTTGTCTGGAGCGTGGAGCTCTATGGAAGTGAAACTTGGACTATTGGTGCAGCATAAAAGAGGAGAATTGAAGCGTTTGAAATGTGGTATAACAGGAGAATGATGAAGATCAGATGGGTAGATAGGGTTACAAACGAAGAGGTATTAAGACGAGTGGGAGAGAAGAGATGTTTCTGGCGAGTGCTAATGAAGAGAACGGATAGGTTGGTAGGACACATACTAAGACACCCAGGAATAGGAAACAAGTTATAGAAGAAAGGGTCGAGGATAAGAACAGTACGGGTAGACCAAGGTTAGAATATGTTAAACAGATTGCCTCGGATGTAGCCTCCGTGTCTTAGGCGGCAGCCCGCCGGCCTCTCACCGCTGGGTCGGTGGTTCAAATCCCGGTCACTCCATGTGAGATTTGTGCTGGACAAAACGGAGGCAGACAGGTTTTTCTCCGGGTACTCCGGTTTTCCCTGTCAAAATTTCATTCCAGCAACACTCTCCACTATCATTTCATTTCATCTGTCATTCATTTAATCATTGCCCCAGAGGAGTGTGTCAGACCTCGGCAGCCGGCACAGTTCATATCCTCGCCGCTAGATGGGGGCTTCATTCATTCCATTCCTGACCCGGTCGGAGACTGGAAGCAGGCTGTGGATTTTCATTTTTCATTGCCTCGGATGTAGGGTGTGGTAGCTATGTAGGGATGAAACGATTTACTCAGGGCAGGGAAGCATGGAGGGCTGCATCAAACCAGTCGAAAGACTGACGACTCAAACAACAACAACAACAACAACAGGATTACCGGTACCTTAAAAGCAAGCTTGCAACTTTCAACCACTGGACGTGACTTTTCATCTCAAAAATCTCACATGCATTAAACAGGAATCGAATCCGGCCTCTCTTGGTGAGAAGCAAGCATCTTGACCGCTGTGCTATCACGTCCTCTTAGCTAATATACGAAGTATTTACATCGTATGTCTGGTTATATTGAAGGGAGACAATATACAACTAATCCACAGTCAATCTAATGAGTAGCGCATTCTTGCATGTACTGTACATGTGAGAGACTTGACTTGATGGTGGTGAAACAACATTGCGTGCAGTTTCTTGTGCCTTGGGACAAGTCGTAAACGTGCTCAAGCCTGAAGTTTGTAACTCTAGAAGCAATCAATTGAAGGAGTGTTTTCCTAGCTCCACATTTTATGCGAAGCGCACTGCGCACTGCGGACCTCGCGGCGCACACCCCAATGCTCTGCGCGGTAGTGTTTTCCTAGCTCAGCAATGCGCTGCGTCTATTTCAAGTTTTCATTTGTTTGAGAAGTGAGTGAACATGAGCTCTCGTCTTCTGAGCAAGAAAAAATAGCGTTATTGATGTTATTAGAAGAGGAAGAAGAGATTGAAGATGAAATTTACTTCATTGTTGGTCGTCTTTATAAAGTGCGGAAATCTGTCAGTTTCATGTACACATCTGAAGAGCAAGAAGGAGCGTTTAAACTTTTAATCCACAGACATTTGCTCGACGACGAAGTGAAGTTCAAATCTTACTTCAGAGTTACTACGTGTCAGTTTGAATACTTGCTTAGTTTGGTAGAAAGTGATCTTGCAAGCGAGTCCTGCAACAGGATTAGAAGACTGATATCAGCGGCGGAGAAGCTGGCGCTTACACTGAGGTAAGTTTGTAGAATTTATTTATTGGAAAATTTAAAGAAGCTAATAGGCCTACGTCTAATCAATTAACTAATATTGTCTAATTAAATTAAATTAAATTAATGTATCTTTCTATGAAAAATGGTTAATATAGCGAATCATTCTAGAAAATATTTCTTTGTTATTAATAAAAATCGATAGTAAAATTTAAAAAATATAAAATAGGTAAAAAAAAGTAGTTTCTTTGGACAAAGTTACTGAAATTAACTACTGTACACAATCAAATAGTTCTTTTTGAATTTTGTGGCAAAGAAAGAAATCTACGCGCACCGCGGAGTGGTGTGAGAAAACGATGCCGTCTGATTCCGTGTTGTTGAGTAGGCTCCGTACTGCGGACTGCGCATTGCGCAGTGCGCTCCGCACAAAATGCGGAGCTAGGAAAAACCAGCTTAACACTGCAGCTCCACCCACCACACATTCCAGATTGGACATCCGTATTGATCTTCTGATTTCCATGGAATAAAGTTTGGTCCTCGATATCATCATCATCATCATCATCATTATTATTATTATTAAGATGCTAGTAATGATGGTGATGTTTTGTTATTATGGCCAAATTATATTGTTTTAAGGCAAGTTCAAGACTAGTTCATCTTGTGTGTAACGTTTAAAAAAACGCTATAATACAGTAAGCCGTAAAATAACATCATTTGTAACAACATGGCAAGTTAAAGATATATTGCATCAAGAGCAGATATTGTAGTTATGAATTCATTTAAGGGGCTTAGGACATCTTGGTCATCAGACCTGTGTTGTTGGAATCATAAAATTGTGCACCACGGCCGCGAGGACAGCTGCGTTAAGTCCGCAGATCGGAGGTTGGAATCCCTGCGCTGACAACGGTTATATTCAGCGTGTTTTTCCCGTATTTTTCCGCACTCCTTCCAGTCAAATGCCTTGCTTCAAGTCCCGGGGCCCTACCCCATCCCTGTCCCTAATACAGTTACTCACAATATTACAGTCATCGCATAAATGCAGACTATCAGACAAGAGCAGATAGTACAAGTTTTAAAAATGACAGCGAAGTAATCATGTAGTCATGATAATTTTAGAGTGCAAAGGTACATGTGATATAAACGGAGCAGTGCAATCGAAAGGGGCAACAACACAGTCATGTTTATAGTGTATTCGGCAGGAACGCTAATGCCAAAATTATTTATGACTTTATACGAACCAATAGTAATAACAAAATTCGGGAAAAAATGATCAAGCAAGACAATTTAATTGTGCAATGGAATTCGCCAGAAAAAATTACGAAGCAGTTGTTCACTACGTTATTTAAAATAAAAAAGGCTTTCCTGCCATTTTCAAGTGTAAGAAACCTGCTCCTTTTAGAGTCGCACGACGTCCACAGGGACTCTGAAAATGGCAGAAGAATCCTAGACGAAACAAAATGCCGGATAACACAATGTATGAACTTCATCCCCTAGGTCGATTTTTGTTCCGCATGTGTAAACACAGTGTATGATAACCAAGCTCTCACACGCGACGAGACGCAGTGACCTGCTATCTTGCAGCAGTGGGACAACATCCAAAAACTGCAGTCTCTAGCATTCCAACAGTTCCTTTCTCCGCACTTAAAGCACGCTCTTCAGTATGGACGGATTAACTGAAAGAAACTCACACCTTTTTCATAATAGCCTACTACAGATTTTTGTTTCAAGATTTTGACAGGTCAGTGTAATAAATTTTGCGCAGCAGCAATAATTAGATGTAGGCTACAGAGAAGTTGTGTTTTAAGCACTTTTAGCGACAACTACTTGTTCCAGACTAACCCTATTTCAAGAATATTGTTGTTTCCCGTACAAACAACTCACAACCTGCAAATACTCATAACATCCCACCTCATTCATTGACATGTATCTCCCACAATAATCGCCCTCCTATAGCCAAAATTTGTGCGAGTACATATTTCGACATCCTACGCATGATGAGAGAAAAAAAAATACAAGATTTTCTGCCCCGAACAGAAGGTTTGCTTGTCAGTCTAACGTTATGAACTTTGGCGAACATGAATGACGTCACAGTGACAGACTATTATCAACATATGACTCAATTTTCAAGGGCCCGCTCCTTGATAATGCCCGAACAACTTGTACATAGTACAGAACGCCGGCCGTGAAAATCTAAGCTGTTTTATTCTTCTTCTTCTTCTTAATTCCTATGTCCTCTCTCGGAGCAAAGGGCTGCAACAAAATTGTTCCACTGATTTCGTCTCCCAGCCAGCCTCTGCAGGTCTGTCCAGGATTTGCCAGTCGCCTTCCTCTCCTTGGTAGTTTCTCCTTTCTGCGCAGACCTGCTTTAGCCTGCCTGTTTGGCGTAAAGTTCTTATATTCCAGCATCCAATTTTCGTAATCATTTTCATGCCAAAATCGTCAACTGTTTATCAGTCCGGTTATTTTCTGTTGCAGTTTCTAAGTTCAGATGTGTGAGTGATTGGCCCACAGCACCCTATCATGGTGGAGGGGCTGCCTCCTCACTGTGCCCGTGCTCACAGATGTGGTGTTAGATGTTCAACTCTTCTCTAGTTTGATTTTCCAGAGTGGGTCGAGATATCATTCCAACCCTCCTCCTTTTTCAGCCGGGTTTGGGGCCGTCCTTGGCGGAGTTGTTATATAAATGACCATGTTTGTAATGATGGACAAATTGTAAGTTTACATTGTCAGTAACTTATTTAAGGTGATGTGGACTGTAGGAGTAGGTCAAGTGTTCATGCAGTCAGGTATCGAACCCACGACTTGTACGACTAATATGATTGTACCGATCGTCGAGGGTAGAGTTTCAACTTTTGTTACAGTATTGCATGGACTAATTTGGCATAAGTAACAAAAAATATCTATGATCTCTGCATCATTCCAGAAGTGGCCGCAACAGCGTCTCTCTATCTAAAACTTGAAAATGTTTCCTCGTTGAAGCGTGCCTACACAGGTGTAAGTAGCTAAACGTACCTCCCGGAGAGCAGGAGATTCGGGTTCGAATCCCGACTGTGGTCATGTATTAAAGCCAGTAGGGTTTATAGCCGGATGGGGTGAAGGAAGAGGGAGAGGAGCCATATTGAACCAGCTGGATCGAGGGGTGGGCGGCGGGTGATACCATCGTCTGAAAATGCATTGACCTGCCCTCTCTTAGCGTCAGGGAAGACTACTAGGAGTTTGATGGCCGCCATCTTGTCTATTCTCAATACGAGCCCCTTGGTGTTGAGCGACAGACATTGCAGTGCGTCCGTAACACAAGATTAGATCGTAAGACTTTCTCCTCCTCACGCAATGACGCTATCGTAATCACAAAACAATGGGTAATATTCCGATTAATAGACGATCTTATCAACATTGCGCAATAACTTGTTCGTTATGGCTGTCCCATGGAATATATCTACAACTGGTTAGCTTTGTATTTTATTTTTATTCTTTATGTAGTCAATTTACTCTCTAGGTTGGTGGTTTCCACGGACTCAGCGAGGGAACTCACCACTACCGCCTCTATGGGCAGTGTCCCGGAGCTTGGAACATCTGGTCAGGATGGATACAACTGGGGAGGTGTGATCAGCACTTCGCCCAGGCAGCCTCACCTGCAAAGCGAACAGGGGCCTCACGAGGGATGGGAAGGGATGGACGATTGGGATGGATAGGCTAGGAAGAGGGAAGGAGGCGGCCGTGGCCTGACAGTAGGTACTGCCCCCGTAAATTGAATTATTCAGGGACAAAATGAGAGTATTTTCCGTCCCCATGATAAAATTTAACTAGCAAATATAATTTCTGGAAGTGTGACACAAGAGTGTCGTGTTACAAGCTCGACGCTGTGGTAGAGCCCGATCACGTGATAGATTGCACAATGGACGCTTCTAGAAGGCTATTCTTAGCATAGCGACAGCGAGTTTGGATATTAATATTATAAATATTGTTATAAATTATGCTATTGGATCCCAGTCCACAGCCAATGAGGAGAGGTCTTATTGAAGACGGGATCAACTTTAATTACACAACATGATGAAATTATGCATTTAGGCCCTTAGAAGAAGATTTTCTTATTTGGTAATGAAGAGAATATTAAGAGAAATTATGTCTGATACTTTAAAAACCGCAGATTGGTTAATCTACGCAGTAATAAGCATCAGAAATCTACGCGCTAAAATTATGGTGGGAGATTGATATGGCCGCCAAACATTCGACTTGGAGGGGGTGATCCAAGGATCGAGGTTCTTATTCCAGCAGACTTTGAAGAGTGAGGAAGTGATTTTACTGGGTTAACGGAGATCCCAAAGCTTGTAACGTGTTTTTCGAGGGTATTTTACGCCACTGACATAAGTCAGTAGGAAGCCATTCTATGTTTATTTACGCGGCAACTTGTTAAGCCAAGATATGTTTCATGTAACTTTATTAAGGTATTTTTGGAGCGTTTTTTATAAGATTATAAGTATACAGATAGGTTTTCGATGTTATAGAAAACACTATCAAGCGAATTATTACGAACAACTTTATCGCGGAAAATTATATGATTTGTTTCATATTCAAAATTTCAGTAACTTCTTAACTTGGGAATAATAGTAAAATCAGTAATTCATCCGACTCCGTTTTCACGTAATTCTCTAGTGGTAAATTCAAATCGTTACGCTCCAATTTAAATTTATTATTATTATTATTTTTTTTAAAATTGCCACTACTTGTTTTTTATATAATAAATTCATTTCTTATACTATGCAATCTTTGCTTTCAGTAGGTAGCATTAGATATAGACCAAATTCCTTCTCCTGATACAATTGTTAGTTGGGTTAATGATCAAATCATACCACGATCTGAGTGTGAAGATTCTTAAAGGTGTTCTGCCAGAGCTAGGTGTTGTTAAATATAAATTTAGATTTCAACATAGTGTTGAGGTCTTGGCGCCCATTAATACAACGTATCTTAGTCAGAGTAAACATTACATTTATCACCTCAAACGTGGGACTTGTTGTGGTTTTTCCACACTCTCCCCAGGAAAACAGTTACACTTCTCACCCGACAGTGGGGACGCTAGTAAAACAGTTACAAGCTTAGTCCGAGTGCGACGATTGTCGACTTGTGAAGACGCGAGGATAGCTAGGTGGAGCGTTAGAGATCACCGCACTTCCATTCTGTGCGAAGTTGCGAGGAACATAGTAGTGATTATATCTCTTATAATATTGAGATTGGAAGTTAAATAAGTGAACATTTATCAAGAACAGGTCGCCTACTATATATTGCGAAAAGTCGAGCGCTTAAATATTCCCTGTTTCGACAATATCAGCCTGTCTAGTTACATTTCCAAATGTGTTGGAAACAGAGCTGAAGATCATTATAAATTGCAACGTGAAGTTGGCAAACGCAGTTCAAGTGAACAGTGGCGGAGAACTTTTAGTATTGGCGCAACACATAAACATTAACAGTATGACTATAATTATTCTTCAAACATTATCATTCAACTTAATTAATATTGTTGATATGATGGACTAAACAGTCATGCGCCACAGACATATTCAATAACAGAAGTGAAGATACAACAATGGAGCTTCGTTAGACAACGTATTCTTGAATACAGACGTAGTGTACAGTCCACCTTGTGCATTTTCGTCAGTCTACGAATACTAATATAACATCAATTAGCAATGGAAACATTTCATTCACCATTTATATGAATATTTCCATAATTATATTCCAATGATGAAGCTGATACATATTTACGACGGAGAATGGAGACTTTACAGAAGAGATTTGTCAAGATGCTAGGAAATGTAGCCCAGCAACCCAGAAGAATTTGCCAGAAGGATGTCGTTCGAGCCCAGTCGAATGTTGGTGAATTCCAGAGAGAGACGTTTCTTATCTCTGATGTCGCAGATCCAAGGTTCGAATGCAGATCCATATCAGTGTCTTGTACTGAGGAAGCATCTAAAGTATTGTGGCAATACTTACATTGATCTTCAAGTTTTCGTCTAAATAAGGTATTAGTGTATCTCAATTGTTATATAGAGCTTGATTAGTGACATTCTGAGCAGCGATTTTATTCCTTATTTCCAGCAATCTTATTCCATATGTTCGGCGATTTTATTACATATTTCTATGTTTCCACATTTCATGTATTTCAGTGCTTTTATGTATTTTACACTTCAGATGTGTGTTCAGATTTTTATGCTTCAAGATTACTTAGAAGATGATTGCATTTCATCTGTTTTTCAATTTTATTCTACGGATCAGTTGTGGAACTGACATTAAAATTTTGTTTGAGGAACCATATTGCCTCATTGGAGACTAGTCGTTTCGACTCTCGAATTTTAATAATTTCATTTAACCAAGTATTCTGACATTGTGTCATAGCTTCAAATTAAATTCTTATTAAATTTAATTTGAGCACTTTAATGTAACAACATATTACTTCAAGAAAAGAAGAAACATCGAATGATATTGTTATATCATTATTGTACATAAACTATCGACGATCCAAGAAATACTAGTCGTTTGATAAGACCAAAGTCTTTATTCCTATGAACATTCTTTGTGTAGAGTGGAAAAACATTACGATATTGACAAACCTTTCTTATCATTATTTGGAAAGCTAAGAGCTTTGTTCATTTAATATGAAAATGAAAATCCACAGCCTGCTTCCAGTCTCCGACCGGGTCAGGAATGGAATGAATGAAGCCCCCATCTAGCGGCGAGGATATGAACTGTGCCGGCTGCCGAGGCCTGACGCACTCCTCTGGGGCAATGATTAAATGAATGACAGATGAAATGAAATGATAGTGGAGAGTGTTGCTGGAATGAAATTTTGACAGGGAAAACCGGAGTACCCGGAGAAAAACCTGTCTGCCTCCGTTTTGTCCAGCACAGATCTTACATGGAGTGACCGGGATTTGAACCACGGACCCAGCGGTGAGAGGCCGGCGTGCTGCCGCCTAAGCCACGGAGGCTTTCGTTCATTTAATATGTTAGAGGAAATTACCTTTTGATAGAAGATTATTCAAATCTTTGGCTAGGAATTCAAAGCTAGTTTATTCCGGTCAGGACTGAATTCTATCTGACACTATAAATAGCATGTGTGTTATTTTATTCTATTTGTGTAACATCAAGTCATTTTGTCGACCTGATATTACAACGATAAACAATTTATAGCTAGACAAGTGAGATGAAACAGGAGTATTTCTTTTATTACATGTATTTGCGACAGACGAGTTAACAGTTAATTATCTTGTTGTGGAGTAAACTTTAGGAGGTTAATCACGACTGTCTAATATCGTTCATTACAATTGGAAGTTTCGTTTGAAGAACTTACGTATGTATAATTGTAGTCCAGTAATCATGTGCAATGATACTGAGGGTCATGCCATTATTTGAGAGAAATTCCTACATAAAATATGTTAATAACAATTAATCCCTTTTGATTATTGTTTAACATAGTAGATGATAATTGTTTATGCCATATATACTGTTATATGAGGTTTTGTAGAGCTATGGAGTGCTCAGGTGAGGGAATTCCGCATTTTAAGGAAGTCAAAGTATTGTTGTTCTTTGATTAAAAGGCATGTATCATGATAAGAGCCGTTGTATACAAGTCGTTCAGTTCTTGTGAATTAACGATTTAGCTGTGTTAACAAGAGGGTTTCAGCGGAAAAGCAACATGAGAAAGATTGTCTACTCACGTCTATAATACTATTATTAAATTTTATTAAACCCGAATTTATGTAATCACGTACAGTTTACTTTAAGTAGCCGACTGTATTATACCGATAATGTAATGAAACCTATATATATATATATATTAAAACTACAGAACGTTAAAGAAAGAGTGGTTATGTGAAAAACCAGTGTATATATTTAGTTAAGAATTATATTGTAACCGAGAAGTTAGAATCTCGAAAGTGTCGCGTTAGCAACACTAGATAATGGATATCATTATAAACATATTACATGTAAATAATTTTTGTGGAAATGATTTAATTAGTTAAACAATTTAATAGGATTTATCAATCAATTCTTTCGGAATAGAGTGTGTTTATGAGCGGATGTTTTGGGAATGAATGATTGTTTATTGTTAAGAGCATATGTGGAACCGTCTTGGTCTAGAACAATCTGGAGTGCGAATGAAAGAATGTATAAAATCTTTTAGAATGATTGGTTAAGAAACAGGGCAGTTATATGAACTTTTGTAAGATCTAAATGTTAATTTTTACGTGTTTTATAAATGCACACATGCAGTCTCTGTGGGCTAGCAAGCATGATTCACCGTTAGCTCTGGGGAGCGATGACATAATATTTAAGCAGGTGTAGACTCACAGCCTTCTGTTTATTGTATAAACCAGTTTTGAGTTCGGCGTGGTGCTAATATTTCATTGATAAAACCAAGTTTCTGCACGTGCGTTCTACAACGCAGGTTTGTGAATGAAAACATGTTTATAGAATGCCATTCAGAGGCTTCACTAAACGTTTTTATTTCTACGCTGTGTAGGCCTAGAACAAGCCAAGTTTTATACTCATAATTTTTAATACAGCATTGTAGTAAGATGTAGAACTGAAAAGGAGGTGTGAATGAGTGCGTGTTTTTTAATTTTAATGTTAATTGTTAAATTCATTTGTTGTTATTTTGTTTATAGTAGATTAGTTTACCTTTCTGTCAATAAATTTGTTCAGGTTGTTTTCCATTGTTGTTGGAGTGATTCATTTTAAATATAAGGAGCAGAGTATTGTGGATGTAATGTAGGCGAAGCTGAAGTCCCAGTCCCCAAGGTAAGTAAAGGTGAGTGCCCCGTGTAGTTGGTTGTTGATCCACAATATTCTTGTAACTGCTGTCTGTAAATCCCTAAAGACCATGTTGGAAGCGATTTCTAATGTTGTATATGCCGGAGCAATGAGAAATAGGCAATCCAGCGGGGGCAATGGATATTCCAACAGGATCCTTTCCGGATTATCGGATACAGTACCATCCCGGCATTTGCCCGAAGACGAAGTGGGAAACCACGGAAAACCACTTCGAGGATGGCTGAGGTGGAAATCGAACCCCCTCTACTCATTTGGACCACCCGAGGCTGAGTAGACCCCGTTCCAGTCCTCATACCACTTTTCAAATTTCGTGGCAGAGCCGGGAATCGAACCCAGGACCTCCGGGGCGGCAGCTAACCATGCTGACCGCTACGCTACGGAGGCGACTGGTTAGCTTTGTAATCAAGAAAAAATAACTGATAAAGTTAAAAATTAAACAGTTAGGCCTAACTAGATTAGAGTACGTTTATAATGAAACAATATTAACTGATTGAACTTCACAGTCAAAGGCAGCAAAAAAGTATTCAAGTAATATACGCTATACACCAGACAATTTTTCTTCACCAATACTTCATTAAAGGCTGAAATAAACTTTACAAAACAAGAAGTATCAACATAACACTACCTTTAATTAAATACAATTAAACCTAGACCGGCTGTGGTGGCCGAGAGCGCTAACGCGTTACCTCGTATTTCGCAAATATCGGGAGAGCGTGGGTTCTAATGTTAGATTATGAAGAATAAACTTTTATGTCTATTCCCAATATAAAATGAGGTTGATTTTTATATTTTTGAAATTTAACAAGCACAAAGATGACAATAAGTTTCGTAACAGTAGAATTGGCTTTGATAGTGACTGGCGTAGCAGTCGTCTCAACAAAGGAGCTGATGACCAAGGTGTCCCTAGATCCTAAACCTGGATCAACAAGAACGTGAGCTATGTGATTGTGCTGCACCAAAATAGTTGGATTCCCCCCCACCCCCCCCACCCCTTTTTTTTTCACAGATTGTCCCGACTAACGTAGGGCGAAAATTGTCACGCGAGGACTGGCGCCATGGGTAAATCTGACCCGAACGTAAATAATATAGAAATATCTTGACTGTTCAAAAAGCTATAGACATGTTTCTTTTGCAGGGTGAAGTTCAAGGCTAGGAAGGAAGGTGCTGTAAGCGATAGGAAATAAAGGCTGTATTATCTTATTAAAACCGCCTAGTCAAACACTAAAGAAACGTTTAATTGTATTATTAATCGTGCATGTTTCGGTATTTCATTGATACCTTCCTCAGCGTGATTGAGATTAAATCTTAAAACTAGTTAACAAAGCCAGAAAGAAATGGATAGGCCTATCCTTACAAAAATTGTTTTAAATCAAACATGGAAAAACTTGCAAATAATTTAAAATGATAGTAAAATGATGCTATTAAAATAAGAGAGATCTCTTATCATTTGCAAGCTTTTCCATTTTTTGAGGAAGGTATCAATGAAATGCCGAAACATGTACGATTAATAATACAATTAAACGTTTCTTTAGTGTTTGACTATGCGGTTTTAATAAGATAATACTATCAGTCAACACGGTTATTAAGTATTACCATTGCCATAATGGTCAATGTTTACGCATTTTAAATAAAAGCTGGCCAGATCCTCGGGTCAAAAATACCCATGCGCTAGTCCTCGCGGGTTAAGACAGAGCTGGTTCCTGTTCAACATGGAGCTGACTAAAAGCTAACAAATGATTGGGGCATCAAATCTGTTATGTATTCACTACAATTAACTGCCGATACTTCACTACCCACTCAACTTTGAAACAACCGATTCCTGCTCTACATGGAGCGAATATCTTCACTTGATTTCAACTGTAGATGTATCAACGAGGCGACTAGAAGGTTGCGAAATGCCCCGCGAAATATGTGCTTTGAGAAGTGTATAATTCGATTATGCTACATTGATTACAATGGGCGTGTACATGTCAGAGAGCTCCTTTGCCACTTTGCTGAAGTCAAGCGAGTTTCTTGCTCACATCACTCGGCTAGCGAATTGGCGTAACATTTTGCCTAACCTATCGTCATGAACTCTGATGATCTTTTTACATGGTTTATTAAGGCACGGACAATTAACAGCCTCCAACACCACACAAGTACATGGAGTTAGTTTGTTTCTTTGTTTGCTTCTATGCCCAAGGTCGCCGGTTCAAACCCGGCCGAAGTCAAAGGAGTTTTTAAGAGCGTTAAAAATCCCTCAGTATGCCTTCCTTCGGAGAGGACGCAAAGCCAGTGGTCCTATGTCATAGATTTATGGCATGGAAAAGAACCTTCCTCTAATTATACTTGTGTGAAGTTAAATTATAGGTTGGATTTGACTGACGCTCTAAGGTTCCAACATTCGACGCCAGGAGGCGACTGCGGTGCCATCTAGTAACCAAGTTCAGAATTAGTTGTCGTTGACGGTGGCGTTTGGTAGCAAAAGTAGGAACTACTTGAAAATTGAATGTCCGCAGTCCTTACTTGAATTAAAAACAGATAACACACACTAATACAGCCATCGCAATTAACACCGGTTATCAGACAGATTCTACACACATCCAAAGTACACGGGGCTACATGACCGCGTTGTCGCAGCCCCTAAACTGTGGAACCAACCATCTTTGTTTGTTTGTGGAAATAGCTGAATCACCACCCGAGTTGAACATGGAAACATATTTTGAGGTATCAGAAATTTTCGGAGTAACTGTATTGATAAATGGACTCCTAGAGCAGGCGCTCACAGCCGTCTACTCTCAAGCTTGGAGACGTCATCCATAATGGTGACGTCTCGTGGGAAGGGACTGGTGCTCCTACCAGGGGCGTATATAAGGGGGGGGGGGGTGCTGAGGAGGCTCCAGTTCCCCCCTCCCCTCCCCGAAAAAAGCCAAAAAAATTAAGAAAGTGTTGCTTTGGTAAGAGCATAAAATAATTGTAAAATTGGTTGTACCCTAATCTTAACTTACTGTCTAAGTTATAAATAATATTAAGACTGAAATTAGACTAACTCGTGGTGTAGTGGCTAGCATTCTTGGCTGCCGCCCCGGAGGTCCAAGAAATTTTAATTCTAGTCTGAGGGCTGGAACGGGGTACACTCAGTCTTGTGAGGCAAAACTGTGAATTCCACAATACGGTACTTTTGAGAAATAAATTATCAACTTGTATAAGAAAAGAAAGAAAAAAAGAGAACTGTTAACCTTTCTGCTCAGTAAATCGACAAATATTTAGATATTTGCCATTCAAACTCCATAGGCTATAATAGAAAATTCACTAAGTATAACATTTTATTTATGTCTTGTGTTGGATTTTACAACTTTCTTTTTTTGTATTGCCAATAATTGTAGGCTATATAAACTTTATCTTATCTAAAATAATTACACAAAGTTATATATGCTCTAAGATATTGGTTGATATTTCTGGGTATTTTACGGTGTCAATCTCCTGAGAATACTCACAATTCCCCCCCCCCCCCCCCAGAAAAAAATGTATATACACCCCTGGCTCCTTTAGGTGCTCCTTATACCCTTTAATTCAGAGGAAATGATTCTTTATTGGGTGATTTTTAAGTTAGATAATTACTCATACGCACCTGATATAAGGAGTCGCATGAATATTTTGGAGTTTGGAATATAAATAATTAAATATAATGACATAAAAATGACCACGATAGCCCGATTCCGTATTGACGTATTAATTATAATAAACTATTTATTACCTTAAGACAATATTTAGTACATTGAAACTGTAGCGGTTTGGGTCACATGGTGACCTTCTTCATCGTGGTATTGGAGAAGTAACTGTGCAGTAACATACAACTTATACATTTTTTGTCATAATAGAGGATACTATAAATATTTTTGTTCTAAAAGCTCACAGAGCAAAATTTCAAAAACCAGATCTATTACAAAATTTTGTTGATAAAGCATAAAAAGTCTTGATAAACAGTGTTGAATTGAAGAGCTCTAAAAAAAAAATTAAGCTGAGAAACAAAAACATGAAACAGAACAGAAAAAGGTATCAAAAAAATTATAACACTTACGTGTAAGCCTATGTGAAAATATGCATATGCTGAATATTGACTTAAGGTAATAAATAGTTTATTATAAATAATTAAATAGTTGGGTTTCAAAACTCAGCAATTTTTCTAGGTTCATGCCGTGTCTTGTGTGAGTGTTCCTAGGCGAAATCCCGCACAAGACACGGCATAAACCTAGAAAAATTGCTGTGTTTTAATTCACGGGCCGTGGAAGCGCATACACCATCTCCTTAGTTGGGGTTTGTTGAAGTTGATGTTGCTCTTCGTTAAAATGGAGATTAGCGAGGCCAGGAATACTACAGCAGCACATGGCTCGGTTGTTTAGAACCTGGTAGGTATAGTTACATGCAGCAGCATCGGTTTGGTTATTTTAGGGTTTATTAACAACTGCAATAGATGGTGTAGTGGTGTTATAAACTCTGAGGCAGACCCTTAATTGGAGAAGTTTACGCCAGCTGCTCTTATTAAAGAAGTTATGGCGAATGTGCGAATGTGCTCGATTGGGGTCCTTATCAGGTGATGGAAGGGCGGGTAGATAGTTGGGGGGGGATAATAGATTGATGTTGGTAGATAATTAATAAGTATCGGACCCATGCGAGAACTCTCGCATAATAGGTCGTGTGCGCCCCATGTGTACAGACTACCCGCCCAGCTCTAGTGCTATCCGGGCAGGCCACGACACAGTTCTGCCAGGGGCTATCGTCTTGTTTATTTGTTTAAAAGCACTTTGAAAAAAAATCCATAGCCTGCCTCCAGTCTCCGACCGGGTCAGGGAATGGAATGAATGAAGCTCCCCATCTAGCAGCGAGGATATGAACTGTGCCGGCTGCCGAAGCCTGTCGCACTCCCCTGGGGCAATGATGAAATGAAAGACAGATGAAATGAAATGATAGTGACAGGGAAAACCGGAGTACCCGAAAAAAAACTGTCTGCCTCCGCTTTGCCCAGCACAAATCTCACATGGAGTGACCGGGATTTGAACCACGGAGCCAGCGGTGAGAGGCCGGCGTGCTGCCGCCTAAGCCACGGAGGCTTCTTAAAAAAAAAGCACTTTATAAACAAATAAATATATTTCCGTTGACTTTTCAAGAAATGCAGAATTTTTCCTGTACTATTGAGACGATTTGGAAGATTTTGGTACAAACCACACCTTCCAACTCCCTCTGGTTTAGGAGCTTGCGTTTTGTGAAACATACACCTTAGCATCTTAAGATAATGGTAGGCCAATGCAATGGAGTGTACAGTAGTAAGCCCCAAGAGAATGAACTCTGCTTTCTACAAACTCGCTTATGATTGGTGACTATTGGTGGGTGGTTTGAAATGGAGCTCGGTGGTTGGTTAGGAATAGTTAGGAATAGTATTTTGGTAAAAATGTTGGTGTTGTTGGTTTGTGGGTGTGGTTTATCCATGTTGTCTTATAGCGAACGCTTCCTTCTTCAATAATGTAGAACATAACGGTTGCGGAAAGGACCTCTTCCCAGGCCAGACAGAAGACATGACTCACTTTACTGTGCTAGGAGAGAGATTAGCACGGCCCAGAGGCACAGTGGTACAGTAACTTACACCCGTATATTAGCAGTCTCTAACACGGGCACAGACAGGACCGTATTAAGAACGTTGTAATTGAGAGAGGGCCTACCATTCGATAATATTATTATTAATTATATTGTGGTCATGCGTATAACACGCTAAACTTTCGGCTTCAGGGCCCTCGGTTCGATTCTACACCGGTCAGTGGAATTTTAACTTCGTTTAGTTAATTCCATTGGATGTTTGTAACGTCTTCATCATTCTTTTTATCCTCATAACGTCATGTCATCCCCGTGTACTTTGGGTGTAGGATTTATCTGATAGACCATCATTTTTGGTACTGTAGTAATACTACTACTAATAATAATAATAATAATGTTTTTGGTTTTACGTCCCTTTTAACTACTGCGGCCTTTCGAGATGCCGGAATTTTGTCCCAAAGGGGATCTTCAACGTGCCAGTAAATCTACTGACATGGCTCCCTCGCATTTGCACTCCCTCAAATGCCAACTGACTGTGCCAGGATCCGATCCCACAACCTTGGGAACAGCAGGTGAGAACGTTACCGCTCAGCCACGCAGCCAGTCGATGTGATAATGATTAAGATTGTCGTTTTAAGGGGCGGAACAACGTGGTCATCTACCCTTATTTTGGGGTGTCTACAGTAGTTTGCGTATTTTGTAACCTAGACAAGGATTGGAAAGGAGGTGGCCGTCACGTTCAGTTAGGAACCATCACGTAATTTGCCTGAAGTAGAAATGGGAAACCACGGAAAACCAGGCTAGCAACAAACCCACTTCTTCTCAGTTTTACCTCATGAGGCTGAGTGAATCCCAGACCAGAATTAAATTTCTTGGCAGAGCCAGGAACTGAACCCAAGACTTAGGGTCTGGTGTCTCAATGCGTATCCAGCGACCATAAAAGGCGAATATCTACTTCGGCAGCTTCGGTGGCAACATTAGTAGGTCTAAAGAAAAAAATCTCTCTGTCCTAACAAATTCTGGAGTGAAAATTACGTACAGTTTTCCAGTTTTATTACTGGATTTTGCTGCTGAGTGAAACTTAATTTCACTCCGTCTCTTCGTTGTGCCTTGGCTGTCGCCTCCCAGGGATTTTGGGTTGGTTGGTTCCTCACGGTCATGTAGCCCCCCGTACTTTGGGTGTGTGTAGAATTTGTCTGATAACCGGTGTTAATTGTGATGACAGTATAAGTGTGTGTTATCTGTTTTTGATTCAAGTAAGCACTGCAGACATTCGATTTTCAAGTACGTCCGACTTTTGCTACCAAACGCCACCGTCAACGACCAACTAGTTCTGAACTTCGTTTCTAGATGCCACGGCAGTCCGCTCCTGGCGACGGACGTAGGAACCTAAGAGCGTTAGTCAAATCTAACCTATAATTTAGCTTCACACAAGTGTAATAAGTGGAAGGTTCTTTATCAAGCCATAAATCTATGACATGGGATCGCCAGATTTACTTCATCTCCGAAGGAAGGCATACTGAGGGATTTTTAACCCTCTTTAAAAATCCGACGACTTCGGCCGGGTTTGAACCCGCGACCTTGGACATAAAATCTCAGCATGCTACCAACTACGCCACCGAAGCCGCCAACTTGTAGAAAGGACAGGGGCAGATAACCCTGATGTTCCGCCACGTAAAACAACAATTGCTGCCTTGCTTGCTGAAGGGACAAAACTCAATATATCCCCTTCCCTTGGAAATTGGACACCCCCTACTGGTCAATGCTTTTTTAAGAAACACTGTTGCCATATCTTTCCTAACACCAGTGAGTGAATGATACAGACGAAGCATTAATGAATTCTTGACTCTTAGCATGAAAGTGGCATGAGGACAAAAAACCAGAAGACAACGTGCGAGTCAAAGCAGTGCTGGCTAGCCAAGGCCAGCTATATCATGAGCTATTTATAAACACGCTATATAGTAAACACTGGCCATACGACTTTCACCCACGTCTGAAACTAACTTTCATTTTCCCAAGTATGCAACACAGTCACTCTTGTGGGCCCGCCTTCCTTCCGCTCATTTGTTTGGCAACTCGCGCAAAAGTAACTTAACTGATCGTCATCATTTAACATCTAGTCTTTAATAGTAACAAGATCATTAAGTATATGGCATTGACATAATTAAGTTTAGAAGAAAACAGTACCAGATAAATTTTGAATTGAAATACGAGCTACGAATACTATGGTTGGTTGGTTCCTCAGTTTAGGGGCTGCGAGAACGCGGTCATGTAGCCCCGTGTACTTTGGGTGTGTGTAGAATCTGTCTGATAACCAGTGTTAATTGAGATGGCTGTATTACTTTGTGTTATCTATTTTTAATTCAAGTAAGGACTGCAGACATTCGATTTTCAAGTAGTTCCAACGTTTGCTACCAAACGCCGCCGTCAACGACAAGTAGTTCTGTACTTGGTTACTAGATGCCACCGCAGTCAGCTCCTGGCGACGAACGTTGGAACCTAAGAGCGTCAGTCAAATCTAACGTATAATATAGCTTCACACAAGTGTAATTAGTGGAAGGTTCTTTATTAAGCCATAAATCTATGATATGGGACCGCCGGTATTTCTTCCCCTCCGAAGGAAGGCATACTGAGGGATTTTAACGAGCGTAAGAACTGAACGTTATCACATTCTTAAAACTTATACTTAAAAGAATAGATATATATTTCTTGCAGTGTTGTAAATTTAAGTAGGACGCCTCCAAGGTTCCAAAGCTGCAGTGCGGGGGTGAAGTCAGTTTGTGTCGCGCGAGGACAAGGTATTTTGGTGCTGCTGTACTTCCAATCATTGCGGGATCCCAGCTACGAGCTGTCTCCAAAATAGCTCCCACACGGTGAGCAGCTCTACCTTAACGTTGCCAATGATAATGCATTTGCTATTATATATGACGAAAAATATCATTTTTAGTTTTATTGCTGTATAAAATGACTGTAACTATCCTGTGTTTAAGAAGTCCATTCTCCGCCACGTGCGGAATTTCTAAGACTCTACAGTGTGTTTAACCCTTTATAGGGCAGAATAGTACGGTAGTAAATATATTTTATTTGTATTTATTTACCTTTAATTATTTTAGCCTAATTATAATTATTATTAGTTTTAATTTTGTTTTATTTAACATTTCGATGCAGAAGCAGAAAGGAGTCCACATAAGATCTTAAGGTCTTCGAAGAAGCAAAAATCGAGTTATCCAATAAACATTGATCAATGGGAACTACACTTTAGCAGCCTTCTAGGAGAAAAAGATAAAATATCAAATGAATTCACATTGACACCAGATCACTCGCAAGACATTGACTTGATCACATGTGATGAAGTCATCCATCTTATAAGAAACGGCAAAAATAACAAAGCGGCTGGGCCAGACGGAATTTACATGGAGCATCTAAAAGACACCTTACAAGACATAGCAGAACCTCTAACTGCTCTATTCAACAAATGTCTTATGATGAAATCAATACCGCATCAATGGAGAAGATCAACTATAATAGTACTTTACAAAGGCAAGGGAAGGAAAGAAGACCCGAACTCCTATGGAGGAATTGCTCTAGAGAGTGTAATGTTTAAACTGTTCTCCAAAGTACTATTAGGACGCATCGCGCAAAACCTTTATGCAAATATACCTACATTTCAATATGGATTCACTCCAGGCAGATCAACACTGCACGCGGTGCAAGAAATTATTCAGGAAATAACTCTATCTCTAGCTCATCGCAACTCCCCGATATATGTAATCTTCATAGACTACTCCAAAGCTTTTGATAGCATCAGCAGATCAACATTGGTAAACAAATTGGAGAGCATATTAGGCAAATCAAATCAGGAGCTCCAAACCATCAAGTCTATCCTTGATGCAAACCATATAGCGGTGTATGATGGCATAACTACATCCAATGACATCATACAAACACGAGGGGTCTTGCAAGGAGACCCGATGAGTCCGGTCTTATTCAACGTCATGACAGCGGATATCGGCAACGCTATAAACGTCAATGTAAAACTACTGATGTACGCGGATGACATGGCCATTCTCTCCAAAAGCCCTAAACATTTACAAACGGCATTAGACGACATCAGGAACTGGGCAACATACAACTCTATGGAAATAAATGGCTCGAAAACCAAAGCAATGAAATTCAGGAGAGGAGGCAAACTTGCAAAGGGGGATCATTTCACTTGTGGCAACTCTCCCTTAGAATTCGTAACAAATTTCAAATACTTGGGGGTCACCCTCCAAACTACGGGAATTACGTTCTCACTACACATACAAGAACGAACAGCAGCTGCAGCAAAAGCAATATATGACATACCCAAATTACAACTACTGTCAGTTTCAACAGCAATGGCACTATTCAAGATCAAAGTCATGCCGACGGCCACCTATGGAATACAATTAATCTGGAACTACCTGACGGTCGGAAATCTAAGAAAGCTGGAAAGCGTTAAATCTAGCTTCCTCAAAAGAGTGTTATCCATCTCAAAATTCACAAGAAATAGTTATGCTTATATCCTTGCACAGGAATCTCTCTTCGTGGATGACATAAAACACTGCTTTAGTTTATCGGAGACACAAGCATATGCAACCTTCATCGAAGAGAGGAGCAGCAAAGCAAGACAGATACCGGAGGGGATTAGAGAAACAGACGCAATGACATCAGACTGCTGGAAAGGACCAAACTTCCAACTCCGACACCTGTACACACGATTTGCAGTACACGGCTTTCATGGAAAGATTTGCACAGAAAGCACCTACCATGATCCTAAGGACAGCTGCATCTGTAAGCTATGTAATGAATGGTGCCCGAAATATCACCTGCAGGAGTGTAAAAATAGGACTGTTTCACTAATTGAGCTATCTAAAGATTGGTGAAATCACGACAATGTAACTTTTCATTTTTATTTTATTTTTTCTCTCAGTACACATTGTGTTTAATAAATATAATATAAATAATTACTTTTATAATTGTACAGTGACGATGGTAAAATTATCATAAATTTCATTTTTACACGCTTATTTATTTTCAAAATTTAGAGGCATATTAAGCATTATTAAACAATTAAAATTAAAAAGTAAAGAAAACTAGGATAATAAAAATTAAAATAAAAAATGCATTACTTTTATTACAATTCTTATATTTTTATTTTATTTTAACTGTTTTATTATAATAATAATAATATCGTATGGCCTCGGGTGCCTGGTGCAAGCTTTGCTATTTGACACCCAGAGGGTAGCTTGCATGTCGAATTTCGTAGTTCCTTGACTATGAAAGTCAAGGAGGTTAGATGTTAGATATCTAATCTCCTTGAACACAATAGCGCTTTCTAGTAGAGAAATAAGGAACTTTGTGCTGGCGGAAACTCCCGAGATTAATTTTGCCATTATGAACTCGGCCTACTGAATTCAAATGGGTTCTTTGACATGCCAACATCGTATGACATGCGTATCGTATTTTTGCCGCCTTTCAAAAATCACTTACCACGGTCAGGGGCGAACCTGACTGTTTTATTAAAACATTTATCTAGCACCCTAGGTCAAGGAGATAAACTAATAATATTTGGTTTACAGAAACACTTCCACAAGAATTACTTCAAATATGAGCGATAGATTCAACCATCTGCATCCTTGACAATATAAATAGTCCTTTTGGTAGGTGGTTAATATACTGACCACTAAACTATAAAAACTACTACGCTACTTAAGAACATTTTACTGCTGAAGAAAAGGAGTTGTTGTTATTGTTGCTTATTTAGGGGGTTTGAGACATCGTGTACTTTTGTGTGTGTAGAAGCTGTCTGAAAACCTGTGTCACTGTAATGTCTGTACTAGTGTGTTTATTTGTAATCGAGTTATGATATGAATAATAGCGTCCGTGGCCTTAAGTTAGGTACCATCGCGGTATTTGTCTGGAGTAGAAATGGGAAACCACGGTGGATAAAGCAGAAGAAGACTGGAAGAAGAATTCTGATGGAAACACCTCGTGGTGTAGCGGTTGTCGTCTGAACAATTCTTACACTCATCTTCTACTATATAAAGCTCAAATACCACTGACTGACTGATTCATTCATCAAGAAATCTCAGAAACCACCGAACGGATTGGAATGAAGTTTGGTATCCAGCTTCCTCAAGGGCCGCAAACGCCCACTAAGAAAGGATTTTTGGATATTCAGGTTCTAAAGGGGTGTTAAGGGGGTAGGCCTGCATTTCATTGAATAGCAATATCTCCCGATTGGTTTCATTGGGGGATGTGATACTCGGCATATAAACTCATCATTAAAAATAAGAAGACAAGTGTCTGAGGGTTTTTCGATGTGGTGTATATTATGAGGTGAAAGGGGTGAAAAGTGGGGGTTGAAGGATTCCTAACGGAGCGTGTATCCCTTAAACGACATAGGCCAGGAGTTTGGAACTCAGCGGGAAGAAATCAGCATAAAAAATAAGTAAATAGGTGTTTGACCGTTTTTTCATAAATCCAATTTAAGGGGCCCATGGGGAGGGGTGAAATTATGGGGGGGGGGGGACGTAATATGTCAGAGTGTAAAATTATACATGGCCTATGTTGTAGACAATAACACATTACATCTTTTTTGTCTCTTGCTATTTCATCATACGACGCATACTTACGGAGTTATTAATGATTTTGTACTATTTGGCCGGAATTTTTCAAGTCCCAGGAATGACATAAAAATTGATTCGAATGAAATTTCAAAAAAGATTTTTTTTAATACTTTTATTATATTTTTCACGTCTTTTAGGGTCCGAAACCAACATGATATTTTGATGTTTTTTTTTTTTTTCGTCCCATGCATTTTTGGTTTCAGGTGATTGAATTATTTTCCACTAGGACCGTTGCTTATCTACTATATAAAGCTCAAATACCACTGACTGACTGATTCATTCATCACGAAATCTCAGAAACCACCGAACGGATTGGAATGAAATTTGGTATCCAGCTTTCTCAAGGGTCGCAAACGCCCACTAAGAAAGGATTTTTGGATATTCAGGTTCTAAAGGGGTGTTAAGGGGGTAGACCTGCATTTCATTGAATAGCAATATCTCCCGATTGGTTTCATTGGGGGATGTGATACTCGGCATATAAACTCATCATTAAAAATAAGAAGACACGTGTCTGAGGGTTTTTCGATGTGGTGTATATTATGAGGTGAAAGGGGTGAAAAGTGGGGGTTGAAGGATTCCTAACGGAGCGTGTATCCCTTAAACGACATAGGCCAGGAGTTTGGAACTCAGCGGGAAAAAATCAGTATAAAAAATAAGTAAATAGGTGTTTGACCGTTTTTTCATAAATCCAATTTAAGGGGCCCATGGGGAGGGGTGAAATTATGGGGGGAGGGACGTAATATGTCTGAGTGTAAAATTATACATGGCCCATGTTGTAGACAATAACAAATTACATCTTTTTTGTCTCTTGCTATTTCATCATACGACGAATACTTACGGAGTTATTAATGATTTTGTACTTTTTGGCCGGAATTTTCCAAGTCCCAGGAATGACATAAAAATTGATTCGAATGAAATTTCAAAAAAGATTTTTTTTAATACTTTTATTATATTTTTCACGTCTTTTAGGGTCCGAAACCAACATGATATTTTGATGTTTTTTTTCGTCCCATGCATTTTTGGTTTCAGGTGATTGAATTATTTTCCACTAGGACCGTAGCTTATCTTCTACTATATAAAGCTCAAATACCACTGACTGACTGATTCATTCATCACGAAATCTCAGAAACCACCGAACGGATTGGAATGAAGTTTGGTATGCAGCTTCCTCAAGGGTCGCAAACGCCCACTAAGAAAGGATTTTTGGATATTCAGGTTCTAAAGGGGTGTTAAGGGGGTAGACCTGCATTTCATTGAATAGCAATATCTCCCGATTGGTTTCATTGGGGGATGTGATACTCGGCATATAAACTCATCATTAAAAATAAGAAGACAAGTGTCTGAGGGTTTTTCGATGTGGTGTATATTATGAGGTGAAAGGGGTGAAAAGTGGGGGTTGAAGGATTCCTAACGGAGCGTGTATCTCTTAAACGACATAGGCGAGGAGTTTGGAACTCAGCCGAAAAAATCAGCATAAAAAATAACTAAACAGGTGTTTGACCGTTTTTTCATAAATCCAATTTAAGGGGCCCATGGGGAGGGGTTAAATTATGGGGGAGGGGGCGGGGGAAACGTAATATGTCTGAGTTTAAAATTATACATGGCCTATGTTGTAGACAATAACACATTACATCTTTTTTTGTCTCTTGCTATTTCATCATACGACGAATTCGTAGGGAGTTATTAATGATTTTGTACTTTTTGGCCGGAATTTTCTAAGTCCCAGGAATGACATAAAAATTGATTCGAATGAAATTTCAAAAAATAGTTTTTTAATACTTTTATTATATTTTTCACGTCTTTTCGGGTCCGAAACCAACATGATATTTTGATGTTGTTTTTTTCGTCCCATGCATTTTTGGTTTCAGGTGATAGAATTATTTTCCACTAGGACCCATGCTTATCTATCTATTTAACTAATGTTATAACAGGATTCCAAATGTTATTGCGGGCGAAGCCGCGGGTAACAGCTAGTCTACTATATAAAGCTCAAATACCACTGACTGACTGATTCATTCATCACGAAATCTCAGACACCACCGAACGGATTGGAATGAAATTTGGTATCCAGCTTTCTCAAGGGCCGCAAACGCCCACTAAGAAAGGATTTTTGGATATTCAGGTTCTAAAGGGGTGTTAAGGGGGTAGACCTGCATTTCATTGAATAGCAATCTCTCCCGATTGGTTTCATTGGGGGATGTGATACTCGGCATATAAACTCATCATTAAAAATAAGAAGACACGTGTCTGAGGGTTTTTCGATGTGGTGTATATTATGAGGTGAAAGGGGTGAAAAGTGGGGGTTGAAGGATTCCTAACGGAGCGTGTATCCCTTAAACGACATAGGCCAGGAGTTTGGAACTCAGCGGGAAAAAATCAGCATAAAAAATAAGTAAATAGGTGTTTGACCGTTTTTTCATAAATCCAATTTAAGGGGCCCATGGGGAGGGGTGAATATGGGGGGAGGGACGTAATATGTCTGAGTGTAAAATTATACATGGCCCATGTTGTAGACAATAACAAATTACATCTTTTTTGTCGCTTGCTATTTCATCATACGACGAATACTTACGGAGTTATTAATGATTTTGTACTTTTTGGCCGGAATTTTCCAAGTCCCAGGAATGACATAAAAATTGATTCGAATGAAATTTCAAAAAATAGTTTTTTTTTATACTTTTATTATATTTTTCACGTCTTTTAGGGTCCCAAACCAACATGATATTTTGATGTTTTTTTCGTCCCATGCATTTTGGTTTCAGGTGATAGAATTATTTTCCTCTAGGACCCATGCTTATCTATCTATTTAACTAATGTTATAACAGGATTACAAATGTTATTGCGGGCGAAGCCGCGGGTAACAGCTAGTAATATATAGATATGTTTAACGGTTTACCCATCGTAAGCTTAAAAGGCACACGGGCGGCAGGTTTTTCTTCGACTCGATTCACGGGAATGTTATTGCTCGGCTTCCTTTGGTTAAAAATGAATGTTCTTTCTACAGAAACCTTCCTCGAGAAATCCGTTACAGAATGGTGATAACCGCATCAAAATCCATCCAGTTGTTTTCGAGATTACCCGTTACATCCAAGAATCGAGGACTTTGTTTTATACTAATGAGAGATAACGTTTGGTGTCCCTACGAACTGTTGTAGTTGAGAGACTCGGAGGTCTGTAAGAAGATCTTCAACATGCCAGTAACTCTACCAACACAGGGTTGTCAATTCAAGCACATTTAAATGCCATCGGACTGAGCTGGGATTGAAACCACATTCCTGGATTTTGAAAGCAAACGCTCAAAAAACTGAGCACTTTAGTCGTTGTTATAGCTATCTCATTAGAGGACTTTGACATTGGGTGTGTATAGAATTTATTTGATAACCTGTGGTATTATGGAGTCCGTGCACTTTTAATCAGGGGCCAGGAATGGGATGAGGACAGCCGTGGCCTTCAGTTAGGAACCCAGATTTGAGAGACCACGGAAACCACTAGCTTTGCTGAGGTGGGAATTGAACCCACCTCCTCTCAGTTTTGCCTCACGAGTCTGTCTGAGTGAGCCCCATTCCAAAATTCAGAGGCAGAATTGAGAATCGAACCCAGGACCTTCGGGACCAGAGTCTCAGTACGTACCCCGAGAACATGGAAGGCGGCCAACTTCTTCAAACTAGGTTAAGTTTCTTTTTGCATGGTCACATGAATATGCATGGTTTTTAATGTGCACTGTCCAAATTAACGAGACTAGATATGAGCTGGACTACATACGCCAAGTTTCTCAGTGTTGCCACATCCGCAAAAATAATTTCGGAAGCTAGAGCACGAAAATTCGGAGGGTCTGGATTAACTGTTTGAAGATTAAAGGAAAAGTTATTAAACGTTATTAAAGATCCAATTAGTTGAGAAGGTAAGAATGAGAGTAAACATTACGTTTAAGGCTGACATTAATCGGTAGGCCTGTATAATAACTCAATTGAATGAATGTTATAGACTCGCCAAACATTAGCCTAAATCTGGCCATCGTCGTCGGAATCCTTACCGCCAGCCTGGACCGCCCTTCGGTTGATACCTTTCACTGTTCTAAGTTCGAATTCTTCGTGAATTTTGAAATCATAATACTCTGATATCTTTGTTAATATCTTGGTGTGACCTCCCAGGGGCTCACATCTAGTGGGACGTGGGTTGGTGACCACGGAACCCCAGCTGAGTCAGGCATTGCTTCCACTCCTCTCCGTCTTCTTTCCTGTCGACCTCTCTAGGTCAACTCTTTTTCTCTTCCGACCCCGACGGTATTAGGGTATCCGGTGCCTAGAGAGTCTTTCACTTTCCTACTTTAAATGGCCCTTGTCTCATCTTTCCTGATACCCTCATTCTTCGAGTGTTCAGCCTTCTTTTTCTTTTCCTGTTATCTCCTACCTTTTGCACAAGGCCCTCAAGGAGGCAGGGTGTATGTAGCCCCACCACTTCTGCCTCACCCTGGATAGTGCTACACCCTCAAGGGCTCACGACTGGTGAGTTTGGGAGTTGGCGACCCCGAGGGATTCCTGAGCTGGGTCCGTTTTGTCCCCTTTTTCCTCTGACCTTGGGGCGGGCCCTCTCTTCTTTCCCTTTCCTATCTGCCTTTCATGGCTCTCCTTCCTTCCAAGTCCTTCAATCCTCACTCTTCGAGGGTTGAGGGCATTTCTTTTCTTCCAGTCCTTTATTTGCCTTATTCTTTATTTGTTTACCATTTCTTTTTCTAGTATTTAAATTTGTAGTTAGTATTAGTTATAGTTGTCATAATCATCTCATATTTTACATCACCCAAACCATTAGGGGTTGATGACCTAGATGTTAGGCCCCTTAAAACAACAATTATCATCATCATTACTTTTAATTTCATTCCTTAACACTGATTGGCTATGCATGCTGTATAAGCATTAGAGGATGCATCAGCATGCATATAACCACTGTGTACATGAAGAGAGGCTAGTCTGAACTCAGGGTGGCGCAAGTACTACTTTTGAGCATCCCTCCGAGCTGACCATGGGACCAACTCAACCGTTCGCTTTATGGACATCGTTGACAGGTAGGTTCAACTCAACATCATCCTGGAGAATGTTTCAGAACTATTCTCCAGGTTATTTCGGCGTGTATACATAAATAATGATTATGACGACAACGCAAAATACTAAAACAGAAATATTGATTATTGCATTTACGGCAACGCACTGTTTCGTTACCGTTACCATTTAAAAGGAAGGGCGTTATCGTAACAGTTACATAATTGAATTAATAACGTTACTAATGTAGTTACGGCGTCACTCGCCAACCTTGGTTTCAAGTAAAATCCTCACAAACTGGAATTCCCTGAGTGGGAGTTATCTCAAGCATCGTAGAGCACAGTTGTTAAGTCAAGCTTACAAATCTGCAATCCTAATCTCTAGAAGAAATGAAACCGAGGAATATTTAGTTTTCACGCGCGGATTTCCACAAACAATTCATTAGGACCGTGCAGCAGTTTTACTCAATAATTCCTTAGACATTCTTCCCATTTATGGAGATGTTTCAACAGCTGTCACTGTTGTCGTGACTGCGTCCTCAGAGCAAGCAAGCCATCTGCTTTAATTTCAGTTTATTATTCTGTTGTTGTTTGTTGTTAATTCGTTTGAGAGGCTTGGGGCATCTTGGTCATCATCCCCGTGTAGTTGGGTGTGTGTGTGTTGAACTCGTCCGATAACCTGTATTTATGTGATGACTGTAGTAGTGTCAGTGTGTAAAACTGTATTAGGGACAGGGGTGAGGTAGTTGCCCCGGGATTTGAAGTAAGGTACTATATCTGCATTTTCCTGGAGGGAGTGTGGTAAACCCACACTTAGGATAGCCGCTGTCAGCGCCGGGATTCGATCCTGCGACCTCAGGACTTCCTGAAGCCACGGTGCACGATTTAACGAGCAGAGCTACACTACGGAGTCGGTTATTATTCTCTACCCTATTTTATTTACCTCGTTATTATCCTCTAAATAAATAATAGTCACTAGCATTACCCGTCGCGGCTTCGCCCGCGAATATTCTAGTTGTAAAGAGTACACTTAGCAAAATCTCAGTCATGAAAGCTATGACTGATTTATCCTTGGTATGAATAATCAGACTTTATCAATTCAGCTACTGGTGCAGTGGTTAGGGGTTTGTCATTCCTTCATAGGTATATCAGAGCGAAGTTAGTTTTCTGGGAATATCACAGACACTGTTAATGTAAGGGCCTTTAAATGTGGTTTTCGGAGACCCTTTATAGTCGGGTGAAAAAGACCTTTCGTACCACTCTCACACGTGAAAATTGCGTGAAAAAATTCTAGGGAGACCCTTGACCCCCTTAAGCGCATTATACTGTGTGTATTGATAAAATTTACAGCTTAATTTGGTTCAGTGATAACCTTATAACCGTCTGGAAACTTTCACAGTAATGTAATAATTGGAATTGCATTGCGTCTTACAGAAATAGATGGACCTGTGAGAATCTGTTACCATGGTTACCGTGTTGCATTCTTTCATTATCTCATTGTAAATATACATGTTTTAAGGTATTTATTTAATTGTGAGGCATTTAAAGAGTAAGTGAGTGCGTTTCGCTTACGTGCAGGTACCTGCAGGTACCCCATATGTGTAGGTTGGTGTTAATGGGACCTAATTTTCGGTACAAAACTGGAATGGCACCTTAGCAGAATAATATAGGGAGGGATAATAATATGTTCTTAAAAATCGCGTATTCCCCCACACGGCATCATCCACGGACTATGCGAGGGCTCATTCCTCTACCGTCGCAAGGGCGGTGTCTGGGAGCTGAACACACTTTGTCAGCAGATACAACTGGGGATGGTGATAGGATAATTGCCCAGGTGACTGCTAACTTGGGTCTAATTAAGGAAGGATCATGGATGATTTGGAGAAAATCGAGAGACGTATCCTTCGAAAAATTCACGGACCAAGATTGCTCCGCCTATACCGTCAGTTGGAACCAGCCACCACTAACATGCGACGGAGACGACTGAAATTCTACGGGCACCTCTTCCGGATGGGGAACGATAGAATCACCAAGAAGATCTTCAACTTAATTAATGACTACAAGACTGGCAGCTTGTGCCTTAATGAAGTGAAACGCTGGCATTTTAGACTATGATATTCTTGACCGTTCCAAATTTTCTCATAGTGTTAACTCTTGGTTCCCACCACCCAAAGTGATTAAGACCCGACCACCCCTCACACAGGAGAGGAAGGACAAGTTATTGGCTGGACTGAGGGGATATTGGAAAACAGAGAAAGCGTCGCAGAATCACTACTGTCGACCAAAATATTATGTGCACTCGAGTTTGAAGGTTGTTTGTGAAAAAACCAATAGACCTACATAAAATCCAATAACATCATCCTTTTGTCGTTCTATTTTACGTTAGTTCATGTAAGTTTGGAATTTTTAATTTATATTTTAATATTTTTTTTATCGCAGTTAGAACACAAAAAGTGCCCGTTTTTAAGCGTGTTTCAACCATGCGTCACATTTAAGAATTATCTCACAAACCCGTCATCAGATCGAGTCCAAATTTTAACACAATATTCATTGGAATGTTGTATAACTGGTTAATTAATTTTAAAATTTAGTGTGTCCAAGAAACAAAGTTGTTGTCATTTTTGTAAGGTAACATTTTCTCGGCTCGCGGTGGTTTGAAAATGTAGTTCTTGGTCGCGTTGTAATCCTTATACATAAAAAAGATATGCTGTATGATTGTGAAATACGTAAATTAATTCACTTATTTTATATCGGTTTGTATTTGTACGGGGAATTAAGACATGGTTCACCAGTTAGCCGCTCCGGTGAAAGCTGTACAGCGTTGCCAAGATGGGCTCCATCACGCGTCATGGCGTGCCTCGCTCGGAAGTGATAGGCTCCATATCAGCAACGCTGTACAGCATTTCCCGGAGCACCTAGCTGGTGAACCATGTCTTAATTCCCCGTACAAATACAAACCGATATAAAATAAGTGAATTAATTTACGTATTTCAAAGTCATACAGCATAACTTTTTGATGTATAAGGATTACAACACAGCCAAGAACTAAACTTTACAACGACCCCAAGCCGAGAAAAAGTTACCTTACAAAAATGATAACAACTTTCGTTCTTGAACACACAACATTTTGAAATTAATAGACCAGTTATACAACATTCCAATGTATATTGTGTTAAAATTTGGATTCGATCTGTGACGGGTTTTGGAGATAATAATTCATAAATGTGACGCATGGTTGAAACACGCTAAACGGGCACTTTTTGTGTTTCAACTGCGACAAAAAAAATATTAAAATATAAATTAAAAATTCCAAACATACACGAACTAACGTAAAATAGAACAACGAAAATGATGATGTTATTGGATTTTATGTAGATCTATTGGTTACTTCAAAAACAACCTTCAAACTCGAGTGCAATTAATATTTTGGTCGACAGTAGTCATAAGCGCTCCTTAGTGGACTTAAATCACTAATTGTTCAATTATACAACAAGAAACAGGATTTTATTTTTGGGAAGTGCTTTTTCGAGTGTTTATTTGTGTTGTTAGTTGTTTGAAATTTGGCTGATAATTGGTAAACGCAGTTCGCACGAGTTCACTTAAAAGTCTATCAGTTAGTTTAGATCGATATTCAGATTTAATTAACTTAAGCGTTAAGTACAGTGCTTCACACACATAAGCAGTCCCAAACATTGAGATAAGTCTCTTAGCACACACTTTTGTTAGTGGGTAATTTTCTTCTGGAAATTTCTTCCAAAATTTTATGGTCAAAACGCCACTTCGTTTCAGTCCTTTTAACCCTCTGTCTAAAAAGTTCGGTGAATGGATCTATATTACGAACGGATTGTTGGCTTATCTGAAACAGCTGTTACTATCCTTCGAAGTAATCCCCGTGGATGGTTATGCACTTCTTAGAACGGCTGTACAAGTCCTGGCATAGTCTTCCTGAGGGATAGCCTTCAGTTGGGTCGTCACATTACGTTGGATGTCCGAAATATCCGAAAATCTCGGGCCCTTCAGGGCTTTTCGGCGACCCTGGACCCCGATACTCCATACTTTCACGCTTGCCTTCGAGGTCGTACCTCAGGCACCAGGTCTCGTCATCCTTGACGATGGTTTTCAGGACCATTCCATTCCACAGAACATTCACCCTTCTCACTGCCACCCGTCAAACAGGTGTGCACGTTAGGTTGCATAAATTCACCCTTCTCACTGCCGCCCGTCTATCAGATGTACAAGGTAGGTTGCATAAATTCACCCTTCTCTCTTGCTTTCAATTTAGAGTTTTGACGACCCAAACTGAAGGCTATCCCTCAGGAAGACTATGCCAGGACTTGTTAAGTCGTTCTCAGAAGTGCATAACCATCCACGGGGATTACTTCGAAGGGCAGTAACGACTGTTTCAGAGAAGCCAACAATCCGTTCGCAATATAAACCCATTCACCGAACGTTTCAGACAGAGGGTGTATATACTTATCCTTAAGCACTTGTTAAATGTTGTGTTATTTTTACTCTCAGTTTAGTTTCAAGGAGCTGCACGGCATTGATTCAAGAGCCGCATGTGGCTCACAATCTTCGTTATGGCCACCCCCTGCTCTATATCTTGAACATAATGGACCACGGCAATAAAAATCATCGGCAGCTGACCGAAGGTCACTGTAAAATGCTTGATACACAGGAGGTACAAACTTCAATATAGTTATAACATCATATCTTGCCTTCTTTATCATTCTACCGTTAGAACACTTTATAGGCAACATTACTGTATATCACGTAGGATAGGACACTTTCCCTTTTCTCTTTGTAGGCTTATCACGTCTTCTGAATCTATGTCACTGAAAACGTACTTCACATGCATCTTATGATTGTCCGTAAATCGAAATTTAGATTCCTTCTTGATATTCACTTTGCGCTATTCCAAGACCACATTTCGCTTCATGAACATCGTATTTCAGTTCATGGAATTTTAGTTCATATCTCAATAATTTTGGAAGATTTCTTCAAGCAACTCTTCGTTACCATATAAGTCCACAGACCAGAGGAGCGCAAACCACTTGCCTTCTTTTCATAGGTAGTTTATTTTAGAGGCGTGGAACATCTTGGACATTAGCTCCGTGTATTTGAATGTGTGTGTGGAACCTGTCTGATAACCTGTGTTTCTGAGGTGACTGTAGTAGTGTGTGTAGCTGTATTAGGGATGGGGTAGGCGCCCCAGGACTTGAAATGAGGAACTATCCAGCCCATTTTCCTGCAGGAAGTGTAGAAAAAACTGAGGGAAAATCACACTCAGTATAGCAGATGTCAGCGCGGAGGTACGAACCTCTATCTCCAGACTTTCTCCAGCTACCCACCATTTCGTGGTGCGCGACCCCTTTATGGGATAGTGGTCTCTTAATTAACCACCTGCCATAAGGACAGTTAATACTTTCAAAGATGCTGATAGTGGAATCTTTCAGCCAAATTTCGGAGAATTTTCATGCCGAAATGCTAGTATTTTCTAAAAATGAAATATTATATACGTAGCCTATCTACTTGACGTAATGTGTTGGGATAAAATGTTAAACAATTTAAAACTTTAAAAAATAACAAGTAAAGTGTAAAAATGAAATATAAATCCAGAAATAAAATTTATAAGAATAAAATTGCAATAAGAAAATAAATATAAAAAATTAAATAATAAACATAGCTATAAAATCATAAAAATAATTGTAAAAAACAATTTGAAATTAGTTATTTAAATAATTCAATAGAAATATAAAAATTATATCTATAAGAACATAAATTGATACTTAAATATAAATACATAAACATTAAAATTTGAGAAACAAAAAATAACATTATTAATAATTATAATAATTAAAATAAATTAAAATGTAAAAAACACATAAAAGTAAAACAAGTTGTTCAGTAAAGAACATATAGCCTACTTTCTCCTAAATGCATGGGCATTGTTATAACTCGTCGTCCTCTTGAAGGAGTATAATTGAATGTTGGTTGTAGTAGCTTGTTGGAGTTTAGTCAAAAGATTCTTCATACATAAAGGTATAATTTTTCAAAAATTGGTAGAGATCACATGATTAGGTTGGTCGTAATTTGATTTAAGCTTTTAACATTTGGGTGGCCGCCATTACGTTTCCATCAAGATGGCGGCGATATAAAACATGACACTGAGGTGCCCTTTGCTAGGGCTACCTCTGTACCAAATGTCGTTCAATTCTGTTTCACCGTGTTTGAATTGATAGGGGGAATCGATTTGGCCATCTGCCAACTATTGGGCTAATGACCTTGTAGTTTAGTCAAAAGACGCTCGCCATATAAATATATGTTGTTGCAAAATTTGGTAGAGATCGGATGATTGGGTTGGTCGTAATTTGATTTAAGCTTTGAACATCTCTGTAACAAATATGGTTCAATTCGGTTTCACCATGTTCGAATTGATAGGGGGGACAGACATTCAGAGTGCACACACTCTCTCACACACACAGACTCTCACACACAATTTTTTGCCCTGTGCTGATCTCATAAGTCTACTTTCATTTTTTGCAAAAATCGAAAGTAGGCCGAAAAAAGTGTTGCCCTATAAGGTGTTAAGGCACGCGGCTACGCTGCTGCGTGACACATGCAGCCTGTATCCTGCTGGCCACATTCAAGGCATACCGTGCATAATGTCGAAGGTTAAGAAAGCGTGTTCTATCTTTCCCACACACATATTAGCATTAAACACAAATAATAAACAATTAAACGTCTTACGTAAACGTTTTGTGTGAAATATCCACATGTTCCAGTGAGAACGAGTGAGGTTGGGAACTCGACTGCTGTAGGAGAGAGTTGACTCCCGACCTTTTATCAGCCTGGTATCTCCTGGAGGCAATGGCTGCAATGCACAACAACTCGCAAGAGATGTTGTGCATACGTAGTGATATGAACTTCTTCTTCCTATAAAGAAACTGGTATTAAATAATGTTTCAGGTAATACGCGTGGGTGGTGCTATTGTTCACAATTACAGGAGGAGAATATATCTGCATTTCCTACCCTATCATATATTTTTTTTAAGAAAATGAAATATATCCAATGCCAGATGTGTTTGCTGATATCATTGTTCACTTGGAAGCCCTTCAAGAAAGTTTTAATAAATGTTTCTCCGAAGATTATTCCAAATTTGACTGGATCAGAAATCCTTTTTCGGGAACCTCACCAAATGAGATGAAATTAAAAGAAAGTTTTATCGATCTAACAGAAGATAGTTCCATGAAAGGCAGTTTTAAAGATAAATATTTAATTAACTTGTGGATCGGATGTAAAACCGAGTACCCAATGATCTTCCGGCGAGCTCTGCTCTTTTTGATGACATTTGTTACAAGTTACTTGTGTGGGAGTGGATTTTATGAACTTTTGTACATCAAAACTACACACAGAAACAGAATAAGTGTTGAAGAGGACTTAAGAGTGAAGTTAAGTTCAATTACACCTGATATTGATGTTTTGATCACAGGCAAACAAGTTTCGCACTAAAAGTCGATTTTGGAAGATGTTGATATTTTATGCTTAGTTTGTACTAATTATATAATAAATAAACTGTAATTTTCAATAATCGTTTTATTTTTTCCTTTATTATAAAATTGTAATTAATATAGAGTACCGTACATAATATCTCTCTATATATTTAAAATAAAAATTAGCAGGATAAATTGAAAAAAAAAATGTTGTCTCGATTAAAGGTAGAAATAACCGAAATACAAGTGCATTAGTAATGAAATACCGTGTGAAGTTTTCTCCAGTAATTTAATTAAAATAAAACAAGCCATTGAGCACTTTTCCAACTTTAAATATATGTTTCTAAAAAAAGTATAGGACTGATGGTACGCCAAAGTTTCTAAAAAATTAAAGTGGTACGCAGTTCCTAAAAGGTTAGGAACCCCCGGAGTAAGGTGTAATAATATGATGATGATAATTGTTGTTTTAAGGGGCCTAACATCGAGGTTATCGGCCCCTAAGGTGTAATAAGATGGTATATTGGCTTTCACGGCCAGTGGATTGAAAAGATCAGCACAAGACACGGCACAAACCTAGAAAAATTGCTGGGTTTTAAGGTATAATAAACTTATTAAATACCTATTGATAGGGATAGGAATTTATCGCTGATTTCAAAGTGAAGAAAGCGGTATTTTAAAGTGGAAAACACCCGTAGGATTTCCAACAAGTTCAATTTCACGTAGTTCCAACTTTGGCCACCATATGCCACTGTTACTGACACCTAGCGGCGAACGTTGGAACTTGGTAGAGCGTTTCTAACCAAATAACCGACGAGATTAATAAATAAATATATAACAGAGGTGTGCAAATTATTAGAATCAAATAGAGAATTTATGTCCGTAAGAATTTTTAAATTCAAAATCATTTTATTCAACACCTTTTATCACCCTACTTAGTAAAGTTTTCTCCCCGGTAGACTTATGGCATTTCCCATAAGGAATTGTGACTAAAGCTTTTAGAATTGGGTATTCCGAGGGATACCTGAGCTGGGTTCGTTTTCTCTTGTTTCATTGACTTTGGAATGTGCCCTCTAAATCAGGTGGTTTCAATCCATGGTTCACGAATCTTAGTATAATTCAAGAGCGGATGATCAATATAAAAGACTTTGAATTCCTCAGCTCTAAATTCATTCGAAAAGTAGAATATACAGGGTCTTTATCTATGTGCGCGCGAGAAAACACCGCAACCTAAGCCGGCTGTGACTGGCGCAGATCGCGGCCACGCGTACCTGCTTCAGCCGGTGCAATACCCCGCTCCGCTGACTCATATCGTTAGTTCACACGTGTTTTGTCATTCATATGGACGTGTATCTGCAAAGCTTAGACGTTAATGTTACACGTTTAGTGAGTATTGTAATTACTGTGATTGTTAGTCATGCCTAGACACCAATTCACATTGCACGAACGTGTGTAGTCTATATCTATTATTCGTATATGAAAAGCAGAACATCTTGTTCTGAAACGAGACGAAAATTTCGAATCAAGTTTCCAGGAAGACCTGTGCCTAATGCCAGTACAATTATGAGGCTCGCTAAACGATTCAAGGAAACAGGCTCCGTAAATAATAAAAGAGTTGACAGACATTCTTTTATCAGAAGATGTCAGGTGTGTGTTACAAGAGCGGGAGGACATTTTCATCATCGCCTATTAGGATCGTAAGTACACATTTTTGAACATGTTTGTTAAAAGTGTGAAAGTGCGCGCAAACCACCGGCTGAACCGGCTTAGCTTGGCGTGTTTACTCGCGCGCACATAGATAATGACCCTGCAGTAATCAAAACAAAACTTGTGGTATTTTGCAGTAACGAGGCCCCTCATTTAGTGGAAATTCTATAAAATCATTTTACAAACTATAAATTTCTTAAAATAAAATGTAATTAAGACTAATGGTTAAATATTTGAAATAATTTCAGCACCTTGTAAATATATTCAGTGCATTAAATCATGAAAAGTATAGCATTACTTGGAATTAACATTCCCCTTTACTATGAATTATTTTTAGATTTTAGAATTTAGATTTTTATTTTATATTTAGCCAATGGACCCAAAACAAGTAGGTAATTATTATTATTAGGTAATTATTTATTTGATTGTCTTGTATAGGCTTTATCTCCTGGAACTTTGGGTGTGGACAATAAGTTAGCCGCTATTTTATTGGGTTTCCTAAGTACGTTACCTGCTCACGAGAGGCGTTAGTCAACTTTATTTCGGACAGAGGCAAGGACACAAACAGTGGCACAGTGCAGTACACAGAGTATTTATAACAGAGGGCACGACCTATGGGGTCGCTACCACCAATTCTTTCGTAACGTGTTGGTCGCTTCAACTAGCCAGCGTCACAGAGAAGCAAACAGCGCAGCTGCAGCGTCATGAATAAACAGAGGCACGTCTTTCAAATATCAGAGATTAATAATCGTGGATGGTTTACATATTGGATCCTTGAATACTCAACATTCGCAATCTTGGTTGTCCAATTTTGGGGTGATGTCCTTCACCAATATGATGATGATAATGATGATGATGATGATGATAATTGTTGTTTTAAGAGGCCTAACATCTAGGTTATCGGCCCCTAATGGTCTGGGTGATAGCGAAAATGACAATGAAATGAAAACCATAACTAAAATTAAGTGAGACGGAGAATACTTACAAAATGGAACTCAGATTGAAATGACTCACAAAATGTAAAGAGCAAATACTTACAAAAGGGAATTTAGAAGGAAAATACTCACAAAAGGAAGAGATTGAAAAATACGCACAATGTAGTTTAGGTTCAAAATACTTACAAAATGCGATGCAGATTCGAAGTACTCACAAAATGCAATTAGAATTCAAAATACTGTAGCCTACTTATAAAATGCAATTGAGATTGAAAATAGGCCTACGTACAAAATGCAATTGAGGTTCAAAATACTTACAAAATGCAATTGACATTGAAAATACTTACAAAATGTATGGTAGATTCAAAATACTCTCAATATGTGGAGGCCCGCGATTCAAAATACTGTACTGTCCAAATGCAATTGAGATTGAAAATACTTACAAAATGGAGTTTAGATCGAAAATACAAAATGCAATGTAGAGATTCAAAATACTCACAAAATGTAATTTAGAGACACGGGGAGCCAATTCATAAAAAAGGGGCGGGAATTTTAAAGAGAAAGGGAACTATAATGAAAAGAAAAAGAAGGCTGATCCCTAAATAATGAGGGATCAGGAATAGATATACCATAATTAAATTTCTTGGCAGAGCCGGGATTCTAACTCCGACCTATGGGAGTGATAGCCACTGCGCTACGAGACGGTCCTCGTGAGTTTTGTCACTTTCTGAGTGCAGGATCTCGATCGCTTATCTTGCAGCGTCTAGCAAACTTGACTGTCATCTCGGATGTCCGGGTTCATTACCCGGCACAGCCAAGAAATTTAACACTCGCCTGAGGGCTGGAACGTTGTACAGTCAACCTCGTGAGGCAAAATTGAGAGGAGGTGGGTTCGATTCCCACGGCTGCCATCTTAGAAGTGGTTTTTGGTGGTTTCCCACTTACAGGCAAATGCCGGAAAGGTTCCTAACTTAATACCACGGCTGTCTCCTTCCCAAACTTCACCTGAATTACAAATACACACACTAATACAGCCATGGCAATGGTTGGTTAGTTCCTCAGTTTAGAGGCTGCGACAACGCGGTCATGTAGCCCCGTGTACTTTGGGTGTGTGTAAAATCTGTTTGATAACCGGTGTTAATTGTGATGGCTGTATTAGTTTGTGACCAACACAATAACAAAGGTACTATATCTATGTTTACGCTTTATTAATTCCGTTTCCAACGTGGTCGGGGATGAGATGCGAAGAAATTCCACGTGGCTGGTGGTTTCTACTGCCGCATGCCCTTCCTGAAGCCAACCTCGCGAGAGGAGTTAATGAGGGATGAAATGAACGAAGGGAAATGACAGTTCAATTTCAAGTAGTTCCAACTTGACAGAGCGTTTCTCACCAAATAACCTACAAATTTTGCTACACACTACCAATTGTAGTGGAAGGTTCTTTGACATGGGCCCGCAGGCTTCACTTCCCCTCTGAAGGAAGACATTCTGAAGGATTTTAAAACGCTCTTAAAAATCCGACGACTTCAGCCAGTTTTGATTCCGCGATCTTGGGCATAGCAATTCAACATGCAACCGACTACGCCGTCGAAGCCGCTCACAATAACACAGGTTGTCAGACGTAATTCCTCCTACACACAGGGCGTTATACCACGATGTACAAGTCACCGATATGAAAGAACAACAACAAAGCTTACCTTATTTTATTTATTATTATTATTATTATTTATCGTATGGCTTTTAGTGCCGGGAGTGTCCGAGGACATGTTCGGCTCGCCTGAGTCTGTAGCTGCTTCCAGCGGATACCCTAAAGGGTGAGCTACAATTTCCGTTCAATTTCAAGTAGTTCCAACTTTCGCCACCAGATATCAATGATACCTAGTGGTGAACGTTGGAACTTTGATAGAGCGTTCTGACGAAATCTAACCTAACAAATTTTGCTTTACACAAGTTTAGTCTGTGAAAGGATCTTTTACATGCCATAAATCTATGACATGGGACCGCCGGCTTTACTTCCCCTCCGAAGGAAGGCATACGGTACTGAAGGATTTTTAACGCTCTTAAAAAATCCGACGACTTCGGCCGGGGTTGAACCCGCTATCTTGGGCACAGCAGTTCAGCATGCTACCGACTACGCCACCTGACCCCGCTATTCTCGAAATGGAGCCTCCTAATTGCTCAAAAGAATATGTTTAAAGTGTCTATAAGAGTAATATAGTCACTCGCTAGCCATCCATAGGGATGTAGGTCACAGAGTTCATTAAGTGGATATCGATCCGACAGTACGAAATTCGCATTCCGCACGTCATGTTTTGATAGCATTCAATGAAGGAGCCAGCCAGTTTAGAGAGCTATTCCCTGCAGTCACCGAGTAGTTTCAATTAAGGGCGTGTGCTTGGATGTGTGTAGAATTTGTTATTGTTGTGTCTTCTGGCAAGGATCGGGAAAGAGAAGTCGTTGTTGTTGTTGTTGTTGTTGTTGTTTCAAGGGGCCTAACATCTAGGTTATCGGCCAAAGAGAAGTCGTTGTCATACTTGAGGTACCAACCTTGGCATTTTCTTAGGGATAGATGATGATGATAATTGTTGTTTTAAGGGGCCTAACATCTAGGTTATCGGCCCCTAATGGTTTGGGTGATGGTGATAATGAAAGATGATCAAATGAAACCTACAGCTAAAACTAGCTACTCTCTTACAAACTATAAGAGGAAATGGGTGACAAAAAGGAGATGTAAATAAAAGACAGGAGGAAAGAAAATGCCCTCAACCCTCGAAGAATGAGAATTGAGGGACTTGGAAGGAAGAGAGCCATGAAAGGCAGAGAGGAAAGGAGAGAGGGCCCGCCCCAAACGCAATGGAAGAAGAAGAAAATCAGGACCCAGCTCAGGAATCCCTCGGGTTCGCCAACACCCGAACTCACCAGCCGTGAGCCCTTGAGGGTGTAGCACTATCCAGGGTGCGCCATAAGTGGTGGGGCTACACACATCCTGCCTCCTTGAGGGCCTTGAGGAGAAGGCAGCAGATGCAATGAAATGAAAACAAGAGGTCTGACCCCTCAAAAGAATGAGGGATCAAGGAAGGTGAGACAAGGGCCAATTAGGGCGGGAAAGTGAAAGACTCCCTAGGCCTCGGATACCCTAATACCATTGGGGTAGGAAAAGAACAAGAGTTGACCAAGGGAGGTCGAGAGGAAAGATAACAGAGAGGAGCCCAGCACAAGTAAGTGGAAGCAATGCTGGGGCCCTGTGCTCGCCAACCCACGTCCCATAAGTTGTGAGACCCTGGGGGGCTTAGGGGAAACCACAGAAAAAACCACTTCTGGGATGGTTGAGGTGGGAATCGAACCTACACCTTCTCAGTTAGACTAGAGGCTACTGGGGCTGTGTCATATCCTACCCGCGCGACTGTGCTCGTCAAAGAAGGGAGCTGACAAGTAAACAAAGAATAGTTCCCTTCTCGACCGCCGGCATTTGTATCTTGAAAGGGTAATATCAGACAAATTCCACACACCCAAGAATGTTCTCCGCAGTGGGTACGAGCAGCTGTGAGAGGTTGAGTCAGGCGTTTTAGTTGGCTGCACTGCACTGTGTCCTTCAAAGTGGGACTTCCCCGTATGAGCTGTCGGTGTGTCTTCAGCGTGTATTAGTCAGCGAGCTTTCAGATAGATTATTATTGGAAGAGTGCAACAGTATACAGGCGGTAATGTTTACTCCTGAAGAGAGAGTTTTTTGGTGGAATACGTTTTTCGGGAAGGCGATCGGTTTACAGAAAATATAAAATTAAGATTTCAGGCGTGGTTTCCTAATTCAAAGTGTCCAAACCGTGATACCGTTCGGGATTTGGTAAGTAAATTTCGTGTGACTGGCTCAGTTCACGATGTACCGGGAACAGACAGGCCTACGCTTTTAACAGACGAAAAAATTGATGAAATCTCCGATATAATGCTGCGTAGTCCAAGTAAATCAACACGAAAATTAGCTCAACAAACAGGACTCTCTAAGTCGACAGCACATAAAGCTGTAAGAGACAAGCTTCAGTTGTTCCCTTTTAGTGGGCGATGTATGGAAGATAGACATAATTATGCTCACGCGGACTTTTTTGTAGAACTTTTCATGCTGAACAATTCTTACACTCATAGTATTTAGATATTTTTAACGGTTTGCCCAGCGTAAGCTTATAAAGCGCTCGGACGCCAGGTTTTTTTTTATCGACTTTTCCACTAAAATCGTTACTGCTCGGCTTTCTTTGATCATAAATAAATTATTTTCTACAGAAATCATACTCGATATATCCTTTACAGAATGGTGAAAACCGCATCAAAATCCATCCAGTGGTTCTCGAGTTTACCGGTAACATCCAGGAATCGGGGACTTCGTTTTCTACTAAGCAGAGATAGAGATGATGCAAGCGGCAGCCGTGCTACCAACGTAACTGCTGTAGCTAGCTCTCGCAGACGCATATAGGCGCTGCGGAGAATATTCCCGGACTCACTGTAGTACAGAGACATTGCAAGCACCCCTTGCAGTGTGTACGGTACTTTGTATACCCTAACGTCACACAGTGTCTCCAACTCCACCCTTTAAAATCAATACAGTATATACTGTATAATACGCTGTGGCCGAGAGCGCTAACGCGTTACCTCGTGTCTCGCTGGCATCGGGAGAGCGTGGGTTCGAATCCCACCTCGGCCGTCTTAAAAATTGTTTTCACTACAAGGCAAATGCCGGTTCCTTTCAATAGGTCCACAGCCGATTTCCTTTCATAATCCCTTCCCTGGCCCGTCCTGAAAAGAAAATTATATGGCCATTAATAATAAGGTGTATGTTTCACAAAACTCAAGCTTCTAAACCAGAGAGAGTTAGAAGGCGTGGTTTGTACCAAATTCTTCCAAATCATCTCAATAGTACAGGAAAAAATCTTACATTTTGTGAAAAGTCAACGGAAATATATTTATTTGTTTATAAAGTGATTTTAAACAAATAAACAAGACAATACCCCCTGTCAGAACTGTTTCTCGTATAGCCCGCATAGCACTAGAACCGGGCGGGTAGTCTGTACACATGGGGCAAGCACAACCCATAATTTGTTTTAAAAAGTGCGTTTAAACAAATAAACATATTTATAGAAGGCCGCATAACAGTAGAGCCAGGCGGGTGGTTTATACACATGATAGATTTCTCACACGGGTCCGCTAGCTATATAATTATTTCAGAAAGTAGGCCTATGTGGTTTGGAAAAGTTAAACCAATTCTTTCATCACTAATTATATTATACCTCTAGTTATCAGTTCGCTAGAATGTGGAATGCGGAGAATGTCCTTCAGCCGGGTAGGGCGAGAAGGGGCTCGTAGTTTGAACAATGACAGCAGGTGTCCGAACGGTAATGACAATAATGAGCATTAAAAATAGAGTGGAGGAGTGACAGGTGAGTCACCTGTCGTCTCGTACTTAGGAAAGAGATATGGCTGAAAGTACCGTAACTGCTTAGTGGTGAGGTGTCCAAACCTTGGTATTCTGGTCCATACAATGGCTCCTGGCCGTGGTAAATGAGTTTTGAAAGGCGGCAAAAATTACGACACGCATGTCATACGATGTTGGCATGTCAAAGAACACATTTGAATTCAGTAGGCCGTGTTCACTATGGCAAAATTAATCTCGGGATTTTCCGCCAACACAAAGTTCCTCATTTCTCTACTAGAAAGCGCTATAGTGTTCCCTTGCAACACGTTACGGTAACCGTTCATTATCCTGATTTTGAGAGATATTTAAGTCACTTATACGTTAAAACTACTCGCGATAGCAAATATTGTTTCTGGGTAACACGATATTATCGTATTTTAGAAGCTTATAATCGTGCTCCATACTGTTCATTCGTAAACCGTATTTGTCAAATGCGGGTGTTGCTCGCGCCAAAGAATATGTGTCATACGACATCGGCGTGAACAGTTCTGAATAAAACCATCCAGTTCAAAGTCTCAAGTTGGTGCGGTTTTTTAAATGGAAATGTGTCCTTAAATAAAATACGGATTGGAGTGACCCAGTTAAATAAAATAAAAACATAAAATGAAAACATATTTGGGAGCTAATATTTCCATACTGTTAGTTGGCTGCCACACCACTAGGCGTGCTGCAGTAGTTTCTTGTTTCCATGCTTTACCATGCGTCATTCACTTCTATTATACACACATCAAAAAAAGTTTTGCATCACCTCGGTTCCAAGAGTTCCGGAACCGTTAAATACAAAGGGAATAGAGATCAACACAAACAACATTTCAGCTCGTTTTATTGCTCATGAGACCCACACATTGCATGTTGTACCATCATACAGCAAGACTTTCAGCAATTGTGGTCCAGATTGCAGTACACACCACTACCTCTAATACCCAGTAGCACGTCCTCTTGCATTGATGCATGCCTGTATTCGCCGTGGCATACTATCCACAAGTTCATCAAGACACTGTTGGTCCAAATTGTCCCACTCCTCAACGACAATTCGGCGTAAATCTCTCAGAGTGGTTGGTGGGTCAAGACGTCCATAAACAGCCCTTTTCAACATATCCCAGGCATGTTCGATAGGGTTCATGTCTGGCGAACATGCTGGCCACTGTAGTCGAGCGATGTCGTTATCTTGAAGGAACGCATTCACAAGATGTGCACGATGAGGTCGAGAATTGTCGTCCATGAAGACAAATGCCTCTCCAATATTCTGCCGATATGGTTGCACTATGGGTCGGAGGATGTCATTCAGGTATCGTAAAGCCGTTTCGGAGCCTTCCATGACCACCAGTGGCGTACGTCGGCCCCACATAATGCCACCCCAAAACATCAGGGAACCACCACCTTGCTGCACTCGCTGGACAGTGTGTCTAAGACGTTCAGCCTGACCAGGGTGCCTCCAAACACGTCTCCGACGATTGCCTGGTTGAAGGCATATGCGACACTCATCGGTGAAGAGAACGTGATGCCAATTCCGTGGGGTCCATTCAGCATGTTGTTGGGCCCATCTGTACCGCGCTGCATGGTGTCGGGGTTGCAAAGCTGGACCTCGCCATGGACGTCGGGAGTGAAGTTGCGCATCATGCAGCCTATTGCGCACAGTTTGAGTTGAAACACGACGTCCTGTGGCTGAACGAAACGCATTATTCAACATGGTGGCATTGCTGTCAGGGTTCCTCCGAGCGGCAATCCGTAAGTAGCGGTCATCCACTACAGTAGTAGCCCTTGGGCGGCCTGAGCGAGGCCTGTCATCGACAGTTCCTGTATCTCTGTACCTCCTCCATGTCCGAACAACATCGCTTTGGTTCACTCTGAGACGCCTGGAAACTTCCCTTGTTGAGAGCCCTTCTTGACACAAAGTAACAATGCGGACGCGATCGAACTGCGGTATTGACCTTCTAGGCATGGTAGAACTACAGACAACATGAGCAGCGTACCTTCGTCCTGGTGGAATGACTGGAACTGATCGGCTGTCGTACCCCCTCCGTCTAATAGGCCCTGCTCATGCATGGTTGTTTACATCTTTGAGCAGTTTTAGTGACATCTATGAACAGTCAAAGGGACTGTATCTTGGATACAATATACACAGTCAACGTCTATATGCCGGAGATCTGGGAACCGAGGTGATGCAAAACTTTTTTTGATGTGTGTATTTGGTGTTCTGTGATAAGTAGCTTGATGGGAGATCCCCGTCCCGTCAGCTCCGCCTATGGCCAATACATTCCATTGAGGAAACGAAAACAAGTCTGATGAGAATGACATTAAGAAAGAACACAGAGATTTAGTCAATATGATCGAAAGACAACACATCTTCGTCGAGGCCGCCTGTGACCGGAGTACATTATTCAGACTACGGTCTCAAGATCCCGGTTCGAATCCTGGCTCTTGAGGGCTGAAACCAACGCCACCTAGAGCAGAGTCAGCCAAAATTGTGAAGATGTGGGTTTGATTCCCACCTCAGCCATCCCAGAAATACTTCTTCGTGTTTTCCCACTTCTACAGCAAGAAAATGCCGAAATGGTTCTTAACTTAAGATCTATTTCCCAATCCTAACTTCAATTAGAAATACACCACAATAAGACACGTCGGTCAAATTCCACACGCAACCAAGTACAGTATATCCATTCTATGTTCAACCACAAGGTGACCACTCCTCGGCTAAGATCCAGAAAGAGTTTTATTAAGAGAACAGTGCCCCTTCATACCAAACTCGAGGTCCGGCGTATGTCACTCTGCAAATAAATAGTACCAGAGAGGTTTACCCCTAAAGAAGAATTGAGCAGTGGTAGTCATTTGCCTTATACCACCAGGAGGTCCTTAAACCAGATGAGAACAGGAGTGCCTAAAGTGTCGTAGCAACCTTGTGAAGTGGATTTAGACAGAAGATCCAAGATGTGACTGTGGAGAAATCCAGACTCCACAACACCTGCTCACGTGCCAAGATCTGAATGACACCTGCAGCCAGGAAGACCTTAAGGTGCGTATACACTTGCGCGCCGCGCCGCTCGCGCGCAGCAAGTTCGCTAGATTAGTACGGGGTTTCCAAGCTGCGCGTGCGCGGCGCACGACGATCCATCTCCTGTCGGTTTTTTCCACGCGCACTTTGAGTGTTCGCAGTTCAGATTTGGACGGGATTGTGAGAAGTTCGATGTTTCTCGCGCGCATCTGATTGCAATATTTGTGCGTTTTGAGTGGTGTTAATGGAGAGGTCAGACGAATCTGTGATAACATTTTCGATGCTTATCGCAAAAAGCCTCTTCTGTGGGATCCTCAACATAAGGATCATTTTAAGAAACCAATAGACTAAAAGCGGATGCCTGGAGGGAAATAGGAGCTGAGATGGATATATCTGCGGACCAATGCAAGAAGAAGGTGATATCTCCGCTGTCTTCCTACCGGCGTGAGAAAAGTAAAATAAATCGCAGGGCGGAAATACGTATCTTCTTTGGAAATGCGGGGTCCAATCTTCTGCAGCAGATTCTCAAAGTCAGAAGGTGACATTCGAGTAAAATTCTTATACTGGCCGCTTATTTCTTGTGACTTCAAGTCCATCATTAGCTCCGCACCATTCCTTTTTTTAAACATGTCAGTGTGCCACCAACGTCGTCGTCGTTTCTTTTTGCACAAACGTGCCATTAAAACAGCCGCACCACTCATCACCGCAATCGCGAGGTTTTTCTCGTGCGGCGGAGACATGATTATATTTACCCCACTCCAAACTGACTAGTGAATGTTCGTGAGTTTCCTATGGATCGCGAGAGGTTCGTTTAAATAATAATTCTGGTCGAGCAACACAAGCGCCGCGCATGCATCGCGCGCAGTGCGCGGCGCGCAAGTGTATACCTACCGTTATGTTGCACACCGACTGAGGGATAAGAGCTGCAGAGTTCTGGAAGGGAAGAATTTAGTGTGTCTCCCGGACACGGAAATATAATATATACCGGTATATATCAAGATTTCTTAGCCCTTAAACGAAACAAACAAGTTCAATAAAGAAAAGAAAATAACTTTTGAAGCGGGATTAATGATGCTGATAGCGCGATCATTATCTATACTCGTCAGCTGTGATTTATTGGATTGATAGCATTGTTCTTAAAATCACAAGCACCTCGCCTGCTTTACATACTTACAGTACATGCCACGTGAAATGACGAGCTAAGCGCCCTACCTCCCTTCTTATGAGACGCACCTGCACTTCTTAACTGCGAGAGCTAAAAAAACTCAAGCAGCTTTTCACCTCGCTATAAAAACTTCCAAAAGGTGGACAGTTTACTTCTCCAGTGGGGATCCGGGCAAGGACACCAAGAGCCCGCTGATAAGCCAGCTTGGTGTTCTTAGGCTAAACCCAACACAAGACACGGCATAACTCTAGAAAAATTGCCGAGTTTTAATTCACTTTGACACTCTAAAATTTGAGTTATAGAGAAATGTACGAAAAATATTACAACTTGTGATGTACTAGTCGCAAAATACTGCACGTAGGCTTACACGATCCTTTTTCAAGATGCTCGTACAATGGGGTAAGTTTTTTACCCAACTAAAGTCATCTCTTCATGTTTCCAAGTAGGAACCGTAGACTGTTAGGTAATTTTTATTGTTCCAGGTCCCCTGTTTGAAAATGGATCAACAAGAATGTGGCCCACGTTTCGAAATTGTGTACATTTTAAAATTTTTTTAAATTCTTTAAGCACTTTATATTCATGTGTTTTAATCATCTTGACGATGTAAAAATGTTTTACAAATTTTTATGAGAGACCAAACATTAGACTGTGTTAGGAGAATTTTTTAGTGATTTTGACTGAAGAAGGCTCACAGAGCCGAAACATGTCTCAAAATGTATATTGACATCAAGTGATATATAAAAAGATAATTTTGTATTGTAAAGTGGACAGTTGCATAACTTATCAAAATCAATACGGGAAAACTCGGAAAAATGACTAAAGTCATAGATATTCATTTACAACATAATAGTTGTGTAAAAAATGGATGTTCGTAATGATGACAGCTTTATTACATTATCTAAGTAAGTTGTATAATTAAGTAAGTATAGAAGTTGCGTACGGTTGACTCAACTGCAGTAATCGGTGGAAAATTCGAATTAGAACCTACAAATGAGACGAGTTGCACTGCAAAAATACTTAAATTTTCGAGATAAAAGAACAAGTTTAATTGACAAGGATATATAAGGTACGTTTAAAAAGTAGCGAGCTGGAGGCATAATTACAGAAATCAGTACCTGTATGTTAGAAGTATTGGCACTTGTCCCACTGTGATACAAGCCGACGAATGGCTGTCTCATAAAATTCCCTGGGCTGCGATGTGAACCAGTTCCGCACGTACAGCAGGACGTTGGCATCCGAGGTGAATCGTTGGCCCCGCAGAGCCCTTTTCAGGGCACCAAACATGGCGTAATCACAGGGAGAGAGGTCTGGACTGTATGGAGGGTGGCCGAGAACCTCCCATTTGAATGTCTGCAGAAGTGCCGCGACTGTGTTGGTCGTATGAGGTTGTGCATTGTCGTGGAGCAGAATGACCCCACGGTTGAGATTGCCTGCTCGTTTTGTTTTGATCGCATGGCGAAGGGTGGTCAAGGGTTGCGAGTAACGCTGGGCATTCACTGTTGTCCCGTGCGGCATGAAGTGTATCAGAAGAGGGCCACATTGGACAAAGAAGAACGTCAGCATTACTGGAAGCGTTGAACGATTGATGCATGCTGCCGCTCGCTTTGTATCGTCATGTGATGTGCACGCGTGCCCTCGCGACGGGCTGTGACCTTCCACGCTCGGGTCGGAACCACACATCGATACACACGCCACGATTAGCCCATGTAGTCACCGGTTTGCGCATTCCAGCCTCCGTCTCGTTACTTTTTGAAAACACCTTATAGTTTAAGCTTCGAGATACGGTATCGAAAAAATCGAGTTTGTAAAAATTCGATTTATTATTATTTATTTAGCGTATGATGCGTACAAGACAGAACATAATTATATACACTATTTACAATAAACACTATTCACCGCATTAGGACCATCTCTTCAAATTTGGACAGGAAGGTCTGTAATCCACGCAATTGCATCAGGAGTTGCTGAGTGGAGATCATCCAAGGCGCCGGGATATGAATGCAGAGGGCACTCCTGCACAATATGCTCGATAGTCTGCATTTCAAAACCACAGTCACATCGGGGGAAATCTATCCAATCTCACTGATGATGATAATTGTTGTTTAAAGGGGCCTAACATCTAGGTTATCGGCCCCTAATGGTTTGGGTGATAGTGAAAATGAAAGATGATCAAATGAAACCTACAACTAAAGCTAACTACTCTCTTACAAACTAGAAGAGGGAATGGGAAACAAAAAGGAGAACAATGTAAATAAAATACAGGAGGAAAGGAAATGCCGTCAACCTTCGAAGAATGAGAATCAAGGGACTTGGGAGGAAGGAGAGCCATGAAAGGCAGAGAGGAAAGGGAAAGAGGAGAGGGTCCGCCCCAAAGGCAATGGTAAAAAGGGGAAAACTTGACCCAGCTCAGGAAACCCTCGTGGTCGCCATATCCCGAACTCACCAGGCGTGAGCCCTTGAGGGTGTAGCACTATCCAGGGTGCTCCAGAAGTGGTGGGGCTAAACACACACCCTGTCTCCTTGAGAGCCTTGTGCAGAAGGCAGGAGAAATCATGAAAAGAAAAAGAAGGCTGACCCCTCGAAGAATGAGGGTATCAGGAAAGATGAGGAAAGGGTCAATTAAGGTGGGAAAGTGAAAGACTCCCTAGGCCTCGGATACCCTAATACCGTCGGGGTCGGAAGAGAACAAGATTTGGCCAAGGGATGCCGAAAGAAAAGGTGACAGTGAAGAGCCCCGCACAAGTAAGTGGAAGCAATGTAGAACTCAGCTGGGGTCCCGTGGTCGCCAACCCACGTCCCTCTAGACGCGGGCCCCGGGGGGGGGGGGTCGACTTAAATTGTAAATTATAGGAAGTTTTTTGGGAAATAACTACGAACTATTGGCCATTTGAGTAATGGATGTTCGATATATCAACTGTATTTCTTGCGCCAGATTCTAATGTTATTAAGTGCTTTATTCTTCGCAGTAAATCTAATCCACTTTCTGTGATGTAGAGGGAAAGGCTCTTTTTCTGTTAGTCTATAGGAATTTCCTCTATTCTCTTCGGTGATGCCATAAACTGTCTTTCTTTACTTTCTGAACCCGCCAAAAAAAAAAAGATCAATTTGTCAAATGATAATGGTTTCCTTATCTGGAGCATTGTCGCCAAGTAGATAAACAGATAAGTGTATTGTAGAGTTGGAGGGCAAACTATAGTGACCGCTCTAATCCTTATTCCGCGAAAAATCAAACTAACATACCACACACTGTCTCAATATTCACACGAGCAATAAGCGTAGTATTAGCCTATTTTCATTTATCACTTTTGTCGTGTATATGTGTGTCCCTAATAAAATATAAACGGCTGGAGCGATTACAATGAAACTCGCTAAGAACATATTACTATATTGTCCGACCCCGACTGTGCCCTTGAAATTTTATTACGTCTCACCAATCCAACATGGCGGCTGTGCGAAATACTTCACCAGCATTCTATAAGTTATCTCCGAAACTATTACTGATATCACCCTGAATTTTTGTACGGTGATAAAGGACACTACTAGAAGTTTACCTATGTGACTTTCAAAACCTGTTAAGTACAAGACGAACATGGCGGCCAAGCAAAGTTGAAACATTTAAATAGACTTTTCTCGCGGTTTAACCATCCGAGCGCAGTGAAACATGGTAAGGTAAATATTTATACACATTGGAAAGTACTGAAAACTAATTTAGTTCAATTGTTTACATAACCTCAAGATGGCGGCTGTGCGAAATTTTAAAATTAAGTTTTTATTTCTTGTGTCCTAATATTGCGAACGAAGTCAACGTTTGAATAACGAACCTTCGCTATAATTGCCATCTAATAGTAACCTACATATATGAAAATTGAACATGGTGACAATACGAAATATTTTTGCGGTTCTTAATTTCTACGAATCTATTACAGCGTTGTTGTTGTTTGAGTCTTCAGTCCTTTGACTGGTTTGATGCAGCTTTCCATGCCTCCCTGTCCTGAGCTAATCGTTTCATCTCTACATAGCTCCGACACCCTACATCCGAGGCAATCTGTTTAACATATTCTAACCTTGGTCTACCCCTACAGTCTTTGTCCTCGACCCTTCCTTCCATAACTAAGCTTGCTATTCCTGGGTGTCTTAGTATGTGTCCTACCAACCTATCTCTTCTCTTCATTAGCAGTCGCCAGAAACATCTCTCCTCTCCCACTCGTCTTAATACCTCTTTGTTTGTAACCCTATCTACCCATCTGATCTTCATCATTCTCCTGTAACACCACATTTCAAATGCTTCAATTCTCCTCTTTTCTGCTGCACCAATAGTCCAAGTTTCACTTCCATAGAGCGCCACGCTCCAGCGATCAAACTGAAATTTTGTATGTTGATAGAGGCTATTAACATAACTTAAGTATGATAAATGAAAATAGGTTGTTTAAGCTGGGTTTCCCTAGCTCCGCATTTTTTGCAGAGCGAACTGCGCAATGCGTAGTCCGCAGTGCGGAGCCTACTCAACAACACGGAATCAGACGGCAGGGCCCTGCGTAGCTAGTGCCTGTAGTATGTTCTATCCTGCTGCTCCCTTACGGGCAGTCTAAGAAGTAAGCCACAAGCGCGTGACGTCATGTCCTTGCCTCTCCCCACCTGCCGCTCGCTACATGTGCGAGCGAGCTGTGTATAGTATAGCGTAGTGCCCTCCAAGCCTGGCAAGTGCTTTTAGGGCCGTATGACCTTGCCTCACACTGCCAGCACTGTCTACGCTGGAACTCGTCAGTTCAGGCGCGCACGGCCAGCCCGTACCGACATGGTTTCGTAAAGCCGTTCTTATCTTCCCTTCATATTAATATTATTATTATAACACTATTAATATTAGCAATAAAATGATATTGGGTACCAATAGACTACGTCACACACTGTTCCCGAGTACATTGAAAATGAATTCTCTGTTATTGAATGGATTCATTGATAGCAAAATTAGGTCATTTATACTTAGGCTTACCCAAACTTGATGAGTGATTTAAAAATGTTGATGTTGATCCTCTCGCTTAATCGAAACGTACCACAAGCTTTCTCTTCTCTTTGAAGCCTATCGTTATCTCTAAACGACCTGTTTTGTTATGCCGAAGGTTACTTCACATCTGATGGTGGGGTCCAGCATAAATCTTGTATCCTTCTTATGGCCAATAACAATTATTATGCCCATTGTATTTTTGCTTCTAACACGAGAAAGACACGAAAACATGGATCGCGTAACATTTCTGAAATGTTACAGCTGCATCTTAGATCTATTTCGGTGATTCCTAACGTTTGTAGTAAATCACCTTCTTAATTATGTTTTTTGAACGTGAGCTAGGGTATCAGGCACTCCACAGTGTTTGCAGTATACAGAGTCCTGGCTACGCCCATGGAGGTCTCACACAAGAGCATCCTTTGCTTCCACCTATTTGTACTAGGCTACTCACTTTCATGTCTACTTCTGGATTAGTTAATCTCCATAAAATATGGTGATTGGATAGTTTCTGTACTGTCGCAATCAACCTGCAATTTCATTTTGTGTTTACCATAGATCCGCTTCAGTCTTAAGTATCGGTTATTTATCTTCCCTTGGTTCCTAAATAATTAATCACCGTCTTCATCGTTATCACCATTTTCATCATCAACACCGCCCTGACAACCTCCTTCGTTGTACGAGCACAAATTACGCACTATGTCATCATGTCTTCAAGCAATGCATGCTCTCTCTGGTACAGTCTCCCTACATGATGCTTACTATACTTTGGATGTTCATTCACTTAAAATTTCAAAATTAGCTTCGAGGTTTTCCTATGCACAGAACTTAGAATGCAATAAAAATCAAATGTCTTAAATACCATATCTGGATTAGCCTAGATATACATATGCAATTGGATTAACTCATGAGGGCTACTTATAGCATTGGCCTTTGATAATATTTTACGGAAGCTATTCTAACAACTCTACGCAGTGATATGCTCTCAATTCGAATTGCAGAGTAAGAATGTATAAAAAAGAAAACTCGTGCCCACTGGCCTGGCGCAAGTCCTCGAAATGAGCACCGCTTGGATGATTTACGTATCATCGATACAATTTCAGTACCCCAAACCGAAATTCAATTTCGTGGCAGGACAGGGAATCAAACCCGGACCACCGGGGCGACAGCCAAGAACGTTAGCCGCTACACTACAAGGTGGTCTCTTTCATTGTCAGCGCAATCAATTGCACGATACCATGTAATTTCTTCACTGGGCGAACTATAATAGTACACATTTCTTCGTATTTTTGGCATTGCATAGCCCCTGGTAAGTTAGGAAGACGGTTCGCGTACCATAACCCTAAAGTCGAATAGTTCCAAGAACTAACAAACAAAACAGTCTTAGGCACTCCACCGAAAGAAATACAGACAAGCTGGTAGAAAGACAGACAACATATTTTGTAATTTTTAGAGCAAAATAGGCTAATTGTTATATAATGAATAGCACTCTTGGTCTCCATAGTGTTGAAATAATGAATATTGTCCTAAAACTTGAAGGTTTGAAGGATTTCGTGTCTTCTTGCTTATTTTGCCGTATATCTTATGTGTAGGTAAATTCCACGAGATATTTTTTCAGGCCATGTTGAACATAAGAATTCTTTTTTTTTTATCGTTTACCCTCCAGGGTTGGCTTTTCCCGCGGACTAATCGAGGGATCTCACCTTTACCGCCACTGATAGTGTCCTGGAGCATGGGACTCTGAGTCGGGGATACAACTAGGGAGTGTGACTAGCACGTTGCCCAGGCGGCCTCACCTGCAAAGCGAACAGGGGCCTGATGAAGAGATGGGAAGAGTTGGAAGATTAGGCATGGAAGAGGGAAGGAGGCGGCCGTGGCCTTACGTTAGATACCACCCCGGTATTTTCTCGAAGACGAAGTGGGAAACCACGGAACACCACTTCGAGGATGGTTGAGGTGGGAGTCGAAACCCCTCTACTCATTTGGACCACCCGAGGCTGAGTAGACCCCAATCCAGTCCTCATACCACTTTTCAAATTTCGTGGCAGAGCCGGGAATCGAACCGCAGAAGTCCTGGGTGGCAGCTAATCATGCTGACCACTACACCACGGAGGCGACTTGAATATAAGAATAAAAGACATAAATGACCTTAGACTGCGACAGAATATCTTTCATTTTAAAATCCTGATGAATTTACTAACGCATAAAAAGATGGTATATTGGCTTTCACGGCCGGTGAATTAAAACTCAGCATTCTTCTAGGTTTGTGCCGTGTCTTGTGTGGGGTTTCGCCTAGGACACCAAGCTGGCTCATCGGCGGGCTCTTGGTGTCCCCGCCCGGACCCCCACAGGAGTGACGAACTGCGCGCCACCTCCCTTTATATTAGGTGCAACTGCACCACTTGACTGCGAGAACTAAAAGCTCAAGCAGCCTTAACCTCCCTATGAAGGCTTCCAAAAAAATGGTATATTGGCTTTCACAGCCGGTGAATTAAAACTCAGCTGAGTTTTACTAACGCATTTTTCTCGAACTCACATATCCATGAAGAGCATCAATCTAGTCATTTGGTGAATTCAGAATCTTGTTATTGAAATACAGTTTTATAGTCCTAATGTAGTTTCGTTGGTTCTACCCATAATTATTCCGGTTGCTATGAGGTAGGGGATGTGGTGAGACAGTTTCCTTGTGGGAATGATTTCATGACGCTAATCTCATGAGAGGAGTTAATGACAAATAAAATTAATGAGGTAATGTATGGAGTGGCTGTGTGTGGTCTTTCGAGTTTGGAGTAGTCTGACCATGCACGTTAACGTGTTTAGCTACCTCGGCTGGTTTGTGACATTATGTCAACAAATTAAAAAATGTTTTTTAACTCTCCTGATTCCATACCGGCCCCTGATTCTATTTTAGGACTATTATATCTCGCTGCACCTGCTACATCACCCAAAAAGTATGCAAATTTCTGTATCCTTGCTGCAGATCTGGTTCATGTGCGTCCAAATATCATGTCTTATATGTCTACGGTTTGATTCATTAATGTGTGACTCTCCCACTATGCTATTTTTGTCCTCCCCACGTTATGAGCACGGCAGACCACACGCATATGCCACAATGTTGGCTCTAGTGCGCCTAGTGTGCAGGCTCCGCGCTCAGTACTAAACGTACTTCAGTACCCGGTCAAATGGACAGTGCTTGTGCGACTAAGCGCTGCAGTGCTAGTGTGCTGTCGTGCTGCACTGCTCAGAACTGGACCGAGTAGGGCTGTGCTCGGCCGGCACGAGTAAATTTCTCGCTAGCACTGCTTCACCTTGCCCATTGCACGGCCCTGTCAGACGGCATCGTTTTCCTACACACCTCCGCGGTGCGCAGTGCGCTCTGCGCAACTGGACGACTCCTTTGAGAGCAGTCAAGTGCGGACCACGCTACGTAACAACGAGTATTTGGACAGTTTTCTCTTGTATATTGTTGACAGTTTTCTATTTTGTAGTGATACAATGGCCAAGTTTACGACCAGTGAGGATGAACAGCTTATCGAGCTAGTCGGTGGTCATCCAATATTGTGGAATATTGGCGATAAGTTTTAACACTCCTTCTTGCTCTCTAGATGTGTGCATGGAACTGGCAGATTTTCGCATTTTATAAAGACGACCAACAATGAAGTAAATGTCATCTTCGATCTCTTCTTCCTCTTCTAATAAAATCAATAACGCTATTTTTTATTTTGCTCAGAGGACGAGAGCTCATGTTCACTCACTTCTCAAACAAATGAAAACTTGAAATAGACGCAGCGCGCATTGCTGGGCAAGGAAAACACTACCGCACAGCGCATTGGGATGTGCGCAGAGAGGTCCGCAGGAAAACCCAGCTTTAGTCTTCGCGGAACTACTTGTTCTTATCATAAAATAAAACAACTAAAATTATTAACTGACTAAATCAAACTCTCTTGAAAAGGGACAAAACGATATCCATTGGAACACCAAGTCCCCAACATAAACACAACATTATTATATCCATGCCAGGGATTAGAGGACCAACAATCAGCATGTTTGCTTATCTGGTGCACTGTTGCCAAGTAGATAAACAAATCGTAGAGCAGCAAGTTCAAACAATCAGCATGTTGCTACAAACACAGAACAGAGTATCGCTTGTTCCCGCCTGTAATCTCCACTCCAGACAGGCGCCGCGCAATGTGGAGGTAATGTGAACCACCAAGTAGGGCCTACTGTAATTGATATCAACATCTGAGTCAGGCAGGGAACTCTATAACAGCGTTTCCCAAACTGTGGTACGCGGTGATGTTACGGAAAATATAAAAAATTTAGATACGTTACGGTACAAAAAATATGAAAATATAAAATATTAAAATATAAAAACATTGATAAGTTGCCGAAGGACTTAAAGGCCAAAGATAAGGAGCAGTTTTATGAATTGAATTGTGATTCAGAACTAAGGCAAACTTTTTCAAAAATGGCTCATGTGAACTTTTGGGTTGAGAGGTGTGCAGACTATGCAGACTTAGCTGACAGTTAGATTTTTACTCCCTTTCACTACTTTGTACTAGCGTGAGACTGCATTTTCTCATTTTGTTTATCTCAAGAATAAATACCGGAACAGGCTCCGTACAGCGGAAAACGATCTTCGTTTGAGACTCAGCAATCTTAAACCAGACATTCCAAAGTTGGCTTCTAATTTTCAAGGTCACCCTTCACATTGAAGTTGTTAGTTGAACTTTGGTTTTTATGTTTAATTATAAAGAATTTTTTATTAATATTATTTGTACAGTGTCACTTCTGAAGGTTAGAATTGAAAACTTATTGTATAAATAATAAAACAACTGGACACACTTTTTATTATTTGAACTTTAACTCCAACATTCTAGCGCTAACAAACACACCTTACAATCCATCTTTTGGTCTGCTACGTAGTGGTGGTGGTGGGGTTATAGTTCCCTATATCCCAACCATTCGGTGGTACGCAAGAGATTCTTATCTCTTAAAGTGGTACACACGCAAAAAAGTTTGGGAAACACTGCTCTATAAGATCCTTGAAAGTGTACCAGGCTTCAAGTTCAAAAGAAGACCATCTCGAGGTGTAGCGGCTAGAGTTCTTGGCTATCGCCCAGGAGGTCCGGGTTCGATTGCTCTGCCAAGAAATTTAATTCTGCTCTAAGGTTTATAATCAACCTCGTGAGGCAAAACTGAGAAAAGGTGGGTTCAATCTCATCTCTGCCTTCCTGAAAATAGTTGTACGTGGTTTCCCACTTCTACTCCAGGCAAATGACAGGATGGTTCCTAACTTAAGATCACGATCGCCATGGCCGTCTCCTTCCCAATCCTATTCCAAATTTACAAATACACTATTTATTTATTTAGCGTATGGCCGGGAGTGTCCGAGGACATGTTCGGCTCGCCAGAGTTTGTAGCTGCTTCTATGCGGACACCCATGGGGTGAGCGAGCTCAGTGCCGGATTAAGGTAAAATGAGGCCCAAGTCCCTCAGATTTTTGGGGCTCCTTTATTTCTTTCAAATAATTTTTATTTTTTAGCACCTGTACATTTAATAATGTATATACAAGAGTTCTTTTTCTCAAGATGAATAATAAACTTTTTTATTAAAACATACATCTTTTGGTCTGCTACGTAGTGGTGGTGGTGGTGGTGGTGGGGTTATAGTTCCCTATATCCCAACCATTCGGTTGTACGCGAGAGATTCTTATCTCTTAAAGTGGTACACACGCAAAAAAGAACATACATTTCAATTGAAATGATCATCGTTATTTGAAAACATTTCAAATGACTTGATGAACAATTTAACCAATCATACTATTTTTGCTTCTGTAAAATGTAATCAAAATTTTTTCTTCTGATTTTTTCGGTCAATCTTCTACAATGTCATCAATTTCCCGCAGAACATCTGACTCGATATACATTAAACTTAGCATGTCTAATCGTTCTTGTGACATGCTACTTCTTAGCGCACTTTTGATCCGTTTCAATTTTGAAAACGTGTGCTCCGTCCGCAGAACAATTCGTTATCATGAGGGTTAGGAAAATGCGAAAAGCAATTTCAACGTTCGGAAAAACAGACTCAAGCTTGTCTCGAATAAGAATTTTGTTAAGTTCAGAATGAGAGAACTCAGTTTTTAAAGGGCATAGTAATTTAATATAATGCTGAAACTGTCTCAGTTCTAGATAAGCATTTTCTAAATCTTCGGAACAAAATTGAACTAAATTAGAAATTGCTTGGGGGCCCCAGATAATTGGGGGCCCTAGGCCTCGGCCTAGTCGGGCTTAATGGGTAATCCAGCACTGGGTGAGCTACAAGTACTGTCGCGTGTGGATGAGATGAAGATGAATGAGCAAGTTCAATTTCAATTAGTTCCAATTTTGGCTACCAGATATCACTGACACCTAGTGGCGAACGTTGGAACTTGATAGAGTGTTTCTAACGAAATATAACCCACAAATTTGGCTACACACTACCAATTGTAGTGGTAGGTTCTTTTTCATTCCATAAATCTATGACATGGGCGCGCCAGCTTTACTTCCCCTCCGAAGGAAGGCATACTGAAGGATTTTAATGCTCTTAAAAATCGGACGACTTCGACCGGGTTTGAACCCGCGTTCATGGGCATAGCAGTTCAGCATGCTACCAACTACGCCACCGAAGCCACTATACACAGAAACCATCCTCGAGAAATCCTTTACAGAATGGTGAAAACCGCATCAAAATCCATCCAGTGGTTCTCGAGATTACACGTTACATCCAAGAATCGGGGACTTAGTTTTATACTAAGTAGACAGAGATACACACAACCAATTACACGGGTCTATAAAAAATGAGCACGATGTCGAAGACTTCCCAAATGTTTCTCATTTGTATGCGGGATGTTTGCATACTTTTTCAAAACATTCTACATACAATCGGGAGACTCGAGTGATGTTTGGAAACAAGGAAGGAAGGAAGATTGTAGTTTTACGTGACCGTGAATCTTGTGATTATGAGCCACGGGACCTCCTTTTTACGTGGAATCCGAACCACAGGACATGGCATTTCACTTCGAAAATCTCACATGCATTGACCGGGAATCGAACCCGGACCGCCTTGGTGAGAGGCATACAGCTAGACCGCTGAGCCACCACGCCCCTTTGTTTGGAAACAGTCTGCATACAGTTTGCATACAATTGACATACAAATGACAAACAAATCTCGTGTTTTAAGATACAAGATACAATGTTTTCTGTTTTCCAACGAAAAGGAAAACATGCATACAAGAAACAAGTATTTTGTCTCAAGTCTTTCTGTGTGGACGTGTTTTGAAACTGTAGACCGGATACAAACCACAGACGCATCCAGCTAGCCACGTTTTTCCAGATCATATTGTGTTGATTTAGTTTCAATTTCCCATCCATTCTTATGGTGCACCATTTAAGGTTTAATAACAAGGGACTTTTTGTTGTTACGCTATACATTTCGTGTGTCGTTGACATTTATTAATTCATATCGGCTGATGAAGGGACCAAAACTAATTAGGCCTTGAAACATGTCCCGCCAATGACCACACAGTGATCTCATTATATTGCCACAAAATGTAGTTTAGTGGGGCTACCGGCGGGGTGTCAAATTTTACACCCTCCCCACAAAAAGAAAATAGCTGTTGTTATATGAAATATTAGTAGAATGAGTATTTTGGTTAATTATTCGACTAATACAAGAGGTACATTTAAACACAATCCCCCTCCCACCATGATCGTTTCACTTTGATCCCCCAATTTACATATTCGCAGACTTTATAAGAAATCACCCTGTGGTAAAGGTATGAATGTGGACTAGAGGTCCAATTCTGGTGTGGACGCAAAACAAGTAACATACTTGTATCGGATACAATGTTTCAATACAGTACATATTGTATGCATACTTATATGGAGACTGTTTCCAGACTCCAAAGTAGTATAGGCTACATACAGTCTTCATACAGTTTTCAAACAGTTTGCATACAGTATGCAAACAATCTACATACAGTCTGCAAACAAATCTGCCGGATTGGACTACGCTTTACGTGGTACCACTCACACTTGGGGGATGATGACCCCTATCACAATAGAAATGTGTGACAGAGTGTCACTAATCTGCGAGCGGTCATTAGCTTTAGAAGAGCAGCCGTTAAGAGGCGGCCGGAGTCAGTTCCTATTTCACCTTTCATTTCAAAACGTTGCCACTAGTTTCGTTGTAGTCGCTGTCCCCTAGTAGTTACATGGCCCGTACATAGGTATCAGCACGGATTACCCCCTACTGTGAGCACAGATTACCTACTACTACTGTGGTGAGGGTGATTCAAGGTCGCGCGTGCGAGAAAGTTCTAACTGCTCCGGAGTCCAAACACTGGGGAAATGCAATCTCGTGGCAATGCGCTTCAAGAATATCGCGACCAGAAATTTCGAAGTGATAGTCTGTATAGGCTACTTCCAATTGAATGGCCGAAATATTTTGCTATGGATAAGCTAATAGTTAAACTACGGATTACGGAATTCACAAGTGACTGAAATATCCTTGGCCTTCCTCGTGTTGTAGCGGCTAGTATTCTTGGCTGTCACCCCAGAGGTTCGGGTTCGATTCCCGGCGCCGACAAGAAATTCGATTCATTCTTGTCTGAGGGCTGGAATGCCCCGTGAGGCAAAACTGAAAAGATGTGGTTTCGATTCCCATCTCAGCCATCTTGGAAGTGGTTTTCCGTGGTTTCTCACTTCTACTCTGGCTGCGTGGCTCAGGGGTAACGTTCTTACTTGCTGTGTCCAAGATTGCAGGATCGAATCCTGGCACAGCACAAATGCGAGGGAGCCGTGTCAGTGAATTTACTGGCAGGTTAAAGATCCCCTTTGGGGCAAACTTCCAAAACCCCGGCCTCTCCTAAAGCCGCAGATGTTTAAAGGGACGTAAAGCAATAACATTATTATTATTTCTATTATTATTATTATTATTATTATTATTATTTTTATTATTATTATTATCATCACTTCTACTCCAGACAAATGCAGCCGACTCCTTCACAATCCTCATCTGAATCCCAAATATACACACTAACGCACTACCTCGTACCACGCTGGTATCGAGAGAGCGTGGGTTTGAATCCCACCTCAGCCGTCTTATTACTATTATTATTATTATTAATATTAATAATTAAAATATTTTCCGGATCTTGCATGTGGGGGGAGGGGGGGAGGGGGGGGGGGAGGAGCACATGTTGAACTCTCTACCACCGGCGGCTTCTATTAATACTATTATTATTATTATTATTATTATTATTATTTCTAAAATTACTATCAGTTTCTGCTTATTTAGGAGGATTATAAATTAATATTACATAATTTGGCAATAGAGGTGAGGGAGTGCAGGATTCTCCAGCCCCAGGGCCCATCACCACTCTCTAAGGCCTTGCATCCGGGGGTCACACACAAGAACGCTACACCACGAGATGGTCTTTAAAACAGTATGTTATGCAGAATGTGATAACGCAGAAAGAAATAAAATGTTATTCTTCAAGCTCTACCATTTCCTTACAGACCTTCCTTACATAAAACTGCCTATGTTGCGAAGTTCGAAACCGAAACACAATAAGGTTTCTCGCCGTCGTTGTTGTTGCTCATGCTCAATTAGATTGTGTATATTCAATCATTTACTTTCATAAACATCTTCATACTGACATTATGGGGTTTGAAGCCATTTTTCAGTGTTCCCTTAGTAAACAAAAGTTTGGTGCTTTTCGGTCGGTCAACACGAATGTACCCAAAAGAGTTGGATTATACCCTAATCCTGAAAAATTTACAAATCTTTTGGGTAAATTCGTGTTGACCGACTGAAAAGCACCGAACTTTTGTTTTATCTTCATAATAACCTTAATTGTGATAAAGAATCCTTCAGACTAAACTAATTCCTGAAAAGAGTTGAAAAGTAAATTTTCAACACTTCTGTTTGAATATTTCAAAATATAACTCATCGTGTTTACGATAACATGGAAAAGATACGTAAGGAAGCCTACTTCCTAGTATACCTGTAACTTAGTAGTATGCTGAAAAACTGCTGTTTATTTCCTAGAATTATATTTACGTGTTTTTGTAAGTAACCATGACAAGTTATTTTTTCTTTTATTCTTAACAAAGGCGATATTTAAAAAAATGTAGAATACCTTTTTTGAAATTACATTTCTCATCACACAGGATTAACTTCAACGATAGCATATTATTATCAGGACTGAGTTGCTTCAGCTCTTCCTTTCGCATTGCCTTTTCCTCATCAACAACCAAAAAATGTCCAGAAACTACAAATTCAGTTGCTCAAGGGAAAGAAAACTAAGATCCGTTTCCCACGATCATCACATCACTATTCATGAACAAATATGGTGCAATTATATGGGGCAATTGTGATAATTAACTAATACATGTAACTTTTTCCAGGAGTGTATTTACATATTTATATCTTGTACCCCGCCCATTCATTGGGCACAGTCGTGTTGACCGACTGAAAAGCTACAAAAGACAATATTATAGCCTATATAAAAAATCAGTAGTAGTGGTGAAAGATTTCAGCCTATTCCTGTAACAACTTAGACCAGAAACTCATCCTAGCATCAACTCTTACCGCAGCTTCATTATAAACACAAATACGGAACTTTTGATTGCCTATAGCAGCCTTCCCTGGATACCATAATACTGTACTTCAGAATCGTCAGTTTCTTTTCCCTTGGTACTCTTCCGTACGCATACATAATCATGGAATTTATTTAAATTTGCTATAATATGAACATGCTTAATTAATTAATTAATTAGTGTACCATCCTTTATTTTGCAAAAAATATAATGAATAAAATGAAGAATCTACAAGCAATATCATGTGTAATGTATATGATTTATATAAAAATTAAATCAATGTTACATATTTCAAATTTTTTAATGTAATATTACATAGAAGAAATGGAAGGAACGCAGATGCCCCACGTGGAACCATCTGTCATCACTGCGGCAAATCGTGTGCCTCCCGCATTGGGCTGTATAGTCACCTCCGAACTCACCAATGAGAGACTTCCGGATTGAAAGGCCAATCTACTCGATATGAGTGTTTGCTATGATGATGATAGATATTACATTAAAATCCTAGCCTTACTCATCAGTATATTGCCAAAATAGATCCAACTATGACATTTTAACGCATGATAACCTAGAAAGTCATCTCGAAATTGACATCTTAATTATTATGAGGTAACCCGTAGTGACATTCTCACTCCGATACTTACGATGAATATATGGGACACAAGAGGGTTATTCTTCCATATTTGTTAAAAAACGATCCGGGAAAAAAATAGCTTATCCTCTTGATGAAAAATGAAAATCCACAGCCTGCTTCCAGTCTCCGACCGGGTCAGGAATGGAATGAATGAAGCCTCCATCTAGCGGCGAGGATATGAACTGTGCCGGCTGCCGAGGCCTGACGCACTCCTCTGGGGCAATGATTAAATGAATGACAGATGAAATGAAATGATAGTGGAGAGTGTTGCTGGAATGACATTTTGACAGGGAAAACCGGAGTACCCGGAGAAAAACCTGTCTGCCTCCGTTCTGTCTAGCACAGATCTCACATGGAGTGACCGGGATTTGAACCACGGACCCAGCGGTGAGAGGCCGGCGTTCTGCCGCCTAAGCCACGGAGGCTTAACTTATCCTCTTGATATTAAATTTAATTTATCGATCAAGTCTTTGATATTTCCAGAGAAATGGAAACTTACTAAAGTCAGTCATATTCACAAGTCGGGTAAGATTTCACTAATTCTTAACTACCGAACAGTACCGGTAGCTACTAAGTTTGCCCCAAACTAACTTTACGAGCAAACACTTCATGAACACATAGGCCTAATGTATTATTCAGGCATACATGCCATTTTATTCACGATTCATAACACGGATTCATCCCTCGATGATCAACAATAACCAATTTTCACGAATCAGGAGTCATCTGGTTTAAATTAAAGGATAACGAGTCGATGTAATATATACAGATTATTGGTAGAGTTAACCATGACGTAGCCTACAACTTACGAAAATGTCCTATTACGGATCATACTTACAGTATGAAAGACGCAACACTTTGTATCATAGAGAAAAGCTCCATTCACCCTCTGGTGTTCCCCTGGGATCGAATCTTGTGCCTCTGTAATCTTATCTTAATTAACCATCTCCGGGATGCCAATATATCATTATTATTATTATTATTATTATTTGCAAATGTCGTGTAATCGTTTAAATACATTTATTCGTTATGGGATTGTATGCTGCTCCAAAAGATGAAGAAACAATAAATTGGAACAAAACAAATTGTTTCGATTTATAAGTGTCATCCGATTGCATTTACACGAAAACTTTGATATAAAACACCACCATTTCCTATGTAGTTCCCATCTCAAGTCATCTAGGTTTATGGTAGGCTATACTATGAAAAAAAAAGTTATCCTTTTCTCACCGTATTGATCGAATTTTTGAGATATATTCAAAATGCTGGGATTTATAAGAAGATGCACATTTTATTTTAGGAACCTGTACATTGCTAAAGATTGTACAGTATAATGCATTCGTATGAAGTTGACTTGAATTTGGCTCAATAGTTTGGAACCCAAGATGTGCGAATGCTAACTATAGAGTTGAATCGATAAAAAATAAATTCCCTATATTCTTGGAATACAAAAGGACACATGTATATCCTAAATATGCTAAGCGGGAATGTGGTGGCCCAGTGGTGTGGTCAAGCTGTTGGCCTCTCACCACAGCGGACCGGGTTCGGTTCCCGGTCAATGATGTGAGATTTTCGAAGTGAAACGTCATGTCCAGTAGTTCGGATTCCACGTAAAAAGGAGGTTCCGTGGCTATTGATCGCGAGATTGACGATAACATAAACTACACATTTCCTTTAAAAATGCTAAGCATAATTTATTAATGGAACTTTTTCTTTAAAGACTTTAGAGAAAAGTAGGCAGGTTATTACATTAAATAATTTGATAACATCTTTGATAGACCTTATTTGTCATCTGAATTTGAACTATATGTTCCTTCGCGGTCAATAAGACCGAAACGTATAATATTCCACTGTCCAAGAACCAATACAGAGTAATATAAACATTCGCCTGTATCGAACACATTCAATATCTAAAAAAGAAAAAAGACATGCACACATTTCCATATATCAGACAGCACCTTTTGTTCATTTGTATTGTAGAGAAATCACTTAATATCATACACTCCTTATCAGTGACTTGAAACATAATTTCAAGTACGATACTTACTAGAATAATATTTAGTCATACGTATTATAAGTATCATTTTATATTAGTGTAAGAAAAATATTAAGTGTAATTCATATTGTTATTTCTCGTAATTAGGTTGTAACCTGTTAGAAGAACTATAAATAAACAAACAAATAATTATAAATAAATAAACAAATTAATTTAATGAAATTCAGGTCCACTTTAGTGATGGTTACTAACTAGTGATTGCTTGCTACTCATATAATAATTACTGTAACTTCAAAAGCCCAGTAGTCGCTACATCATATTTAGACTGACAAAGCAACATTTTATTTACAATCCACCTCGTGGCGTAGTGGCTAGTCTTCTTAGCTGTCAACGCAGAGGTCCAGGTTTAGGAGCTGAGGGCTGGAATGGGATACACTGAGGCTTGTGAGGCAGAACTGGGAAGAGAAGGGTTACATTGTTACTTCAGCCATCCTGGAAGTTGTTTCCTCACTTATGCTTCAGGCAAATGCTGGGATGGTATCTAACTTAAGGCCACGACCGCCGCATATACAAAACCCGTCCCTAATACAAATACACACCCTAATACAACCATCACAATAACACAGGTTATTAGACACATTATACACACACCCAAGTGCACGCGGCTACATGACCACCATGTCCCAAAGCTCCTAAACGAATCACCACCTCCAACAACAACAACAACTCTATTTACAGTACAACAATGGCATAATCTTGAAAGTAGCCTATACTACTGTATATTACAGACATGTTAGAAAGAACTAAAAAGCTCATAATAAACACTGGAACTGCAAAAGACCTGTAGGCCACACACCATAATATGATGATCTAGAAAGCAGACGATTGTAATCGGGGGTGGATCTAGGGGAGGGCGACCGCCCAGGGCCCCGCGGTCCGGGGGGGGGGAGTCATGGATTGTTTTAAATTTAATTGATTAATTATTTATTTATTCGTTAATTCCCCATAAGGAGAGCGTTATAACACAATCAATTTTCATGTTTAATTCTGGTCCTTCTTTTTTTTTCCAAAAACCTCTCATACACACACACTATGCTTCCTCTGTCTCTCCTCCCTCCACTTCTTTCCCGGTTGTCTCTCTTTGGGAGTCTGCTCAAACATCTGTTGTCTAAGTCTAATTGATTAATTAATTATACTTTTCAAACTAATTTATAATTCATATTCTTTTTTCAGTGCAGCTATGACCTCCCGTGACCGTTTAGCAAGTATAGATTTCAGTGAAATGATGGAAGACTTCATCCGAGAAAAAGAGTCGCAAAGTAATATTTTAATATTTCATAGTTTACATAATCTTCTTCAAGGGGACTTAAGGGTTTCTTTCATATTATTAAAAGAATGTACCGTAGTGTATTCAAAATATTGTAACTATTCTTTATTTTATTATTATTACAAAACTATTTTCCATTTGATTTGATATTTTTTATATTTTCTATTGTTGAGGGCCCGACCGTATCATATCGCCCAGGACACCGCAAAGCCTGGATCCGGCACTGATTGTAATGAAGCGACTGACAGCACCTGGACATGAGCTGATTTCATCACTTCCTGGTATGAGATTACCATCTCTCAGAAGCCGGCTCTGTCTTACTTCACCCTGTTTCAAGGACATGACTTTGCGACGATGCGGTATCTGACGGTAACTGCCTGAACTGCCAGCACCTCGACACGGCTAGCATTAGCAACTCAATATGCTGACATTTTCTAAAATCACGATTAAACATATACAGAGTTCTTAATTTGAAAATATGATTCAGTAGCACAATAGAGAAAACTATGAGCTGTCTTGCAGTGGAGTTTGTTTCTGTTTTCAACATCATCTGAAGGCATTGAAGAGGTTTGGAAAATTGCAGTTCAGAACTCTATTTTATATGGAGAATTGTGATTTTAACTACACTTTTTATAACTATCTTTGTATTCCTGTTCGATATGCTTTTGTACCGATGAAAAGTGTATAAAATACTACAGCGGGCTATAGGAACAAAATAATTTTACCTTGTCCCGTTTCTTTATAAAACGTTTCACAAACTTTTCACCCATGTTACAACAAGTGCTGGGCTGGCGGTCGGCCGTTCCCACTCCGGCCGGCTCTTAAGGTCAGGGTCACATCAGTAACATTATGGCGCGCTCGTTTTACTTTCTAAAAGCGAGTCACTCGCTAATCGTGTGCGAAGCCCCTTCCTGGTTGTTAAGAGGGCACATAATTAGTACAGTAAATATTAATGAATACAGCCTCCGTGGCTTAGTCGGCAGCACGCCGGCCTTTCACCGCTGGGTCCATGGTTCAAATCCCGGTCACTCCATGTGAGATTTGTGCTGGACAAAGCGGAGGCAGACAGGTTTTTCTCCGGGTACTCTGGTTCTCTCTGTCACAAATTTCATTCCAGCAACACTCTCCACTATCATTTCATTTCATCTGTCATTCATTTAATCATTGCCCCAGAGGAGTGCGTTAGGCTTCGGCAGCCGGCACAGTTCATATCCTCGCCGCTAGATGGGGGTTTCATTCATTCCATTCCCTGACCCGGTCGGTCGACTGGAAGCAGGCTGTCGATTTTCAATATTAATGAATGGAACATTGTAGTCTTCCTGCTCGTGACTGGCATGGTTTCTTGTTTCAACTGTACACCTTGAAAGTGGATCATGGCCACCTTTTCAATCTGTCGAAAAAACCACAGCGTGCGGTGTGAAGTAACCGTCATGCTTGGAAACCACGACCATTTATTTTATGACGATTGGTATACAATAGTCGTGACGGTCAACGCATACCCAGATGGCGTTCCTTCATCACCATAATCCTGCCGCTCAGTCCCACCCAACTAGTCAGCTTCCTTTTTCTCGACAACGAATGTCCCTCGTGATTGAAAGGTACTGTGGCTGTATAGCTATTGTCTAGGAGAGACAATGGATCAACTTCCGCTTAAAGCCCCAAACCCTCATAAAACGGCCCTCCTGTTGGGCGAGAAGCGTTAGGATCAATCGCATGCCGATTTCTTTGGTGGTCGCAGGCGACAACTAGAAAAACTGAGAAGAGACGGGTTTGATTCCTACAGTACCTCAGCCATCCTGGAAGTAGTTTTCCGCGGTTTCCCACTTAAACTCGAGGCAAATGCCTGGATGGTTCCTAACTTAAGGCCACAGCCGTCTCCTTCCCTGCATTACAAATACACGCACTACTGCTACTACAGACACCACAATAACACAGGTTATCACACAAATTAATTGACATACACACTTACCCAAGTACATGGGGCTAAATGACCAAAACGCCCAAGCCCCTAAATGAATTAACATCAACAACAACGGTTCAAGTTTTAGTTCAAGTCGTCACTGATATAAATAGTTACGTCTCGTGGTTTCCCACTTCTACTCCAGACAAATGCCGCGATGGACCTAACTTAAGACCACGGCCGCTTCCTACCCAAATCCTCCCACAATTACAAATACACACACTAATACAGACATCACAGAGACACAGGTTCAGACAAATTCTACATCCACTCAAGTACACGGGGCTATATGACCACGATGTTCCTAAAAGAATCAACAATAATAACAATCCATCAACTCCTCTAGGATTTTGCCTATATGCACCAGTCAGGTTCATCAGCAGACTCTTGATGCACCCTATGTGGACCACTGCTGGGGTAGTGGACTGTATGAAGTGCTCATCATTACCAGTCTCCCAACCTCTAAAATACGAGCAAGTACAGGGCCATGGTGGCTAATGCGCTATCATCGGGAGAGCGTGGGTTCGAATTCCACTTGGTTTCCCATTTTCACCACGGTGGGTGAGTGGTTATCGTGTCGGACTACCAATGGTAAGTTATTTTTTGAAAGGCGACAGATATCACGGTAAGCACTTCATAAGTTATTGGCATGTTAAATAACCCATTTGAATTGAGTGTTCATAATGGCAAAATTAATCTCGGGATTTTTCGCCAACACAAAAGTTCCTCCTCTCTCTACTAGAAAGCGCTTTAGTGTCAATGAGCTTAGATATCTAACCTCCTTGACTTTCATAGCGTTCCAAGGAACAACAAAATTCGACATGTAAGCTGCCCTCTGGGTGTCAATAACAAAGCTTGCACCCGGCATCCGAGGCCATACGATATTATTACCACCAGGAAAATGCCTGGACGGTTCCTGTTAATAGGTTCACGACCGATTTCCTCCCCTGTCCCGTCCTGAAAATAAAAGGCCATTGGCTGCATTAATAAAAAGAAAAGAAAACAAGATGTTCAGCACAGAACATAAGCCTACTTTCTCCTAAATGCATGGGTATTGTTATAACTCTTTGTCCTTTTCAAGGAGTATAATTGAATGTTGGATGTAGTAGCTTGTTGAAATACAACGTGTTATACGGATATTAAACATGAATATGAGGTGCCCTTTGCTAGTGCTACCTCTGTACAAAATGTCATTCAATTCGGTTTCACCGTGTTTGAATTGACATGGGGAATCGATTTTCACACATACATGGCCGCCATCCGCAAATTATTGGGCTGATGACCTTGTAGTTTAGTCAAAAGATTCTTTATACAAAATTTCTTTATGCAAAATTTGGTAGAGATCAGATGATTAGGTTGGTCGTAATTTGAATCAAGCTTTTAACATTTGGATGGCCGCCATTGCGTTTTCGTCAAGATGGCGGCGATATAAAACATGACACTGGAGTTCCCTTTGCTAGTGCTACCTCTGTACCAAATTTCGTTCAATTCGGTTTCACCTTGTTTGAATTAATAGGGGGTTCGATTTGCACACATACATGGCCGCCATATGCAAACTATTGGGATGATGACCTTGTAGTTTAGTCAAAAGACACTCGCCATATAAATATATGTTTTTGCAAAATTTGGTAGAGATCGGATGATTAGGTTAGTCGTAATTTGATTTAAGCTTTGAACATTTGGGTGGCCGTCATTACGTTTCCGTCAAGATGGCGGCTATATAAAACATGACACTGAGGTGCCCTTTGCTAGTTCCACCTCTGTACCAAATTTCGTTCAATTCGGTCTCACCGTGTTCGAATTGATAGGGGGAGACAGACATTCAGAGTACACACACACACACAGACACACCATTTTTGACCCTGTGTAAATCTCATAAGTCTACGTTCATTTTGTGCAAAAATCGAATATAGGCTAAAAATAGAAAAAAGCTAGTATTTAATATGAAAAACTTTCATATACACTGACCAGTGATCCAAGTACAGTATCTCGATAGGAAGAGCATTCGCCCTGACGTGTTGCCGAGCGGTTATATTTGTTGGTCACAAGGCAGCAATTGGCAATAAATCATAGGAGTCAACTCTGATTATATTTATGAACATGCAAGCTCACCCGAGACCATGCGACATTATTCACTCTGTAAGCTTCCGGTTGTGAAAGTAGATATGTTATGCCCATGAATCACTATGCATAGTAACTTGGGAAGTTACAGAGAAACTTACGTTGTAAATACAGTATGTTTCTTCCTATTACCGTTTCTACAAAGTGGGATCAGTTTCTATGCTTTACTGACACCAAAGTCATAAAAGGAGTTAGTGTTGCAAGATGTATGAGTTGAAAAGGAACGACCCATGTCCTAATAAAATGTATTATCCCGGCATTTGACTTAAGAACAATTTCAAGGACTGCCGACGGTGGGGTTCAAACCCAAACTGACCCAATGACTTGAATGTTAAAGCGGTGACCCAACCAGACATTGCAGGGGCGTGAAACCCCTCACGAACCATGTGTGTGGGGAGGGGGCAAATTTATAAACTCCGGTTGCCTACCTACCAAGGAAAACTTTCTTTTTAGCCTATTTTCATTTTATGAAAAAAAAAATCGGCTTATGAGATCACCTTTTGTCCGTGTGTCTGTGTGTGCGTGTGTATGTGTGTGATGGTGTGTGTGTGTGTGTGTGCCCCCCATAATAACTTCTAAACGGCTGGAGCGATTTCAATGAAACTCAGTAAGATCATAGCACCATTCTGGCCGACCCCGACCGTGCCCTCCAAATTGTATTGTCACTCACCAATCCAACATGGCGGCTGTGCAAAATATTTCACCAGCATTCCGTATCTCCGAAACTATTACCGATATCACCCTGAAATTGTGTACAGTGATATAGGGCACTACTAAACGTTCACCTATGAGACTTTCAAAAACCTGGCGACTACAAAACCAACATAGCGGCCAAGCGAAGTTGAGACTTTTAAATAGACTTTTCTCGCGATTTAACCATCCAAACGTAATGGGACTTGGTACAGCAAATTTGTATACACATTGTAATGCACTGGCGTCTAATTTAGTTCAATTGTTTACATAACTTCAAAATGGCGGCTGTGCGAAATATTTCACTGGCATTCTATATCTCCGAAACTATTACAGACATCACCCTGAAATCTTGTACGGTGAGAAAGGGCACTGCTAAAAGTTTATCTATGTAACTTTCAAACACCTTTAAAGTACAAAATGAACATGGCGGCCAAGCAAATTTGAAACATTTTAATATACCTTTCTCGTAATTTAACTCTCTGTGCGCAGTGAAATATGGTACAGTAAATGATTATACATATTGTAATGCACTGGCATCTAATTTAGTTCAATTGTTTACATAATCTCAAGATGGCGGCTGTGCGAAATTTTAAAATCTCGTTTTTACTTCTTGTGTTCTAATCATGCGATTGAAGTTTGAATACCACACGTACACAATAATCGTCATGTAATAGTACATAAATAAAAGCCAACCTGGTGACCATCTGAAATATTTAGACGGTTCTCAATATCTACGAATCTATCACAACCTTCAAACTGAAATTTTGTATGTTGATAGAAGCAATTAACATGAGTAGGACATATGAAAATAGGCTATGAACTACTTGTTTTTATTTGTGTAAACATGACTCAAGCGTAGCACCGAATATCAAACTTTTGACGTCACATGTTTCGCTGCTTTTCGAAATCTGTCGGCGCAACACAAGGTGTATGTGTAGGGTGTGCTAATGTGCACGAGGGAAGAGTCGAGTTATCTTTACCTTGTTGTTTCAAAAAAAAAAAAAAAATGAAGGCGCACGCGCTGTTGTTTTTCGGCAGGAGTAATGATTTTGTGTGTTTGTGTTACAGCATCTTACCTCAGTTTTAAACCAGGGCTCACAAACAATAGTTCGAAAAGGCACCTTTACAGATCGTCGTGGTAAGGGGACAAAGCTCCAAGCCCCTCGGCGGGAAACGAGGAAAAACAGATTGATTGTCCATCAGAATCTTTGCTATATATATGTATCAAGAATATTTGCCCGGACAACAGGCGATATGGGTTCAAATTCCGACTGCGGCCACATTTGTCTTACTCAGCAAACATATTTTCAACTTGTAAGGCTACATGATTAATTTTTAATTTTATTATCATTTCAGGAGAATCGATGCCTGTTGAACACCATCAAGAAAAGGAAATCAAAATTCATGGGACACATCCTCAGACATGACACTCTCCTCCAGGTCATTTTTGAAGGAAAAATTTTGGGGAAGAAACCAAGGGGACGACCAAGACAATCGTATCTCAAGAACATTGTCAAGGAAATGGAATGTGAATCGTATGTCAATATGAAGAGAACTGCTGAAGACCGTAAGAAATGGCTGCAACGACGAGGCTTTTAGCCTTTACAAGCTGATGATCATCATTTGTGGATCTCAAGCACCCATTTCCTGAAATCTCTGGAGGAGCGGGCAGTGACTTCCCAGTGGGGTGCCTGGAGGAAATCTAGTTTTATTTTTTTAAATAAAAGATTAACCAACACCGCAACGTCCCACGAATAGAGTAGTAGTTGTTGTTGATTGATATAGGGGCTTTGCAACATCGTGTAGGCCCGTGTACTTGGGAGTAAGATTTGTCTGACAACCTGACTTATTGGCTGTGGTAGTGTGTGTATTTGTAATTCAGATGAGGATCGGGAAAGAGGCGGGCTTGGCCTTACGTCAGGAACCATCCCGGGATTTGCCTGAAGTGGGAAACCACGGAAAACCACTTCCAGGATTGCTGAGGTAGGACTCGAACCCGCCTCTTCTCAGTTTTGCCACACGAGGCTGAGTGTACCCCCTTCCATCCCTCAGACCAGAATTAAATTTCTGGGTAGAGCCGGGAATCGAACCCGTGCCTCCGCGGTTACAGCCAAGAATACCAGCCACTACGCAACGAGACGGGCTCACGAATAGAGAGAAACTTAGGTTGCAAGTACATTATATTTCGTTTCTACGAAATGGGATGAGTTTCTAAGGGCTAATGGTTCACTGACGCTAACGTAATAAGGGGAAGTGTGAAGTTGTACGAGTTGGAAGGAACGTCCCATGGCATATTTACAGTAAAGGTATTATCTCGGCATTTGACTTATGCGTGAGCAGGTAGGCGAGTGCACGTGAAAAGAGAGAAAATAAACACTGATAAGCTCTGATATATTTGTCGGGCACCAATCAAATCGCCAGTGATATTGTTTGAGCGAATCTTAATGGACTGTGGGTTATAGGAACTACGGCTGCCTGATCTGATTCGACCACTAACATGACTTGAAATACGTAGTGTCATCAACTCAATCATATTTAAGTGCTTTCTTATTGACGTTTAATCTAAATAAAATACTAATAGGTATTTCAGCTGAGAGGAGACAGGGCGAATCAGCAATAAGATTGCATACACTATTCACCCTTTCAGCTGGGAGGAGACAGGGCTAATCAGCAATAAGATTACATACACTATTCGCCCTTTCAGCTGGGAGGAGACAGGGCGAATCAGCAATAAGATTACATGCATTATTCGCCCTTTCAGCTGGGAGGAGACAGGGCGAATCAGCAATAAGATTACATACATTATTCGCCCTTTCAGCTGGGAGGAGACAGGGCGAATCAGCAATAAGATTACATACACTATTTACCCTTTCAGCTGGGAGGAGACAGGGCGAATCAGCAATAAGATTGCATACACTATTCGCCCTTTCAGCTAGGAGGAGACAGGGCGAATCAGCAATGAGATTACATACACTGTTCGCCCTTTCAGCTGGGAGGAGACAGGGCGGATCAGTAATAAGATTACATACACTATTCGCCCTTTCAGCTGGGAGGACACAGGGCGAATCAGCAATAAGATTGCATACAATGGTCACCCTATCAGCTGGGAGGAGACAGGGCGAATCAGCAATAAGATTACATACACTATTCACCCTTTCAGCTGGGAGGAGACAGGGCGAATAAGCAATAAGATTACCTACATACACTATTCGCCATTTCAGCTGGGAAGACACAGGGCGAATCAGCAATAATATTACATACAATATTCGCCCTTTCAGCTGGGAAGACACAGGGCGAATCAGTAATAAGATTACATACAATAGTCGCCCTTTCAGCTGGGAGGAGACAGGGCGAATCAGCAATAAGATTGCACACAATAGTCGCCCTTTCAGCTGGGAGGAGACAAGGCGAATCAGCAATAAGATTACATACAATAGTCGCCCTTTCAGCTGGGAAGACACAGGGCGAATCAGTAATAAGATTGCATACAATATACGCCCTTTCAGCTGGGAAGACACAGGGCGAATCAGTAATAAGATTGCATACAATAGTCGCCCTTTCAGCTGGGAGGAGGCAGGGCGAATCAGCAATAAGATTACATGCATTATTCGCCCTTTCAGCTGGGAGGAGTCAGGGCGAATCAGCAATAAGATTACATACATTATTCGCCCTGTCAGCTGGGAGGAGACAGGGCGAATCAGCAATAAGATTACATACACTATTTACCCTTTCAGCTGGGAGGAGACAGGGCGAATCAGCAATAAGATTGCATACACTATTCGCCCTTTCAGCTAGGAGGAGACAGGGCGAATCAGCAATAAGATTGCATACAATAGTCGCCCTTTCAGCTGGGAGGAGACAAGGCGAATCAGCAATAAGATTACATACAATAGTCGCCCTTTCAGCTGGGAAGACACAGGGCGAATCAGTAATAAGATTGCATACAATATACGCCCTTTTAGCTGGGAAGACACAGGGCGAATCAGTAATAAGATTGCATACAATAGTCGCCCTTTCAGCTGGGAGGAGGCAGGGCGAATCAGCAATAAGATTACATACAATGGTCGCCCTTTCAGCTGGGAGGAGACAAGGCGAATCAGCAATAAGATTACATACAATAGTCGCCCTTTCTGCTGGGAGGAGACAGGGTGAATCAGCAATAAGATTGCATACACTATTCGCCCTTTCTCCACCCAGCTCCTGATATAATGGGCCTAATATGATAGCATTTTCAGAGGTCAATCTAACCCTGCGTGAGCATAATTGGCTGACGTGGTATGCGAGTGAGTGCTTTCTGTCCCATTGGACACGGTTTTGATCTCAAGCCTTCCCAGTGAATTTCGAAAGACATAGTGCCACTTACGAAAGAGAGGGTTACAACTGAGCAGACTGAAGCTGTGGAAGAGAACCAAGACGAATCAGTATTTACAGTACATGATAAAATGTGCAGTTTTATCACTTACCGATACTTCATGGGTAGTATATATTTTCGGGAACTGCGGGAGGAAAAACTACTAAGAATGAGTTGGATATTAATGATTATCTTATTTATTTCCTGTTGATTGCGTTCTTGTCGTAAGTAACACCGTCAGCAGACAATGCATTTGTTGTTCTTCTATTATCCGTTTACGTGGATTCGTGTGGCTTCACTTAGCAGAGAGAGAAATATAAAACTGTGCCAACTGAATTCTAAATCAATGCAACCAGTGGAAGCCCATTTGCTGTAGGATTTAATACTTCAATGGATGTTTACAAAACCTGCACATATTTCGTAGGATGGCCATATAACTTAATTAGTGGTTTTTATGTGAGTTACACAATTATAGAGAATGAGTCAAGGACAGATCAATGGCGGACCCAGGATTATAACGTTGGAAACATTTCCTAAATGACACTAACAGCACTCAGGGTCCAGTTTAGCAAACACGTAAAGTTAAGCTTCGGTGGCGTAGTTGGTAGTATGCTAAGCTTCTATGCACAAGATCGCGGATTCAAACCCGGCCGAAGTCGTCGGATTCTTGTAAGAGCGTTAAAAGTCCCTCAGTAAACCTTCCTTCGGAGGGGAAGTCAAGCCGGCGGTCCCGTGTCATAGATTTATGGCATGAAAAAGAACCTTCCACTAACAACACTTCTGTGAAGCCAAAATTTGTAGGTTAGAATTGATAACGCTTTATTAGTTCCAACGTTCACCACCAGGTGCTGACTGCGATACCATCTAGTAGCCAAGTCCGCAAGCTAGAAGTCGTGGACGGTAGCGAAAGTGGGAACTACTTGAAATGAGTGCCTGCAGTCCTTACTTGAATTAAAACAGATAACACACACTAATACAGCCATCACAATTAACATCGGTTATCAGACAGATTCTACACACACCCAAAGTACACGGGGCTACATGACCGCGTTGTCGCTGCCCCTAAACTAAGGAACCAACCAATCTATTTTTACAATATTGTACCATAAGTGAAAGTGTCAAAATTCGTGTTTTGAAGAACTCTATTATATTTCAAAATACAATTCTGAAAATGACTTCCAGCCTAAATTATACTTAAAAAAAAGCATCCTAAATACACTTGTTTTTAAAATGGAACTTGTTCTACAGATTTAAATGGAATTTAATTTTGATTGGTTTAAACTATTCTTTGATCCTTTTAACTTCAATTTGTGGGAATCAGATTTTTGAATTTCTCAAAACGGAAGTAGATATTTTGACCATGTATAGGTCGACACTAGCGCTCGTAGTGATAGATTCAGGCCACAATGGATGTGGTTTAACTGATGGTGTGCATAACTAGTCAGCCAAAACGGAAGTAGATATTACGATTTTGATTTGACCATGTATGGGTCAACACTAGCGCTCGTAGTGATAGATTTAGTGAACTACATACGACAAAGGATGTGGTCTAACGCTTGGTGCCCATGACTTGTTAGTTAAGTGTGTGTCACCATGATGCCAACACCACGTAAGAAGCGTTTGTTTAATACGCAAAAATATTCAAAAGTGAAAAAATTAAATTAAAAAGCAGAAAGCAGAAAGATTCAGCGACGAACCTGGAACGAGTCGGCAACAAGATGAAGACATTGTAATTATTGAACAATCAACAACTAAAGCCGCGTTTACACCAAAAGTTGGCAACAATGTTGGCGAACAATTTAACTCTAAAAACTGCATGGCGTTAAAATAATACCACTCTTCAGACCCCGAACCACTTTTCTTCTTCTTCTTCTTCTTCTTCTTCTTAAGCTCCCTTTGGAACTGTGCGACTAAAGATCTAACTTTTGCTTGAACTTCAGTATTAATTGGTGGTTTCCATTTCCAGGCATTGTTCTTCAGGTTTTTCTTTTTAAAGTCTGGGTCCATTGGGTTTCAAAATCACTTAAAAGGTTGTCCATATTGACTTGCACATCGACACCAAAAACAGAAGTCCAGTACTACCAGCAACAGCCGTGACTATAGGTGTATTTTCCAGAGTTGGAATCTGACATTTCGGCGGAGAACCGTTGAACTAAAGGCAGTGTTGCCACGTATGCTACTAGCCACCACGTGCGTACGTCCACCCTCCCGTTCTATTCATCATGCTCATAACATCATTAGCACCGTTATTACATTTATTACATTTTTACTCAGTTAAGCCTCCGTGGCTTAGGCGGCAGCACGCCAGCCTCTCACCGCTGGGTCCGTGGTTCAAATCCCGGTCACTCCATGTGAGATCTGTGCTGGACAAAACGGAGGCAGACAGGTTTTTCTCCGGGTACTCCGGTTTTCCCTGTCAAAATTTCATTCCAGCAACACTCTCCACTATCATTTCATTTCATCTGTCATTCATTTAATCATTGCCCCAGAGGAGTGCGTCAGGCCTCGGCAGCCGGCACAGTTCATATCCTCGCCGCTAGATAGGGGCTTCATTCATTCCATTCCTGACCCAGTGGGAGACTGGAAGCAGGCTGTGGATTTTCATTTTTTCACATTTTTACTCAGTTGGATTTCAAAAATCTTCAACAAAGCAATGATTAAAACTGTTCGGTGCACACTGTAAAATGAAATAATAGCCCGTCAAATTGAGGAGAGGCCTAGCGAAACGACAGAACGTGCTTGTTTCCGTGTAATTTAGCCATTTATATCTCTTGTAGAATAAGTTTCAAGGCACAAGAAACACATAAATGTATTACAAAATACACGCTCATTGTATAGGCTATTAACTCACCCTATAGAAGACAGAAGCTATCACTGGGAAGAGGCTCTATCCCATCCATATCATAATCATCATCATTCCGGTCCTCTCCGTGACTGGATCCCCCACTGGTGGATGAGGAATCGCCGAAGGAAATTATGAGGTTGTCCACAGCTGTGTCAATAACACATTCACGTTCCCGCGCTTCGCTTAATACTCTTCGCCCAGTTTTCAGCTGTCAACACCCTCATCCTAATCGCAACCTATGCTGCCAAGACCTGTACCATGGAAAAAGTTGTCCAACCCCTCGCGTCATCACTCGCAAACAAAAAGAAAGCTACCGGTAACCTTGATCTAATTCACACGAACCTAAGCTTAAACTTACACTAACACTATATAAATAAATAACGGACACTAATGAATTATAAATATAAGTATAAATCCTACACGAAAAAGTAATTAACTAATTAATTCAAAACAATAGTAACGCAGCAAGGTCAGTGTGCACTCTGGAGGCAACCAAACAAGCGACTGGTCGAGCGACAAGCACGTGGCCAAATAGCGTCATTCAAATTGGCAGCGCTGTATGGTTTCCATGGCAACAAGCCTTGCGTGCGATCTAGTCGTCAACTGTTTTTGCCCAGTGGCGCCGAACTGTCAGGTTCCAACTCTGGATAATACAACTTGGTAGAGTGAACAGTGAAGCCGCGTCGGCCAACCACGTGCGCTGTACAGTTGAAGGGGAATTGTTGCCAACATTGTTGAGGGTCACTTTAAGACTCGTCAACATTGCTGCCAACATGTTAACAACACTCTTTGATCTTTACCGACTGCTGGTGGGTAGCCTAATGTTGCCAACACTTTTTCGGTGTCGACAGCATTGTTGGCAGCAATGTTGTCAAACATTTTAGTACGATTTTTATAAATGTTGTGAACATTTGTTGGCAACATTGTTGTCAACTCCGGTGCAAACGCAGCTTAAGAATGAAATTACTTCAATGAAACGCAAACCTCGCCGACAGAAGACGGACAATACTCGTATGGTTTCGTTCATACAATACATGGACACAAAGCGTTAGAACACATCCTTTGTTGTACGTAGTTCACTAAATTGATGTAATGTTTATTATTTACTTGTTGTTGTTGTTTGAGTCTTCAGTCTTTTGACTGGTTTGATGCAGATCTCCATGCTTCCCTGTCCTGAGCTAATCGTTTCATGTCTACATAGCTACCACACCCTACATCCGAAGCAATCTGTTTTTTCTAACCTTGGTCTACCCCTACAGTTCTTGTCCTCGGCTCTTCCTTCCATAACTAAGCTTGCTATTCCTGGGTGTCTTAGTATGTGTCCTACCAAACATCTCTCCTCTCCCACTCGTCTTAATACCTCTTCATTTGTTGCCCTATCTACCCATCTGATCTTCATCATTCTCCTGTAACACCACATTTCAAACGCCTCAATTCTCCTCTTTTCTGCTGCACCAATAGTCCAAGTTTCACTTCCATAGAGCGCCACGCTCCAGACAAAGGTTTTCAAAAATGACTTCCTAATACCTAAATCTATATTCGATGTCAACAGTTTCCTCTTCTGTAGAAATGCTTTCCTTGCCTGAGCCAACCTACTTTTTATATCCTCTTTGCTTCATCCATCACTTCCATCCTACTTCTTTTAGCCAATTTGATGTCCATAGAGGTTTCTGATTTATTTCGGCTGCATTCTAATATTTATGTTTTACATTTATTGATTTTCATCATGAACTCCTTTTTTTTAATATATCCTAAAATATTAATTCCAAAGTCATGTTTTCAACATTAAGTTCCTACCTATAACTGTTCGAGGAGTGCATGGAAATAATAAACCCCATCCAAAACTAAAATTCAACTGTAATCAAACGTTTCACCCACTTTGCCATGATGTTTACAGTGAAAGTCTCCTTCCCGAAGGGTAATAAAAGAGCGTACTAAAATCCTCACCACGATTCCCGTCAAAGGGTGTAAAGCGCATCGTCCACACATTACTCTTATCCATTCCAGCTTCTCGTACAGTACAAGAACAAGAGTTGCCCAGCCAAGTCTGTCACGAGGCGCAAGTTTTTCATCAACAAACGCTTAGCACACTGATGAAATGAAATGAACAGTATTATTCTTAGTAAAATTATAGATTAAAGCAGTAGACCAGCGCCTGTTCGTTTAGGCATTCAACCACTCGTAAGTATGCACACTTTTATAGATTGGAGAAGGGGGGGGGCTCCTTTAATGAGATTTCAAAATTTCGAACAAATTTAAAGAAATATAATTCTGTAAACGCCGTTAAAACGTGACTGGGATAACAATCACTTGTTTTACAAAAGTGAGGTTAAACTTATGTCTTGATCCTGGTCAGAGCAACCAATCAGCTTGTCCAGCCAAGTCTGTCGCGAGACGCAAGTCCCGATACACACGGCAAGCTAAGCCGGCTGTGACTGGCACAGATCGCGGGCGCGCTTACCCGGTTCAGCCGGTAGTGCCGCGCACTTTCACACTTTTACCAAACATGTTCAATAATGTGAACGTACAGTGCTCATAGGCGATGGTGAAAATATCCTCCCTCTCTTGTAACACACACCCGATATCTTCTGATGAAAGGATGCCTGTCAACTCTTTTATTATTTACGGAGCCTGTTTCCCTGAATCGTTTAGCGAGCCTCCTAAATGTACTGGTATTAGGCACAGGTCTTCGTGGAAACTTGATTCGAAATTTTCGTCTCGATTCAGAACAAGAGTTGCTGCTTTTCATAGGGGCGTACCGACAGCATTGGCTCAGCTGGCTAAAGCGCAGCGTTAAGTCATGGGACCAAGCTCTCTGCTGACTCGATAGACGTGTGGGTTCGAGCCCCACCGTCGGCCGTCCTTGAAATGGTTTTCCGTGGTTTCCCATTTTCAACACCAGGAAAATGCTGGGACGGTACCTTCTGATAGGCCACGGCCGATTCCTTCCACATCCTTGCCCAGTTTCATTCATTCATCTTCATCCATTCCATCTCTCATCCCGACGCGCAGGTCGCCCACGGGCGTCGAATAGAAAGACCTGCACTCGGCCTCTGAGGAGGCCACACGACAAAAAAAAAATAGGGGCGTAGTGGCGCAGCGATCAAGCTGTATGCCTCTCACCATGGCGGACCGGGTTCGATTCCCGGTCAATGCACGTGAGATTTTCGAAGTGAAATGCCATGTCCTGTGGTTCGGATTCCACGTAAAAAGGAGGTCCCGTGGCTCATGATCGCGGGATTAACAGTCACGTTAAACCACAAGCTTCTCCTTTCTGCTTTTCATATACGAATTATGGATATACACACGTTCGCGCAATGTGAATTGGTGTCTAGGCATGACCAACAATCACAGTAATCACAATACTCACTAAACGTGCAACACTAACGTCTAAGCTTTGCAGATACACGTCCATATGAATGACAAAACACGTGTGAACTAACGATATGAGTCAGCGGAGCGCGCAAACCACCGACTGAAACGCGTACGCGCGCCCGCGATCAGCGCCAGTCACAGCAGGCTTGGCTTGCCGTGTTTATAGGGGTGCACATAGATAATGACTCAGTACTTCTACTGTTGTTTTAAGATTCCTAACTTCTATGTTCTCTGCCTGTTTGTCCTCAGCTGCCTCCAAATTTCAATTAAACCATGACGTTCACCTAAACGAATGGATCACCATACTCAGACATTCACCTCTAATTTGGTATGTCATAAACCTGAATAGGACATCGGAGGGAACAAGAAACGGACTCCAAATAGCCGCAAACCACGTCCACAGTTTTTGCTCCCCCGAGGAAAAGAGCAATGGAGCGAACAATGATGGCATACCAGCACACACCGAACGGGTTCAGCCACCTCATAGCAGAGGACATTTGACCCCAAAGTCGTTCACTCTTTTTCCTCAGTTAACAATAAGCGAATAACAAAAATGATTTACAATGAATGCTGGGCCGACGGAGAGCAGCTCTAGGAGCAAACAGACTAAAAATCATCAGGCAAAAGACAGGATTGTATGTGTTGCAACTTTACCAACTGTGCTGAACTATAGTCTATCGTATACCTGCAAATAACTCATCTCAGATCAGTTGAAAGCTTTAAATACCTGGTTGGTTCCTTAGTTTAGGGGCTGCGACAACGCGGTCATGTAGCCCCGTGTACTTTGGGTGTGTGTAGAATCTGTCTGATAACCGGCGTTAATTGTCATGACTGTATTAGTGTGTGTTATCTGTTTTCAATTCAAGTGAGGACAGCATACTTTTAATTTCAAGTAGTTCCTACTTTTGCCGCCAAACGCCACCGTCAACGACTACTAGGCCTAGTTCAGAACTTAGCTACTAGACGCCACCGCAGTCGGCTCTTGGCAACGAACGTAGCAACCTAAGAGCGTTGTTTACATTCTTAACCTATACAATTTAGTTTCACACAGGTGTAATTAGTGGAAAGTTCTTTAACATGCCATAAATCTATGACATGGGACCGCCGGCTTTACTTCCCCTCCGAAGGAAGGCATACTCCGGGATTTTTAACGCTATTAAAAAATCCGACGACTTCGGCCGGGTTTGAACCCGCTATTTAAATACCTGGGCTCACAAGGGAACTCTGGTAATGTCTACCCCCGATCGAATTGTAATTGGCAGAGGATAGGCTACTCTTGGAAGGTCACCCTATACGATGGTGGTAACAAAATCGGCTAAAATTAACAACATTTAGCCTGTTAATTGGATCCTCAGTTTAGGGGCTGCGACAACGCGGTCATGTAGCTCCGTGTACTTTGGGTGTGTGTAAAATTTGACTGATAACCGGTGTTAATTGTGATGGCTGTATTAGTGTGTGTTATCTCTAATTCAGTTAAGGACTGCAGACGATCAATTTCAAGCAGTTACTACTTTTGCTACCAAATGCTAATGTCAACGTCTCCTAGCTGCGAACTTAGCTACTAGATACCACCGCAACCGGCACCTGGCGTCGAACGTTGGAACTTAATAGAGCGTTAATCAAATCTAACCAACAAATTTAGCTTCACACAATTGTAGTTAGTGTAAGGTTCTTTTACATGCCATAAATCTATGACATGTGCCCGCCAGCTTTACTTCCCCTCCGAAGGAAGGCATACTGAGGGATTTTAACGCTCTTAAAAAGTCCGACGACTTCGGCCGGGTTTGAACCCGCGATCTTGGGCATAGAAGCTCAGCATTCTACCAACTACGCCACCGAAGCCTATTTAAACACGCTCCTGCTTATGTATGACCGATCATATTTCTAAACACACTTGTATTTATGAAGAGTAAAATTTTCAGTAGATGATGTCATGTGCCACAAAAAACACATAATTTAGTTTAATTAACTGCTCTTTATAGATTTTGATTAACTTGCCCAAACCCTTACTTTTAACTCATTTATATGCAAAGAATAACGTTAAGAACTCATAGAACGTAAAAATGACAAAATAAGGAGACGTTAAATCTTAAAATAGGCGGCATAAGCCAAAATAAACATTAAAAAAGAAGGCTAAGTGAAATTGGCCCTTCCATTTCCAAACAAACTGTACTTATCCCCTAAGAACTCTATTAAAAAATAAAAATCTGCAAAGCCCGGCTTTAAACATCACTGACACGGAACAAGAGAAGCGCTGAGATGAGATGAGTAAACAACTGATCTGTATCCGTGTCTCGTTCCTTTGCTTATCTTAAAACACAATGGAGTGCAGTTGTACCTCGCATCTCATGCGTGCAGCGAGGGGTGACCAAACGTGGCTAGCAGGGCCGTATACCATCTGGTTTAGCGATATTTAGCGTATACTTATTCTTAGTTATGTACTTTTATATATTATTGATTAGTCTAAATATTAGCATTTTGTTTAGGATGTCATGTGCCACAAAAAATATATAGTTTAGTTTAATTAACTAACTACATAGGCGCCCGCAAAGGAGGGGGGGGGGCAAGGAGGATGGATGCCCCCCCCCCCCTGCCATCCAGGGAATATTTTGATTATTTATTGTGACATTAGTTTATTTCATAAATTGAAGTTACTGATAATTAACTGATTTAGATGTAGGGAAAATTCCACATTTTTTTAAACTTAGCAAATCGGGATTATTTGAAAATACCTCCAGTTATTTAGAAAATCGGTGAACTGGATTAACATTGCCATTTTAATGAACTGCTTGATTTTTATTTTTCTCGATACATGGTGATACAAATACTTTTTACCTGCTTTTAAGAAATGAACATTATGGCGATGATTCACAAAGAAAAGCGAACCTCTATGGACAAAAACTCTGAAGTAAAAGAAACTATTCCTCCCAATCATGCCATAAAGATAATGTACCCAACGATTTCAGAGCAGTCATGGATATCACGAAGCAAATAAGAAATTAAACGAAAATTGTGGGGGTGGGATACGTCTCACCATCACCTAGTGACAGGTAGGTAATGAAATGAAAAATATTACCTGACCCCCCCCCCCCCCCCCCCCCCCCTCCCGAAAAAAATCCTGCGCGCGCCCATGGTCCTATGCTATTGTTTGTTTAATCACTGCAACTACAGTATATGAAATGTTCTCTCACATCACTGTTAATTTGGTAATCTTGTAAATGATTTGATTGGAACTGAAGCATCCCCACCCTTTGTCGCAACAAAGGTTAACTTGTGAACGTGCGCCACGTGAAAGACCACTGGAATGAGTGTTCCCTGAGGAACGAGTAGAGCGGAGGTGTCACGCTCCCATGCCAACCAACATAACACTCACCGGGCACTGGAAAACTTCAGAACCCTAACAGACGCTTATGCCTCGCCCTCGCATAGTTCTTGAAGACGTCTGACATCAGTATTTGAGTGTATAGTTAAAGCCCGGCGCTGATGCGGATATCCGCAACATATTTCGCCATGCGCATATAGTTTGCAAGGCTGTGCGGATAGCGGATAATCTGTGGATAATGTTTGGAGTAAGTTTGCGGATAGTTTTTAGAATACAATCCGAACTTGTTGAATATCATTATTAGGACCCCGATGTTTATGACATTTATCATATCTTTTCCGTTATGTTTTTTTTTCATGACAAATGTAAAATGATGATTTAAGCTAATCTCATTCAAATTATGCCATTAACACTCTAAATTAAAAAGGATTGTATAATATTCATTTTAAACATAACACATGACAGACACAGCCTAGGGGAACGACTTTCTCCTCAAATGTCTAAATGTGTTGCTTTGATAGGTTATGCTTTATCTAATAAATTAAAAATATTATTTATGTCAGTAGATTCGGATACCACCGGGCGGATGCGGTTAACGTTTCGTATATCCGCGCAGGGCTCTATGTATACTGCACCAGTGTGCGTGTAATTTTTCATTTAATTTTTATTAGTATTCACAGCCTCAAGTGTTTCTGAAGAATGGCAATAAATGAAACTACCGGTATGTCAAACTTTCCAACGTAATTTCCTTTCATCTAGGAACTCTCTCAGATTTTTACGTAGGTTTGTTTTCTTATTTCTTTGTGTCTGTTCTGCTATTTCTCTGTCCATCCATTTCAAGTAGGCTACTTGAATCCTGTACCATATCTGTATTTTGCTAGCTGCATGACCAATGTGGCCTAACGTCATAAATGTACATTTTAAAAAATATTAAAAAAAATAATGAGTCTGAGGGTACACTCACCCTTTTGAGGCAAAACTGAGAAGATGTGAGTTTGATCCCACTTCGGGCATCCTAGAAGTGATTTTCCGTGGTTTACTAAATTAAGGCCACGGCCGCGTCCTTTCCTATTGCAATACCCGCACAAATACATACACTTCGATAACATGCATTACCAAACAAATTCTGCACACACATTCAAGTAACGGGACTGATGACCACTAAGCCCAAGCTTCTAATTAAAACAACTCAGTAAGGAAACTAATCTTATTTATTTCAATTGTTTGCTCATTTCTCAACCTTTAAAATGAGGTGGATGTTTCTTTATTTTGTTGAATTTCGTGGCGCAGCGGTAACGTTCTCGCCTGCTGTGCCCAAGGATGCAGTATCAATTCCTGGCGTTGTCAGTTGGCATTTGAAGATGCGCAAATGCGAGGCAGCCGTGTCAATAGATTTACTGGTACGTTAAAGATCCCCTTCGGGGCAATATTCCGGCACCCCGGTGTCATTAAAAGCCACAGTAGTTAAAAGGAATGTAAAACCAATAACATTACTGATTACACTCAGTAAATGAGGAAAATCTCACGCGCGACAATTTACGACACATCTCGGTGGGTTAACTTGAAGGTTATTGGCACCTGAAGTGCAGCTTTATAAAAATTACGGCTGGTGAAGGGTACTCACTGTGTTCGTAGAGTTGCATCTTCTCAAGGGGAGCTGAATCTCGCACATTGTAGAGGACAACAGCTGCTGCATTGCTGAGCCACGCGTGTTCCACCTTGGTGTCATCCCCACAACCTCCTCCACGCTCCACCAGTGCGATCCACGGCTCTCCTGATGGCACGTGCGGCTTCGGCAGCGGGGAGCATCCCGCATCTTGTCTGCTCAGGAACACAAGCACTCCAGACGAGGGGCCCACGTGCCCTCGCCCAAATCGGCCCTGCTCCCGCTTGTCTGTGTGCACGAAGCCTGTACTGTCCGTATACGTCACGTTCAGGATTGCATTTGTATACCCCTGCATCTCCTCGTTATTATGGTGATGACCACTGCCATTGCTGTAGGGCCACTCTCCTGCCAGCACCAAGTGTGCCCAGGACACGAACACTAGCAAGTGCACTACTGAAACTGCCATATTACGAGATACAGCCCATAAGTCTATACACAAACACAACACTCCCAGTCTGCAGGTACACTATTTATAATATAATGTTAGAACTATGATTATATATATTCCAACACAACAAACTTAAGATAAATAAAATTTACAGTTACACATCACAAGGGAGAACTATTATTTTTCTCCCGTCTGAGAGAACGCGAATCTTCTTTACTTCAATTCACTGGATGTTTCAGCAGCGACTTAAGCGATCAGCCAACAACACTTAATACACCAAGAAAGAACGTTTTTCAAAGCTCCTGTCACCTTCTGTGAGAAAGGTCTTCAGGCCTCAGTGTAATTTAGTAATGTCAAGGCGATAACTTGAGTGTTGGTTTTAGGCCCGTCACCTTTAGTTGCAGGATGCAACGAAAGGTTTACCGGTCCTTGCCGCCGCCGCTTGGCCTCCCAGCGTTTCTCAGTCAACTGACACGAATGTAGAAAACACAACGCCCTATTTATAGCCGTTTCACCTGTCAACGTGAGCTCCAAAGCTGAGGCAGGCAGGCTTGGTATGGCTTCACCCCCCGGTAACTAAGCAGGTGGCTGTGAAGTCTTGACTCACGAACTAAGTCCCACGCAATCTTCCCTACACGTGACGGAGATTTTCGTTTACTTTTGCTCGTGAGAAGTCTTAAGACTGCCTACTGCGCGCTTCGGCCTCCAACAACTCACTGACTAGCGCTAGCAAAACAGCGCTACCGCGTTGCGATCAATCCGGCAGGCTGCAGTGACGTCACGACCAACCAGCTGATCGCCCGCCATCAAAACAGCGGCGCTACCTGCTGCTTCTCCGCGCCGTCCCAGCACGGCAGCCTACACCCATGCTCGGTTGTTGTTATGAATTCATTTTAGGGGCTCGGAACATCTTAGTCATCAACCAAGTGTATTTGTGTGTGTTTGTTTGAAATGTCTGATAGCCTGTGTACATGTGGTGACTGTAGTAGTGTACCTGTTTGTATTAGGTTGGTGTTGTTGATTCATTGAGGGGCTTTGCAACCTCATGGTCATGTAGTCCCGTGTACTTGGGTGAGTGTGTAATTTGTCTGCTAATCTGTGTTATTGTGATGGCTGTATTATGCCTAGCCCACACCGGCAGATTTGTTTGCAGACTGTATGTAGATTGTTTGCATACTGTATGTAAACTGTATGTATACTACTTTGGAGTCTGGAAACAGTTTCCATACAAGTCTGCATACAGTATGCAGACTGTATTGAAACATTGTATCCGATACAAGTATGTTACTTGTTTTGCGTCCACACCAGAATTAGATCTCTAGTCCACTGACAGTTCGTGGAGTTAACGTTAAACTTTGACGGTATGAAAATAATTAATCTTCTTATTTAGTATTTTCATTCAATCAAGACGAAGTACTGGTATAAGAACAAAATTGAAGGTAGAAATTTTATGACAAATCGTTTAAGTCTTAAAATAATAAAAATAACATTCATACCTTTACCACAGGGTGATTTCTTAAAAAGTCTGCGAATGTGTAAATTGGGGGATCAAAGTGAAACGATCATGGTAGGAGGGGGATTGTGTTTAAATGTACCTCATGTATTAGACTAGTTGAATAATTAACCAAAATACTCATTCTACTAATATTTCATATAACAACCGCTATTTTCCTTTTGTGGGGAGGAGGTGATATTTGACACCCCGCCGGTAGCCCCACTAAACTACATCTTGTGGCAATATAATGAGATCACTGTGTGGTCATTGGTGGGACATGTTTCAAGGTCTAATTAGTTTTGGTCCCTTCATCAGCCGATATGAATTAATAAATGTCAAAGACACACGAAATGTATAGCGTAACAACAAAAGTCCCTTGTTATTAAACCTTATATGGTGCACCATAAAGAAGGATGGGAAATTGAAACTAAATCAACACAATATAATGTGGAAAAACGTGGCTAGCTGGATGTGTCTGTGGTTTGTATCCGGTCTACAGTTTCAAAACACGTCCACACAGGAAGACTTGAGACAAAATACTTCTTTCTTGTATGCGTGTTTTCCATTTCGTTGGAAAACAGAAAACATTGTATGTTGTATCTTGAAACACGAGATTTGTATGTCATTTGTATGTCAATTGTATGCAAACTGTATGCAGACTGTTTCCATACATCACTCGAGTCTCCCGATTGTATGTAGAATGTTTTCAAAAAGTATGCATACATCCCGCATACAAATGAGAAACATTTGGGGAACAGTCTGCATACAATGTTTCTGGAAACAAATCTGCCGGTGTGGACGAGGCTTTAGTGTGCGTAATTGTAATTCAGATGATTGGGAAGTAGGCGGCCGTGGCCTTAATATTAGGAACCATCTCGGCATTCACCTGGAGAAGAAGTGGGAAACCACAGAAAACCACATCCAGGATGTTATTAGTTAGTTATTGTTGTTGTTTTAAGGGGCGGAACTACGAGGTCATCTGCCCCACTTCCAGGATCGCTGAGGTGGGAATAGCCCACATCTTCTCATGTCTGCCTCACAAGAAAGTGTACCCCGTCCCAGCATTCAGACCAGAATTAAATTTCTTAGCAGAGCCAGGATTCGAACCCAGGCCTCCGCGGTGATTTTTATTAGGGTCAGGGAAAGTTGTAGATGCCCCGCGACTTGAAATAAGGTAACATCCCGGCATTTTCCTGGAGTGAGTGGGGAAAATGGGGCCAAACCATACTCAGAATGACCACTGACGTGCTGGGATTCGAACCACTGATCTCTGGAATAGCTACAGCTCCCCATCACAGTCGGATCAGTAACCTCGCTGTGCTGTTCCGCCCCTTAAAAAACAACGATTTAACGTGCACGGCTATGTCGCTAGGTGTCTATATTCGGAATTGGGCATATTTTATAAACATAATGTTATATCCGTGGATATATGAAAGCTACTGACGTATGGCACAGCTATCGCTAAATCCTTTCAGAAGTTCGGCAACCAAAACAACAAAGTTCCGGGTTTTCGATGTCACAGCTCGAGTTAGTAGTGCAGCGGAACCATGTTTTCAAATTATCGAGCCATGAAATTTGTCTTCTTTATTATTTTATCAGCAACCCACCCCGGCTTCGCTCGGGAACAGTTATTAATTCATTACGTGATAAGCGCTTTTTTTCGATGTCAATAAACTACGTTTTACGTCTCGGCATGATGGGTTAAAATCACTGACTGGGCTATTAATTATATTATCATGGAGATGCATGTGCAACGAATTCTTGTCAGACGTAATTTTAGAATGGCGAGGTGCATGAAACACAAATCCCCCTTCCGTCCAATCTTAACTTGACTGTGTATTTTGTGGAACGAAAAGTTCACAGGCGAAATGAAGAAAAGCCGAGTTACAATTCCAGGGAATCTCCAAACACAATCACTCTTCTCTGAAGTCTTAACTCAACACGACTCGACAGTTTGCTGCTGGCTGTATTGTAACGATTCGATCCCCAAGCTTTTATATTTATAATAATTAATCTTTTTCGTTATATTTATTAAACCCTTTGGAAAATAGCATGTAGACAAGATTCAAAATTTCGGGGTCGTAATGGATTCTTGTGAATGTGATTTAGAGGTTTTGCTATCAACATAACTTCCAGGGTTCACAAGGTTAACTTATTATTATTATAAAGCCAAGAAAACAACAGGATCTACTAACAAATGAAATTTATTAACTGAATCAAACATAAAAAGGAAAAACTATAACCACCCTTTTATTGTACACTCGCGTGAACAGATCTAACACTGACCAGCCTGACGTACCATGACGACACGGTATGACAGCTGCCAACAAGCATTGTGACTGCAATGTCACTTAAATCAAGGTAACAAAAGAAAACGGATCACAAGATCCAAATATAACAAACAAATAAAATAGTACAAAAATTTAATATTTATGAGCGACACGGGTTTTAAGACTAGTTCAAGTAATGAGCATTTTGACGGGCGCTCGTTTCCGACCAAAACAGTTGGTTCGGGAACGGACTCCGTACTGCGAAGGACGAATTACGGAAATGTGGGAACAACAATTACATAATTATATACACTACTGACATGCTCTAACCTTAGATTACCACAACCAAATACACGTGTGTATTATTTAAAATAAGGGCTGCGGAATTACCGACTTATACCTTAAACACTAGGAAGGCATAACATGACATGAACAGGTTTGGCCGGTTGCCAAATTATATTTATATGAATACAATGGCCTTGAAAATAAGAGCCAACAACAACAAAATATAACTTTTAATTTTCACGCCGGAAAGTTTGGCGTTTTAAAACAATGAACAAATAAGTCGTAGTAATGATAAAAGAAACTTGGATCGACAACATGGCAACTTCCCAAATTAAACCAAATAAAATAACCTTAACTCATAAGGCTTTAAAGCAAACATAACGTGTCATAACGAGCTGGAGACAACCGGGCCTGTTATCGCATCACCGAGAGAGTGGCTGATTTCTTCCCCCAAGTAGTAATTAGTGCCATGCTAAATATAGATTCTGGCCCATAGCCAGCGTACAGCACCTTTGCTAATCGCCACCTGTTAAACGCGTACAAATAAATAACACATTATCTCAAAACATCCTCTCAGGGATTTTTAAGAATACATTCCCAGGTCAAACTTATCCCCACGGATAACTAGTTTGCCGGAATGATATCGCAGTCATGGACAGGCTTTACCTCTCCTCATCATCATCACTTACACCCAAAAACACGTGGCACATTTTCTCGAAGATCTCGTCGTAGCATTAATCAGCACACCCCTCAGATAATGACATACAACATGTCCAAATGACAATAAAGAATAAATAACAGGATCAGTCCTAGCCCGAGTTATCAAAGCAACAAAATGCAAATATTCCCCCCACGTAGTAATTAGTTTAACAAATCATTAAATCAGTCCATTTATCATTGTCGTTCCTAGGTTCTCATTCATGGCTACACTTTTTATAGATACGTTAATCGATGCGGCCGTTTCGCTATAAGAATTACGTATACATAAGGAAAACATTTAAATTACAAAATTTACTGTACAACATAATTGTCACGCAATGCCAAAATTTACTACACGCATGTCAGTTAAGAAATCAAACCCTGAAATTTAAATTAAACCACACAAATAAAATCTATACAAAGTTCCACACATCTCTCGCGATTCCCCTCGTCCAAAATCAATAAATCAATTTTTTAATACTCATCACTTAAACTGCTTTCCAGAGGCCTCCCGCCTCGTCAATTCCCATCATTAGGCCGTTAGCCCATAACACTGATGGTAATGGAGGATGAAGCTTGCTGTCTTCTCTCCATGGTCGACATTTTGCTGCTGTTAAAACACAATTAAATCAAAGTTTTTAAACTGTTCTATCTGCGTTCTAAGTATTTTATTTCCTCAGATCGTCCTATGCAGAATCGTCGACTTTCCCTATTCTATGGCTAATTGCCATCTCACAATTTATGAAAATTTCCAACTTCGTTGCCGACACACAACTATAATTTTAAAACCATATCGTCTTAAGGACGTCTTAAAATGACTGTCGAAGAATAATTTGGAGTGCCCCGATTCATCTCAGACATTTGTATATATACAGAAAGCCTAAAGTTTCAATGGTGGGAGTAAAACAGCTCCTCAATATTTTAAGTAATGGGCCTATAATTATGTGTGACCTCTCAAAATTCTTGTATTTTCTCACAGGTCGCGAATCTGCCGTCGAACAAGCAAACCGATCGCTAGATCTTTTTATAACCGATTGCCGCGCAAAACACACTGACGCTATGTTCTGGCGTCATGTTTTCTTATTGGTCAGATAAGTTGGCTTCGGAGTTCTGACCTTACAAATCCCGCCCTTATATTGACGTCACGACTATTCTCCTCTCTCTCACTCCTTGCCTTGTACGCAGCATTTTGCCCTTTTATGGTCACGTACGCCACAGCGTCATATCTGATTTTCTCAGAAATCCAAGAATAACATTGGTTGTGAAACTATTGGTCATTTCCAGCCAGCACGTAGCATGTCTTACCAAGTCCAGATTTCTTGCTACATCAATATTACTCAAATATCCAGCATATCATGTATTTAGTATTTCCATCGTTTTTATTAATATGAAACATTATTATTGGACACAATGATAAGGGTTCATCCGACCCCTAGTTGATGAAATTCGAACTCAAATGAAGTCGAATTTCACATCCCCTACTTTTCTGGCTCAAATTTGAAGTTGCTGGTCACCCTCAAATATAATGACTGTCCGCCTCTGTCTGTTTCAGTAGCCGTCTCGTTCCAAACTCATTAGGAAATTCCTGTATACTTATGCCCTCCGGCCTCTTTCCTTGCTACTCGTCTCCCCTCTCACTCTTTCAAAACATCAACATATTCATTAACGACTTCCGCCTGAACTTGTAAACACGTCAGAGCTGTCTTTTGAGCGCTTTCACCACTAGTGTACCCCCGTATCTTTTGTTGTATGTTATCACGCGAATGTTTAATTTGCTGCAGTAACATTATTTCTCGGTTCGTATGGCTCTCTCTGATGATACAATTTTAAATGTGAACTATTATACACTGCCATGTTTCCTGTGCTCACCTCTCGGACTCTGTAGGCGTTGTTACCTAAATTCGTAACCCCTAGTTGAACTTCCTTAAGCCGCTCCTGTCTCTTCTCCATTTTACCGTGATGTCATCTCCTTCTTCTCCCCCGCGTTGCCATCTTCTTCCTTCTCCCTTCTTCTTCTCCTATTCCCGTACAATAACTTTTTTTTACCATATTTCGAGACCCTTGCCTGACACGGTCTGCGAATCTCTCCTGCTATTCTTCTGTTTCCTATTGTCGGCTGCTCTATTTTCTTCTTCTCCATGCAGCTCCTCCAAATATCTCTGGGTTTCTACATGCATGGCCTCCAACATTTGATGTGTTCCGTTTTCCTCCTCGTGGTTGTCGGGATTCTTCCGCCGATCTATCGCTCTTTCCCATTTATCATTATTTCCTTCCATGTTACGTGGCTCCTCCAGGTACTGTTGTGACTCAGCGTGTCTCTCGTTCCAATTTCTCTGATCATCCCTTGGATCCGATTGCTCGTTAAACCGCTGGTTATCTTGTGCGTTATGTTGCTGGTTGTAACGCCTATTGTCTCTGGGCCTATATTGTTGATTATAGTGTCCTCCACGCCATCCTCGATTGTAAGGTGCGTTATTATTATTATTCCTATTGTATGACGTTTGGTATCTCCTATTATCTCGCCATTGCTGATTGTTTGTGTTCCGGTAGCGGTTAGTTTCTTCCTGATTGTTATGGTTTCTGTCCCTATTTTCGTATCTCGGTTGAGATCTCGGCTCATATTCTTCGGTGCTCTGCCGTCTATGGTTATCCCCAGTGTTTGTAGCTTGCGACCTCGTGTTTTTGTTCGGTGTCTTGACTACTTCGACTGCATTAACTAACTCTATCTGTCTCTTCTCTCTCGGGTTGATGTAATTAGTGGTTTCATCTATCTTCCTTAATACCTCTTCTGCCTGGACCACGGTCGTAATATTTGCCGCCACCAAGAATTGCTGAACGCTAATAGGCATCTGCTTTCCTATAGTAGTTATTAGCTCCATTTCGCTCGGTGGATTATCAAGATCCTGCAATTTGACAAGTTGCATGGCGAAAAAATCTGCATATTTCGTCTGATGCGTGGAATGGTATTTGCGCGAGTATAAGTCCATTCGCAAGCTTTGTTGATACGACCCACTCCAGTATTTGCTCAGGAAGGCCTTGTGGAAACCTTCCATTGATTTAAATGTGTTCTTAAATCCAAGATACCAGGTAAGTGCTGAGCCCGCCAAAAATTTTTCAACCATTCTTAATTGTCGCGTTGAGCTAACATTTTGGTCCGAAAAATATTCTGTCAGTTCCCTTAAGAAAGCTTTAGGTGTCCCTCCGCTCTCTGGTAAAAACTTATTCGGTTTAAATTCGTTTCCACGGATGACTTGTATAACTTGCGTGGGAAGTTGTGTGTTTTGAGGTGTCGAGCTACGACCCTCATAATTCTGGAATGCTTGCGTGTCTACCGTTCTTGGACTTTGCCCAAGCTCGTGGCTGTCTATTGTGTGCTCTCTTTCCGCATTCTCCCCTTTCCCCTTTTCCATTAGTGTCGCAAACATCGTATTATGTCCAAGTGACTGCAACTCCGATTTTATCATGCGGTCCTCTTGAATTTGAAATCTTAACTTCATATTTTCTTCTAACGCCTGTATTTTCGCGTTATTTTCCCCTAGCTTCTTGCTTACTGCGAGCCGTTCATCTTTCGAATCAGCGCTCATCTTGGTCCAATCTTTCCTAATAGTATCCTTCAATTTAACAAAGCGTTTTTCGACTTCCTGTTGATTAGCCTCCTGATTATCTTCAAGTTTATCTATCCTTTCTCCCAGAGAAATGTTGTTCTGTTCTAATGTTTGTTTAATTTCTTCCTGGTCAATTTCTAACTTTTTCCATTTCTTAATTGATTGTATTTCTAATTTGTTGAGTTCCGTCACTAAGCCCGTGATATTGTTATCTACTGTAATTATCTGATCTTGCATACCCTGTGTCCCTCGTTCGATATTCTCAAACCTTTTTTCTAAGTTTGTGTGTGCTTCTTTAATCTCAGATGAGCTGGTCAAACACGCTTGCTCGATTTGTGCTAGTTTTGCCATAACAGTCTCATCCATTCCTTTTCTTTCCTTTTTAAACGAATCTTCGATACCTTTTATTATTCCTAATTGTTTGGTATTGTTAGTGCTAACGTCCTTTGCTAATTGGATTAGCTGTTCTTTTGTGTGCTCTTTGATTTCTACCGTTAGCGCAGCTAGATTTTGAGTGTTCCTTTCGTCTTGTGCGTTTAACATTTCATTGTTTTTCTCAGACTGCCTATGTAATTGTTCACTAACCAGAATGTTTTGTGTAGCGATTTTCTGATTTATATTCTCGTTAACTTCAGATAGTTTTGTGTTTAACTGTGTCTGTATTTCTACACTATTTGCCGCTAACTGTTTCTGCATTTCTACATTATTTGCCGCCAACTGTGTCTGCGTTTCTTCACTATTTGCCGCTAACTGTGTCTGCATTTCTACATTATTTGCCGCCAACTGTGTCTGCGTTTCTTCACTATTCGCCGCTAACTGTGTCTGCATTTCTACATTATTTGCCGCCAACTGTGTCTGCGTTTCTTCACTATTCGCCGCTAACTGTGTCTGTATTTCATTGGTTATGTCCTTTCTCATCTCACTAAGTTGTTCTCGCGTACGAGCGGATGCTAATTCAATCACTTCGCGGATTTCTCCCAGAGTTGCCATCACAACAATAATATATTTGAGACATAGGGAAATGACATAAGGGCGGAGCCCTGGATACGCGCGCTCACATATATTAAATATACACACATTAACCCTTTACATACTCAGTTCATTTACTTTAAATTACTCCCACAAACTATAGCATCACTGAGTATAATTTACTTATTATTCCATTTAATTTTAACCCTTTGATTCAGTTATAATCTTCCTGACCTTACTTTACTTACAAATTTTAACCAATTAATAGAGTATTAATTAGTTTTTAAGGTCTAACCTTCCTGTCAAATAATTCTTTGAGTTTGGCTTTTCTACACAAAGCTAATTTAATTTTATTGGGCGCCTGGAACAGTTTGTTCTAATTTTAATCAAAGTTCAAACACTTAACTTGTTCCACATTTACTTTATTGCAAACTCCATGACTTTATATTTTCAAACATTTGGCGGTACTATCTTCGCCCAACTTACGTTAATAAACTTATCACATGCCGGTGATCTATTTTTTTACTCTAAAACACAAATGCCACACGTTCGGAAGCCAAAGTAACTCTTATAAACCCTTTGGAAAATAGCATGTAGACAAGATTCAAAATTTCGGGGTCGTAATGGATTCTTGTGAATGTGATTTAGAGGTTTTGCTATCAACATAACTTCCAGGGTTCACAAGGTTAACTTATTATTATTATAAAGCCAAGAAAACAACAGGATCTACTAACAAATGAAATTTATTAACTGAATCAAACATAAAAAGGAAAAACTATAACCACCCTTTTATTGTACACTCGCGTGAACAGATCTAACACTGACCAGCCTGACGTACCATGACGACACGGTATGACAGCTGCCAACAAGCATTGTGACTGCAATGTCACTTAAATCAAGGTAACAAAAGAAAACGGATCACAAGATCCAAATATAACAAACAAATAAAATAGTACAAAAATTTAATATTTATGAGCGACACGGGTTTTAAGACTAGTTCAAGTAATGAGCATTTTGACGGGCGCTCGTTTCCGACCAAAACAGTTGGTTCGGGAACGGACTCCGTACTGCGAAGGACGAATTACGGAAATGTGGGAACAACAATTACATAATTATATACACTACTGACATGCTCTAACCTTAGATTACCACAACCAAATACACGTGTGTATTATTTAAAATAAGGGCTGCGGAATTACCGACTTATACCTTAAACACTAGGAAGGCATAACATGACATGAACAGGTTTGGCCGGTTGCCAAATTATATTTATATGAATACAATGGCCTTGAAAATAAGAGCCAACAACAACAAAATATAACTTTTAATTTTCACGCCGGAAAGTTTGGCGTTTTAAAACAATGAACAAATAAGTCGTAGTAATGATAAAAGAAACTTGGATCGACAACGTGGCAACTTCCCAAATTAAACCAAATAAAATAACCTTAACTCATAAGGCTTTAAAGCAAACATAACGTGTCATAACGAGCTGGAGACAACCGGGCCTGTTATCGCATCACCGAGAGAGTGGCTGATTTCTTCCCCCAAGTAGTAATTAGTGCCATGCTAAATATAGATTCTGGCCCATAGCCAGCGTACAGCACCTTTGCTAATCGCCACCTGTTAAACGCGTACAAATAAATAACACATTATCTCAAAACATCCTCTCAGGGATTTTTAAGAATACATTCCCAGGTCAAACTTATCCCCACGGATAACTAGTTTGCCGGAATGATATCGCAGTCATGGACAGGCTTTACCTCTCCTCATCATCATCACTTACACCCAAAAACACGTGGCACATTTTCTCGAAGATCTCGTCGTAGCATTAATCAGCACACCCCTCAGATAATGACATACAACATGTCCAAATGACAATAAAGAATAAATAACAGGATCAGTCCTAGCCCGAGTTATCAAAGCAACAAAATGCAAATATTCCCCCCACGTAGTAATTAGTTTAACAAATCATTAAATCAGTCCATTTATCATTGTCGTTCCTAGGTTCTCATTCATGGCTACACTTTTTATAGATACGTTAATCGATGCGGCCGTTTCGCTATAAGAATTACGTATACATAAGGAAAACATTTAAATTACAAAATTTACTGTACAACATAATTGTCACGCAATGCCAAAATTTACTACACGCATGTCAGTTAAGAAATCAAACCCTGAAATTTAAATTAAACCACACAAATAAAATCTATACAAAGTTCCACACATCTCTCGCGATTCCCCTCGTCCAAAATCAATAAATCAATTTTTTAATACTCATCACTTAAACTGCTTTCCAGAGGCCTCCCGCCTCGTCAATTCCCATCATTAGGCCGTTAGCCCATAACACTGATGGTAATGGAGGATGAAGCTTGCTGTCTTCTCTCCATGGTCGACATTTTGCTGCTGTTAAAACACAATTAAATCAAAGTTTTTAAACTGTTCTATCTGCGTTCTAAGTATTTTATTTCCTCAGATCGTCCTATGCAGAATCGTCGACTTTCCCTATTCTATGGCTAATTGCCATCTCACAATTTATGAAAATTTCCAACTTCGTTGCCGACACACAACTATAATTTTAAAACCATATCGTCTTAAGGACGTCTTAAAATGACTGTCGAAGAATAATTTGGAGTGCCCCGATTCATCTCAGACATTTGTATATATACAGAAAGCCTAAAGTTTCAATGGTGGGAGTAAAACAGCTCCTCAATATTTTAAGTAATGGGCCTATAATTATGTGTGACCTCTCAAAATTCTTGTATTTTCTCACAGGTCGCGAATCTGCCGTCGAACAAGCAAACCGATCGCTAGATCTTTTTATAACCGATTGCCGCGCAAAACACACTGACGCTATGTTCTGGCGTCATGTTTTCTTATTGGTCAGATAAGTTGGCTTCGGAGTTCTGACCTTACAAATCCCGCCCTTATATTGACGTCACGACTATTCTCCTCTCTCTCACTCCTTGCCTTGTACGCAGCATTTTGCCCTTTTATGGTCACGTACGCCACAGCGTCATATCTGATTTTCTCAGAAATCCAAGAATAACATTGGTTGTGAAACTATTGGTCATTTCCAGCCAGCACGTAGCATGTCTTACCAAGTCCAGATTTCTTGCTACATCAATATTACTCAAATATCCAGCATATCATGTATTTAGTATTTCCATCGTTTTTATTAATATGAAACATTATTATTGGACACAATGATAAGGGTTCATTATATATATATTAATTTTTTATTAAGTAGTATTCCATGCTACAAGATTTTATCTGTCTGTAAGCAGCTCAAATCATTCTGAACAGATTTTCATTTACGAATGGTTGTAAAGTTAGTTGTCAGAGAGACGTGGGAAGTGACAGGGTCGCTCGCATTTCTACAATAGATGTTATTTCCTGAAGAAGGTCCTAGCGCGTGACAAAGACGATGCGGTTTCCGGTCACTATTAGTGCCGGTAGTGGTAAATCTATTCCCAACCCCAAATGAATGTAAGGAACCCTTTCTGCTGTGGAGAAATAACTTAAGAAATGACATTATTCAATAATGGAAATGTCAGTAGTTCAGACGAGTATTGTTCGTTAAGGAGCAGTGACTTATAGACTGTGTCTAATTGAAAGGGTTGGACTTTAAGAAACATTCTCAACCCCAAATGAATGTAAGAAACCCTGGCAGCTGTGTAGAAATAACTGAAGACATGGCATATTCTATAATGGAAATGTCAGTATTCCTGATGAGTATTGTTCGTGAAGGAGAAGTGACTTATAGACTGTGTCTAATTGAAAGGGTGGATTTTAAGAACCATATTATCGACAAAAACTTGAAGATACTATAAATACCGTAGCTCAAGCCAGAGGAAGAACACTTATTATTATTCATTCAGTCACTCCAGTAGTCCTATGTACTGGGAGTCAGTTTAACGTGAGTGGGGAGTCGCCATCAAGCCGTCGTTCCCTGAGCATCGACCATCCAACTTTATACATTCAGAGGAAAATATTAGCGAGGCATCATGCTGAAGTACTACAACATGTCAACTACGGGACGGATCAACGAGGACATCAGTCATATTATCTATATATATGACAATACTTCAAGAGGTGAGCGAAGATCATGATATATCTCACGTCTCTCAGGCCATGTAAAATCAAGCTTGTGTTCATTTTTAGTTAAATCCATTCATTGTCCTTTATCTGTTGAGCCGCAGTAAATTTTCTTTAAATTCAAATTTGTAACTATTCTTATTGTGTTTTTCTTTTTATATTTGTTACCTAGATTCATTAAATTCATTTAAGTCAATGTCAGGACCCTCATTTATAGTAGTTAGTAATATTATATAAGGCAAACCCAACTATCCTTCATAATGCTGAATCGGTTTGAGTACTTCGGTTTCACTTCGACCGGGGGTAAGATATCGTGTTTTCTGCCAATGAGTAGCTGTGCAATCCCCTTCTTTTGACTATCTAATCAGTCTGGCGCCCATACCAAATCATATCATTTTTAGTGTACAATTCAAGGTAAGTACAAAACAAAAGTGCATATTTTAATTGTGTCTCATTTTCATTTCATTCATCATTTTATGTTAATTTATTTCCCACATATCTCTCATAACGCCCCATTATATTATGGCACCTTAACGTGGCGCTCGAAAACTTGTTCAGTATTTATGAAGGGAAGGTATAAATGTCAGTGCAAGTGTGATTTTGAGGGAGTGAAGTGATTTTGGAAGGGCAATTTTTAAAACGGTGTACTTCGAGATGGCGAATGGGAAACAGAAATCTCCAGATATTCCGGAAGATAAATTCGAGGCAATCATGAGGGCGTTGCAGAATATAAAGAGTAATAATCAGGATCTGAGTAATAAGTTAGAAGCCACTAATGCTAAAATTGAACTTAATAATGAAGAATTAAATAGGAAATATGGTATATTGCAGAAGAGTATTGAGGGGATGAAACAGGAAATCAGAGGTGAAATTAATGAGATGATAGAAGTGAAGGCTAAATATATCATAGAGAAAATGGATAAACAATTAGAAGCAGTAGAAAGTAAGATTGAAAAGAAAATAGTTAAACAAATTGAGGAAAAAATAGCAACTCAAGTTGAGATTGTTAGCAAATTAGTAGAAGCAGAAACTAGGCAGGTGAGAATGGAGCTGGGGGACAAGATTGAGAGAGTCGAGTCTGAATTTCATAGGAAGGTAGAGGAAAATCACTTGAAAAATACCGAGAATTATCAAGAGATTCAAGAGAAACAGAAGGTATTGAGAAGGGAACTAATGAATAAAGAAAGTAATTTCCAAGAAAAGGTGGAAATGGTAGGAACGGTAGACGTAGAAGAAAGTAGCGTAGGTGAGGAACAACAGTCAGCGGAGATAGCGGAGGTAATAGGTGAAAGCAGGATAGATGTAGAAGAGATTATAGAACGTAATGAGATAGGGGAGAAGTGTAAAGAAAATATAGCAAGGGAAGTAGGTAAAATAAAGAAAGTACTAAGCACTCAAGAAATAGAAATGGAGAAAAACATATATGAAGAGAAGAAGCAGACAAGGGAAGATTTCCAAATTGGTATAGAGGAAATTAATATAAAATTATTAGAGGCAGAGAGGCGTGCGTTAAGTAACAGTCATAAAGACATGGTTATCGAACAAGGTCAGCAGGAGGCAGATTACAGTGAACGAGGAATGCAGATGATAGGAGTTAAAGTCTCTAGGAGTAGGTCAAAGCGGAAAATCCAGGTCACATTGTTAGATGAGATTAGAAAGATATTTAAAAATAAGAATGAAGATTACTATTTGGAATGGAGGCTAGAAGTAGAGATATTAGGCGAAAAGTTAGGAGGAGGGGTTAAGGGTAGCTTCACTGCAGCGATGTATTGTAATGAGGAGATAGAATCTATTGTGATAAAGAGAGAAGGATGTATAACTAGTAAGAAAGGTAGAATCGAAGAAGAAAGTGGTGAGAACGTTAAAATAACAGAGAGAGTAGTTATCTAAGTGTGTAGTACCATGTGTTAATTATCCGTAGGACCTTAATATTCGTGATGAATTACTATTTGATTTATGTGAAGTACCAGAGGAACCAATTAGTAATAAATTCAACTCAGTCGTAGAATTTAGAGTGCGAGGGGCGCACATACCTGTGCTTCTTGACAGTGGGATAGGTAAACATTGTGAACCGCTTAACGATAGGTAGCTTCTATTAATATGTGCGTAGTTGGAAGAAGTATTTAAGTGTATTAAAACAGGAATGATTAGAATATATTGAAAGTAATAACTATTATGCCAACCATAATAATGAGAATAATAATAATACGAAGAAGTATAATAATAATAATAATAATAATAATAATAATAATAATAAAGTAGAGATGGTTAATTGATTTACGTTGAGGTGGTACAGTGAGAATAAAATTAATAAGTTGATTAAGTAAATATTGATATACAGTAATTAAGTTTCAGTTGAGGACATCGAGGTCATCAGGTACTATAAGTGGAGAAATGTACAAGTGGTTTAAAGTTAACGAAGGTAACGCATAGTGAATTAACCAACATCTGGTGGAGAAAAGAGAGTATTGGACTAATAGGACGTCGGATACGTGGAGAAGAATATATGTGGATGTGTAAGGTCACATAAATGGTGTAAGGAGGAAGTAGGCTAGCGATGTTTAGTGCCATTGAGCATTTGGGGTTTAAGATTTGGTAGTTGGCCAAATGAGTTTATTGGAGTGAGAGTTGAAGAAATAAGTGTGCCAGAGTAGATTGGTATCTCTGAGCAAGAGTTTTTAAGGTGTATAAGGAACACGTGGAGGTGATGCTGGGAGTTTTTGGAGTAGGAAGAAGCACTGTTGTATGCAAGGGAGTACAGATGCGAGTTGGCCGAAGTTTTTGATATAGATCGTTATACTTAATTTATGAACACAGCCAAATAGATTACAAAGTTTAATACCTAGTTGAACCACTTCTAACATAAGTTACTGAGGATGAGTGAGAAGGAATTAATGGTATAGTGTGTTATTGTTCGACGCAAGTTTAAAAGTAATAATAATAATAATAATTATTATTATTATAATTTGGTTGACATAATATTCAGAAGTTATTGAAAGGAATTTGTTATAATTCAAAGATAATTGCTTGAATGGTTGAAGTATTCGGAGAAGAACTTAATGTATGCAAAGTGGGACTAATTCATGTGAAATTTAAAATGAAGTGGCGGGTTTACTGGTAGTTTATTGGGTGAGAAAGCATTGAGACTTATTGTCAGAAGAGATTTCGGTGGAATCATTTATTAATAATTTTAAATCAGTTAAAGGGATAAGGGGTGCGCGGTGCTACATTTATTGATAGTGAGGTAATCACGGTACTCTGGATTTAAAGGTAAGTCATTTCTTTAGAGGAGAAATTAAAATCTCATGTTATCAGGCGGATTTCGCGGAAGGATAATAATTAAAGAGTATTAAGGCAGGTAACTACGGATAAAACAGGTAACGGTAAGTGAGGGTTCTATGTATAATTGTACGAGAGAGTGTTATTAATAACCTGTGTTATTGTGTGTCCGGATAAGAGCAAGTAGGATACTTGGGTAAATATAATATCAATTGACGGAAATTTCATGTGTATGTGGGGTAATTTCATGAGTAATACATATGTACTGACATTTGGGTTGTTTTATGAGTATTGCTAATTGTTCCTTGTTTCTACATTTACATATTAAGCATCACCAGATTGATCCATTGCAACTTCGTAATTCTTTTAAAGAGACGAAAGATAAATTATGTAATTCGTGAAAGTAATCGTGTGCAGTGATGTGTATCGAGTGATATTGTCAGTAGTACAACAACTATGTATTCCTACACTAAGCTGACAGAAAAATTCTACGCTCATTAGCTATAAAGCTAACACGTATGATATGCATACGATATCTCAGTTATTAAAGTGCAACGAAGACGAATTACGTCTAATGCGAAAGTGAAGGGTACATCAATGTCTCTTTCTTTCAGGAATTCCTTTAAATAAAACCAAAGACTATATGAACACTTGAGAAGGTGAGAAATGGGGAACGCAAATATAAAATGAAGGATATATTTTGTCTATATGTATAATTTTGTGGTAGTGTAATTGTATATTGTCAGGGTGGAAATTTTTTATGTTGTCATTCTGAAGTGTATTTGTGTATTTTCATTTTGAGTGTAACGTATTTAGATATTTTTGGCAGAGTGCATTGAAAGAAATAATGTTGTCATTTCATGTAAAATCATTTATTTCAAGGGGCGATTTGTAACGATTCGATCCCCAAGCTTTTATATTTATAATAATTAATCTTTTTCGTTATATTTATATATATATTAATTTTTTATTAAGTAGTATTCCATGCTACAAGATTTTATCTGTCTGTAAGCAGCTCAAATCATTCTGAACAGATTTTCATTTACGAATGGTTGTAAAGTTAGTTGTCAGAGAGACGTGGGAAGTGACAGGGTCGCTCGCATTTCTACAATAGATGTTATTTCCTGAAGAAGGTCCTAGCGCGTGACAAAGACGATGCGGTTTCCGGTCACTATTAGTGCCGGTAGTGGTAAATCTATTCTCAACCCCAAATGAATGTAAGGAACCCTTTCTGCTGTGGAGAAATAACTTAAGAAATGACATTATTCAATAATGGAAATGTCAGTAGTTCAGACGAGTATTGTTCGTTAAGGAGCAGTGACTTATAGACTGTGTCTAATTGAAAGGGTTGGACTTTAAGAAACATTCTCAACCCCAAATGAATGTAAGAAACCCTGGCAGCTGTGTAGAAATAACTGAAGACATGGCATATTCTATAATGGAAATGTCAGTATTCCTGATGAGTATTGTTCGTGAAGGAGAAGTGACTTATAGACTGTGTCTAATTGAAAGGGTGGATTTTAAGAACCATATTATCGACAAAAACTTGAAGATACTATAAATACCGTAGCTCAAGCCAGAGGAAGAACACTTATTATTATTCATTCAGTCACTCCAGTAGTCCTATGTACTGGGAGTCAGTTTAACGTGAGTGGGGAGTCGCCATCAAGCCGTCGTTCCCTGAGCATCGACCATCCAACTTTATACATTCAGAGGAAAATATTAGCGAGGCATCATGCTGAAGTACTACAACATGTCAACTACGGGACGGATCAACGAGGACATCAGTCATATTATCTATATATATGACAATACTTCAAGAGGTGAGCGAAGATCATGATATATCTCACGTCTCTCAGGCCATGTAAAATCAAGCTTGTGTTCATTTTTAGTTAAATCCATTCATTGTCCTTTATCTGTTGAGCCGCAGTAAATTTTCTTTAAATTCAAATTTGTAACTATTCTTATTGTGTTTTTCTTTTTATATTTGTTACCTAGATTCATTAAATTCATTTAAGTCAATGTCAGGACCCTCATTTATAGTAGTTAGTAATATTATATAAGGCAAACCCAACTATCCTTCATAATGCTGAATCGGTTTGAGTACTTCGGTTTCACTTCGACCGGGGGTAAGATATCGTGTTTTCTGCCAATGAGTAGCTGTGCAATCCCCTTCTTTTGACTATCTAATCAGTCTGGCGCCCATACCAAATCATATCATTTTTAGTGTACAATTCAAGGTAAGTACAAAACAAAAGTGCATATTTTAATTGTGTCTCATTTTCATTTCATTCATCATTTTATGTTAATTTATTTCCCACATATCTCTCATAACGCCCCATTACAGTATCTGGGGGTAATAGGCTCGCCCCTAGCTAGCTCGTAAACTGTCGCCTCAGTAATTGAATGGAGATTGTTGGAAGAAATGAAAACGTAAACAAACTTATAGTGGACGAAGTATTGAAGATAGAGATATGCTCTACCAGACTTTTTTTGTAGAACTTTTCATGCTGAACATTTCTTACACTAATAGTATATTGATATTTTTGACGGTCTGCCCAGCGTAAGCTTAAAAAGAGCACGGACGCCAGGTTTTCTATCGATTTTTCACTGAAATCGTTACTGCTTGGCTTCCTTTGATCATACATACATTTTTTTCTACAAAAACCTTCCCCGAGATATGCTTTACAGAATGGTGAAAACCGCATCAAAATCCATCCAGTGGTTCTCGAGATTACCCGTGACATCCAAGAATCGGGCCCTTTGTTTTATACTAACAAGGGGAGGATACGATGCATGGGTCACCGATTCGAACCATCTTTAGTACACGTGCAGGACATGGCCAGGCGTATATCAGGTGCAAGTAGTAAGTTGCGCTTCTCAGTCGTTTCCGAATAATTAATTAATTGCAATAAATGCTGTGCGGCGTCTACTGTATGCGCGTTGTACGCTAGCAAGAGTCCAACGAGCTTGTGGTGCAGGGGTAAAACCCCTGCTTCGTAAGCGCGGGATCGCTGGACCGAATCCCACTGGTGAGCCTTTGCATTGTGTGTGTGTTTTTTTTTAACATTGGCAATTCGTACAACTGTAGGTGTCGTGAATACTGTTTATTTTGCAGTCAATTGTAATAACGTGTTATGCGAGCCGAAAAAGGGATTCTGAAATCATCGTATTCGGGTCAATGTTTGTGACATTACATAATGTATAGTATTGGCAATGCAAATACATTGGTATTATACACGGTCAGGTGTATTCTAGTATATGAATACATTTATACATTGAAGGCCCAGTCTGTTCCGTTCATTGCATGTCTGCCAACCATCAGACCACCCCGTACCCCGCAAGCAGTGACTCATGCTATGGGTAGTGGTTGGAAATAGCCAATGGTTACGGAAAAAAAAAGAAACACAACACACTGCAAAGGCTCACCGGTGGGATTCGATCCATTGATCCCGCGCTTACAAAGCAGGGCTCGTACCCCTGCACCACGCGCACGTTGGATTCATGCTAGCGTACAACGCGCATGGACGGCCGCACTGTAATTGCAATTAATTAATTTCTCGAAAACGGCTGAGAAGTGCACCTTACTACTTGCACCTGATATACGCCTGGCCATGTCCTACACGTGTACTAAAGATCGTTCGAATCGGTGACCCATGCTTCGTATCCTCCCCTTGTAAGTAGAGATTAGCGGGCCGTGCTGGCGCAGCAGTCAAGCTGTTTGCCTCAGGGCACCTTATCTGCATAAATTCATCGGCAACTTGTTGAGATATGTGGTGCGAATGTCATTTACCTGGGTGTATACTGAATATCTCACATAACCAGTGTTTCTGTTGTGACTGTAATGGTTTGTGAATATTAGGGTCTAGGATTGGGCTAGTTGCCCCGGAACTTGAAATAAGGTACCATCGTGGGAGCTGTCTGGAAAGAGTGTCAAAGAAATCAACGGGAAAATCACAACCAAATGAGCGAACACGGGATCATGACTTGTGTTGCGTTCTGATATCAGTGGATGAGAATAGGTTCATATTTAACAGACATGAAGAGTTGACACATTTTTTAATTTAATTTAATTTTTTTAAATATATTATTTTTACATTTGAATTTGTCTGTTGGCACAGGCTAGAGTAAAATATGGCTTTTCACCGATGTATCCGTCTCACTCATAGCTGCATAAATTGAGTATGAGTGGTGCTGAGTATTGGACTCAGGGCACAGCTAGTGTCTGTGTGTAGGCTACTGTGAGAGGTTCTAATCGTAGGGTCGGCGCTTAGTTCTGACTCAGTGAGGAAAGCAATGGCAAACTACCTCACTCCTCATCTTGCTCAGTAGCCTATGCCTCATTATAGAGCTACTTTTTGAGGATCCAACCAGCCTTTGGGCTGACTACTTAACTGAGAGACATTATTATTTATTTATTTATTTATTTATTTATTTATTTATTTATTTATCGTATGGCTTTTAGTGCCGGGAGTGTCCGAGGACATGTTCGGCTCGCCTGAGTCTGTAGCTGCTTCCAAATTCCGTTCAATTTCAAGTAGTTCCAACTTTCGCCACCAGATATCAATACTACCTAGTGGTAAACGTTGGAACTTTGATAGAGCATTCCGACGAAATCTAACCTAACAATTTAGCTTCACACAAGTTTAGTCTATGGAAGGATCTTTTTTGTACTTGTCACAGCACCTCTTTGTAGACAATATTCGATGTTACAACGAATTCATCGGTTATTGTTTGCTCGGGAGTTTCTTCTACAGCAATTTTTACATTTGCAAAGGATTGAACCGTAGAGAAAGTCTTGGCGAGACCACACCGGAGCCATCTGCTGAGAGACTCCTCAGCTAGCAGTACGCCGCGCTCCCGCTAGATGGCTGCCGCCGCCGCCCCTCTGCCCTGCGCTCTAGCGGCAGGCTCGCCAGGTTACGGTGCTCCCATTGTAAATGTACATTTTAAAGTATTTATTTAATTGTGAGGCATTTAAAGAGGAAGTGTGTGCGTTTCGGGCACACATGGGGTTATGCGGAACCTGTAAGTACCCCATATGTTTACTGGAGGTTGGTGTTAACATGACCTTATTTTCGGTAGAAAACCGGAATGGGACCTTAGCAGAATAATATAGGGAGGATTCTGGTGTGAGGTACTGGAACAGTATCGTTGACATGCAAGTCACCCAAATGCAGACAATTTCGAAGACTTGCTCCAGGCGAGTTAACTTTACATTGCTGCTTTTCGAGAAGAACGTTTAAGAGATTCTAAGCAGGCCCGATGAGATGTAGGGGCAAGCGGGGCTGTAGCCCAGGGCCCGGAAATGCAGAGGGGCCCCGAGGTGGTAAAAGGTCTGAGATTGGACAGCCTCACTTCCATTTTGAAATGTTCTTATATGGCATTCTTCGGTGTAAATGAACCAGTGAAAAGTTGATGATGACGATGATGATGATGTTAATTGTTGTTTTAAGGGGCCTAACATCTAGGTTATCGGCCCCTAATGGTTTGGGTGATAATGAAGATGATAATGAAATGTCAGCTATAACTAAAACTAACTACTTACTTATATTCTAGAAGAAGAAATGGAAAACAAAAGGAGAATAAGGCAAGTAAAGGACAGGAGGGAAAGAAATGCTCTCAACCCTCGAAGAATGCGGATTGAGGGACTTGGAAGGAAGGAGAGCCATGAAAGGCAGACAGGAAAGTGAAAAATGAGAGGTTCCACCCTAGAGGTAATGGATAAAAGAGGGAAAACTGGACCCAGATCAGAATCCCTAGGGGTCGCCAACTTCTGAACTCACCAACCGTGAGCCCCTGGGGTTGTAGAAATATCCAGGGTGCACCAGAAGTGGTGGGGCTACATACACCCTTCCTCCTTGAGGGCCTTGAACAGAAGGCAGGAGATATCATGAAAAGAAAAAGAAGGCTGACCCCTCGCAGAAGGAGGGTATCAGAAATGATGAGACAAGGGCCAATTAAGGCGAAAAAAAGAGACTCCTTAGGCCTCGGATACCCTAATACCGTTGGGGTCGGAAGAGAACAAGAGTTGACCAAGTGAGGTCGACAGGAAAGAAGACGGAGAGGAGCCCGGCACAAGTAAGTGGAAGCAATGCTGGACTTAGCTGGGGGGTCGCCAACCCACGTCCCACTAGATGTGAGCCCCTGGGGGGGGGGGGGGGGGCAGTGAAAAGTAATCGAATCATTAGAAAGAGAATATACTGTATAACGATATTTTATAAATATCCATTGTGTTTATCGCTTCTCTGCCGGGGAAAGGGCACATTTGCCACAATTATCAACTTAATTTATAAAGCACGAAAGGTCTGTATAGGACGGAAAGCTTCTATTGCAATCTCTGAAAGATTTGACTATTTATTTGATGATGAGTAACTTACTGTATGGCTTATTCTTGTGGCGACCACTTACTTGTGCCGGGCTCCTTTCTGTCATCTTTCCTATCGACCTCCCTTGGTCAACTCTTGTTCATTTCCGACCCCGACGGTATTAGGGTATCCGAGGTCTAGGGAGTCTTTCATTTCCCGCCTTAATTGGCCCTTGTCTCATCTTTCTTGATACCCTCATTCAGCGAGGGGTCAGCCTTCTTTTTATATCTCCTGCCTTCTGCCCAAGGCCCTTAAGGAGGCAGGGTGTGTGTAGCCCCACCACTTGTGGTGCTACACCCTCAAGGGCTCACGCCTAGTGAGTTTGGGAGTTGGCGACCCCGAGGGATTCCTGAGCTGGGCCCGTTTTGTCCCCATTTTCCTCTGGTCTTGGGCCGGGCCCTCTCCTCTTTCACTTTCCTATCTGCCTTTCAAGGCTCTTCTTCCTTCCAAATTCCTCAATCCTCATTCTTCGAGGGTTGAGGGCGTTTCTTTTCCTCCTGTCCTTTATTTGCCTTATTCTCCTATTGTTTTCCATTTCTTCTTCTAGTATTCTATATAATGTAACGTGCCACCCCTTGTGGCACTTTCTTTAACTTGATTACGGTGGGTAGAAGCACAAAACAATGGTCCTTTTAAAGAAATAGTAATTTTATTGCAGGTCTTAGCAAGTTACAGTACACCGCTCAATAAACAGATACAAGCAATTCGTATCTCACTCTAGTTCCTCTCTGACTGGGAACACTTCCCTTTCACTCTCTCGAGCAGCTGCCCATTCACTAATTAGGCTGACCTGTGTCTAGCCAGTCTGTCACTCACCGAAATACTTGTACACTCCCTTGAGTACACAAACTACCGTTAGGCTACTTACGAGTCTGCTACACACTGCTCCGCTATCCGCTGGCTAGGGAACAGGCCACAGCGTTTCGCAATTCACCACATCACTTCACTGCATGCAATAGCCTCACTTGGGTTTCGCAAGTCACGTCACCACACTACTGTCGCTCAGGTAAAAACACGCACTAGCTCAAAGACACTGTCCCTCCCTCGCTGATGAGGCCGCTTATATAGCAGGCTGGTGACTCAATGAATGCTTCTAGAATCGTCCAGGATTCACGGCTTCTCGAGATTTCCATCACTAGCTGGGTCGCGAATCTTCTGGACCATCCCTTTTGTCCTAGTAGCCCTGTTGCGTAAGGTGCAGGTAACACACAGAGGCAGAGCATACCCCGGGTGTGGCTGTGACTCTCGCGGCGAGGCGACGAAACAAACTCACAGCCGTAACAATAAGTTAGTAGTTAGTTTTAGTTATAGTTTACATTTCATTGTCATCTTCACAATCACCCAAACCATTAGGGGCAGATAACCTAGATGTTAGGCCCCTTAAAACAACATCTATCATCATCATCTTGTGGAGACCGAACACAGTCAGATGCAATGAGAATAACATTTGAAATGCATTATGAACACCATCTTGAAGTAAAATAACAAGCAATGAGAGACATAATGATGAGCCGTTGAATAACTGAAAACCAAGTAAACTGATATTCAATATAAACATGCTTAATTCCCCACGAGGTTTTTCATAGGTTAAAAGAAAGCCAGCTTACTACTTCCAAAATAATATCTCAGGCTGAAGAGAAAAGGAGGGAAACCTCTGTCCTATGGCGCGTGATTGCTCTCCACGGCCTTGTGTCTAAGGAAGCAAGGATAAACGGAAAGTGCAAACAAACAGAAAAACAAGTAGTTCCTTGAAGAACTATACAGCCTATTTTCATATATCCTACTTATGTTATTTGCCTCTATCAACATACAAAATTTCAGTTTGATTGCTGTAATAGATTCGTAGATATTGAGAACCGTATAAATATTTCGGTTGGTTGCCATGTTGGATTTTTATATATGTAGGTCATAGAGTTATGAACTATTAGATTACGATTTTTACGTATGTTCGTTATTCAAACGTTCACTTCGATCGCATGACTAATACACAAGAAATAAAAACTTAATTTTAAAATTGCGCACAGCCGCCATCTTGAGATTATGTGAATAATTGAACTAAATTAGATGCCAGTGCATTACAATGTATATAAACATTTACTGTACCAAATTTCACTGCGCTCAGATGGTTAAATCACGAGAAAAGTCTATTAAACTTCTAGTAGTACCCTTTATCACCGTAGGGGCGTGGTGGCGCAGCGGTCAAGCTGTATGCCTCTCACCAAGGCGGACCGGGTTCGATTCCCGGCCAATGCATGTGAGATTTTCGATGTGAAATGCCATGTCCTGTGGTTCGGATTCCACGTAAAACGGAGGTCCCGTGGCTTATGATCGCGAGATTAACGGTCGCGTTAAAACTACAAGCTTCCTTCCTTTATCACCGTACAAAAATTCAGGGTGATATCAGTAAAAGTTTCGGCGATATAGAATGCCGGTGAAATATTTCGCACAGCCACCATCTTGAGGTTATATAAACAATTGAACTTAATTATATGCCAGCGCATTACAATGTGTATAAACATTTGATGTACCAAGTTTCATTGCATTTGGATAGTTTAATCGCGAGAAAAGTCTATTTAAAAGTTTCAACTTCGCTTGGCCGCCATGTTCGTTTTGTAGTTAGCTGTTTTTTTTAAGTGTCATAGGCGAACTTCTAGCAGTGCCCTTTATCACTGTACAAAATTTCAGGGTGATATCAGTAATAGTTTCGGAGATATACAGTAGAATGCCGGTGATATATTTCCCACAGCTGCCATGTTGGATTGGTGAGACGTAAGACAAGTTGAAGGGTACGGTCGGGGTCGGCCGTAATAGTACTATGACCTTACCAAGTTTCATTGAAATCGCTCCAGCCGTTTAGAGGTTATTAGAGGGGGACACACACACAAACACACACATACGCACACACACACACGGACGAAAGGTGATCTCATAAGCCTATTTTTTTCATTAAATGAAAATAGGCTAAAAATGATTGCAGTGTGAACGATTCATGCATAACAGATTGAAGGAAATGACGCACACAGCCGGAAACGATGAGTCCCGAAACTTCTTGGCAACGACAGCAAACTGGCTGCGGAGGCGCTACGTCACTCGCATACGATGACCGTTTGTACCAGATCTAGACGGTTTCCGAATTTAAGATCCAGAAACAAGACAAACAAAATGCGAAAGGGAGTTACTGCCAATGAACACTTCAAGCAGACTGTTAGGAGGAATGAAGATGGTCGTTATAAAATTGAGTATCCTCCTACCCGCACTTCTCACGAATTACAAAATGGGTAAGAAACGCTTAGGAACCGCAAGAAGAAAACTCGACCCTAAGCAAGCTTGGCAGGTAAGCTGGAAGAGACAATCTGGCTGATCCTGCCAGTCAAGCGTGTTCAGCACTCAGCAGAACGACTCCGACCGACGATATAGTGGGAGAGGCCAGCGTGGCTGAAAGGACCTTCTGATGAATGGCAGACACAGGATACCCCTTTGAAAAAGAAAAACTTTACGAGCCTTACAGTAGTCGCATATGATGTGTAACATCTGACATAGGAGAAACCTCACGTGAAATTGTTGATACACCGGTTTTTTATAATATTATTGGCATAAATATTAATCTATTGTAAAAGGGAGTGTTTTACAGATATTGTAGTTTATAATACGGAACTCATTTTATTAGATGATTTGCAGCTTCCACCAGCACTAGCCTAAATAAAGAATACGATATGGATCAACTAGATTAATAGACGCGACACCGCTCATTGCCTTAAATTCTTTATAAATAGGCCAACTTGCGAGTAAATGCAATGTGCACAGCAGTAGATCATGAAAGGCTTACCCAGTTCCCGGACCTCTTGATTCACAGACCAACACGTAATTTCATATGGATTCTGTTAATATGAGTCATATTGATATGATACATATCGTTTAAAACGATAATCTGGTAGCAAACATATCTATCCCGTCCGGGATTCGAACCCAAGATCTCTAGATTCACAGTCAAAGACGCTAACACCACGGCTATTTCGACCACACAAATATTGAGCACAAGATGGTGACTTATTTTCACGTACCAATAATACTGCTTTACGGAATTAAGTTTCATTTATATTTTGCTTGTTTCGATAATGTTCCTGCGTGAAATTGAGTTTAAAATGCCTTATGAATAGGCCCTCTTGCGAGTAAAGAGAATGTGTTCAGCAATAGTTCATGAAGGCTTGCCTAGTTCCCGTATAAACACAATTATATATATTATATTGATGACTGCATTGCCGCTGTGTGGGTTAATATTTGAATAGCCGTTGTGCAGAAACATAATACCGGCATTGCCGACTACCAACAATGTTTCATATTAAAGCATATAATCATTTAAATACTGACACGAAGACTTCGACAATGTGCCATGTGCTTTGTGTTTCAATCAGTTGACACCAGAGTTCGTTTACCGTCAGAATGACAGTGACGAGCAAAGTTACTCGGGGAGTGGATGCCGATCACTTTCATCCAGAGATTGAAAAACAAACTCTTAATAAATCATAATTGTTTTCAGCAAATATGATATAATGAATATTTTTACACCAAAGAACGATAACTTGAAGATGATTTATTGTAGGAATATTTGTAATGGCGCCTCCAAACCTTGAAGTAATCCGTATGAGATATACATTCCACACCAGCCAGGAGGGATACGAATCAGCTGGCAGTGCGTCTTACACACTTCCGTCTCATTTTTCAAAATCACTCCCACAAAAATATCTAGCAACCGAGTGGAAAGATGTTACACATCAAAAATGGTGAACCAGGAGTGTAAGAAGTGTCCCATTCCGTCACTTGCAAATAGAATTGTTCAGTCCAACTGGTATTACAGGTATTTTTCCCTCACAGTATCGTAGAATTGTTCGTCTTGTGAGATGGACGATGGTATTCTTCTTCACTGTAGGAATCAGCAAAAGAAACTTCGTGAACTTTATTTTGTAGAAATCAAGGCAGCAGAAAACCACACTGTCAAGATGAACCGAAAATAAATAAGTGAGTGGCAATGGTATTGTTTACGAGGATGACCAAGATCTCAGAGCGAAAGGACATGCGTGATTTTAGACATCCTGCCTTGTTGCCCCCTGACCATCCTGCAGTAACCACATTGATTCCCGAGTGTCAAATCACTTCAGTGTTCAAGCAGTTCTTAGTCGAATCAGGGAGAGGTTTTAGCTCTTGAAACGAGGAAGAACTAGTCTTCTGCAAAAGAATAAATAATAATGTTATTGGTTTTACGTCCCTTTTAACTACACTGGCTTTTAGAGACGCCGGGGTGCCGGAATTTTGCCCCGAAGGGCATCTGTAACGTGCCAGTAAATGTACTGACACGGCTCCCTCGCATTTGCGCACCCTCAAATGCCAGCTGACTGCGCCAGGTTTCGAACCTGCAACCTTGGGCTCAGCAAGCGAGAACGTTACCCCTGAGCCACGCAGCCAGACTTCTGCAAAAGAGTCGTGGGACATAACCTATGTCGAATTGATCCGCCATTACCTGAAGATCACGCGCGTGATGCCGCTGTATTTTAAGTCACTTGCGTGGATCTCGCAGACCCACTTCTTGTTTTTAATTTCTTTTATCTCAGAGGTGATGGTAAAATCTGGGGGTTTGATTGCTTGCTTGCTTTTGTAGTGTAATGAACAAATCACGTGGAACTTTGAAATGTGCGCTCTGTTGACATTTACATAAGGGCTTTGAGAAGATTTGTAGCTAGACATGCTATCTACAGTGAATATGAACTCAATTTCGTTGGAACGGGAAACACCTTGGCATGACTATATTGGACGTAGACACAGTCCTACTACGTATATGTTGAAAATGTAATTCTCCATCAGCTTCCTGGAGGGTTGGGTGCTGGGAGCGTTTGGTTGGCATCGTGGAGTCATTGCTTCGGAAGGTATTTGGTAAAGCACGGTTGAATTTTGAGGGACTGGTAAGAATCATTTGAAACCGTGAGGCTGTAATGAACAATTGAATTGTAATTTTCAGTCAGTCAACACGAATATATGTCCAGTTAGTGTTGGGCGGAAAATGTGTGAATCCGCCTGCATAAATATCCCGTCACCGAAGAAAAGAAACAAAAATCCTATCTATGTGTATTAATTAATATTTGCGCAGAAAATAAGGGGGGTGTGCCCTCGAAAACTGAAGGTATCCGGAAAGAAATCAAGGAGGAATTGAGGCGGGAAAATGAAATACACCTTAGGCCTCGGATATCCTAATACCGTTAGGGACGGAAGAGAAGTAGAGTTGACCAAGGCAGGTCGACAGGAAAGATGAAGAGAATACACCTCAACCGGAATAAATACAAAGTTTTAGCCGAAAATTCAAAATGTTCTTACAGAACAGAATAGAGATTACAGGTATATTATACTAGCTTTCATACCCGTCGATGAAGGGTACATAGAGTAAAGGAAGTTACGACAACTTCTAGGTCATATGCCGTCACCGAAGAAAAGAAACAAAAGTCCTATGACAGAAACTTGGAAGAGAGCCTTGCCCTCCTCCATGAAGAGTTAAGTACCAGTACTTACTAACAATGGAATCTATAGCAAGAAAACTATATTGGCACTTCCTTCGTCGAGAAAAAAAAGCAGTGGAGATAGTGTGAAAAAAAACCACACACTCAGGATAGACGCTGTCAGTGCTGGTGATTAGAACCACACCGATACCCGGACTTACTGCAGCTACCCTCGCGGTAGCGATTTATTAAGTAGAACGGCTACGCCGCGGGGTCTAGTGGAGTTTGGGTGACTGCAATGAACATGAGATATAGTCCGGGACAGCTTAACTAAGTTACTAGATCAAAACAGGGTAGGCAACATTAACAGCCGCCCCTATGCCTACGTAAATGTTGGTTTATGCTTGCATTTCTCGAAGTTAAGTTGTTTTCAGGTGCGAGCACACTGTCGCCAACCCTGCTTAAAATCTCGCCATCTCCAAAGACCATAATACCAGTAAAATTTCTTAACACACAGTTGCCGACATTTTTCTCCCAGAATGCATTTTCCACACATTCTCCCAACATAATAATTACGAATTTTACAAATGCATATTATCTGAATAATTTCACAGTTTTCTTTGGAATTTCAAGTCTAATGAAGTTAAAACAAGTTGTACAAGGTAAGTACTACTAATATACATCGATTAAAGCAGTTTTTACAGTTATTATAGACCCTTGATTATGGAATATGTACGTGTTCATACCCACTCGTCTGAGATGTTTGCAAGCTTTTATTTAATTATCATACTAATATATAAAAATGAGATGGTGTGTGTCTGTCTGTCTGTCTGTGTGTTACTCAATAACACAAGAACCACTGGTTCGATTTAAATGAAATTTTGCATAGACGTAGCTGATTTACCTGGCTTACATATAGGCTACTTTTGATTTCGATATTTTGCACTATTTAAAAATGGCGACTATTTTCATACTTCCATTTCAAATAAAAAATAAGGCTGAGAAATAGCAAACTTTTGATGGCACTATAAGCTTTAAAATTTAATTTTCTATCCGAAAGGTCCTTATCAATTTTCGTGTATCTCCAACGGTTAGCGAGTAAAACCTAAATATGTCTTATAAGACACATTCAACGCCGAGCGATGTTAGTCTATGTTAATCTCTACATGAACTGTTTTATTTATAGAGGTAGTTTTTGGGGTCCGAAACTAGACGTGATTTTGATTCTAATTTTATACTCTTTGTGCCGGTTATTGTATGTGAGTTTCACAATGTTATAGGGCTTTGTACTTTGCACGGTATGCTTTCATCCTTTATATCGATTTGTTTTCGTGAATATTTCAGTTGGCCAATATTTATCTGCCTTTTGTCTTTTTTAGCATGATCAGAAACCCAAATTCACAGACGAATGTGTCGAAGACTATCGACTGTCACATTAGTTTATTTAGTGTTCATATTGATCTTATTGCAGAACTGGGCAAATTTATTTCAATAAAGTAGGTATTTAGACTTTCAGGGCCAATAAAAAAAAACCGCACGAAAGACGGCGTAAACCTAGAAAAGTTGCTGAGTCTTAAATGCTTGGCCCTGAAATTGAATATACAATCATTTTGGAAGCCTTTATAGGGAGATGAAAGACTGTTTTAACCTTTAGCACTCGCAGTAAAATAGCTGAGGTGTTCTAAATAAGAATTGAGGTATCGCACAGTTTGTTACTCCTTTGGTAGTCCGCAAATAGACCACAAGAGCCCGCTGATGAACCATCTCGGAGTTACTAGGCGTAATCTCGCACAAGACATGGCATAAACTTAGAAAAAATGTCTGTGATTAATTTGTTTTTGTTATTATTACTTAGGATGATTGAAGTTTGTTCCGTTACTGTTACTCTTTATCATGAGTAGGGGGGTGATGAGAGTTCTGCCCCACTTCAGAACATACATGCCATTACTACTAAGCCTCAGCCATGTAATATTTGTCGATATTTCTCGAACCCATGGTCGGATTTTGACAAATAAGGTGTCGTTGGACTCGGGTTGACGCCCTCTTTCCAATGGACCACTCATTTCAACCCCTAAGTAAAACCTACCCCTACTAGGGGATGAAATTGTAATTTTTTAGTGAAAGTCTCTTTTCAAATGCGACATGTATAAGGTGGGCTGCTAAAATGAACTTAAACGTTGTTGCTCATATAGTGCATGCGTTTCGTTGGATGCCGCTATGGATTAACATTCTTGTTTTTGTTTTTTACGCATGTGCACTTGGGATTTTTGTAAGAGGGCGAGCTCTTTGAAAAAAAAATGATTGATAAGAAGGGGTTTTGGTGGTGAGGAGAGAACCAGATAGTCGCCTACTTTCCTACGACGTTTGCCGATATCTCTCGAACGCAAGGTCGGATTTGGACGTGTGACGTGTCAAATCGCTTGTCTCGAAGCCCTATTAATAGTTTAAGTTTTGAGAATGAGGGAAACAGGCTTTTTCGGGGTAAAACCATGATTTTAGACTTTTTCCGATATCTCATGAATACATGGTCGGATTTGGTCCTATAACGTGTCAAATGGCTTGTCTCGAAACCCTCTTTATTTTGGTAATACGTTAAAGTTTTTGAGAATGAGGGAAAGAGAATTTTTTGGTGTAAAACTGTGATTTTAGACTTTTTGCTATATTTCGCGAACCAATGATGCCAGAGGCGTGTACGACGGGTCCAAGGACTCAGAGTGACGTCCTATTTGCTATGGACCACTCGTTATATTTTAAAAAAAATGGAAACTCGATTTTGGGGTAAACACGTGTTTTTTGTGATTTTTGCTGATAACTCACGAACCAATAAGCCTAGAGACGAGTGCGAGGTGTCATTTTTTAAATTGCGTTACCCTCTTGCCGAGGATGTTCGTGTTGAGTAGGAATGAAAAACCATGTTGAGGTAAAACCATGATTTTAGACTTTTTGCTTTATCTCGCAAACCCAGAACGCTAGAGACGTGTACGAGGTGTCCCAGGACTCGGGATAACGCCCCCTGTTTGAAACTATGTTTGAAATTTTGACAAAGGGCCTAACGCCATACATGTTGAAATAACTTTTTTCTTTACCTGTTTATAATGTTCATGAAGCGAGGTGGTTGAGAGAGACGATACTGCTGGGTGTGTGTGTGTGTGTGTTTCAACGAACCTGTCGCTAACCACAAGGACCATGCTTAATAGAACAATCGCTATTTCGGCGGGTCGGTGTATGACAGAGCGAGGGTTCGTTTTCTGAAATTTTACCTTTAACGTGTAAACGGTGAAGAGAACTTGGTTCTATGTTGGTCGAAGCGAGTACAGAAAACAAACTTGTAGAGGAGCAGACGAGCTTATTGGAATGCGCTGATCTGACTTGACAACAGGTGCAATGGAAAATGACAAAGACCATTGAAGGTTAAATAATTCAACCATCGTGGTGGCAGGGAAGTGCGAAATGCATGCATACACATGTGAAACCACATGAGGGCTAAACAAGTCACATCCTGTCTTGCTTCGTACGTGACAAAATGAAAGTTCATGTGAAATTTGACCTGGCACAGGTGTTCGCCTGGGACGTTAGCTGTCCACGTGCGCGATAACTGTTAACAAGTTACATCCTGTTTTTGCTTTGTACGTGACAAAATGCAAGTTCATGTGAAATTTGATCTGCCACAGGTGTTCACCTTGGGCTTTGGCTGTCCACGTGTTTGATAACAGGATATTCAAAGCGTGGGAAAAAATGATTATACATGCAACGTAACATATATAAAGACAAGTCGTTATCATTTCCTCTCTCACTTAGGTGACTACCTTTGAACACATTGCGTTGCGTGAAACCCCTGGTCTTGTTTAACAGTTTTGGTGTTGGTGGAAAATATTTAACCTTGTTGTGGGGTTGGTATTTATTTACATATTTATTCATTTATATATTTATTGATTTATATATATTTACAAGCAATTATTTATTGATTAGGTAATTAATGATTTTATTTATTTATTTGTTTGCAGATAACCGGTATACCTTACATGTCTGAGAGAGAAGAAACCATTGCACTTTTGAGCCCACTAGAAGGAAACAGCAACAAGCCACTGCTAGTGAAGGTGAGATTTTTTTTAAACTAACTTGTTTCATTTTTTTGTTTTATATTTTATTTTATGAAATGCATGTATTAACCTGAATTTAAGTATTTATAGCGGTTTATTTTATTTATTTATTTATTTATTTTTAGAAACTTGGAAAGAAAAGCCTTACCGCCGTACCAGTTGCTGAAACCCTGAGACGCAGTAGAACGAAACCATTGCTTCCAGGCAGTGAACTATTGAAAACTCAGGTAAGCCTAACATAAAATGCGATTCCATTTTACCACTACTGAAAAAAACTCTTACACAAAAAAAAATCATTACCTGTACATGACTGAGACAATGTTTGCTTTCTTGATTAATGGCTATGTTGTTGTTGACTGGGAAACGTACAAGGTAAAAAGAAAATAAGTACATGGGTTACTGTTAGTGCCAACATACAGTTTATTTTTAATGGTGTTTTGATATATTAATGCCAATTAACGTTAACGTTTTATTTACAAGTATTGATTGATTGATTGATTGATTGAGTGATTGGTTATTTTGTTTGCTTTTAGGTGTCGTCATGCGCTATTAACGTAATGAACAGACAGTGAACAAGCATGCATTGTGCTTTAAAGTACTCTGTGCAACGTTAATAACTTACAATAAGAAAAAGTTTTATTATAACACATGGCGTTAGTACCAAATACAACAAGTGAGCAAGTTAGTTTACCACGTGCGTTAAATTTAAAATCAGAACATGACCGTTGGTTTACTTTTGAATCCTGGCCTGTAGGCTTTTTGTCGACACATGAACTTGCAAAAGCCGGGTTATTTACTTGAACCGAGAAGATGTGCTGCGCTGTGTGTTTTGTCGTATTGAACTTTCACACTGGGAAGAAGGGGATGATCCCTTTAGAGACCATTTGCGATGGTCTCCTCATTGTCCTTACATGCTTGGAAAACAAGTGGGTAACCTACCAGTGCATTCATTTTACCGAACCACAAGGCCATTGGCCGCTACTTACGTTGCTGAATCACAAATAAATAATAATAATAATGATGTATTACCAGCCAACAACGGTAGTGTTGATATATGTGGTCCATATGCCATAGACAGTGTTGAATTGGCGTGTGCTTTTGAAAAATTGGGAGTTTGCAAGACTAAAGCACTAGCACACCCAGAGTACAGCTCTGTTGAAAAACGTTTAGAATCTTATAAAAATGTTTGGCCATTAATATTAAAACACCTTACCAAACAGCTAAGTGAAGCTGGATTTATTTATACTGGTGAATGGGTTAAAACAATATGTTTTTATTGTGGATTTGCTTTAAAGGATTGGCAAATGACTGATGACCCTTTTGTGCAACACGCTCGTTGGTTACCAAACTGTAAATACAGGGTGTTGCTTAAAGGTCAGGAATTTGTGAACACTATTCGTAAAGAAAACGTGATTGCAGCACAAGACATAAAAGTGCCTTTAGAGTTAGAACACGCGGAGCAAATACATGAGGCTGAAAGAAAAGACTTGTCTTACGAACAGATACAAAAGTGTGACCAACAATTATGTAAAATTTGTTATCAAGATGAACTAGGTGTTGTATTTTTGCCTCGTGGACACATGACAGCATGTGTCAAGTGTGCATTAGAACTTAACACTTGTGCTATATGCAGAAAAGTAGTATCTGCTACAGTTAGGGCATTTCTTGCATAACTAGTATAACTTATTAGCCATGCATAGTGCAAAATCCCTAATTGCACAATATTATTTAAGCTGTTTTAGAGAGTAATATATATGCTTTTGTATTGTTTATAGACTACTACAATGAATGTTTTGAATGCTGTGGGACAATCATGTAGCTTAGAGACAAAGAAGCTCAGCGAATTGCCAACGCATATTCCATTCCGCATTATCAAGATTCGGAAATTGAAAACAGCATATGGTGATCGTGTACTTTGTGTATGTGAAAACTTTGAGACATTTCTACCTATACGGTTTAATGATATGTCGGAGAGTGTTTTTGATGAAGTCAATAATGCTGTGCAACCTGTACATTTAATTTATGAAGGTTTTAAAAACAATAGGTGCATGGTTCGTTTTAATTAAATAAAAAACAAATGTCAAATAATAATAATGAAAGATGTAAGTGATGACAATGGACTGAAAGAAAAATATGTGTATAGAATAATAATGTTTTATTTTTTAGTATTGTCTTAAAACATATTATCATGAAACCAAAAACATGTGTATAAAGTTTGTAAATAAATGCAAAATGATGTTACAATGCTGTTTTATTTTATACAAAGTTAGTATATTTAGCATTGCAGAGTATACATGATTATGACAATAGATGCACACAGAATACAAGCCTTTCTCTCTTTACAATAGTCTGTTATAGTTTTAAACACAAGGCTTGTTGTAGATCATTTTATAGCAATGTCCATTCACTGTTGTTTTCGAAAACTGGGGAAGCCGCAATGGTTTTATAGGCATAAAAATCCTTATTGTTATTACTATTTGGTCATTTTTATCCTCTTGCATATCAAGAGCAGATGACCTAGTTGTTCCACTCTTTAATACGACGACAACAACAACACTACCTCTCGCATAGTTTGTGATGTTGATGGCTCTGGCGACGTGGTAGATGGTTTAAAAATAACTTTTAGAACAGGGGTTAAACGTTGATCATTAAACAATGCACTATTTTGAGTAGCAATATGGTTTTCTTGATTTTTTGTCGACGGCAACTGTGTTTCATGCAGTACACTACATTGATGATCACTGACAATTAAAATCTCACTATTTTTACTTTTTAGGTCACTACGACAATGTTTGGAACGTTGCTTTGAACAACGCCAAATAACAGTTCCATTTTTATTGGTTCGTTTCACAATATATGAATATCCTTTATAGTATGCGTAAGGCTTACCATACCTAGTCACTGATACTTCCATGTCAACTGTCAAGCATAGACTAAGCTCTAGTAAAGTCAACTTGGTAATAAGAATAATAGTTTAATGTGAGAGCAAATATGGATCCAAAGAGTTCAGGTAAAAGTGGAAGCAAATAAGCAAATATAAGAACCAAGAGTGGGGGAAAAAGTGGTCGCAAAGTGGTAGACCCATTACACAATAATTTCAGCACGACGCAGCTCTTGTTCAATTTCTTTGATTTCCCAATCGTGACCGGTGTGCCCAGCTTGTTGTAAAGCATGCAATTGTCGAAGCCGTTGAATTAGCTTACTGGGTTTGTTCCAGTATACCAATTTAACAAATGGATTTTTAAGTGTAAACAAAGCATTACCATTATCATGATCATTATCATGATCATCATAATCATCATGACCATCATCACTATTACTATATAGTCCTTTTTGATCCTCTTGCAATACCACATTATTTATAGTCTGAGTTGATTTTGATAGTGTTGAAGGTTTCTTGGACGTTGACAACTGTCTTAACATGACTTTTTGAGGACATGATAAGTCCTTTTGAACAAACCCTGCACTATCATTAGCCGCAATATCGTTTTCTTGAACTTGCTTTTTAGCATTTTGATAATTGTTTGTAAATAGCAAGCGTGGTTCGTTTAGAGCACTACATTGATGAACACTCACACTTAAAACCTTTCCATTTTTAGCCTACTTTCGATTTTTGCAAAAAATGAAAGTAGACTTATGAGATCAACACAGGGCGAAAAAAGTGTGTCTGTCTGTGTGTGTGTCTGTGTGTGTGTATGTGTGTGTGTGAGTCTGTGTGTGTGTATGTGTGTGTGTGAGTCTGTGTGTGTGTGAGTGTGTGTACTCTGAATGTCTGTCCCCCCCCTATCAATTCGAACACGGTGAATGCGAATTGAACGAAATTTGGTACAAAGGTAGCACTAGTAAAGGACACCTCAGTGTCATGTTTTATATCGCCGCCATCTTTACTAAAACTGAATGGCGGCCACTCAAACGTTCAAAACGTAAAATCAAATAACGACTAACCAAATCATCTGATCTCTACCAAATTTGGTAACAACATACCTTCGTATAGGATGCGTCTTGTGACCAAACTACAAGGTCGTCCGCCATACCATTTCAGGATGGCAGCCGTGCGAATTATGCAAACTTTATAATCCATATCATGGGACCCACCAGTTCCGATTATCGAGCCGAGAATCGTTTTAACTGTTCTAAAGGAAGAGGCACGTTCGAAATTAAAAGTTTATTTTGTAATACTATAGTGCAGACGTGATTTTAAAAAGCTGAGCTGATTCAGTAATAAGACAAGATGGCAGCGGATATCTTGTGCCTGACTTATATTTCACTAATTTGAGTATTGCATGCAATATAGCGTACTGATACAAAATAAATAAACTTTGTATGAAATGCTTTATATATAAATAATATACTCCAGTGATGAAATCGTTTAGTATAAATCATTATTTGCTAACAAGTTCTATGTAAGTCATTTTAAATAGAACGATATTCGTTGACACAATTAGCTCAGTGGTAGAGCGTTAGCCTATCGCTCAAATGCCTATGGTTCAAACCCGATCAGAACTAGGTTTTTTGCTTGAAATGTTATATGTTTATTGTTTTGTAATGACTCAGATGTTTTAAAATTAAGCGTTATATTGTGCATATTATGGTGTAAAATATATATTTAATTAAAACATAATTCGCCAGCAGATTTACTCGAGACATCTAGCTGCCAAAAAGGTAACTTCCAGATTTTATTGAAAAGTTTCTTCTTCTGGCCGCTAGAATGCACTCGCTCTGTTAGGATTATATTGTTCGATATTTCACCGCTAGATGTCACGACTAGTCTACGTGGGGCTCCATTGATTACTATACCATTGGCATTCTATGCGCATCGAATTTGAAGAATGACAAGATGATACTACGATACATTTTTACTTTTTATTTTAAAGGGTTTGTAACGGCCTATTTTGCGTTACTTGAAAATGTTATTTGAAGTAAAGAACAAAACGATTTCACATAGTAACTGGTGTTAGTTCATGTTATTAATTACTACTTTTATTTCAGGCAAATAGCAATCGAAGATATCCACATAGTTTGTATACACACGTCTCTGTAGGGTCATGGAAAGATTTGTTAATTCAATTAGGGTTGTGAAAGCCATGCACAACCAGACGTATAAATACATGCCTCAACTCAAAGTTGGATGTTGCCCACGGCAGGTCGTATATGTAATAATAATAATAATAATAATAATTATGTTATTGGTTTTACATCCCTTTTAACTACTGCTGCTTTTAGAGACACCGGGGTGCCGGAATTTTGGCCCGAAGGGGATCTTTAACGTGCCAGTAAATGTACTGACACGGCTCCCTCGCATTTGTGCACCCTCAAATGCCAGCTGACTGCGCCAGGATACGAACCTGCAACTTAGGGCCCAGCAAGCGAGAACGTTACCGCTGAGCCACGCAGCCAGTCCGGTCGATTATGTCTCCAGATCCATAACATTCTTGATATACTTATTATCTTTCTTTCTTCAATGATGGTAGCAGTTTTTATCTAGGTTGTGGCGTTTGGTAGAGGTAAATCGTTTCTAAGGTCTTCAACAAAGAATAGTTCTATTATACTCTTTGATAATAACAACGAGTTATAACTATACTCATACATTTAGGCGAAAGTAGGCTATATGTTCTTTACTGAACATCTTGTTACTTTTCAGATTGCCTCGACATTTTGTTGACCTCTCTTTTGAGCATCGCCAGAATATTATTCCATTCACATTCTGGCGATTATAGTTATAGGAGTAGCCTTGATAGAGTGCACGTAGCCTACCTTTGTTCGTAGTAATAAGTTCCATAGTAGTAACTGACCTGTCAGTACGATGTTCACACTATAAAGGTTACAACTGTTTTGCTGATGGAGTGACCTATCATAAGCTTATATATTGGCTTATGTGTTGGCTTTTGTGTTGGCTTTTTGTGTTGGCTTTTGAGTTGGCTTTTCGTGTTGGCTTTTTGTGCATCAGCTGTTTGACGAAGTTGTGCTTGCTAAGGAGTATTTGCAGTCAAATTGGGAACAGTGGAAGCAAGAAGAGACTACCAGAGACGTGATTATTTTAAGGGAAGAAAAATGGCTAAGGCTGTTTAGTCACTTCAACGAGAATCGCATAGCAGCCCCCAATCTGATCAAGATTGTTGAGTATGCCTTCTGCTTACCTGGGACATCAGCACCAGTTGAGAGAGTATTTTCTTTGATGAACAACGCATGGACTGATGATAGAGGTTTGATAAAGGAATCTACAGTTAAAGGCTTGATGATTTGTAAAATTAACATTGGATTAGATTGTGAAGATTTTTACAACAAAATTAAAACCAAAACAGACTTTCTAAAAAAACTAGCCAATGAAAAATACATGTAAATATTGTCCAAGTTTTATTCATTATTCAAAGTGTTTTTTTCTTACTTGTAACTAATAAATATTAACATTGTGGTGTTTGAAGCCATATTTTCAGTGTTGCCTTAGTAAACAAGAGTTTAGTGCTTTTCAGTCGGTCAACACGAATGTACCCAAAAGAGATGGGTTATACCCTAATCCTGAAATAAATTACATGAGATTAATAAAACTCTAGGATGACCAGTTTCGATCGTCAAGCGATCATCATCAGATCCATTACACTTAGGCTACAAAATCCGTGTTTGAAATACAGGTGAAAATATTTACAATATGTACAATTATTTAGTTGCAGTATTGCTACTGCAACTGTCAGTGTATGCTAAATGCAGTATATATGTTAGGTGAAATGCTAAATGGTGATAGCTATCCGGAGATTGTACTTTAGAGAGATTATATGGTTGTAAACTATGGTTAAACTATAAAATTTTTGGCTAACTACTTATCTGATTGTCTTCCGTACTACAGCTACTCGCAGTTTTCGTGCTCACTGGAACTCACAGTCGACCGCACAGTAGTTAGCCAAAAAAATGATGATCGCTTGACGATCGAAACTGGTCATCCTAGTGTTTTATTAATCTCATGTAATTTATTTCAGGATTAGGGTATAACCCATCTCTTTTGGGTACATTCGTGTTGACCGACTGAAAAGCACTAAACTCTTGTTTAATAAATATTAACATGTTTCAATTTATAATTGTCATTTATTATCAATAGCATTAGGAATATACTACCCTCTAAAACTCTAAAAACCAGTCAAGGGTGTGTACCCTTAAATAACCTAGAAGCGGGGGAGTCCAGGTTGAACATTTTAGATATCTGGCAAGCCTAGTTATAGGCAGTCGAGGCATATATTTTAAATGCCGCGGTCGGGCCGCCATTGAGGGAAGAAACGAAGGCTGGAGCAGGAGATTATTTATAATCAAAAACGAACGCAAAAGAGCCGAGGTTAGAGTTTAGAGGGCAGATGACATCGTAGTTCCGTCCTTTGAAACCTCAATAATTAACTAACTAGAGGAGAAGATTTATACGAAACAGCCTATCTGTCCACTAAATCTTTATTTTCAAGTTGGCAGTTGGCAGTCAAAGTGAAAGGTCGTGTTGTTCCCGAGCTCTCAGGTGTGCTGAAATGGGTTGTTCTCTGGAGTGTTATCGCGCGAGGATCGGACTGTGGTATGCGAAGGGTAGTCGGGATTTCCGGTGTTTGTGTGTGCGTACGGGGCCTAGTAACTTGTGGTTTATAGCCCTAGTGATAGCTGCGTTGTTAGTTATTGGTGGAGTGGAAGTGAATCCAGGCCCTGTTACTCCAAATGTGAATCAGGCAAATGATCCAGTGGCAGCATTAAAGTGTTCGACGTGCAGTAAAACATTGAAGAACGGTGTTCAGTGTGGACTATGTGAGAAGTGGTTTCACTTCGGCTGTATTAAGGTCAAGAAGGAGGATTGTGATGTCGGGAATTGGTTTTGTAAAGTATGTGATACGCCGGACTGTTTGAGGGTGCAAATCAAAGCAAGGGATCTAATAATACGGGAACTTAGAACAATGCTTCGTGAATCAGAGGAAACGGTGAAGGATGTGACTGAACGGCTTTCTACTGGGATCAGTGTGGAAGAGGGCGTGCAGGAGCAAACTGAGGATGACGTTATCATAATGGGTGATTCTATGATACGATGGAGTGCGAATATCTCGAGGAAATCAGGTGCGAAAGTGCGGTGTTATCCGGGGATTAAAATTGACCAGTTTGCCCAACAAGTGGAAGAAGCAAATGTAGAGGACTGTGACAAAGTTAAAGTGTTGTTGCTCCATTTTGGGACGAACGATTTGAAGAAGAGGGCTACAGCTGATTACATCATGGGGGAGCTCTACGGACTAGGCAGGAAAGCTAAAGCAAGTTTAGAAATGCAAAAATTATAATGAGTGGCATTGTTCGGCGGGGAGATGTTCCGTTAAGGCGAGTTAAGACTGTAAATGACCGCATGGACTGGATTTGTGCACAACTGGGATTAGTGTACGTATATGCTGACTGCTGGATTGGTGGCCGTGACTTCGCCCGAGACGGGCTGCATTTAAATCGACGGGGCGCTTTCAACCTAGGGAGCCTACATGACAGGGTCATCGGTTCGTGCCGGCCATTATGAGGAGGAGCAGGTCCAGAGGTTGCCAGTCGACGGGAACAGAAGGAGCTACTTCGGGATATTTGCTGCGGAGGTAAGGCTCTAAGATTACTGCAGGTTAATTGTCACAGTTTAGGAAATAAATTAATTGAATTTTGGAATCTTGTAGAGACGTATTCTCCGGACATTGTCATTGCTACTGAATCTTGGTTATATGAGGATATAAATAGTAATGAAATAATTCAAGGGACCTACGAAATGTACAGAAGGGATCGGGGGAAGCGAGGTGGTGGGCTATTTATTTGTGTGCGCAAAAATATAGCTAGTTTCTTAAAGTGGGCTGATACGGATCATGAAATGTTATGTGTACAAATTTCGGATAAAGGGAATAAATTCCCTCTTCTGGTGATAGGGGCGTATAGAGCACCGAAAGATAACTTTTCGCTTCTCGACACACTGTATGATAAAACTTGTACGGGTAATGCTATGAAAAAGAGAATAATAATTGCCGGAGATTTAAACCTCCCCAAAATAGACTGGTCTGGTGAGTCAACTAGCTGTGGTCAAGCTCAGCGCTGCAAACAAATTCTTAAGGGAGGGGGCATTTTCCCAAGTAGTTGACTTCCCAACTAGAGGCAATAATACCTTAGATGTTTATCTCGTAAGGCCTGTAGAGCTGTATATTAACTGTCTGAAAGTACCAGGAATTAGTGACCATTCTGGGGTTGAATTAAATATTAGATACGGTGACATTACAAAATTAGACTCTGATGTAGCAAATAAGATCATATTCCAGTATCGCAGGGCGGATCAGGGCAAATTTCATGGGTATTTGAATGAGCTATTTGTAGGATGGGCATCGGAAGGAAATCACATTAATATCCTGTGGACTAACTTTTTGAAAATTTTAAATAGCGCTATTGATAATTTTGTTCCATTTAAATTACTGAAACAAAACCCAGATCCTGAGTATTACACACGGGAAATCAGGAGTCTTAATCGGAAAATTAGGAAATTATACAATAAAAGACATGATAGTGACAAGTATATGTTGAAATTTAAGTCCTTATCAAGAGAGCTCGTCTTAAAAAGAGGGCTGCTCATGACAATTATATGCAAGGTTTACTTGGTTAGGGAGGCGATGGGTGGGGAAAAAAATACAGTTATGTTAGGAGAAGAAAGGGAAATTCAAATAATTTGTCGATGATAATGTCCGGTGACGGTAAATTAATTACTGAGAAGCAGGCCATTGCTAATGAATTAAATGTCTTTTAAGGTAGTGTGTTCAATAAATACAATAGCTGTGTGTTGGACCTTAACGGTGAATCAGGGGCTCCACTTCTCCAAATAAACCAGTCAGCAATTGTAAAGCTAATACAAAAATTACGTTACAATATATCGAAGGGTCCTGATAATATTGTTAGTGAAGTACTTAAACTAGGAGGTAGGGCCGTGGCACGATAATTAGAGGTGATGTTTAATGTGTCCATACACAATGCGCAAATCCCGGATGACTGGAAAAGAGCTACGGTAGTCCCAATATTTAAGGGAGGGAGCAGACTTGAATTGGGCAACTACAGGCCGGTTAGTCTTACGTCCATCGTTTGAAAACAGATGGAGCATCTCATTTGCGACTACTTGAGGGAACAGTGGGAAACATTATCATGGTTTAATGATAGGCAACATGGATTTCGGAAAGGTTACTCATGCGAGAGTCAGATGCTATCACTTTTTCAAGATATTATCGAATCGTTAGACGATGGAGTTTCAGTCGACGCCGTAGTTATAGATTTTGCGAAGGCATTTGATGTCGTGCTGCATGACATGCTACTCTATAAATTAGCTTCGACGAAGATTGATAGAAGAGTAATTTTATGGATCCAAGAATTTTTGACGGGTCGTTCCCAGAAAGTGAAAGTTGAAGGCCGATTCTCGGATGAAATTACCGTAACGTCGGGTATCCCTCAGGGCAGCGTAACTTTGTTATTTTAGGCGTTTATAAATGACTTACCAAATGGGATTCGCAGTGACTGTCGATTGTTTGCGGATGATTGTGTAATATGTCGAAAGATACATGACACACAAGACAATGCAGTACTTCAAGATGACCTGAACCTGGTCTATAAGTGGGCGATTGAAAATAAAATTAAAATAAACACAAGAAAATGTAGTCTAATAAAAATAGGGAAAGTGCGAAGGCAAGATTTTCAATATAACATTGGCTCGGAAATACTTGTAGAGGAAGATTCTTGCAAATATTTGGGCGTTTACGTAAGAAATGATATGAAATGGAGTAGTCATATATGATGTGTAGTTTCTAAAGCTTACAAATCCCTGCACTTTGTAGTGAGGGTATTAAAAGGAAGTAGTACCTCTGCTAAAGAATTAGGATATTTGTCACTTGTGAGGCCTATTCTGGAATACGCCTCGGCGGTTTGGGATCCATATCAAGTAGGGCTCATAAATGAGTTGGAAATGGTACAAAGAAAGGCCGCTAGATGTGTGCTCAGTGACTTTAATCACAGGAGCAGTGTGAGCCGTATGTTAAAGAAACATGGGTGGGAATCGCTTGAGGTTAGGAGGATGAAATCTAGACTCTGCGCTATGTACAACACGTATACAAATCAACCAGCATGGGGTGAGCTTAGCAAACGTATGGAAAAGCCTACTTACATGGGTAGGAGCGATCATCCTTTCAAAGTTAAGGGCCGACCACAGCGAACAAATTATGGTAAATATTCTTTCGTAAACCGTGCCATTGATAATTGGAACTCTCTACCTGCCGCAGTCTTTTCCCAAACATATAGGTGTGTTTAAGAAAAGACTGACTATTTGTGTAAATACTCCAGTTTAATTGTTAGTGAATTGTTATGTACAATTATTTATTTGTTATGTATATCTAATTTGCCACCGGGGGACACACCCCCAATTGCAAATAAACGAATGAATGAATGAATGAATGGAAGGGTCTAGGATAAGAACTGTAGGGGTAGACCAAGGTTAGAATATGTTAAACAGGTTGCCTCGGATGTAGGGTGTGGTAGCTATGTAGAGATGAAACGATTAGCTCAGGAGAGGGAAGCATGGAGATCTACACCAAACCAGTCGAAAGAGTGAAGACTCAAACGGCGGCAACATAAGAATCACTGCCAACGAGAAGGAACAGCAATAGTGTGAATCTGTCACATGACCAAGCTACAGTAATGCTAGGGAGATTTTTACGACTTAAATCCCGTGTTTGAAGCTCCACTGAATTAAACAATAGGGCTCAAAATATTACCTAATAGGATTTAATATCACTAAAATGAGGAAAATGTGACGAAAGCCATAAAAATTGCCAAAATATGCATTTATAGCTAAAGTAGAATTGCTATAAACGAGGTCAGGGACCTTTCATTCGCACTTATTTCTCAAATTTCGGGCAAATTGAGCCCTGGAAAGCAATATAACTTCCTTAATTTCCAAAGCTTATTGATCACAATCTACCTAGAGGTCCCTTATTTTCAAGAACAAACACTGAGACACTCATGGTCTGTTTATTGCGCAAACAGCATACATTTTAATACTGATGCTGGAACACTACCGAATATAATCTGAGGGTAGGTACACAAATGGACGACAACTAGCCTAACGGATTTTTTATTATGGATACTTGAGTTTAGGCCTTAATTACAAACAAAACAACAGACCTATTGAAAAAAGAGTTATACCAATATTTTCCTTGTTTAATTTTGCGTTAGACTATATAAGCCAATTATTCTCCTCAAGTTTAATAATTTTTTATTTTATTTGTGGTTGTATGAAATATTGTCTGGTTTTTGACGTCTTTTCTAGGAACCACTCACTTAAAACTATATACTGTACATGGAAAAATACTTTGCTGAGGGTAATGCCATTTTTATATGTTATAGACACAAGTATTGGTAGTGTAAATATCAAGTTTGAATTTTTTTCAACAACCCAATAAAATGTTCTTATAATTTTTCTGAAGTAACGTTTTCTCAGCCCAGGATGAACGTACTGCAGGAAACTTGGCCTCATTTTGAAGCTCTCATTCGTGATTATCGGAAACTACGACCACTGTACAGTGTGATGACGAATTTATGAAGAGTAATATTAATGGGAGGATTTGTGCGTTCTGCCTCATGCGAATAAAAGCGGTGAATTCGAATGCAGCGTTGCCGGGTACCCTCGTCCCGGGCAGTTGTGTAATGGAATGCGAGTGACCTGGCTATGTCCGCATGCTATTCTCAGTCTTCCTGTTTACTGCATATTGGCCACATAACTTCACTTCCAGATGCCTCCGAGACCACCATTGTCTGAGGGCGAACTTGTGCTAGTTTTCAGTGCAATTTGTTTCTGGTCGATCCTGTAACTAAAAACCCGAACATGTCGTGGCCGATACCTGACATTATAACCTGGGTAACATCAAAGAATATATAGCTACCAATTGGAGTCGGCAATTACAACAAGCTGACTAAATCAGAGCTGCTTGTCCTTACTAGGCCCAGGGGCGTATATACAATTTTTTTCGGGGGGGGGGGGGGGGGTACTATCCTGGAAAATTGTGAGTACTTAATGAATGTTCTATTATAGCCTGTGGAGTATGAATGGCAAGTATCTAAATATATTACTTGTTAATTTATTCAGCAAATTTTACAAATTGATAAGCATTTCTTATAAGTACTGTGAAATACATTGTATTTTGTACCCAAGTTGGCTTTTTCGGGGGGGGGGGGGGGGCTGGAGCTCTCTCAGCACCCCCCTTATATACGCCCCTGACTAGGCCTTATTTTCTAACTCCAGTGAAGAAGCTGGAACAATAACCAAACGACTTCGACCGGAAGTAAATCTTGTTTGCTTACCAGTGGCTCATTGCGAGCTCAATCAAATCGAAGTTATTTGGGCTTACGTTAAAGAAAAAATAGCAAAAACAAATATGTCTAACATATTACATATGGTAGATGTTCTTGCTGGTCTCCAACTTTATCACAAGTTAAATTAAAAAAGAGCTATTTGAAAGGAGGACATCTTTAATTCACAAAGAACAAGGTACACAAAGAAAACATCTGAATGTCAAAGACCAAAGACATCAAAATGCAAAGACCAAAGACTTCAAACATCACATCCTCCCACCTAAGCTAACTGAAATGGTATGAAGTTAGCTCACAATATGCACAAAAACAGAAACAATAGGGATGTACAGAACTAGCACCGATAGAGCGCACTGCTGTTGTACTGGGTAAGCGCAAGGCGCTCTTCATTTGTCTCCTGTGTTCTCATGCCGCTAATATCCACGAATTTAAGTTGTTTAAATTGCTATTTTCGTGACTATGCCGAGCTATTGCAGTGTTCCTCTTTGCAAAAATCAGGGAAATCCGATTTCGTGTTACCAATTTTCACAAAATAAAGAAATGAGGAAGAAATGGTTACATGCTATTAGAAGGAAACATTTCGGTGAAGAAAATCTGACCGAAAATATTAAAGTGTGTTCCCATCGTTTTCAACTCGATGACTTCACGAAAACTGTGTTGGGCAAGTGTGATTTACAAAGGGAAATAATTCCTACTTATAAACTGAATAGACATATCGATAACAACCACTGAATTTATGCTTTTGTATTTGAAGGTGAGAGAGCAAGATTAAAACCGGGCACTGTTCCATCGCTTTTTCCGCGGACCACGAACACAACAAAAATAAGGAAGAGGCCATACACAAGAAAATTGCCAGTTTACCACGATAAGCCTACAATATCGGAATCTGCATAAATTATCTCCATTGAAGTACGGTACGGGAAGAAATCGTCAATATACAGGAAGAAGTGAATGTAACATTTGTGACTCCCATTTTCAAAGGCATCAATACTCGGACAAATACTTCAAGAATAAATGTCACAACATTAACAGTCAAAAACGTATTATGGTTTCTTGAAATCAGAATTAATCGTCAACTTACATCTGCCCGACGGAGAATGTGGTACCGGTAGTGACTGACTTCTACATTCTTGAGTCATAGGCCGAAGTTAGCCAGATGAATGGAAACAGTTCATGGCCTTAAAACAGGGATTCTCAAACTTTTTAAATACTGTACCCCTAAGTCGTTTCCAAGAGGGTGCGGAAACGATTTGTATTAAGAAATTGACAAATTACAAAAGAACCAAACGTTGCGATGCATTTTGTGGTAAACAATACCGGTATCAACTTTCTTTGATTATGTTTACCATAAAACAAGACCGTTTCATGTACGCTATCAACCAAAAAAATACACGAATCGAAGTCTATAAGCAAGGGGAGCCAGTGAATATTTAAATCTCTATTTATAAAAGGAAGATTGTAGTTTTACGTGACCGTTAATCTAGAGATCATAAGGCACAGAGGACTTCCTCTTTACGTGGAATCCGAACAGGACAAGGCATTTCACTTTGAAAATCTCACATGTATTGACCGGGAAATCTCTATTTATGATTTAAGTCTTATGGAGATATAGGCTATTTGTCAATATAGGCCTACAATACTCAAGCATGCTGACTCCTATTCATAATTTGAATAATAAAACGTGTTAGAATTTTGTTATTACCTCTGTAGCCTGCTAATTCTTCCCTCCTCCCACTAGTTTTAGCGCCTCTAGTCCGTAGCTCATTTTACAGCTGTTTAACGCTTAAACGCTGAAAATCGTTCATAATATATTAGGGTATATACCTATAGAATTAATTAATATGGTCTTGGAGTAAAATTAGAGAAGATATAATTTACTTTAGCTTAGAAAACTCGGTCACAATCTATACATTCCTCGTAGCTGACTGGGGGAAACATAGGACGATCGCCTTGCGCTTACCCAGTACTACACGAGCGCTATCTGGCGCGAACTTTCTCAGGCTACATCCCTATTAACTTACCCAAGCAACTAGAAACACATGGAAATTAAGACATTTTAAACAAGAATCAAATAACAACTGTACACACTGCAGTAAAGCAAACACAAACTTCAAGATCTCAGTCCAAGTATCTTTTAGGTAACACAACTGTTCTTCCACTTCGTGTCACAGTTATATTGGCACCATCCTTTTTGGAAGTTGGTGGTGTCTTCACTTTCAATTGTAGCAGTTCCTCAATAGGCATGACACTTTCACTTTTAGCCTCAAGTATGGGGTAGATCCTCTGAATGGGTCGAAGTAGCTCTCCAGAGGCTGTTTTCAATTTAACAAGTCGAACTGTGGTTCTTGATCTGGTAACAAGTCACTCACAGTAGCCAGAGGCCAGTCTAATCGTTTATCACTGTCATTCCCAACAAGAACCACGTCACCAATATTAACATTAGGAAACTCTTTACCTTTGCTTCTCTGTACGAGCTGACCAAGGTACTCATTACGAAAACGTCTCCGCAAATCTTCCTTAATTTTGGCACGATACTTCAGTCTTTGTTCCAGATTAGTCGACTCAATCACATCACACTCGGGCATTCCTGCTTGCCTGATGTCTTGAATGAACATTGCTGGAGTAATGGGTGTGGGTTGTAGGCCATCTGAATCCAATTGGTAGGTGAGTGGACGAGAGTTCAGGACACACACACAATACAGTTTCCATCTCTGGATAAGACAGAGATGATCGACGGAGCACCTTCCTCAGCAACTGTTTAGTTAAGCCAATTATTCTCTCCCACTAACCACCCCACCAGGCAGCTGTAAGAGGATTACATTTCCAGTCTATTCTTTCCACTGAACAATACTCCAACACTTTGTCCCAATCAATTTTCCGAAACGCATTTTTGGCACCTGTGAAATTAGTCCCATTGTCACTAAAAATTCTAACAGGTCGACCTCTCCGGGCAACAAATCGTCTTAAAGCTCGCAGAAAACTGTCAGTTGATAAGGACAAAACGAGTTCCAAATGGACTTCCCTTACTACACCGAAGTAAAGAGACATACCCAAGCTTTGTGATTGTTCTTGAGATAAATAGGCCCTGCCATATCTACGCCTGTAATTTCAAAAGCTGCTGCTTCTCGTACTATGTCAACAGGTAAAGGGGGTGCCGGTGCATCCAGCCTTTTGGAGTTTTGCCTCCTACAAACGATGCACTTAGACACAACGGAACAAATCGTCTTTCTCCCTCCCATTACCCAATATTTCTCTCTGAGAATCGCAAGAAGACCTTGGACTCCCACGTGACATTGTTTCTCATGAATATGTCGAATCAGACGTTGTACAACAGGATGACTTTTGGGTAAGATCACTGGAAAACGGAAGTCCATTGAATCAGGGCGATAAGATACTTTAGTCTTCAAGCGTAAAAGCCTACTTAGATCCTCAAAAGGTTGTAAAGCCGAGATGCACTTATCCGCAACACTTGAGAAACACTCACGTTGAACATATTTCCAAATTCTGACTTCAGCTTGCATTATTTCATCCACAGATAGGGAACCTTGTTTCCTGACAAAATGTTGCGACTGAAAAGCTTTGCAATTGTGAATGAACCTGTACATCCATGCGTTCATTCGAACCAATTTTTCGAATTGTGAAAAGTACTTAAAATACCAGTCTGAACTAAGATTCTCAGAGACATTAGACATGGAAACCACAGTTTTTCTTCTTTCTTTAGAAATAATTTCTCCATCATAATTTACATCCAGGGACAGCAACCAACGATCAGGTGATCCGCGAAGCCATTTTGGACCCTCCCACCAAGAAGACTGTAAGAGCTTATTCCCTGAACACCCTCTTGAAGGTAAGTCTGCTGGGTTTAAAATGCCAGGTACAAAACGCCATTCTTCGACTTTTGTCAGTTTTCTTATTTCCATGGTGCGATTCCAAACAAAAGGAGCCCACTGGTCTTCTCTTCGTATCCAGGCTAAGGTTGTCGACGAGTCACTCCAGAAAACAGATTGACAATCCTCCGGAAAGCTTTACCTCACAGAGTGGTGAATTCTAGCACCAATAGTAGCCGCTAGTAATTCTAATCGAGGTATAGTCATCCTTTTTGTAGGTGCCAATCGAACTTTGGCCTGGATCAACTAGACGTTCACACCAAATTCCGTCTCTACTCGAAGAAACACAACAGCAGCATATGATACCTCACTTGCATCACAGATAGATAGATAGATAGATAGATAGATAGTTTTATTAATTCCATTTGATCAAATACACGTATACAATACATTTTTGATATAGGACACGTCAGAATTTACATCTATAAAATAAAAGTACTAATACAGTAATACTAATACTCTAACTATTTATAACTTATTATAATAACAGATCTTGAGAGATACAATCTTATTGGACAACTATTTACACCTTATTCTATTATCATAATATGAAAACTTAATTCTATAAATACAACAACTTACAGCTAGGTATTACAATTAAAATAGAAAAGTAAAATATAATTATAGATTTCATCATTTCTATACACTAAGATATTCAACCACAGAGTAAAAACAAAATGTGTGCAAAGACCATTTGTGAACATTGCTTGACCCTGGTAACCACCTAGGAATCTTGATTTGCAAAATACTAGGCAATTCTTCCAGCCATCGTAAGAACTTTGTTTGGATTTGGCTAGGTACCTCTTCATCCCAGCTCAGTTGAAGTTCCCCCACTGTCCTCAGTAAAATTTTCAGAACCAATGTAGCTGGACAGGTAAAGCCAATTGGATCAAAGACTGTGTGTGCGAACGACAGGATAATCCGCTTAGTCACCTTAGTAACACAAACATTTAAGCTACCAGGGCTAATACTCAAGGATTAATTTCTTCTGTCCCAAATGAGGCCAAGGATATTAGAAAGTTTTGTTTCTGGAGCACAGAAAGGATCAGAAAATTCCCATGCCCTAAGATCAAATTTACACTCACTCATTAGGGCTGTAGCTTCATTGACAAGTCCTTTTAGTTCCATCTCATCATCCACTGAGCTATGAAGGTTGTCCACATAAAAGCCATCAAGTAATGTCTGAATTGTAGTTTGTGAGTATTGTGATCCTCCCTCTTCACACTTGTAAGTGCCGTTAACAATTGATTGCGTATTACTGCCCTAAGTAAAAAGGGACTTGGCGCTACTCCAAACACAACCCTTTTGTGTCTAAATATTACAAGATTGCCATCTTTGTCTCGCCACAAAAATCTAAGAAAATCACCATCAGAAGGATTCAGACTTATTTGCAAGAATGCCCTTTTAATGTCAGCAACCACACCAAGTTTCTTCATGCGAAAATTTAACAACAGCAAAGGAATTTGCTCAATCAAATTTGGTTCCTTTTCTAAACAATCATTTAGCGAAGGAGTGTGTTTTTCATGAGCAGAAGCGTCAAATACAGGCCTTACCCTGGTTGTGCTGTTCTCCTTCAGGACATGCCTGTTCAAGATCAGACATTGGAACCTTCTCAATCACTCCCTCGTCTAGCCATTCCTCGAAAACCTGCTGGTACTCATCATAACACTGGTCACCTTTTAGTTTTTCTCAGTGTTGTCAAGTCTATTAAGAGCTAAATTCAGGTTACTTGGGAGAGCGGGGTGCCCATCTAACCATGGCAAGTGAACTTGGTATCTACCTGTATCATCCGTCGCAACAGTCTCCAAAAAGTGTCGCTCAGCTTCAGCTTGTAGCTCTAGTTTAGTCCTTTTATCTGCTGGATCTGTAATTCCGATGAGATCAACTTCCAAATGTCGGCAATAGATACATCGTTGACTAGCATAGATATCACCATGAGAGCGGAATCAGTTCTTTCAGGTCTTTCAGATACCTTACCCAGTACCGTCCATCCAAGACGGGTGTGTACAGCAACGAGTCCAGGGGTAAGATCTTTGACTTTTTCTGTGAACAGCTTGCCTGCTACATCAGCCCCTAGCAACAGCTCAATGGGACCTGGATGCCTACTAGTAGCCCTATCAGATATTGTGACACCTGTGTCTTTCAATTTCTCCAAGGTTTCATCATTGAGGCAAGGCAAATTGTCACAGATGTTGACCTGATCTAAAGCTTCAAGATTGCACTTGTATTGACCATCAAGACTACTTAAATATATTCTGTACCTGGTGTGGAAACAGTTATCACTTCTCTGACCTCCAAATAGTGAATGAACGATTTGCTCCTCACCAACAGGTTTGTATTTCATCTCTTTGGCAGTGCTTTTCAAAACATAAGATCTCTGCGATCCCGTGTCCACAATAGCTCTCACTTCTCGCTGGTGGCTTTCTCCACGAAGGATGACCTTGAGTGTTGGTAGCACAACGCCTAAATCACATGCTAAACTAGCAAGTACTTGATCCGTCTGGGCAGGACTTGACTTATCAGATACTGAAGCAGACTTGGCATTTACATTCCGTGGCAAATCAGAGCATAACAGAATCACATGTTTCCTGTCACACACTGCACATTTAGGTTTTGATTTGCATTTGGTTGAAATGTGATTCGGTTTTAGACACACAAAACAGCACTTCTTATTTTTTATTATGGTCATTTTTTCATCTATTGACATATCCCTGGCCCTGTAGCAATCCACGCTAACATGCCAAAATGCTAACATGACTCGCAAAATATACAAGTGAAATGTGTAGTCTTACTCTCTGGCTTTGTGAGGAGTCCTACAGCGGTGTATGGAGGTTTTTCTATCACAGAATTCCTTGGCCCCTTCTTGTCGTGCTCCCTGACATGTGCAGGCTTAACCTCAAATCCTGATAAAGCAAGAGAAATACGTTCATCATTTTGCACTTCAAGTTTCATAAATGTCATCAAATTTGATAGCCTACACTCTGCCTGAGTCACCTCACCACATGCTTGACTTCTCTGCCATGCCCTTAAAAAAATCCTCGGGCATACAAGATTCTATGAGTGGGCACAAAATAGATGCACATTTTCCACTAGTTACTCCTGATGCTTCCAAAGACCTCATATGGCTCTCCAATTTGTCGTATAATTTTCCAAGAGGTAGCCTATTGCTCTTATAATTCTGTAATACTAGGCCAAATAACTATCTAATGTACACTTCTATCAGGATATCCTCTCGGCCAAACCTATTCCTTAAAGCTTCTATAGCTAAATGATAGTTCTCTGCAGAAGGTGGATAGCTATATACAATGTCATTAGCACGTGAACCGGGAATCATTGCCTGCATGAGATACAAAAACTTGTCCTCTGGTGGTATATTTGAGTCTTCATGCACTTTCCTAAACTGGCTCCAGAAAGGAATCCATTCCCGCACATCGCCACCATACTTCCGAAACTCGATGACCGGGAGTTTGAATTTCCTAACATTAGTATGCGATATTTCACTTGCGTTACTGGTATACACTTTTAGTAACCGAGTTTCGAGGTCACTGACCTTGACATTTATAGTTTCAAACTTTAATTTGTATTGGCTCACCTCATTCAAATGGGTCTCTAACTCGCCTTCCGTCGCGTCGTTCTCTAGCAGACTCTCGAATATTTCTTCGTCCTTTTGGTTTATGGTAAGCATACTGTCTTCAAAGACCCTCGAATTGACTACGAACTTGCTGGCTGTCCACGTGTTCGGCATCGAAAAGCTTCCCCAATGTTACGTACTGCGTAGTGAACACGCGTCTTAAAACTGCTCTAGACTTTTTAATCTTTTCCATAACTGATAAACTGAAGTAACACACTCAAGAAACATTAAACAAATTTTCCCACGGTTGGACGCCAAATGTTCTTGCTGGTCTCCAACTTTATCACAAGTTAAATTAAAAAAAGAGCTATTTGAAAGGAGGACATCTTTAATTCACAAAGAACAAGGTACACAAAGAAAACATCTGAATGTCAAAGACCAAAGACATCAAAACTCAAAGACCAAAGACTTCAAACATCACAGTAGAAGTATGGAAGCAATGAATGTTTTATGCCGAGAAGCCTTACGTACCGTTACTCCCGTACTCCGGAAACAATGTATTAAACACGGTAAACGAATTGAAGACCACTACTGAGAGAAAGATTGACTGCCTGAAAATGCCCTCATTTCAGCCGGTCATAATTAACATGAATGACAGAAGTTCTGATTCATCGGAACAGAGCGATTCTTCAGACGAAGAATACTGACTGAATTAAATTATGTTAAGATATGTAAATAATGTAAACGCCCATGTAAAAATTGTGTAGTATGACATTTCCAAATTAGGAAGCAAAATATTTTTAAACCTGCCTTTGAAGGTCCAAAGCCCTTACGTGAAAAGATGATGGAAAATGAAATTTGTACGAGGAAAGAAAATCGAAGGTTGAAAGTAAACTTTAATAAGCTGTGTTCGTTCGTTGCGAGCCGCGACTCCTGCAACTGAACGCGGCAACGCTGCACCCAATTTCACAAGCCCGCCCGCTTTTAATCGCACGAGCCAGAACGAACAAAACCTCCCAAACTCCCAGATTAGAATATGTTAAACAGATTGCCTCGGATGTAGGGTGTGGTAGCTATGTAGTGTCACTGTTCATTTTCCTTAGATTATTTTAGATTAAGGTTATAGCATGGTTACCTTTTTGGCTGATAGATCGTTGCAAGGAGTATTGAACCTTGAGCCATGGTATTCCTTGTAATGATCTAGTAGTGAAGTGGGAGGGGGCCATGAATCATAGAGTGACACATCTGTAGTTTTATTTCTATTTTTGATGCTGTTTTTTTATAGACAGTATTTTTGATTATTATTTTTATTCCATGCTGTAAATTTTTTGTTAGGTCTGATGATTATTGCAAATGAAGGAAGAAGGAAAAAGTATGGGCTTGGAGGTTGCTGCTGAGAAGGAAGATTGGGTTATGTTTTAGATGATAATGGATGTATGAAGGCTTGTTTTAAAGAGAAATATAGAAGAAGAAATTACAATATTGTGGAATATGAGATAAATAAATATAAATAATTGATATCAGACAAGAAGGAGGTGTGTCCAAGACCTGAGAGTTGATATTTGTAGGAGGAAAGATTCCCTAATTGTGCCACAACAACCATGACCCCAAGAAAACCTTAATACCATTTAATAGAAATGTTTCATATGACGCACCAACGTGGAGCACGAATGGGGGAGATGAACCTACGAATACTCATGGAGAAATTAGACGAGGTAGCAGCACAGTATAGTAACCATACAGTAAGGACACATCAGGCCTTTACCATGTAAATTTTTCGTCATGGTTTTGAATCGGCCGGTTCCGGAAGCACCGCACGCACGCACGCATGGCGGCGACGGTTCACCATGTATCCGCGAGAGAGCAGTCTACCCGTATTCATTGAGTGCGGCCTGTCGATTTTGTCTGAAGAAAACATTGTTTGTAATTATTAAAATCAACTCAGAAATATAATTTTGCATTTTAACCAATGGCAGAAATGTGGGAAACCAACATCTGTGCGGTAATTTATTGCGCAGTTCTTGTCACACTGGACATAACAGCATTCCGGTTGCTCGTGCATTGGAGCGGTAAATACAAATATCACACGTTTCATCGAATAATTCTGGTTTTAATATCCATGAGATGTCAGTCCCTCAAACACCTATCCATTAATTCACAAATTCCTCATTCCTAATCCAGATATAATGACTGGATAAAGGCCTGTAATCAGGAGGATTTACTGGCAAACGTGGCAAATCTACACGCCAATATATAGGGTATGTAGCCTTTATTTCTCAAAGGAAGTGTTTTAAACCACAAGGAGGGCAGTGCTAGGCTGAGATTAGGTAATATTGCCCAACAAACATTAAATCTCCACCCTAGAGAAGCTATTGTCTCCTTTAATGTGTCCGTTTTCTAACCCCACTTAGCCTAGGAGGTAAATGGTTTCCTGACTGAAGTTAGTTGATGTGTTTTATTAACTGTAATTTGTTAAGCTGCAGCCCTTTACAGTGAATTAAGAGCTTTAATTACAAGCTACAATGCAAATCGGATTTAACATTTGCTCCCTCACCTATGGGACTTTGTGCTATTCCTGAAGAGTTCTGGAGAAGTTTGGATTGTCGTGTACCCAAAGCTACAATCCCATGAAATGACAAGGTACTCCAGTCCATCAAAATTGTAAATAGTGTTGCTTTCAGAGACAAACTATTGAGGTTAGCAACCCCTCACTACGCTCTGCATGGCATTAAGGCTGTGTGACTTAAAAACCAGGGCTGTTAACCTTGATGTTCCTAACTCATAGACATATCACAATGCCCTTAATTTTATTTAATTCTGTGAGACCACTAAAAGTTTGCCCACCCATGTAAATGATAAGCCCACCCAATTTCTTCTCAAGTGATACCTCCCTCTCATTCCACACACGCCCAAATACACGGGGATATATGACCACGATGTCTCAGCCCTTAAAATAAGCAACAACGACTGTATCTTCGATACACACTGATCAAATTCCTGGATACTTCTATACTTTCAGCAATGATCCTAGGGATGATTTTTCTTCACTATGTCACATGCAGAACATGGTACCACTAAAGCAATACTGTATAGGTCCATGTTATTTGAAAATGAATACCGGTACATAATAATCATACAAGAGTGGAGCCTTGCATAAGTGAGGAGATGTAACACCAAACTCTGGGTGTCAACAAGCCTTGCACTTATATCACTCGGGAATTGAGAAATTGGGTGGGCTTATTGTGTGATAATCTTTGTTACTGTGGTGGCTGTACTAGTGTGTGTATTTGTAAATAGGGGATAGGATTGGGAAGGAGGTGGCTGTGCCCTTAAGTTAACAACCATCCCTGCATTTGCCTTGAGTAGGGAAACCACTTCCAGGATGGCCGAGGTGGGAATCGAACCTTCCTCTTCTCAGTTTTGCCTCACGAGGCTGACTGTAACCCATTCCAGCCCTAAGGCCAGAATCAAAATTTCTTGGCAAAGCCGGGAGTCAAACCCAGACCTACGGGGGTGACAGCCAAGAAAGCTATCTGCTGCACCACGAGGTGGTCTCGCGAAAATGTAATGTCTTGGTCATAAATATATTCTATATAAATCTACATGAAAATAGCCTACTCCCTATCCAAACATTTTCATAAATTTAAGTTTCATATACCATTTTAAAGCTCAATGGTTTTAAAATTTACAGTTATCTTAAGTCATAGCAACAGATTTCAATGTTTACATTAAGCCACATTGTTCAAACCTGTTCAGGGATGTCGGAAATTCCTCAGATAATGGCAAGCTGCAACTCACATCCTATTCTATTGTTGGGCAAGGACTTGATTCTCATCATTGCAGAAATAATCTGTTTAATACTAGCTGTAAACATGGCCAAGGTTTCATGTGATACAAGCTAAAGGTGTAGAATTTGGTATAAATGTTTATCTCAAGTATCCAGTACCAGTACCTCTATGTCAATGTTGCATAGGCATTGTGCTTGCTACACTTGTCATAGTATGTGGTACGGTATAAATTTCAGAATGTGCATCAATTTTAATTTCTACCGTTTGATTATTCATATTTTTGTGGGGGTCAGGAATCGTATGGTTTGTGAAGTGATGCTTAGGAAAAGTTGTCTCCTTTCTTTTTAAGGATGTGTGAAGGACAGAGTGGTGTGTCTTTATAATGACATACTAAAATTGTAATGGCTGATGAAGGATGTAATTAATATCCAGAACATGTCCTACTATTTGCACATTATTTATTCATTTAAGGGTTGATTAGGCAGAAAGATTTACAGAAGATTACAATTCAAGAAATATTATACTCATCAGAGTTAATTAGAGATGAATGAAACTGGGCAAGGTACTGGAAAAGCCTGTGACCTATTAAAAGGAAAGGTCCCGGCAGATTTCCCCTATATTGTTCAACCAGCCACATCTGGTTACGACCACTATATTCTTCCTGAAGTAACTCCACAGAGAGAATGAAAAGTGTCAAGAACAAACTTCTGCTTGCAATCGCACATTTTTCTGCATTACAGTATTACTTACTTGTTTACATGGTTTATGTAGAATCAACTCGTACAAATATTACAGTGAATTCTATGTCTGTGCCCCATCATATCCATAGTACCGTACCTAGAAGAATTTGCAGTAATTTATTTTCTGGCCATGAAAGCCTAAACATTCCAACTCAAACAGGCATATTTTTCTGCAAATGTTTGGGTATTCTGATATATTTTCATGGAAACATTTGATTTTTTTTTTTTAAGAAACATTATTTTTTCCTGTTTTCAATTTTCAGAGGTGAAGCTCACCAATTTTGTGACTACATCCTGAAGTTGGTTGGCCTAGAAGCCTAGAGTATATAAAATATGGTAGCGAGTGTTTAATCGTAAAGAGGTTTTCTCAATAGTGATTTTTAATGCCCTGGCATTGTCATTGAGGAGCAAATTTAACTTCCTAAATACTGTAACATTTAAGTTGGTCTAACACGAAAGAAATTTAATAATACTATACCTGTAAGGTTTTAGCTACCTACTAAGAAAATTAATGTGCAATTTTTGAATGGAGCTACCTAGGCAAATCTTTACACCAAAAACCAACATATTGTTTATCGCTACCTTTTAGTGGAGAAACTAGAATTCATGTCAGATAACCTGCAGCTTCTGTGACTGATAACTATAGTTTTGTCTTGTTGTCAACAAATGTGATAGACAGGTCTGAAGCAGTTCATTATTTCAAAAACTGACTCTCTCTATCAGAAATCAAATCAGTGATTTGAGATCATGGCGATATCAGGAATGTTTGTTTATTGCATTACAACAAAGGATTTGGAAGTAATCTCATAAAGCAATAACTTCTAAATCAAAATAACTTACAATTTTATTGTTGGACAGCCAAAGGACTTAACATAATCCTCCATGGTTTTAGACAGGTGCAACGATCCATTAGTTCTGGGTTATCCCATCCCGTTAGAAAATGGAAGGATTGGGGTTTGAGGCCTAAGGATGTTGTACAACATTAACTGCAAATCACATCACCACACTGAAGACCTGGTTTGTGAAATAAGTTGGTTCATGTCCCTTCACCTGTCATTTCAAGTTAGCTTCCTTGTTTCTCATCTCAAAATGCTGAGATGGTGGCTTTCCCATAGACCACAGTCACTTCCCCATTCCTTTCTTAGCCTCTTCTACTTTCCATCTACGTTGAGGCTGCATGGATGATCCTTTTCTCTAGAATGAAAGGGCTCCATGACACTGTCAATTATGACGATAAAGACTTTGGGAGTGAAGTACGGGGATAAAAGAAATATTCATATCCAAGAAATAAAAATAGCCAAACATATAAGCCCATTGTTTCCACAGCTACTGCCATGGTCTAGAAGTAAGCATAGCTGCCTTCTAACTGGTTGGCCCAGTTTTGAATCCTGGTTTTGCCAAGGAGAATTTAAATTTTAGCCTGTAGTCATGTGTACTTGGATGTGTGTATCATTTGTCTCATAAACTGCCTTATTGTGATGGCTGTATTAGTGTGTGCATTTATAATTTTAGGTGAGGATAGGGAAGGAGACGACTATGGCCTTACGTTAGGGGTAGCTTACCGTCTCGGCATTTACCTGCAGTAGAAGTGGAAAACCGAGGAAAACCACTTACAAGATGGCCGAGATGGGAATCAAATCACCTCTTCTCAGTTTTGCCTCACAAAGCTGAGTGTATCCCGTTCCAGCCCTCAGACCAGAATGCTAGTTGCTACACCACGAGGTGATCTAAGTGAAAAGGGATGGATTCTAATCCACCTCTTGGTCCTAATAGAAGTGAATTTCTATGGTTTCTAATTCCCCTTCCCCCCTCCCAGAATGCTCCATGCACCAAACATTCCATCTTCAAATTATTTTGCATGCCCAATTAAATGGAGTAATATAGCTCGGGTGGTGTTGGGGTAGCGCGCCTGCCTCGCATCAGGAGACCTCGGGTTCGATTCCAGGCTCCGTCAGGGATTTCAGAAACCGGCGTGAGGGCTGGAACTGGGTGTACACAGCCTCGCAAGGACAATTGAATAGCTGTCTGACAATGAGGCAGCGCCACGCTCATGGAGACGAAGATTAACGGCCGAGGGGACCCGAGGCGCTCACCACGCGTCACCACATAATCTGCAGGCCAAATGGCTGGGTGGCGATCGCTTGGTAGGCCTAGGCCCTTCATGGACTGTAGTGCCACGGGGTTTGTTTGTTTGTTTCGTTTTAATGGTAGTTCGGAGACTACGGTTTCAATAGTCTTCTTAGAATGTACAGTATATGGGTGTTAACTTTAAAAATACCCGCACGAGTCTCTCTGGAGGACTCACACATTATTACTATTACGTAAACATATCTTGCATAAGAATCATGGCCCTACTAATAATATAGTTCATCGTATCTTGGTGAGAAAAATACCTTACCTGTATGTGCATTTGCTCAAAGAACTTTTTCTTTTCTGAATTTTTATTCCATACATATTATTATTATTTTTAAAATTAATATTAGGCATCCACCTATAAATTTTAACTCAACTAAAATTTGTATTATTTTGTGTTAAGAGGGACAGATGACCTTGCTGTTCCGCCCCATAAATAACAATAAATATCCATACTATGTGTGATGTTAATGAGCAATTCTGAGAATATTTACAGCAGATCTAGATTGCAGTCATGGACCACCTTGTGGCGTAATGACTACCATTCTTGGCTGTTGCCCCAGAGGTCTGGGTTTGATTCCCGGCTCTGCCAAGGAATGTAATTCTGGTCTAAGGGCTGCAACAGGGCACACTCAGTCTCGTGAGGCACAACTGAGAGAGAGGAGGGTTTGATTCCCACCTCAGCCATCTTGGAAGTGGTCTTCCGAGATTTCCCACTTCTTCTGCAGGCAAATGCTGTAATGGTTCCTAAGTTAAAGCCAATGCCGCCTCCTTACCAATCCTCACCGGAATTGCAAATACACATACTCAGACAGGCATCACAATAACACAGGTTATCAATCAAAATTCCACACTCGTCCAAGTACACGGGGCTAAATGACCACGATGTCCAGGCCCCTGAAATGAAACAACAGATTGCAGTCGATGTACAGAAGTTGTCTAACATGGTGGCCAGATCGCTCCTTAGTGCCTCTTGGTCTATTGGAATGGCTGTAACATCCGGCGCATTATACCATAGTCGAACTGTTCCTCTATTGGAGCACGAAGATTGGGATTCTCTGCCGTCACTGTCTCATGAAGCCATAGCCAGGTGGCTATGCTAATGCTTGTTGTTTCATGTAGGAGGTTGTACATCATGGTCGTCAGCCCTGTGTACTTGGGCGTGAGAAGAAACCCATACAACAGGAGCAATCGAGTGTGGCAACGGGTGGGTGAGAGATTTCACAAGCTCTTCATCCAGGAACGCCTCCAACAGCAAGGAAATTGTCATGTTTTGTGGTGGGATCATGTTTGGTCGACGTACGCCTCTAATTCCTATCCACGGTAACATGACCGGTCTGGTATACAGAGACAACATCCTCAAACCTGTCGTTACAGGATTCGCTGCCACAATGGGTGAGGGCTTTACACTAGTGGACGATAATGCTCATCGAGCTAGGGTGGTCATCAGTTCCTTCAGATGCAAGGCATACTGAGAATGGAGTGGCCTGCATATTCTGCGGACATGAACAGTATCGAACATCCATGGGAAAAGATTAAGAGTGCAGTTTCGCACTGTCCCAATCCTCTAACAAACAAACAAACAAACATTCAGCAACTGATTGAAGCTGCTTTCAAAGAGTGGGATAATCTGCCCCAAACCCGGTTGGTTCGTAGTTCGGTATGCCTCTTAGTCGGCAAGCATGCCTTAGGGCTCGTGGTGGCCATACATGGTATTGATATGCCCCAACTAGAAAAAGATTGCCACTTTTGTTAAGCTTTTAGTGTTTGTCTCTTTTGCACAACATATTGTGTGTTGTTTTTCTTTGTATGCCATTACATACTACCTTACCAGGGAATTGTTACTGCTAGACGTGGAGCACGGCTGTTGTGTATACATTACGTCAGCTCGCCTCGCTATGGCTGCCGCGAGCGGTTGCTGGCCAAGAGGGGGAACGCATGCACAGTCGTACAATGAGAACACACCGCACAGCGCACGACCCAGCACGAATCATGCACACAAATGACATGCGATGAGGTTTCTCTGGCGACAACTGCACGTCTATCGCAGGAGTGTGGCTGGGCGGAGTGCATTAGTTCCGATTTCCGCCACCGGTAACAATTCGCTGGTAGGATAGTACACATAGCAAAACACTAAATCCCAATATGCAAAACCTTTTTTGGAGTACTGTTCAAGTTACAAACACTGCTAGTCACCATAAGACTCTAGGGGCAGATGACCTCGAAGTTCCGCCCCTTAAAACAACAATTACATTACATTCACCACAACACTGATTATCAAATACCATGCACACACAAGTACACGGGTCATAGACCAAAGAGGTCCTAATTGGAACTACACACATCAAAAAAAGTTTTGCATCACCTCGGTTCCCAGATCTCCGGCATATAGACGTTGACTGTGTATATTGTATCCAAGATACAGTCCCTTTGACTGTTCATAGATGTCACTAAAACTGCTCAAAGATGTAAACAACCATGCATGAGCAGGGCCTATTAGACGGAGGGGGTACGACAGCCGATCAGTTCCAGTCATTCCACCAGGACGAAGGTACGCTGCTCATGTTGTCTGTAGTTCTACCATGCCTAGAAGGTCAATACCGCAGTTCGATCGCGTCCGCATTGTTACTTTGTGTCAAGAAGGGCTCTCAACAAGGGAAGTTTCCAGGCGTCTCAGAGTGAACCAAAGCGATGTTGTTCGGACATGGAGGAGGTACAGAGATACAGGAACTGTCGATGACAGGCCTCGCTCAGGCCGCCCAAGGGCTACTACTGTAGTGGATGACCGCTACTTACGGATTGCCGCTCGGAGGAACCCTGACAGCAATGCCACCATGTTGAATAATGCGTTTCGTTCAGCCACAGGACGTAGTGTTTCAACTCAAACTGTGCGCAATAGGCTGCATGATGCGCAACTTCACTCCCGACGTCCATGGCGAGGTCCAGCTTTGCAACCCCGACACCATGCAGCGCGGTACAGATGGGCCCAACAACATGCTGAATGGACCCCACGGAATTGGCATCACGTTCTCTTCACCGATGAGTGTCGCATATGCCTTCAACCAGACAATCGTCGGAGACGTGTTTGGAGGCACCCTGGTCAGGCTGAACGTCTTAGACACACTGTCCAGCGAGTGCAGCAAGGTGGTGGTTCCCTGATGTTTTGGGGTGGCATTATGTGGGGCCGACGTACGCCACTGGTGGTCATGGAAGGCTCCGAAACGGCTTTACGATACCTGAATGACATCCTCCGACCCATAGTGCAACCATATCGGCAGAATATTGGAGAGGCATTTGTCTTCATGGACGACAATTCTCGACCTCATCGTGCACATCTTGTGAATGCGTTCCTTCAAGATAACGACATCGCTCGACTACAGTGGCCAGCATGTTCGCCAGACATGAACCCTATCGAACATGCCTGGGATATGTTGAAAAGGGCTGTTTATGGACGTCTTGACCCACCAACCACTCTTGAGAGATTTACGCCGAATTGTCGTTGAGGAGTGGGACAATTTGGACCAACAGTGTCTTGATGAACTTGTGGATAGTATGCCACGGCGAATACAGGCATGCATCAATGCAAGAGGACGTGCTACTGGGTATTAGAGGTAGTGGTGTGTACTGCAATCTGGACCACAAATGCTGAAAGTCTAGCTGTATGATGGTACAACATGCAATGTGTGGGTCTCATGAGCAATAAAACGAGCTGAAATGTTGTTTGTGTTGATCTCTATTCCCTTTGTATTTAACGGTTCCGGAACTCTTGGAACCGAGGTGATGCAAAACTTTTTTTGATGTGTGTATAATAATATATACAGTACCGGTATGTCAAAAAATATGGTTATATAAATGACTCCAGATTATAGCTTACCAAGAGACATACATAGGCCTACTTTGAACCGGCCTTGGTGGCCGAGAGCGCTAATGTGCTATCTCGTGCCTCGCTGGCATCGGGAGAGCGTGAGTTCGAATCCCACCTCTACCGTCCTGAAAATGGTTTTCGTGGTTTACCATTTTCACTACCAGGCAAATGCCGGGACGGTTCCTTTCAATAAATCCACGGCCAATTTCCCTCCAATATCCCTTCCCTGACCCGTCCTGAAAAGAAAAGTACATGGCCATTGGCTGCATTAATAAAATTATACATACTTTGAAACTTTAGTTTTTAAAATAAGACTGCTGTTACGACTTGAAACTGAATCCCAGCACTCTGCGCAGAGTGTGAACTGTTAACACCACGATAGCCCTTTGTTAACTCTTGGGCCTAGTAACTGAAACTATGGCATGTAGTTAGGCCTCCTAATGACCAGTATTAATTCTGCTATGATGTACATGTCGCTTACAGGTACCAACTGGAAAGACCTGCCCCAGGCCTCTCCAAAAGCAACACAGCATTATGAGCCTAACATTTCTCTCATCCAGGTGTAAAAACCATCCATCGCATGGAAAACTCATCCTACATTATCTCCATTTCTGCAGAATGGGGAGAATAAGGAGTTGACATACCACTGACAAGTAAAAAGTGCGGTGCGGATAGATGGCAACTTATTAGTCGTGACGAGGTTAAAGTTAGGTCTGATTGGTGTTAAGCTATGGTTAGAGCAAGTTTAGGACTGAGCGTTTTACTTGATTGATTGGCGACACCATTGCACATAGTGTTATTTACCAGTTATATTACTTTATTACATTCACTAGCGACAGAAAGCAAAGCAAACTTGTAGCTTCACGTGGCTCTCGTGATCATAAGCCACAGAACCTTTCTTTTTTATATTTGGAATTTGAACCACGGGATGCAACTCTGGAATTCTAACATGCATTAACCAAGAATCAAAACCCAGTCCAAAACTATAATATGACGACTTTAGGATCTCCGAATGGAGATCTGGGTGTGACCTTGGCTTCTAGGATTAAAGAAGCAGGCCTCTGTACGAAGGGTGGTTGGCCGGTTTACTTACTGTAAGCCCTGAGCTTGTATTTCAGCTTTACTTTACTTATTTTTAGGCCATCTGTAGGCTAAACAAAACAATCTACCAGTAAATGTATAGTCTATTTGTTGAATCTGAAAGCTACTTGTTGCTCCTATAATAGGCATACAAAGACGTGGAACTAATAAAGGTAATGAAAAGAGATTCCTTAGCACATGACTTACAGTACCGGTATTGAATTCTTCTTGGAACACAAGATAATGAACGGAAGTGTGAGTAGGCTAAGAAATAAGGAGTAAGAAGTAGCCTAGGCATATCATGAAATGTGAAAATAACACTGCATAATAAGGCTGTCCCCACCCATCAACATGACTTTTTATTGACTAAATAAATTCCCGGGTATTTACGTTAGGAAGCTAAGAACATTAAAAATTAACACTTATTTACAGTTTCTGTAGAAAACTTGAATTGCATTATCTCAGACTACAAAAGTTTAAGAAACAAAATCCACATTTCCCCCACACTTTTCAATATATCGTGTGTTAATTTAATCATTAAAAACATATCATAACCTTTCATCGTCACGATGCAATCACAATGCGACACCACAGGACTGGAGGAGGAATGTGGTGTTAAACATTAAATTCCACACTTCTTAGAATTAAAACACAGTAGTATTAACACTTTCTATTTTCTTGTTATTTATTTTCCTAAAATATCTGATTATAATGAGAGCTAGTGTGTTGAAATAGAGTTAAATAAATGACATAAAATATACATTCATCAATCAGCTGTTTATCATGTGGTTGTCCATAAGTGGTGCTACCTAGCGGCTTACAGGTGTATTGGTGCTCCCCCTTATCAATTGTTTTTTTGAAAATCCGTTCTTCCGGTTTTGCCGAAGTGTCCATACTGTATGGTTACTATACTGTGGTAGCAGAATCGTGGAACAAGAAAATAGAAGAGCAGATATAATCAGTGAAAGAAGTATTCATAGAGTAAATAGAGTCAGTAAAAGAATCTATAGAATCTATGAACAATAAAGTAGAGTCCCGAACAGAATCATGGAACAAACCAGCAAAGTCAGTACAAGAAGCAATAAATAACAAGGTAAAATATGTGAGTGTGCCTGGAGAGGAGGAAGAAGTGGACAAAATGTGTGAAGTATGTGATGCTGGAGTAACTGAAATAGAAGGGTTGGAAGACCATCAAGTTCAACAAGATGCAAGAAAACTATCAGAGATGTGGGGGGCGTGAGAAAGCAGGTTATATGAAAAATAACTGAAGGAAAGGAAGGTGGTGAAAGGAAGGAGAAGGTAGAAGAGAAAGGAGAAACGGATATGGGAGAAGGTGAAACAGAAAGGTGTGAGAAAGCAAGTGATATGGGAGAAACTTAAGAAGAGAAAGAAGAATCAGATAAGGTTGGTCATGAAGAGGACAGTAGCAGTCAAGAAAAAGAGGCTAAAGATGAGGATGAAAGTGCAGGAGTGAATCACGAAGACGACAACATCCTAGAAGAAGATAAGGTTAAAAAGAAACAGTGAACAAAGTGGTTGTTGAATAGTATGAGACAGACCAAAAGAAGAGAAAGAAAGGAAAATATGATGATACTGAATCAGAGGACACAGACCAAAAGAAGAAAAAGAAAGGAAAATATGATACCGAATCAGAGGAGACAGACCGAAGGAAGAAGAAGATGAAAGGAAAATATGATACTGAATCAGAGGAGACAGACCAAGAGAAGAAAAAGAAAGGAAAATATGATGATACTGAATCAGAGGAGACAGACCAAAAGAAGAAGGAATAGAGAGGTTTGGAAGACAGGAGACATCGAGAAGGTAGGAGACGTAGAAGACGACGAGGCGGAAGGCGTAGGAGACGCAGGAGTTGCAAACGACGGCGCAGGCGTGGAGACAAGAGAAGAGGATGAAGAAGAGGAGAACGAAGATGAGGATGGTTCTTTAAACGACGATGAAAGGGAGGACGAGAATATTTGTGATAACGAAGTGGACTGGCTTGATGACGATTATGTAGTTCCTTCTGATTATTATACTGTTGTCGGATCCAATGATAGAAGAGGAGTACGGTATCTAATGGACTTGATATGATAGTTTTGGTTACTCCATCTGACGAAGATATTCGTGTTGGTGATTTTGGTGAATTTAACACAAGTATTTATAGTGAAGGGAATGCTATTGGACCTTCTGAAGTAGATGATAAGTTGTTTTATGTTGTGTGTGATATTTTCTTATAGTGTATGTTTTAGGTGTATTAATATTTAATTCTTTTTTTTAATATATACTGTATGTGATTCTCACGTGTTTCACAGGCGAGAATTACATATATAGGGGGGCGAATTGTCACTGTTCATTTTCCTTAGATTATTTTAGGTTAAGGTTATAGCATGGCTACCTTTTTGGCTGATAGATCGTTGCTAGAAGTATTGAGCCTTGGTATTCCTTGTAATGATCTAGTAGTGATGTGGGAGGGGGCCATGAATCATAGTGACACATCTGTATTTTTATTTCTATTTTTGATGCTGTTTTTTTTTATATACAGTATCTTTGATTATTATTTTTATTCCATGCTGTAAAATTTTTGTTAGGTCTGCTGATTATTGCAAATGAAGGAAGAAGGAAAACGTATGGGCTTGGAGGGTGCTGCTTAGAAGGAAGATTGGGTTGCTTTAGATGATAATGGGTGTATGAAGGCTTGTTTTAAAGAGAAATATAGAAGAAGAAATTACAATTGTGGAATATGAGATAAATAAATAAAAAATAATTGATATCAGACAGGAAGGAGGTGCGTCCAAGACGGGGAGAGTTGATATTTGTAGGAGGAAAGAGTCCCTAATTGTGCCACAACAACTACGACCCCAGATTAACCCAACTAATTACTAGAAATATTTCAGTAGAGATGAAATGATAAGCTCATGGCAGGGAGGCATGGAGCGCTGAATCAAACCAGTCAAAAGACTGAAGACTCAAACAACAACAACAACAACATAAATAATATAAATAGAATCATCAGACAACCATTTGAAGTATTTCATTAATTGCTAATGTCCGAACATGAAGCGTAAATTCAGACTGTAGATCAGTGATCGACAACTGCCTGCTACCGACAGTAGTGGCTACGCTGGCTAAAGAGCTGCGTTAGACCATGGGGCCAAGCTCTCTGCTGACTCGGTAGACGCGTGGGTTCGAGCCCCACCGTCGGCTGTCCTTGAAATGGTTTTCCGTGGTTTACCATGTTCAACACCAGGCAAATGTTGAGACAGTACCTTCTGACAGGCCACAGCCTCTTCCTTCCACATCCTTGCCCAGTTTCACTAATCTTCATCCATTCCATCTCTCAACCCGACGCGCAGGTCACCCACGGGCGTCGAATAGAAAGACCTGCACTCGGCCCATCAGGAGGCCACGCGACAAAAAAACAAAAAACGCCTGCTTTTGATGCAGTCCAAAACAACTTGTGAATCACTTCCTTTATTATGAAGTATAAATCTGAATTCTTCACTATTGTTCCTACTACAAAATGAAACGAGATGCTGAAGACAGAGAGCAATGGTTGCCTTTAGAAGTTGATGATGAAATTTGAACCTTAATATTGTACCCGCTTAGCGGAGGATGTTTAGTTAGTACTCGGCTTTTGCTGCTGCGGTATCGGGGCGCGTTACCTTCCCTCCACCACTAACTTCACATCCGATATGTAGACACAATCAGGTTAACAAGATTTAGGAAAAACTCAACATTACAATTAAAATAATTATTTATTCATAAAAAGAAAAATAAATTCACTCAAATGCATATAAAAATCAAAATCATTTGGTATTATCTCTTCAAGTGTCACTCACAAAATAATCAACTCAAAACACATAAGAATCAAATAACTTGGTATTGTCTCTTCAAGTGTCACTCAATCACCATTAAAATCATCAAAATTCACTCTAATGTCATTTCAATGTTCCGTGAAGTTTCGTGAATACTTTGTCTTGCTTAAATTAAACTATTACCATTTTTATTTATTTTACTCAGGCGTTGAGCGCGCCTATCATTTAAATCATATAATTTCTCCAAGGCTTTGGACACTTACATCCATTTCATTTACCCTTCAGGGTTTCCTTTATGTTTACTTAAATATTTATTTATTTATCATTTATTAAGTCCTCTGGATCTTAAGAATATTTCTTCACAAAGCCTTAGATTTTAAACATATTACAATACTGCACAAAAACATGCCAAGTCTGTTGATCGAATCCGTAACTCTCCAGTTACCCTCCATGCATCTAGGTGATTTGCTTTGTGCTATACTGTGCACTGTACTGTTTATAACTGTGGGATATTTATCTTATATATAAAAGTGAAAGTCTGTATGTATGTATGTGGGTATGTGGGTGGGTCTGTTCCGTATACAAATCTACACCGTTACACCAATCTCAACCGAATTTTGCATACACATAGTTTAGGACCCAGAAGGAACCGCTGGCTACATGAATTTTCGATAGTCTTTCTCATTCTTCTGATTTCGACCCTTTTGCACTCCAGCACATGCTAATCAAATCATAAAATATACTCATGAAGGAATGGCAAGGCGGATAGTTTCCATGGCAACATAGCTCAAGTCGAGACACGGCCGACTGGATGCCATTTGCGCTCTGCACTACCGGTATAGAAAATGAGGATCTTTACTTGAAATCCCGTTAGTTACTCAACTACTCACACAGCACTGTCAACCGAGTTTTGCATAACAAAGACTTGACACTATCTTCTACTATATATTGGTCAAATACCACTCATTCACTCATTCATTCATCACGAAATCTCAGAAAGTATCCAACGGATTGGAATAAAATTTGGTATGCAGCTTCCCCAAGGGCCGCAAATGCCCACTAAGAGAGGATTTTTGGATATTCTGGTTCTAAAGGGGTGTTAAGGGGGTAGACCTGCATTTCATTGAACAGCAAAATCTCCCGATTGGTTTCAATGGGGGATGTGATACTCGGCACATAAACTCATCATTAAAAATAAGAAGACACGAGTCGGAGGGTTTTTCGATGTGGTGTATATTATGAGGTGAAAGGGGTGAAAAGTGGGGATTGAAAGATTCCTAACGGAGCGTGTATCTCTTAAACGACATAGGCGAGGAGTTTGAAACTCAGCGGGAAAAAATCAGCATAAAAATAAGTAAATATGTGTTTGACCGTTTTATCATAAATCCAATTTAAGGGGCCCATGGGGAGGGGTTAAATTCTGGAAGGGGGGGGGGGAGAAACAGGAAAGAAAGTATCCTAACTGATTGACTGACTCACTCACTCATCAAACTCAGGGGGAAAAACTGCTTTAAAGTAAGTAAATAGCTGTTCGACAGTTTTTTTCATAAATCAAATTTAAGGGGTTCATGGGGAGGGGTGAAATTCTGAAAAAAGAAAATTGAAAGAAAATGTCCTGACTCACTCACTCACTCATCATCGCCCAGCCAAAATTATTGAAGTTAGAAACATGACAGTTTGGGGATATGTTCATTGTATTTCAAAACAGTCTACTAAGGGAGGATTTTCGGATATTCAGGTTCTAAAGGGGTCTTAATGGGGTTAAACCTGCATTTCATTGAATAACAATATCTCCCGATTGGTTTCATTGGGGGATGTGATACACGGCATATAAACTCATCATTAAAAAGTAAGACACGTGTCTGAGGGTTTTTCGATGTGGTGTATATTATGAGGTGAAAGGGGTGAAAAGTAGGGATTGAAAGATTCCTAACGGAGCGTGTATGTCTTAAACGACATAGGAGAGGAGTTTGAAACTCAGCGGAAAAAAAATCAGCATAAAAATAAGTAAATATGTGTTTGACCGTTTTTTCATAAATCCAATTTAAGAGGCCCATGGGGAGGGGTGAAATTCTGTGGGAGGGGGGGGGGGTACAGGAAAGAAAATGTCCTAACTGATTGACTGACTGACTCACTCATCAAACTCAGAGGGAAAACTGCTTTAAAGTAAATAGCTGTTCGACAGTTTTTTTTTATCAATCAAATTGAAGGGGTTCATCGGGGGGGGGGGGGGGGTGAAATTCTGAAGGAAAAAAATGAAAGAAAATGTCCTGACTCATTCACTCAATCATCATCGCCCAGCCAAATATATTGAAGTTGGAAACATGGCATTTTGGGGATATGTTCGTTGTATGTCAAAACCGTACACTAAGGGAGGATTTTCGGATATTCAGGTTCTAAAGGGGTCTTAATGGGGTTAAACCTGCATTTCATTGAATCACAATATCTCACGAGTGGTTTCATTTGTGGATGTTATACACGGCATATAAACTAATCTTTAAAAATAAGCAGACATGTGTCCAAGGGTTTTTCGATGTGGTGTATTATTATGAGGTGAAAGGGGTGAAAAGTGGGGGTTGAAGGATTCCTAACGGAGCGTGTAGGCCTATCTCTTAAACGACATAGGCGAGAAATTTGAAACGCAGCGAAAAAAATCAGCTAAAAATAAGTAAATCGGTCTTCGACAGTTTTTTCATAAATTAATTTAAGGGGCCAATGGGGTGGGGTGAAATTCTGGGGGGGAAAAGGAGAGAAAGTGTCCTAACTGACTGACTAACTCACTCACCAAACTCAGGAGGAAAAGACAGCTTAAAAAATAAGTTAATAGTTGTTCAAGCGTTTTTTCATAAATCCAATTTAAGGGGCCCATGGGGAGAGGTGAAATTCTGGAAAAAATAATTGAAAGAAAATGTCCTGTCTGACTCACTCACTCATCACGCCCAGCGAAAACTATTAAAGTTGGAAAAATGAAATTTTGGGAATATGTTCGCTGTATGTCGAAAACGTCAACTAAGGAATGATTTTGGTTTATTTGGGTTTTAAAGAGATGTTAAGGGGGTAAACGTGCATTTCATTGAATAACGATATCTCATGAGTTGTTTCTTTGGGGATGTGATATTCGGTATATAAACTAATCATTAAAAATAAACAGACATATGCCTAAGGGTTTATCGATGTGGTGTATATTATGAGGTGATAGGGGTGAAAATTGGGGGTTGAGGGATTCTTAACGGAGCGTGTATCTCTTAAACGACATAGGCGAGAAGTTTGAAATTCGGCGGAAAAAAACCAGCTTAAAATACAAGTAAATAGGTGTTCGACTGTTTTTTCATAAATCCAATTTAAGGGGCCCTTGGAGAGGGGTGAAATTCTGGGGGAAAAAAACAGGAAAGAAAGTGTCCTAACTGATTGACTCACTTACTCATCAAACTCAGGGGGAAAACAGCTTTAAATAAGTAAATAGGTGTTCGACCGTTTGTTTCATAAATCCAATTTAAGGGGTTCATGGGGAGGGATGAAATTATCAAAAATAAATGAAAGGAAATGTCCTGACTGACTCACTCACTCATCATCGCCCAGCCAAAATTATTGAAGTTAGAAACATGAAATTTTGGGGATATGTTCGTTGTATGTCGAAAACGTCCACTAAGGAATGAGTTTTGAATATTCAGGTTCTAAATGGGTGTTAAGGGGGTAAACGTGCATTTCATTGAATAACAATATCTCACGAGTTGTTTCATTTGGGGATGTGATACTTGGCATATATACTAATCATTAAAAATAAGCTGACACTAGACTAATGGTTTTTCGATGTAGTGTATATTATGAGGTGAAAGGGATAAAAAGTGAGGGTTGAAAGATTCCTAACGGAGCGAGTATCTCTTAAACGACATAGGCGAGGAGTGTGAAACTCGGAGGAAATCAATCAGCTTAAAAATAAATAAATAAATAAATAAATAAATAAAATAAATAGGTGTTCGACCGTTTTTTCATAAATCCAATTTAAGGGGCCTATGGGGAGGGGTGAAATTCTGGAAGAAAAACGTCCATTAAGGAAGGATTTTTGGATGTTCACTCTCATCGACCAAACAAAAATATTAAAGTTAGAAGAATGATATTTTGGGGATATGTTTGTTGTGTGTCGAAAACGTCTACTAAGGAGGGATTTTTGGATATTCAGGTTCTAAAGGGGTGTTAATGGGGTTAAACCTGCATTTCATTGAATAACAATATGACACGACTATGACGCGAGCGAAGCGAGGCTAAAAATGAGATGATGTGTGTCTGTGTATTACTCAATCACGCAAGTACCACTGGTCCGATTTACATGAATTTTACATGGAAGTACCTGATTTACCTGGTTAACATATAGGTTACTTTTGATTTCAATACTTTGCACTATTTAAAGATGGCGACCATCTACGAAATAGCAAACTTTTGATGGTATATACGAGGTTTAAAATTACATTTTCTATCCGAAAGGTATCTCCAACCGTTAGCGAGTAAAACCTAAATTTGTGCTATAAAACACAGCCGAGCGGTGTAGTTGGACAAAATGTTCCATCCTTAATCTCCCTCTGCGCAGCACCTCGCCTCTCCCCTGTTTTAACTGTCACCTTCACATTTTAATTTATTTATGACGCGTAGCGAAGCACGGGTACTTCAGCTATTTATGATAAATTCCATTATTTCTTAACCCGTTATTTATTTATTTATTTATTCATGAAAGAAGGAATTTTCTTTATCAACAATCTATTATTTGACAAATCCGTCAAATTTGTATATAGCATTTCATATTTTGACTTGGGATGAAATTTTCATTCCCATAAAATAATTCTACAATTAGTTTTCTGCTTGCACCTTTTGTTTTAAATTTTACGATTTCCGTGTAACAGTTTCTCTTTCTATTCGTCTCGACTCGACCCTTCTTAGCTACCGAACTCATTAAGATGTTTCCATTCTTTCCCTCACAAGAGGCAAGGTCGTGCACACAAGGCCGCCTCTCCCTCTTCCTGTGGCACTTGACAACGAGATTTACGATGGGTAGCCGACACTCCTTGCTTTCACGCTAGGGTAGCTTTTAAATATATGTTTTCCAAGATTTACAATTCATTTCACTACGGATATTTGTTCCGTTCTTATCTGATTATTATTATTATTTATCTTTCGCTCCCAGGATATTAGTATTTGATTCGGAGAGGCTGTACGGTAGTTTATTATTTCAAATTTTTAAAATGCTTATAATGCCTCTGACAACAATACCTATATTTCAACAATGCCTTTTACACAACAATATCTTCATATAACAATACCTAGCTGGGATACCCATCCTGCAGCGGGATTACATAACTTTCGACGCTTCGTTCATACGACGCCCCGTTTCATAACACATAATTTGTACTGCTGGGAATTACAACGAAGAATTTGGCACGATCGGAGACACTATGCTCGTCGTCCATTTATACATACATCCAGTCTTATAATGCATTTTAACAACAATGGCTTGAGCGACTCGGGGAGGTCCTTTACCTAGCCCGGCCTCAGCAACAATACAACATAGCATACCTCGCCTGCTTTGGCTATTATACTTACTTTCATTACGACCACGGCGTCAACTTATTTATTTCATTTCCATAATGCAACAATACGCAACGTTTCATTAGGCAAAATATACGAGGGTTCTACATTTCAACAATATATTCGGTGGGAATTTACCTCCACCTTGGCACAGTAGCCTAATAGGTAATACATTCGTTCTTGGGTGTTTTATTTCACCATTTACTTGGATATTTATCATTTATTTAATTTATTAACATATTATTTCTCGCTCTAAATTTCACTTTGAGTTCCTAGACACGGATCTTGAAATATAACTTTATTCTTTAATTTGATTATTATTATTTGCGTTGTTATTATTCCATATTTAAACTCATCTCATTATGACGCTCTATTCTTTCGGTATCTGTTATTAGGTATACAATTTAACCATTATTACTTAACTTATCCCTTTGATTTTATACTTATATTATGGTGCGTATTTACTTTATAACTAGGCAACAATTTAAGCCATTTAAATTATCATTTTTATTCATCATATATTTCTTTATCGGGCTTTCATTCCTTTATCTTAACTGATCCCAACAATGCTTTATTTTAACCGAGGCGGTCCTCGTGATTAACCATCATCCTTTTCAATATTTCAATTATTTGCATATTTATTTCATCAATGAATCATTCGTCTAACTCCCTAGTCGACGAATGGCTCTATTGATATTCGCGCACAGTACAACAAAGACATATTAATAACGTTTCATCAACTCACCCATGTAATGACTCCATTCCTAGATAGGCTCACCCATCAAGCTGAATATCTAGGCTTCCATCGCAACACTTTTCCCTGACATTTCTATATTACACTTATTTATTATTTCACTGACACATAAAAACATATTGTAACACTTGAACATTATAGCACTTTTAACACTAAAACACTTTCTCTTCTAAGCACACGCCCTTATCTCAGAGTTTTGGCAATGATTTTTCGCATTGGATGATCCCTGACGATACCTCGCGTTTCTGCTTTGGACGTGCTAATTTGCTCCTTCCCCGCTCATCGAAGTTCCTGATTTCCTGTTCTCCGTGAAAGTCTCTAAATCCGCGTTCCTGCTCACTCAGTCCTACTTCTTCCTGAATATAAATGTTCCTCGTGTTTACCCTCACTCATTCCGTGATCTTTCGTCGCTCTAATGATATAGTTCATAGCTTGGTCTCCAGTTCGAGAACCGTAAGCCTGTCTAGTTCGTATTTTTGATGCTTTATATCTTGAGTATCGAACCCGCAGTCTTCTAGGGCCCTACTCATATACTTCGTGATTAATACTTGTTGATATTATTCCTTTCTAGGATTCGCTGTTTTATACTGTCTTTCTTTGACACAGTGTATTTATATTTCGTGTTCCTGAGACACCGATTTCTAATTTGTAAGTACTGTCTCTTCAAAACTTCAAGTTCCGTAACTATCACTCTTATTTCGCGCCTTTCTGTATATTTTCGACTTTGCTTATTTTATTTATACTAGCCCGCACTTTTACGGTATTAGTGTTCCTTTACTTGACGCTGCGTAACTGATTCTCGCCGCGAATTCTACTTGATCCAACGCCAGGCGCTATAGTGATCAACTTTAAATAACGACACGATGACCCGTAGGTTCTGTTACGGTGAATATGATGTACTTAATGAGCTCATGCTGCGATCCAGCATCTTTCCTAAATCGTGGGCTGAAATGTGACGACTAACACCCGACCTCTCAAAGGTCGGTTGTAGAACTGAGTGACTGATTCTCGTTCGGCCTCATATTTATACTAGTTTATCAAAACGTAGTTCCCTCACGCGAGTGCGGAGTCTATTCTCCACGTTTGAGCCCCTATCTCCTTGAAACTTTATTTGCATATGTAAAACATGTTTACTTTGACGTTCATGTCGTGCGGAATCCCATTTAATCATCTACTTATTTTTAATTAATTAAATAGATTATTATGCTCCCTCCGTGGCCAGCGGAAAGGTACATCCAACCTCCATATCCCTGCGTTTTAATTGACGATGACACCACTGCTGATGTCGCGATTTAAATCTGTGTCAGCAACTAGGATTACCAACCTCTAAACAGACCTAGTCCCTGTGAGTGTTTTAACGCATGATATCAATGTATAGTATTTTATCTTATTCATGTTGCCCCCTAAGATTGATTCGCTACTGTCTGGGACTTTTGTAACTTCGGTGTGATAATTTTATCGCGGCCTCAGCTCTAATTGGGGCCAGTCTGAATCATGCAATAGTCGTTAATCACTCGGTTCAATCCCATTAAATCTGTCAGTTATACACTCATACATTTGATAAACAGTGCTTGCCCAAAGGGTTTTTAATGATTCCTTGTTGATACCTTAACAGCTCATGATTTTGCAGAACTTTCCTTATCTGTTGATATTTTCTTGACACTTATCGTCGATTACAATGTTTATGGCTTCCTTAATTGCTCCTAATCTCGCAGCTGGGTGGCTTGAGTCACGTACGGCTTGCATAACATTTTACAATATTCCTTCCCTGGTGGGCTTAAATCGTCCTTTCATCTTACATATCCAGCGTTCGATTCTTGGGCCAAACCCTCTTTGGGCACAATATATAGGCTATACGATATGCACGAAATGCAAGAGGTTGCCAATCTTTCACATGGATGACTCTTTAAAGCATTATATTAACGAATTCATTTTGACGAACCTTTATTTATAAATTAAATCAATGTTTTTCAAGTTCATGCTGAAGCTGACGTTCGATTGAAACTGTGGCTAATGCTGTAAGTCTATTTCTTATATATGACTTCACTCTCTTCAAGCACGAAAAACTTCTTTCAACACTACAGCTAGTAGCCGGTAACGGGAACTTGATTGTGGACATGATTGACTAGTAATAGCATGAGGGACGGGGGATCCTCTTGAAGGCTCGTTATAACAGTCGGCAATTATCGTAACCGATTGGCAAGCAAGGCTCCAACACAACTAGCCTAGCCAAGCATTGTGCGCATGCGTTGAGTACGGTAGCGAATTATGATGCCTGCCTCAATGTTCATACAAGGACCAAGCACTCGGAATGAAGGGGCCAGGCAAGTTCTTACCTAGCCTGTCCTGCGAGATCTTGTTGCGCGTGCGTCACTTGAGTCATGTTCAGGGGATTGGCGCTCAATTTGAAAGGCGGAGTGCATTCACTAAGCGACTTATAATAATGTTATTGGTTTTACGTCCCTTTTAACTACTCTTGGCTTTTAGAGACACCGCTAAGCGACTTATTGAGACCGGACAATATGAACGGCTTGGAGGCAAAATGCCGTTTGAAACACCATAAATAATGTAAAATGTTTCGTAGAATATTTATAAGGAGCATAGGTGCTCGCAGGAGGGGGGGGGGGGCGGCGGCGAGCGGCCCCCCACCCCCTGGAATCTTAGGAAATAAAACGATATGAAATGCAGACTGAGAACAAACTTTTCTTTTGGCAAAAGTGCTTACAGTATTCTAATTCATTGTGTGCTAACCTTCCGTCGGGCTCAAAATTAAATATAGCGGCAATGGGCGCATTGCGCCTCTCTGGCACACCTCAGATCTCTGAATTTAAATAAAATACAATATTTTCTGAAGAATAGTTTTGCTACAATAGTGAATACACTTATTCGTTCTCTGCATATTACGTAATGGTGCACTATTAGGTGCAATCTGCCTGGCAGATCACTTTTGCAACAACAGCAAATGTGTAGGAGGGTCATTGACAATCTGGGCGATATGAACTTCAATGTCATGTGGAAAGAGGTAACTACTGAAAGGTGGAAGTAGCTTCGCCCGTGCAAATGACGTATGTGAGATAATAATTAGCTCGTGTACCTGTCGGATCAGTCGCACCCACCGGAAGGTTGGTTGGTTCCTCAGTTTAGGGGGCTGCGACAACGCGGTCATGTAGCCCCATGTACTTTGGGTGTGTGTAGAATCTGTCTGATAACCGGCGTTAATTGTGATGACTGTATTAGTGTGTGTTATCTGTTTCTTAATTCAAGTAAGGACTGCCGACTTTGAATTTTTCAAGTAGTTCCTACTTTTGCCGCCAAATGTCACCGTCAACGACTAATAGTTCAGAACTTTGCTACTAGACGCCACTGCAGCCGGCTCCTGGCGACGAACGTAGGAACCTGAGCGTTGTTTACATTTTAACCTAATTTAGCTTCACACAGGTGTAATTAGTGGAAGGTTCTTTAACTTGCCATACATCTATGACATGGGACCACCGGCTTTACTGAGGGATTTTTAACGCTCTTAAAAAATCCGACGACTTCGGCCGGGTTTGAACCCGCGATATTGGGCATAGAAGCTCAGCATGCTACCAACTACGCCAACGAAGCCGCTATCGGAAGGTTAAAACATCCTTCATATCTCAGTTATGTAATGGTACTGGTGTGCTTTCGCTTTAATTTAGACACTTAACTAATATAACAAAGGAATATTGTAATTTATATGCGCGTACATTTCATTTGTGTGTGTTGTGTTTACTATGAATCTTATCTTATTATATACCGATATAATCAAAAAACGAGGTACTGACTCATTAATTATCGCATCTTTGTAACCACAAGGGCCAGAAAACTGAAATTTTGGATGTTGATTACTCTCAGTTTGTAGGTGCTCACTAAGAAATGTTTTTATAATTTTCAAGCTTTAAGTGGGTCTGGTCGGCCATTTGGCTCTCGTGCATGGGCTAATATAGGCAAAATAGAAGTTTTACAAAGACTGGACATAGCACATTTTATGCCTCTCGGCTTGGCACGTGGAACAATACGGTACTTTGAAAGTCCCAGAGGGTCCCCGAAACCACACTTTAAGGCCCGAAAACCAGCCCTTTTCGAGACGGGTCTATTTCCAAATTACTATCTTCGCTTTGCCAAACAGATGAAAAAATGGCCAAACGAAACCATGGCAATAGTAGATCAACTTTCCATTTCTCTCTGTAAAAGGGCATGAAACGTCTGCTGACATCCTATTTTTCTGCAGCTTCCGTCTTCGGCTAGGCTCGTTATTCCAGCGAACCAACTGATTACCAACAACAGCTGTGGGTTTTCTGTTCGCCTAGTCTCGGAAAAATCCAGATCAACTCGTTGATTGATTCTTTTGCTACGTTTTTCTTCTTTCTCTCAGCTCGGATAAGTTCAATTCGTGTTTTGCACTTGTTAGCGATCGTCTTTCAATATGGTTAGTGGTTAGCTTGCTGACCCAATGTATTCTATGTGCAGTAAATTAGCTAGTGCTAAAATAGGAAATTGTGTTCTTAAGCATATTCTGTAAGTTCTAGGTTTAAAGTGGATTTTCTAGATGATATACAACATTAAACAACTATTACAGTAGGCGTAACTACCTACCGTAGTAAGATACAGTGTCAACTCAACACCCAACACTGGATCCTCGTTAAAGACACTCAATGGAGGCTACACAACATGACCCGATAGGTGAAAGCCTGCTTGACAGGGCTCCCATCCACTCACTCGTCCAAAAATAGTGAAATAGTGAGCGTTTTCTTAAAAAAAAAGTGAAAAAAAAGGTGAGTTTATGCATGAAAAAGTGAGTAAATAGTGAGTAAATTCATAGCATTATTCGCATTTATGGCCGTATATCTGGTTCATTTTGATCTTTTGTTGATATCTGTAGGCGCAATTAGGCAGGGGGGGGGCCTTGGGTGGCTAAGCCTCCCCAAAACCAACCATAGCCCCCCAAAAATGTGACAAAACTGTTTTGAAATAGACAAAGTTTTAGGAATGTGTATCTGAAAAACAAATTAGCCCCCCAAAAATGTCAACCAAATTGCACCTATGTTAATATCTCTGAGTACTGTTCATGATTTTTCATGTAGTTAGAGAGGACACTTTGAAATAATGGATTGTAAAATCAATGCAACACTCAAGAAATTTAAATCGTAAAACAAAAATATAAATCTGGAATACAAAACAATGTGAATGTTATAATGGACTCTTTACTAGAAAAAAAAAAACTAAAACAAATAATACTGCCATACTGGCACAAAAGAATAAAAATAGATAACATTAGTCTTAAGATAAAACAATGTTTATGCCATAATGCACACCTTACTAGAAAAAAAACATATAATAAATAATAACCCCTGGCACTACAGCCTGTGAAGGGCCTAGGCCTACCAAGCGACTGCTGCCCAGCCATTTGGCCTGCAGATATTGGGGTGACACACGATCAGCGCATCGGATCCGCTCAGCCATTAATCTTGGTTTTCGTGATTGGGGCGCTGTCTCACTGTCAGACAGCTACTCAATTGTCCTCACGAGGCTGAGTGCACACTGTTCCAGCCCTCACGTCAGTTTCTAAAATCCCTGATGGAGCCGGGTGAGAGGCAGGCGCGCTACCCCAACACCACGGGGCCGGCCCAGGAAAAAAAAAAACACTGTAAAACAAATAATACTGTCGTACTGCCACATAGAAAGAAAAGTAGATATCATCAGTCGTAAGATAAAATTCACAAGTTGTCATCAGTCTTAAAAATAAATTCAAGTGTCGGGGTCATATGGATAGTCGCTGTTTTCGTCGCGCCGTCGTTTCCCGACTTCCTTCCTTAGTGGCTCCGACTGCTTTTTGCGGAGATCTTCGGCCCGGGATCGCATGCTGCGGGCACCTTCTCGCATACCTTGGCAATTTTTGCACTTTTCAGATCACCCTTTACCAAAGCAGCTTTTAGCTTTTGGTTGGCCTCATCAATTAGGTCATCAGAAGCTTGTCTCTCCTCTTCTTTCACTTCTTTTGCCTTCCTGAACTCTTCCTGTAATTTTCCTATCTCCTTTCTTTAACTTGAGTTTTTTCCTGCTCTTCTTGCTTGCGCCGAATATCCTCCTCCTCTTCCTTTCTCCTTTGCTCTTCCTCTGCGCTTAGCCTCTAAATAGTTTTCATATTTGCTGTGAGCGCCAGCAGCCGCTTTCAGAAGAGCCTTTGTGATGGGAACTGCTTCAGCCCGCCCACCGAACTCCTCCATACCGTCACGAATGTTCAATCGAGCATTCAGGGTGCGCTCTTCCATTGCGGCTCTATCTGCCGGAAGTTGATTTCTTGATTCCGAATTCCACATTCCACATCTGAGCTTCTATGAGCTGCTGGTAGGATGGCTTTCACTACTTTGCTCACAAGCGTATATTTTGCCTGCCCAGTCAAGTCGAAAATGTCAAAAATTTGATGCCAATAATGGTCAATCCTTGGACTTTCCTTAAAACGTGGGAGATTTTCTGGCTGCAACAGCTTCCATTCACCTCGAAGCTTCTCTTCGTACACATCTTTTAAAGTCAGCAGCAACATTTTGTAAACCAAGACAATGCTCATCAGACACTTACTTTCTTTGATGGCCTGATGCTGCAAGCATTTCAAGTGCTTGGCATCCTTTCCAGCAGTGGCGGCTGGTGATTTTTCACTTGGTGGTGCCAGCAAATACAAAATTTGCAATAAAATCATTCAAAGTTGCAGTTACCGGTAGTGCATATTTTATGCAATAAGTTATATGTTTAACATTATTTAACTGTGCTATTGTAGAAGACGTTTTTAATTGAAGTGTCAGCTGAAGTGAATTGAGAAATTGCGTAACTACTACAAATATTTTAATCTCGGGATTTTTCGCCAAAACAAAAGTTCCTCCTTTCTCTACTAGAAAGTGCTATAGTGTCAAGGAGCTTAGATATCTAACTTTCTTGACTTTCATGGCCCTCCAAGGAACAACAAATATTCGACATGCAAGCTACCCTTTGGGTGTCAAACAACAAAGCTTGCACCTGGCACCGAGGCCATACAATATTATATCATACACATATTTTGATCGATATGCATTTTAAATAAAAACCATTTTTAAGAATTATAATTGAACAAACCTCTCAGAAAAATAATTTGAAGAAAACAACATATGCTAGGCCTACTCACCAAAAATATTTGTTCCAAAACCTCGATCGACACCTTCATTTGAATTAATAAGAGCGGTGCTGAAAGTTCATTCTTCGTTCTTTCTTGTAGGCAGATACGTCTATCACCTTTGAATTGAAGTTCTCAATCTTGTTCACAAATGATTTCTCACACGACAACATTCCTAAGGCACTTAATCTCTCTTCCTTCATTGTGTTCCGAAGAAAGGTCTTTATCCGTTTGAGCATTGAGAAACACCGCTCCGCTTCCGATGTTGAGAGAGGCATTGTGATCAGCCACTTCAAGATTTTGATTGTCTCTTCAAAAGTATCACATAGCTCATCTTCCAGAATCAATGACAGAAATGGAACGGCACCAGAGACCGCTCTCAATTCAGGCCTAGCATAGAATACTTGCAGCTCACCCTTCAACTTTCTTTTATCAAGAAATGTATATACGCTCGTCATTTCGTCAAGGTACAGGTCTGGGAAGCTTTTGATATAATTGTCAAAATATTGAACAGCGAATAGGTTGGTAGCTGTGAGGAGTCCAGTGAACTGAAAGCGAATTTTTATATCTGAAAGGATAGCATCACATACTTCCAGAGCGTCCCTTTTTCTACAGTCCTCATCAATCCGGGGTCTTTTAGAAGGTAAGGATTCGTCTCTTTCGATAAAAGTCTCATTCATTATTTCATCAATATTGCCCCTGATTGCCTGTATGATGCCTTCAAAATGCTGAATGTCTTGTTTCACTTTAATTGGGTCAGTAATTCTCTTTTGCAGCTGATTAAAAATTATGTCAACATGAGGCATTATCTTATTGAAAAATGTTAGCCAGAAAATGAATTTCTTGTCATTAAGCCTTTGCTTGTATGCTCCAGCTTTTTCAATGGTGGAAGGTAACTTAATGGACCCATTGCTTTCGATGGATTCCATAACTTTGACGAGGTGTTCCCTATTTTCATAAATATCTTTCACAGCACGCGAATGGTAATTCCATCGTGTGAGTGATACTCGAGGCAAACTTTTCTCTATGATCTCGCGCATCACTTTCGATCTTTGTGGCGAATGCGAAAAAATGAACAAATTCCTGTGAGATGAGCGAAAAAGATGCGAGCCTGTCGATTAACGGAGGCTGCTGTGGACATTATGAGATTAAGTTGTTGCGCATAGCAATGAATAACATTTGCATTAGGATACTTATCCTTGATTAACTTTTGCACACCATTTAATCCATCACTCATAACGGATGCTCCGTCATAACTTTGGGCAATCAATTTAGTGGGTTGATCACCCACTAAGGGGTCGATTTCACTTAAAATGCTGTCTGCGATGACATGAGCATTTTGGCCTTCGGGATTAATAAAGTTCCAAAATCTTTCTACTGTTCTTCCTTCAACAACGTAGTGCAACACAATAACCAATTGATAATTGCAAGACACATCAGTTGTTTCATCAGCGATTATTGCTATATTGTCAGCCTTTTTTATTTCTTTGGACACTTCGTCGTGATACACCTGGAGCATGCATTCGAGCAGTTCGTTTTGAATAGTCTTGGAGATGCCTTTAAACACAGGCGACTGGCTGAGATGAACTTTCAAGTCCTTATCCAATTCAGCACTAAACTGAATCAATTCGCGAAATACGCCTTTGTTTTCGAATGTTTCTGTTTCATCATGTCCCCTAAGGGCTAATTCCAAGGCACCACAAAAGCGGATACAGTTTATAATTAAATTTAAGACATACCTATTCTTATCTACTTGTTTGTTGTGAGTGATAATAGTTTGTCTGTACTGACTATCCAACCTGCTTTGAATGTTCGTTTTGCCCAGAAATGAGAGGCTTAAAACATTATCCATATGTCGCTTTGATGATTCATGGACTTTAATTTCAGACCATATGTGTCCTATATCCCTAATACCTGTCTTACGCCAACTCCCATCACCGCCGAACAACACACAAGGAAGACAGAAGAATGCATTGTCTGCTTCGGAACCACAAATCCATTTGTTTTTGCTATAAATTTCCGGATTGAATTTGTGGCATCGATTTTTTGACCGTTGCTGGAGATTTAAATTAGGAAGTGGCCTACCCAGTTTTTTATGTCTATTTTTTCAGTGAGGGTCCTATTGCTAAATGGAGATTGTAACAACTCGCTTATTTTATTCACTGTTACACTTCCGAAAGGTGACACAGAGCCCATTGAGATTTCTACGGCTTCGTACGTCGCGCTCGAGCTATGCGATCTTCAAACATGAAACAAATCAAATTTTATTAAGGGACCTAGCTTGCATATATCGATTCAAAAAGCACACTTAGATTAAAACGGTGTTTATATGGTCAAAGCCGCATGATACACAATGCTATGCAAGTTTAAGTAACATGTCTATATAGGAATAAATAAGCATGGCTATTGCTAACACACACGCGCGCACAGCCTCTTTGTCGCAATTTCAGTTGCTGTCTCTAAATAAATAGGTGAGATGAAATGAACACGATGACCTACCTCTAAGACAACCTTACTTATCGTACATACGGATTGATTGGAAAGGATAACCCCTGCATCTAATATAAATGAACACAAAAGCTATTTAACGACGGACACTATTCATACACATTTGCAGTCAAACTTGAGAATTTGTGTTTACGCTTGGGACGTGAAACTGTGCCGCCAAATTAAATTAACGAAACACAGTAAAACTCGTTGAAAAATTCCGAATTTTTACATTACAAAGAGAGAACAAATAATCCCCGTCATCAATATGAGCCTGAAAAAGTTGCTAAATGTCAAACAATAAAGAACTAAAACTATTTTGTGGTTTGAATTTATTTAATAGTCTAGACACAGTGATATATCGTCAAGCTGGTATCACTGGAGGTGTGTTGCCATATGCTGTACTCTAGTGGTTGAAATATAAAGCAGTTCAGCAGTTCTAACGTGTATGAGTGTGTTTCTATCTCCCAAAATTTTAATAATGGCACCCCGTGGCGTTAACGAACAGCTGATTCCTCACCTCAAGTTAAAACGCAATGAGAGTGAAACGCGAATTATGATCCGCATCATCCTGGCTTGTGATTGGCTGGCAATTATTACCAGCCATTGGCTGCCCGCGGGTTTGTTTACAATTATCACCAACATGGTGGCGAGAGGAATAGATTTCTACATCAATTAAATTGCTAGAAATCTATTCCAGTTCATGACAGTATGAAGTGCAAATCACTTATTGATGAGGAATTGTATGTGCGTTTATATTTAAATTGAAGCGTGACACTGTTCATCAAAATTTGTGAAAATAAAAGTACAAATCAACACTCTTGCCAATCAACTGAAAGTTTCTACTACTTAGGATGTAATGGATGCAAATCAATTGCCTGTCGTTTCCACCAGTTTTAGTCATCAGTTCGAAATACATTCAGTACAATAACCTTTTGTGCACTATAAAACTACATTATAGACCATTGCATATTGATGTTGCTGTCTGCTTATATTTACCAATTTCATGACATGTAATTTGTAGGTTATGCCTAATAAGGCATATAATTTAAGTGGCCGTTTGTAATGTGAATTCCTTACTGTATTTATGTACAAATATTATGGTTTAACTAATGAAGCAAGGATTAAAAGTGCAGTTTGCACTGCCACCCTTTTTTTGTTTAAATATTGATATGTAGTTTCTCAGTCTGGTAACTTCTTGGATTTGCTTGAGATAGATTTATAGTAATATAATACCTTATTAACCTGCAGGCTGAGTTTTTTTTAAACATGCCCAGGTGCATACAGTAGCACAAGACCTACTGCAGGCTATGTCGATCCTAAATGTAGGCCTATTATAGTGCTCATGTCAAAGGTCCTAAAGTTTTAACTATTGAGACTTGATTTGCATCGAAGATAATTTCAGCCGAGTCTGGCAAGGCTTCATAAACTTGGGCGTGACTTCACATTTTCATTTTTCCTAAACAGCTTTTGATACCAACCACTTAAATCACAGTATTTCAAGATTTGCTCTCATTAAACATCGCCAACACTTTTTTTTGCCCTGGTGGTGGGCTGTGTTGGAGTCTACAGAAAATAAAGTTGAGAAATAAAAATACATCTTAGGTTTCCATGACACAGTTGCATTTTATCCTACTATATCTCCACTCAATATACCAATCCTACCAATGTTTCCTAATTCCTCATGCTGCATAAATAAACATGACAGATTACAGCATTAGCAATGATGACAGTAATTTATGAATTTTCAAAATGTTTTTAAAAGATGCATAGAAAAAGGCTTGATAAATCCTGTATCATCAAACCATTTAAACATTCCCACAGAGCTCTAATCAGAAGCTCATTTTATGTGCAACAGGTATGTAAAATAAACCTCCCTCCCAATAACTTGTAGGCCTAACCTGAACATAATCCATGTTAAGAGCTGGTTTTTGGTTCACAGGAAAACCTACCATTTAAAATCTTGCACATACCGGTAGGCTACTAATCATATTAAGGTGCAATTAACTAGGGTAATTTTAAAAATCATGGCTATCAACTACTGATTTAAATATTCCAGACATCTTTCTTAACTCCACTTTTACTGACAGCATGTAAGTCCTTACTACAGTCTTTCAAGCCATTGACCAGTTGTTTTTTTCATGAGGAACCATTTTAGTCATTCTTCTCTATGTGAAATACAGTTGATGACAACTGCCTGGAAGACTCAGGTGTTTTTTCTTGTGTCGCTTCTCTGGTTGCCTACGACACTTCCTAATTATTAACAGAATGATTCATTGAATTGTTGTATCCAGTTGACCAATTGGTAATATATTATGGTTTGCTTTAATATTCCTATGATACACTTTTAGATCTCATATATTAATGAAATATACAACAACATAGGCTGAAATGTTGAACCAATCTCCCATTCCCTAACACTCCCAACTAATGGGACATAAGCTACCTAGTGGTTGCTTCCATCTACATGTACCGTACTAGGTCTAGTAGTACCATAGGTATTGTGACTGTTTCTCCAACTCCGTCAAGGAAACTAATTCTGAACTAAGATCTGGAATGGGGTACACTGTCCCTCGAGGGCAATCAAGGACAACTTGAATCATTCAAGTGATTTTTCTATTTCATTTTACCAACTAACCAGGTGCCTGGAAATGCTAGTGAAGGAGGCAGCTAAGTAGGCTAGCCTACTGGTATTCACCATTCAGAGAACATTCTCAGCGACTTGTCTATGCATAGGCCTATGACACAATTTTCAGAAATTGATACAGTAGTCACAGAACACTAATGGTGCCCAGTACTCGCAGCTTAGAATAGGACGGAGTGGATTCCAGCCACAGATTAACTTATGATCTGTCAACGGGTTTTCAAACAAATTGAGCACACACCCAAGTACAGGGGTCTTGACCATGATGTTCCAAGCCTCTAAATGAAACACTCCTCTTTAAGACTTTCTGGTCTTGCATCCATGGTCGATCAACATTCTCCTGATCTGTGTTCTCAAGTTTCTGATGGTTATGGACATTATTTTTATCCTGATTACTTCATATTTTAAGGGGTTGGGGTACATGCCCTATTCTTAATTAGTTTAGCATAAGATCATTGAATCCCCTTAAGAAAAATAGGGAACATCCATGTGTTATTTGACCATAGGAAAGGGAGAATTTAAAAAACTGAACCTCTAGGGACATTGATGCAGATGACTCCGAGTAAGTAGGCTAGATCAAAATGAACATTTTTCAGTGTTGCCTTAATAAAGGTTGATAACTTTCTACCGTTCAACATGAATAGGCCTATATTGGATGGGAAATATTTTTATTATTTGCAGAGATTACAAGGATGACTTGTTGATGTATCGTTATTTTGTTAAGTGAACATAAGTTCCAAGTCCAGATCGTGTTGCAACCCATATTTCAGTGCTGCCTTAGTAAACGAAATATTCAATGTCTTTCAGTCGGTCAACACGGTTGCACTTAATGGTAATGAGAATGAGCATTATTCCAAAAACCAGACCTAACATGTCAAATCAATCATGCCTACAAGACAACAAAAATGCTCTATGAAAAACTATTAAAACCCCACAATGGTAGTCAAAAATAATCTCAAACCACCGCCACTATTTCGCGAAGGTGCAGAAAAATCTTACTATAGTACAGCTATTCGTAATAGTTGCTACTGTTGTGATCCGCCCCCGAAATATAACTATTTATCTTAATGTCTACAAGATAACGAGATTGCCAAAAAACCACAAATCTATAGAAGGCAACACTAAAAATGGCTTATCTAATCCACAAGTCACCCACCCTTCACCAACATTATTAATATTTGTAATTTAAGTAACTTAGGTTATGTTAAATTGAGGTTAATGGCGGATTTGATTGCGGCTGTGTGGCGGGAAGGACCCAATAAGTGCTCAGCCAATCAGGGACGTTTTGATTGGCGACCATGCTCGGAAAAATTTTAGATCGTTTTGATTCTCAGGGCTTCGTTAAGCCCCCACCCTAGGCCGTCATCGTGTCCAAAATGGCGGCTTAACGAACACGACGGGGTGCCATTATTAAAATTATGGGAGATAGAAACACAGCCTATGTAATGTGCGCTTGAACCTGTGACGTGCTGCTATCTCGTGGATAGAATTGAAGCTCCGCGTCACGGGGCCGTTGGCTCTACCCACAGATTACCTACTACTACAGATAGCCGACAGCCATGCTAATTCTTGGTCACTAAGACTTCAGCGCTGTCTGGTGTTTGACCGCGGTACTAGTTGAGCACGGCCGTGCGGGTAGCCTACCCCACCCCTTCCCCTCGTTCCGCTAAATATTCTCGTCCTAACTGCTCTGCCCACTTCAATGTTCCGAAAATCACAATCTTCCCAATACTTATAGCACACGTTTTTAAGTGTGGAGATAATAATATGATCTACACGAAATAAATCACATTCAAAATAGCAATAACAGTTTTTTTTTAATAATACCAAAGTGGGAAATTGTGAATTCCGGAACTCTGAAATGAGCAATCACAGCATTTAGGACATGACCTCATCAATAATTTACATTTCTTTCAGTTGCAATTGGAGCATATTGCATTGACAAGAATTAGGCTACTATAAGGTCTGCAGCATATTATTACTCAATAAAAAAAAATGGTCCCTTCCAATTAACCACTGTAGGCCCAATTATAGCCGATTAGTTCCGAGATTAAACTAGAAAGGAAAAGTACTGGGAAGGGAGAATATTCATATCTTAAAATGATTGATGCTGTTCGCAATAACAGGAAAATTTTAAGAGAGAATACCAAGGAAATAGGTGGTGTAACCTGATCCTCATCACACTAAAATTGTTAGTGTAATTAATGCCAAATTCATTAGTTTCAGAAAAATAATTGGATATCACAAAATTTATATACAGTAGTTCATTTGATATTCCCTTTAAAATATATCCATTCCCCCAAATTTTGAAGGGTGAAATACAGTAAGTACATGTACATAAACAAATTTCATGGCACACTAATACAGTAAATTCTATGACATGCTGTGAAGGGGAAAGGAGAAATAGGACTTTCAATGAAAAACAAGAAACACACTCAATACTGCTAGAAATCATCATGTTTTATTTAAAAAGTTTGTCAACGAAGAAAAAATAACAGGGAGAGCCAAAATCAAACTTAGCAAAAATACAGTAATCAAATCTGGTCCTTTTAAAGTATGTGTTGAGGCATGTTCTTCTTTCTTGCCAAGGTATAACGGTAGGCTACAGCACATGATAATGGACCTATTACCTCCTTGACGCCATGGCTGACACCGATGAACCGCAAATTCCTACAACACATACAAGTTTGTATGTTGAAACAGTTAACTTAATAAATGTGTAATGCTTGAAATGGAGAACTTGAATTTGCTGTTATGTGTATGTTTGCACCTACTATAACTATATTTTAAAAGAATCTCTTATTGTAGAATCATTGTGTTTTTTATATTAATTTTAGGGCTTTTGATAACATATTCATTTAGCCCCATATATTTGGAAGTGTGTAGGATTTATATGATAATCTCTGTTATTGTGGTATCTGTAGTAGTGTGTAGGCTATACTTTCTGTAATTCAGATGAGGACTGGAAAGGTGGCAGCCATAGTTAGGGACATTTATTTTTAAGAATTTTTAATAATATGTACTAAAATGAAATTGAAATACCAACAGGAACAGTTACAAATTCCCTGTCCACTCAGCCAAGATAATTCTGCAGATCTCTCCTGTGGGCCTCAACATTATTTTATTTTATTCCTTTCCTGATGGAAATCCGGTAGTACCTTATTTCAACTCCTGGGGCACCTCCCCAAGCCTGTCCCTTATAAAGCTACACACACTACTACAGTCATCACATAATCGGAGCAATTCTACCCACACCCAACTGCATGGGGCTGATGACCAAGATGTCCCAAGCCCATAAAATGAATTAACAGCAGACAAAATCAAGTCATTATGTTATTTTGTGTTGTGTTGGATTCTGACACATGTATGCGTTTGACAGAGTGCCATTTAAGCTCATGAATAGGAATGAATGAATACGACTACCCTACTTGTTTTCGGATTTACAGGAGGCAGTCAAGATGGGAATTACCTAGAAATTTAAATTCTGTATGTGTGGGAACCCATGATAAACCACTTGCTGGGTGGCTAAGCGGAGAATCAAACCCAACATTTCCCGGTTTACCTCACTAGGCTGTGTGTACCCTGTTCTTACCCTCAGACTAGAATTAGATTTCTTGACATTCAGCAATCAAACATGGACCCCAGAAGTGTCAACCAAGAACTATACCACCTGGTTGGTCTCATTTATTTTTAAGAATAATATGTACTGAAAAGAAATTGAAATTGATCCAAGTTATTTATTTTTACTGTGCTTCGAATGGAGGTTGCGGCGTTGTGTATAGTGCAGCCATTATATCCAATGTTGCAATGAGTAAATGTTCCCCGATATTGGTATAGGACACATTACCTGTATGTACTCTGAATAAGTGAAGCAATACTTAATTAAATTACTAGAACTGAAAGTGCCGGTAACAATTCCATAGCCAAAATTGTGACGTGCCTTTTATTTCTTAGTTGTTTTGCAGAAAATACCATACTAAGAGTGTAGAGTTGAAATACAACTTGAACAAGAACACGACAGCCTAGAATAAATACACACGAGACACGAAAATAGAGCACTTTAGAACAGTAACGAGAGCGAACTTTCAGTGGAGATGTTGGCAACCATGTGAATACAAACAATTTATGACCAGAACGTAAAACTATGCCAGCGCTCAGAGCATGTTAAAACAATTGGGATCAGTTCAGTCGTTTGCAAACGACTTGTTTATGTTAAGGTGAGTAGTCGTTGAATTCATTCGACTGTTTTCTAAAAGCAGTCAAACAAGTCGATGGTTTTAACTTTTGTCAGTCGACTACTGATGCCCATCTCTACAAACCAATTGACAACCAGAATCAATTTGAGCGTACACACCCTCCGACTGGCTAAAATGCTATTAATATTGGATCCCAATATAAAATATTTTCTGATTTAATTTTCCTGGAAAATCTATCCTATGTTTGCATCGATCATTACCATCACACTATGGGGAGAATTTCATAATAATTTTCTTGTAATTCATTTATCACGCGGTAGAATAAATGAATGAAATTCAATCATAAAATAAATAGAACTCTAAGCCATAATTGGTAAGCCCATGTTCAAGTTGTGTAATAATTCAAGAATGCACCCAATTCTCATTAAAAGTGTATAGACTGTGTTAAGGAGTTCAAACATAACCTAAATATTGAATGCTTAACATTTCCAATGAAATGACATACATATATATTTGGACAACTGGACGTAGGCTATTTCATTGAAAGAATCAACGAACAAGAAACTGTATAAAACTATAGGCACCTACAGCCGTCAAGCTGTCCTCACAGTACCCGCTGGAGATTTACATTACCACTCTATCTGTACGGTACCTTGAGATAAGCCTAAGTGCGCCAACTGTGAGGGAACACATAAACTCTTCCATCCCTGCCCTCATGTCTTTGCCACTAACCCCCCCTCCCACACAGCATGCCACTGCTCTGACACAGTTGTTAGGCCTGCTACAACAACTCTCAGCCATAACCCTGTAAACTACAGCTAAACCAAACCCAGAACCCCCTAATACACTTCATTTGCAGAGCAATAAAATCCATAAAACAACTCCGCAACGAGCTTCACAAAACCTAAATTAAAAACAAAAAGACTACTCCACAAACACCAAAATCAGTAAACCTCCCTCATTTCAGCCACACTACACCTTAAACAGACATAGAAAGCATAGTCATGACCCCTTCATGGAGTAGGCTATTGTCTAAACACGATCATGTCTCCTACAACTTTACTGAAGACTTCATTAAATTCTATTAAAAATTCATAAACTCATTCCACAAATCTTAAAATCAGTATACATCCCTCATTTCAGTTACTCTATTCAATAAACAAACATAGAAGGCGTAGCCATGACCCCTTCATGGAGTAGGCTATTGTCTAAATCTGACCACGCATACTACAACCTTACTCTAATTCAAAATTACAGCCAAATGATCCATCTGACTGGGAGGCTTGCCTGGGATGATGGGCCAGAAAACCGGTATCTGGAGTTCAAGCATAACCTAAATATTGAATGCTTAACATTTCCAATAACTTGGACAACTGGATTTAGGCTATTTCATTGAAAGAATCAACGAACTGTATAAAACTATAGGCACCTACAGGTATACTTAACTTATTAATTAAAGCTCTACAATAAACATACAGCACAATGAATTGTAGCATGAAGTTATCCTGAAGAAGTCGTTTGATTAGAACGACTACTTAAATTCGAATGATTCCATTCGCTTGGAATTAGTCGTTTGCCAACGACTTGTTTCATTCCAATGATTTCCAACGATTGTTTTGAGATCAGTCGTTTGCAAACGACTTGTTTATGATACGGGGAGTAGTCGTTGAATTCATTCGACTGTTTTTTAAAAGCAGTCGAATAAGTCGATTGTTTTAACTATCGACTAATTCGACTGTTTTCAGTCGACTGCTGCCCATCTCTACACACAACTAATTTTCTACACCAGCCGCTACTGAGCACGAGCTGTGACTGGCTTAGACATTAGCATCCTACGTGTTGAAAAATATTGTAAGTAACGTGTAGGAATAAAATATAGGTATGTCAACCATTACATTGGCATATAATAAATGAATTATATTTATCTTGTATCTATCTATCCCACGATATAACATAATACAAGATGAAGAGTCCTTTAAAACAAATTGTTTACTGTGATACTGGAAGAAACAATACAACACAGTGGTAATAGTTCTAGCCTGAACCTATTTGTTAATAAAATTTCATGTGATTTCACTCAGATCTCTGTTGTAGTGGCTTATTATATGTGCACCTTGTAACTTAATAGTACATTATGCAACGAGCCTATAATGACAATAATTAAGACACGAGTTTTATAATTTCCATACGAGTGTCTTAATTACAATTATAGACGAGTTGCATACGACTGTTTATGTTCGACGATAATTATAACTATTTTATGTTCGAACATAAATATTCATAAATATCTGTCGAGATTTCACCAGTTTTATATACTGAACAGAGCGCATGGGATGCAAAGAATACCTTGTATTTGACCATGGCCTCCTGGAATACCTCACTATGACACTCGCCACGCAGTGAAATTTAAAATAGGGGGCCATGGAAGTGAGCGCAGGTGCGATGCTATCCTCACCTAATTGGTCACACAACTGTTTCTTGAGCTCTGATTGGTGGGAGAAACTGTATCATAATGAAAACTTGTACTATAATGAGCCTCATTATAGTACAGTTTTCTGACATAATATTTACATTTCACCAGTGTCGAACATAAACATATTAACCTATCTTCTTTACACTGTTTTATGAGTTAACACCACATCAAAACTGATGAGGATTTATTTTAGTTGGACACAGAAGCTTATTTATTAATGTAATAGACATCTATGATTGATGAAACCCATAAGATTGCCTCTCTCACCTTTCAGAAAATAACTAAAATTTTAATTCTTCGATTAATGTAACTAATCCACGTGTGTTTCTATTACACAACAATTAAGGGTTAATCCAGCATATCTTCTAGATTTTTGATGTGTCTGGTGAGTGGTTTTGTTACTACTTCTGCAGGTATCACCCTTCTGAAAGATGTCTCATCGTTTCTAATTCTATTCTTAATCTTCTGCCAGAGGAGAAATAGTTTTGCAACGCATGAATAGTGCTGTAGCTGCTAAATTTTCTAAAAATAATTATGGAATGATGGGAAGAAAAATAAATATAGCCTATTCTAAAATAACAACATACGCATAAAATGAAACCATTCTGATGAACTTAATATGCTTCAAATTCAGAGTACAAATGCGTTCACCATTTGGTGCTTCGTTCATTTGTATATTTGGACCAAAATGTAGACCTCTGAAATAAATTTTAATGTTGGACTTTGCTCCACAGAACAAGAGCACACAGCCACCCGTGGACCAGTGTGTGTTAAGATTTTAGCACCTGTAATTACAGGTCCAACATTAAAATTTATTTCAGAGGTCTACATTTTGGTCCAAATATATAAAGTTGAAAACATTACGGTAACATAGACACTTACCTGGTCATTTCTCAGGAGAGTAAGCCTAATTGCCACATTCATCTGCTATTTCGAGAACAGCAATTTACGATTTGTTTGTTCACAGAATTTGGTAGGCCTACCTGTGGAATAAATAATAGTGCAAGTTAATTAATATGTCAAGTAGAATATCACCTGTACACTGCGTCTAATATCAATTCAAAACTAGGCTACCGGTAAGGTATATTTTTCACAGGCACTACAGAAACAAGTTTTCACTTAAACTCTTAAAATAAGCGTACTTACTTGGCGTAGCAGAACAAGAACTGTTCACTTCTCATTACCAAGAAGACGATTTGATGAAAGAAAGATGAGAAAGAACACAACATTAGCTTATTATAAAATATTAATGTACGGCCAATATTGTTTACATCTAGCACGACATAAACAGTGCGTCCATTTTGGTCAATGCCGCCAACCCAGTAGAAATAATGTTTATTTAATGATAAGTGCCGTAATTATCGTCGGTGAGCAAGATACTTGCAAGGAAATGTCAATTAGGAATTATGTGCATATTTATTGACTAAATATAGGGATATATTTGCAATTTAATTACAACGTGTATCATGCGTATGTTGGCAGGACGATATACAGCGCTTAATCCGCTCCTTACGTCTGGCCGCGCTACTACACCGATGGTACCAAATAATCCCTATCTGGTTGACACCCCCTGGCTCTACCTCAGGGTAATATGCGTCTCAACACAACACAAACAAACTCAAGCCAAACTAGTCCTTATTGCAGTACAGTGTCTGATGCGGTCTGATATTCGTAGGTAGTGCCGGATGGCTCTAGCTCAGTAATTCAATGAAGCGCCACCAGAACGCATGTCGGTTTGACGCTCGTTCAAATAAATGCAGAATATGCATACAATTTCCTCAAAATGTAAATGTAATATAAACTGTTCTTGAGAGGGAAAAGTCACATATTCTCTCTTCATTACATTGCCATTGGTGGTGCCATGGCACACGGGCACCACCTCAGGAACCGCCCCTGCTTTCCAGTATTAAGGATGGACTTGTTAAGCAAGTGCTTTGCCGCCTCTTGATGAAACTTCAATACTTGCAGTTCACTACAGCTCTAATCGATCAGGAGACGTTCAGCACTCTTCCCAGTCAACATTTTTCAATTCCATAAAATATTTTGCCATCCATGATGAAAGATTCTTTCAAAAATTCACTGGTACTCATCAATGCTTCTGCCTGGCAGAACCTACTCAAGAGCAATATGAATAAATTTGACACTTCTTCATACAGAACATGTATCATAGGTTGCTGTAATTAAAATACTTTTGAAAATGTTTGCACTATATACTACAAACTATATACTACAAACGCAATCTGAGTGGGGCAAGTATCATCTTTTAGAGCACTAGCAGTAGCCTGATAACATTTTGATTGCAGGAATTTTTCAGCATCCGTCCCTTTTTAAGTGACAGACGGGGTCGGTATGTCATTCTAAAACCGACGGAAAATTCGCCAGTGTAAGGCCAACTATTGACTTATCTTTGATAAATTGTGAAATACTAGAATATACGGTGACGCCACGCTCCTTTCCGTCACAACACTTTTGTTAAAATTTCCGTTGATCGCTGCACGGCTCCGACTGTGGTATTGCACCATGGAAGCTTTTTATGCTTTCTGGCCGCCTGGCTCGCTGCCGGCAGCGCACTCAGGCACCGGTGGCAGAAAAACGAACTACCCATTCATGGGTATATTATGTGTCGTTTCTAGCAATCTGATTGTGCACAAGACCATTTTATCATTTTAAATGATCTTGTCGACTTCGTCGTTACGCTGGGATCTGGCGTTACGTTATGGTGACGGACGAAATGCACCCAGATGCACTGAGGTGTGTGACGTAATAGTACCGCTTGGTGCATGTGTACCCCGACAATCTCTACTTCGTTAGTATAAGACAAAAATCCCCGATTCTTGGATGTCACGGGTAATCTCGAGAACCACTGGATGGATTTTGATGCGGTTTTCACCATTCTGTAAAGGATATCTCGAGGAAAGATTCTATAGAAAATAAGTTATGTATGATCAAAGGAAGCCAAGCAGTAACGATTTCAGTGGAAAAGTCGAAAACAAACTTGGCGTCCGTGCGCTTCTTAAGCTTACGCTGGGCAAACCGTTAAAAATATCAATATACTATGAGCGTAAGAATTGGTCAGCATGAAAAGTTCTACAAAAAAGTCCTCGAGAGCATATCTCTATCTTCAATACATCGCCCACTATAAGTGTTTTTAGACTGGATGGAAGGGGCAAGTCCCCGCGAATTTGAAACAAGATAAGCAAGATAATGCAGATAATTTTCTAACATGTCAAGAGTCTTTGGCTTCGAACGAAGCGAGAAGCCTCCAGCCTTTCTAGCATTTTTCAACATTTGTAGCACTTAAAATGATACAAAGTCAAGTCTTTCAGACTGACTGTCACTTTTTTAACGCAGAATGTGACCAGTTTTGTTAAAAAAGTGAGAATAGTGAGTAATTTCATCAAATAGTGAGGAAAGTGAGGCTGCTTTGAAAATAGTGAATAATAGTGAGAAAAGTGAGTCGCTGGTAGCCCTGCTGCTTGATCATCAAATCCAAAAGTTGTCTCAGAAATGTGTTATGTCAGCACACTGTTAGGCACCGCGGACTACTACTCAACTCCTTCATTAACGACCTCGTTGTATAGTGGCTAGCATTCCCGGCTCTGGCAAGAAATTTAATTCTGGTCTGAGGGCTGGAGCGGGATACACTCAGCCTCGTGAGGCAAAACTGAGAAGAGGCCGGTTCATTTCCCACCTCAGCCATTCTGGAAGAGGTTTTCCATGGTTCCCCACTTCTACTCCAGGCAAATGCCGGGATGGTTCCTAACTTAAGGCCACGGTCCCTTCCTCCCAATCCTCATCTCAATTACAAATACGCACACTAATACAGCCATCACAATAACACCGGTTATCCGACGAATTCCACACACAGCCAAGTACACAGGGATACATGACCACAATGTCGCAAAGCTCCTAAAGAATCAACAACAAAAACAAATAACAACTCATTAAGAATGGTAAACTGACTTCGTTAAAAAGCTGTACGGATTTCGAATAAAAGGGGACTGGTTCTGGTGCTAAGATGAATGTTTTGGGTATTATCAGCATTCTGAAGTCTGCCAGCTTATTGTTTATTTTTAAATTGAGGTTTATGCAACTGAAATCTTTATTATTGAAAATTATTTTTTCATAATTTCGGGTGAATGTAAATTAACCTACACATTCTATTTAATCACATTATCAGCAACATTTCAAGTGAATGAATTTATTCAATTTTAATTCACAATGATACACACTCCTTGATCTTCAATGTACGACAGTTTGTTTCAATTTAGTAGTGGCAAACCACCTCACTCCTCACCTTGGGTTTTTGTGGGGTATGCTCGGATCCAAGCTCTGTGAAGTTGCGGCGTGAGGTGAAGGGGCAGGCGGGAAGAGAATGGCCTGTCAACAGCCCGCTGTGTTATCTGGAATCCTCGTCTATTCCAATACTGCTAAAATAGGGCCGTTGCTCTAACCACTGCGGTGTTGCGATCGAGTGAGTGAGTCATTGATCAATGTATTTGGTTCTGTTACTACGCACGGACCGGGAACCCTCATTACTCGTCAACATCACTCCTCATAGTCCACGATCCACATTCCTCTCACTTTCACGGAGCTTGGACCCGAGGAGATAGTACATCAGTAGACCTACATTTTTCGGATCCGACCAGCCTCTGGGCTGATTACCTAATGGACAGACAGAGCTTCTAAATTGTAGCGAGAATAGTTTTAACGAACCTCTTTTGTATTTTGTTGCTTCATTTTTATGAGCTTCCAACATTCTGGTCATCAGTCCCTTATACTAGTGGGCTTACTTGTAACTGGTACCTGGATTCGGAAGGAGGTAGCCGTGGCCTTCAGTGAGGTACCATCTGCACTCAATCTAATCCTCAGATCAAAAGTTTCCAAATCCTCGGTACGGGCCCTCAAATAGAAGATTGAATTTGTATCCCAAGACCTCGAATAAGTTACCATAATACGGTACCTGAACAGTTTCGCCAAAGGGCTATCATTTAACTCGCACGGTATACAACGTCCTCATACGTAGTTCCTAGATTCCAGTAACGTCCCTGATTAACTTCTGTCTATTATCCCCATTGTACAATACTGATAGAGGTTATTGTTGTTGTGAGAAGTGGAACATAGAAGTCCTCTGCCCCTATCAAATACTATTACACTATTTTAATCTCAGATCTTAAGAGTACTATTGTGATGATTTCACATATATTTGTTGTTGTGTTTGAGTCTTCAATCTTTTGACTGGTTTGATGCAGCTCTTCATACCTCCATGTCCCGAGCTAATAATTTCATCTCTAAATAGCTACCACATTTACATACAACGCAATCTGTTTATTATTCTAACCTTGGTCTACCCCTACAGTTCTTGTCCTTGACATGGGCGCCCCAGGCGTAGGAGGTCATGATGGGCCATTCCTCCCCTCCCCCCCTGGAATACCGAGAATATTTTGATTGTTCATTGTCACACCAGTTTATGTCATAAATTAAAGTTACTGATAGTTAACTGATTTAGATGTAGCGATAATTCCTGTTTTATTTGATTTAGTAATTTGGGATTATTTGAAAATATCTCCAGTTATTTATAAAATCAGCGATCTGGATTAATATTACCATTTTAATGAACTGCTTGATTTTTATTATTGTCGATACATGGTGATACAAATACTTTTTACCCGTTCACAAAGAAATGCGAACTTCTATGGACAAAAACTATTCCTCCCATTCATGCCATAAAGATAATCTATCCAACGGTCTCAGAGCAGCCAAATAATGAACATCATGAAGCAAGTAAGAAATGAAACGAAAATACCGGAAGGGGAGAGGGGGATAACGTCTCATCATCACCTAGTGACAGGTAGGTAATGAAATGAAAAATATTACTTGCCCCCACCCCTTGAGAAAATCCTGCGGTCGCCCATGATAAGGAGAGAAGATCAAATATAATTTACGTTTTTAAAAATGTCCAGATAGGCTTTGCCTACCCTGAGGAGCCGCTATTGGACTTCATTCTTGTTTTTAGCGTCTTGGATATCTTCCACCATTGATTCCATGATGACTTTCAATTGTGTTGTTAGGATCTTTGAGGAGTTTGGGTTTACAATCTGGACATAGCCATGACAGCTTGCAATTCTTCATTTTCATGACATCGAATTCTCTCTTTGATAGACCACAATATTCAAAGTGTCGCCAATTTTGGCAGTACTCTCATTCTATTGGGCCTTCGTCATTGTTGATGTTTTTGCTGCAGCTACCTCATCGATTTGGGTCGGCTATATTTTCATTAACCGTGATTTTGTGACTTTACCTTGTGCCATTTGTGAGTTAACGAGTTTCCACGGTTGCTAAATGATTTTGTGCTATGCTTACATGTAGTTTATGCTTAGTTTGTCTCGTGTGATTGTTTGAAAGGTTGCTCGCTTTTGGTACAGTGGCAGTCTCTCTTGTCTCTATGAAGTACTGCTCGGGTCCAACTTGCAAAGTGAGGGGGGCAGGGAAGGGATAGGCGGGAAGGGAAGAGTCTGTCAACAGCCCGCTGTGTTATCTGGAATTCATGTCTATTCCAGGGGGATGACAGATCATAGGGAGTGCGTGGGTTTATACTTACATGATCCTTGGTCTATTCTAATACTGCTAACATAGGGCCGTTGCGAATGAGTGAGTCACAGATCAATGTATTCGGTTCTGTTACTACGCATGGACCGGGAACCCTCATTACTCGTCACCATCACTCCGCATAGTTCGCGGTCCACATTCCTCTCAGGGTCACGGAGCTTGGACCCGAGCAGCATGTGAGCTCTGAAATGTTTGTCTGCTCTATATACAGATATACTGTAGAGTCTCTTTCCTCTATGAACAGGTCGGTATTTCTCTCTCAGTGAGTGATCTGTAATTTGACTCTCTTAACCCCACTAATAATTTCGAATGATTTCAGTATTGGCTTACACTGCCACTAACAGGATTACAAATAGTAACACTATCATTTCGAATCAACACACCAAGTAGCAGAGAGTAAGCGAACGTTATGAGTGAAGTTGGCCTACCATTTAACAACACTTCGCACTACAATCAGTGTCTCAATCCACTTTTAGCCCACTCATATACTCTTTCCCTTAGATCACAAACCCGTAAAGGACGGGTACGGACCTGGAGGCTATGGATGAACCCACACAACAATATAGGATGAACCAGTGGTCCTGGTCCTGAAATGAAAACCGTAAGTACCGCCATTACAAAATTAAACAATACTGTACTGTTAATAATTAATTGACTATACAGTATAATACAGTAAGTTGGTTTAGCATCTAAAATTAAAAATATTATTAAATAAATATTTAAAGTGTGATATTAGAGTGATTGGTAGAAGTTTCATAATTCCGCTTGATATTGGCTTGATCATCACCCGAAAAAATGAAAAACGAAATGTATCAGTCCAATATGGCTCCTATTTCGACACGTACTGAGTAAATTAAAGCAACTAGTTTCGAAGATATTTAGAAGTTTGCGTTCATATACTGTGTATTAAAATATCTCTTTTGATCAATAATGCCAAAGAAAAAGACAGGCCAACGAAAAAAGGCGGAAAAGCAGAGAATGCGCCAAAAGGAAATAAGAACAGCCAGGGAAAATGTTGAACTGGCTGAGCATCCTTGCAATGCTGCTATGGTAAGTTGCAAACTACATTAGATATGTCCAAAATTTATGAACTTTCGGTAACATGCTGTATAAATGAATTAAATGATTACAGAGTGCGATGAAGTTTGCTGCGATTCTGTGCTATTGTAAGTTTATGTGATATATTTAATTTTGCTTTATGCATGGTATTTTCACAGTCTTTCTTTTATTTTTCAGGAATGTGAGAAATGCAGAAGGTATGTTGTGGTTTATTTATCATAACAATTAAAATTTGTTTTATTTACTCCCCTTTGACTTGTTGGATAGGCCACTTGACAGTAGTGAACATTATTTAGGCATAGGCCTACAGGGAAGTTAAATTGAGTTTTAAGAACCAACTACTGCTTAAACATACACTATTAACTGTTTTCTTCTCCTTTAATCAGGAAACAGAAAAATCGAGCCTTCTGCTACTTTTGCCAGAGTGTACAACGTCTTCCACAGTGTGCTCAGTGTGGCAAAATAAAATGTATGCTGAAAACAGGTGATTGTGTTGTTCGACATGCAGGAGTCTTCACTACTGGCCTTGGGATGGTGGTAAGAATAGACCCAATATTCATTATTTTTAGAGGAAACTCTACTGTTATAAGGTGTCAGCCGCCATAAGAATTAGTCTCAGTGAGAGGCAGGAATTGAACATCTTCTCGCTAGGGGGTGACTTTAGTAGTTGGCAATATGATTGCATTTGTCACAATGTTGTAACGAATATGGCCTGGCTTCAATCATAGAGCTGCTACAGACTTTTGTTGCTATTTATCAGACAGAGGAGATTGAAAAATGAAGTTTTCCTGCCATTGTTTGCTTGTTAGTTTCCTGTGTTTTATTTTCTTTGTATTTCTTCACACTGATGATGATGATGCTATATATAAAAGAACAGGACTAATAGAAGACGGTGGCACTACAGAACAGGAGAACATGTGTTTAAAAAATTGGAAGTAATGAAATTGGCCAAAATAACTGTAGTAATGGTATCTGGAGATGATATAGTAATAGATGTTCACTCGTCCGCTGCCGTAGAACCACCATCCCGCCCTAATAGGAGCAAGACTTATATAGCTGAAATTGCTACTTTGCCGTCCATCTTTGTGAATGTTTGTGAAGGAGTCCATAATGCCAACCCCACGCATTTGGTACGAATGGTTTTGACTAGACCAATATTTTCGTCCAGACCCATGGAGGATTGATAGCGCGGCCCTATGGGCTGCATTTGTTAATAGACAACACCCCTGGTTTTTGTCACGCACAGTGGGGGAATTCATGCATCAATAATCTTTATCCAGGCCAATGGTTTTGCCTTTTATTTAATTTTTCATGTTGGCAACGTGTCACGTGGGTATGACGTAGTGTATGGTGTGATTTAAAAATGGCTGACCTTGTTCAAATGAATACGACCAATAATGCTTTATTTACGTTAAAAGTACAGTCGAACCTCCTTTCCTAGGGAAAATGTCCGTTATGAGAGGTGTCCGCTGAAACAAGTTTGTAAAAATAATCGAACATTTTAACGGCAAAGTATATCCACCTTAAACATACACATCTTTATTTTGATTATTTGTTTATTTGAGTTTTCCCGCATTTGAATTTTTCGGCAAGCTTTCTCACTGAAAGTCCCTTGTCACTTTCTACAATCACATTTCTTCTTGTTTTGCGGTCTAAACACGTTCGTTCCTTGTTACTCATGTTTACTCGACGACTGAAATGCTACGGTATTTCTGTCTCACTAATTAGCGCATGTACTGCAAGTCTTTTCCTTCTCAAGTTGACTACCTGAGCTCGACCTGGTCGGTGGCAATCTGAGTTATGAATAGAATGATGCAAGCAGGGAAGAAAATCCCCAGGTAACTCGTGAGTAAACAGTCACTGGCAGCAATCCTGGACAGAATTCTCGGAATGTACACCAGTAGGTAGAACACCATAACAAAAGGTTTGGAAAGAGGAATGTATAGAAGAATTAACTTTACGGCTACTACAGCGTTGCCATGTAGCCTGCATTTCACTCTCTCTCTCCTTTGACTCGAAATAGGTGTAGTACAGACATTCAAGAGGGATTTCCGTATGTCTGCAGAATGGTTTTAAAAGAAAGGATGAAATGGTCCGGTGTAATAAATGTCCTGCAGCGTGTGAAGTGTCCGCTTAAGTCAAGTGGACGGGACAGATGGCGATGTCCACTGTCCGGACTTCAAGGTGTCCGCTGAAATTAGGCTAATTTAACACTTGTCTTATGTAAAATAAAATCGGTTCCAAGGAAAAATGTCTGTATAGGCAGGTGTCCGCTGAATAAGGGTGACAGTTAGGGCAGGTTCGACTGTAATTATTTCCGGTGCAGCAGTGGCAATTGAGAATGTGAAACGACTCCCAACATCTCCGAGAAAGGTTTGTCAATCATAAATACTATATTTTCAGTAATATACCTTGTTGAAAGTTACCAAGGCTTGGTCTCCTGTTCTGTAGTTTTAATACAAATTCTACACACAACCGACGAGCCTCCGTGGCTTAGGCGGCAGCACGCCGGCCTCTCACCGCTGGGTCCGTGGTTCAAATCCCGGTCACTCCATGTGAGATCTGTGCTGGACAAAACGGAGGCAGACAGGTTTTTCTCCGGGTACTCCGGTTTTCCCTGTCAAAATTTCATTCCAGCAACACTCTCCACTATCATTTCATTTCATCTGTCATTCATTTAATCATTGCCCCAGAGGAGTGCGACAGGCTTCGGCAGCCGGCACATTTCATATCCTCGCCGCTAGATGGGGGCTTCATTCATTCCATTCCTGACCCGGTCGGAGACTGGAAGCAGGCTGTGGATTTTCATTTCATTTCTACACACAACCGAGTAAGTTACATGGTGCCAATGACCACAATGTTTGAAAGCCCCTAAGTGAATTAACAACAAGAAGCTTGTAATACACACAGATTTGTAGTAGCCTATCCTCGATGGTTTAACCTAGTAATGACCAATGGTTTCGTCCAGTCAGAGGTCTAATGCAGTAGTGACCAATGGCTTTAGGGGAGTCTGTGGTCTCAGGGCACATATTGATACTCTGAATCCAAAGATCCTGGTTTCGATTCCTGTCTCTGCCAAGAAATTTAATTCTGGTCTATGGATTGAAACGGGGTACACTCAGCCTCATGAGGCAAAACTAAGGAGAGATGAGGTTCGATTCCCACCTCAGCTGTCTTAGAAATGGTTTTCCATGTTTTTTCACTTGTGCAGGCAAATGCTGGGATGGTTCCTAACTTAGGCCATGGCCATCTCTTTCCAAATCTGTGCCCTGAATACAAACACACTTACACTACTAGAGCCATTACAATGATACAGGTTATCAGACAGATTCCACACACACCTAAGTACACAGGGCTACATGACCATGATGTCGAAAGCTCCCAAAAAAAACCACAGCAACAACTTTAGGAGAGTGCAGTGGAATGATGTTGGCATCATTGCCTTGGCTAACATGCTAAGTAATTATTAGAAATATTATTCATTTCAGGTTCCGTATTGACACTAATTATGAAGAATAAGATTTTTCAATTTTCTGCCAATTCAATACTTTAATTTGTTACAACATTTCAGAGGTACATGTTTCAAGTCCGGTTTCTTTTGGACCCTTCTTCAGCCCACAAACTTATATATAGAGCCCATCTAAACACAAGAAACATCGAAATCTTTACGACGACATAAAAATGCACATACATAATAAATGGTTAAAAACACTGCAACAATATCTAAAAATCTAAAAATAGCGTGCATAGTTCACAAGCTTCAGGTACACGTTTTTGCACTTGTTCTATTCTATGTAAAACGTCATTTGACACTGTATAACGACAGACACATTTGTTGACGGTTGATGTCTATAATTGGTGTACTGTAGGACAACTTTGCGGCATATCTTGTACTGTTCCTAACACTTCTATTGGTGTGGCTGAAGATGAGGTTGGACGGGGATTGCTAAACCTTTTATCAAATTCTTGCTATAAATTTGGCATTTGGCAATCTGTCGTAGCAAGCTGCCCTTGCTGAGCGGAGCTTGACCTCCACATGATCTCGCAGGGCTGTTTTCATTTGACTTCGGGTCAAGAGTAACAAGATGCCAAATTCTTTTGTTGTTTTTCCATACCGTGTGACAGAAGATTTTTCAATCTTCAAAGACAGATTGCCAAATGCCAAATTTATAGCAAGAATTTGATAAAAGGTTTAGCAATCGCCGTCCAACCTCATCTTCAGCCACACCAATAGAAGTGTTAGAAACAGTATAAGATATGCCGCAAAGTTGTCCTACAGTACACCAATTATAGACATCAACCGTCAACAAATGTGTCTGTCGTTATACAGTGTCAAATGACGTTTTACATAGAATAGAACAAGTGCAAGAACGTGTACCTGAAGCTTGTGAACTATGCACGCTATTTTTAGATTTTTAGATATTGTTGCAGTGTTTTTAACCATTTATTATGTATGTGCATTTTTTTGTCATCGTAAAGATTTCGATGTTTTTTGTGTTTAGATGGGCTCTATATATAAGTTTGTGGGCTGAAGAAGGGTCCAAAAGAAACCGGACTTGAAACATGTACCCCTGAAATGATGTAACAAATTAAAGTATTGAATAGGCGGAAAATTGAAAAATCTTATTCTTCATTCTAAGTAATGGTATATTGGCTTTCACGGCCGGTGAATTAAAACTCAGCAATTCTTCTAGGTTTGTGCCGTGTCTTGTGTGGGGTTTCGCCTAGGACACCAAGCTGGCTCATCGGCGGGCTCCTGGTGTCCCCGCCCAAGACACGGCACAAACCTAGAAGAATTGCCGAGTTTTAATTCACCGGCCGTGAAAGCCAATATACCATCTTTTTGGAAGCCTTCATAGGGAGGTTAAGGCTGCTTGAGCTTTTAGTTCTCGCAGTCAAGTAGTGCAATTGCACTCTATATAAAGGGAGGTAGCTCGCAGTTCGTTACTCTTGTGGGGGTCCGGGCGGGGACACCAAGAGCCCGCCGATGAGCCAGCTTGGTGTCCTAGGCGAAACCCCACACAAAACACGGCACAAACCTAGAAGAATTGCTGAGTTTTAATGCTAAGTAATGTTTTCATGACAACAGTGCAGGAGACATGAACCCAGGGGGAGAAAAACAACAACTTCTGAAATTTGCATTAACTTAAATACCTTTTCTAAAGATTCAAAATTGATCTGGTAATGCTGTAGTTCATGCCTCAGCTGTCTATAAACAACCCGCCATCCCAAATTAAAACTTGACTTATATAGTAAAAATTCCAGCTGTGTCGGCCATTTTCGGCAATAGACAACAAAAGAACGCCCGTCTCAACACGTTCAATCCAATGGGTTTTAGGTCAACAGTGGCCCTCTAGCCTCCCGCGGCCAAAGACTGTACCTACAGACGACCATTCTAACCTTCGTTATGTCCAATCCAATGGTTTTTGATAATGGTTACAGCCTAACACGCCCAGATCAATGGTGTTGTCAATGGTTACAACCTAAGGCGTCCAGATCAATGGTTTTGTCAATGGTTACAGCCTAACGCCTCCAGATTCTCCTAATGGTGGTGTATTTTATATCATGTTGGGCACACTGCCGTGACATCAATTTCTCGTCATGTCTCGCCCAGCTGGAGTGAGCCAACATGGCCGCCGTAGTTCAAATGCAACAAGAAAAAACACACATAATTACGTAATTTTGCACATATTTCCAGTATGTTGATCATTATGAACGGGAATTTTAATAGGTATTGTCCGCTGGAACCCCTGAAAAGGTAAGAAAATCATATATTATCATTTACCATCTAAGTGAAACTGTAAAAGTCAAGTTCCTGTCTCATGCACTGTTAATGTTTTGATCAGTTATTACTGCAAAATTAAAATGTTGATCATTTCCTTATTTAAGTTCGAGTGTGGTGTTTCCTTAAAAACAGTTAGCCTCGATAACCTAGCAGAGTAAGTGTAAATTACTACAGTGGAGAGCGCATAAGGAGTTAGGTGAGAGAGTGCGTTCTACTCACACTGAGACAGAGTGATTCACTGCAATGTTGCCAGACTGCTCTCTTTCTCCCTCTGCCCGTGCTAAACTTGTCACTTACTCAGATTTTCTCTTCTGACATTTGACCATGCGCCATGAACTGCACTCGTGTAAGAGAAATGACCAACTCTGCCTAGTGGCTGTTGACTACTTCATACTTCTGCTTGCATCTTGCGCAGGTAGTGTGCACCCGCCTTCTTGTGTGCTCCGCACTCTAATTATTGAAAAGTGGCACCTCATGACAGTCGGGTAACTTTTCGAGTGTATAGGGTGATTACCTGCTGTAGATTTGAAACTGCAAAAGAAACTGGACATTCAAAAGAATGTAAATGTCCCAGATTGTTTATTTTACATTGTGTAGGCTACAAGATGGGCATTACAGTCTATTCCAAAATTATAGATATTTATTGCATGCCTAATTAAAATGTGACAGTCAGTCTGAAAGACTAGACTTTGTATCATTTTAAATGCTACAAATGCTGAAAAAGGTTAGAAAAGCTGGAGGCTTCTCGCTTCGCTCGAAGCCAAAGACTCTTCACATGTTAGAAAATTATCTGCAAATACTTATCTTGCTTATCTTGTTTCAAATTACTCGCGAACGGCAAGTGCAAACCAAGGGCAAAGCAAGGTCAAGCGAGCGGGATGCCGTCACGCTCACCAGAGCGCGCAGGGACGTGCCCCTTCCATCCAGTCTAAAAACACTTATAGTGGGCGATGTATTGAAGATAGAGGTATGCTCTCGCGGACTTTTTTGTAGAACTTTGCATGCTGACCAATTCTTACGCTCGTAGTATATTGATATTTTTAACGGTTTACCCAGCGTAAGCTTAGGAAGCGCATGGACGCCAAGTTTGTTTTCGACTTTTTCATTGAAATCGTTACTGCTTGGCTTCCTTTGATCATACATAAATTATTTTCTACAGAATCTTTCCTCGAGATATCCTTTACAGAATGGTGAAAAGCGCATCAAAATCCATCCAGTGGTTCTCGAGATTACCCGTGACATCCAAGAATCGGGGATTTTTGTCTTACACTAACGAAGTAGAGATTGTCGGGGTACACATGCACCGAGCGGTACTATGACGTCACACACCTCAGTGCATCTAGGTACATTTCGTCCCATCACCATAATTATCAATTAATATGATAACATAACGCCAGACCCTAGCGTAACGACTAAGTCGACAAGATCATTTAAAATGATAAAACAGACCACCTTGTGGCGCAGTGGCTAACATTGTTGGCTGTCACCCCCAGAGGTTCGATTCCAGGCTCTGCCGAGGATTTAAAAGTCTTCGTATGGTCTGGTTAGGGATGTCGCCCAGCATCTTGATGCTAAATGGGAATCTGCTGGGTGCTGTGGCAGGAGGAGGAGGGCGCCTGGTTAGTCGATCCCTTGTGGATGTGGCAGTCGTTAATCTGAATTAAAACTCACACTTTTGATTTTCTTTTTTCAGTACCACCAAATTGATGATGTAGTTATCACTACAATACGAAACCACTTTATCTGTGAATTTCTCCAAGATAACTTACGATGATGAGGAGGATGCTGTTTTAAGAGGTGAAACAATGATATGGTATCAGTTTAGCAGCTCTTCTGCTTGTCCTGAATATTTTTGCATCAGCGTTGGTGTGACATCTTTTGTGGTTCCAAAGATTTCCAGTAGAATAGATAACATACTCACCACTATTAGACTTTTCAGGGGGAACGTGGGGGTGTGCGTACTCCTTAAAAATTTCAAAACTGTTTAAGAAAATAATATTGGTTCATTTGAACATAGTCCGGCAAATATGACTGCCGACTTGAAAGTTCATTGATCAGCTGGCGTCAACGCGCTCTCCACAACAGCTGGAGATTTCGAATAATCCTCGAATTAAATCGATCCATCGAATCAGTTTCTTTTGGTCGGCAACTCGGCACTCTGTTCTTATAAGCACGCAGGCTAGTCTTTGGTTGTTATTTTGTGCGTGTTGTTAGTTTTGAAGGATGAACAAAATAACTTAAGTTAACTATTTTATATCCACCCAGGCATTGAAAAAGCTGAAAGTTAATGATTCGAACACAAACAATGACCGGACTTTGCAAATTGCCGAAATTTCAAGAACGTGATGTTTTTTCTACTACAACTGAGAGTGCCCCTTAAATCTTTTTCAGAAAAAAAAAACCTGCACTGGGTAAATAGACTGGAACTAACCTAGCTTCCAAAATATCAATCGTGCCTGATATTATTACATATCATCTACAGTATTGGCGTTTTTGCAAGTCAGTAATTATTTCATGGCATCTTAGGCAAAAGTTGCCACAAATTTCGCATTGATAGCCTCATACTTTCTTGCATATGAGGACTAGAGTGTAGTTAATAAATTTTACATGTGTAATGGTTTGTTGTTGACGATACTTTATTTGTTTATGTCAGTACTAGCGGACACATATGAGAATTCTCGCATGTGTTTAACCATCCGCCTGTTTTTTTTTTCTTATGCAGGCTCAATGCGACACAGTTATGGCAGAGGCTATCATCTTGTTTGTTTGTTTGTTTGTTTAACCACATTTTTTTTTTAAATGTTGATATTTATGAAATCAGAGTGCAATTCATTGTATCCTTAAATTGCTGGGATATCCAAAAGTAAAACTTAAGGTCCAGCAGCCAATGTAGCTGTTGCTATCTTAGCACCACCCAGGAGGCACGTGTAGGGCACTTTAAGGTACAGAAGAACGTCATTTATCCGGACTAATTGGGACCGAAAGTGTTCCGGATAACGATTTTTCCGGATAATCAAACATGCATTTATTGGATAGGAAAGAAACCATACACAGTACATTATGGTGATAACCACCAGGCTTCTCATTTAGCTGAAACGCTTTCTCACATAACAAAGGTCCAGAAATGGGATCTCCCTTACATCTTGTCTGAATAAACCATAAGTACACCGCTTCTTCCAATTTTTCAACCGTAGCTGATGCCCCGGGTTTTCTCTTTTTTAGACTATCTAACTTCGATGCATAATTCAGAATTTCACCTTTTCGGTTCTTCAAATCTTAAATTGTGGACTTTCCAACACTGTAAGTTTCTCATCTTTATCCAGTTTATTAATGATCTCCACTTTCTTCTCAATCGATAAAACAATGAGATTTCTTTTTTTCTTTTTGCCACTCGTAGAAGCCATTTCCGCAACGTAATACAGTAGTACACACACTCACATACTGTAACACGTTGTAACATTATAGAGCAAACAAACGGTAGGAGACAACAATTGAAAATAAGAACTGACTCACTACTGTAGGCAGCGCGCATTTCCGCATAACAACAGTAAGCGCGCGCTGCTCCGTCTTTTGTTTTGCTAGTCCGGTTAATTGACGTTCCGGTTGTTTGACGTCCGGATAAACTATGTTCTACTGTAATACCTACGGACATGAAGCAACTCGACAAATACTGTAAAGATCCTCCATTACCAATTCATCAGGACATTTTCCAACCACATCTCAGATTAACATCTAGGAAACCTCCCTGGTTACTAGGTTAGGAATTGGTTCAAGAGCAATATAATGTCTTTATCAAGCATGGCGCAACAATTGGGTTTCCTCGAATCCAGACAAATATCATCTAATTCTGGATCCAACCCAACGTCCCCCTGGTTTCAACTTGGACGTCGCTAGTTAGTTATTGTTGTTTTAAGGGGCGGAACTACGAAGTCATCTGCCCCTTTGGACGTCACTATATCGACTAAGAACCTGACATGGTAGATGCCAGTATTGGAGGCATAAGTGGAAGATGATCGACAATCCAGCCTGCGACTCCAGTGAAGTGACTCAGACGGTTTATCACATTGCTATGGAATGCCCAATAAGGAGGTTCAGTGGGATGCTACAAGAAATACATGTGGCTACAGATGAAGCAGTGAATTGGTTAAGCTCGTTGGACATCCATTTGTAATGCTTGTATCTTTTTCCCCTGTCAGAACTCATGTACATTTTGTAGTTGTATATACGAGGGTAATTCCAAAAGTAAGGTCCGATTCGCAGTAAATATTTGAAAGCGGCGCCAAGGGCAAAACACGCATGCGCGCCGACTCCTGGCATGCCTTGCGTGGCAAAAGCCGCCTTTAGCGTTGTTACTGTTGATAGTGTCAGTTCACAATGTTTAATACTATTAATCAGCCTGCCGATTGTGAAGTAAGGGCAGTGAAATGGTTTCTGTCTTCAAGAAACATTTCTGCGGCAGAAATTCATCGGCAGATTACTGAAGTGTACGGTCCTAACATAATGAGTGACAGTTAAGTGCGCAAGTGGGTGCGAGCCTTAAATGAAGGACAGGAAAATGTGCACGATGAACCCCGCTCTGGCAGACCATCAGTGATTTCAGACGAGTTGGTTCATGCGGTTGACGACAAAATTCGTGAAGATCGACGATTCACTATGGAAAGAGGGACAACGATCAATAAAGCCGCCTACTGCGCTATCCTGACTAAACTTCGACGTGCAATCCAGAATAAGCGACGTGGTCTTTTGTCATCTGGAGTGTTGTTGTTGCATGACAATGCCCAACCCCATACTGCGAATGACACGCAAACTCTAATCGAGAAATTTGGAAGGGAGCAGATGGACCACCCACCGTACAGTCCGGACTTGGCGCCAAGTGATTTCCACGTGTTCTGCTACCTAAAGGAGTTTCTTGGCGGCAAGCGCTTCGACACAGATGATGAAGTGAAAGAAGCTGTTAAAGACTGGTTAGCTTCGCAGGCGGCCGAGTTTCTACGACTTAGGCATTCAAAAGCTTGTGGAACGATGTGACAAATGTGTAAATAAGTATGGAAATTATGTAGAAAAATAAAGAAAGACTCAAGGAATGTCAATAAAACAATTTTGATTTTGGATGTTTGTTTTTTAACCGGACCTTAGTTTTGGAATAGCCCTCGTACTAGAAATTAAGTTTTTCACCTTATTCGTAACTTATATGTACCCTTTATGCCATATATATATAGAGTGCAATTTGTCACTGCTGCAGGTAAGTCTCTTTCTTTTGAATGCTCCTTTGTTACGATCGGTTACTTGTGAGACTGGCTGCGTTGTGCAACAGTACGTTTTCGTCTGGCACAGTCTGTTGGCATTTGAGGGTGCCCAATTGTGAGGAAGACGTGTCAGTAGATTTACTGGCACGTTAAAGATCCCCTTTAGGGCAATATTCCGGCTCTCCGGCGTGTCTAAAATCCTCAGTAGTTAAAAGGGACGTAAGACCAACAACATTATTATTATAGGTTACTTGTGAGCACCCCATGTGTATATACCACCCGTTCGGCTTGACTGTTCTGCGGGCTGGACGCGACACAGTTCTAACAGTGGCTATAGTTTTGATTATTTATATAATGCACTTTATAAACAAATAAATATATTTCCCAGCAATTTTTTTAGGTTTGTCCCGTGTCTTGTGTGGGGTTTCACCTAGGACACCGAGCTGGCTCATCAGCGGGTTCTTGGTGTCCCCGCACGGACACGGCACAAACCTAGAAAAAATGCTGAGTTTTAATTCACTGGCCGTGAAAGCCAATATACCATCTTTTTGGAAGCCTTCATAGGGAGGTTATGGTTGCTTGAGCTTTTAGTTCTTGCAGTAAAGAGGTGCAGGTGCACTTCATAAAAAGGGAGGTAGCACGCAGTTCGCTACTCCTGTGGGGGTCCGGGCGGGGACACCAAGAGCCCGCTGATGAGCCAGCTTGGTGACCTCGGCGAAACCCCACACAAGACACGGCACAAACCTAGAAAAATTGCTGAGTTTTAATGCACTGGCCGTGAAAGCCAATATACCAAATATATTTCCGTTGACTTTTCACATAATGCTTGATTTTTCCTGTACTATTGAGACGAATTGGAAGATTTAGGTGAAAGTCGCACCATCTAACTCTCTCTAGTTTAAGGGCTTAAGTTTTGTGAAACATACAACTTAGTGTTATATACAGTATACAGAGTACGCCAGAAAAATGTATACACTCTTTACGGAACAAAAACTATTTATTGTGTGTTTCTTTTACATTTAAATTTTGATTACACATGTAGTACTGTCTTCAGTTAAACATATGGTTACATGAGATGTTCAAAATATTCACCGTTGGGCTGCCAGATGCATAGCAGAGCGACGAGCGGTCACTGCAACTACGTCCGTCAGTGTTTGAATGGGGACCGCTGCACATGCCGCTGTAATCTCCTGGCGAAGGGCCTCCAGCGTGCGCGGCTTATGTCGATAGACTTGATTTTTCACAGTTCCCCACAAGTAAAAGACCATAGGGGTAAGATCTGGCGACCGTGGGGGGAACTCAATGGGCTCTCTTCGTCCAATCCAATGTCCCGGCAGATTGTCATCCAGGAAAGCTCATACTGCTACATGGTAGTGTGGTGTCTTCCTGTTGGTAGAAGACTTCATCATCGGCTCCATAAACTGCACGTACAGCTGGTAAAATTAATGTGCGTAACATTCCCAAGTACACTGCTCCAGTGACAGTACCATCAAAGAAAAAAGGTCCTAGTAAGCCCCTCGACGACAGTCCACACCAGACATTAAACCCTGGTAGATTGACCGCCTTGTCCATATGAACATGCGGATTTTCCCAAGCCCATTCGACACAGTTATGTCGATTCACTGTTCCATTAAGTTTAAACTGGCCTTTAACAGACCACTCTTACTTCGTCAGAAATTGTTCATCTTAGGTAGAAGACTTCATTATCAGCTCCATAAAGCACACATGCAGCTGGTAAAATTAATGTTCGTAACATTCCCAAGTACACTGCTCCAGAGGCAGTACCATAAAAAAAGAATGGTCCTAGTAAGCCCCTCGACATCAGTCCACACCAGACATTAACCCCTGGTAGATTGACCGCCTTGTCCACGTGAACATGCGGATTTTCCGGAGCCCAGTAGACACAGTTATGTCGATTCAATTAAACTGGGCTTCATCAGACCACACTAACTTCGTCAGAAATTGTTCATCTTGGGTTACCATTTGCTGATACCATTCGCAAAATTGCATTTGACGATCGGGATCGTCCTCATTAAGAGCATGCAGTAATCGTGGGATGTAAACTTTCCACTTAGCTGTTTTCAAAATTCATCGTACACTTGTACTGCTAATCCCCACTTCCTGCGCACATTGCGTAGCAGACTTCTGTGGAGAATTAGCAAACCTTTCCAACACGTGAGCCGACGAAGCAGGACTAGTAGCTGTACGCGTTCTTCCCGATCTTCCTTTGTGAATATCACAAATCGTTCCATGCGTCTCAAACTTCCCAGTAATGCGTTTAATTGTTAGGCATGTTGAAAGTTCTGTTCCAAACTCCCTCCTCCACTGACGTTGCACTTCAAGGGCATTATCAAACCTGATCAGAATGTACTTTCGCTGCTCGAACGTCAAGCGTGCTCCAGCCATTTAGTTTTCCCACTATCGTGATGCAAGTACCGACATCTGTTGAGCGAAAGACCATACTACAACATTTAAAAACCATGATAACAGTTGACGATGTCCATATCCCGATATCGTCTGAAAAAGAGTGTATACATTTTTCTGGCGGACTCTGTATATGATAGGCCTAGTAGTGAATTTCTGAAGAATTATTTTGGAACACTACATGGTATTATCCGTTTAACATTTGATTGCCGCTGAGCCTGGCTGTGCCAGTGTTTGTTGTTGATTGTAGCAGCTGCCCCGCGGGACGGAGCGGGGAACACAGCGATGACAAGAGTTCGTTCTGCACATAAGGCAAGCAGCATTGCGCGTCACAGGAGCTCATGTCACCATGGACAGTCAAACGATAACTGAGGCTATTGGAGCTGAGTCATATCCTACTCGCGCAACTGTACCTGTCAACGAAGCAGGCTGACGTGTGACACAAGTAAAAGGGAATAGTTCCCATCTCGACCGCCGGCAATCAATTCGTGAAAGGGTAATACAATCAACAACAAACACTGGCGCAGCCAGGCTCAGCGGCAATCAAATGTTAAACGGGTAATATATTAACAGTTGTGACTTTTGGACTTCAAAACTATGTTACCCTAAAAAATAAAATAAAAACATTTAATTCATGTGGTTGAATGTTACTTAGGGTTTTGGTGGAAAAATCAATTTTATCTTTTTAGATGTTTTGGTGGCCTGTTTGCCATCTCTTGATGAATACAGTACATTTGCATTTGTCAGTTGGCACAGGCTAGAGTAAAAGGTGGCTTTTCACCGATGTCTCAGTCTCACTCATGGCTGTGATTATATGGAAGCTACTGAGGTATGGGTGGTGCTTAGTAATGGCATTCGGGGCACAGTCAGTGCCTGTGAATGCTGTGAAAGGTTCTACTCATAGGGTTAGGACTACTGTTCTGACTCAGTGAGGAAAGCAATGGCAAACTTCCTCACTCCTCTTCTTGCCTAGAACGCCTCAAAATAGCGCTGCCTTGGGTTTTTGTGGGTATCTACTCACATAACGTAACGGCGGTACTTTTTGAGGATCCAACCAGCCTTCGGGCTGACTACCTAACAGACAGATGTTTTGGTTTCTCAACATATTGAAATATCATAAGAAGTGCGTTTGGAACAAAAATGTTAATCTATTTCCGAGATAAGAGTATTTTAAGTTTGTCAACTTCGGCAAACATCTACCTTTTCTCTATTAACTTTATCTATTTGCAGACATTTCTTTGAGAGCCATTTCTTAAAACTTGTATTTTTATGCAAACCAGGTACATTTTCTTAGACATTACTGCATCGATCTACAGTACTGTTTGTAGAAAGTGAGACACCCAGAAGAAATGGTCGGAGACACTCCCAGAACAGGGGTCGTGTAGGCCTGCGGTACCATACTAAGTGATTGAAACTGCAGAGGGATGGCGTGCACATTGGCCCACCTGTGCGCTCTGTCATGGGACAGGACAGGTCAGTGTTACGCACAGCTCTGTAGGCATGGGGCCGTCATACCAAGTGGAAACGTGTAAGCAAGTGCAACGATGCCTCGCCAACATCACAGGGTGGACTATCAGCATGTGAGTGCGGTTGAACGGGGCAGAATGCTTGGGCTCCGGGAGGCTGGTCTGTCATTCCGGGACATTGTGGCTCGTACAGGGCATGCTGCGTCAACAATAAGGCATATGTGGATCCAGTGGAGAGGAGGGCCGTACACAGTGACGGCAGGGTACAGGATGACGCTATGTGACCACAGCGCGAGAAGACGCCATCTTCTCCGCATGGCCGTATCGGACAGAACAGCGACATCTTCAGTGTTGGCTCGACGTTGGAGCACTGCAACGGGGGTGGACATGTCTGTGTCGACGGTGTGGCGCCGTCTTTTGAGGGCTGGACTGGTAGCACGCTTGCCTCTGCATCGGCTTCCATTGACTGGGAACCACCAACGCCTCTGACTACAATGGGAACGTGCACACTGACACTGGCAGGCTGAGTGGCGAAATGTAGTGTTTTCGGACGAGTCCCGCTTCAACCTGTCCTACAGTGATGGCCACATACGCGTTTGCCACCACCGTGGAGAACTCAATCAGGCAGACTGTATTGTTGAGCGGCATAGCGGACAAACGCCAGGTGTAATTGTTTGGGGCGCAATTGCCTATAACAGGCGATCGCGCCTCGTATGCCTTGCGGGCAATCTGAATAGTGACCGCTGCATCAGGGAAGTTTTACAGCCCGCGGCACTGCCCCTCTTGCAGGCCGTTCCACAGGCCATATTTCAGCAGGACAATGCCCGCCTGTATGTGGCGAGGAATGTGCAAGCCTTCTTCGCAGAACGACGGATACCTCTGCTTTCTTAGCCTGCCCGTTCGCCTGACATGTCGCCCATCGAACATGTCTATGATAGGGTCGGTCGGCAACTTGTTCGTTTAGGTCCACCTGCCGCCACTGTTGATGCTTTGTGGATGCGTCTACAAACCGCATGAGACGGTATTCCCCAGCAGTGTATTCAAGCGCTGTATGATTCCATGCCATGACGTTGAGCGGCTCTTGAGTACAGCTGGAGGTGAGGCGTCGCCGTACTGAAGATCGACCGTCAACGTGCATGTACCGGACTGTCCTTCTAATCAGTAATGTATTGTCATGTCCCTAATCTGTGGTATAAAGTGTAATGTGGTCACATCTCATGTTCTTGGTGTTTCACTTTCCACAAACAGTAGTGTACTTGAAATTTTCACAGTATCTTAATTTTCATGTAATTAATCTGACCAAGAATAATGGCTGCAGTATTTATGCATTGCTTTAAAAACAGAGCTTTTTTGAAACTTATCAAAGAAAGAATTTGCTAATAATAAGTTCGAAGAACTAGAACGAAGATTCTAATTTGGGTTGCAAGCCATGAAATCTTCAGGTATATTTAGTTTCAAATCTTTAACTTCAACTGTAATGCTATAAACTTACCTTTTGCTTAACTTAATATTTTGATTTTAAGAATTGATTAATTGTAATGTTGGTAACAGTAAATGATATTGCCTTTTCAGTAAACTTAACTATTTTATCTTATAAAGGTAAATGATAAATTTTCATAACAATTGATTCAATAGTTTGAGTGGTAGAATCATATTAAACCCTCCGTCGGGCGCACCTCCGCGACTCCCGAGTTCGGGCGCAGTGCGCCTGACAGGCCCTTGTTGTATAGACGTCATTAACACTCAATTAATGCAATTATTTTTAAAGTGATAAGTGGCATTCATTAGAATATACTTAGGGAGTTTATTCAACATCAGGTTTTTAAAAACATACAATAATTTATTGCTCACAATCAAACTTTAAAATAATAGCTCGCATTTACAACCCACCACCAAATTGCGTTCAGTTTTCATGTGAAAAATTCAAATAAATATTAAAATTACGAACAAAACTTAAATAATGTTCTTATTACGAAATAAGATACAGCACAATAGAGTCAGTCTTAACAAAACTTCTTTTTACTAAGGCAACACTGGAAACTGGCTTCAAACACCATAAACAGTCAGTATTACTTGGAATCACTGTTGGAATGCTCAGCAGTAAAGGTACATTGCCTCCAGTAAAGTGCAAGGTTGGTAAGTCTTACTGTATCTGTATGGGGCAGACAGATTGCTTTGTGACATTCATAGCATTCATAATTCGACATCCTTTGACCCGTTTAATTCACGAAATAACCACAATCTATGTATTTCTTATTCATAAAATGAGGAAAAGAAGCAATTATGCGATGGAACAATAAGGAAATACGAACCTTCCAAAGTCGAACGAGTTCGGGCGCAATGCGCCTCACAGGCCTGGAGGGTAATTACTGTGCTTTACGGAGGAGGCGGGAAAACTAACAGGGAGCATTCGGAAAGGGACCTAGAGATAGGAAAATACTAAAAGGGGCAGGTGCATAGGTGCCCTCCGGGAAGATGGGGGAGCAAGAATAGATTTTCGGGGCCTGTCAGGCCAGCTGCGCCCGACGGAGGGTTAAGAAACGGAACTGTTTGTTCAACTCTTCAGTTAGTTATTGTTGTTTTAAGGGGCTGATCTACGAGGTCATCTGCCCCTTCTCTTCAGTTAGCGCCACCTTAAATCGCCTTTACAAACTTTGACAGAAAAATACACTGATTTTCAAAATAAGCATCTTACTTGATAATATTTAGAAAATTGATCACGTTTTAGGGTTGGAAAATTTATTTTCATTTTCAAAATACGAAGTGTGTTTTTTAAGGTAAGAAAGACCTGCCTATCTCGCCCATGTTAAATCTTCAAATTTTTGGTACACTTTACTCAAAACCTGTTTGGGTTAGCCAATTGAAACTTTCAGGGATTACTGTTTGGATCATTATCTGCAATAATAAGAAGGATTATTGACAAAAACGAAATACTTCACCAATATGAATTTTTGTTTAAGGTAGCCTACTATATTTTAATCCAAAATTATGTCGAAATATATTTATATTTCATTTTGTATATTATTTAGAGGGATATCCCTCTTATTACTGTTCATTAGGATGATGTTGATACATTTGAAAAAATTATGGACCTATCTTTATTAGTTTTCTTACAAATGGTACCAAAGTAGTGAAAAATGTTAAACTGAGAAAGATGAGGTTGAAGTTTTTCATTACATTTTGTTACCTCTGACAATTCTTAGAACATTCCTGCCCCATAACTTGCATCATTTCGTCCATCACTGGTTATTTTGCTTCTCCTACTTCCTTTAGCTTTCAAATAAATAAATGAAAAAACAAATAAATTAGTAAACAAACAAATAAATACATAAGTAAATAAATATATTATAAATAAGTAAAAAAAAATAAAGAAATGCATATTTCAACGTATCTGTTTGCGAATAAATGGACTTGTTTCCCTCTTCAAATCAACGATTTAATTCTTAATAATTGGGGCAGATTACCTTGCTGTTCCACCCCTTAAACAATATTTCTTCAATAGGTCAGAGCAAAATCACAGTGATTATAATATTATGAAGATGTTCAGTAACCAATAGGAACTTAAACAATGCAGGAAGTTGCCCTAGTTACCAAAACAAAGTCTGCGCTCAACAGAGCAGACAGGAAGTGAGAGCATCTATCTATAATACTTCAGAAGTTATATGCACAAACATAAATCTCAGTAAAAGTGGGTGTTGTCATTCATGGTGCAGCATAGTCATTTATATCTTATAAAATTACTACTTTTCATATTTTTTCGACAAATTCCTGTTCTCTACATTGTATATAACTAAAAACGCCAAAAAAATATTTTTTCATTTTTTTCGCCCCTAGACGGGTCTTTCTTACCTTAAGTTAGTGCCATTTTTAAATATGGCCTCTGCAACGCTGCGGTCAGCGTTCAGCACATGTGTGCTTATTGTGTACGTCTGTTGGCTAGCCACAAACACCATTACAGAAGCATTATTTCATATTTATATTGATAATATTTCTTTAATTTTTTTGAATGTTTTATAAAATTTATATATTTTTTGTGCTGTAATACATTTTCTTAATGCAAAGGACGTGAAAGTGGTTGATTTAATAGGCAGATCAGTGAAGTGTATGGAGAACACAGTATGTGCGAAAGAAAATGGCTTGGAATATTTAAAGAAGACCCTGTCCATGACTAGGAGTGTACTGGGCAACCGTCGCATCATGACTAAAGACTTGATGCAGAAGGTTGATGCAGAAGGTTGATGCAAAGGTTTGATAAAGCAGGCGCTTTACGATTTCGTCAATATGTTACGAGCAGGGGCGGCCGCTCCTTATGTGCTGAAGTGCTGCAGCACATTGCTTTATTTGAAAATAAATTATTTTAATAGTAGGCCTATTATCTACAAATACAACGCTTTCAGAAAGACGTCAAGCAAAGAGTAGGAAATATTTCTACTCCCCTCACAGAACAGGTACGGTACGAGGTATCTAGGCGTACGCTCCACTCCGTGCACTACCTTAGCTGTGCAGATCACAGCCCAGCGAGAATTTCCAAGTTTATTGGCAGGAAGCGTGAATTTTGTCTTCTGCGCATGCGCACCCAACTTTTCCCTTGTGTTCTGGATGTGCTGTTGGGACAACAGCTAAGACCAGTCATCACAGCTATTCTTTGTTCGACCACAGAGAAGCAGCACTGGTCACACGGAATGTGAACGTGGCCAGTGGCACTATCTGGACTCAGGAATAGGATTTAAGAGGGAATCGCACAAAGAAAATGGGGTATTAAAAAGCAGAGGAACCCATCAGCTGTTCCCGCCAGAAGGTCTTTTTCAATACTCCTAACTTACTTATTCTATAGCCACATTTTGTAAATCGATGTACTATAAAAATTATAATGTTTATGTCGTCAATTAAGGACATGATTATTGTGATGCCTAGTTCATAAATTTCACTGTAGCAAAATAACATGTGATTTTGCATTACGGCGTTGCTGGTTTCATTTTAATGCTTTTGGTAATACTGAGTAGTACTGTTTTTGAGCGGTCACAGCAATTATTTCAGAGTTCGTGAATATTTTGTAATTGCAGGTGTTTTTTGTGTGCAGTGCTTAATTAATTTTGTATGAGGAATGCGTATATGTGTTGAGTTTGTTTGCGTGTTTGTGCAATATGGAAAACTCAGAGGAGAGCCTCTTGAAACCCCCATTTTCAACCAGAACTCTTGAAGAAAAAACTAAGGTAAGACCTACCCCGGACTGCATTAAGTTTTGTGGTGCGTTTGAATTAGCTTTAAGAGGGCACGACGAAAGTGATAATTCAGACAATCCTGGAGTTTTCATGGGCCGTCTAGCAGATTTAATTTCTAGTATAGACAGTTCAGTAAAGGAGCACATTGAATCTAATATAGTTTTCAAAGGGACCTCAAAAACCATCCAGAACGAGCTGTTGGACTGCATGCTTGAAACCTTCAGAGAAGTGATAGCAGAAAAAATGCAGCAAGCATATTTTGTTAGTGTGATGGCCGATGAAACTACCGATGTTTCAGAGCAGACACAGTTAGTGTTGGTATTTCGGTATGAGGAAGATGGTATTCCATACGAACGATTTTGGGGCTTCTTTAAACCGGAAGGTCAGAATGTGGATTCCCTTGCATCATGTATTTTAAGTGTAATGGACAACATGTTAAACGCTACACCACACAAAGTTATTGCGCAGACCTATGGCGGGGCATCAGTAATGAGTGGTGGTAAAGGTGAAGTGCAAGCAAAGATAAAAGCCTGTTATCCCAACGCACATTACATCCACTGCTATGCACACCAACTGAATTTAACAATGGAACATGCAGCTTCGCAGAATCAGTCGGCTAGGATGTTCTTCGCTCACCTGTCAGCGTTTCCTGCTTTCTTATCAAAGTCGCCGCAACGGACGTCTGCTTTAGAAGCAGTGGCAGTTCGAAGAATTCCAACAGGACCAGCGACTAGATGGAATTTCAGGTCGCGCACCGTAAATGTGGTGTACGAGCAAAGGGTATCCATAAGTGTGTTTATTAATGCTAGAGCCTGAGAGGTGTTTCTCATCGCTGAAGAGGATCAAGAGCTTTCTGCGGAACACCATGGCACAAGAAAGACTAAGTGCCCTCGCTATGCTCTCCATTTAGAAGAAGATGGTCTCCAGTATTGGGGGGGTTTCAATGCCAGGGTGATTGACAAGTTCTGCAACAAGAAGGAGCGACGTATGGACTTCATTTTTCGACACTGAGTGAGTGTTTCTATATGTTTATATATTATAAAAAAATGGAGGGAGGGTTAGGCCTACAGCACACAACTAATTTTCTCCACCAACCGCCACTGGTTACGAGTGTCCTAAAATTTCAAGGAGTATTCTTGTGGCAAGAAGATTAAATTATTGGAAATTGTGCTCATGCTGGGTACCGAAGATGCTAATGGAGGTGTACAAAACCAAGTGCATAGGTAGTGCTTTGAGTGTTACAGTAATGACAGTGATGAGTTCCTAAGCCAAATTGTCTCTGGCAACGAAACACGGGTGGCTTATGTTATGCTGGAATCAAAACAGCAATACATGGGATGGAGACATTAATAATAATAATATCGTATGGCCTTGGATGCCGGGTGCAAGCTTTGTTATTTGACACCCAAAGGGTAGCTTGTATGTCGAATTTCGTTGTTCCTTGAAGCACTATGAAAGTCAAGGACGTTAGATATCCAAGCTCCTTGAACGCTATAGCGCTTTCTAGTAGAGAAATGAGTAACTTTGTGTTGGCGGAAACTCCCGAGATTAATTTTGCCATTATGAACACAGCCTACTGAATTCAAATGGGTTCATTGACAAGCCAACATCGTATGACATGGTGTCGTAATTTTTTCCGCCTTTCAAAAATCACTTACCACGGCCAGGAGCGAACCAGCAAGCTCGGGGTTAGTAGACCGACACGTTGACCACTCGCCCACCGTGGCTAGCTATGGAGACATTGAACATCACACAAGAAAGTGAAGTTGAAGCAAACAATTTCAGTTCGCAAAATCATGTGTACTGTGTTAGGGATAGGTAGGGTGTATTGCTTGTGTTTTTTTTTTTTTTTACACTTGGGTGACACAATAAATGCTGAGGTTCATTGTGAGACTTTATGTTAACTCCGTCGTGCAATCCAAAACAAATGGCGTGGCATGCTCAAAAAAGGGATTTTTTTGTTTCATGACAATGCCCATTCTCGCATGGATAATCGCTTAGCTTGGTTGGGAATAATTTGATCACCCTCCGTATAGCCTAGGGAGTACTACGTGTTCTTGCTCTTGAAAAAGCATTCAAGACGTCAGCATCACAACAATCATTAGTGGCCTAAAAATGACTGTGCTGCAGTGGCTGGCACATTAGGCGGTAGATTTTTATGAAGACAGAATTCAGAAGCTGGTTTGATGATGTGATAAGTGCCTTCAGAAGTAAAAATAAAATTGTTTAAAAAATTGCATTAGTTTTTTATATATATCAAAACGGTATTTACTTAAAAAACATGCCTTGTAAAAGAATCTTTCCCTATCAGTTGTAAAGGCAAGAATGCTCTAAGGATTTTGAAGATCTAGATTTTTATATTCAAAGAAGCAAATTCTGACAGATTTTATGATTACCAAAATTATTGATTTAAATGACATAGGTTTGAGGAAATGTACTACAAACTTGTTGGGTGTTGATTACATGATCAACAGGAGGTATTATCAACCCTGGTTCCAGTTACTGCAGCAAATTTTCTGGGCATTCTCCTAATCAAGCCCTGATATCTTCTTGTGGTATGTTCTCCCATTCTTCTTGCACTGTCATCTTTAGTTCAGTCAGATTGCTAAAATTCTTGGTGCTGCAGTGGAAAACGATTCATGTTCCACACATGCTCAATGTGGTTGAGGTCTGGTCTCCACATTGGTCAGTCCAGAGTTGGAATATCGGCCTTCCGAAGAAACTGTGTCACAATGAGCAGGATGAAATCTTGCATTATCATGCATAAACATGAAGTTTTCATCAAAAAAGATTGCAAATGTCATTACGTTATTGACAGTCTCCCCAATGTACCTGTTTTGTATGAGGGAACCATTCTTAATAAGTACAAGGTTGGTATGGTTATCTGAGGGGCGTGGTGGCGCAGCGGTCAAGCTGTATGCCTCTCACCAAGGCGGACCGGGTTCGATTCCCGGTCAATGCATGTGAGATTTTCAATGTGAAATGCCATGTCCTGTGGTTCGGATTCCACGTAAAAAACGGAGGTCCCGTGGCTTATGATCGCGAGATTAACGGTCACGTTAAACTACAAGCTTCCTTTTTGGTATGGTTATCTGAACTTATGGCCCCATACCATCATGGCAAATGCACAGGGCACAAAGCCTTCTCCACACCCTGTCTTTTCCGTCTGAAGTTGAATATGGACTCTTTAAGTTCAATATTTGTGTACCTACATGAAGTGAAGGTCTCTCCAGTGTTGTGACAGAAGTGCTTGTCCACTGGCTGGTTTTCTAGAAGCTAAATTGCCTAAATTTGTCCTGGCTTTGACGAGCCTTCTCCTGTGCAGAGTGTTTTCTCTCATACACTTAGATTATATTGCTGTAGATGCAAGTAAAAGGATCATATGGTTGGATTGTCAAACTCAAGATGGTCCAATGTTCTCATGAACACCCCCCCCCAGGGGCTCACATCTAGTGGGACGTGGGTTGGCGACCACGGGACCCCAGCTGAGTCCGGCATTGCTTCCACTTACTTGTGCCGGGCTCCTCTCCGTCTTCTTTCCTGTCAACCTCACTTGGTCAACTCTTGTTCTCTTCCGACCCCGACGGTATTAGGGTATCAGAGGCCTAGGGAGTCTCTTCCTTTCCCGCCTTAATTGGCCCTTGTCTCATCTTTTCTGATACCCTCCTTCTGCAAGGGGTCAGCCTTCTTTTTCTTTTCACGTAATCTCCTGCCTTCTGCTCAAGGCCCTCAAGGAGGAAGGGTGTATGTAGCCCCACCTCTTCTGGTGCACCCTAGAGAATGCTACACCCTCAGAGGCTTACGGCTGGTGAGTTCGGGAGTTGGCGACCCTGAGGGATTCCTGAGCTGGGTCCGGTTTCCCCCTTTTGTCCCTTACCTGTGGAGCGGACCCTCTCCTCTTTCACTTTCCTATCTGCCTTTCATGGTTCTCCTTCCTTCCAAGTCCCTCAATCCGCATTCTTCGAGGGTTAAGGGCATTTCTTTTCCTCCTGTCCTTTATTTGCCTTATTCTCCTTTTGTTTTTAATTTCTTCTTCTAGTATATAAGTTAGTAGTTAGTTTTAGTTATAGTTTACATTTCATTTTCATCTTCACGATCACCCAAACCATTAGGGGCCGATAACCTAGATGTTAGGCCCCTTAAAACAACAATTATCATCATCTCATGAACACCAGCCACATAGCAAGAGGACCACAGGAAATACAGGAGAGACCTGCTTTAATATAGGTAGAAGCTTCAAAATTTGATTTGTGAAATAATGCTTTTTCTCATATAATGGTGTTAGGGATTGTTGTTTTAAGGCATGAAACATCTAGGTCATCTGTCCTTTTTTCTTATATTTCTATATTATTCATTCATACTGTAAAATTGGTATTTTTTGAAATTTATTATCTCTCGGGACTTTACATTGTTCTAAAATATTTAGTTTCTTTTTTGCTTGGATATGTCTGTTTTAGGGGGCTATCTGTGACTTCTGTGAGGCATGGATTTGTCATGGACGGAAATGTCTCACCTCTCACGCATGTACTTGCCCACTGCAAGAAGCCATCTGTATTGAGTGTGAGCGAAATGTGTGGGACCATGGAGGACGAATGTTCCGGTGCTCTTTTTGTTCCAACTTCTTGTGTGAAGATGACCAATTTGAACACCAGGCTTCATGCCAAGTTTTAGAATCAGAAAACTACAAGTGTAAGTCATGCATTTTCATTTACTACATTCTTTTGAGAGTTTCAGCTATTCTGTTATTCCCCATTTTCATGCTTATTAACATAGTACTGTATATTACAGGATTAGTTGTACTGTATGTATGTTCCATACAATCCTAAAACACTCTCAGGAAAAAAAGAAAAAGGGAACACAATTATTTTTTCTTCAAAAATTAATGTGGTTACTATGCCTACAATGTAAACATAACCAACTCACACTATTCTCTCTCCCCCCCCCTCCTCCCAGGGGCTCACATCTAGTGGGACGTGGGTTGGCGACCACGGGACCCCAGCCGAGTCTAGCATTGCTTCCACTTAATTGTGCCGGGCTCCTCTCCGTCTTCTTTCCCGTCGACCTTACTTGGCCAACTCTTGTTCTCTTCCGACCCCGACGTATTAGGGTATCCGAGGCCTAGGGAATCTCTTCATTTCCCGCCTTAATTGGCCCTTGTCTCATCTTTTCTGATACCCTCCTTCTGCGAGGGGTCAGCCTTCTTTTTCTTTTCATGTTATCTCCTGCCTTCTGCTCAAGGCCCTCAAGGAGGCCGGGTGTATGTAGCCCCACCACTTTTGGTGCACCTTAGATAATGCTACACCCTCAGAGGCTCATGGCTGGTGAGTTCGGGAGTTGGCGACACCGAGGGATTCCTGAGCTGGGTCCGGTTTCCCCCTTTTGTCCCTTACCTGTGGGGTGGACCCTCTCCTCTTTCACTCTCCTATCTGCCTTTTATGGCTCTCCTTCCTTCCAAGTCCCTCAATCCGCATTCTTCGAGGGTTGAGGGCATTTCTTTTCCTCCAGTCCTTTATTTGCCTTATTCTCCTTTAGTTTTCCATTTCTTCTTCTAGTAGGTAGGTTAGTAGTTAGTTTTAGTTTTTAAGTTTGCATTTCTTTTTCATCTTCACGATCACCCAAATCATCAGGGGCCGATAACCTAGATGTTAGGCCCCTTAAAACAACAATTATCATCATCATCACACTATTCTCTTGGTGAGTTTTTACTTTTTGAATTTGTTTTTAAACCAGTATACTGAAATTTTACTTCAAATACTAATGTTTTGTCACTTGATAGGAAAGAACCAAAAATTAGCAATACATACATCAGCGAGTTTCATCCATGGCTGTTGAATACAGGGTCACCTTTTCCTTTGGGTAGCATGAGGACTATGTTGCCTATACTCTGTATTGAGCCCGTCAGAGGAGCTGCCAGGATAGCCAACAACCGCAATGACTTCCCTGACATCTCATCCGCCGGACTTAACTGCCGTGAGGATCAGGTGAACTTCCAAGTAGGCCAAAGCGGCACGAGAAACTGTAGTCCACGGGGATCGTGGTACATGGTGACGAAGGTCATAGACTGCCTAAGGAAAGGTTCACCTTAAAAGCTAGACTGAGAAAAGAAACATCCAGACTTATGTAAAACACCATGAAAATTTATTGTAAACTTTACAAACCCCTATCCTAGTTCGGAGGGTTTCTATCGGCTAATCCGCAAGCTAATAAATAATCAAAAATAAAGGGCAGGTCCCTACCTGAGAAGTTACGGTAAACCCTCGTGAAAGATCTGTCTCACAATAATAAAGCAACAACAGCAACACTAGGAAAATGGTACGGCAAAAATCCCTAGGTCAAGTTACAAGATCAAGCTAATATCAGAATTTACATTTAACAGGGTAGCAAAACAAATCTAAGTTAGGATGATACCATCTCCACATTTACATTTAACGTTAATTCATCTAGCTAAGTCCTATCAATTAATAACAAAATTTACGGCGATGACGTCCGTAATATCAAACAATTACATTCAAAGCTAAGTGACCAGCCATAAAAAAAAACATCTAAGACATTCTTATAACTAGGTGCTTGTTATCACACAAAAGGGTAACATAGAGGATTCATACACTTTTACATCATCAAATCAGTAAATAAAAGACCACAGTTTTATTCAAATGCCTGCCTACACCTTGGTTTACTCTTTGTAAGCCATAGTCATCTAATGTGTGTAATTACGGTGACGACTGCGTAGTGAAGACTACATCTAACATCGTGTGGCCTGCGCTCCACCAGCTACGAACTCAAGGTTCGAGCAAGCTTCAGTCACAACAAAAAGTGTCAGCTGGTCAAAAGTCATTTCCTCCAGGAAATACCTTCATTAGCACGGCTATGTCAGCAGGTTCCAAATGCAAATGAACAAGGTTAAGCAGAAAGGATTCGTTAGTTAGCTTTTGTTTACCAAAATTATGTGTTTTATTATTAAGATGTCTGTTTAGCTTATCGTTGGTTTATGGCGAATAATACTGACAAGCCTGGGCTCGGAGCGTCTCCCCTGAGATCATCTCTGCCAAAAAGCCTCGACTCAAAAGTCGGAATACAATCAACGAGCAATAACAACTCGGACACACAATAACACAAGTTACCAGCGGCGCACAGCTCGCGTTCAATAACTCTGGGACGGGCCTGGACACAATCAGTTACCCTCCCTAAATATCTGGTCCACGGGAACAGTCCCGGACATGGTACTCAAAAATACCTTCATACATGAAAAACCTCCCTAGCGGGGCTAGCCTACAACGTACTATAGAAACCTGACATAACTGTACTCATCAAAACAACGGTACACGCAACAGCGTTTAACTAACAAATGACAATCTACAGAACATATGATCAGATACAAGAATGGACACTGGGTTCCATAAGCTATAACTGCAATGAAAGGGAAAGTGAATGCTAAAAGCATTCTGTCCTATGTTAACATGAGTCTGTCTCACTTAGAAGCATGCGCTCTCACACGGGCGCTGAGTCACAAACCTGTTCGTGTCGCCGCAGGCTACAAGATTCCTGCGCTGAATGACACAACACACTAACTAGGCCGGCAATTTAAGCAAGATAATAACTGTAAAACTGGCCTCATAATAATACCTTTACCATAGGTTATAAACCTCGAAGAATATGTGCATAAAAAGCACGCTATAAATCTGAATACAATCATGTAACTCTGTCTTTCACAACAAAGACGTTTAAAAGGTAGCAATGTCACTCATTGCTGGAGCTCTCTGCTCTCAAAGATAAAATATACTTCATTAGTTGCTTGTATCAAATATCAAATCAACACGTGTCAACACACTTGACACTAACAAAACAATAATTGTGGCGCAAATACCACTCTGCTGGATTTGCTTAATGATACTTTGGGAACTGAGTTCGATGCTGGGCAACAAAGAAACATCCCTTTTACTTATAAGGTCTACACTTGCCCTGGATGGCTTCTGAGCTCATCTCAAATGAAATATAATGCAGTTACAAAACTGGTAATTACAGTCGATTACCCAAATGATACGACTACTCTAAAGAAGTCAGGGGTGTAACATTGACTGGCTGCAAAAAGTGCAGTTAAAGAAACACGACTATGGCATCAGATTGCCGTAACTAGAGTCTGCAAAGACTTGAAAAATCACCCAAGATAGGGTTAAACAAAGTAGCCTCAAAATGACTACGGTCACGTTTAGCAATAGACAGAAATTGGCATCCTACGACGTCCATCAAGCTGCACCAGGGTTGACCAAAATGTCAGACCCAAGGGTGACTCACAATCACTGCAAATAAATGACATCTAATCAGACTAATTACATTCCCTACCTATGTAATGGCTGTCACTAAGTTCGGTTGGTTCACAAACTACACTAATCTAACTATACCACCAGAAACTAGAACAAGGAAGGGTGTACAAAACTCACGATATGAAGGAGCCCACACTTAGCTCTCTGTCCAACAACATAGGTTGAACAAAAGCACCTCTGGCTTTCAGGATTGGCATCGTCCTCATCAGAACTTCCATCTGGGTTCTCCCAAAGACCAGGGTTCGGTCTGTCCCTGTAGTTGACCTCGTGAATGGACTGGACATGCCTAGGAAAGGCATCCTCGGTTCCTTCCTTCTCGTTCGATGTTCTAGAAGTTCCACAACCATGCTGGTCCCATCCGAGACATCTCCCTCATACCATAATGGTATTAGCCCATGGTCTCGGCCTCGAACATGGTGTTGAAAAAGTTGACCACGTGGGCGGTAGAATAAGACTTGTAGTAGTTCATTATCATCACTTGAAAATTACAGTATTCGTCGTAGATATCACAGGCTTTAATTATATAACTGGTAACACAGCCTTTACACTTTGCAGATGTAAATGATAAATGGCCATGCACTGTTCTGCGGTTCCACACGTGTACAGACGCTACTTTTTCTATCACGTGGCATCCGTGAAATGGGCGTCGTTTTATTATGAATAAATTCACCGTAGCAAGTACTATAATGTACTTTTACTATCACACTTGTTCCAAACAATAATTTCACATTTACCTGTATATTTTCGCACCAGGCTCTCGGCCCTCCACAAACACGTGGATGTAAAAATGTGGTGCTACAGAAATGTCGTAAATTTCACAATACTTGCCAAATAATCCACTTTACTGTACGTGTTGATCACTGCACATCAACAACAGTGGTTCGCTGTATAATTTGTGCTCGATGGCACTTGATAACGATTCCTCGCTGAAAAGCGGGTATTTGCCACATCTAACACGTCGGATATAATTACACGCCTACACAGGGCGGATTCTCCAGACGTAGTGCAATATAATTCACTATACAATTCGTGTTGATCACTGCACATCAACAACAGTGATTCGTAGTGTATTTGTGCTCGATGGCACCTGATAATGATTTCCACGCTAAACAGCGGATATTTGCCACGTCTAGCACGACGGATATAATTACACGCCTACACAGGGCGGATTCTCCAGACGTAGTGCAAGGAACTGCGTTCCTCGTGGAAGCAAGTCGTCAAACCAAGTCGTTGAGCGACTACTTACATTCCTATTTGCGTATCTGCAATGATATTACCTTACCTTAAAGTGAAAAAACATTCTCCAAAATGTTTCAATAATACTGAATGACGAAATGGAATATTCTGAGTCTCGTAGAAAGATAAAATTGATTAATAAGACCTCAGATAAATAATTAGCAGACTTCACCAAAGTCAAAAGTGTGATTCTCCGCTACTTCAAAGAGAATTGTATAAGCTCTCGGCTTCTCGTAGCTTTCTGGGTGTGTTCAAAGGTACTACATCCCATCATAAATGTGCTGTCTTGAAAAATATCACATGAACCTTAGCTCAGCGGGTTCAGTATTACCAATAATGAACGCTGACAGCTGTCAAAGCTAGCATGTGGGGAAATGCTGTGTTGCCACTGAGGCAGATCATGACTCAAAACATTCCAAGAGGCTTGCAGGAAGACACAAATACTGGGAAAGTTAGCCCCTCTGCCTGGCGGACTAATGACCGTGATGAGTCAAGGCACAGTGGAACACTGAGTCAAACCATGTGCTCACTGCTGTGTCAGCATACATTGCAACACTGATCCCTGTTGCTATGGAGACCTTTACCCCTCTCTTCTCCACTCCACTCCTCACCTCACCCTTCAATTGGATGACAGCTTTCACCGTTCATCTTATGTAAATCAGAGTATAGTATTAGTCCTTAAACTCACCACACATCACTGTTGAGCCTGATATGCACGCGTTAGGGAACACCAAGAATGGAGCGAGGCTTGGTGACACAATGTGTTCTGCGATGAAGCCTGCAACAGTCTCGCATTTGATGACAACAGGAGTTGTGAATGGAATGATCCATGTCTACTGTACATCATACCATACATCATCCACGACCAAAGGATGCCTCTTGTCCATATGCAGGGATCAATGACAGAGATAGAAAATATCATAATGACATTTACATTCAGATTGTTAGCCTCTTCATGAGAAAATAATCCCAGACTTTGTCTTGCAGTGACAGGGTTGAGTTCACATGAATGACATGGCTTGCTATGTCCCCCAACATGAACCACATTGAGCATGAGTGGGGTATGCTCAAAAGGGTCATCAAAACATTGTTGCTACTCCGTTAAAACCCAAATACTGCGAGGGGCATTCAAAAAGTAAGTTACAACTTTTATTGAATAATACTGTACTGTGCAAAGTGGCACAGATACATCTCGCTCAGGGGCGAATCCTGGTCATGAAAGTCAGGCTTGCTCTTCCATTCATGAAAGTTGGTGGGAGTGAGACATGCATAGTTCTGAATGAAAATTTTTTATAAAACCAATGATCGCTAAATCACATGAATATTTTAATTATCGGTTACATGAACATGCATTCAAACTGGTTACATTGCTCCTTTAATTCAAGGAGGGCCAAATAACAAATTTTCACAATCAGACACATTTTATAATTATTAACAAATCATGTTTGGGAAGCAATGGAAAACATGGGAGTGGAAAAAGGGACTGTAGGCAGAGTGAAGGAGATGTATTGTGGAAGTGTGAGTTGTGTAAAAGTTGGAGGGGAAAGAACAGACTGGTTCAGACAAATGAGTGGCCTGAAACAGGGTAGTGCGCTGTCACCCCTTCTCTTTATTGTGGTTATGGACGAGGTAATGACACGAATTGCAGGAAAGATAGGAGAAGATAAGATGAAAGCAATGGTGTTTGCAGATGATCTCATGGTCTGGGGAAACAAGGAGGAGGAAATTCAGGAGCAACTGAAGGCTTGGGAAGAAACAGTGGAAGAGTACGGATGGAAGTTCAACATCAGTAAATGTGAGATCCTGTTAACGACCAGGAAAAAGGACAGACCAATGAGTGGGATAACACTTGGAGGTGGACAGCTGAAGAAGGTGGAAAGTCTCAAGTACTTGGGAAGTCTAGTGGAGGAAAATGGGAGAAATGACAAAGAGATTACGGAACGGTGCAGACAGGCAGAAGCATTTCTGAGAAGCATTAGGAGCTTAGTGTGGAATAAAGATGTCCCACAAAAAAGCAAGGAAGTGTTATACAGAAGCTACTATATCCCGATACTGACCTATGCTTCAGAAACGTGGACAATGAAGAAAAGAGACATAAGCAGAATACAGGCAGGTGAAATGAAGTTCCTGCGAAGTAGGATCGGAGTAACAAGAAGAGACAGGTTGAGGAATGAAAAGGTCAGGGAAATGGTGAAAGAGGAGCCCTTGCAAGGTAGGATTGAGACGTCAAGACTGAGGTGGTATGGACACTTAAAGAGAACGGATGAGAAGAGGATTCCCAAGAGGATACATGAGATGCAGATGCAGAAGAAACGACCAAGGGGAAGACCAAGAGATAGATGGCTGAAAGGAGTGGAGGAATGTGTCAAGAAGAGAGGCGAGGACTGGACCAGAGTGACAGCGGAGAGGTGGTGGGAAGAAAGGACTAAGTGGCGAGGCTTATGTTCCAAACAGACCCAGCCTGGGGCTGGAAACTGTACAAGATGATGATGATGATGATGACAAGCCACTAAGCCAGTTATTATATAATTTAACTCTTTATGAGATAGTGGTCTCTCTCTATATTAACCACATGTCATAAGGAGAGTTTATACTTTCAAAAATGCCGATATTTGAATCTTAAGTAAAATTTCGGAGAATTTTCATGATGTGCTGGATAAAATTTAAAAAAACTACAAACATTAACAATTAAAGTGTAAAAATAAACAAAAATATAGAAATAAAAATCATAAAATTACGATAATAAAAGAAATATAAAAATTAAAATAATGAACATAAATATAAAAACCAATATGAAAATAATTGTAAAAAATACAATCAAAATTAGTTAATTAATTAATTACATTACAAAAAAGTTAAATTTATAAGAACATAAATTGAAAATTAAAAATAAATATATAACTTAAACATTAATATAAGAGAACCATAAAATAACATTATTAATAATTATAATAATTAAAATAAATTAAAATTTAAAAACACAAAAATATAAAAATTTAGTTTTGCCCTATAAAGGGTTAAAAAAGTTGACGTCAAAGTGTGTAGGCCTTCACAAAAAAATTGCAACTACTGTATCTATTAGATCTACCTACTTGAAAACAAACTCTACTCTGCGGTTTTTCTTTATAAAACCATCAATAACGTCGTCATAGAAAGAGGACTGTAATCTAATTTTTGCAAGCAATCCTTTTTCAATCGATAACATAGCTAATGATGATAGCCTCTCCTGACCTTGAGTCGATCTGCAATATGTATTAATTCGTCTCAGTGTTGAAAAAGAACGTTCTGCAGAGGATGTAGTAGCAGGAATTGTTGCTACCAGTTTGATGAGCTTGAAAATCTCTGGCATACCCATGTACAATTTATTAGTATGCATAAACTGCATTAGGTCTGAAACCCTTTTCTCTTTAAACTCCGAAGACGAATACATCACACTTAATTCAGTTTTTAAGCGAACAATGTCGAAAAATGACCCATAGGTCTTTTCTAGGGCAGTAACATCACTGTCTGGAAACTTATATCTGTGCTTCTCAAACAAATCACAATCCAGCAGCGAGAAGAACACAAACTTCTTTATGCATTTAAAACACTCTACTATTTGGACAAGTACATTGTCAATAATTTCATTGAATAGACCTTTGTATTTTGATTTTTCTGGTTTATCACTAATTGCACGCTTTTTAGAGCACGACGGTCCTCCATAAACATCGATTTCAGTATCAACATGTCCATACAAACTATCAAAATCTTCATCTCTCATAGACTGGATATTTAAAAAGAGCTCCTCAACCTTCTTGCCACAGTACTCTATATCCAAACTTTTTGTTTGTAAAATATTGAACACAGTATCGGAGAATGAAAAAATCTTGGAGAACATTGCCAGCAGAAATCTAGTGTTGAACTTAAGGGAGAAGAACAAAAATCCTTGTGCTTTCAATGTAGAGTCTTCATCCCAGTCGTCTGAAGTATCTTGTACATGTTGAAAGAATTTCACGTACATATCATAATATTCCTTCACAGTATTAATAAGACGTGAAGCGAAATTCCATCTCGTTGGTGCTACTGTTGGCAACTTCTTATGAACAAAATCTCGTAGAGCAGCTGTTCTCTTTGTAGACTTGGAAAAAAATGCAGCAAGTCCTGACATTGTTTGGAAGAAAATTGTACATTCTTTGATTTTTGAAGCAGACTGCTGTAGTGTTAAATTCAATAGGTGGCTATAACAATGAACAAATGTTGCATATGGATACTGGTCTTGAACTAGTTTATTGAGCCCATTCACACAACCGGCTAAGACAGCAGCACCGTCATATGTTTGAGCCACAATCTTTTTCTCACAACTGAACTCTTTTAAAATAGCACGGACATGATTAAGCAGGGCTCCAGCAGTGCGATCTTTACTTACGTCTACAAACCCAAGAAACCTCTCTTGAATTTCACCACTTTCATCTACAAAATGGAGTAAAGTAGAGAGTTGTGACTTATTAATAATATCGGACGTTTCGTCCAACATTATTGCCACAAAATTTGCTTGTTCAAGCTCCTCCTTTATTGTTCTCACAATTACTGAACTTATTTCTGCTATTAAATCATTTTGGATTGCAGACGACGTCCCTCTAAAAATGGTGGAGTCTTTCAGATGAGCTGCTAGAAGAGGATCATATTCACTTATAATTTGTAGAAGTTCGATGTAATTCCCCCTGTTTACGGAAGTTGCAGACTCGTCATGTCCGCGAAATGGTAGTTCCTGTTTTGCTAAAAAACACACTGCATCGATCAATCATTTAAGTATGTCACGATTTTTCTTTACCTTTTCATTATGAAATTGGTCACCGATGCGTTTCTGTTCATCCAGCTGGTGGTCGATCCTTGTACGCCCAAAGCTATTTTACTGCAAGAAACACTTCATATGGTTTGCAGATTTTTCATGTCTTGTAATGAACAGTGTCAAGGTGTTCAAATTGTCAAAGCCACTTTTACACCATACACCGTTATCAGCAGAAAATAGTACACACGGCCAGCACAACAGTTTATTCAGTTTCTTGGACCCTGTCAACCAGTGCGTATTATTATATAGAGATACAGAGAACGAACGCACATATTCTCTATTTTTCTCCCTGTGCTGTGTCTTTAAATCTGGCAGCGCCGGACAGGGCCTACCATTCTTAATAATTTCTGTTTTCTCTTGAATAGTCCTCCGAAAAAATGGATTTGATAACAAGCTGTCAATAATGCACGGTTCGGAACTCATTGCAGCACGTCAAATCATTCAGAATAGATAAACGGTAACTTACAGTACACTCGTCACTGACACAAAACAGTAGATCTGTAGCTCTGATGCCAGAGCTTCCAACTGCACATTACAAGCGTGACAGCTTGCAAGCAGCCTTGGAGAGGAAACCTGCGCGCGCATACATTTCTCGCTGTATAGACAGCTCGGCTGAAGCTCATACGACAAGAGCAAGCATCGCTGTACTCGCCAAGATATATGCAACAATTGATTTGTATAATGCAGATCTATTACAGATACGGTACATATTGTAATTTTTTTTTTTGCTTTAGAAAAATATTACGTTGCGTAGCATGCTCGGAGAAATCGCCCCTGATCTCGCTATTTTTCAGCATTTATTAGTAGAAGCTCTTCAGTCGGTCAACACGAGTGTGCAGACGGCGAGTTACGAATAATTTCCTTGTGTCTCAAATAAAATACATGAATTGAGTCCCCCCCATTTGTGTGAGAAGTGTTTTATTAAGGGGAGACTCCACCACAAACATCAAATTTTTTCAAAGAATTCTTATTGGCTATTTCGGACCCTTGGAGTGTTTTCTCTTAGATTCCACAAAGATTTGGTTCTATTCGAATTATAATCATCATCATCATCTTAATTTCACCTTTTCCAGCTGACTCTGGGTGGAGGCAAATATGGTTCCTCTCCACTTTATTCTGTCGTTCCACCATTCCTCTTCCGATACGGGGTACCAATCCAGGTTCCGTTTTCTAATGCTATTCTCCACCGAGTCCAACGCATTCTTGGTCTTCCTCGTTCTCTCTTCCCTGTCATCCGTCGTTCCAGTGCTCGTCTTGGTAGAGTACTTCATTCATCCGTTTGTCATGTCCAAACCATCTCAATCTGTTTTGCTCCAGTTTGTCATTTATTTTCTGTACTCCCAGTTCTTTCCGTATATCTTCATTTTTCACTCTGTCTCTCCTCGTTTTCTGGACCATACTTCTCAGGAATCTCATCTCAGCTGCCCATACTCTGCTCTCATCCCTCTTAGTCATTGTCCAGGTTTCTGCTGCATATGTCATTATAGGAACATAATATGCAGTATGTTGAGAAAGTAGACCAAATTAATGACAGAATGATGAAAATTAGACTAGGACTTGAGGGTGGAACAAAGGATTTTATACAGATTTACGCACCACAGACAGGGAAGGTAGATGAATGTTTAGAGGATTTCTTAGAAGAACTGGAAAAGGGTATAGAAGACAAAGAGGTTATAATAATGGGGGATATGAATGCACATGTGGGTACAGATAGGCAGGGAAAAGAAGAGATAATTGGCCCATTTAGCTATGGAAATCAGGATGAAGAAGGAGAAATGTTAATAGATTTCTGTAGAAGGAATGGATTAATTGTTGGAAATACATGGTTTAGGAAAAAGAACTCCCAAAAAATAACTAGGTATGGATGGGGAGACAGAAAGACAAAAACAATGATCGATCTTATCCTAGTGGAAAAGGATAAACGTAGACAACTGGTAGATGTGACAGCTATGCCAAGAGGAGATTTTGAAGGAGACCATAAAGTGGTGATAGCCAAATTAAGGCTCGGGAAAATCACAAAGCTTGCGGAGAAAAGGGAAAGAAAAATAAAGGTGTGGAAGCTAAAAGAGAGAGAGGCAATGGAAAAGTTCCAAGAAGACTTGAAAAAGGAAATTCCCAAAGACGAAGCAAAAAGTGTCGAACAGGAATGGGCATGTTTTAGAAATTGTTTTGCGAAGTGTGCAGTAAACACTTGTGGAAGACTATCAGGGAAGAAAAAGGAAAGGGAGACTCCTTGGTGGAACAACAGGGTAAAGGAAGCTGTTAAAGAAAAACAAATGGCATGGAGGAAGTGGATAGGCAGTAAAAATGCAGAGAAATGGCAAAAATATAGAGAAGCAAAGAAGGCATGCCAAAAAATTGTACAAGAAGAAAAAAGGAAAAGTTGGGAAGGTTTCACGGAAACTTCGAAGGAGGATATCCAAGAAAGTAAGAAGGTACTATATGGATTGGTGAAAAACAGTGTAAAAGGTAGGGAAAACACAAAATTTGTAAAAACTGAAGCAGGACAGATATTGTATCAAAGAGATGATATATTAAAAAGATGGGAAGAATACTTTTCAAAGCTACTAAATGTTAAATACATTGAACTGGAAGATGAAAAAGAGCAAGAAGAAACAATGGAAGAAGAAGAAGAACAAGAAAAGGAGATCACTATGCTAGAAATAGAGGAAGCCATACAGAAGATGAAGAGCGGTAAAGCAGCAGGAGAGGATGAGGTGTCCGCGGAAATGATAAAAGCAGCGGGACCAATAGGTGTACAGTGGTTGTATAGATTATTTAGAATAATTTGGAAGAAGAAAGAGATTCCAGAAGAATGGGGAAAGGGATTAATTATCCCGATTTTTAAGAAAGGTGACAAAAAGGAATGCAATAACTACAGAGGGATCACTCTTATCGCTCATGTAGCTAAGATCTTTGAGAGAGTTTTGGAAGGCAGACTGAGGAGGAAGATAGAAGGAGAGATGGAAGAAGAACAGTATGGTTTTAGGAAAGACAGATCAACATTTGACCTAATCTTTGCATTAAGGCAAATGATGGAGAAAAGATGGGAATTTGGAAAAGACATGGTGATGACATTTATTGATATTGAGAAAGCGTACGACAGTGTTCCTCGACAGGTGGTTTGGAATGTATTAAGGAAAAGGAGAGTTAACGGAGCTGATGTCCAAATGTTAAAAGCTATGTACAAATATTGTGTGAGTAGCGTGAAGACCAGTATAGGAGAAACAGAATGGTTTAAAGTGGAAACAGGTCTCCGACAGGGAAGTGTATTGTCCCCCTTACTATTCATCATAGTCATGGATGAAATTCACAAGAATGTTAAACAGAGATTGGGACAAGAGGCAACAAAGGCCATGCTGTTTACAGATGATATAGTTATATGGGGTGAGGATGAAAAGGATGTACAAAAACAACTAGATGTATGGAATCAAGAAATAGAGAAATTTGGGATGAAAGTAAGCACAGAGAAGAGCAAGACAATGGTAATGTCAAGAGGAAGGAAGGAAGGAAGAGGAAAGATAGAATTGAATGGGAAAATTCTAGAAGTGGTTAAAAGTTTCAAGTACTTGGGAAGTGTGATCACAGAAGATGGAAGGATAACTGAGGAAATTGGAAAGAGAATACAACAAGCGAACAGTTTTTACCAGAGCATAAGGGGTATTTTGTGGAACCGAGATGTCCCAAAGAAATGTAAAAATGTATTATATTCAACCTACTACAGACCCATACTAACATACGCAGCTGGAGCGTGGACTACTACAAAAAGAGAGGAGAGTAGAATACAAGCCGCGGAGATGAAATTCCTAAGAGGTATAGAGGGCAAGACCAGAAGAGATAGAGTTAGAAATGAAGAGATTAGAGAAAGGACAGGAATATTGAAGCTGCAGGACAGGATAGAAACAACAAAGTTAAAGTGGTATGGACATATGATGAGAATGGGAGAAGAGAGAGTACCAAAGAAAACTTTCTGTGAAAAGATGACAGGGAAGAGACCACGAGGAAGGCCCCGAAAGAGATGGGCAGATACAGTGTGGGAGTGTGTAGAGAAGAGAGGAGGAAAACCTGAAGAAGTACTAAAAACAGGAGAGGAGTGGTGGAGAGACAGGAAACGTTGGAGGTCCTTAATTCACAACCCGACCCAGGAAGCTGGAAACGGGAAATGAAGATGATGATGATGAATATGCTTTGTACATAACTTCTTTAGCCTTAATTGGTATATTCTTGTTCCATACTAGACTCTGTACCTGTTGGTAGAAAGCACTCCCGAGTTGTATTCTTCTGCTAATTTCCAAATCTAGTCTTCCATCTTCAGTCAGTTCACTTCCCAAGTATTTGAAGTGTTTCACCACTTCCAATTCCTTATCTCCTACTTTGATTACTCCTTTTCCTTCTTTCTTACCTCTACTCACCACTACTGTTTTACTCTTCTCCACATTTATCTCTTCAATCCCCATTGCTCAATGTTTTCATTTATTACGTCTAACTGTTCTTGTACGTCCATCTCATCCTCGCCCCGGATCACAACATCGTCTGCAAACAACATTACCTTCATCTTTTCCCTACTGTAGTCTTTCATTGCTGCCTTCATGATGTCATCCATCACCATTAAGAACAATAATGGTGACAACACACTTCCTTGTTTTAGTCCAGTGACAATTTTAAACCATTCCGATGTCCCGACTCTAGTCTTCACACTACTGTAGCAATCCATGCACATTCCTTTTATCATTGTCTCTCAGTTCCTTTCATTTGTTAATCATTCCCAAACTTTCGTTCTAGGGATGCTGTCATAGGCCTTTTCTAGATCAATAAAAGTCATTACGACATCCTTCCCATATTCCCGACTCTTCTCAATGTTCTGTCTCAGAATGAAAATGGGTTCCACTGTTGACCTGCCCCCTCTAAACCCAAACGGCTCCTCCTCTATTTGGCTTCCTACCTTTACTCTAATTCTTTTTTCTAGCATTCTTTCCATTACTTTGGCAACACGCGAGATGATGGTGATTCCTCGGTAGTTGCCACACACCTTCCTGTCTTGAATATTGGCAATATTATTCCCTTTTTCCAGTCTTCAGGAACTTTCTTCTCTCTCCACACACTTCTGAGAAGTCTGTATGTCCACTGCAGTCCCACTGGTCCTGCCGCCTTGATAATTTCTATTGCCACTTCGTCGATTCCCACACCTTTCCCCATCTTCATCTTCCTAACTGCCCATTCCACTTCTGCCATAGTAATGTCTGGTTCTTCTTCTATTTCTTCCTCCCCCGTTTTGGCTGTTTGCGTAACTTCTTCGTATGCCTTGCGTCTCACCTTCAACAGCTCGCTGAAATATTCTTTCCATCTGTCCGTTATCTCTTCTGGTTTTGTCAATATTTCACCTTCTTTGTTTTTCACGAACCCAGTGTTCACCTTTTCTTTCCTTCTGCTTTTTATAATTCCAAAACAGCAATTTCTTTCCACAGTTTAAATCCTCCCTTATTTCCTTAGTGAATTCTTCCCAGCTTTTCTTCTTTTCCTCTGCAATTACTTTCTTGCAATTTCTGTTTGCTTCTATATATTTTGCTCTATTTTCTTCAGTCTTTTTTGTTTTCCATTCCTTCCAAGTTTTCTTCTTCTCTCTTACCTTTTCTTTCACTTTATCATTCCACCATTTTGTCGCATTTTCCCGTATCTTTCCTGATGTTCTACCACATGTTTTCTCTGCACTGTTTACAAATGCACTCTTAAACTTTTCCCATTCTTGTTCCACATGGGTAATATCCGTCCTTGGTATCTGTTCTTGCAATTCTTTTTTAAACTCTTCTGCAACCTCCTTTTCCTTTAGTCTCCAGACCTTAATCTTTCTTTCTCTTTTTTTTTCTGGTAATCTCATGACCTTTCATACTTTTGATTTTGCTACCACTGCCGTATGGTCTCCTCCAAAGGCTTCCTCTGACATGACTGTGACGTCCATTAGCTCTTTCCGATGTCCTTTTTCGACTAAAACATAGTCTATCAGAGTTTTCGTTCTTCTATCTCCCCATCCATGCCTCTTTATTTGAATTATAAATAAGTCTAAATAATATTTGATATATGGACTGCATGAGGGGGGCGTGGCTCACTGACAGCTGTCAAAGATAGTATTATTTGATGTTATCACCATCAAACACGACCATCTTCTCACCAATCGGATAATCATTGTTCCAAAGTTGGCTCTTTGCTTTTCCTTCAAATGTAGTGATTCCTGGTGATAAAAAGCTGAACGTGATTTCAACAAACATTTTGTTGAGAGGTAAATTTTTATAAGTTTGATTTCTAACTTCAATACTGTTACGGCTGCGAGGTTCTGTCGCCTCGCCGCGTGAGTCACAGCCGCCGCGGGCTATGCCCTGCCTCTGTGTGTTACCTGCGCCTTACGGAACGGAGCTGTGAGGACAAAAGGGATAGACCAGTATATTCGTGAGCCAGCTAGTGAAGGAAATCTCGAGAAGCTGTGAACCCTGGACTATTCTAGAAGCATTCATTGAGTCACCAGCCCCCTATATAAAGCGACCTGGTCTGCGAGGGAGGGACTGTGTTTTTGAGCTAGTGCGTGTTCTTACCTGGGCGACGTAACGTGCGAAGTTACGAAACTCAAGTGAGGCTGATTCTCCAGATAGCGAGGCAGTGTGAATCATACGGAGGGACTGAGTTTTGAGGAGTGTGTACTTACCTAGTGCGACAGAGATATTGTGGTGAATTGCGAAACGCATTGGGCTGTTCCCTAGCCAGCTGACAGCGAAGCAGTGTGTACTGGTGAGTGACTGGCTATCGTAAATAACTGTAGTTTGTGTACAAGGCAGAGTTGCAGGTATTAATAGCGAGGACAGTAGTGTGAAAGTAGGAAGTGTGAAAGCTATAGTGACTAGTAGTTTCTTATGAAGTGAGATTCAGTGCTTATTGTGTGGTGTATTTTCCTGGCCTGCAGTAAAGCTAATATTTCGTTAAAGGAACAATTGTGTTGTGCTTTCACCCACCGTAATCCAGTTAACTATGTACGATCTTCATCTTCGCCCTCGGGCTCCGCTGGATCCTGTAGACGACATCGTTGATCTGTTTCTACTTCTGTGCATTAATTTTAAATGATATGCAGTTTCAATGATTTTTTATGACATTTATGTACAAATTATTTGAGAAAATAATTTGAAATTTGAAAAATGAACTATGGGTAAATAAACCAACATTCACATAAAATAAATGCTCATAACTCTTAACCTATGTTCTGTTACTGTGTCTGAAGAAATTGAAATATAAAACTTGATATCTCAGTACCAAAAGTTGGTTTTCAAAAATATCATTAAAAACCACATTAAAAATTAATAATTAAAAAACCATTCAAGTTATGGCCTTCAAACCTTAGACATTGCTACATCTTTACGTGATATACAGAGTCCGCCAGAAAAATGTATACACTCTTTTTCAGACGATATCGGGATATGGACATCGTCAACTGTTATCATGGTTTTTAAATGTTGTAGTATGGTCTTTCGCTCAACAGATGTCGGTACTTGTATCATGATAGTGGGAAAACTAAATGGCTGGAGCATGCTTGACGTTCGAGCAGCGAAAGTACATTCTGAAGTGGTTTATCAGGTTTGATAATGTCGTTGAAGTGCAACATCAGTGGAGGAGGGAGTTTGAAATAGAACCCCCAACAAGCCTAACAATTAAATGCATTACTGGGAAGTTTGAGACGCGTGGAACGATTTGTGATATTCACAAAGGAAGACCGGGAAGAATGCGTACAGCTACTAGTCCTGCTTCGTCGGCTCACGTGTTGGAAAGGTTTACTAATTCTCCACATAAGTCTGCTACGCAATGTGCGCAAGAAGTGGGGATCAGCAGTACAAGTGTATGACGAATTTTGAAAACGCCTTAAGTGGAAAGTTTACATAATTCAGTATAACAAATTTCAAAGTTTCCGCCTAATCGAAAGTTTACATCCCACGAATACTGCATGCGCTTAATGAGGATGATCCCGATCGTCGAATGCAATTTTGAGAATGGTATGAGCAAATGGTAACCCAAGATGAACAATTTCTGACGAAGTAAGAGTGGTCTGATGAAGCCCAGTTTAAACTTAATGGAACAGTGAATCGTCATAACTGTGTCTACTGGGCTCGGGAAAATCCGCATGTTCATGTGGACAAGGCGGTCAGTCTACCAAGGGTTAATGTCTGGTGTGGACTGTCATCGAGGGGCTTACTAAGACCTTTTTTCTTTGATGGTACTATCACTGGAGCAGTGTACTTGGGAATGTTACGCACATTAATTTTACCAGCTGTACGTGCGGTTTATGGAGCCGATGATGAAGTCTTCTACCAACAGGAAGACACCACACTACCATGTAGCAGTATGAGCTTTCCTGGATGACAATCTGCCGGGACATAGGATTGGACGAAGAGGGCCCATTGAGTTTCCCCCACGGTCGCCAGATCTTACCCCTATGGACTTTTACTTGTGGGGAACTGTGAAAAATCAAGTCTATCGACATAAGCAGGCGCACGCTGGAGGCTCTTCGCCAGGAGATTACAGCGCCATGTGCAGCGGTCCCCATTCAAATATTGACGGACGTCATTGGAGCAACCGTTCGTCGTTCTACTATGTGTCTGGCAGCCAACGGTGAACGTTTTGAACATCTCATGTAACCATATGTTTAACTCAAGACAGTACTACACGTGTAATCACAATTTAAATGTAAAAGAAATACACAATAAATAGTTTTTGTTCCGTAAAGAGTGTATACATTTTTCTGGCGGACTCGGTATATGATCAAAAAATTAATTTTAAATCGTTGCAGTAGGAGAGAAGTTAAATTTTTCAGTGGAGTCTCCCCTTAAGTGTATAAATAATTCATGTAATTTATTTCAGGCACTATAAAATTAATTGTAACTCCTCGCCCAATCTAATTGTTCGCACTCGTGTTGACCGACTGAAAAGCTTCTACTAATGGCTTCTAATATTTCAACATTTTCCAGCTTAGTCACCCAGTCTCTGTAAATAAGGGTCTGAATTACACTGCCAATCAATGTTTCAGTTTTCTGACGATAGAAATCCACTCCTTGGTCCTGCTTTTATCACAGAACTTATTTTAATATAATAAGAACATACAAATGCACATCATGAGATAAATGAATCAGCCTCTTCTGTACTCCATTAAAAATCTCTTACGATTCTTGCACACAGAGAAGTGGTATTTGTCACAGAACTGATCACACAGACTACATAAACAAACAGTCTTTGTTTGCATCATGGCATTTCTTATTTTTGCAAATTCTATAGTGAAAACATGTATTGCTAGCCTTGTCAGTGCATATCTCATGATTTTCTTTAGCCCATCCTCTGTCAATCATAGCGTCTGTAGCATAGAAATGTTCTTCTCTTTCCCTGCGCTTATCTCATTGAAGGGTCAGACGTTTAGTCTCTTGGTAGCATTAAATGGCATCTCAAGTCCTCCATAAAGAAGGTTTCTCTTGCAACTTCGTAGGCAAGTTGTGAAGGTGCAGTTTTCCTATTCCTAGGACTCTTTTTAGGAAGTGCGCTTTTACTTCCTCTTGGTCTCTAAGTCTTGGAACGTCAGATATTCCCAGATCAATTTGATACCATATGTGATATTCGGCACTATTTTATCGTGGAAATTTATTGAATACCCTAAGTCACCATCATCATCTTGTACAGTTTCCAGCCCCAGGCTGGGTCTGTTTGGAACATAAGCCTCGCCACTTAGTCCTTTCTTCCCACCACCTCTCCGCTGTCACTCTAGTCTAGTCCTCGCCTCTCTTCTTGACACATTCCTCCCCTCCTTTCAGCCATCTATCCCTTGGTCATTTCTTCTGCATCTGCATCTCATGTATCCTCTTGGGAATCCTCTTCTCTTCCATTCTCTTTAAGTATCCATACCACCTCAGTCTTGATGTCTCAATCCTATGTTGCAAGGGCTCCTCTTTCACTATTTCCCTGACCTTTTCATTCCTCACCCTGTCTCTTCTTGTTACTCCGATCCTACTTCGTAGGAACTTCATTTCACTTGCCTGTATTCTGCTTATGCCTCTTTTCTTCATTATCCACGTTTCTGATGCATAGGTCAGTATCGGGATATAGTAGCTTCTGTATAACACTTCCTTGCTTTTTTGTGGGACATCTTTATTCCACACTAAGCTCCTAATGCTTCTCAGAAATGCTTCTGCCTGTCTGCTCCACGTTCCGTAATCTCTTTGTCATTTCTCCCATTTTCCTCCACTATATTTCCCAAGTACTTGAGCCTTTCCACCTTCTTCAGCTGTCCACCTCCAAGTGTTATCCCACTCATTGGTCTGTCCCTTTTCCTGGTCATTAACAGGATTTCACATTTACTGATCAACTTCCATCCGTACTCTCCCACTGAATGCCCTAAGTAAAAGTTATAATAAAGAAAAAAAAAATGGATTTGACAAGCATATCTCAAACGAGTAGCGTTAACCACCACAATGAGAAAATATGTATTGAATTTAACTGAAATGAATAACGGGAGATATAGCTAGTTGACAAATGATGTGAGATGTTATAATATTTTTTTTTTCTTTCTTTCAGGCCAGTCCTGCAATAAACTAGGTCAGTATTCGTGTTTACGATGTAAGACTTGTTACTGTGAAGATCATGTGCGACGAAAAGGCTTCAAGTACGAGAAAAACAAGCCCATTCCTTGTCCAAAGTGCAATTACGACACCTCGTATACCAAGGATCTCAGCATGTCAAGTAAGTGCACCGTATTTGAGTATATTTACAAGCACATTGTGTAGTAGCTTACCCATTTGTATGGTAAGTTGATACTGAGGTCCGAGGCTGTGCTCTGAGAATTTCCTAGTTGATAATCATATTTTAGACATGGAGTTGTTGATCCAGGAGATGGATAATTAATTATTCTTCTCTGCAGGGTATTTTCAAGGTAGAACACTTTACTTAATTCAAGATGGTAATTAGCTTGGATAATAAGCCTCCGTGGCTTAGACGGCAGCACGCCGGCCTCTCACCGCTGGGTCCGTGGTTCAAATCCCGGTCACTCCATGTGAGATCTGTGCTGGACAAAACGGAGGCAGACAGTTTTTTCTCCGGGTACTCCGGTTTTCCCTGTCACAATTTCATTCCAGCAACACTCTCCACTATCATTTCATTTCATCTGTCATTCATTTAATCATTGCCCCAGAGGAGTGCGTCAGGCCTCGGCAGCCGGCACAGTCCATATCCTCGCCGCTAGATGGGGGCTTCATTCATTCCATTCCTGACCCGGTCGGAGACTGGAAGCAGGCTGTGGATTTTCATTTTCAATTAGCTTGGATAATAATTACCTTGAAAATGCCCTCCACAGATTAGGGTAAAATGTTGGTTTATTAATTATTATTAATTACACATCGTGGAAAATCCCAAAAGTATGCTATAATATCGAGGTCTTTGACTGGGGAATATGTGGGAGGGAAAACTTGTATTGTTTGTTCTTCCTCTCTATTTTCACTTTGGTTTGTTAGTTTCGGGCAGGCCACGCCAACGCGAGCACTTAGTGCTTGCACGCCCCGGTGTCGCACCGAGCGGCACCTGTGCTTTCCCCTCACTCCCCTCTTTCCTCCCCGTGTACTGAACTCATACATGTTTCCGTATTGACAATTGTGATTATGCAATGCAAACAATCGTTTCCGCCCAGTCAATACTGTTTATTTTCATTTGAACAAGTTATTCACTCGCTATACCTGGTTCATGTTTCGACACCTAAGACGCTTATTGGTGTCTTCATCAGCCAGACATATTGAGCGGCACTAAAACATTTGTTGACATGAAGAAAATGAAGATGGTATTGCAATGATTAAAAACACACATAAAAAGAACATATCACGCAGTTAAAAGGTACAGCTAAAATACATGAAACACATGAGGAACCAATTGGTTATGAAACCGAGTCAACAAGGTCTCAAACTGGGCTAAACCAGTTTTTGATCAGTCCAACATAATATTCTTGAGGATGTTCGTTTCTTTGCCTAAATCGCTTATTTTAGTTATTAAAACACATTCTTTAGTCGTAAAAATTAAAAGACGATCTAGATGAACACTTTTGTTGTAGGCTATTTACTGGAGTGGGAACGAAACTGGGAAGTTTGTCTATATTTTTCCAGGTTAGATGCGGGCATCATATTAATGGCAAAGTATCCAGAAAAGGTCCTAATTCATAACTGAAAAAGGAAAACTAAGTATAAAAACGGGAACCGAGAAATAAAGAAACAAATTAAAGAACCCAAAGTGCTGAAATGCGTATGTAAGGAAACTTACTTATTATGTTCAATGCGGCAAGGCGTCCACAGAGCCGTGCTATTGAGGCCAGGAGCGAGGCACTACTGAGTGAGTGTCCTTGTGTGAGGCGGTAAGCCAGCCAGCTGGGAAGCAAGGGGAGCAATTTGCGTTCTTTAATTTGTTTCTTATTTCTCTGTTCCCCGTCTTTATACTTAGATTTCCTTTTTCAGTTATCCTTTTATGGATACTTTGCCATTAATATGATGCACGCATCTAACCTGGAAAAATATAGACAAACTTCCAAGTTTCGTTCCCGCTCCAGTCAATAGCCTACAACAAATGTGTTCATCCAGATTGACTTTTAATTTTTACAACTAAAGAATGTGTTTTAATAACTAAAATAAGTGATTTAGGCAACAAAACGAACATCCTAAAGAATATTATGTTGGACTGATCAAAAACTGGTTTAGCCCCGTTTGAGACCTTGTTGACTCGGTTTCATAACCAATTGGTTCCTCATGTGTTTCATGTATTTTAGCTGTACCTTTTAACTGCGTGATATGTTCTTTTTATGTGTGTTTTTAATCATTGCAATACCATCTTCATTTTCTTCATGTCAACAAATGTTTTAGTGCTGCTCAATATTGTCTGGCTGATGAAGACACCAATAAGCGTCGTAGGTGTCGGAACATGTGCCAGGTATGACGAGTGAATAACTGTTCAAATAAAAATAAACAGTATTGACTGGGCGGAAACGATTGTTTGTATTGCATAATCCCCGTGTAGTGGCGGTAGCACAGTCAGACTTGGATAATGAGCAATGGATCGCTGACCTCGCTTTTATGAAAGACATCACGGGGTATTTAAATGATTTAAATATCTCGTTGCAAGGCAAAAATAAATGAATCAGTACTATGTGTGACCGTATTGAAAGTTTCAAATTGCAGCTTTTGCCTTTTAAAATTCAGCTTAAAGAAGGAAATTGAGACAATTTTCCCTCTCTAAATTGAATAAATAAAACAAGTAAAAGCGGTACTAAAAAGTTTTTATGATGTCTTTTTCGGTGCGCCCAGAGGATGCCCCATCAAGCCTCCGAGTTGAGCTGATAAAACTACAGTGCGATTCAATTTTGACAGACCGCTATTACCATTACAATGGTGATTTGATTTCATTTTATAAAGACGTTGAGGAACAATAATTCCCGATGATTCATGCCCTTGCCCTGAAATTTGTTGCTATGTTCGGAACAATGTTTGTTTGCGAACAAATGTTTTCAATTATGAATATTAACAAAACCAAAAAAAGGTCTAGTTTGTCTGATACTTCCTTGGAAGCTATACTTCGTATTGCAACTGCCAAAACGATTGTACCAAGTATCGGAAAATGAGTGGCTTCAAAGCGATGCCAAAGATAAACAAAGGATGTTGAAAATTAGTGCAAAATCAGGAGCGCAATAAAAGTAATATTTCTGTCTGTACACACACTTGGTATTATTATTACTGTATTATTATTCGTTTTCATACCGGTACGCTGCCTGACGCGCACTGATTTGCCCAGCCCCATTCCCTAAACAACAACACAACTCTCGCCTCGCTAAGCGCTGGCACTACACGTTCCTTTCCTACAGCAGAGCACCTGTGCTTTTGCCGGTGCCGGCCGGTGCTCACAAAGCAGCCGAGTTGGCGTGGCCTGGTTTAGGGGCTGCGACAAGGCGGTCTTGACCAGCTCAGTATCATCTGTGTTCTACCTCTTTAGTATGATTTATTAATTACTTGTGTTTTTGATGCAGCTCGAAGCCACAAGTTTGGGCGTCAGAACCAAGCTAGTAATTATGATGACGATGATGATGATGGAGGATATTCTGGAGGGGGTTATAATGGTTACTATGGTGGCACAGGTGGAGGAGGTAAGTACCATCTTAACTTGGTGTTGTTTCATATAATTTCGCTGATGTGAAACCTCCGTTGTTTTTATTGGTTTTGTTGAAATGTGGTTGAAGTATATTTGATCTTTTGACAGATTCGGAGGAGGAGGAGGATGATGATTATGATGAATCTGATGAGGAAGAGTCAGACGAAGAGGAGGATGACGATGAAGAAGTGAAAGATGAGGGTAAAAGTTCTAAATAAATATAGCAAATCATCTGTTTTTGTTTCATCCTGTGGATGATGGTTGTTTCCATCCTGGTTTGTACATATTGCACGCTATGTAAGATATGTCCCTCTAAATAACTAGTCTTGAAAAATGGATACAACAAGCACTTCTTAAATAACCAATGTTTTCTGAAAATACAACTATATTTTTAAGTAAATTTGTAATATCTTTGGTCACATTTTCTTTTCCTTATATGCCATTTGACCTTTCATCTGTTAGGCAGTTTTGCCTTCATATCTCCTTCCTTCATCCATCTCCCTCAGTTAATATTCCACCTTTCAAAATACATGCAGACTAAGACAGGTTATCTGAAATTATATTTCTTTAAACCAAAATTTATACTGCGCATTGATATGAAGTACATCATACCTCATACAGTATAAGTTATCTCTATTGACGTAAATTAAAATGCCTAAGAATAGGTAAAATCGTTATATTCCACCTAAGTCAATACTATATCGAAACTAAATGACATACCGTATTTACTCGCCTATAACACCCCCGAATTTTTGGCTTCAATAATATATATAATAGGTGGAAATTTCCCTTGATATAGGTTAGGATAGCGCGGTATAAAGGCACACAAAGGAGCACCTATCGCCCTTAAATCAACACACAACATAGTTATTTTAACCTGGACTTTATTTACGATAAAAGTGATAAAGGCCATTTAAATAGTCACTCTCTTGCATCATCACAGCTGTCTGGCCACAGGACTAAGACAGCGCTGCAGCCGCACACAGCATTGCGTGCATCGAGTTCAAGGTTACGCAGTGTTGCAATATGTTACACATCAACTAGGCCTACCTGAAATACGGAAAATTTGTTTCTGATACCGACCACATTTTCGTACTTTCCTTTTTTTACACCACGGAAGGACTTAGAAGTTTTCTTGGTTCCCAATAATTTATCCTTCTGGTTTTGCCAATAACGAATCATACACGGCTGCGCTTTGTATTTACGACTCGCCGCTTTCACTCCATTTTCTGCAGCAAATTCTAGCACTTTCAACTTGAAGTATGCCGTAAAACTTGTTCTCTCGCTCATTTCCTGTCCTGCTTGTGTACTGCAAGCTTCTTAATTATACACATGGTGGCCACTACTCCTGGAAAACTCCTGGATTTTTATTAGGTCTGGAAAACTCCTGGAAAATGACAAAAAAAAATGAAAACTCCTGGAAAATAGCCACTGTTAATTAATTATAAAAATCTTTCCATCCACTGCTAAAATTCCCAGTCCGCACTTAGTCCTCGAGGTCATGATATTGCGGATGGAGTAGCAAGGGCCATCTATTATATTACATTCGATACTGTTTATTAAATTTTATATGTAAACGTCTTGTGTGCTGAAGTCTTTTTAATTAAAATAATTTTACATACAATTTGCTTATTTTTAACCGGAAATTTACGCGCCGTCTTTTATCTTAAATCATACTCCTGCTGCGGTTTTGGATGAGCATTCTATCGTTAATGAAAGAAATTTCCTCAGGCTACCTGTTTCTGTGTGGGAGAACATGTGATAGTATTTTTGTAAAACATTGAGTATAGACAACTTCACTGCAATAAAATTGCAGGCGGCATTTTTTTAATTTTATTTTTTTATATAAGCCGATATTTGAGTCACAAAGGCATTTTTAAAACAACAATTGTGTGTAGGCTTGCGTATTAATAACGCAATCACCACTAATGTTTTTCAACGTCTGTATAAGTAAACCAAACACAACTGCTTTATTTTGGTCTTGAAGTAGGCAACCGATAAAGTCCCCCCAGGGAGTCGCGCTTATTTTTAAGTCTGGAAAAATGAGAATTACTCGTGGAAAATTCCTGGAAAACTCCTGGAAAATCGTTGACCGATTTGAGAGGCCACCATGTATACACTACACACGGCCGTGCGGGCCACGAGACACGGAACTCGTAAGCTGGGGGCTAGGGGGAGTGAGTAACCATTGTCGAGGTCAACGATGCACAGGTGGTGCAGGCAAAAGCGCGGGTTTTACCGTTAACTGGAATCTTGTTGGTCTATTTGCTACATTTTTCTGATTATTTCGCATTTGCAAATCCTTTTTTCTTCTTCTTCTTTTACAATTATTTTCCCCCCCCAATAATAGTAGAAAATTGAGGGAGGGGTTATAGGCAAGTAAATACGGTATATATAGGACTAGTATCGGTTAACTTGTAACCATTCTCAGCTAAAACCAAATTATCATAACATTAAACTAACATCATCGTTATAATCTAAACATTAACAATCTATAAATAAAATCTATCTATCAGGGCACCCTCAGTGCCTGTGGATGCTGTGAAAGGTTCTACTCATAGGGTTAGTACTGCTATACTGACTCAGTGAGGAAAGCAATGGCAAACTACCTCACTCCTCGTATTGCCTAGTATGCCTCAATATAGCGCTGCCTTGGGTTTTTGTGGGTATCTACCCATATAACCTAACAGCGGTGCTTTTTGAAGATCCAACCAGCCTTCGGGCTGACTACCTAACAAGACAGAAATAAAATTATTACTAAAATATAAATATTCACTATAAACATTTTTTTAATATCTGTTGAATAACCTTCCAAATATTAACAGAAATATGCTTAAAATAATGTTAAAATCAGAAACAAAAAAACTGTCTTGATACTATTTGAAGAATGGTTATTCAGTAGAGTCCCGCTGTTCCGAAGTAATTGGGACCAAACCCTGTTTTGTTTAGCAGGAATTTTGGAATAGGCAGATTTCATTAATAATATGAAAGTATTGAGTTCATCGATGTATTCCGGGCTTAAGGGCCGTGTTCCAGGGGCTTGTGACGGTCCCGACGTTTCGCCGAAAACTGCGTCCGGCATTTTCCAGGGTTCCTCTGACTTCGACATAGCGAAGCACTCAGTGGAATGGAGTGGCAGATCGTTTCACCCCATTATATATAGGTGCATGCTGCGGAACGCTGCTCGCTATTGGTACGCCGTGGTGGGGGGGCAGTCGCTGATTGGCTGTTGACCGGCCAATGGTTGAAGCGTATTGGAGCCCGGCGTTAGCCGACCTGTCTTAGCGGAGACTGGCAACTGATCTCCCGTTGCATATACTGGTTCGTCGCGGCCACCGTGACCTCTAGTTTTCAGTGTATTCAGCAGTGGAAACCAGGCTTTGTTGACCCGTTCAGATTCCTCCTTACGGTTGAAGCTGTTGGTATGCTTCAGGATTTCAATAGCTTCCCTTTGTAGCCGGGCGTGGTAGGACACTGTAGTGGACAGTACTTCGGTGTTGCTGTACTGTATATCGTGGCCTGCTTGCAGTGCGTGTTCGGCGACTGACGACTTTTCCGTTTGTCCCAGCCGGCAGTGTCGGTTATGCTCCTTCAATCGGGTGGCGATGCTGCGTTTCGTAGTTCCAATATATACTTGACCGCAGCTGCACGGGATCTTGTAGACACCAGCAGTGGAGAGAGGATGGCGCTTGTCTTTAGCCGATCTCAGCATTTCCTTTATCTTCTTCGTAGGCCTATATATGGTTTTGACTCCATGGGACTCCAGTAGCCTCCCTATTCTATCAGTTACTCTACTGATGTACGGCAGAAAGGCTTTAGCTGCCGGCCGCTCTTCATTTTCCCTGTTAGTTGGACGCCTGGGATGGAGTGCACGCTGTACGTCTTTGTGGCTGAACCCGTTGGCGCGCAGGGCCATGTCGAGGTGGTTGAGCTCTTAGTTCAAGTGCTGTGGTTCACATATTCTCCTCGCACGTTCAGCCAGCGTCTTTATGACTCCGTATTTTTGTCGCGGGTGGTGGTTGGACGACTTCTGTAGATAGCGGTCTGTATGGGTCGGCTTGCGGTACACTGTGTGTCCCAACTTTAAGTCGGCTGTCTTCATAACCAGAACATCTAGGAAAGCGAGCTGTTGTTCACTTTCTACCTCCATAGTGAACTGAATATTCGGGCTGATGCTGTTCAGATGCTGTAGGAACGGCTGTAATTGTTCCTCTCCATGGCTCCAGATTACAAAAGTGTCATCCACGTAGCGAAGCCACACCTTAGGTTTAAGTGGTGCGGTCTCTAGTGCCATTATTTCGAACTTTTCCATGAAGAAGTTCGCGATCACCGGGCTCAGAGGACTGCCCATGGCGACACCGTCAATTTGTTCATAGTAACTGTCATTCCACAGGAAATAACTTGTGGTGAGGCAATGGCTGAACAAGTTCTTGATGTCCTCGGGAAAAATCTGAGCGATGTGGTCCAGGACCTCCTTTACTGGTACCTTAGTGAAGAGCGAGACCACGTCGAAGCTGACAAGCAGGTCTCCGGCTTCCAACTGGATGTTTTTCAGCTTTTCTACGAAGTGGCCCGAATCTCTGATGTACGACTCTGTGCCACCGATGTGAGGTTGTAGTAAGGTGGCCAGATATTTCGAGATGTTATATGTAGGTGATCCAATGGCGCTAACAATGGGTCGTAGAGGTACGTCCTCCTTATGTATCTTGGGTAAGCCATACAGCCTAGGTGGTAGAGCTTCACTTCTGGAGGTTTCTCTCTTCTCGTTGTCTGCTAATGAAGAGGCCTTAATAAGGCTGTTGGTCTTGCGAAGAATCCGGTTGGTAGGATCTCTCGGTAGTCTGCGGTAGGTCTCAGGGTCTAACAATTCCGAGATCTTAGTGTTGTAATCATCAGTGGCCATGATGACAGTGGCGTTCCCTTTGTCCGCAGGAAGAATGATGACACTCTCGTCCAAGTTGAGAGTCCTTATGGCCTTCCTCTCTTGAACCGTGAGGTTGCTCTTCGGTGTCTGTGCCTTCCTGAGTATGCGTGAGGCTTCGTGACGAATTTCGTCCGCCTGGTCCGATGGTAAATTGCGAATACTGGCTTCAATATTCGCGACGATGTCCTCCACGGGAATCGAGGGAGGGGTAACGGCAAAGTTCCCTCCTTTAGCCAGTAGAGAGGTTTCGGCTTCTGACAGGCAACGGTTGGTTAGGTTGACGATTGTCCGTGAGGTGTCCAGGGCAGGTGGGTTCTCAAGCGCGGGTCGATTCTCCAGGTATCTCTCAAATTTCCTCTTCTGCCGTTTGGTCGACTGATCGAATGTCGCAATCATGGAACAGCTGGTGACACGGTCTACTTTCTCCCAGTCCTGCGGTGACAGCGTGGCGCTGAGAAAGTAATGTAGGTGTAGAAGTGCCTGGTCGTTGGTAGCCAGGTCCCTGCGTGTGGAGCTGATACGTTCCCGAAGTAGAGAGCGCTCCGTTCGGTCGTAGATCTGGTGTGACTGGGCTGAATTCACCGGTCTCTTCATTCTCAGGAACTTGGGAATGATACCCGAGTCTCTGCATCGCAGAAGAAACGTGAGAGATGACAGGAGCTGCGCCTTCTTCTTCCGAAGTCTCTCGAAGCGACGAGATGAATTAGAAATTTCCTCCCCGTAGAGGCGATTCATGTAAGAATTGAGGCTTAGCCCCTGGAACACGGCCCTTAAGCCCGGAATACATCGATGAACTTTGTAACGCCGGCCGTGAAAGCCTCAATTCTTACATGAAAGTATTGACTTGTTAAGGCATAAATTAAGTGTGGGGACATCTGCTAGTGTCAGCTCTACACAGTATTGATCAGCCTGTGAACAGGTTCAGTGAAAGTTGGAAGGGAAGGCCAGTGACCTTAGACTACTCTCAACGCAGACAATTGACTGTGTTATAAAAATAGACTAGTCGCTCCACCCCCACCCTACCTACCCCTCTCGTCCCGCATTCCATACACACGACTCACTGCACTGTGCTCTGTCTAGTCAGGTCAGTGTTTACTCTAGCAAAGTTTGATGAACTGTGTGCGCTTATTGCAAATTTGTTGAACTGTATTCTCTAATTGCATTTATTTAACTTCCTTGTACAGTATATCAATACATGTACGTTTTAACACGAAAAAACTAACATCTTCTTGATTTCTCCTGTTTTGAAGTAAAAAAGAACAATCAGTATTTTTCTGAACTCTGTTCGGGATAGGCAGATTTTCGGAATAGCAGGACTCTACTGTAATCATAGTAAAAAAAAAAAAATTGTAAATTTGTTTAAAAATCAGATGTTACATTGGAATATTTAAGAAAATAAAAGCACAAAATACCACTTTTGTATTTTAAATCAACATGTTCTTTTGTCATTTAAGACAGTTGAAGAAGTGGGATTCTTATAGGTCGCGATTCCTAAACAAAGCGATGGCATTCATGACGTCATGGGCAATACTAAAGTTTTAACAATGCATACATGTTAAATTCCTGGAGTTTACGTCCCAAACTCCTTTGCTTTTAGTATAAGCAGTAATTTTTGTCCAGACAGTGTAATATAATGGCCAACGCGGGAAGTCAACAACCCACCAAGAGTATTCTGGTAATAGTGGACAATGTATAAAAATTTGTTGGCCAAAGCATTAGATAATGATGTGATAATACAAAGAGTTGACTTTACAAAGGTCGCTTGACAATTTAGCAAACATGTGGAGGACCAGACAATATTATTGTCACTAAATAAGGAAATCCAGGAAGGCATAAAGGACACGACACCACCACTAACTAATAATAAGATATATTATCAAATAGGTGGCACATAAAACAAATATCCAAAGGTGACACATAAATAAATATTCAAAGGTGGCACATAAACATATGAGAAACACTAGCACAAATTTACACACTTGAAGAAACACTCATTAAGAATTAACACACGTTACGTCTTGAGCCTAAAACACACATATTGTCTTGAACGTAGCTGCAGATCAGTACATCATAGAACGGCATGCAATACACGGCGGTTCCAAAGAATGATATAATTTAAATATGCAACACAAGTGGAGTTGCAACAAATAATGAAAAAACAGGTCGCATGGAACGAGAATGTGTCGTCGAACCAGGACTGACTTACAGTGATGCGCCGATACTGTAAGCCCAAAATGAATTGTTAATAAAACAAATTATGTGTGAAACGCAGGAAGTCAAAGTAGTTGCTGTCATACAAATACCGGGATATGCCCATCGCACGGTATTGTCACAATAGTAAAGTAGTTAAGCCCAGCGTCAACTTCCATTCCAGTGATGTTGCAGGAAGTCAAAGTAGTTGCTATCATACAAATACCGGGATATGCCAATCGCGCGGTAATGTCACAATAGTAAAGCAGTTTAGCCTAGCGTCAACCTCCAATTAGTGATGATGCCTGGCCTTGTAACATGCTTCCAGACACGATGAATTACTTATCACACGAAGCATCATCATCATTATTCATACGCGTGAAGACAAATTGTTAGGCAGTAAATGAAGATAGAAGTGAACACATTACAACAAACTATCCGACGCCGCGGATTGAAGAATTCGTCGACATGACGCGTAGCAACATCAAGCATGGTGATGATGAGATCGAAAATCACCGTAATGTCACTGCCCAAACAAAATATGAATCATGTGCATAGGACATGATTGCTAAGCACGGTTACTATGAAGATAGCACCAATTATAGAAATGATTAGCTGGATACTTGTTGATATATCACAACCAGCGTTGACGCACAGCATTGTCATGGCTACACACTTAGAGAACAACGAAGAAGAAACACGTGATTGGTCGCTACAAGCAGCAAGACGGCCTCTGATAGGCTGGAAGCAGCCAATCACAGTAGAGAGTTCAAAAAACAAATAAGAGGCCTCTGATAGGCCGAAAGCTGCCAATCACAGTAGAGTTCAAAAACAAGTTAAAGATGAATCAATGTGGCCAACTTAGAATACAAAATTACCTTCTAAGCCAAAATATCCTACTGGAAACACGGCAGTGGGAATACTACATGCAATCAAAACAAATAAATCATGACAACCAATCAACATAAACAAAACCAACCTGACAATGAATAAATGCAATGAAGACAAATAATACAGATATGTACAACCACACAGAGTGGAAACAAATGGGGAAACACAAAAACTGGTTTGCCAAGACAGTGGCCGAACCATATTGCCCGCACAGAAACAACAGGCAGGTTGTTTATGAAAATACAAGAGTGACTAATTCTGCGGCAACAGGGGAGACACCTTGACGATGGGGCGTTTCAAGAGTCCAGAGGTGGTATGTAGAGAGACCACACGAGCTAGGCCGTCCTTACCACAATGAACCTCAAGAATTCGTCCAAGTCGCCAGTAAGTAGGAGAAACATTGTCGTCCATAATAAGCACAAGCGTGCCAACCTTGAGGTTAGGAGACATACGGTTCCACTTGCGACGTTGTTGAAGGGAGAGTAAATGATTTGTGGACCATTTACGCCACAATGAAGTCATAATCTGTTGAAGTAATTGCCATCTAGACAACCTATTGATGGGCACTTCAGAAGCGTCAGGAATGGGCAAGGCATTCAAAGGTCGTCCAACAAGAAAGTGACCTGGCGAGAGATAGCACAAGTCAGTAGGATCCTCAGTCATAGGCGAAATGGGTCTAGAATTTAGAATGGCTTCAATTTGCACCACGAGAGTGGTCAATTCTTCATACGTAAGTACTTGAGCCTTCATGATTCTTATTAAATGAGATTTCAAAGATTTGATGTTTGCCTCCCAAATTCCACCAAAGTGCGGAGAACTAGGAGGAATGAAGTGCCACTGAATTAGTAGCGATGACGTAGAATCTTGAACAACAGATTGAAAATCTGCAGAGGAGAGCAACGTACCAAGATCAGCAAGGTCAGACTGTGCGCCTTGAAAGTTGGTATCATTGTCGGAATACACTTGAGCGGGAACGCCCCTTCTACTGCAGAAGCGAGTAAAGGCTACAACGAAAGCATGACTGGAGAGGGAAGTGACGACGCCGTAGGTATCAATTGACAATAAATAGAGACAAGCTCCATAGGCCAGCTGACTGCTGTCGCAAAAGCCATGAAGTTGCATAGATTTGATTTCTGAAGCAGGCTTAATCAAACGTGGAGTAGAAATCTCAGAAATCGCAGGTAAATTGCTATAAATGTTCAGCCAAGCTTGCGTGATTTCCATTGGAAGGGGGTCATCCCAACCGAGTTTGTGAATCCACAAATCTTGGAAGAGAATCTTACAAGCAACTACAATAGTTGACACTAAACCCAAAGGGTCAAAGATAGAGGCAACAATGGACAAAAATGAACGCTTAGTAAAAGTAATTGAAGTGTCACAGTTCACGATAGGTGACTGAATCCGCAACAAGTCATCGATAGGTTGCCAATAAAGTCCTAGCGTTCTGGCGACTGTTTCTTCACCATCGCCGAAACTACGGAGTTGTTGTTTCTCTTGATGATCAAGAGGAATGTTATCTAATAGAGTCATGGAGTTTGAACTCCACTTACACAGTTCAAAACCACCTAATCTCAAAAGAAGGGTCAATTCATCATACAGAATGAGTGCGTCATGCTCGGAATCACATCCCGAGATACAATCATCAACATAGAAGTCGTTTAAAACAATCTGAGTGGCAGCTGGAAAAGCTGTGCCATCAGTGAGGGCGAGCTCCTTTAGCACACGAGTGGCTAAGAAGGAAGCTGGGGCAGTACCATATGTAACGGTGTTTAATTGATATTCTACCATTGGGTCTGAAGGAGAGTCTCTCCAAAATATTCTCTGTAAGTCACGATCCTTGTGATCTACAAGAATCTGTCTGTACATTTTACTCAGATCAGCTGCAAACGCTATCAAGTGAGTACGGAACCGAAGCAAAATAGAGAACAAATCCTGCTGAATTACAGGGCCCACCAACAAGGTATCATTAAGGGAGCACCCAGACGTAGTAGCCATCGAAGCATCAAATACCACTCTGAGCTTTGTAGAAGTACTGTGCGGCTTGAAAACAGGATGATGGGGAATGTAGTAAACTTCACCATCAGTCGGGTGGGGGGCAACTTGCATATGGTTTAAGGCTAGATATTCATGCATGAATTCAGTGTATTCTAACCTTAACTCAGGGTTACGAGCCAAACGTCTTTCGAGAGAGTGAAAACGTTTTAGTGTAGCGTAGCGAGAGGCACCTAGAGGCTCCGAGTCTACCTTGCGAGGGAGTCTAACCACAAATCTACCATCGTCTTTGCGAGTGGTAGTAGCAACGAAGTGTTCTTCACATATGGATTCATCAACAGACAACACTGGGGTTTCAACTTCTTCAACGTTCCAAAACGCTTCCAGCTGTTGTTCTACATGAGGGCGTGAGAGTGTAAGTGCTGATACCACGTGCGATGGTTGCGAGGTGCTTGCACTGGGCAGCTTCCCAGAAAACACCCAACCCACAGAGGTATTTTGAATGATGGGCAAATCACCAACTGGTATGATTTTACCAGGACATAACAGGTCAAAGAAATATTCTGCACCAAGAACAAGATCAATAGATTTAGTGCAATTGAAATCAGGATCAGCTAAATCAATATGTGATGGAATGTTCCATTCAGAGGTATCGAAACCAGCAGCGGGTAGCTCAAGTGCAATATTGGGAACCACGAGACATTCAAGCTTAGCAGACCAATTAGTAGCACAGGCAAAAACGTTCACATCAGCAACAACAGTAGCAGTGCTTTGATTTTGACCAACACCGTGAATGTGTACCTTCATAGGTTTGGTGTGGAGTCTTAATTTCTTAATTAAGTGTGACGAAATTAAGTTACAATCTGATGCAGAGTCAAGTAGTGCAGTGACAGGTACACGTAAGCCATTGCCAGCTAATATATTCAACTTGGCAGTGGGTAATAGAGTCCTTGAAAATTGATTGTCACGAGCGACGTTACTGCAACTAGTGTTTACCACGTTAGCATGAGCTTGAGAAGCATCATTACTAGTGCCACTGGAGGGCTCATAGTGAAGAAGAGTGTGGTGTTTTCGGGAACAAGTGTTACAAGAGTACTTCGAACATTGATGATTAGGCTCGAAATTACGCAAACAATTATAACACAATTTTCGAGACCTGACAAAATCCCATTTGGCTGTGGACGAAAGTTTGATAAAGGTACCACATTTCGACAATTGGTGATCAATGCTCCTACAATATGTACAACGAGATTTGGTAGTAGTTAACATGGGTTTCTGAGGCGAATGACCTTCAGCTTTAAGTTTGGTTACAGCAGTATGTAATGCAGGCCTGGACACATTCCTTTCAGTTATTTCCAGTACCTTGCATTTTTTCTCTAAGAAGCTAACCAAGTCCTGGAGAGTGGGAATTCTCCCAGAATCAACATGATTCTCCCATTCACGGATGCTATCATTATCTAGTAGCTCCAATATAAAATGTGACAATAACAGGTCTTGAAGGGTAACCCCGTTAAAGTCCAAAGCTTCTAACGCATTGACATGAGAAACAAAGTTGTCGATGATGGCACGCAAGGACACTGAATCATTACCGTATGCGGGGGGCTTGAAAAGCTTGGTGACATGATTATGCGCTATGAGCCTAATGTTATTGTATCGAGTTGTCAGCAAGTTCCATGCAACCATAAAGTTATCATCTGACACAGTAATGTTCTTTAAGAGGTTTCTCCCGGTCAATGCATGTGAGATTTTCGAAGTGAAATGCCATGTCCTGTGGTTCGGATTCCACGTAAAAAGGAGGTCCCGTGGCTCATAATCACAAGATTCACGGTCACGTAAAACTACAATCTTCCTTTTTTCTTTAAGAGGAGTTTGGCCTCACCACTAAGACTAGAATTAAGGTAGTAGAACTTAACAATATCAGACAGAGCATGGTTATCAATTACTATAGCCTTGAAGCTATCTCTGAAATTCAACCAGTCTGTGAAGTCGCCACTGAACTGCGGAATTTGAATTTCAGGCAACTTTATATGAGCTGCAGCTACGTTAGCATTAGGAAATTGTGCACTCTGCAAATTATTCAAAGGGTTATCACTGTCTGTAGTGTTGGATTTTTTGAAATTGTCACAATGTAGTTTAATTTTAACCAGCAACTCAAAATATTTATCTTCGAAGTCACAACGTTCGGCTATTTCTTCATCGATATTGTCTGTAATATCCTCTAAAGCGACTTGCGCTTCGTTATATTGTTCATAAATTTCCTCGCATTTGTGTTTGCGTAACACTAACATTTGATATTGCTCTTCTGTAATGTCCTGAAAGTTGCTAATTACTTTTTCTTGTGAGGTAAGCATGGCCTTAGCGACTGCACGCTTCCTAACTAAAGGTCGTTTTTGGGCATCCTCCATAATGACTTTAGGATTGCCCGCCTAGATGTAATTACCAGAGTTGCACACCTAACTAACACAACAACTAACTAACACAAAAAATAAACACTGAGACAATGGTCTCGATTAAGTTGTAAACAAACATCTGAACATAGAATACTGTATTGTGTCCTTGGGAAGTTAATGGGAACGTATACAATGTTAAATTTATGGCCTTCCTGGTGAAATAGCAAGAAACAAGGGCCCAACATGGCCAAAGCAAAGCTTAATGATTCAAAGTAGTGAACAGCTCAATATCCGGCCCGGAGGACCAAATAATGTAATGGCCAACGCGGGAAGTCAACAACCCACCAAGAGTATTCTGGTAAAGTGGACAATGTATAAAAATTTGTTGGCCAAAGCATTAGATAATGATGTGATAATACAAAGAGTTGACTTTACAAAGGTCGCTTGACAATTTAGCAAACATGTGGAGGACCAGACAATATTATTGTCACTAAATAAGGAAATCCAGGAAGGCATAAAGGACACGACACCACCACTAACTAATAATAAGATATATTATCAAATAGGTGGCACATAAAACAAATATCCAAAGGTGACACATAAATAAATATTCAAAGGTGGCACATAAACATATGAGAAACACTAGCACAAATTTACACACTTGAAGAAACACTCATTAAGAATTAACACACGTTACGTCTTGAGCCTAAAACACACATATTGTCTTGAACGTAGCTGCAGATCAGTACATCATAGAACGGCATGCAATACACGGCGGTTCCAAAGAATGATATAATTTAAATATGCAACACAAGTGGAGTTGCAACAAATAATGAAAAAACAGGTCGCATGGAACGAGAATGTGTCGTCGAACCAGGACTGACTTACAGTGATGCGCCGATACTGTAAGCCCAAAATGAATTGTTAATAAAACAAATTATGTGTGAAACGCAGGAAGTCAAAGTAGTTGCTGTCATACAAATACCGGGATATGCCCATCGCACGGTATTGTCACAATAGTAAAGTAGTTAAGCCCAGCGTCAACTTCCATTCCAGTGATGTTGCAGGAAGTCAAAGTAGTTGCTATCATACAAATACCGGGATATGCCAATCGCGCGGTAATGTCACAATAGTAAAGCAGTTTAGCCTAGCGTCAACCTCCAATTAGTGATGATGCCTGGCCTTGTAACATGCTTCCAGACACGATGAATTACTTATCACACGAAGCATCATCATTATTCATACGCGTGAAGACAAATTGTTAGGCAGTAAATGAAGATAGAAGTGAACACATTACAACAAACTATCCGACGCCGCGGATTGAAGAATTCGTCGACATGACGCGTAGCAACATCAAGCATGGTGATGATGAGATCGAAAATCACCGTAATGTCACTGCCCAAACAAAATATGAATCATGTGCATAGGACATGATTGCTAAGCACGGTTACTATGAAGATAGCACCAATTATAGAAATGATTAGCTGGATACTTGTTGATATATCACAACCAGCGTTGACGCACAGCATTGTCATGGCTACACACTTAGAGAACAACGAAGAAGAAACACGTGATTGGTCGCTACAAGCAGCAAGACGGCCTCTGATAGGCTGGAAGCAGCCAATCACAGTAGAGAGTTCAAAAACAAGTTAAAGATGAATCAATGTGGCCAACTTAGAATACAAAATTACCTTCTAAGCCAAAATATCCTACTGGAAACACGGCAGTGGGAATACTACATGCAATCAAAACAAATAAATCATGACAACCAATCAACATAAACAAAACCAACCTGACAATGAATAAATGCAATGAAGACAAATAATACAGATATGTACAACCACACAGAGTGGAAACAAATGGGGAAACACAAAAACTGGTTTGCCAAGACAGTGGCCGAACCAGGCAATACTAAAGTTTTAACAATGCATACATGTTAAATTCCTGGAGTTTACGTCCCAAACTCCTTTGCTTTTAGTATAAGCAGTAATTTTTGTCCAGACAGTGGTCTAACCTATTAGCAGCCAATTGTTTCATCCAAACTGTTGTGTAACCTAGTAGCAACCACCAATAGTTTTGTCTCACCATGGAGTGCAAACGTTCAATTAAATTCAATAACTAAAAGTAATTTATAAACATTCGTAACTCACAGCCAAACCTCGCACATCATAGGACTTCATTGCATGCGATTGCACACTGTTTTGAACCTCATACCAACATAATAAAAAGAAACCAGCAGAGTTGCATAGTGACAATTCCACGCACTACATCAAACAAATAAACATTAATGTCTGTATGTCATCCGTGATATTGGCTACACTAAAAATTTCCCCTAAACAATAGGAAACGTGGTATATAAATGAACAGACGGAGTAACTAAAACTGTACCCAAACAAGAATAGAGAAATTATATATTTAGTCGTCGGATCTAATAATGTGTTTAGGGCCGGGTTCACCAACGCAACGTTAATAGGCCGTCACTAAATGCGTTGTTAACTGTAACATCGGCATTAAGCTCGTTGGCGTTTCACCAGCACATTCGCCGATTGGCATTAGCAAACGAAGTGTTATGTTTAAGGGCTGTACAAACCTCATTGAAAGATGATGATCGTGGCAGTATTTGTTTATTCTTTGGTGTAATCGAGCAGGCCGTTAACTGAAAAAGCTTAAAAGTCACATACTCCTTGGTTAAAAACAAACATGACTGATGATCAAAAGAGCAAGAAGAGTCGGGGACTGTGAAATTTTCGTTGAATAAAAGAAACATAATTATCCACTCTTATCTATTCGGTGGATGAGTATAGTGAAATCGTCGGAAATAAGAGGACTGATGCTGTACCGTTTAGGTAGACTTTTATTAAATTACCGTAAATAGGATGTTTTATAACGTAATGTTTCACACGATATTACACGTAAAAAGAAATAAGAGGACTGATGTTGTGACGTCTAGGTAGTCTTTTATTAATTTAACTACATGTGCTACACCGTAATGGATCACACGATATTACACATAAATAAGGCCTAGGCTATCTTACTTATCAGATGGGAATTCCAGGTTAGGTTCTGTCATGTGTAGAACATTCAACATAGGAGGTTTTGACAACCGAAATCTCGTGATAGATTTTGTGTCGTCGTAATCATTCAAGTAATTCCTTCGTTATTTATAAGTTAGTGGTCGAAGAAAATCTAGCATGTCTTCAAAAACATCGTCATCGTTCAGAATAAAGTTTAATGCACGACTATTCCGGCTTTCGCCGCACGCTATTTTGGATCTGAATGCTACGTAAATCGACCGTCAAGTCGTTAATTCCATGTTGACAAAGCAATTAGTTTTGACGGCTTGTTAGGGAGGATAATGGATTGTTATAGTTTGGTGAACCACGACATTTCGGTAATCGTCCGTCAACGGCCTTAATTGGTTTGTTAACATTTTGACGAAACCTGGTGAATCCGGCCCTCAAAGTACAAGATTTAACAACAAAATTGGTAGATTGGAAATACTGGTATTGGTCACTTTTAGTGACCGTGACTAGGCCTAATCACCAAGAGTTGATATCGCAATGTCTTGGCTGCCATGAGTAAATTGCTAGATTAGTTATCGCAATGTTTTAGGGACCACGAGTAATTTGCAAGAGTAGGTATCGAGATGTTTCAGTGACTGCAAGTAATCAGCGAGATGCTTTGTCAACCTCAAGTAATCAGTCATAGTATGTATTGCGATGTTTGTTACCACGAGTAAATACACTTCACACTGGTTAGCCCCTATTACTCAGTCGTACAGAGCACAGGTGGCGAACCCAGGCATGTGTATTGATACACGAGTTGCTTTCCGCGCAACTGAACACTAGCGTATCAATTGCACATAAGTGAGGCTCGCCGACTGTTCTCTGTACAACTGCAGCCTTTTGTTGTTGCTTGATGTGTGAAGCTTGGTGGTGTTTAGTTTTGTAAAGTTTCAAGATGGTGTTATGTTTTATGTTGTGAACTAAAGCACGGTGTCCACGGGCAGGAAAAGTCAGGAATTTTGTTTTTGGTCAGGAAAAGTGTGAAAAAATGGCGTGAGTCAGGAAAAAATGGCGAAAAGTATTAAAAAGTCAGGAATTTTATATTAACCTTACAGTATTTTGTGTTTTACAGCCATATTTTGATGTTACTAGTTCAACTAATCTCTGAAGATAAAAAGCAATAATTCACTGGGCATTATGGTAAGTTTCCATTTTTACAGTACATCATAGTAAAAACCTCTTTTACCTATTTTTGTATGCTTTTTTGGCGTTGGCGTAGGGATGTGGCGACCCCGTCGCTATAGTTTAGGTTATTAAGTACTTTGATTTATGTATTATTGCATTATAATTTACTTTATTTTATATTTTAAATGAATAAAGGGGTGATCGTTGGGGCAGCTATGGGGATGGTGGAGGCTGCAAATAGAAAATATATAATATATATTTGCTCAATAAACCTCTTTTCCGATGTTACGATGACTTCGCGAGTCAGGAATTTTGTTGAAAAATGGTCGGGAAAATTGACATTGAAAATTCTCTGGACACCATGTAAAGGAATATTGATTGCTGAAAATTGAGTGTACCTCCAGTGTTTTATTCATGTTAGAACCACAATCACCCCACCCTTATCTGAAACTTTACAAAACTAAACACCACCAAGCCTCACACATCAAGGTGAAAATTGACAAGCAACAAGAAAAGGCTGCATCGATTTTCCAATGCAACAAACAACATTTTTTTATGCATCAGTCCAGTATATTTTAAAGAATAAGTCACTCGTTCTGATCATCTTAACATATTAAACAGGCATTCTTCATCAACTTAACAGTTGATACTAATGAAAGTTGGCAAAAATTGAGTGTATCTACAGTAGTGTACCTACAGTGTTTTAGCTATCTTTGTATCATTATAGTTTTTTTTAACATGTAAGTGCAACAATCATATATGTTTGCATCACATTTCATCAATTTTTCATCAATTTTAATGTCACAATGACTGGCTAGCTGATGAAGGGACAGATTTTCAATAATATTATGCCTCGAAACATGTCCTAGTGTGTAAATAAACACAAAAAAGTAGGAGGTAGGTAGCGCGCAGTTCGCTACTCCAGTGGGGGTCCGGGCGGTAACACCAAAGGCTCGCTGATGAGCCAGCTTGGTGTCGGAGGCGAAACCCCACACAAGACATGGCTCAAACCTAGAAGAATTGCTGAGTTTTAATTAGCCGGCTGTGAAAGCCAATATACCATCTTTTTGGAAGACTTCATAGGGAGGTTATGGCTGCTTGGGCGTTTAGTTCTCGCAGTAAAGAGGCGCAGGTGCGCTTCTTAAAAAGGGAGGTAGCGCACAGTGGGGGTCCGGGCGAGGACACCAAGAGCTCGCTGATGAGCCAGCTTGGTGTCCTAGGTGAAACCCCACACAAGACACGGCACAAACCTAGAAGAATTGCTGAGTTTTGACAGCTATTGAGAAAGAGTAAAAATTGGCAAGTCCACCTGTCAGACTCTGGCATAGTAAATCATGGAAATTAAAATCAGGAAGTACCTCATATTTTCCCAAATTGGCTGAAGTACAGGGTGAACCAAGGCTTTGTAGTATTTATTACAGTTAACGTACAATTATAAGCTATACATCAAATGAAAGAGCAGCTCACAAGTGTTCAATGTGAGCACCATTTGTCACACGGCACACATCGAGTTGATAGCCGAGTTCGTCCCAAACCTTGCTCTGTGTCTCTGGAGTAATTGTTGCAACAACTGCTTCAATCCTGTTTCTTAAGTCGGTTAGGTCAGCTGGCAGCGGAGGCACATGCACATGATCCTTTACGAACCCCCAGAGGTAAAAATCACATGGCGTCAGATCGAGTAAATAATTCATAATGTCGATTATTTAGGTCCGTATTGACGTAACTATAAAAGTAATAGAAATAAACAGTATTGAAGGCGGAAAATCTATTATTCTTTCAAAGATTGAGTAAACGTGGAGGCCATGCGAAACAAGCTCTGTCATCCGGAACATAATACGGAATGCACGTTGCACTATAACTGCAGATTCAGTCCTTGAAAACTGTAAAACACAAAGAATTTCCTGCTCCCTAGTCGCCATCTTGGCTGCTAGCGCTTCTAACGGAAGACGGAGAAACTAGTGCATGCGCACAGGTACGAACACTTGTAGGACAAACTGTTTGAGTTGCTCTTTCATTTGATGCAATATTTATAATCATACGTTAACTGTAATAAATAATGCAAAGCCTTAAAACCCCGATATTCATTTTGATACACCCTGTATTTGTCAGCTCAATGAAATCTTGCATACCCCCTCCCCCCAAAAACAAAAAATGGTGACATTTAACCAGGAAAAGAAGAAATTTGAAACTGTGTGGAGCAACTGATGAATCAGCTGAAGGAAGAAAAGTCCAAGGTCAGTCTAGTTGTAGTCACTTTAAAGCAATGGTTCTTAACCGGTGGTCCACGGGAGAAAAGGTTCCACCAGCATGTATAAAAAAGTGGCCAATAAATTGAGATTTCGTAAACTATGTTCATTGAACAAGAATCGTCCGAATGTATTCGCGGTGATGACTATCAGGGTTTGAATTTAAATATCTTTAAAATAAGGGATATTGAGGAAGGGTTACAACTGATAAGGTGTATTGGGGGGGAAGGGGGTGGTCCTTACATGATTCAATTTTAGGCTGAGTGGTCCGCAGACTTCTACGGGTTCAGAACCACTGCTTTAAAGGTTAGGTTATTTTCTAATCAATACTGAAAAACTCATATTTTGACTTTGAAATCATGATCTAACACGAGCTAGATCATACCTCACTAATTTAATCTACTATTTTTCAGGCCATCAGGCAGTCTATTATATATAGATGATGAGTAATGCCTTAGTGAATTATTTCCAAACCTGCTGGTATTTATTACATTATAGTGGATATTGCTTGCACCGACAGTAGTGGCTACGCTGGCTAAAGCACAGCATTAGGTCATGGGGCCAAGCTCTCTGCTGACTCGGTAGACGCGTGGGTTCGAGCCCCACTGTCGGCTGTCCTTGAAATGGTTTTCCGTGGTTTCCCATTTTCAACACCAGGCAAATGCTGGGACGGTACCTTCTGACAGGCCACGGCCGCTTCCTTCCACATCCTAGCCCAGTTTCATTCACCATCATTCATTTCATCTCTCATTAACTCCTCTCATGAGGTTGGCGTCAGGAAGGGCATCCGGCCGTAAAAACCATTGCCACAAAGACTTCCATCGCATCTCATCCCCGACCCCGTTGGAAAACGGGAATAATAAGGGGTAGACATACATACTTGTTATTCCCACTTTACAACACAACTTACTTTGTATGAGTCGCTATATCCTCTTCAGGGACATGTTTCGGACCAACAGGTTCAGTAAGGTCTCAGTCTAAAATATTCACCATACTGGTGAAAGTCAAACACGTTCAAAAACATAAAAATGAAGATGAAATGACACTGGGATGACGGATGATAATAATAATTTCAAAATCGAGTTAAAAAGTTTTAAAATGATATCGGCCTAATTGTTCGGTGCAGAATAATAAGTCTCCAGGAGAAGATGGGATAACAGCTGAGTTGCTAAAATATGGTGGAGCAATATTGATCCAAGCATTACACAAGTTGATATTGGGAATTTGGCGAACAGGGGAATTGCCAGAAGAATGGGAGACTGCCTTAGTGCATCCTATCCTTAAGAAAGGAAATAAATTGAAATGTGAAAATTATAGAGGGATATCTCTGCTGAGTATTGGGTACAAGATCTTCACCATAATAATATCCAACCGTTTAGCATACAAGGCAGAACAGGACCTTGGAGAATATCAGTGTGGATTTTGTTCAAACCGGTCAACCATAGATCACATTTTTACAATGCGGATCATTCTGGAGAAATGCTCTGAATATAACATTACACTTTATCAGCTTTATGTGGACTTTAAACAGGCATATGATTCAGTGCGAAGAGGAAAACTACTCGTGGAGATGAATGGCCTTGGTTATCCGGGGAAATTAATTAGGTTGGTTAAGACAGCTTTGAGCGGAAGTAAGGCTAAAGTATGTGTTCAAGGAAGGGTAACGAGAAGCTTTGACGTTACAGTCGGGCTGAGGCAAGGAGATCCAATGTCTGCTGTCCTCTTCAATAACACTTCAGAAACAGCCGTGTGTACCATCACTGCGAATCGTGAAAGGAACATATATCATAGATTGATTCAAATTATGGCATATGCGGTAGATGTGGCCATAATTTCTCGTACAAAGAATGCACTTCTTGAAACCCTTGAAGAATTGGAGAGGGGAGCACAACAAATAGGACTGGTAGTGAATAACAGTAAAACAAAATTCTTGGTGAGTTCCAGAATGAGTCAACCTGCACAAGCATTTAAAAGTGGAGAAAAGGGTTTCGAGGGGGTGTCGGAATTTAGATCTCTAAGCTCTCTGCAGAATGACTGCAGGAAATAGATGTTATGCTGCTTTAATGCCAACATTAAGAAGCAGGCAAGTATCACGGAAAGCTAAGGTTACTATTTATAAAACTGTCATTCGACCAGTGGTTACATATGGAGCTGAGACTTGGGTATTAAATAAAACAGAAGAATAAAAGTTAATGACATGGGAAAGAAAGGTACTGAGGAAGATCTTTGGGCCAGTTAAAACGGAGCCCGGATGGTGCATTAGAACGAATCAGGAGCTTAGAGACCTGTACAATGAACAGGATATAGTAACAGTGGCGAAGACTGCTAGAGTACGTTGGCTTGGACATGTCCATCGAATGGAGGAAATAAGAGAACCTAAGAAAGTGCTGGAGGGGCATCCAGGAGGTCAACGACATAGAGGTAGGCCAAGAAAGCGGTGGATCGAGGAAGTGGAGGACGATCTACGTACCATGGGAGTCGGAAGATGGAGGACTAAGGCAATCGACAGAGAGCTTTGGAAGAAGATAGTTGCGGAGACCAAGGTTCTGCAAGGACCGTAGCGTCAAGGAGTAAGTAGGTAATTGTTCGGTACAGCTCTCAATTTGACGACGGGATGTTCTGTAAACAAAGAACCAGTATGAGTTGATGGACAAGTGCCATCTGCGTGAGTCATGCATGTAAAGTTTCAAACTTACATGAGCGACGAGAGGTCAGAGTTGTTCGCCTAGTCGCCTGTGTGTAGGCGACTGACCGAAGCTTGCCCGCAACTTGCCCGTGTCACGCAGAGGAGGTGTGGTAGGAGGTGGTTGTGACGTAGCGGTGCGTGCTGTCCTTGACTTGTCTTTAAAACTCGCTACCGTATTAAATAATACATTGTCACAAAATGTGGGTCATTCAAGATTTTATCGGCGCCAACTTTTGGCTGATGTGTATTTCCATATTTTCCAAGATGTTCAGGTATTTGCCTTTGATCTGTACGTGTAGGATTTTTAAGTCCTCTTCGATGGAGCCAAAATCATGTGTTTTCTTCTCCATATAGTTCGCCATGGCGGAGAATTTTTTATATTTTAATGCGTTGGTGTGTTCAGCATGTATGATCTTGAAGGATCTCCCCGTTTGCCCAATATAACTGCAACACCAATCCTTACACTTCATCTGATATACTCCTGAATTGTTGTATTTGTCTGTTTTGTTAACCGAGTTATGGTTGAAAAATATATTACTGTTGTTATTCTTGGTTTGATATGCAACCTTTATGATGTGTTTCTTGTAGACATTAGTAATGGGATACATTTTGGAGTTGATGTAGGTAAAAGTAGCGTATCTGTCCTTGTCTTTTTTGTTTTCTTTGGTTAGCATTTATTTAAATTTATTTTGTATCTGATTCTATCCACGTACTCCTGTTTATGTCCATTTTTCCTTGCTATTGTGTATATGATTCTTATCTTTTTGACGAAGTTCTTTCTTTTAACGGAATATTCACTGCTCTATTTATTCGGCTGTAGAAAGCCACCCTTTTCTGATTATCCGGGTGATTGGAGTTGTATTTTATGACTTCATCTCTTTGAGTCGGTTTTCTATAAATTTTGTATTCAAGTTTTTTGTTGATTTTGGAAATTTTAAGGCCTAAAAAGTCGAGAGTGTTCCATTTCTGATTCCAAAGTAAATTTAATTTCGTCTATCTTGTTCTATTTATCTAGTAGCTGGTCCGCTTTTATTATGTTTTCATCTATGATGGCAAATACATCAACATATCTGCCCTAGTACTTAATGCCTTGTATGTGGTAGATTATACTGGTGTGTTCCATATGGTTAAAGCCCTGCGCGGATGCGGATATCCGCAAATATTTTCACCACGCGGATATAGTTTGCATGGCTGTGCGGATAGTTTTTAGAATACAAACTTACGATAATATTCCATATTTGATATGCCAACCTAGTGATTCATGCTTAAAAGAGGAATACTCCTATAACCTATTGCGTACGAAATATTCAGACACGTATTACACTTATACACGAGAAGATTATTTTACTCATTATGCTTTCAACTACATTTTATTAAGTACCATATGTTTGTAGTGAATGGTCTTGACATGTCATCAATTCGCACTGCCATTATTACTACACATACGAGATATAATGCTGTCAATACGCTTGTTAGTTCATCGTGGTGACATCATTAACATTTCTCAAGTCAGCTACTTCGCCGTCTAATCTATCCTGGAAGATTGGGTTCCAGGTTTATCTGTAGACTAACAGAAATACCCATTCTTCGAACGGTCTTCGGTATTGATAACCAGACGTAATCAATTGAGCTACTGTTGCAATGGTTAGGGGCTTGGAACCTGTTTGTCGACAAAGAAAAATTATTAGTTGAAATATGCTCTGAAACTAAATTTACCTAACGTGTACTTCCTGACGTGAAAATAAAATTGAAAACCTCGTAGACGAAACGCAATACACGTCACATAAAAACTGACCCCCACTGTTGTGTCAAGTCCGCATCCAGAGGAATACCCCTTTAATAAATTATAAAGGCTTGTGGTGAATGAAAATTCAGGTTTTTTTTAGCCTCCAACGGCCCAAATTCCTAAAAGCAAAAAAAAAAAAAAAAAAACCTATTTTAATTCAGGAATTTCTGAAATTAATGTTGCTGTTTGAAGATATAATAGACCTTCTGTACGACATATCGCACGTTTAAGTCTTGTGAAAAAATCTAGGGTACCCCTTGACCCCCTTAAGCTCATTGATGAATTTTACAGTTTTTGTTGGTTCCGTGATAACCTTATAGCCATTTGCAAACTTTCACAGAAATTTAATAAATGGAGTGGCATTACTTCTTGCAGAAATGGATGGAAAGTTGTATGTAATTTTTTGAGACACTTGTCATGGTTAGTTTCTTCTTCTTTGTTCGATTTTGGCCTACTTTGGACCATGGGAAACAATTGACTTGCTGATTAGTCCTTTTTTCTGCTCCCAGAAACTCTTCATCCTTTCACTGTGGATTCTCTTCCTTTCTTCCGACCAGATGTTCTTGGCTCTTCTCCTTTGCTTTTCCTGGAACCCTTTGAATGCATCAATCGTACCTCGAAACACCTCTCTATTCCAGATCTCATTTGGACTGACCCCAACTTCCTCCATATCCTTTCTTATTTCATCTACCCATTTTGTAGTCGCTTTTATCTTGGTGATGTAATTAAAGATCTTCTTCGTTAGTCGACTATCGCTCATTCTCATAAGGTGTCCATAGAACTTCAATCTTCTCTTCCGTATGGTATTTGTGATTTTTTCTGCTTGTCCGTAAAGATCTTTGTTTCGCCTCTTCTGCCATGTACCATCATTTCTATTTTCGGGTCCTAAGATCTTCCTCAAGATTTTTCTTTCTTTCTTCTCCAGTTCCTCTAATTCATCTTTCTTGTTCAGTATCAAACATTCTGAACTATACAATCCCTCAGGCTTGACAACCTACATTAGTTTATTTATTTACACTGTTTACGCCCACATTGGAGCACCAAAAATCAAACCTTATATACAAAGTCTTCCAATATTTCAAATAATAAGTTCAGTTCTTAATTCTTGATAATTTTTTCCTTTCCCAATACTTCTTCATTCTGGAAGATCTTGCAGCTCGTTCTTCTGCTGATATAACATATTTCTTACGCTGTGAAGTTTTGAATGTTAGTCGAGTGTATTTGTTATTCAGAAGCCGTTTCTCCTCTCTATGTTCAATTTGATGTTGAGTTATTTTCAATTCGTCTAAATCCATTTGTATTTCTTTAAACCATGTGATTTTTGTTTTACTGTTCCAAAAGAAGTCAAAAAGTTGTTTCAGGAGTCTAGTATTTGGCAAGCGGGATAAGTGTCCAAAAAACGCGATCCTTCGTTTTCGCATCGTGTCAATGATAGATTCATTTTCCTTGTAAAGTATTGAATTGGGCAAAAGTCTCCACTGGCCCTCAACCTGGTGTTTTTTATTGAGTATTGTCCGAAGAATCCGTCTATCAACCTTCTGTAGTTTATCAGTTGTTGATCGGGTGTTTAGTTTAAATAAAGTTTCACTTGCATATGTTGCTTCTGGCTTAACGAAGGAGAAATAATGTCGAAGTTTAGCATTAATTGAAAGAGACTGTTTCTTGTATGTTAGCCAGGTAATCTGTTGTGCTCGTCGCAATTTTAGTGTTCTACTATCTATTGATGCTCTTTCATTGGCATTCCAAGTGATGATCGAATTCAAAAGAATCTTCAGGTCATCACTATTAAGTAATTTTATGAAGTAATCAACCAAAATTATTGCATTGTCATAATCATTATGGGCCACCTGCCCGTTCGTATCCTTCATCAAAAGAGTAGGGGGAGTAAATTTTGATTGGTATTGTTTAAATGTTCTATACTAGTCTCTTGTTTTATGGCGATTGAAAGCTTCATCAATAGATTTTAATGTTTCCTTCTGATAATCTCTTTTAACCCTCCTGATTTCTTTGGCCGTTAACCGTCTAGCATTGATTAATTCTTCCCTAGAACTTTCAGTTTTTTGTTGTTGGTCCTTCAACCAAGCTGTATGCCACCATAGAATTGCTATATCACAATCCTCATTCCACCAAGCATGTTTCTTTCGTTTTTTAATGGGAGCAACGTCTTCTGCTACGGCTTTTAATTTGTTAACAGTGGTCCCCAAGTTGTCACTTAAAAGCGTGATGGATTGCTCAAAATATACTGGATTATTGATAACTGAACTAGGATCATACAATCTTTTGCTATTGAATTGTTGTGGTTTATTTTTCCTTTTTAGGAGTCAATTTGATTTTAATCTTGGAAATGTAATGATCCGAATCAACATCAACACCACGAAGGACTTTTACATTATAAATTTCTTTGTGAAATTTCCGATCCATGGCCACATGATCTATCTGATCTACTCACCAACCTTCAAAATCCCAATCAACAACCGTGTCACAACTCAATCAACAAGCCATTTTACCAACTTTCATTACAACTCGTTTCTCACCAACCAAATATTTTGATCGATTTTCATTTCACTTCTCAAAACCCAAATATTAGGACATTTCCAAGCCATTAATTTATGTGGTCTCCTCTTGAACCTTGTTGTCTCCATAATTAGACCATGGTTAATACAAAATTCAATTAACCGTTCACCATTCCTGTTTGTCAAGTTATGTGCTGGCCATCGCCCCACCATTAGACGAAATTTCCTCTCATGTCCGATCTTTGCATTGAAATCTCCAAGTAAAATTTTAATATTAGTATCAGGTATATTCGTCACCAATTGGTCAAGTTCATCCCAAAATTGATCTGTTCCCTCAGTATCAGTTCTATTTTTGTCATTTGTTGGTGCATGAACATTTATCAATGTGTATATCTTGTTTTCCACTTTAACTGTTAACAATGCAACTCGTGGGGAATTTGAGGAAAAATCCGTAATGGAATCTAGTATTCTATGTTGTACCAAGAAACCTACTCCAAATTGAGGGACATTTTTCATTACCCTTTCTCCTGGAGGCCCTTTATAGAGACGATACCCACCTGATTCAATTGGGTTCTGATCAGTATTACGTAATTCTTGAAGAGCAGTGATCACAATTTTGTGTTGATCCAAGATATCAGTTAGATGCTTTAACTTACCAACCTTCATCAAAGAATTAACATTTAATGTTGCCAAATATGAGAACTTTCCCGGCTTGTTGAATTTAAGTACGTTCTTAGTGTGATTAGTCTGCATGTTTGGTCATTGTATCTCGAGGCGCTCCGACTCGCCTTAATCCTCTACCGTATCCGAATGGTGTGTTCGCCTGGTTAATGATGTAATTGTCCAAACCGGTGGATTTCAATAGAAGACTCTCCATATTCATTTGATTATCAGATCAATGATCAAGAATCTGACCGTGGTCAGGGTTTACAATCCCAGATGTGATGAATGAAATATGATATGATGAAACATGGTATTGTGGAGTGTGTTTGGTCCGCAAGAGCTATTTTATTTCGCTCAAATCCGCCGGTAAACCGGTGAGGACCCCCCTATCCGCCACCTGGGACACGCCACGTCGGAGTATCACCTCTCCGCCTGCTACGACAACGTAGTTTATTAAATGAAATTAATTTTCTGTGAATATCTCAGAAACTCTTGGTTCTAGAGCCTTTACGGCTGTTTGGGGCTGAAAATAAGCTTTGTCTCGTCGTTGTAGGCCGTAGTATAATAACAATAATTATAATAATAATATAACAATATAGGGATAGGGATATAATAGACCTTCCGTACCACACCAGCACGTGTAAATCCCATGAAAAAATTCTAGAGTACCCCTTGGCCCCCTTAAGCGCATTATATGTATTGATGAATTTTACAGCTTAATTTGGTTCCGTTATAATCTTATAGCCGTTTGCCAACTATCTCAGTAATGTAATAAATGGAATATTGTATTGCGTCTTACAGCAATAAATGGACCTGTGAGTTTCTGTTTTCATGGTTACCGGCTTGCTTTCTTTCATTATTGTATTAAATGAAATTAATTTTCTGGGAATATCTCAAGAACTGTTGGTTATCACCAACATGGATAAACTTTGTCTCGCCCTTCTACGCTTATTTCAGCAGGTATTTTAAAGGGGTAGGCCCCCTTTTATGAGAGGTACAGAGAAGAGTTACATCAATGATTAGTGTCGTGCCTCTGAAGGATATCTGTAGCAAATTTTACGTTGATCCACCCAGCCGTTCTCGAGTTATAAGGGAACAAAATTGTCCACAGACAGACATACAAAAAAATTATTTTCGCGCGCATCCGACATAAAACAGTCCGAAATGCGCAAATTTCCGTAGAAATTCAGAAAAAACAGAGAAACTTTCATTTTTATATATATAGAGATTTATTTCCAACTTGGCACTGAAGCACGTTGGCTGTGTTATTGCAACGGAGAGTTATGACATCAACTATGCGAACATGGATGGGTCAAGAAGCAGAAGGATGATGACTGACTTGGAATTTCCGGCCAAATGTCAATCCCTTTCTCCTAGCGTAAAGAGAAGTTCACTTAGTGAATGTTACCGCGACCATGTGCAGGCCGTGAGTATGAACATCATTTCACCAACATGGATAAACTATCTATTAAAATAAAACAAGGTGAATATTCAATAGAGCGTGAAACAAAGCTCAAGTCAACGATATGGCAGACATTTGGTTACGTTTTCAATGGAAACGAAAAGGTGAACGATATAGTAGGATGTTTTACCTGTAAAACGTTTATTCATACTCAGGACACAAATCAGGCACATCAAACTTACTGAGGTACAAGTACGAAAGTAGCCATTAAAGTATAACCAGTTTTTGTCTAAAGCGGAGGTCAAGGAACCAGAAGTGTCATCCTACTTGAAGTCCCTTGTAATGAAGCAAATTGTCAGGAACGACTTTCTCCTCAAATGTCTAAATGTGTTGGTTTAACACTTTATGCTTTATCTAATAAATTAAACATACTATTGAAAATATCAGCGGATTTGGATAAAAGTCACGCGGATGCGGATAACAGTCGTGCGGATGCAGATAACGTTTTGTTTATCCCCGCAGGGCTCTACATATGGTCTACATAAATATCTGAAATAACTGACATCCGGGCTATGTACTTGAACATTTCTATAAGGAAAGCCATATCTGTCAATCACAATAATCTTAAGAAATACGGCAATCTAAGTAACCTTGAAATAGAAGAGTTTATGTCTTTAATAACATTTTTATTAGAAAACACCAGTTTCAAATTTAATGATAACATCTCCCAACAAAGCAGAGGTTTGACCTTGGGTTCTCCAGCTTCGGGCATCATTGCAGATATTTATGTAGACCATATTAGAGAGACCGAAGCAGTACTCTTTTCTTTCCACTCAAGCACACACAGGTCTAACTCTGTCGCTTTCTAGTGGTTGTACGTCAAACTATATTACAGTTGCTTGTGTAGATCAATGTGTATGTTGTCAAAATCCAGTGAGAATTGTTCTTCAAAGGGTTTGAAGAAGTCTATTCCATCGCCACTGGAGTGCGGTAAACTTTGTGCTGCTCTCTGAGTTTCTGAGTAAAGACATTGAAAGCCAATGTCTCGAATTTGTATCTACTGTATAGTATGTGCCGTCATAAATATTATTTCCCTAATTCATTATAGGTTCGGCCACAAGTTCTTGATCTTGCTCTGCTGCGGTTACTATCAGTCAGTGTGACGCGCTGCGAGCAATGGCAAGGTCCCATGGTAGTTTCACAATAGACTACTGATCCAATTATTGTATACTTCAGGTGGCTTTAGTGGCGTAGTTGGTAGCATGCTGAGCTTCTATGCCCAAGATCGTGGGTTCCACCCTGGCCAAAGTCGTCGGATTTTTTAAGAGCGTTAAAAATCCCTCAGTATGCCTTCCTTCGGAGGGGAAGTAAAGCTGGCGGGCCCATGTCATACATGTATGGCACGTAAAAGAACCTTCCACTAACTACACTTGTGTGAAGCCAAATTTGTAGGTTAGATTTGATAACGCTCTATAAGTTCCAATGTTCGTCACCAGGTGCCGGTTGTGGTGGCATCTAGTAGCCAAGTTTTCAGCTAGGTTAGAGCAATATTCTCCTTTTTAGGTCCCAGCTCACAACCGCACTAACAGAAATGGAGAGAGACTCATAAGTTTCTGCAGACTATTTGATCTTAAATTAATGTCAACCTTTTTTAGGAAATTACCGAGGAGAAAGAAAACATGGTGCTCTCCAAATCCACATTTAGGTTCTTATCAATTGGATCATGTAGCAATTACAAAACAGAACTTTAGAGAAATCATGAATGTTAGAGTAAGGAGAGGATTAAATATTGACTCTGACCATTTTTTGTCTGAGATCAAAACTAAATTCCAACCAAATAAATCCAAGCCAAAAATTCCAAAAATAGACACAAAAGTTTTATCAGAAAATAAGACTGAATTTATCAATAAACTGCATACTAAAGATAAGAGTAACTGGGAAGAGATCAGAGATGTAATGATAGAATCAGCCAAAGAATTGGGACAGCCTCCAAGGAAAAGGAAACACCAATGGTGGAATACAACATGTGATGCAGCGATCGAACGTAGATTAGCGGCTTGGCAGTTATGGAATTCCAGGAAACGAGAAGATGACTGGATTAATTTTGTAGAGATCAGAAAGCTAACATCCAAAATCATCAGGATAGAGAAACGTAATTATGATAAGAAGCGATTGGAAGAGATAGATATAGATTTAAAAAAGAACAACACCAGACAATTCTACAAAGTATTTCGAGAGGAGATCCAAGGATACAAACCAATGAACCTCCATTTCAAGGATTCAACTGGTAGACTGGTCACTAATAATAAAGACAACTGCGAGTTACTAGCTAAATACTTTGAGGAACTTCTTAATTGCGAAGAACCTTTAGAAAGACTACAGTTTACATCACCACAAAAAGAGAACCCTCCGTCAGAACCACCAACTGTCCAACAAATAGAACAATATATTGACAATCTTAAAAATAATAAGGCACCTGGTGAGGATGGGATACTAACTGAAATGTTGAAACTCGGTGGTAAATTTGCAGCTGAAGCTTTACACAAAGTTATCAAGGAATGTTGGGAAAAAGGAACAATTCCAAATGATTGGAAACTGGCAATAATCCATCCCTTGCACAAGAAAGGAGACAAGACAAACCCCAACAATTATAGGGGTATTTCCTTACAGCTAATCGCATACAAAGTTCTTTCTAAAGCATTGCTACACAATCTGGAAGAACAAGCAGAACATACTATCGGTGAATACCAAGCCGGATTTAGAAAAGGGAGATCTTGTCCAGAGCAAATTTTCAATCTCAAAACAATCCTTAGAATCGGAACAATACGTAACCTCAACACAGTTGTATCTTTTATTGATTTCAGAAAGGCTTATGATTCACTAGACAGACAGTCTGTATTCCTAACGCTAGCAGAATTAGGGATAGATAAAAATACCAGACAACTGGTTGAACAAACACTAACAAATACAACCTCAAGAGTTAAATTTCTAAACGACATTTCAGAACCCTTCCAAATCAAAACCGGAGTTAGACAAGGTGATGGGCTTTCACCACTTCTATTTAATTTGATATTAAACAAAATCATGAAGGAATGGGAACTTAAATTATGCGAAAGAAACATTGAAGGGGTCCATTTGGGGCAAGGAAAAGGAAGATTTGAGGTGAAATGTCTTGCCTTTGCTGATGACATAGCAATCATTTCAGAAAACAGATTTCAAGCACAAATAATGGTTGAAACCCTACATGAAATAGCAATAAAAACTGGTCTTCAGATTTCGTATGAAAAAACCAAATATATTGAACACAGACACAATGGAGAAAAATATCTAACAACTCAACATGGACAGATTCAAAGAGTTGATAAATTTAAATATTTGGGAGAATGGATCCAGTCAAATGGACTTGATAACACATCCTGCAAGGAGAGATTCAGAAAGATGGAAAATACCTATAAACTCACCCAACATAGATACAACAAACGATCAATTTCATTCCAGGCAAAAATCAGGCACTACACAACTGTTATTAAACCAGAGGTATTATACGGATCAGAGTGTTTAACGTTGAACAAAAGAGGTGAACAAGAGGAACTGGAAAAGAAAGAAAGAAAGAAAGAAAGGAAAATACTTAGGAAAATTTTGGGTCCCCAAAAGAATAAAGATATTTGGATGAAGAGGGGGAAAATGAAGACCTTTACCGAAATGTGGACAAAATTACAGACTCAATTAAAAGACGGAGACTACAATTTTATAGTCACCTTCATAGAATGGATAGCAATGGATAGCAGCAGGCTAACTAAGAAAATTTTTGACTACATCTCCAAATTAAAAAACACCACTAGATGGCTGGAAGAGATACGGTGTGATCTGCAAAAACTGAAGATCACAAACAACATCATTTCTAATAGGGTGGAATTCTGGCGACTGATCACTACTGCAGATTTTTCGATTCTGCAAGTTCCACATCAACCACGGAGAGTGTTATCAGCGGAACTGAGGCAGCCCATCAGCCAACGTATGAAGAAGTTTTGGGAAGAAAAGAAAAAACGAAACAATGTACCGTAGTCTTAGGTTCAAAGCGGTCTATAATTGGCCAAATTCTAAATAAATATATATATATAAAACTATTAATAATGTCCATCTTTTCAATACAATGTTAATAATCTATTTATACAACTGGGTACATGTTTCGTTCAGTCGTCTGTACTTCCTCAGCCCAAATATACTTTTTATATATTTGTTATATATTTAGACAGTTTTACCCTTTTATGTGCCTGTATAGCAACTGTACATTTGTATGTTTCCGACACGAGAAATGAATGATGAATCACACTGTGGATCTCACTTGAGCTCAACAAGTGTCAGCTCAACAAGTGTCTATGTCAAACATAGCAATATTCACACCATTTTGGATCAGTATTGACTTACAGTATGTTATATCTATAAAATATATAATACGATTAAATATTAATTGGATCATGTATTAATTACTATTCATAAAAAAAACATTTTTAAGCTGCTCAGCCTTGCCATTACATTACATCTACACACTGTATTTAAAACAAGTTTATGCTTTGAACTGCAGTATGTTAAGTTCTTCGTCAGCTCTTTACACTCATGTCTGATGCTCATTGCATTGATTTAAATATTTGCCATTATTTGCCATTTTCTACATGCACTTAAAATGTGCACTAAATTTAAAATTACTGACAATTACGTCCAAGACTAGACTGTGTCAACAAAAAGCCATTCTACTGATATCTCGCCAGGAGATGGCAGTCGGGTTTGAACTGCAGTTGTCTTCCCGCTCACTGCGTATTGCGCATTCCAAAAACATTAAGTTGGTCACTGTTTCCATTACTGTACCGGATACTGTCACACTGTTAAAAGTAATCACAAAGGCTTGTAAGAATATCGACAGTAGGAGGGAAGGTGACAACACACACGTGAAGCCCGATAACAAATTATCATGAAGTAGCAGCAACTGACTGCCAGCCGATATATTTAGGTTTGGAATAGGCAGGCCGCGCATGTGTACTGCAAGACTCCTCTTGCCCCGTCGCAGTGTGTTGAACCGCCATCTCCTGGAGTGATGACATTAACTACCGTGCAAACCCACACGTGTGAGCTAGAGTACTCTAATCATGTTAAGGGCAGTCTTGATACACTAGGAGTGGGAAATGAAGATACATCAAGTTATGAATAAGAAATGTTTATTTTTTCTCCTAAAACTGGAAGAACAAGGGTTGTGTATATACAGTACACTACAACATAAAACTTGTTTTTGCACAGACAACAGAGGGGGCCATTGGAGTGAACAGATAACAGTCATATGAAATATAAGATTTTGTGTTAAAATCTCACTCCTGTGTAGCTTCCAATAAGCAAACACAAGAATAGCACAATGAACTATATAAAGTGACTCTTTGGCTTTTGTCGAAAAATTGTACTTGATTCTGTGAAATTGCAACAGTAGGCAGTTCATAATATTTGTATAAACTGGTAGGTACAAACATGAAATAGGATGAGTAATATTAAATTTGTGATATTTGTCTAATGTTATGAGAATGACAGGAAATGGACTTAGTTTATTTTGTATTGTATTTTTTTTGGTATCACCTCAGGGTTAGCTTGCCATGGTGGGTGAGTGGATATCATGTCGGTCTACTAACCCCAAGATTGCAGGTTCGCTCCTGACCGTGGTAAGTGATTTTTGAAAGGCGGCAAAAATACGATACGCATGTCATACGATGTTAGCATGTCCAAGAACCCATTTGAATTCAGTAGGCCGAGTTCATAATGGCAAAATTAATCTCGGGAGTTTCTGCCAACACAAAGTTCCTCATTTCTCTACTAGAAAGTGCTATACAGGGTCTTTCATATGAAGTAAGAACGGCGAGCGGCGGTTTTGTCATTCGCTGATGAAGCCGGCTTGGCCGTGCTTGTGACGCGCCACGGCCCCCTGCTGTAGTATTGAAAGCGCGCACATAGCACAAACTTGACCTTGCAATAAGCGTGTAGGTGTTGTCAGTCGCCAGTCTGAACCTCAGCTGCTAACATGTTGAGACAGTTATCATTGCAACATCGTATTTTTGTATGTAAAATTTATTTTAATTACGATTCGGCTCGGCGGGTACGTGATGCATTTGTTCAGCAATTTCCTGATGAAGCACAGATTCACATAATTGTAAATAACTTTGACACTTCAGTGCTCAATAAAAAACACAAAATAAAAAATCAGAAAAAATACAGTGGCATGACTCACTCGCGTCAGCCAAAATGTGGTTACCAGATACAATGCCTGTATAACCCAGGAAGGACGACACTTCCAGCAACTTTTATAAGGTAATATTTCATAGAGGATTGTACACACGCTTAGAGCAGGGGGCCACGGCTCGCCACAAGCTCGGTCAAGGCCACCACACTAGCGGATAACAAACCCGCCGCTTGGCGTTCTTACTTTATATGAAAGACCCTGTAGTGCTCAAGGAGCTTAGATATCTAACATCTAACCTCCTTGACTTTCATAGTCAAGGAGCAACGAAATTCGACATGCAAGCTACCCTATGGGTGTCAAATAACGAAGCTTGCACCCGGCACCCGAGGCCATACGATATTATTATTATTACCTCAGGGTTATATTCTTTAACTAAACTTAGCAGTTCATTGCCATTGAATAGTCATGTCTAGGTTGTGGAACAACTGAAAACTCTAATCAAGCCATTGAGGTTTAATTTTTCCACGGTTCAATTACAAACTAAAAAACCCTGGCCTGGGATGAAACCTGTGATCATGATGCCAGCTTGTTTTCCCTGGTCGGTCCGAGTGGCCTACTGGTCTTCAAAATTCAAGATAGTGGTTTGATCGTGGCTCAGTCCGATGGCATTTAAGGGTGTAATGGGTCAGTAGAATTAACGCATGTTAAAATAAAAGTCCTCTATGGCAAAACTTCAGCACCTCAGCATGTCTAAAAGACACAGCATTTAAAGGGGGATGATAAACCCAAAATATTATCACCACTTCTCTCATCTATCAGAGAAACAATGGTCTATGGAATTATTATGTGAATAGCAAGGACAGAGATTTGAGGTTCTTAGCTAACCCATTGGCTTCTTGAACTAAGGTGTTGCAATTCATTATGTTATGATATAGCAGCAGTAAAGAAATACTGGTTAGTTTCATTTAATTCAATTCATTGGCAACAGCTGAGAACCTTTAAAACCTTTATATCTTCCACCAAATTCACTCTTGAGGATTCCAAAGACAAATAATCCCAAAGTGAGTATCAGATTGTCACGAAATGCTACTATACCACATCTAGAGCCAATAATATTAAAAAAATGACTTGAGGTTATCAAGTGAAAACCCCACATTAAACACACATCAGGTTTCAATTTAGCTGACTTAAGTTCCCAACAAGATTCTTTAAGTGATTTATGCATATTTTAATCCCATTGCCTTTTCCTAATGGCAGTTGGTCCCAATCGGGGTGTCAGAGAAGAGTGGGTTGTGTAGCAGTTGTTTATACTGTAACGCTCCACAAACAAGGTACTGTATTGGTGGTATCATAATTTATTTCACAACTTGGTCATAAGCTCCCGTAGTGGCACGGGACCCTTGAGAGTGCGTACTTGAACTCGGTTGGTATTTTGTCCTAAAATCACTTGGGCCATCGCGATAGGCCAATATTGTGAGTTCACATATGCATGGGAGACGAGCCTCTAAAGTGCCTTATTATTTCTTACCAATTGCTGCTACCTGTACCATTTCTCTCAGCCCGCCACAGTTCTTGTTTCTTTTTTCCTGTTATTGATTAATTGCATACTATGCTTATTTCCTAGTCACCCACAGCCTCAAGTTGTGGGATTTTGAAGGGCCATCGAGTAATGCAAGCCAATGAGGGAGAGGGGTTGTCTAAGGTGCGTTCAAAAAGTAACGAGCCGGAGGCTGGAATGCGCAAACCGGTGACGACATCGGCTAATCGTGACGTGTGTAACGAGGTGTGGTTCCGACCAGAGCATGGACGGTCACAGCCCGCCGCTAGAGGGCACGCGTGCACGTCACGTGACGATACAAAGCGAGCAGCAGCATGCATCAATCGTCCAATGCTACTAGTCGCATTGCAAACAGTGACATGGAGGTGTCAACCGAAGAGCAAAGAGGTGTTGTTCGGTTTCTGACAGCGGAAGGAGTAGGGGGAACGGACATTCATCGCCGAATGTCACAAGTGTACGGCGAACACTGCATGTCCCTTGCAAGGGTCAACGCGTGTCACAACCGCTTCAGGGAAGGACGCGTGTCGTTAGCCGATGATGCCCGGTCTGGAGCATCCCCCTGCATTACCGATGACAATTTCCAGCTGGTTGATGCACTCATTACCCAGGACCGTCGAGTGACAGTGAACGCCATAGCTGCCGTGGTCGCTTCACGACCTCATACGGCCAACACAGTCGCGGCACTCCTACAGAAATTCAAATGGGAGGTTCTCGGCCACCCTCCATACAGTCCAGACCTCTCTCCCTGTGATTACGCCATGTTTGGTCCCCTGAAAAGGGCTCTGTGGGGTCAATGATTCACCTCGGACGCCGACGTCCAGCAGTACGTGCGGAACTGGTTCACATCGCAAACCAGGGAATTTTATGAGACAGCCATTCACCGCCTCGTGTCACAGTGGGACAAGTGCCTCAACAGCCGGGGCCAATACTTCTAACATACAGGTACTGGTTTCTGTAATAAAGCCTCCGGCTCGTTACTTTTTGAACGCACCTTATAATAGAGCAAAGCGAGTTTGGCCTGATCAGCATAAGTGCATATATAAACTCGTGCAATTTCATCTCTTAGAGAATTTGGGGACGAAACATCATGTTCGAGGTTGGTGAATGTGACGACATTATTGTGGTGTCTATACAGTACATCAAGGTCATCAGTCCCATGAAAGGCTAGCAGCACAGTGATAAGTGTGTAGGGCCAGGAGTGTTTCCATTCAAGGCAGAACTTCAAACGTCTATTTCTCAGGAATGCCAGCTTTAAAAAAATAAAATAAAACACTCTCGCTCACTCTTTTTTCTGGCTCCACTTCTTTCCAAATCCCTGTCTTCAAGGGTTACCGTTTCCTTTATTCTTTTCTCCATTTCTTCTTTTAGTTTGTAAGTTGTATGTAAGTAGTATATATCAGTTGAATTAGAAATCATTCTCATCATCATCTTCTTTCACATCATAGGTGCAGATATTCCACCCCTTAAATCAACCACCACCAATCTACTGCAATGCATTGAGATATCGTTAGGTTTTTCCTCATCACTGGAATAGCTGGTGAAGCATTCATTGAACATCTTAAGGAATTTAAAAATTGACTGCTACTGAAATCTGTCCTGAAACTCATTTTCAGGAGCACATGATGCTGACCAATCCTTAAGTGCAAGGGGTCTTATAATTTTGCAGCCAATTGTTATTTTTTCAAGATTTAATTACCATTATTTTTCACAATTGTCATGCTCCCACCCTCATATTGTTAAGAGGACAAGTAAGAGGGTTAAAACAATAGCTGGTAGTATGTATTTTAAAAATCCCCATTAGCTAATTAAGTACACCATTTCAGATTCAAACCATACCCGGGTGACTGGAATGGGACTTTGATGATGATTATTTCAGATTCAAGGTCGGCAAGAATCTATTAAGAGATCATTGCTTACGTTTCATGATTTCACCCGTGGCTTAAGATCTACAGATTAACGGTCACGTTAAACTACAAGCTTCCTTCCTTCCTTTTCATCATTTCAGGTTGATATTTGGCAATGTTATAAAATTCAAATACTACAGGATAGAGCAAAGTAATTATTATAATTATTACTTTCTAGAAAATGTATTTACTCCAATTGTGGCGAGGCTTTAAGGTTGCGGTACAGTAAGAGTGGTGGGGAGACATCCTTCACTTAACTGCGTTGAGCTCAAGCCTATTGCAGCATTCACAGATTATAAGTATTAACACACAATATTGACAGCATGGCATACTACGAGTGACTGCTGTTGCTATTCCCCCCCACTGAAATGTGGCTGGAAATCTGTCTGCCCAGAGCCTCACCACATACCGTCCCTACTCTATTTTCCCATCATCGATGAGAACAGCAATAACCAAGTGTATAGTGGAATAACCCTTGTTGCTGAAGCTAAAAACAGAACTGTACCGGAATGTGTATGAATATTTGCTATTAATGAATCAAGAATTTGGTCAACAAGGATGAAAGAAAAATTTGTACAGCTTATGAAGATATACTTTTGGGAAAATTACACCTACCTATATTAGGAGCTCAGATGGTAAACCTCTATTTTGAAAGAAGAATGGAAATACAAAGAAAATAAGTGAGGATCATATATACCATATTGATATTGTAGAACACTGAGTACCGTAACAAGATTAGGAATAAGCCATCGTACTGATGATGTAATGGTACCATATATGGATTCTATGCAGCATAGGGGAAGTATTTCTGACAAGATCTGGTAAAATAGACAACTGACATTTTAAGAGCTGCAGTGGATAATGTTAATAGGGTAAAACTGTACGTGAGCAATGCAGGCAAGTAGGCACAAGTAGGTCTTTGGAATTTCAGCACCCCTGTTATTGTGTCTACACATCCTAAATGTTGTTAAAGAAATGTGATACTGAATATGTACACAATTTTAATCACATTTAAAAAGGCATAACATTTTGAACTTGGTAGCAAGAAACTATTGGATGCATTTTAAAATGGCATTGCTGGGCAGTGGTCGCTTGGTAGGCCTAGGCCCTTCATGGGCTGTAGCGCCACGGGGTTTGGTTTTTGAAAGAAATAGCAAAAATTAATAAACAAAGAATAACTTGCTTATGCTTTCACAGCCAGCGTTCATAACTATGTACAAGCCGGAAAAATTTGTAAATTCTCAAAAACTACACAGTATTGCTGTATTTAAACATTTGCATTGCACAAAAACGTGAATTTTCTGAAATATAATTTAGAAAAAGTTTCTTTCCGACACCAAACTTATCAAATCCAGTGATTGGTTGGTGCTGGCAAAATATCATCTAACAGTACTGATTTCAGCTGTGTTATAACACTTAGATTGTGTTGAGATTTTGAAAGTTATACAGAACTGGGTATGATTAGTACTTTGAAAGTTTGACTGGTATTAAGGACTGCAAGCTGTTGGCTAATGGAAAGGTACTGGGTACTGGCCATCCTACTGCAAGTAAACCTATCTTTGCAGAAAAAAAAAAACATCATCTTAATCTTGGTTCTGCAAATGTCATTTAAGAGAACTGAAGTTTAAAATGTCCATGCTGCCAAATGAAGAAATCATTCTACTACAAAGTTTTGTACCTCTGGATATTGCTTAGGCTTATAAAACTGTTGAGATCAACAACAATCACCTCCCTTAGAATTATCATGATGTATTTTGTAGTTGAATCGTCGTCGGCTGCAGCTCGTTTCCGAGTATACAATACAATACTCTCCCAAACTCAGGGCATTTTATGAGTGAATTTCTGGTGACTAAACAGGCCGATTCTTGCGTGGAACATGCGGCCACATACTAAGCATCTTATAGTTGGAGGAGAGCGTGGACGGGTTTGACGAAGCTTGCGTTGGAGTCGCTTCATTTCTGCCAGTCTGCGACGTTCCTGTTCAAAATGATTTACTGAAGCAGATATAGTTTGCCTCCAAAGAACACGATCTTCAGCCAGTGCCTCCCAAGTTTGAGGGTTAAATTCTGTCAACTTGAAGGTTTGTTTCAGCTGGTCTTTGAAGCACCTTAAAAGGTGCACCCTGTGGCCTTTTACCAGTGCAAAGTTCACCGTAGAGGAATTGACATGGCATCCTGGTGTCATTCATGCGGCGGACATGTCCTCTCCATCTTAGTCGATGACTAATAGCTTCTACACTCTTGGTACATGCTTTCTCAACGACAGCAAGATTGGATACATAGTCACCCCACTTAATATTCTTGATCGAATGGAGTTTTGATGGTGAAAACACTCCAGTTTTCTGATGTCCCGACGATATAAGGTCCACGTTTCACATCCGTAAAATGAAGTTCAGATTACCACTGCCTGATATACCACGAGTTTCGTGCGAATTGTAAGACCTTTGTTTCTAAAGACACGGTGTGATAGTCGACCAAATGCCACATGAGCAGTTCGAAGCCTGTTTTCTATATCTTGTTCAGAAGTACAGTTCTTAGATAAGATGCTCCCTAGATATGTAAAATGGTCTACTTGTTCCAAATTTGTGTTGGCGATGGAGATGTTGAATTCTGCAATGCTAGACCCAGGAGCAGGCTGAACAAGTACCTGTGTTTTGCCTGGATTTATGCTGAGGCCAAAACGATCACATGCATTCTTGTAGCTATTAACTGATTGCTGTAAGGGCAGGTGATGCATTGTCATCAACGTACTGCAGTTCAGTTATCCTAGTGGCGCTTGTAAGACGTGATCGAAGCCTAGCCAATATGAAGAGGCCTCCATCATAGCGATATCTGATATCTACTCCTGGTTTGCTCGATGTCTCATACAGCATGGCAGCTAAGTACAAGGCAAAGAGACACCCCTGTTTCAAACCATGGGCGATTGGGAATGCTTCCGAGATGTTATTTTGATGGAGAACCTGTCCAGTCATACCATCATGAAGTGCTCGCACTAGTTCCACAAACTGATCGGGACAACCAAAGCGTCTCAGTACCTCCCACATCGCAGGTCTTGGGACGGAATCAAATGCCTTTTCCAGGTCGTAGAACACAAGAAAAAGGTCCTTGTGTTGTTCTTTACATTTTTCTTGAAGTTGCCGTGCGCAAAATATCATGTCAACAGTGCCTCTGGAGGCACGGAAACCACTCTGAGACTCTGAAGAGTCCTCTCACAGATGACTTGAAGGTGGCTCAGTAGTATTCTAGCGAGTATTTTTCCTACTATAGATAGCAAGGAAATGCCCCGGTAGTTGCCACATATGCCAAGGTCCCCTTTTTTGAATAAAGTGACGCTGTTGGTATTTTTGAGGTCACTGGCTCTGTCTGTTAGGTAGTCAGCCCGAAGGCTGGTTGGATCCTTAAATAGTACCGCCATTAGGTTATGTGGGTAGATACCCACAAAAAACCCAGGCAGCGCTATATTGAGGCGTACTAGGCAAGATGAGGAGTGGGGTAGTCATTGCTTTCCTCACTGGTCACTGGGTACTCTGTGGGTTTCCCAAATCGACAGTATAAGGGAAAACAGCCTCGTCTTTAGAGGTAAGCCTCCAGCTTGAATTAGTTCCAGTGGGATGTTGTCTGGTCCAGGAGCTTTTCTGGGTTTCAGCCTACCAAGGGCCTCACTGAATTCTTGATATGCTGGAGGCATCGCCACCCAAGGTTGAGAAGGAAGGTGTGGCACATCTTGTAGGAAATCATCTGCAGCAGTGGAGCTTCGGTTTAAGAGAGTAGAGAAGTGTTCCTTCCAGCGCTCCAGGATGTCTTTGGAGTTAGTAAGTGTAGTACTTCCATCAGCTGCCTTTTAGAGTACCAATAGAGGGACGAATCGGACCATAGATTTCGGGCATCAGCATAATGTTGAAGCTCCTCAGCTTTCTGTTGCCACCAGTTGTTCTTCATTTCCCTGATTCCAGTCTGACACTTCCATTTCAGATCATTAAACTGAGCTTTCTTAGCAAAAGATGATGGGTCTTGAAGAAGGGATAGAGGAGCTTTCTGCTTAGCACTGACGAGTTCCAGTATTTCTTTGTTTTTCTCCTCAAACCAGTCTTGTCTCTTCCTATCCTCATAGTTAATGGTTTCTTCAGCTGGCTCGATGATTATCTTCTTGACTGTTAACCACTCCTGTTCAACATCTTTTGTGCTTTTGAAGCGGGTCAAGATTGCATTTTGGAAGTTAGATGCAATAGCTGCATTTGAAAGTTTGGAAGTTGCAAACCTGCGATGGGGTATGCTTGAACATTGAGCGGTAGTTGAATACAACTTTGAAAAAAAGCTCAATCATGCTGAAACTTCCTTGGTACTGTCCCAGTATTTTCCTGTGCCTATTGGTACAACTTTTGTCTGAAGTATTTTTACGAGATATAACGACACTTTAAACGTTCGGCAGATAGCTGTAATCTGTACGCCGCTCGCTTAGGAGTAATTCTGATACTACTCCGCCCTACATCTGACGTATCTCGCCACAAGCCAGTCCACTAACCTCACCCCACATTTTTGTCAAGGACACACTTGAGCAGTGGAAATAGCAATCTCTCGCAATGGACGTATAAAATTACATGAAATTACTAATTATAGAGATTACAGAGGGGAGAACAACTATACGTATTCACTCTGAATACTATTTCAACGCACTATGAGGTTTTGAGAACGTTTTTAAGCCGCAGAAGCCTTTAAAATGTATTTATCGTCATTGTCGGCGATTGACTTCGATAAATATCGATTGAGTCATCTTGCGTAGTGGGGGAAGTCTGAGGAGCAAGATGTGTACACTCACTAGAGCGATTACTCTGATTTGAATTTTGAAACAGTGCGCTTCGCAGTTCTCGGGAGTGAAACGAAAGTTTTATAATAACTTGTGCTATGCAGTGTTAAGCATGCACTCTAGCTAACCTCATACAATGGACTCAGACTCCTAAAGCAACGTTTTTCTATGTTATAAAAGCATCTTAATTGAACATAGAATATTTACGAAGGGCATGTAAACCGATTCATGGAACAGTTGATACATAACTCGGCAGTAATATTTCTTGATATTTCTTCATTTTACCACCATGATACACAGACTTGAGACGTGGGCAATAGTCAAGCAGTTCTTCGAACATGCTAATATGCATTGCTAAGCAAATGAGTGGAACGCAACAGTGAAGCAGAATAGAGTATCAAGAGTAATCCCATGCTAGAAAATGTACATAAAATGCATGAAAGCAAACTACAAGAGGCGACTTAAGGAGTCTACTTATACCATTTCTGAAATGAAATACTATCACATGATGGAGACGATTCAGCAAACAAGAGATTTGGAGTCAACAAACCCAGCGCTACGAAGCCCAATCCAGGGTGGTCGAGTGAGAGAGGTCCAGGGTTCTTGGAGAGGTGTTCAAGCAGGCGAGGAGACGGGTTCGATCACTATCTAGAGAGCGGGACAGGTCTTTTCGCAGTCTGGAATTGAGGTTCGATCCAAATGAGGAATGATGTGTTCCCATACACATTCTCGACCTGAAGCCATCTCAAGGTAGCTGGAAGATCGTATATTATGTAGATGGTAGAATTAGAAGTATTTATAGATAGCCCTTTTTTCACCATGTTTTATTAATATGTTGAAAGTAAGCTGGTGGATTAATTATGACGCTTCTGTCATTTTTATCTATCATTTTATTAAGGTTTTGGTTCGACTACAGATGCACATTCTGTCAATTTTTGTAGGTTGTAATATTTTGTATTTCATATATTTGAACGTCATTATTTAAATTTTTGGCAATAAAATTTGAAATTTTCCATCAGTTGAGAAGATTTGCATTAGGAGAAGACTACGATAAATAGAAGTTTACGTATAAAAAGAATATATTTTGATCGTATTAATGAACATTCTACAACAAAATTCTGTAATTATGTGAATTTGCAGAACAGTATAAATTTCGTTGATATACAGTATAAAGCAGAGTACTTTGAATGATAGAATTATAATACGTTAATTATAACCTGGAATGGAATCAAGTGAACTTTTTGAAGTTAATATTAATGACATTTTGATAGTTGTGCAATTATAGCTAATTCTTTAATTTGGGATTTTTGCTTAGTCTTTTCTGATTTCGTTCTTTCTCTAATGGTCTTTATTGAATCCAATTATACTGACGAAAATGGAAATTGCAACACCCAGAAGGAGTGGTGCTACATTGCTGCAATTGAACAAGCAGGACGAGTGTTCAGTTGTGATTCGATGATTACACTTTCAGGTCCCTCTGACCGCAAGTTTGGACAACAATCAATACAGGATGTGCCCACCACGAGCTGCAATACATTGATGAATTCGTCGAGGCATGGAGTCAATAAGGCCCTGGATCGCTTCCTGAGGAATTGTGGCCCATGCTTGCTGCACTGGTCAGTTGTTCCAGAGGCTGAGGACGGTTGGCCAGTTGTCGACCCATCATGTCCCACACATGCGGGGATCTGGCGGGCCATTCTAAGATTGTGATGTCGTGGAGAGCTTCTCTGGAGATGCGTGCAGTGTGAACCCGGGCATTGTCCTGCTAAAACATCCCAATAGCAATGTTCGCCATCATAGGGACAACCACTGGATTGAGTACCCTATCAACGTACTGTCGAGCAGTCATAGTGCCCTCAACAAGCACTAATTGAAATTTCACATTAAAGCCAATAGCTCCCCAGACCATAATGCTTGGTGTTGGCCCTGTGTGCCTCTCGACAATAAGGCGGCCCCTCTCCCCGGTATGTCGGCGCACACGATTCCGGCGATCACTGCGGGCAAGATAGAAGCGCGATTCATCACTAAAGACGACCCACGCCGATCGTTCTCGACGCCAGGCCAGCCTTACACGTTGCTGTTGTGGGGTCAATGGAACACCTTCTGCAGGAACACGGGATCGTAAGCCAGCTGCATGCAGGTGATTACCAACTGTTTGTTAGGTAACGTGGGGTGCCACAGCTGCTCGAATTTACGCTGCTGTTGCATGGGGTTCCATCTGAAAGATGCGGCGATCCTCTCTCATAGTTGTCTGCCGCGCTGGGCCAGTGCCAGGTCTACGAGTGTGGGTAACTTCATTTGACCACTGCTGCCATACACGTTGTACCGTAGATGCCCGTCGGCCAACACATGCAGCGACAGTCCTTAGCGATAATCCAGCCTCACACAGCCGAATTATCCGAGCCCTCTCAAACGGCGACAGTTGTTGATAGCATGCTCTTCTCTGTCGTCGAGGCATGTTTGACGGGGAACACTTCACTGCACAGACTGCAAGTCAACTACACTACACCAGAGTCCGTATACTGGAGTTGATTCCTCCGCGACCAATCACGTGGGGAGACCTGTAGCAACAATCCAATGGGTCTGAAACTTAGATCGTTACATACCTACATGGCATCATTCCATATCTTGAAAATCAACACAAACGACCAATGCCTTCATGGTGTTGCAATTTCCATTTTCTTCAGTGTAATATTTGGAATATTTTCCATGGCGTAGGATTGAACGACATTCTCGAGAGGCTGACATATTTCGAATTTTTGTTACGGAACTGATTCGAATCTCAACAACAAATTAAATATAATATTGTAATGGACAATTTTTGGTAAATGCATTTCATTTGTGAAAGGAATAATAATTATAACAGAGGTAATTTTTCAAGAAATGTTAAACACTACTAATAATCTTGTTTATAATGAGGCATGATAATCCAGAATGTTAGATTGAAATTTAAGAAATTTTAAAATGGTGTGGAAGATACAGTTCTTTAAAGCTATTGGTGTATTGAAATTGGTCAATACATGGTTAAATGTAACCATTATAGAAATATTACGATATCACTGGATATCTTGAAACATTGTGGAATTATGCATAAAGGAATCTCAAGTACAGTGAGAGTATTAAGTTATGATAGATTTATTGTATATTATGGGAGCTGATTGACAGTCGCTTGGTTAAATAGAGGTTGAATTTATTCGTGAAAGAGCACGATTATTGCTGCAATGAAGCTGATGTTTAAAAAACTTACCCACCATTAAAATTTAAAAAGGGATATTTATAATAATGGATTTGATTGTTAAATGTAAATTTTATTATAGGTGTGAAACGTAAATTGAAACTTTAATAGTGTTGAGAGAAATATTAATGATACAGTGGAACGTGGCTAATTCGAACTTCTATAATTCGAAATCTTCTTTAATTCGAATTTTTCTCTTGGTCCCTAGCATTTTATATACAATCAATGCTAAAAGTCGTGGTTAATTCGAATTTTATTTTGGATAATTCGAAGATTTTAGTGTAAAAAGCCGATCGGAAGCCAAACAGTTGGGTCAGTTACCGAAAAAACTGTTCCGAGTGCAGCTCAAGCAACAACCCACATCACAGAACTTATGCGTTTTTTTAAAGTAGAAATGACGTAAGTGGTTTTGTTTTCCGTTCCTTAAATTTGTTAGATTGTTTTGTGATGGCCGAGAGACTTAATTGTAGGAAACAGGTAAAAATCTCAAAAATATTTTGAAAAACGGTAGATCTCTCTGGGACTTAACTACATTGCTAGATTACTACTGTCGTTAAATAGGTGAATAGTACATTTTGGTTTTATTTTTCATTTGAAACTTTTGAGGTTATTCACGATACAGTCTTTATAAAGTACCGTTGTCTGTTAATCTGCTTTGTTGAACGTAAATCATTATGTAAACGTAATACAATATACTGTATTTTCTCTACCCTTTTCAAAGAACTTTCTTAATTCGAAATTTTGGATAATTCAAATTTTTTTACTGGTCCCTTGAGGTTCGAATTATCCAAGTTCCACTATATTACGAATTAAATAACCGAACATGCAAAATACATTTGATTAACTTGACTGTTCGTCAAATAAGACAATCATGATGCGATTATAAAATAATTGAAATGAAGATAGTTCGATTGGTTGACATGAATCTTGGCTAGATCACATGAATAACGTTGTAAATAGGTGTATATAGAAATTTCCTTGAACATAATCCACGTTTATTTGTAGTCGAGCACGATTGTGTTCCATTGTCACTAATGATTTTAGGTGATAAAAATGTATGCAACAGATGCAATATGGGCATCAGCACATAATTGATTTTTATTTCTTTGTTGTTTGACCATCGTCATTCAGTATGTCCACGATGTCTTCGATTAATAAATTGATTACTTTATTTTAAATTCTACCCTGATCTCGTGATTTATATTAATAACAGGATGTGTTAGGAGGACCAGTGGGTAACTTTTTCCCATCGTAAGCCTTCATGCACGAGATCTATCTTGGATTCTCGAGTTCTTCTCTGAGCTAGTTCATTTTGTTCTTTTCCACTGGTGTTTTCTTAACGCATTCTTTTTAACTGTGTGTGTTCCTATCCCTGGTTGATCCACGTTGGTAGATTTTTCTTTTTTTTCTTAGCCGGGTACTGCCAGATTCTGCGATCCAGCTGTGTCTTCGGATTTCAACAGCTAAGACCATGAGGATACAGGTACAGTACCAATATCTCCACATATTGACATTACGGCCACAATTGGCAGGAAAGAGCAGATGTTTACAAGATCGGGAAATAATGATGCAAGCTTCGACTAGGAGAAATGGAGAGCAACTTGACGATGTATCACTAATACGACATCAAACCTATGTGCTTGTCTGCAATGCATGTGTGTATATGTTTTGGATGTTGATGTATTAGCCTACTTTCGATTTTTGCAAAAAATGAAAGTAGACTTATGAGATCAACACAGGGCGAAAAAAGTGTGTCTGTCTGTGTGTGTGTATGTGTGTGTGTGAGTCTGTGTGTGTGTGTGTATGTGTGAGTCTGTGTGTGTGTGTGTGTCTGTGTGTGTGTACTCTGAATGTCTGTCCCCCCCTATCAATTCGAACACGGAGAATGCGAATTGAACGAAATTTGGTACAAAGGTAGCACTAGCAAAGGACACCTCAGTGTCATGTTTTATATCGCCGCCATCTTGACGGAAACGTAATGGCGGCCACACAAATGTTCAAAGCTTAAATCAAATTACGACTAACCTAATCATCCGATCTCTACCAAATTTTGCAACAACATACCTTTATGGAGGGAGCATCCTTTGACCGAACATATAGGCCATCAGCGTAATAGTTTGCGGATGGCGGCCATCTTTGTGTGAAAATCGATTCCCCTATTAATTCGAACACGGTGCAACCAAATGGAACGAAATTTGGTACAGAGGTAGTACTAACAAAAGGCACCTCAGTGTCATGTTTTATATCGCCGCCATCTTGACGGAAACGTAATGGCGGCCACACAAATGTTCAAAGCTTAAATCAAATTACGATTAACCTAATCATCCGATCTCTACCAAATTTTGCAACAACATTCCTTTATGGAGGGAGCATCCTTTGACCAATCTAATAGGTTAATAGCCTAATAGTTTGCGGATGGCGGCCATCTTTATGTCAAAATTGATTCCCTCTATTAATTCGAACACGGTGGAACCGAATGAACGAAATTTGGTACAGAGGTAGCACTAGCAAAGGGCACCTTAGTGTCATGTTTTATATCGCCGCCATCTTGACAGAAACGTAATGGCGGCCACACAAATGTTCAAAGCTTAAGTTAAATTACGACTAACATAACCATCCGATCTCTACCAAACTTTGCATCAACATTCCTTTATGGAGGGAGCATCCTTTGACCAATTTAATAGGTTATTAGCCTAATAGTTTGCGGGTGGCGGCCATCCTTATGTCAAAATTGATTCCCCCTATTAATTCGAACACGGTGGAACCGAATGGAACGAAATTTGGTACAGAGGTAGCACTAGCAAAGGGCACCTCAGTGTCGTGTTTTATATCGCCGCCATCTTGATTGAAACGTAATGGCGGCCACACGAATGTTCAAAGCTTAAATCAAATTACGATTAACCTAATCATCCGATCTCTACCAAATTTTGCAACTACATACCTTCATGGAGGGAGCATCCTTTGACCTATCTAATAGGTCATTCGCCTAATAGTTTGCGGATGGCGGCCATCTTTGTGTCAAAATTGATTCCCCCTATTAATTCAAACACGGTGAAACTGAATGGAACGAAATTTGGTACAGAGATAGCACTAGCAAAGGGCATCTCAGTGTCATGATTTATATCGCCGCCATATTGACAGAAACGTAATGGCGGCCACACAAATGTTTAAAGCTTAAATCAAATTACGACTAACATAACCATCCGATCTCTACCAAACTTTGCAACAACATACCTTTATGGAGGGAGCATCCTTCGACCAATCTAATAGGCCATTAGCCTAATAGTTTGCGGATGGCGGCCATCTTTATGTCAAAATTGATTCCCCCTATTAATTCGAACACGGTGGAACCGAATGAACGAAATTTGGTACAGAGGAGGCACTAGCAGAGGGCACCTCAGTGTCATGTTTTATATCGCCGCCATCTTGACGGAAACGTAATGGTGGCCACACAAATGTTCAAAGCTTAAATCAAATTACGATTAGCCTAATCATCCGATCTCTAGCAAATTTAGCAACAACATACCTTTATGGAGGGAGCATCCTTTGACCAAACTAATAGGTCATCAGCCTAATATTTTGCGGATGGCGGCCATCTTTGTGTGGAAATCGATTCCCCTTATCAATTCGAATACGGTGAAACCGAATGGAACGAAATTTGGTACAGAGGTAGCACTGGCATAGGGCACCTCAGTGTCATGTTTTATATCACCGCTATCTTGACGGAAACGTAATCGCGGCCACCCAAATGTTAAAAGCTAAAATGTAATTACGACCAACCTAATAATCTAGTCTCTACCAAATTTTGCAACACCATATCTTTATGTGGGAAACATATTCAGACCAAACTGCAAGAACATCAGCCCAATAGTTTGCAGATGGTGGCCAAGTATGTGTGCAAATCGATTCCCCCTATCAATTCAAACACGGTGAAACCGAATTGAACGAAATTTGGTACAGAGGTAGCACTAGCAAAGGGCACCTCATATTCATGTTTAATATCCCTATAGCACGTTGTATTTCAACAAGCTACTACAACCAATATTCAATCATACTCCTTGAAAATGACAAAGAGTTATAACAATATCCATGCATTTAGGAGAAAGTAGGCTATATGTTCTTTACTGAACATCTTGTTTTTAGTACTCTAACTATAGTTTCTAAAATTTAGATTTTAGATCATATTTGTAAGTTATCACACAGTAATCGTAATGTAGTGTGGTAAAATGCAATGACTAGAGTGGGGAATCCAACTGAACTATATATTTGGATGACTGTCTACTGGGAATTGAAACAGCTTATCAGCTGAGTCTTGTACTGAGACCTTATTCTACTCATTCCACCTTGATCTCAAGAACACTATTACAGCTGAGTACTAGGGAATCATTTGTTTTTGCCATTTACAACATCTCCAACACTATCGTTCTTCAGAAGAGCTCTTTCATTGGAGATACTAAGAACCTAAAAATACATTTTCTTTTTTGTACCGGTATACTTTTCATCGCATTATATCTTGCTACGCACCTCAAACTGGATGTACAGAGGATGAGAAAGATGAATTCTGGAACAGTCAGGTTACCCACCTTTCAGCAATCCCCCAGGATGAGTCCATTATTCTTGGAGGAGACTTTAATGGACATGTTGGGTCTCAGCATGAAGGATATATGTGATGCCATGGAGGACATGGGCTTGGTGTGTGCAATGATGACAGATGTCGGATACTTGACTGTGCAGAAGCTCATAACTTGATTGTGACCAACACACATTTCAAAAAGAGGCGAACAGATCTGGGTACTTATACCAGTGGAGGTCATGCTACTCAGGACGATTACTGGCTAGTTCGGCAACAAGATATGAAGCTGGTGACAGATACAAAAGTGATCCCGTATGACAACGTTGCTCCTCAACACCGATTGCTTGTCCTTGATATTCAGAAAAACGTTAAGCGACCCAAAACAAAACCTAAAACTGGGCCTGAGCGTATCAAGTGGTGGAGATTGAATGCCCACCGCAATGAGTTGGTCACAGCCTTGGCAAACTTCTCCGTGAAGTCTGATCAATCAGTTGATGGCATGTGGAGGGATGCTGTGAAACATATACATCAGGCGGCGAAAGAAACTGTGGGAAAAACCATAACCGGGCGAAAATACATTGATAAACAGACCTGGTGGTGGAGTGATGAAGTCAAGCAAGTTATCAGGGAGAAAAAGATGGCCTACAAGACTTGGTGGAACTCACGTCTTGATACTGACCTCCAGCAATACCGTAACCTGAAATCAGCAGCAAAAAGAGCAGTAGCTGCTGCAAAGGACAATTATTATCAAGACCTGTACGACCAGCTTGACACACCATCACGAGAAAACAATGTCCATCGTCTTGCTAAGTCCGTAATCGTTCAACTCAAGACATTGGACATGTCATGCATGTCAAGGATGCGAATGCTAAGCTACTACGAGAACAGCAATCTATCCTCCAACGTTGGGCAGACTACTTTTTTGGCATCTGCAACGAAGAATTTCCACACCCACCAATTGCAAGTCCTGATCCTACCTTAGGACCCGTTCCTCCAATTACATCAGAGGAAGTAATGCTTGCCATTAGCAAGATGAAGAGTGGGAAAGAAACTGGCCCAGATGACTTACCGACGGAAATATGGAAAATTCTAGGAAGGCCTGCCTCAGAATTCCTTGCCACACTCTTTAACCCGATCATTGCTGAGAACCAACTTCCCCATGGATGGACAACTAGCATAACAGTTCCAATCTGGAAGGGAAAAGGTGATGTGGGTGAATGCTCAACTTATCGCCCTATTCGACCCCTCTGTCATACGTTTAAAATATTTGAGCATGTGCTTGATTGTAGACTCAGAAATATTGTCACTGTAACACCAAACCAGTGTGGGTTTGTTAAGGGATGCAGTACCATCGATGCTGTCCATGCCACACACCTTTTAATGGAAAAGCGCAGAGAGAGGCAGCGGAGTGTACACCTGGCATTTCTCGATTTAGAGAAAGCTTTCGACCGTATCCCTCATGATCTTATTTGGCGAGCTCTTCGTTGCCATGAAGTCCCTGAGGAATATGTAAGCTGGGTGCAACTTCTGTATCGCAATGCCACTAGTGTCGTTCGGAGTCCAGCTGGAGTCTCCCCACCTTTTGAAATCACTGTGGGTGTTAATCAAGGTTCTGCTCTATCACCACTGTTATTCATCCTCTGCATGGATACAGCAACGGCAGACATACAGACCTCACATCCCTGGACCCTTCTCTATGCGGATGATGTGGTACTTGCCCATGAAACCCGCCCTGAACTCCAGCACAGGGTTCAAACGTGGAACAACAGACTGGCTGAAAATGGACTACACCTCAATATCCAGAAGACAGAATACCTGGAATGTGGCCCCCAAACTAGAGGTACCATCAGTATTAGCACAGAAAATCTGCAGAAGACCATGCATTTTAAGTACTTAGGGTCCACTGACACTTCAAATTGTGACGCAACTCCTGATACTCGGATGAGGGTAAACACAGCCTGGCTGAAGTGGAGACAAGTCACTGGAGTTCTCTGTGATAATAAGATGCCTCTGCATTTAAAGGCAAAGTCTATAAGTCTGTAGTACACCCAGCAGCCATCTATGGGACTGAATGTCGCACTATGACCAAACAACATGAGCAAATTTTGAATACAATGGGAATGAAGATGCTCCGATGGTCGATGGAGCTGACCCGATTTGACCACGCAAGGAACGCAGACGTCCGGTGAAGATTTGGTGTTGCACCAATTGTCGAGAAGGTGAGGGAGGCTCGTCTACGCTGGTATGGTCACTTCATGAGAAGACAGAACAACTCAGTTGCCAAAACAGCACTCCACATCAACCCAGGTGGAACAAGACCACGTGGAAGACCTGCAAAGCGGTGGACTGACAACATCAGGGCTGACATGCACGCTGTTGGTCTAACACCAGAAGATGTCAACGACAGAAAGAAGAGGAGGAGATATAGCAAAGTAGCAGACCCAGCAAGGGATTAATGCTAGGAAGAAGAACAAGAAATTAGTATTCTGAAAATGTTTAATTCTGAATGTCCAGTTAAGACCATTAAGTTGTGGTTCCTAGTTTGATAAGCCGGCCCCATGGTGTTGGGGTAGCACGCTTGCCTCTCACCTGGAGGCCATGGGTTCGATTCCCAGCTCCGTCAGGGATTTTAGAAACTGATGTAAGTAATGAAATGGGGTCCACTCAGCCTCATGAGGACAATTGAGTAGCTGTCTGACTGAGGCAGCACCCAGTCAAGGAGACCTAAATAAACTGCCCTGGGACCCAACACACTAACCGCGCATCACCCTACGATCTGTAGGCCAAATGGCTGGGCAGTTGCAGTCGCTTGGTAGACCAAGGCCCTTCATGCACTGTTGTGCCACGGGGTTTGGTTTGGTTTTCCTACTTTGATACTTAGGGCAATGAATCATATACCCATGTTACCATAAGTAGAATATCTTCAAGTTTAAGAAGCAGTTGGATAGCACCATTCTATTTAATGGCAGTAAGCAGTGTAGTCGGCACGGTATGTACTGTAGCTCTGCTGGTACAGTTTCACAGCTGGTATGTGCCTAGTTTAGCTAGGAATTTTTAAAAATTCACTACAAATGGGCAAACTATCAGATTGCATGATCCCCCCTCCAAGCCTATTACACACAGTTGGGTAGAAGCTGCTATGGCACATCATGGACTAGCTATTTGTGAGTGAACAGGGAGGTCTAATTGCTATGGCAATGTATCTGTCGCATGTTGGGTTTGGAGGAGTTCTCGTGATATGAATGTTGAACAGAATTAACCCTTTTGATGCCAAATTATGAGTAGTTATATTAAAAATGCCAAGTTTAGTGAAATTACAAGTTTTTTTTATGAAAAAAAAAAATATCTATAGCTGGTAAATGTATTAGATGCTAAATAATCAATACTTTATTTCATTAAAAATACTTACTGTTCTTTTTTTTTTTTTTTCATTAATAAGGAAAACTCACCTGGTTGGAAGTGGAAACAGCTATCATGAAACTTAAAAGCAACAAAACCACTGGTGCAGATGAATTAAGTGTGGATATGATAAAATCATTGTACAAATTTGGCAAACATTGCAGAGTTTTAAACAAAATATGGGAAGACAATGAAATACCACTTGACTGGAAGATGGGAGTCATCGTACCATTGTTCAAGAAAGGAGACCGCAAGAAATGCACTTACTACAGGGGTAGTAGGGTTAAAACTGTAAGAGTCTATTCTTGAGAAAAGATCAAGGAAACTAGTGGAACCTACCTTCGAAGATGAACAACATGGATTTAGGTCTAACAGATCAACCATATATCTCATTTTTGCTACCAGGACCCTCCTTTAGTCTTTGCTGATGATATTATGGTATGGGGAGAGAGAGAAACGGAAGTGCAGGCCAAAATAGATCTGTGGCAGGAAGTACTCGGAAAAATGCGGCTAATGATTAGCAAATCCATGTCAGTTGGCTTGGTAATTAGTAGGAATACTGGAAGAGTCAATCTTGGAAAATTAAAAATGAAGAAGTGGATATTGTTGACAACTTTAAATACTCGGCTGTTTTGTTTCTTCTGACAACACCATGAAGCGAGAAATCAACAACAGACTACAAGAAGCTTCTAAGATTACCGTATACAAAACCTACTTTGTACCAATTCTAACATACGGACTTGAAGCAGCAACACTGACAGGACCAACAAACAGCCGTCTATAGGCTGCTGAAATGAAGTTCCTCCATTCCTGCTTACAAAAGACAAGGAAGGATAAAAATAATAAGGCATGTTAATATCCGAGAAGAGCTTGAATTGGAAAGAAGCCTTTTGGAATGAATGAAACTCTACCGACTACGGTGGTATGGGCATATGAAAAGGATGGTTTCAGAAAGAACACCTAGAGCTTATTTTGAAAAGCTCTTTCCTCAAGACCTATGGGTGAAACAAGTTTTAAAGGAAGTAGAGGAGAGCGGTGTAAACTGGCATACTATATCCGAAGAACACCTATGGATGGATAAACCAAATTGGAAGAGGCTTTTACACTACCGCACCCGGCTTGCTGGAGCGAAGACCTGATGATGATGATGGAAGGAACTTTAATATCATTTTGACAGCCAATATTCTCTGAATAATATATTTTGTTAATTGGATGTTAATACATTGGGTTTTTGAATAAATATCCCAAGTTTAGAATAATTATATCAAATAGGTTTCGTGTACGCAAACATGCGGGAAGTGAGTTGCCTGCAACATGTTCAAAGAACACTTAGTATGAATCCAGTTATTCACGGAACTTAAAACGCATTGATATATCCAGAGAGAATGATTCCCACATTGTCTTGTTTGTAACAGTGATAGCACTTTGTGGCTGGAAATAAAAATAAAATAGTTATAAAAAACGGGGCTGATGGATTGGCCCTTGGCATGTTTAGCAGAAGCTCCCTCAGCCGATATCGGGGCCCTGTCACTATAAGGGTTAAGCAAGGTCTAATGTGCTTGGTCAAACCAATATTTGCACTTTCAGGAGAACATGATTCATTACGGTGCTTTATCCTACAGGTAGTGTACAGTTTCAACAGGATCTGTTTATGATCCACAAATCTCGAGGAATGACTCACAAGGCAAGGCCGGGTTGAACTTAGATTTGAACCTCGTGAAGAATATGTGGGTCGGAACTAAGAGGATTATGATGGACACTTGGCCCTACCCACTGCCTAATACGAAGGAACCTCTATTGGATGTTGTGACTAAACATATGTCCTATGGAATAAAAATGCACCTTTAGAGGCAATTCATGACTACATTACACACCGCGGAAAAATTTGCAGTGAATATTTTGCTAATGTGTCCTAGACCAAGAGATGTAACAATTTATTTCCAATGGCCATATAAGAGCAGTGGAATAATAGAACACATCCTGACAAGACCTTTATTTCGCAATCTGTACTGCGGGTCTGCGAATACTGTTGGAGACACGCAGTTTGTATTGGTGAGTGTACATCTAGGATAATGTTACAAATTATGGCTTAATTGCAAAGCACTTGGCAATCCCTACACTATTTTTATATTGTTAGAAAGCTGTCATGCCTAATGGCATCAACTTGAAAGACCTGCTCCATTATTGCTATTTTATCATTCTTCTTCTTGTAGACTGTGACGGATAGATATGTTGTGGGAGACTTAAAAACAACAACTCCAAGATATTAAAAAAAAAGAGAAATAAAGAAAAAGCCTATATTTATTAACAAGTATGAACCAACAGAACAACAGGATTTGAACAAAATTTCAAACATAACTATTACTCTGGTGTTTCTAAATAAAATGGACTTGAGATGGTTAACATATTAACATTGCAGTGTAAAATTTAATAATGACTCCATTTCATGTACTTTCCATTCATTTATATCATTCACATGCACATGCTATTTCAATTTTCAAAATAAAGATACATTGCATACACGCAATTATACACTGGGGCACTGATATTACACTTATTTCTCTAACGACTACAGCCTAACCTAGAAAATGGGAATTGCTCCCATTCATGAATGCTTCTTAGTTGTCACATAATTATCAATTTCAATCACTTTCACATATTGTTACAGTTGTACCTAATATGAGGAGAAGAAATCTACAAGATCCAACCCATATCCTAATATCAAACTTTGTCTATTTCACTCCTCACCTTTTTGCAATAATACACACTGTCCATTTATTGCCTACATTTTAGCACTGTACGGATAATATTATATGCTGTCGTACTACAGATAACATGGCAATACACAATATAAATGACAAGGAAAGAATAGATACAGCAGAAGCAGCAACTTATTAAGATTGTGACAAACACACAGACTAGATTAACTCTACGTGCAGGAGTGTGGAGGAAAGAGTCTCTATCCTATTCAGCCAGTTTAGAAATATAACTATCTATTCTTTCCTTATTACTTATACAGACAATATGAAGCTATATTCAAAAGAACATTCTCACCTATAAGTAAATTAAAAATGATATGAGTGGAAACCATACTTTGGTATTGTTGAAACAAAACGGTAAACAAGTGAGAAAAATTTACTTAACAGAATAACTAGCAGTTGGTTATATTCCATAAAGTGCATCACAATATTTTAAGTATTTTAACACAGGCTGAGTGATTTTCTCCCACAGCCCTCAAAGAGCAGACGTATGAAGGAGATCATAATTTAAACATTAAGGATGAGTAAGTTGCTATTCCCATTAATACATATGGTCTGTACATCAGGCACAAATCCAGGAGGGGTTAAAAATTTGAGGTTTGAGGAATGATTTTAATAATAATGTTATGGTGTTAATATACCATATAACTGCTGTAAATTTGAAACTGTTGGCTACCGAGATTTCGCTGTTTATAGTGGCAGGAAATCTACCGATACAGGTCTCTTGCATTTAAGGACTTCCAATTGCCTAACTGACTGTGCCAGGATTTAATTTCATAACCTTGGAAACACGAGTTGAGACACTTGGGTCTAAGCCATTTTAAGTGGCAGTACAATAAATGTTTAGACGAGGCATGTTTTCTGCATGTGCTGTGCAAGATTCTATTATTCATCTATTTTCCAGTCATATTTGCCATTTCATGCTAAATAATTGTCCTATAGAATATCAAAAGACATCTTGGTCACATCTTCTAAAGCATGTGCCACACAGCCAACTAAAATTTAGAGTACGATGCTTAGAATTAAGATCATTTCCAATGGATGTGCTACAAAGAGGTATATTATAGCTGATTTCAAACATATCTTTTAATGTTTTAAATTAAAAATTGTGTTTTAATTATTTGGGGAAGCAATTTAATGTACATTTTACATTTAATAATAAAAAAAAGGTCATGAGTTATTTTTGTTTATTGCTCATAATTTTCAGGGGATGAAAATAAGACTCTGGATCTGTGCTTGATTTACAAATATGCAATATGAAAGTTGAACATTAACTGAGGTAAGATGGATAAAAGAAAAAAGGGACAGACATTGAAATAACAACGTTTCCAGTCAGAGAATAAACAAGGGCTAGGCGTTCAGGTCTAAGCCATTTTAAGTGGCAGTACAACAAATAACTAGGCATGTTTACTGCATGTCCTGAGGAAGATTCTATTTATTCATCTATTTTCCAACTCATATTTGCCATTTCATGCCAAACAGTTCTCCTATAGAATATCAAAAGACATCTTGGTCACATCTTCCAAATGTTAAATGGTGTATGCACCAAAATATCATCACTCCATCTGGACAAATTATTTGGAATTGGGACACATGCTTAATTTTTATACTATACTTATTAATCAGTAACGGAGACCTTGTCACAGTGCAAATAGCTAGCAAAAATAAAAGATCAGATTACTGTGAAGCTACAAAGGAAGAAAGATTGTAGTTTAATGTGAGTTTGAATCTTGTTTACGTGGAATCCGAACCACGGGACATGGCATTTCACTTCGAAAATCTCGCATGCATTGACCGCGAATCGAACCCAGTCCACCTCAGTGAGAGGCCAACAGCTTGACCGCTGCGCCACCCGCCCTAGTGAAGCAACACAACTTAACAGCAATTTACAGGTGATTTTGAAGCAGTTCATGTGCAGATCCACATACCAAACATTATAGTTATGATTTATTCAGAAATCCTCTCACCTAATACCATATTCTGCTTTGAAGTGTGCACAGTTTATTTTAAGTAAATTTGCAGTAATGATTTTTGTGTCACAAAGATATTTTGGTCGTAATGTACATTAATGAATATTTTATGACCATTATATTGTACCAGTTTAAAAAATGTTGGTACAAATGTTTACATGATCTTGGTAAAGGCACCTTAGAATGATATGAACACTACTTGCAAAGAAGACAACGAGCAGAACAGTTTGGGCACACCACATGGTTATTGCTGTTTCAAGGGTCGGAGTTTAAGGTCATCTGCCCCCAAATGCCTGAGAATGCAGATACAAAAGGATTGAGTGACCTACCTCAGAAAATCCTAGGACTGCCTCCTACACATTTCTAGCAAAAGGCTCATCAAGGGCTGGTTTCACCATATAAGTTGGGCAAATGAAGGCTTAGTTCAAATATAGGATGTGTTCAAAAAGTAACGAGCCGGAGGCTGTAATGGGCAAACCTGTGACGACATCGGCTAATCGTGACGTGTGTAACGAGGTGTGGTTCCGACCAGAGCGTGGAAGGTCACAGCCCGTCGCTAGAGGGCACGCGTGCACGTCACGTGACGATACAAAGTGAGCAGCAGCATGAATCGTCCAACGCTGCCAGTGGCATTGCAAACAGTGACATGGAGGCGTCAAACGAAGAGCAAATAGGTGGTGTTCGATTTCTGACAGCGAAAGGAGTAGGGGGAATGGACATTCATCGCCGAATGTCACAAGTGTACGGCGAACACTGTATGTCCCTTGCAAGGGTCAAGGCGTGGCGTGGCACAAGTGCTTCAGGGAAGGACGGGTGTCGTTAGCCGATGATGCCTGGTCTGGGGCACCCCCCTGCATTACCGATGACAACGTTCAGCTGGTTGATGCACTCATTACCCAGGACCGCCGAGTGACAGTGAACGCCATAGCCGCCTCGTCGGATTGAGCTATGAAGTGCGCACACCATCATGAAGGAACGACTGAACTTGCGCAAAGTGTGTGCCCAATGGGTGCCCATACCTGCCAACCTCTCAAAGTGAAAAATCGGGAGATTCGACGCGGCGCCGGGGGGGGGGGGGGGGGCGGCGGCGAGGGGGGATGCAACATAATACATACACAGGCTAAGACATTGCAGCAAATATATAAGTATATTAGTTACACTATTTATTAAACTGTACATGACTAACATGATATGACATCCCAGTTTACAAATGTACTTAAGACTGAGTAATTTTAAATTCTCACTAGTCTATCAAACAAGCATGCCTTTCTTTCGACCACACTCAGGCATACAAAACTACTGACGTATCGAAGATCATATTATTGGTCGTAGTTGTAGGTGACTGAGGCTGATTTTGCCCTCTTCAAAAAGGTCTTGCTATATTCTTGCTCAAAACACTTCCCTTTCTGAATCGACTTCCGAGTTATAAGTTTGTCCAAAGTCTTGTCAGAGAGAGATGACCTGAACATCCTCTCACACTCTGCATTACTATGCGGAATGGTCAGAATGGAAAGCATAACTTGAGTACCCCACCACTACATATCATTTGGCCTACCAGTGCCCACTTCACATCAATTCTCTCTTCTTCTTCAATAGATGTCAAGTTGGAAGTTACAGAATTGGGAATGTAAAGCATCCATTTCCTCATTAAAATTGTCTTGAGTGTCTGTTAACATGCTAGGAAATTTATTTACAAAAAACTTAATTTTGGAAAATGAAATGTCCCCCTTTCCACTATGCGAGATACTGAAATCACACCTACAGACACTACAAAATGCAAATGTTGCGCCTCTTCTTGACTCGTTATATGTGGAATCATGGTGTCTACTGTAAGGATGAAGTAAAAATTAGTTACTTTTTAGCTACCTTTTAGTTAACTTTTAGTTAATTTTAGTTACCTTTGAATTCAAGATACATCTGCGGTCTGCAAGCAAATGGGCTCATCATGCGGTGGAGAAAGACAGCAATGAACTGTGTTTAAAGCGGTAAATACAATTCACTTAGGGAGTTACAAAAAAAAAAAAAAAAAAAAAAAATACTAGATATTTATTATCAAATGAGTTGTTTCAGCTAATATGTCGTCTTGTGCACAAGGCGTTTTTATAATTGCCAAGAGGTTGCTCTGCTCTTGACCGTGGCGAGATTTCCTTTGTCCCCGCGGTAGATCACGAAGAAATTTATGGGACGTTACGTGATTGTAACCGAATTCTGTCTTCACAGTCAAGTACGGCGAACTTTCGAGATGTTACACGATCGGCGCTGGTCTCACCCGTTTGTCGAGATTCCTGTTGTTTTCGCGATAGAACACTGATAAATATCGCGATTTAATAATCGGTGTCACTTTTAGTCGTTCGACGAGATTTCCATTGTCCTTGAGGTCGGGCGCGAGGAAATATAGCATTATTATGCAATCGGCGCCACTTGCTGTCCGTTTGACAAGAATACAGTTGTCCTCGTCATTGAATGTGGAGAAATATCGCGATGTATCGCAATCGCTGCCGCTCTCGGCCGTTTTACGAGATTCAAGTTGTCCTCGTGATATTATGCATACCGCGCCGCAACCGGCCGTTGAACGATTGTCTATTCGTCCTGACAGAATGGTGGATGCAAGCTCAGGGTTGGGCATGGTTAAAATTCACGAGTAGTTATGGACAAGTTGTATGGCCGGCGCCGTGATTCCCGCTGTCCCTATGTTGTGGTTGGGAGCTCATCAGTTCAGGGTAGATCACGAGGAGAAATTAGTATCGCGACGCTACTTAGGCTGTCATTTCAAAGTGGGTAGATGCACTTCTCGCTCCCCGTACGCTTGTAAGTATACAGTCATGGGAAAAGTAGCGAGTAGGTTTCGGAATGTTTCGAGATTGGTGCCCAATCATCTTTGACGGGATTCCCGCAGACCTCGTGGTCACAAGTTCACGATAGGGGACGGGTTTTATGATTTTACGCTACTGACGTCGATCTCGGTCCATTTGACGAGATTCCCGCAGGCAAGTCGTGCGGTCATCCGGCCGTCTTGAGTATGAATGTTCGAAGTAGGTATCAAATATTAAGAATTATTTGGAGAAGATTGCACGAATAATACGACTAGGGGACACGTTTTCTTTCAAATGCGAATCACGAATTATACAAGTTTTCGAAATAACCGGTTAGATTATAATATATCCGATGGAACCAAAATTCGAAGGAAAAATCGACATATAACGGAATTTCGAATTAACCATACTGGATGTCGCAAATTTACGAGACATATTTTTAAAATAAGTTACAGCCTACGTATTTCGAATCTTTTTCAAAACGGTAACATTTCGCAAGATCGCGACATTAAATTATTTAGCGTTATTTCTGGACTTCAATTTGACAAGTCTTTAAATAAATGCGAGGTTTCTGAATAATTTCAGAAGTTTTCGCGAATAAACGTCTCGCGAAAAGTCAGGCTTCCTAATATAACACATAAATATTTCACACAAAACTAAAAAGTAATCTTGATGTCGAAAATATACGCTGAACGATGTATACCACTCAGGGTATCCTCAGTATGCATTTCCTCGAGGTCGGGCACGAGGAAATATAGCTTAGGGCAATCTCTGAGCCTAGAGGCGCGAGTTTAAATGATTCAATCCCCTTCGGAAAATTTTCGTTACCCGTATGTAAAATTCGTTACTTTTTCGTTACTCATTTGTAAAATTCGTTACTTCCGTTACCGGTCGACACCCTGTGAATGTTATCTTTGTACACACTTTTAAATGTCACATCATATCTCTTCGCCATATTACAGAGGAACCGACGCAATCACTCAGATCGAAAAATCACAATAACCTACCGGCATATTAACGCCAACAACATCAAACTAAGTTAAACACAAATCATATAATTTCACGTGTGAAACAAATACAATATTCCGCAGCGTACAACTACCTCTCACCCACTGGTCATTATGAAACACATCTAGGAACAAGCGCTGAATTAACCTTCGCCGATTTTAAACGAAGACTTATTCGAAGCCAACTTTTTATAACAGCAGGACGCGACGCGGGAGTTAGTTCGCAGTTGTCGATTATCGATACAGAGCGAAACTGCGGTATCGAGATATAACTTCAAAACACGTCAAGTCGATCCGTTCGATAGACGACACATTAAATCCGAAATTACGAGTGGGGTTTTTGAAAAATCGGGAGATTTAATACGTTAAGCGGGAGGGCGGGAGAAATGGTCTGAAATCGGGAGTCTCCCGCCTAAATCGGGAGAGTTGGCAGGTATGGGTGCCCCACAGTCTTCAACCACACCAGGAAGCATGTCAAATGGCCTACTGTCTTGGTCTTGGTTGGACGATTGATGCATGCTGCTGCTCGCTTTGTATCGTCACGTGATGTGCACGCGTGCCCTCTAGCGACGGGCTGTGATCTTCCATGCTCTGGTCGGAACCACACCTCGTTACACATGCCACGATTAGCCGATGTCGTCACCGGTTTGGGCATTCCAGCCTCCGGCTCGTTACTATTTGAACGCACCTTATAATTAAATATTTAGAAAAGTAAGTCAACATGTTAGAATTTGAACAGAAATGCCGGGAATATCGTATGAAAAACAACACTTCAAAAATGAAGATGGTGTTAGTAGGGAAGAGGCACGAGAAAATTACACAAAAGGTAAGAGGAACTAAATGGGAGCAGGCGGACATGTTAAGTACTTGGGCTGCGTGTTCTCTCAGGATAGTAGCCCAGTATTAATAGTGAAAGAGATAGAGTTGAGGTGCAGAAAAGCCAATGCAGCGAGTTCTCTGTTGAAATTTACTGTATTCTGAAAGAAAGAAGTTAATGTAGTGACAAAACTCTCCCTAAATAACTCAGTATTTAGGCCAACCTTGCTGTATGGAAGTGAGAGCTGGGTAGAGTCAGGATATCTCATACTTAAGATGGAGGTAACTGATATGAAGTTAGCACGAATGATTGCTATGAGAAGTGGGAGGGTATTGGAAATTAAGAGAAATGTTAGAAATGAACACGTTAGATGAAGCTGTTTGCATGAGCCGACTCAGCACCGTATTTACAAGAGTGCCAACACCTGACATTTCTGTAAGAAAATACCACTGAATTTTAAATTGTAAAAAAGAAATGTTTATTAATGAATTATCCTAACAAGGTTTGAGGGGTATGCTGTGCCCTTAGGCATCTTGGTGGAAACCAAGCAGCTCCAGTTTTTTATTACTTTGTGAATAAAACTCTGTTAAGTAGTTTTCCAACTTCTTTGATACGTCATTATGATAGCTCTAATTTTAAAGAATAGCCTATCTCAGCATTTCTATTCAAATTCTTGAAGCATTTCATCCATGATTATTACCTCCCATAGATTATTAATCACACAGGTTGCAAAAAAAGAAAAAGGATTTCTGCAAAAATAGACGAGTTTTATTAACTCCATTGTGCAGAATTTGAAAATGTAGAGTAAAATGTAATTTTGATTATAACAATAAAAAGGGAATTGAGCCTACACAAGATGTGATATTGAACAACTGGCACCATTTTTAGATTCAGTACATTAATCACCATCAAAATAGCCTATTTTCTAATTTACTGCAAAATCATGCAGGCCTGTGTTATTACAGTCAGAATCCAAAAGAAAAGAAAGGAAATTCATAGGTAAATTGAAAAAGTGAAATGGTGCACCAATTTGAAATTCTTGGATCTCCTTCATTTAACAATAAAATTTGTGGATGATCCTTATTTTACTGTTAAATTTGTGAGTAGACCTGCTAGCGAAATTCATAAGTCATTTTGCGAGTAAAAGTAAAACTGAATTCAAATGTCCTAAATTCAACCCATATTTGATAACTCTCATTCTTTGTCTGGCTGACAATGAAGCATCACTTCAAATTCAGCACCATACTGAACTCTTCAAAGATTGTTCTTACTCACTCATAATATACAGTAATGTCTGGCATTTCCATACATATTTAAATTATACTGCGATTCATTTACAAATCATCAATTTAATAAGTTTACCATTTCATTGTTTACAACTTTCATTATGCATGAACAAACTAATAATTAACATACAACATATTAATCTGTAGCATTGTAATAATTTTCAGCACTCTTGCAAGTACCATCTGAGAAATGTTAATACAGTAGAAGCCCGATACACCACAGATTCGGATAGAACGCAGATGGACTATGTCTCTCAAAATAAAACACTGTATCATTTATGAATGATTTTTGCACTCAAGGTGGTATTTCATCGACTTAAACTTAATACAGACTTCATGTAGCGTTTCTGCAGTATAATTTACTGCTGCAAACTTCAAGCTCTCGATACAATAACCAGAAGAGATGGACGTAATTAAACTCAACCTTTGGTTTGTCTTATCAACATCAAGATTGTTGCTAGACAGAAGCCTTGAATACACATCTCACGGTTAATATTGTGACACAATCAACAAAGTGATCATGCAACACTGCAACAGTGCTTTGCAATAATCGAAATGAGCACAACCATCATGTGCATCATAAATTATTCATTCATTGTCTAGATTTCCGTGTTCTTGTTGTGATGTCACAGAAACGAAAAGCATATTCTGTGAGCGATAAACTGAAAATCATTGATCGTGTGAAGAATGGCCAAACTAAAGCAAGTTTATCACGTGAGGTTATTGTTTGGTCGACGTTTGAGTTAAGTTTGTCTAATTGCTGTACCCTATTTGGTCATCGTCATTATCTAAAGTCTAAACCTTGTCGCTGAAGCCACGGCCCATGATCTTCAGCAGTTCTCTTCATCATGACGTAGGAAACAAAACCCCGCTGAGTCTTCCCACGGTCTTCCTTTAGATTTCTTCCCTAGGATCTTTCCTTCGAAGACAATCTGGATAACGGTGTCATGCCGTAAGACGTGTCCAAACAATTTAGTTTTTCTCTGCTCTTATGAATAAAGTAATATCCGTTTCTCCTTAATACCGTCCAAGATTTGTTCATTAGTCTTTTTTCCCTCCAACTCGTCCTTGCCAGTCTCACCAGAACCATATTTCAGCAGCTTCTAGTCTTGATATTGCTTGCTTTCTCAAAGTCCAGGTCTCACATCCATAAGCTAGTACACTCCAAACAAAGGTTTTAACAAATTTCTTCCTGATTTTAATTCCTATGTGCTTATTTAACAATAGATTTTTCCTGTTCTGAAATGCTTGCTTTACCATAGCAAGTATAATAAAATTGGGGTATCCGCCTGATCGATACACAAAATTTATATAAGGGTCTATATTAAAACCATTTGGTACATGTTTCGGGGCCTATTATGCTGACCCCTTCATCAGCCAATAACTGATCTATACATGTCTTGACAAGTTTTTAAGAAATTCCCCTGGCTTCTTTTCTCAAGAGGCTCGTTTTAACTTGGCCTGTTTCGATCCTCGTCATAGGCGAAATATTGATCTTCGAACTAATAACAATCCTCCATTTAATAGGAGTCACAAGACAGCCAGGTCCAATAGGATTGGTTTGGTAACAACATATTCAATGATTTTCATGGAATGAACTTTTGCTTTTAGACACGATACCCTGCTAGTATTTTTGTTTTCAAATGGACACATGAAAGATTTGTCTTGACAAGCACTTAAAAGTGCCCCCTTTTAAAATGATGTTTTAAAGTGTTTTTTCATATTTCGCCTGTTAACATTTTTAAATGCCTGTGTAATTTTTGTCACATTCAAGTGTTTTTTATCACCACATCATCTTTTCATGATTATGTTCCATTTTCATCCATTCTTTTTACATGTTAGTTTTACCTTTTATCAATGTATCCTATGATTATACTGATAATCTGTATGTTATTGGCTGATGAAGGGGCCATCATAATAGGCCCCGAAACATGTACCAAATTGTTTTAATATAGACCCATATATAAATTTTGTGTATTGATCAGGCGGATACCCCAATTTTATTATACTTGATTGTCAATCAATACGGAACCATGACCGAGTCTATTACCATAGCAATTCTTCTTTTGACTTCTGTAAGGCACTGATTGTCACTGGTAATGTCACTACCCAGATAACAAAATTCTGTAACCTGATCTATTTTTGTGCAGCCTAACTTAATATTTGTTTTCAATTCAGTCTTCTTCTTTTGAACAGTCATGATTTTTGTTTTCTTTGTGTTTATTTTTAGCCTGAACTTCTCTAACGTGTCGTTTAGCATACCGAGCATCTTAGTCATGTTGTGCTCTGAATCTGCTATGAAAGCAATATCATCTGCAAAGCGAATACTATGAATTTGTTTATCAATAAATTTAATCCCTTTGGTTTTTCTTTTACTGTTTTAATTGCATATTCTATGAATATTTTAAACAGATATGGTGATAAGGGACAGCCTTGTCGCACTCCTCTTCTTATTCTTGCTTCTCTTTTCGTTCCATTGATGTTTATTTCTGTGCTTTGGTCTTTATACAGGTTAAAAAGCAAACATCTGTCCTTCCAATCAAGACGTTCTCAGAGTTTGAAATAATAACTTCCAGTCAACCTTGTCGAATGCTTTTTCTAAAACAACGAAAGTTACATAAATTTTGCTGTTAACTTCTAGTCTTCTTTACAGTATTTGACGCAGAGCTAGAATTACTCCTCTAGTACGCTGAAACCATATGGGTCGTCATCTAAATTCTGTTTGATTTTCCTTCTTATTCAGGCTTTAGGTATTGTCAGTAGGATCTTACAAGCATGGGATAGAATGGAAATTGTTCTGTAATCTGAGCAGGTAAGTTGCAGAAATGTTTTACAGAATGTTCTTTAAATTTAAATACATTACAGTATATAGTAATAATAATAATATCGTATGGCCTTGGGTGCTGGGTGCAAGCTTTGTAATTTGACACCCAGAGGGTAGCTTGCATGTCGAATTTCGTTGTTCCTTGAATCACTATGAAAGTCAAGGAGGTTAGATATCTAAGCTCCTTGAACACTATAGCGCTTTCTAGTAGAGAAATAAGGAACTTTGTGTTGGCGGAAACTCTCGAGATTAATTTTGCCATTATGAACACTGCCTGAAAAATGAAAATCCACAGCCTGCTTCCAGTCTCCGACCGTGTCAGGAAATTATGAACACTGCCTACTGAATTCAAATGGGTTCTATGTCATGCCAACATAGTATGACATGCGTGTCGTATTTTTGCCGCCTTTCAAAAATCACTTACCACAGCCAGGAGCTTGGGGGTTAGTAGACCGACACGCTATCCACTCACCCTCTGTGGCAAGCTAGTACAGTATATAGTAAAATATGTATAATATTGCATTATGTGTTTTTCGTAACTTGCCATGCATAGTTTATTAAGGGAAGGAAGGAAGCTTGTAGTTTAACGTGACCATTAATCTCGAGATCATGAGCCACGGGACCTCCTTTTTACGTGGAATCCGAACCACAGGACATGGCATTTCACTTCGAAAATCTCACATGCATTGACCAGGAATCGAACCCGAACCGCCTTGGTGAGAGGCATACAGCTAGACCGCTGAGCCACCACGCCCTCTCACATAGTTTATTACACGACTCACTCTCGATATACTGCATGTACGCTATAACGCGGGGGTAAAGCATGTCCCCCGACAACCACATTATATCGGACTTCTACTGTACTTGGATCATCAACTCATGTTGATGAACACTAATATAATTTGTATATTACATCAGATTTGTAATCTACTTATTGCATTTAATTGTGAAATGAATATTATGAATACCAATAGGTAACAGGTTCCGTTTATACTAATGTTCATAAACCTAATCACCACTCAATTGTCTGTAATATTTTAATAAATGTTGAAGGTACTGAACATATTACCTTAATTTATCACTGAAATGAATGCACATACATTTTATATATACAGTATATACTCACACACAAAGCTAAATAAAAAAAGGGGAAAAGAGAACTTCGATACGAAATCGCTCCTCATCCAATATTTAAGCATTATGGTAAAGAGATGCTATAATTTGTGGGCTTAAAAAGCATCGTTGCAGAATAATACATTGTAAATATGTTTTAAAACAAGGAGAAATGAATTTTGGATACCATATTCATGTATAACGAGGAACTACCATTGAAATTATGAGTTTAACACCTCATTCAACTACTGTGTTATAGATATCAGTCCTATAATGCCACCTTTAACAAGTTTTTCACAGTCAAGTACCTAATTAATAGATTAGTTAGTTGTTGTTGTTTCAAGGGGCGGAACTACGAGGTCATCTGCCCCGAGTTAATAGATTCCCTACACTCATTTGTGTGTGGGCGATCCAACACAGCTTGTTCCCCACTAAGCTAAGGATGAGGTATAAATGCAGTGAGCAGAGTGCAGCTTGGCAACCTTACCCCCAACGGGAGCAAGCATTTAATATCTCTCTCGAAAAATTTATTTATTTATTTATTTATTTAAATAAAATAGTTTAGTCTAGGAAAGTTTTGCAGCGACAGTCAATGGAATGCCTTTAAGCACAACTACTTATTTAAGCCAACAAACTACAGTAAAATCCTTCCATATTGAATATTTCAGTATTTTATGCATGCAAATTTTTTTTTGCAAACTTTGTCATACACTGAACATTCAAATAAAGCTTTTATTAAAAGATAACACATTCTTATATCTTTCAGACTTTCACGATCATTATAAATGTAACTCTGGACTTTTAGTATGTTAAGCCACTTTATATGCTTTGTCTAGTCTTGTGTTGGGCATTACCAAGGCCAAATATCAGATAAAGACAAAAGTCAAAAGAGTATAATTGGATTGATAATATTGGCATTTTTTTTACCATGGTAATGCCAGCCACAGAAATAAACAAAATGCTGGCAGTGGAAAAATTAGCAAGCTCGTAACGTTCTGTAACAGTTAACCAGTAATCATAAGCCATGGAATCCAACAGATACGGTATACATGGAATCCAATCTGATCTCATTTCAAAAATATTGCTTTCATTGACCAGGTCACCTTGGCGAGTAGTAAAAGACGACGCCACCGAGCCATCGCATAATGTGGCATAATATTCTAAAAGTCACAAACAATGTTATCACAAGCTTCATGGCCGAATGAACAGGGTGTTCTGAAATTCACACCATGGTCTGCACCACATAAATGCTGGGTGAAAATGAAGACTAGAAAATGTTAATTAGAAAGTTATTTTACTACCACAATTCATTCGAGGAAATTGGTTGCTTCATACAGTGGAACCCCTGAAATACAAAATCCCGGGAAATCCGACATTATTTTAATGGAAACCGAAACTTGATAAAACTTTATACATTACAGTATCACGTATGCAAACGGTGGATGGAAAAAGTAAGAGAGTAGACGAACACACAACAACACAGAAATCTGACTGGAATGCAAAGACTATTGGGGCTTTTGTACTGCAGTTATTTTATGCGCATGTTCCAGCAACAGTGAGTCACGTGCAGCCAAGGTCAGTAACACATGAAGCCTTTTACCCGCCACTATGTAACAACGAGCGGCATGTACAATGTAACTAGTGTTGTGTTTAGCTTACAGGACATACCACGGACATATTATGGATTTTTCAACAAATCCGAACAGGCAACAACCCAATAAGTTCAGATTTCTAATAGAACTTCAGTTCCAGCATGCTGAGCTTTTCACAGGTAGACATCATCAGGGTGATTGTTTTAAGAGGGCAGAACATTGAGGATAAAAGGGAGGAGAAAAAAATAAAAGGGGGAAGAGTTATGAAAGATAAGAAAAAGAAGAGGCTCCCTAGGCCTAGATACCCTAATAATGTGAGAATCAAAAAATAACATGTTCACCAAGGAAGACTGACTGTAAAGGAGCCTCACGGCATGACTGCTGGCAGTCGCTCACATCCGGGAGACGAGGAGGTTCGAATCCCCCCGCTGGCAACCTTGAAGATGGTCTTCTGTGGTTTCCCATCTTCCTTCCAGGCAAATGCCGGGGTTGGTCCCTAACTATAGGCCACAGCCGCTACCTTCCAACTCCTCGTCCTTACATTCCAACTTCCCTCCCCAACGGTACTTTTAGCTCACCCATTGGGTGTCCGTCTCGAAGCAGCTAAAAAAAAAAAAAAAAAAAAAAAAAAAAAAAAAAAAAAAAAAAGGTCACTAATATTCTTGTGCCATAAGTTGGGGTATGGCAATAGAGAGTAAGATGTGAAGGCTTGTAAAATATTCTCAGATGCAGTGTTGTCACAATGTGCAAGTAAAATTTTATATGATGGAAGTTTGTCACTAATATGTCCATCTCCAATTTTGCACAAGGTACAGGCCATGAATCAAATTTCAGGACATCTTGTATATGAAGACAGGAGAAAGAAAAACAGTCACAGTGATGATAGATTATCACCTCACTTACCTACAATACCCACAAAATTATATTGGACTTTAATGTTTACTACATCAGATAAACTTTCTACCATATATACACACATGGATATTACTTTCCGAATAATTCATATCATAGATCTAAATACTAAGGAGAGACACTACAATAATTTTCAGATTAGATTACAAATTGCATAGATATCTTATTGATTAAAATATGAGATGATATATCCATATGCACTACTTTTAGGGTTAATGCATTTCCTCTGCAACAAGGCAGACTTCATAATCTTGGCGTTCACAAGCCATTGTCCAGCATTTCTGCACGCAATGCATTTTATTGTGGGGCTGGAGTTGCACCAGCCGAAGGTTCGGGTCAGTCGGACATAATTCGACGATATTTCCTCGGAGGAATTCCGTTATCGTATTCGTCATCGGACCCATTCGTGGTTGTATCATAGGCATATGCCGGAAGCCACTTCTCCAGCAAGCTGTCGAAAAATTCCTCCAGAGTCTTTGCATCTTGATACACTTGACTCTCCTTCTGTAAAACATAAGAAATACCAATTCAAACTTCCAGAACTAGTTTAACAAACAACTGTTTAGTAACTAACATGCTAAATTCCCCATTCTTAACACAATAATATAGGTTACACTAATTTATGCAGCTGCTTACGTGTGGATAACAGGGTACATGAATTATGGTGGCCACTCAAATCGGTCAACGATTTTCCAGGAGTTTTCCAGGAATTTTCCAGGAGTAATTCTCATTTTTCCAGACGCGAGTTCCGAGGGGGACTTTATCGGTTGCCTACTTCAAGAGCAAAATAAAGCAGTTTAGTTTGGTTTATTTATACAGATGTTGACAAAAATTAGTGGTGATTGCGTTATTGATACGCAAGCCTACACACAAATGAATTAATTGTTGTTTTAAAAAAGCCTTTGTGACTCAAATATCCGCTAAAAAAAAAAGGAAAGAATGCCGCCTAAAATTTTATTGCGGTGAAGTTGTCTATACTCAATATGTTTTACAAAAATACTATCGCGTGTACTCCCACACAGAAATAGGTAGCCTGAGGAAATTTCTTTCGTTAACGATAGAGTGCTCACCCAAAACCGCAGTGGGAGTATGATTTAAGATGGAAAGATTTTTATAATTAATTAACAGTGGCTATTTTCCAATAGTTTTCAAATTTTTCGTCATTTTCCAGATCTAATAAAAATCCAGGAGATTTCCAGGATTTCCAGGAGTAGTGGCCACCATGATTAATGTACACTGTATTTCAAGTGCTCCATTTAAGAAACAAATAGTTTTATAGCTGTGGGGATAGACAGTCATGGCACTGACCATTCTCATTTTGTGTTCAGGCCTGGGGCGGCCATACCTTATGTGCTGAAGTGCTGCAGCACAATGTTTTATTTGAAAATAAATTAATATTATGTACAATCAAATACAGCACATTAAAAAAGACGTCAGCCAAAGAAGAAGAAATATTTCAACTCCCCTCACAACAAGGTATCGAGTCAAGTACTCCACATCGCGTCCGGCACTGGCTGTGCAGATCGTAGCTCAGCGACAATTTCTAAGTTTATTGCCATGAACTCGGCCTTTTGCACTTGCGTGCCCAACGTTTTCTTTGTGCTGTTGGGACAACTGCCAAGGCATCACAGCAATTATTTGTTTGACCACAGAGAGGCAGCACTGGTCACACAAAATGACAGGCGGCACCCTCTGGACTCTGCGATTGCATTAAAGAGAAATAAAGGGATTCTGCCTTTTCAATACATATATTAAACCTACTCACAGGTACATGTTTCGAAGGTTGTTAACTCTCTCTTCCTATTATTTATTTCATAAACTATTCATGTCACTTATGTACTTATGAAGGTAATTAATCTTTGATATTTATTGTACAGGCTGAGGAAGAGGGAGTTAACAACTTTCGAAACATGTACCTGTGAGTAGGTTTAATATATGTATTGGAAAGGCAGAATCCCTTAATTTCTTTCTAATATATAGTTATTCAATACAGACCTCAATTACTGACATTATGCATTTAAGAGGGAATCGCTCAAAGCAAACGAAGGAAAATATTAGAGGAAGCCATCACCTGTTCCCGCCAGGTCTTTTAATCTCCCAAATTACCTATTTATTTTATAGCCACATTTTGCAAATCTTTGAACTATAAAAATTATAATTTTTATGTTGTCAAAATAAGGAAAATTGTGATTTTCTTCAACTGAACCCGCGCAACGAATAAGGGACTCCGCGCCACCTCGGTCTGTTTAGAGATTATGATGGAAATAGGTACCTGGTCGCATGTAGCATGAAATGACGTGTCAAACGTGCACACAAGTGCCTCCTATGGGTAGATATTTGCAATTGAAATGCCATATGCATGGAAGAAGGACTCTGGTGTTCCAAGATGGAGGGCGTCAGGACGTTGGAAATCCCTCTGTCAGCTAGCGAACGTGACAATATCGGCCGTAGACGTAAATGGAACATGCAAAAGTGGAAGGATTTCAATAGAAAGATGTTGAAAGATGCTGGAGAAGCATATGAAAATAGTCAGGGACGTAAAATTCCAGCAAAAATACAACCAAAAGAGGCGAGTAGAAAAAGGATCTCCGTGATTTCACCTGGGTGTCTGCATGCCGGAATTTGTTATTAATCAGTCTCAATTTAGTAATGAGACATTTGAATATATCCCTCTTGATAATGTAGAGAGTAAGTTGTTTTATTTAGGAACTAGGGGGCATTATTGTCATCAGCCCCATGTACTTGACTGTGTGAGCTGTCTTATAACCTGCGTTATTGTGGTGATTGCTAGGGTGTGTACGTGTTTGCGGGGCTAGAATTTGTAGGAATGTGAATTTGGCAAGTTAGGTAGGCTATCATCCCAGTATTTCTTTGGAGTAGAAACGGGAAACTACGGGAAACCATTTTTAGCATAGGCAAGGGAGGTACCGGAAATCTACTCCTTGGTTATTCTCGCAGTATTAAGTGTACTTTGTTCCAACACTCATACCAGGATTTAAATTCTCCATAACAAAACCGGGGACCGAACCCGAGCCATCTAAAAAAGGGCAGTTACTACACTTACCCCTAAACCACTCACAGCTACTGTAGAGATTAAGTGGCTCATACTGTCTTACCATGATATTCGATGTCCTCTTTGCAATAAGGATGAACTCTGAAAAACTAAACTTTTCAGGGGGAAGACACCATAGTACAACCTTGTCCCCTGAAGTCCTAATTTATATAAATTTAGTGTAACATCCTGAGTTCTGTGAGACCTGCACCGTAGGTTCCAGGTTCGATCCCCAGCTTTACCATGGAGGATCTTGAATGCCGGTATGAGAGTTGGAGCGAAGGGACGCACGTAGCTAAGGGGTGCTAAAAAGTGCTAGTGCACACGCATCCATCACCTCTTCACCTTTCAGGGCAGCCTCAATGTTGTGGAAAAATAATCACAAGAATATTTTAAAATATTGGAAACACATGTTCTTGTAGTGATCCAAGTCTGTGTTTCCAGCCCAGTACCGTTCTGTGTGTAGACATGTGAATGAGACCCTCTGAAAGATGTATCTTTCCACATTATTCGGTGTTGTCATCATTTTGATTACCGCCACGCATTCTTCATTGCAGGACAACTTATAAGGACAACGTCATTTGAATGTAATATCCCATTGACATTCCGCCTAGCTCGCTATCTGATGTACGAATGACTCACCGTTTCCGAATTAACTTTGTCAATCTTCACTCTTCCTAAATCATCTCACAAGGGAACGGATCGCGGTGTAAAATTCTGATCTAGTTGAAATTTAGTACACAATATTCCTACAAAATTATACAATGACGTAGTGAAAACCGCATGGGCCGATTTCAATTTTGAAAGCCAATATTGAATGCCGAAAATCTGCCGGACGACGGCATGAGCGAGGAGGTGAGAAGAGGTAAAGCTGACCTTCAATCCTAGCAGCACGCGATGGCTCCCGGCCACTAGGCAGCAACCTGCCGTGCTGCGATTCATTCCCCACCTTAAACGTTCCTCTCACTCTTCTACCCTCTCGATTAAAGTATAAAATGCAACATAATGTGATGTTTTGCACGTGGCAATACTGTAAATAAATAAAACAACCTTTTTTTTTGTTTTGTTTTGCTCTTTGTAATCCTTGCAATAGTGAATGCTTACAAAAAAAAAGTGGTCAATGCAAAGAGATTGCTTGCACCACGCGCACCTTGCAACACTTTCTTTAATACACATATCGCAAGCATTTTGGAGAGCATCATCCTTGAAACAAAATTGAACGGGGTTCGCAAAGCAAGAGGGCAGTGTTTCAACATAACCGGATTTGTACCAACTTTACTTCCACATGTTACGAAACCGCGGAGATGATGGTTGTGGGTCAATGATTGGGTTTTTAAAATATTGTTGCGCAAATGAATGTTAATGTCGAAATTGTATAATACAATTAGGTCATAAAAATAACGAACAAATTTTGTCCATATCCGGAAACCAAGCACATCTAACGGCTGAATCATTCCAGTAGTTCTCTGGGGAATAGCTTTAACAATGATAGTTTTGTTGGCGGGTTTTGACGCTAATAGATTTGCTTCACTTTGTGCTGTCCACGAATCGAAGAGTAAAACACTGTCATCTGGTACAGTTTGAAAATAAACATCTTGTAACCACTTTTGAAGTAACTTTTTAGTTAACTTTCCGGACGGGGATGGCAATACAAATAAATTATCTGCTGTAAACAAAGTTCTTTAACAATAGGGCCAAATTCACCGTTCTTTTCTTTTAACACAACTAACAGTTTAGGTAACAGTTCTCCATCGCAGATATTACAGGCTGAATTGTATAGCTGTGTGTTGATGAGTTCAACGATTGCGCTTCTGCAAAAATTCTTTTGTCTCCCTTTACATGTAGCATATGTCCTGCATGGAACTCTTCGTTAAACCCGCTTTGATCTGTGTTAAAAACACACTTTGGAGAGCGAGTGTTTATTAATTCGGATACCTCTCCTACAAAAATTGTGCGTTGGACGCAAGGTCAAGCTGATCGTCTGTGTAAATTTTGGTTACAAATTTCGTAACTTTTTGGGAACCAATATTGAATTTATTTTTAAACTTGCGAACCCAGAAATTTGAGGCGTGGAAGGTATTGTCATGAACATGCCGAGCATTCTTCAGGGCCCATTTCCTAATGTGTACGTCATGGACGTTTTTGTTGTTATTCAGCCTAGCATTTTAAATTCTTCAAATGTTTCTTTGGTGATAAATTTCAGTTTTTCATCCTTTGTACCGCCTTATTCTACTGTACTTGTAGCTTCCATCTAGAAAGGTCCGACTGGTGGCGTAGCTTTTTAAATTTGTGCTGAATGACTTTAAATGACCTTTTTTCCCTCCTTTGTTCAGCCAATAATCAACCACCTTTTTTGTATGTGACACTTGATGCAGGTGTTGTGGCAGCATCCTTTTCATTGTCAGTGTCGGATATTGCAAATTCATCGTCTCGCATAACATTGTTATCGTCAGGCAAAACTAACGTATCCTCATGTTCAATGGCGACCTGCACATCACCAACCCTTTCTGCAATAAGGCCTGTAAACAAGGATCATGATTCAGTCTTGGTGCATGTCTGCCTTTGCCATGAGAAAATGTAAATAAAGTTTTTACTTACGGTACAGTTCAAAACCCAATTCTCTTTCACCAGGTGTTATTTGGCTTCCACAGCGATCACTTTCAACAAAGCAGCTTTGTAGACAAACTACCACATTCCAAGGATTAAAATTTGGAAGGTGTTCCAATTGAACATCGTCGTCGTCACTTTCTGACATTTGTAAATATTCTGACTGTAGAGTCAAGGATTTAAGATTAATTGCTCTCTGTGCCTGTAAAATTAAACACAGACACAATAAAATTGCCATAATTACATGGCTTGATGACGGAAAGATTTGGGACCTGTTCATCCGAAACATAACTCTCGTTTTCCATAGCCCTACTGAACTGATAAGGAAGGGACGGGATGAGGGGAAGGTGGAAGGTGGGGAATGCAACGCAGCACGGCAGGTTGCTGCCTAGTGGCCGGGAGCCATCGCGTGCTGCTTGGATTGAAGGTCAGCTTTACCTCTCCCCACCTCCTCGCTCATGCCACCGCCAGGCAGAATTTTGGCTTTCAAAACTGAAAGTGGCCCGTACGGGTTTCACTACGTCATTGTACAACTTGTTCAACATTGTACTACAAAGTAGCCGCTTGCTTTGCGAACCCCGTTCAATTTTGTTGCAAGGATGATGATATCCAAAATACTTGCGATATGTGTATTAAAGAAAGTGTTGAAAGGTGCGCGTGGTGCAAGCAATCTCTTTGCATTGACCACTTTTTTTGTTTTATTTACAGTATTGCCAAGTGCAAAAAATAACATTATGTTGCATTTTATACTCTAATCGAGAGGGTAGAAGAGTGAGGGGAACGTTTAAGGTGGGGAATGGATCGCAGCACGGCAGGTTGCTGCCTAGTAGCCGGAAGCCATCGCGTGCTGCTAGGATTGAAGGTCAGCTTTACCTCTTCTCACCTCCTCACTCATGCCGTCGTCCGGCAGATTTTCGGCGTTCAAATTTGAAATCGGCCCATGTGGTTTTCACTACGTCATTGTATAATTTTGTAGGATTATTGTTTACTAAATTTCAACCAGATCAGAATTTTACACCGCAATCCGTTCCCTTGTCAGTAATATGATGTGTTTCTTCCCGCCCAAAAGATAGAAACCACTATAAGACTGTTACAATAGGTCTGGAAAAGAAAGAGAACTACATTTTTAGTTGTTCCCCAAGAGTTACTTGAGCGTCCCCTCCACACCCCTTGGTAGCATGCTGAGATCGTATGCCCAAGATCGCGGGTTCAAACCCGGCCGAAGTCATCGGATTTTTTAAAAGCGTTAAGAATCCCTCCGTATGGCTTCCTTCGGAGGGGAAGTAAGCCGGCGGGCCCATGCCATAGATTTATGGCATGTAAAAGAACCTTCCACTACAATTGTGTGAAGCTAAATTTGTAGGTTAGATTTGATTAACGCTCTATTAAGTTCCAACGTTCGATGCCAGGTTCCGGTTGTATCTAGTAGCCAAGTTCACAGATAGGTGTCGTTGACAGTAGCATTTGGTAGCAAAAGTAGGAACTACTAGAAATGTATCGTCTGCAGTCCTTACCTGAATTATAGATAACACACACTAATACAGCCATCACAAATAATACCGGTTATCGGACAGATTCTACACACACCCAACGAGGCTACATGACCGCAATGTCGCAAAGCCTCTAAATGAATCAACAACTACAACAACAAAGGTCAGCGAGTGTATTAATATAGTTATTATCATCTATTCAGTGGAATAAGGACTCCAGTCACAAGAAATACATGCTATGAATGAGTGGGCTCTGAGACAACAAAACCTATATTATAGACAAAAATATCCCTATATCTATTTTCAGTGATTACTGAAGCACCACACAAGTAAACTACAATGTTCATAAGATAGTAGGGACCACTTATATAAAATTTGGACGAAATTCCCGCAATAGCGCGCTTTCAAACAACAAAAACGCACTTTAAACAAAATTACAAAAATGGCATGGAGTCCCTTATTCGTTGCGCGGCTTCAACTACAAAATATCTAGTTCGTAAATTTCACTATAACAAAACAACATTACGGCATTGCTGGTTCCATTTTAATGCTTTTGGTATCACTGAGTTCTTGTTTTTGTGCGCTTACAGCAAAAGTTTTCGAGTTCGTGAATAAGAGTATTTTGTCATTGCAGATGTCATTGTGTGTTTAATTTTGTACGAAGAATGTATATATGTGTTGAGTTTGCATGTTTGTGCAGTATGGAAAACTCCGTGGAGAACCTTTGGAGTGTTTCTATAGGTTTCTAAATATTTTTATTTTTTTGAGGGAGGGGGGGTTACAGCACACAACTGATTTTCTACACCAGCCGCCACGGGATCAGGCTCGCTCTTCAAGTATTCAGAGGTTCATATATGTGCTGATCATTGACCATCACTGATTATACGCCAATTGGTCTTCTGTGTCGAACAAGCTGTTTCATGGCAAAACTTCCAAGGTTTTTCGATTTTCAAAATATATCTCAATATAACATTATATACAAGTTATACAATCCACAGATGTGGCACTGCACAGCCTAGACAGCAATACTTGGGAAGTAATGATGAGTTTTTAAGAAGTAAAAGTTGTTAATTCATATTATAAGGGGCTTGGGATATTTGGTCATCAATCCCATGTACTTGAGCGTGCGCTGAACCTTTTTGGTAACCTGTGTTTCTGTGATGACTGTAGCAATGCATGCAGCTGTATAAGGGACAGGGATGGTAAATGGTGTGAGTGCCATTCAAACCTCTGATCCCTGGACTTGCTGCAGCTCACTATTGCAGCCCCGCTGCAGGGGAGAAAAAGAACTCTGTCCATGTCCACTGATATGAACGGATTTAAATACAGCCCTTGTTTAGTTTAATACCTAGATATAGTTATCCATGGGTTTAAAAAATGTGGTACTGACTTCAGGCTGTCTTTTGTGAAATAATGTCAGTCTAATTCTGAAATTAAAATTTGGTGCAGCTTTGTTGTAGAAATAATTACAATATTTTATATGATCGTTCGGGTAATCGGCATGGACCTAGCTTCCAGGAGTGTTGAAGAGATATCAATTCCAATGAGAATGCCTTTAGGGGTAGATGACCTGGATGTTCTGCCCCTTTAAAAAACCATCAACACCACCAGAATGGAGTGCCTTTTGCAAAACTGAAATGTTCCTCTTAGTTCAACAGATATTAGTGTTTATTCTTTGCCACCTTTTAATCCTAAACCAAAGGCAATGTGATAAGCTTTAAACTTGACAAGCTACATAGTTTGGCAACTTGTGTATGACTCAGTCACCAACTGAATACAAAGTAAAAGATTTTGTGTCTAAATTATAAGCTGTATCTCTTTTTTAAGCACTGTCCATGCTTCGTCGGGATGTTCATGTTTATGTTTTGTATTATTTTTAGTTCATTTTATTCATAACTAAGCAGTAGCTATATGGTGACTAATTATGACTAAGTGATTTTTTTTTTTTTTTGTAGTTTTAATTCTTTTTTCCTTTCTTGCCTTTTCCTAAAATTATTATTTAGATTTACAATTATCTACTTTGTATTTGTGTGGGTTTATGACAGGTGTACTTTCATAAATAAATAAATAAATAAACATATGTTTATTGTTATTACTATAGTTCCTTCAGTGATATGGCCAGATGCAGTCGAATGAAACCACAAACTAGACAAAATTGAATCACTTCTTCTGTCTGAAGCCTTTGACTGGTTCAGACAAATGAGTGGCCTGAAACAGGGTAGTGCACCGTCACCCCTTCTCTTTATTGTGGTTATGGACGAGGTAATGACACGGGTACCAGGAAAGATAGGAGAAGATAAGATGAAAGCAATGGTGTTTGCAGATGAACTCATGGTCTGGGGAAACAAGGAGGAGGAAATTCAGGAGCAATTGAAGGCTTGGGAAGAAACAGTGGGAGAGTACGGATGGAAGTTCAACATCAGTAAATGTGGGATCCTGTTAACGACCAGGAAAAGGGACAAACCAATGAGTGGGATAACACTTGGAGGTGGACAGCTGAAGAAGGTGGAAAGTCTCAAGTACTTGGGAAGTATAGTGGAGGAAAGTGGGAGAAATGACAAAGAGATTACGGAACATGGCAGACAGGCAGAAGCATTTCTAAGAAGCATTAGGAGCTTAGTGTGGAATAAAGATGTCCCACAAAAAAGCAAGAAAGTGTTATACAGAAGCTACTATATCCCGATACTGACCTATGCATCAGAAACGTGGATAATGAAGAAAAGAGACAAAAGCAGAATACAGGCAAGTGAAATGAAGTTCCTGCGAAGTAGGGTCGGAGTAACAAGAAGAGACAGGGTGAGGAATGAAAAGGTCAGGGAAATAGTGAAAGAGGAGCCCTTGCAAGGTAGGATTGAGACATCAAGACTGAGGTGGTATGGACACTTAAAGAGAATGGAAGAGAAGAAGATTCTCAAGAGGATACATGAGATGCAGATGCAGAAGAAATGACCAAGGGGAAGATGGCTGAAAGGAGGGGAGGAATGTGTCAAGAAGAGAGGCGAGGACTGGACTAGAGTGACAGCGGAGAGGTGGTGGGAAGAAAGGACTAAGTGGCGAGGCTTATGTTCCAAACAGACCCAGCCTGGGCTGGAAACTGTACAAGATGATGATGATGATGAAGTAAAACTCATATTCTCTAGCTACAAATAACTTGCCCTCCACGACTGTATTCTAGTTGATGATCATTGTTGTTTCAAGGGAAAGAATATAGAGATCATCTGCCCTGACACATTGCTACTGGTATACTACCAAAGGATTCAGAATACAGTTCTGAAATAGTGTTTGAAGCCTAATAAAAGAATTCCTCCTCTGTTGGTAGACATGCTATGTGCCCAGCTACTTACACCTGCTAACCTGGAAAAATTTACATCGATTAATAATACACTTTCTTGAAGGGGGTTTGAAGTCTTCTTGTGGCCAGTGTTGCCATCCAATAATGAAGAAATGAATAGTACCAACTTCCTCCAAAGAAATCCCTTGCTACAGCAACGATACGATAGTTCGTTTTGGCACAAGACAAAATGAAATCTCAACATTTTATAACCGTGAATAGCTCAATATATTTAAAAAATGTCGCTTAATTCATTCTGGCATAAGACCACTCATACGAAAATTCTTCGTAAGATTTTTTTTAAAATTTTAAATTCTTCTTTTTATAAAACATATTTTTCAGAAAAAAAAAAATTCTATAGTATTGTATCTTCAATTTATTTCACACCTGTTAACAGATCTGTATTTTTGAATATTTTTAATGAAAAATTATCATCAAATCAACATTGATCATATTTCTAAAGTAATTTTAGAATCAACTTTGCTCGTATTTCTATTAGTTTTAATTAACTTTAGGTAGTTACTGAAGAAGGCCACAATGTGGCCGAGACTTTTATAACATACACTTTCTCACTATGCATATATGAGCGTCGTTCATTGTCTAAGTCTCCGCTCCATATTTATTTATTTATTTATTTACATAGGTCCCAATGAGCCTGAGCTCGTGTTAGGGACAATCAAGTAACATAGTTACAGCATGGCATATATATAATTTTTGTAACATTATTGTTTAGTTTAATAGTAACTTAGATTGCTAGTGACTAACTTTACAGAGATAATACGGTATGATACATTGCATTGCTTAAGGCTATTGTACATTGGCTATTCATTCCTTAATAGGAAGTCTTTTGTTTTCCTCTTAAATGTTTTTATAGAGAAACTTTCCCTTATGCCTAATGGTAGCGAGTTGTATTCTTTTATTATAGAGGACATAATTCCTTTAGTTCCAAATTTAATGGATTGGGAATGGCTGGTGAATATTTGATTTACTCCTCTTGTTGCATAGTGATGAATGTCATTTGCATGGGTAAAATGGATGTGTGTGTGTATCAATTTGTTTTCTAATTTGTATACAAATACTGTTGCTGACATAGCTATTTGTTTTTGCAGTGGCATAATTTTAGTTCCTGAGTACAATTCATTTGAGGGTGTGAGCCAAGGTAATCCAAAGATAGATTTTATAGCACGTTTCTGGAGTATCTCAAGTTCTTTTATCAGCTCCTTCTTACAATATCCCCATATGAAATTCATGTACATTAGATGTGAATGTATCAGAGCAAAGTATATATTTTTCAATTGTTGGCTAGTAAGACAGCTATATCTTAATCTGAAAATAATACCAATTAAAGGGCTGATTTTATGTTTTACATTTTCTACATGATTTTCCCAGGTTAGTGTACTATCTAGTGTGATACCTAAGTATGTTGCCGATTTAACCCTTTCTATTTCTTTGTTGGCTATGTTGACTATGTTTGTGGTCTCAATCTTGTATGATGGTTTATGGAAGAACAAATATTTTGTTTTAGTGATATTGATAACCATTTTGTGTGCTCTCAACCAATCCACCAGCTTATTGAGATCATAATTAATATTTAGCATAATTTCCTGTTCAGATGTTCCCAGATAGAGTATAAAAATATCATCTGCAAATAGTTTAAGCTTGCCTTTCAATTCTAATAATACTATATCATTAATATAGGCCAAGAAAAGAATTGGTCCTAAGACAGAACCTTGAGGTACTCCTGTGTCAATTCTCATTTGAGATCCTTTTACATTATCGATTGCAACATATTGTTTTCTGTTAGTGAGGTAGTTCTTGAACCAATCATGTGCCACTCCTCTGATGCCTGCAAATTCTAGTTTATTAGGGAGAATCTTATGGTTAACCAGATCGAAGGCTTTTTGAAGGTCAATTAGTACACCAGCAGCTAGTTTGTTTTCATCTAATGCCTTTTCTACATCAGTTACTACTTCAAATATAGCACTATCAGCTCCTCTATTTGGAATAAACCCATATTGGCAGTTTGCAAAGTAATCATTTTTCATGAAGAAATTCATAAGTCTTCGTTTAACAACGCTTTCTAGAACCTTGCTGATGGCAGATATAATATTAATGGGTCTGCAATTTGATGGGTGGGTTTTGTCCCCTTTTTTGTAGATTGGGACCACCCTAGAGACTTTACAGATATCGGGGAATATACCAGTCATCAGTGAAAGATTTATTATTTTGACATGATATGGTGTAAGGCCCTCAAGACACAATTGTAGCATGACATTAGTAGTGTTGTCCTCACTTATATTGTTTTTGTGTTTTAGGGAGTTTATAATTGATTGTATTTCATTAGCATCAGTAGGTAACATAAAGATTGTCTTAGTGCTAGTAGTATTTTTATAGCTTGTAATGCCCGAGGTAGAACCGTTTCCTTGATTTTCCCATATACTGTTAGCAATATTGACATAATATTTATTAATTTCATCACATATATTTTCCTTTTTTTCGACATTTGTGCCGTCGACTATAAGTTTGACAATTTCATTTTTCCCCTTCTTTCACTGAACTTAGCATTCCTATTGTTTTACATCAGTTGGTGATTCGTCCTTTGTACATTCAATAAATAAATTAGAAGGATTGCATGTTTTGTCAGATCCTTAATTATTTTAAGTAGTGAAGTGTACAATTTGTAAATGTGTTTTTATTTAAGTATTTGTGTAGAATATATTAACTTTAAGCACCGAAGATAATTTAGGCTTCCCCTGACTGACTGAAGAGGATTTTATATGAATAGATAAAAAGTACAAATCAAGGTAATATAAGCCCTTGTCTATTCCTATAACCTGTATATATAAGGGGCAGATAACCTGGATGTTCTTCCCCTTAAACAAACACATCACTAATTTTGCAAGACAGTACAGCAGTGCCCCAGATGTCATTACACAACACCACCCATACCTCAGTGGCTTCCATATCATCACAGCCATGACAGACTGAGACATTGTTGAAAAGCCACACTTTGCTCTAGCTTGCGTCAAAAAATGCAAAAATACTTCAATCAGGAGATGGCAACAGGCCTACAATTTAAAAGATAAATTGTAGGAAAATTGATGTTAAAATTTCAAGGCCTTTTACATTATCATGAATATATTATTTTTATAGAAGTCTTTGAGTTGATGGACATATCGAAATCTCAAGCTCTCAAAGAAAACCTACCTCTATTTCATTACAAGTGAGATTTCCTTTACAAGCAACAAATTTCTATTTTAAAAGGAATTCACACCACATAAACCCAAAGACTTAATGTCTAGCATTCAGGCTATAAGAGTCTTATTCACTACGTACTTCGAACTGCCAGCTCATCATAATATAAGTTTTTCCATGCATATCAAGCCTGATTAGGGCATTCATGAGCTTTCCACCATTCACCTGTCCTAATTTCATTTAATAGGAATGATGAACTTGCCACTTAATAGTCTTTACCTTGCAACTAAAGCCAATGCGATTTTAGTGTTGAATTTTTTTAAAACGTTCACACTGTCATGTGTGTTGATTTACGAACGTAAAGACAGCAAAGTGTGTTTTTCTTTTTTTATGGGGGTGAGTCTAGATTGGGGCTTGTTTTTAATTATGGTAATGACCCTTTTTATTTATTAAAAACAAGCCCCAATCTAGACTCACCCCCATAAAAAAAGAAAAAACACACTTTGCTGTCTTTACGTTCGTAAATCAACACACATATGAGGAAAAGAAATGCCCGCAACCCTCGAAGAATGCGGATTGAGGGATTTGGAAGGAAGGAGAGCCATGAAAGGCAGATAGGAAAGTGAAAGAGGAGAGGGACATAGTGAACGTTTTAAAAAAATTCAACACTAAAATCGCATTCAAAACCAGCAACAACCACAAAATTATCTACAATTCTAATAAAATTAATGAATCTAATAAATACCAATCTTCAGGCATCTATAAGCTTAAATGCCAGGAGTGCAGATCGGATTACCTAGGACGGACCGGACGCAGCTTCACGACGAGATACCATGAGCATGTAAACGCAATAAAACACAGGAAGTTTTCGGCCATGGGCAACCATATGCAAGAAACCAAACACAATTTCACAAATATAGAGAAGGATTTAGAAATTATCCACTATGTCAGGAAAGGGGCCATCATGAACACTCTTGAACAAATCGAAATTGACAATGTAAAGCGCACCAATCCAATATACAATTTAAACAAAATTAATTTTGATGCAAATATACTTTTCGAGAACCTTTACAAATTTTTCCCAAATCCCAACAAACAAAACACATCAATCCAAACAAAATTATAACCAGTCACATTCCCGACACAAGAAGTTTCCAAACTCCCCCCCACTCCCAATCGTAACCTCTACCTCCCCCTCCCCTCAGTAAGCAGGTACCACACCCAAGAACAAACTCCGGTCGTCACTGAGCTTTACCTCCCCTTTCCCCTCCTTTCCTTTACTTTGCCGATCACATGCTCGGACCTCAGTCAACGGTCACAATAGGATCGATCACCTTCAGTACATCTCAAGCCTCCTACAGCTCCAACGCAGGTAAGCAGTCTTGCACCCGATGATGCACATTTCACGTTTATTATCCGCGTAGACGTCTTTATACTTAACTCATCTGATTTCACTGATTACAGCTTCCAGGCAGGAAATTTCCATTAGACACAAGTTTAAACATTCCAATTTGATCCCAGTAAGTTACTTTTAATTCCACCTAATTTTCTTTTTCTCTGATGCATTTACTCTTTCTCATAGATTTTCCATATTCTTTATAGTTTGCGTCGCAAACAGAACCTTTGGCAAGTTAACCTCTTCACTACAGGCCGCATGACGTATCAACACAAGTATTGTCAATGTCTCTGCCCAACTTTACAACAAAGCACCTAAAGTCGGAAGGGTCTCGGCCCAGGCACCTTGTTCCTAACATGCCTCTCAAAACAAGCCGAGAGTACCTGTCACAACACAGCGGCAACATATGTCAAAGACAACCACGCCCTTAGTGATGTCATCAAACTAAAGCTTGCCAAAATCGTTTTATACATTTTTTGAAAATTTTAAAGTGTTTCCTTTAAATGTGTGTGTCAAGATATCATCAAGCCACTAGTAGGGCCACAAGAGATCGCGATGAGTTCTATTGTCTCAATGTGTCCATTGTATCAAGTTTTAAATGCTGTGTTAGATATAGTTTTGAATGCTCCTTTCTTATTTTTCTTACTATGTGCATGTTTTTAGCCTATTTTCAATTTTGAAAATATAGGCTTATGAGATAACCTTTTGTCCGTGTGTGTGTGCGTGTGTGTGTGTGTGCGCGCGCGTGTGTGTGTGTGTGTGTGTGTGAGGTGTGTCCCCCTAATAAAATCTAAACGGCTGGAGCGATTTCAATGAAACTCGGTAAGTTCATAGCACTATTCCCGGCGACCTCGACCGTGCCCTTCAAATTTTGTTACGTCTCACCAATCCAACATGGCGGCTGTGCGAAATATTTCACTAGCATTCAATATCTCCGAAACTATTACCGATATCGCCCTGAAATTGTGTACGGTGATAAAGGGCACTACTTGAAGTTCACCTATGAGACTTTCAAAAACCTGGTGACTACAAAACGAACATGGCGGTCAAGCGAAATTGAGACTTTTAAACAGACATTTCTCGCGATTTAACAATCCAAACGTAATGAAACTTGGTACAGCAATTGTTTATACACATTGTAATGCACTGGAGTCTAATTTAGTTCAATTGTATACATAACCTCAAAATGGCGGCTGTGCGAAATATTTCACTGACATTCTATATCTCCGAAACTATTACAGATATCATCATGCAATTTTGTACGGTGATAAAGGGTACTGATACAAGTTTACCTATGTATATTTCATAAACCTGTAAAGTACAAAACGAACATGGCGCCCAAGCGAATTTGAAATATTTTAATAGACGTTTCTCGTGATATAACTCTCTGAGCGCAGTGAAATGTGGTACAGTAAATGATTTAGCAGATTGTAATGCACTGCCATCTAATTTAATTCAATTGTTTACATAACCTCAAGATGGCGGTTGTGCGAAATTTTAAAATTAAGTTTTTATTCTTGTGTCGTAATCATGCGATCAAAGTGAAAGTTTGAATAATGAACCTAGACAATAATTGTCCTTGAATGGTACATAACTCTATGGCCTATACATATAACAATCCTAAATGGCGAGCTTCCGAAATATTTAGACTGTTCTCAATATCTATGAATCTTTTACAGCAACCAAACTGAATTTTTTATGTTCATAGAGACTATGAATATATGTTCACCTATAGGACTTTCATTAACCTGGTGAGCACAAATCCAACATGGCGGCGACGCGAAGTATAAATATTTAAATGGACGTTTCTCGCGAATTAACTATCCGTGTATAGTGAAACGTTGCACGTTAAATGCTTATACAAATGTTGATCCACTGGCATGTAATTTATTTCAATTGTTTGCATAATCACAAGATGGCTGGTGTGCGTACTTTTAAAATTTCGTTTTTACTTCTTGTGTTCTAATCATGCGATTGAAGTTTGAATACCACACGTACACAATAATCTTAATGTAATAGTACAAAAATAAAAATCCATCCTGGCGACCATCTGAAATATTTAGACGGTTCTCAATATCCGTTACATCTATTAAACTGAAATTTTGTATGTTGATAGGGACAATTAGCATGAGCAGGATATATGAAAATAGGCTGTATAGTTCTTGACGGAACTACTTGTTTGTTGTTATGATTCTGATGGATGTTAATATGTTTCTAACTTATTTGGCTGAAGAAGGGTCGACAGAGACCCAAAACATGTCCCAATGACAAATCAATAATTGTCTATAATAATAAGTATTGATTGGGCAGAGACCCCCCACCCCATTATAAATGAATTGTACAAGTCAATACAGACCTTTTAATATGGAAAACCTTCCAGTTAATCTTCAGGATAGGCAAACTACTCAAGACCTATGGGGTGAAGACAGTTCGTACCTAATTATGGGCAGGTGTACATAGGAACCACGAAGAGCAGTGTGACCACCAGACTCAAGGAACACAACAGACACAGTCGCCTGGGTCAAACTGAGAAATCTTCAGTCGCTGAGCATTCTCTCTTGCCCGGCCACGATATACAGTACAGGGACATGGAGATACTCTACACTACCACACACTACTACGTCAGGCTGCAATGGGAAGCTATAGAAATATTCTAACACCCTGACAACCTCAATCAAAAGGAAGAAATTGAACGTGTGCGTAATACATGGATCCCGGCCCTTAGGAACACCGAGGCCAAGATATCACGCACACATCAACCTGAAGAACCCCGGCAGTCGCCCAGGGAACACCTTACACAAGTTCGGTCGCTGCAGCGGAGCACACGCCGCAACCCACAACATGTACGCGAGACCAGATGATCCAGTTGGACTGCGCAGAGTACGTTCGGCTCACATGGTATAAATACTGCGAGCAGTGGAACTGGTCCTCATTCCATTGCTGACTAAGGAAAGGAGCAGAACCCTTGATAATGCCGCACGCATTTTCCGGTGAAACGTCGGGAGATATCCTGTCTAGACCATGGCCTACAAGCCCGAACAATACATACCTAATTATAAACGTCGGCCGTTAAAGCCTAAGCTGTTATATCTTTTAATAGTTTGTCTTAAAAAAAAAAAAAAAAGGCCTATATTCCAGGTAGGAGTAGGATCTTCAGTAGGCTCAAGTGTCCTATTTGAATCTTCTTGGTTTGATGGGAATCCCTAGCTGGTAGGTTCCATGCATGCTGCACAGAATCTCCCCCACTTTAAATAGCATATGCCTAGGAACACAAGATTGATCCATATCCTTCAACCAAATGCACTATATGGAGCCAAGTCACTGATTGGTTGAACAATGCTTACAACTGATAGAGATTTGCATGGCTTGTTAGTGGGAATCTCCATGTTCAACCATGTATGCAAAACACTATAAGACAGTAGATAGGCATCACATCCCCACAGTGAAAAATCAAGAGAGGAGGCATTATGGGAAAAGTTATGCAGCTCGCACTTCACAGAATGCTATCATTAGTATTGCCTACCATCTGTACAATCTATCATTCTTCGATAGGCCAAAACATAGTCAATGCAGACATTAAAAAAATACTAATCTTAATGCATAGACGTGCTAATACCGTACGCCTTCCAAGATTCGAGTAGCTGACCCTGCATAGTTGCAGGACAGCATTTAGAAGAACATGAAGTCATGTTATTGTTAACATAGTTGATTGACTCACATTCCTGATACAGATCTTAGAATCTCGGTACTGGAAACCTACATAATTTGTGCCTTACAATTTAGTGTTATTTACTTTATCATCTGTGAAGGCTAAGCCTGATTAAGATTCATGGCACAATAAAAAAAAAAACATAGATGGACCTGGGCAATGTCATTTTCAAAAAGAAATATTTACAGTAGAACTGTAAAATCTCTTAGTATAAAACAAAGTCCCCGATTTTTGGATGCCATGGGTAATCTCGACAACCACTGGATGGATTTTGATGTTTTCATCATTCTGTAAAGGATATCTCAAGGAAGGTTTCTGTAGAAAATTATTTATTTATGATCAAAGGAAGCCAAGCAGGAGCAATTTCAGTGAAAAAGTCGAAAAAATAAACCTGGCGTCCATGCGCTTTTTAAGCTTACGCTGGGCAAACCGTTAAAAATATCTATATACTATGAGTGTAAGAATTGTTCAGCATGAAAAGTTCTAGAAAAAAATCCGCGAGAGCAATACATCGCCCACTATAAGTGTGTTTACGTTTTCATTTCTTCCAACAATCTCCATTCAATTACTGAGGCGACAGTTTACGAGCTAGCTATGGGCGAGCCTCTCACCCCAGTTAGAGCCTGGCTAGCGGGCGAGCCTATTAGCCCAGATACAGCCAGCCGCAAACTGTCGAGTCGTGTTGAGTTAAAACTTCAGAGAAGAGTGGTTGTGTTTGGAGTTTCCCTGGAAGTGCAACATCTTCATTTCGCCTGTGAATGTTGCGTTCCACAAAATACACAGTCAAGTTAAGATTGGACGGAAGGGGAATAGTCCAGGCATTGATTTTAACCCATCATGCCAAGACGTAAAACGGATATAGGTCGAAGTTAATCGACTTCGAACGAAAAAAAAAAACAACAACTTATCACGTAATGCATTCATAACTGTTCCCGTGCAAAGCCGGGGTGGGTTGCTAGTTTAAGTATACAAAATAACTAGTTCTTGAATGATTTACTTCATTTTAAAGGTACAGCATGATGGATGCAACTGTGCGTCATACATAAACGGATTAATACGATCCAAAAGATTTTTGGGTGGTTTTTATGGCTGGTTGCCCTTCCTGGTTCTAACCTCGTAGGGGAGTTGATGAGAGATGAAATGAATGAAGATGAAAGAAACTGGACAAGGAGATGGAAGGAAGTGGCCTATAAGAGGGTACTGTCCTGGCATTTGCCTGGAGTTGAAAATGGGAAACCACGGAAAAACATATCAAGGATGGCCAGCGATGGGGTTTGAACCCACGTTTGCCATGTCGGCAGGTAGTTTGGCCCCTTGGCCTACAGCTGAACGTTAGCGAGTGTACCTACTTCTGTCGGTTAACAGATAGTTGTATCCTGCAAAAGACCACTGCCAGCGGTTGTGCAAAGGAGGAGAGACATAAAGAAGCATGCAAAGAAATGAGAAGCGAGTGGTATCATTCATTCTACAAATGTGTAATGCAGCCTTTCTAATATTAATACATGCCTGATCTAAACTAAAAAAGAACAATATAAAACTTGAGGCTATTTCTTTAGTGTTGCTTTTTAGAATCTCTGTAAAATGATCTTCAGTCAGACAATGCGTAATAAGAAGCCCAAATTATTTTAGGTAGTTGAAGTTATATATTTTACATGGATACGTGAAATTAGAAGTGAAATACTACAAGTATTTATTATATCGGTAAACCTTAGTCAATGATAGTGAAACAAGTATATTATACAAGTTTCAACCATATTGTGGCCTTCTTCAGTAAATGTCATGTAGCCCCCGTGTACTTTGGGTGTGTGTTGAATCTGTCTGATAACCGGTGTTAATAATTGTGATGACTGTATTACTGTGTGTATCTGTTTTAATTTAAGTAAGGACTGCAGACATTTAATTTTTTCAAGTAGTTCCTACTTTTGCCACCAAACGCCACCGTCAACGACCAACTAGTTCAGAACTTAGTTACCAAATGCCACCGCAGTCGGCTCCTGACGACGAACGTAGGAACCTAAGAATGTTAGACAACTGTTTAACCTATATATAATTTAGCTTCACACAGGTGTAATTAGTGGAAGGTTCTTTAACATGCCATAAATCTATGATATGGGACCGCCGGCTTTACTTCCCCTCCGAAGGAAGGCATAGTTAGTTATTGTTGTTTTAAGGGGCGGAACTACGAGGTCATCTGCCCCCTCTTAACACAGATTAAAGAATGCAAATTTGGAATTGAATTTAAAATTTTGAGGTGGACACCTAAATTCAAAAAGACCAAAAATGAATTTAAAAATATTATATATATAAAAATAAACAAAAATTACGGAAAAACAAAACATATCATTCAAAAACGAACAAGTCGTTGAGTCAATGTTCACTGGAGAATTTAGATTGCTGGCCCTAACCCACTCTCACTTATAAAGCGGATAACGCGATCAGCAGCCACCGCGTCATCGGCTAATATAAGTTTGAGTGTCATCTGCAAACCAAGGTTTCTTCGTAAGTCAGCAAGATCCACACACTCAGTGAAAATGTGGGCTATGGTGAAAACGGCTCCACAGGTACAAAGTGGGGGGGTCTTCCCTTCTCATCAGATACGGGTGGGTGGATCTTGTATGACCTATCCTTAGCCTACACAAAATGACGAACTCTCTCCGTGACCGGAAAGAGCTCCGCCACACGTGAGTAGTTGAAGGAAAGCATACTGACGGATTTTAACGTTCTTAAAAAATCCAACAACTTCGGCCGGGTTTGAACCCGCGATCTTGGGCATAGAAGCTCAGCATGCTACCAACTACGCCACCGAAGCCGCTTGTCAAAAGTTAATTAAAACTAGTATAAATGTGGGAATCTGAAAATAATGAACGTTCTTGGGTTTCCCGCCAGCTTCGACACTGCCTGGTGGCGCGGCGTAGAGGAGTCAAGAGGAAGTCGCGAGAAACTAAGACGATCAGTTACAGTTTTTGTGTCGAGTCATGTCACGTCAAGTTCTGTTAAATGTCATCTTATGTAATCTTACGTTTAAATGCAGTTTTTATACTTAAAACTACTTCATGACGTGTTCGGTTTATTCGCTTGCCAAAATTCATTCCCACATTTGGGGGCTCGTCCGAGATATTAACGATTTTGAGTGCGGAACGGCAATTTTGGCTAGGCCTACAGCGATAAAACCAAAGACGACAAAGCGCGAATTGACGGCATTTTTCTGGCAAGATTTACGACGAAGACGGGGGTCCGTGGAATATAGAAGACGAGCAGCTGTTCAACCTCCAAAGACGTGGTGGTTCGAGCAGGCTACAAAAGACGAGTTCAAGGATCCTGAAGCCTACGACGACGAAAAGAAAAGTGTTCAGCGCGAGTGCCGAAAGACAAAGAAAAATGGCGGACAAAGTGGCGTGTTTACAAGATATTGAAAAAGTGAATAATAACATTAAGACGGCGCCCACGGCCGTGATTAAGACGTTACATAACCTCATTTTCGAAAAACTGCCACGTGATCGAAAAAACAGACAGCGCTTAAGAGAATTCCCAGGATTCGAGTTTGAACGTGAACACCTGGTGAAATTGAAGTTCATTGAGACCGAATTCACCGAGGCTGACCTGATTGCCATGTGCACAGTATTAAAAATTGGATATACGGGAGAGAAAGCTGTGCTTGTGCAACGCGTCTGTGATAACTTAATGGACCTTTCGTGGCTGGGGATGCGTAAAGACGAAGAAGGTGAAGAAGAAGAAGAGACTGGTAAAAAGGAAGATGCAATGAGCAAGATGAAAGAGGAAAACGAAGCACTGGCGGAGGAATTACGTGAGTTAAAGGAGAAAATGGCTGGGATGAAATCCTCAAAACATTCAACCTCTAGCACGACAGGATCATCATCAGATTTATCTAGCTCATCCGAAGACCAGAAACTCACCAAAGCAATAGGAGGTAAACAAAAGAAAATAACAACGACCAAACACAAAGCGAAGACTGTAGAAAAAAGCTCAAGTGAAGGGGAAGTCGACCAGGACGTGGTGGACTTGCGGCTCACTGCAAACTGTGGAGTCGCACACAAGTTTGCGTTGACTTTCCGAGATGTAGAGGGCTCTGTCAGAACCTATGACGGCAGTGAGAACTATCCGGTGCGACGTTGGATTGAGGACTTTGAGGAAACAGCAACGTTGATGGGCTGGGACGAGATGCAGAAATACGTATTTGCAAAAAAGTCGCTGACAGGCCTGGCTAAGTTGTTCGTGCAGAGTGAACGTGGCATCACATCCTGGCACAAGTTGAAGAAAGCCCTGAAGAAGGAATTCCGAGATGATGCCAGCGCAGCAGAGATTCATCGACTGCTAACCAACCGACGAAAAACAAAAGTTGAAACTCTTCACGAATATTTCCTGGTGATGCGAGAAATAGCCAGCAGGTCGACAATCGATGATGAATCACTGATACAATACGTCATCGATGGCATCGAGGATGACACTGGATCCAAGATGATTCTATATGGAGCAAAGGACATCAAGGAATTCAAGGACAAGTTGAAGATCTATAAGAGTGCTTACGCACGAAACTCCCAGAAGGTGACGATAAATGAGAGGACGACAAACAATCGTACACCAAGAGAAGACAACAGGCAGAAGCAGACCTCGCCTGTAAAGAGATGTTACAATTGTGGTCAGAAGAACAGTCATGAGTCCAGAGAATGTCCACACAAGAGTCAGGGTCCAAAGTGCTTCAATTGCAGCAGTTTCGGACACATAGCTTCCAAGTGCCCAAACCCTGAGCAGAATGCCGAGAAGAAGACAGTGAACGTCGCTTTGGGAACCAAGTCGAATATGAAGATGAAAGAATTGTTGCTCCAGGGCCAGAAGATCAATGCATAAGTTGACACGGGCTGCCCAATCAATCTGATCCGTGAAGACATTTACACAGAGATGGGCGATCTGGAGCTGAAGACTACTGCCATAGTACTCAAGGGTTTCGGAGATAGTGAGGTGCGTCCCCTAGGATATTTTCCAACCGACGTCCAGGTTGACAACGATACTTACTTGACTGATTTTTATGTGGTGTCTGGAGATGTACTAAAGTTGCCAGCTATCATGGGTAACGACTTGCTGGACCAAGCCATAACTACCATCAGCAAAACCGGTGTCAAGATGTCCAAGGACATATCAGAAGCGTACTTGTACCGAATCGACGTGGTAGCAGCCGATGAGATGGACATAGGAAAGGCATCGGAAGAGGCGAAGAGTACCAGCGTTGAGATGAGCATCACGATGAAACAAGGACTATTGCATCCCTTATTTAAAGAAAGCACACCATTTCACATTTACCATGCTGACCATCTTGAACCCTTAGATTCAATGAAAAAAGGATGCAAGCATATTCTCGCAGTAGCGGATAGCTTCACAAAGTTTGTGTGGCTGTATCCCACTAAAACGACGATCACGAAAGAAACTACGGAGAAATTGGATGTGCAAAAAGGAGTATTTGGTAATCCTGCGCAGATCGTCACCGACCGTGGAACCGCGTATATTTCACATGAATTCGAAGAGTACTGCACTGCCAACAACATCACCCACTCGCTGATCACGACCAGACTCCCTCGTGCCAATGGCCAGATAGAAAGGATGAACTCCACGATCATTTCCGTGCATCGAAAACCCTGGAGATTGGAACAAGCATGTCGAACCTGATCAAAGAGCCATGAATTCCACTTACAACCGCAGTATCAAGCAGACGCCATTCGAACTTTTGACAGGAGCCAAAATGCGCTCTGAAAATGACCTGAGAATACTTGAGTTGATCAGTGAAGAGATGGTAGACGAGTTTGAGACCAGGAGAGATGAACACCGTGAAGAAGCGAGAGCACAAATCCAGAAAGTGCACCAAGAAAACAGTGTGTCGTTTGATCGAAGTCGACGGCCTGCTCGCCAGTACCAAGTTGGCGATATCAAAACCATCAAGAGGACCCAGTTTGAACCAGGCCTTAAATTGAAGAAAAAGTACCTTCGGCCTTACAGAATCTCCAGAGTCAAGCTGAATGACACTTACGACCTCTGTCGTGAAGGGAATCACTTCGGCCCCAAACGAACAACTACTTGTGCTGAATTCCTCAAACCCTGGGCTGAAGACTTCTCATCATCCGAGGCGGATGATCTGCAGGATGGCCGATTGTGGGAATCTGAAAATAATGAACGTTCTTGGGTTTCCCGCCAGCTTCGACACTGCCTGGTGGCGCCGCGTAGAGGAGTCAAGTGGAAGTCGCGAGAAACTAAGACGATCAGTTACAGTTTTTGTGTCGAGTCATGTCACGTCAAGTTCTGTTAAATGCCATCTTATGTAATCTTACGTTTAAATGCAGTTTTTATACTTAAAACTACTTCATGACGTGTTCGGTTTATTCGCTTTCCAAAATTCATTCCCACATAAATACGACTAAAGTTGATTCTAAAATTATTTAAAGCTAATAGAAATACGAGCAATGTTGCCTTGGAGGCTGGATTTAGACAGCTCCTTAACCCGGTCCATGAGTCAATCCTAATTGGCTACATGGATAATTCTTGCCAGGCGCGTCCACGTCGCGGGGGTGGGCAACGGTACTGTAATATACCATGGAACTACAGTACCGGCTAAGTTCTGGTGAGGACCCAGTCCTATGGGGTATAACATAGGCCCCGTGCACAGGGTTACGTGCGAAGACCTCAACGGAATCTGCAGCGGAGAAGATGGACTTCGGAATGGTGGAGATTGCGGAAGAGGCAACCCAGTACTCGGGGAATAGTATGAGTACAGCATCAATCGGCAGCGTCTGTTTCCCATGTTAGGGGCGGCTGCAAGGGCGTCTGTTCTCCATGTTAGGGGCGGCCTGAATAATAGCTGGCAGTAGCTTCATAAAATGCCTTTGGGAGTGGCGACCCCATCGTAATAATAGCCTAAAATGGAAATGGCACTTCCAATGATTCGGAAAAGGTTAGGGCGTACCCTGCAGGCGACGCGCAGTTCCTTTGGTACTGGGGGAACTGTGAGAAATGGGCGACCAGTAACCGAAATGAAAGTGGGAATCATGAATGTCATGACCCTGACAGGCAAGGTGGAGGAGGTGGTAGACTTCATGGAGAGGGAGAAGGTTGGAATGATGGGGCTGAGTGAAGTGAAATGGAAAGGTAAAGGAAGGAAGAAATTGAGGAAAGGATATACATTATACTGGAGTGGTGGCCAAGAGGCAAAAAATGGCGTAGGACTGATAACCTCGAAACAACTGGAGGAGTATGTTGAAGTGGTAGAGTGTGTGAGTGACAGAATAATGAAAATTAGAATGAAGATGAAGAATGACGTGATGGACTTCATACAAGTGTATGCACCACAGACTGGAAACAGAGAAGAAGATATTGAAGTATTCCTGGAGGATGTAGAAAGAGTAATCTCAGATGTAGAAGTGGTGATCATGGGAGATATGAATGCACAAGTCGGAAATGAGAGACAAGGAAAGGAAGAAGTCGTTGGACCATATGGATATGGGAAAAAGAACCGGGAAGGAGAGGAACTTGTAAACTTTTGTGAAAGGAATGGACTGATAGTGGGTAATTCATGGTTTCGGAAGAAAAACAGCAGGAAAATTACGAGATATGGGTGGGGTGATAGAAGAACAAAATCAGTAATTGACTACTTCCTGGTGGAAAGGACAAATCGCAGAAAGCTGATGGATGTGACAGCCTTACCAGGAGAAGCATTTGATGGGGACCATAGAACTGTGGTGGCAAAATTTAGATGGGGAAAATTGGAAAACCTAAAGGAGATCAGAGAAAGTAAAATAAAAGTATGGAAATTGAAAGACAAAGCTGTACAGGAACATTTTCAGGAGAGATTGAAGCAACAAATCCCAGTTACTGAAGTGGAAAATGTAGAAGAGGAATGGTCCCACTTTAAAAAGACATTTGCTGGTGCAGCAGAGAGTGCTTGTGGTAGGACGTCAACAAGAGTGAAAGAGAAGGAGACACCGTGGTGGAATGAGGAAGTGAGGAAAGCAGTGAAAGAAAAGAAGTCTGCATGGAAAAAATGGAACCGAGATCAAACAGAAGAAAGCAAAAGGAAGTATCACGACAGCAAACGGAGGTGTAAGAAAGTGGTAGGAGAAGAAAAGAAGAAAAGTTGGGAAGAATTTACACGAAGAATGGAAACAGATGTAAGTGGCAGTAAAAGGATGCTGTATGGGCTTCTAAGAAGTAAGAGGAAAGAAAGGGTTACTACAAAGCTGGTGAAAAAGGAAGACGGAGAGTTGTTAACACACCCGGAAGAGATAAAGGGACGATGGAAGGAGTATTTCGATAAGCTATTGAACGTGAGCAATTGTACTGGTGAGATCGAAGTGACACAGCCTGACGACTCTATAACAGAAGATGATATAACAATGCTGGAGGTAGAATTAGCAGTACAGAAGATGAAGATGGGAAAAGCAACAGGGGTGGATGAGATCAGTGTAGAAATGATAAAGGCTGCTGGACCTGTTGGTATGCAATGGCTGTATCGACTGCTAAAGTGTGTGTGGAAACGGAAATGTGTACCAGAAGACTGGGTGAAAGGGCTAATTATACCAGTGTTTAAGAAAGGGGACAAGAAAGTGTGTGATAACTATAGAGGGATCACCCTCATATCACAGATAGTAAAAATACTGGAAAGGATATTAGAAAGAAGAATGAGAAGAAAGGTGGAAGGAGAGTTGCAAGAGGAACAGTATGGCTTCAGGAGTGGAAGATCCACAGTGGACCCAATCTTTAGCTTGAGGCAGGTGATGGAAAAGAACTGGGAATATGGAGAGGATTTGATCATGACTTTCATAGATCTAGAAATGGCATATGATAGTGTCCCCAGAGAGAAGGTATGGGAAACCATGGTTAAGAAGAGACTGGGAAGAGAAATGTTGGAAATGGTGCAAGCAATGTACAACAACTGTGTTAGCAGGGTTCTGACCCCTGTTGGAAAGACAGATTGGTTTAGGAACAAGACTGGACTAAGACAGGGGAGTGTGCTGTCACCTCTTTTATTCATAATGGTAATGGATGAAATTGTAAAGGAAACAAAGGAAGCATATGGACATAAAGAAATGAAGTTACTATTATTTGCAGACGATATTGTGGTCTGGGGAAGGAACACCGAAGAAGTGCAAAAACAACTAGATGCACTGAATGAAAATATTCAGAAGTATGGCCTGAAAATCAGTATAGAGAAAAGCAAGACCATGGTGATGAAAAGAGGGGAAAGACAAGGAAAGGGCATTGTGAAAATTGGAAGTCAGAGTTTGGAAATTGTGGACACGTTCAAATACCTAGGAAGTGAATTGATGCAAACTGGTAGGTTGGACATGGAGATTGGCAGGAGGGTACAGCAGAGCAATGCATTCTATCAAAGTGTAAGAAAACTTGTTAGGGATAAGGAAGTACCAAGGAAAAGCAAGGAGGTAATGTATAAAATGTACTATGTACCCATATTAACGTATGCAGCTGAGACTTGGACCCTGACGAGCAGGCAAGAGAGTAGAATCCAAGCCAGTGAAATGAAATTCCTAAGAAGTATGATAGGTAAGACAAGGAAAGACAGAGTGAGGAATGAAGATGTTAGGAAGGAAGTTGGGATGGGAAAACTAAATGAGAGAATTGAGAAGAATAAACTAATGTGGTTTGGACATGTAAAGAGGATGGAGGAAAATAGAATACCAAGACAGATGCTGGAGGCGAAGTGCAAGGGTAAGAGAGCAAGGGGAAGACCTAGAACAAGGTGGATTGATTCAGTGAAGAACAGCGTGAGAAAAAGAAATCTGGACTGGGACAAGATCGTGGAAGAAGAATGGTGGAAGGAAAGAGGGAAGTGGAGAAGTGCCATAAATACCCCGACCCGGCAGAAGCTGGATAAGGGGAAATGATGATGATGATGATGATGATGATGTTGATTTGATGATAATTTTTCATAAAAAACATAGTGTGTGTTAAATTGAAGATACAGTATACAGTGCCGGAAAAAAGTTCAAGACCATGTTATTTTTCATAATTCAACCTATTATTCAGTCATCTATTTACTTACAACAAAGATACATAAAAATACAAGTTTAGTACTTTATTGGACCCCGTCTGGACTTGTAGCATGCCTTGACCCTGTCCGGCATAGAGTGGATCAGCTTCTTACACTCCTCGCGTGATACTTGTTGCCTTAGTGTGAGGACTGCTAGTCTCAATTCTTCTGCATTCTTGGGCCTGTGACATTTGTTGCCATAGTGTGAGAACTGCCAGTCTCAATTCTTCTGCATTCTTAGGCTTGTGTTTTGCCAACGGGTATCCCATTGTGTTCCATAAGTTTTCTATGGGGTTGAGATCTGAACTACTAGGAGGCCAGGGAAGCAGCATAACGTCTTTGTTTATGGCAATATCGCCACAGGATTTCATTGGATCTCTCAGAAGATCACTACAACTAGCATTTCTGTTCCTCTTACAAAGTTGCAGTAACTTATGGTCTTGCCTTGGTGATGTCTTCCCTGGGCAGCCTGGCCCTGGCCTGTCAACAACTGTTCCAAACTCAGTGTATCGATGAATTGTTTGTTGCACGAACCTCTTCGACACTCCCAAAATCTCAGCAATCTCTGTCACTTTTAACCCTTATTTAAACCAATAATTTGCCACTTGGTGACTTCTGACACCGACGTATTCCCCGTATTGTCTCCAGCACAAGGGTTAACCTTCAAATGTTGAAACGAAATAACAGCTAAATGGCGGGAACTGCGAAGCAGGAGTGCCAACTGACTTGCATAGAGTCTGTAATATCAGAATGAACACATATTGCAAACTGAAAGGGAAGGAGGGGATTTTAAACTGCAATAAATGGAATGTGCAAAAATTGACACTTTTTAGTCCTAAATTCAGAGGGGAAACACCCCAAATTTTTGTATGACTTATGTTTTGTAATTTTTTTCCAAGGCTTGCATTGAAGTACCCTACCTATGTTCTCTTTGGAAAACAAAACTCATATCCCTGCCTTACCCCAATTTTGAATTGTGAAGTTTTCTTCATGACGAAATAGATATTTTGTTGTTGTTTCATAATTCCTAAAAATTGTTGTAACTTTTGAACTGCTTCAGCTACAGTATTTCCCATTTAACCAAAATATTCTATTTTTAATGTAGTTAATGCCATATTAAAGGAAAGGTGAAATAGTAACAAGTTGAAGACCGAAAGCACATTCATTGATTTTTAGGGGTGGTCTTAAACTTTTTTCCAGCACTGTACTATAAAATATTTTTTTCTGAAAAATATGTTTTATAAAAGGAAAGATTTAAAATATTAAAAAAATAAAACATATCTTGTGAAGACTTTTCATATGATGAATGGTGCTCTTTAATGAGGGGGGGCATGCGTGGGGATGACAAAAATCAGGAGTCTATTCAAGGTAAAGAAAGGAAAGATGTTACAAAATCATTAAAAGAGATATATTATAAAAAGAAACAGAAAGAGAAAGAATGTATTACCTACAGGGGTTATGGAAATCTGTTATAATTACAGTACTCCCTGTTAACTGAAATATCTGTATATGGTGTGGATAGTCCTTGATTGAGAAAATTGTGTGGATATATATTGTGAAGATCGATTGCATAGCTGTTAGTGGATAACAAGAATATATATTTTTGTTAACTCATAAATTGAATGGAAGATAATTTTAAAATTTCATATTTAATCTCATAATGAAAAAAACTTATGTGTTGATGTTCCGTTGGTTTTGAGATGGGGCCATGGAAAATAATGTAATGTGTTTAGAATTTATTTAAGAAGATAAAGAAGATTAAAAATAAAAACTTTTGACATTGATATTGGTTCCAAGAAAAAATATGGAAGCTTAGTTGTAATGTTTTAATTCTTTAAAAGGATGCACGCTGTTATTCTGTTTACTGTGAACAGTTTTCTATGATTTTGTTCAACACCTTTCCTTTCTTTACCTTGAATAGACTCCCGATTTTTGTCATCCTCATCATGCATGCTCCCCTCAGCAAAGAGTAGTCTTGCGCATAATAGTTCGCGGCTGGGAGACATCAGCTTACTTCGCAGCTCCTTAGAGAACTAGTTCGCTCTTTTAGTTCGTTAGCTCCCATCTCGAATTCCCTGTAAGACAGATCGCTCGCCTTGCTACTGCCACTGCACGCGCTCTTTGTTTGTTATAGCAGTCTGCAACCAGTGATTACTCGTCACCACTGATTGCTCATCCACATTGCTCTCTCGTTTCAAGCAATACTGTAGGCTACTGTTACAGTTACCGGTACTAGGCTCGATTGACATGTTGCGTGTGTAGTAATGTGTTTTACATTTTGATATTCGAAGATAAAAAAATACAAAAATATGAGTATTGAAAAATTAGTGAAATTCCTTATTCCTTCCTTATTTCCTTTTATTCCTTGTAGGAACATAGGGTAGCTATAAACTTCTTCCATCTCACTCTATTGTTGGCCATCATTTTAATTAGGGTCCATGTCTTTCCTTCTGAGAAAACTTCTCTTTCTATCTTATATATAAAAGTGAAAGTCTGTATGTATGTATGTGGGTGGGTCTGTTCCGTATACAAATCTACACCGTTACACCAATCTCAACCGAATTTTGCATACACATAGTTTAGGACACAGAAGGAACCGCTGGCTACATGAATTTTCGATAGTCTTTCTCATTCTTCTGATTTCGACCCTTTTGCACTCCAGCACATGCTAATCAAATCATAAAATAGACTCATGAAGGAATGGCAAGGCGGATAGTTTCCATGGCAACATAGCTCAAGTCGAGACACGGCCGACTGGATGCCATTTGCGCTCTGCACTACCGGTATAGAAAATGAGGATCTTTACTTGAAATCCCGTTAGTTACTCAACTACTCACACAGCACTGTCAACCGAGTTTAGCATAACAAAGACTTGACACTATCTTGTACTATATATTTGTCAAATACCACTCACTCACTCATTCATTCATCACGAAATCTCAGAAACCATCAAACGGATTGGAATGAAATTTGGTATGCAGCTTCCCCAAGGGCCGCAAATGCCCACTAAGAGAGGATTTTTGGATATTCTGGTTCTAAAGGGGTGTTAAGGGGGTAGACCTGCATTTCATTGAACAGCAATATCTCCCGATTGGTTTCATTGGGGGATGTGACACTCGGCACATAAACTCATCATTAAAAATAAGAAGACACGAGTCGGAGGGTTTTTCGATGTGGTGTATATTATGAGGTGAAAGGGGTCAAAAGTGGGGATTGAAAGATTCCTAACGGAGCGTGTATCTCTTGAACGACATAGGCGAGGAGTTTGAAACTCAGCGAGAAAAAAACAGCTTAAAAATAAGTAAATATGTGTTTGACCGTTTTATCATAAATCCAATTTAAGAGGCCCATGGGGAGGGGTGAAATTCTGGAGGGGGGGGGGGGGAGGAGAAACAGGAAAGAAAGTGTCCTAACTGATTGACTCACTCATCAAACTCAGGGGGAAAAACTGCTTTAAAATAAGTAAATAGCTGTTCGACAGTTTTTTTCATAAATCAAATTTAAGGGGTTCGTGGGGAGGGGTGAAATTCTGAAAAAAGAAAATTGAAAGAAAATGTGACTCCTGAAAAAAGAAAATTGAAAGAAAATGTCCTGACTCACTCACTCATCATCGCCCAGCCAAAATTATTGAAGTTAGAAACATGACAGTTTGGGGATATGTTCATTGTATTTCAAAACAGTCTACTAAGGGAGGATTTTCGGATATTCAGGTTCTAAAGGGGTCTTAATGGGGTTAAACCTGCATTTCATTGAATAACAATATCTCCCGATTGGTTTCATTGGGGGATGTGATACACTGCATACAAACTCATCATTAAGAAGTAAGACACGTGTCTGAGGGTTTTTCGATGTGGTGTATATTATGAGGTGAAAGGGGTGAAAAGTAGGGATTGAAAGATTCCTAACGGAGCGTGAATGTCTTAAACGACATAGGCGAGGAGTATGAAACTCAGCGGAAAAAAATCAGCATAAAAATAAGTAAATATGTGTTTGACCGTTTTTTCATAAATCCAATTTAAGAGGCCCATGGGGCGGGGTGAAATTCTGTGGGGGGGGGACAGGAAAGAAAATGTCCTAACTGATTGACTGACTGACTGACTCACTCATCAAACTCAGGGGGAAAAACTGCTTTAAAGTAAGTAAATAGCTGTTCGACAGTTTTTTTTATCAATCAAATTGAAGGGGTTCATCGGGAGGGGTGAAATTCTGAAGGGAAAAAAATGAAAGAAAATGTCCTGACTCATTCACTCACTCATCATCGTCCAGCCAAAAATATTGAAGTTGGAAACATGGCATTTTGGGGATATGTTCGTTGTATGTCAAAACCGTACACTAAGGGAGGATTTTTGGATATTCAGGCTCTAAAGGGGTCTTAAGGGGGTTAAACCTGAATTTCATTGAATAACAATATCTCACGAGTGGTTTCATTTGTGGATGTGATACTCGGCATATAAACTAATCATTAAAAATAAGCAGACATGTGTCTAAGGGTTTTTCGATGTGGTGTATTATTATGAGGTGAAAGGGGTGAAAAGTGGGGTTGAAGGATTCCTAACGGAGCGTGTAGGCCTATCTCTTAAACGACATAGGCGAGAAATTTGAAACGCAGCGAAAAAACATCAGCTAAGAAGATAAGTAAATCGGTGTTCGACCGTTTTTTCATAAATTAATTTAAGGGGCCAATGGAGTGGGGTGAAATTCTGGGGGAAAAAAGGAGAGAAAGGGTCCTAACTGACTAATTCACTCACTCACCAAACTCAGGGGAAGAAGACAGCTTTAAAAATAAGTTAATATGTGTTCAAGCGTTTTTTCATCAATCCAATTTAAGGGGCCCATGGGGAGGGGTGAAATTCTGGTAAAAATAATTGAAAGAAAATGTCCTGTCTGACTCACTCACTCATCACGCCCAGCGAAAACTATTAAAGTTGGAAAAATGAAATTTTGGGAATATGTTCGCTGTATGTCGAAAACGTCAACTAAGGAATGATTTTTGTTTATTCGGGTTTTAAAGAGATGTTAAGGGGGTAAACGTGCATTTCATTGAATAACGATATGTCATGAGTTGTTTCTTAGGGGATGTGATATTCGGTATATAAACTAATCATTAAAAATAATCAGACATATGTCTAAGGGTTTATCGATGTGGTGTATATTATGAGGTGATAGGGGTGAAAATTGGGGGTTGAGGGATTCTTGACGGAGCGTGTATCTCTTAAAGGACATAGGCGAGAAGTTTGAAATTCGGCGGAAAAAGAACAGCTTAAAATACAAGTAAATAGTTGTTCGACTGTTTTTTTTCTCGTAAATCCAATTTAAGGGGCCCTTGGAGAGAGGTGAAATTCTGGGGGAAAAAAAACAACAGGAAAGAAAGTGTCCTAACTGATTAACTCACTTACTCACTCATCAAACTCAGGGGGAAAGTAAATAGGTGTTCGACCGTTTGTTTCATAAATCCAATTTAAGGGGTTCATGGGGAGGGATGAAATTATCAAAAATAAATGAAAGGAAATGTCCTGACTGACTCACTCACTCATCATAGCCCAGCCAAAATTATTAAAGTTAGAAACATGAAATTTTGGGGATATGTTCGTTGTATGTCGAAAACGTCCACTAAGGAAAGAGTTTTGAATATTCAGGTTCTAAATAGGTGTTAAGGGGGTAAACGTGCATTTCATTGAATAACAATATCTCATGAGTGGTTTCATTTGGGGATGTGATACTTGGCATATATACTAATCATTAAAAATAAGCTGACACATGTCTAATGGTTTTTCGATGTAGTGTATATTATGAGGTGAAAGGGATGAAAAGTGGGGGTTGAAAGATTCCTAACGGACCGTGTATCTCTTAAACGACATAGGAGAGGAGTCTGAAACTCGGAGGAAATCAATCAGCTTAAAAATAAATAAATAAATAAACAAATAAAATAAATATGTGTTCGACCGTTTTTCATAAATCCAATTTAAGGGACCTATGGGGAGGGGTGAAATTCTGGAAGAAAAATGTCCCCTAAGGAAGGATTTTTGGATGTTCACTCTCATCGACCAACCCCAAACGATTCAAGTTAGAAGAATGATATTTTGGGGATATGTTTGTTGTGTGTCGAAAACGTCTACCAAGGAGGGATTTTTGGATATTCAGGTTCTAAAGGGGTGTTAATGGGGTTAAACCTGCATTTCATTGAATAACAATATGACACGACTATAATGCGAGCGAAGCGAGGCTAAAAATGAGATGATGTGCATCTATGTATTACTCAATCACGCAAGTACCACTGGTCCGATTTACATGAACTTTACATGGAAGTAGCTGATTTACCTGGTTAACATATAGGTCACTTTTGATTTCAATACTTTGTACTATTTAAAGATGGCGACCATTTTAGTGACTTCACTACGCCCTTTGGTTTAAAACTTTCATATTTCCATTTCAAATACAAAGAGAACGCTAAGAAATAGCAAACTTTTGATGATATATACGAGGTTAAAAATTACATTTTCTATCCGAAAGGTAACTCCGTTAGCGAGTAAAACCTAAATTTGTGCTATAAAACACGGTCAACGCCGAGCGGTGTAGTTGGACAAAATGTTCCATCCTTAATTTCCCTCTGCGCAGCACCTCGCCTATCCCCTGTTTTAACTGTCACCTTCATATTTTAATTTATTTATGACGCGTAGCGAAGCACGGGTACTTCAGCTAGTTGTTCATAAAGCCAAAAGTCGTCATCTGTTTATCATTAGTGAAATACCGGTACCGTACCTAAAAGAAAAACAGTATGGACGATGTGTTCGTAGAGGCATACACTTATTGTTCTCTTTACTTTTTCCTCGCATGGGGCCGATAACCTAGATGTTAGGCCCCTTAAAACAACAATTATCATCATTTTTCACATATATCGGTGCGTCACCATCCGATTCTATTTCCTACTTGTCACTAGGTGATGATAAGACGTACCCTCCCCCCATTTTCGTTTCATTTCTTACTTGATTCGCGATATTCATTATTTGGCTGCTCTGAAACCGTTGGATACCTTACCTTTATGGCATGAATGGGAGGAATAGGATTTTTTTAAATTCAGAGTTTTTGTCCATAGAAGTTTGCTTTTCTTTGTGAATCATCGTCATAATGTTCATTTCTTAAAAACAGGTAAAAGTAGTTGTATCACCATGTATCGAGAAATATAAATATCAACCAGTTCATTAAAATGGTAATGTTAATCCAGTTCGCCGATTTTCTAAATAATTGGACATATTTTCAAATAATCCAAAATGACTAAGTTAAATAAAACTGTGGAATTATCCCAACATCTAATCAGTTAAGTATCAGTAACTTCAATTTATGAACCGCTACTGCATCACATTACAAATATAAGGTAGTTATTACCTATTAGCGTGTTAGTACTAGTAGTGTGTTATAGTGTTATTATTATAAACCAACATTGAACAATCGCCGCGCCAAAACTTGACAATCTTGCCACTAACAATAGATACACTCAATCAGCTGAACTGAATGAAACAAAGCGCATGTGATTGTGCAATGAGTGGTGACGTGACGAGCTACGGCGAAACCGCGCTCTCGCGCTGTTACAAGTCGGTCAGAGGAAAAAGATCGAACTAACAAGCGATGGATCTGGGAACTAATTCGGTAGTTCGTCTGTGAGACCCGCTCTTCCGAACTAGTTCGTTCGCGAACTACACAAAACTAGCAAAGAGCACCATTCATCATATGAGTGGTCTATGCCAGAATGAACTAAAGTTATGAGTTTATTTGAGGTTACGTTGTTTTTCTCAATTGCCAGAATGAACCATGTTCACGAATAGTAAACCCACCCACAAATCAATAGGGAGTACATGTCGATATTTTGGCCAGTGTTGCCATCCAATAATGAAGAAATGAATAGTACCAACTTCCTCCAAAGAAATCCCTTGCTACAGCAACGATACGATAGTTCGTTTTGGCACAAGACAAAATGAAATCTCAACATTTTATAACCGTGAATAGCTCAATATATTTAAAAAATGTCGCTTAATTCATTCTGGCATAAGACCACTCATACGAAAATTCTTCGTAAGATTTTTTTTTTTTAATTTTAAATTCTTCTTTTTATAAAACATATTTTTCAGAAAAAAAAAAAATTCTATAGTATTGTATCTTCAATTTATTTCACACCTGTTAACAGATCTGTATTTTTGAATATTTTAAATGAAAAATTATCATCAAATCAACATTGATCGTATTTCTAAAGTAATTTTAGAATCAACTTTGCTCGTATTTCTATTAGTTTTAATTAACTTTAGGTAGTTACTGAAGAAGGCCACAATGTGGCCGAGACTTTTATAACATACACTTTCTCGCTATGCATATATGAGCGTCGTTCATTGTCTAAGTCTCCGCTCCATATAAAACTATCCTTTTCACTATTGATTTATAGATTGTAGTTTTTGTTTTATTAATTATGTTCCTGCTCCATAACACTGAACTTAGAATTCCTATTGTTTTACATCAGTTGGTGATTCGTCCTTTGTACATTCAATAAATAAATTAGAAGGATTGCATGTTTTGTCAGATCCTTAATTATTTTAAGTAGTGAAGTGTACAATTTGTAAATGTGTTTTTATTTAAGTATTTGTGTAGAATATATTAACTTTAAGCACCGAAGATAATTTAGGCTTCCCCTGACTGACTGAAGAGGATTTTATATGAATAGATAAAAAGTACAAATCAAGGTAATATAAGCCCTTGTCTATTCCTATAACCTGTATATATAAGGGGCAGATAACCTGGATGTTCTTCCCCTTAAACAAACACATCACTAATTTTGCAAGACAGTACAGCAGTGCCCCAGATGTCATTACACAACACCACCACCCATACCTCAGTGGCTTCCATATCATCACAGCCATGACAGACTGAGACATTGTTGAAAAGCCACACTTTGCTCTAGCTTGCACCAAAAAATGCAAAAATACTTCAATCAGGAGATGGCAACAGGCCTACAATTTAAAAGATAAATTGTAGGAAAATTGATGTTAAAATTTCAAGGCCTTTTACATTATCATGAATAAAATATTTTTATAGAAGCCTTTGAGTTGATGGACATATCGAAATCTCAAGCTCTCAAAGAAAACCTACCTCTATTTCATTACAAGTGAGATTTCCTTTACAAGCAACAAATTTCTATTTTAAAAGGAATTCACACCACATAAACCCAAAGACTTAATGTCTAGCATTCAGGCTATAAGAGTCTTATTCACTACGTACTTCGAACTGCCAGCTCATCATAATATAAGTTTTTCCATGCATATCAAGCCTGATTAGGGCATTCATGAGCTTTCCACCATTCACCTGTCCTAATTTCATTTAATAGGAATGATGAACTTGCCACTTAATAGTCTTTACCTTGCAACTAAAGCCAACCTAACTATAAAAGCACTGATCAACAATAAATTGAAGTATCACTCCCTCACACGGGGAGAATTGTCAAAGTATGGGAGGGTCAATAATCTAGACCGGTTCCAGAGAAATTAGATACTAAAGAATAATGGCAGGGCTACACCAGGAGTACCATTTATATTGTGTCAAGTAAAATCTTGGAAATCAAATATTCAATGATGAAACCACTAAGTGTCCACACTATTGAAAATGATGACAATGTTGATGAGGAAGCTGTCAAGACCTAGAATAGCAGCAATGGGTACCACTTCAGTAACCTATTTTAAGAGCAGGAGGACATGATTCACACACTCGAGCACACCAGCAGAGGAATGAAGTACGACCACCAGACAGTACAATTGTGAAAGACTATTGTCACATCTGCTATAAGACGAAGGCAATGCATTCCAGAGCTCAGCCAAAACTGATCACTGATTACCTGATGGAGCTGCCACATGGTAGTGAAACTTGTTATGAAGCCTGTTAAATTGGGAAGTGAAACAGTATGATGTGGAGTACCGAACCAGTGTGCATGAACTTCATCGCCACGAAAGTGTTCCTAATAAATTAGTTAACAAACACGATGCACCTTATCATCCCAAGTGCCTACATAATGACTGCATAAGTCTTGTAAAGCTGCACATACCTTATTCATCAAAATGTCCACAATATTTTCAACATGTGTATTCTACATTCATAACCCAAGTTAATTTTGGCAAGTTGCTTTCTGGCAAATTTCTTAATTTCTTAATGCGTGTTACAGCTGCTCTCTACCAGCTGGTCGATGTATGCTTGGAGATGAAATGTCATGTCCAGTGTTTCGACAAGATTTAAAGATACATAAAGCTACAAGTTTGCTTGCATTTTTCTTTTTTGCCAGCTCTCTCCATGAGCTCATAGCAGGAACTTGGAGCAGAAACAACTCTAAGTTCATTTATTTGCCAACTGTACAGTATACTGGAGAAATATCCTTCAACCCTCAATGGCATTAAGTTTTGAAGGGTTAGTATTTCATTTTTATCTCTTGCCTTTCAGGATTTCAAGCATCTTTTCTACCATTTATCCTTTAAGAGAAATATATGGAAATGCTTCCTATTATTTATGCCTGCCATTAAAATGTTTGTCAACTGGTGTTATTTATTTATTTATTTATTTATTTATTGCCACAACAGGGCAGTGCCCCAATTACAGTAGCAAGCAATTAAACAATTGTTTACACACAGATAATACATGAAAATACATTAAGATACAAGATTAAAAAAATACATTAGAATGCAAAATAAAAATTGAAGATTAAAAATTAAAACTTAAATTAAAAAAAAAAAAAAAAAATTGTTAACAAGGAATATACACAAGTTCAAGTCACAATAACAGTAAATAAAGCATGATTTTTAATATTTGGTCACATAATGTAAAACTAGATTCATATCTTAAGGGTCAAAGGTCAAATAAAAATACATTTTCAACGTAAATATCAATGATGCGAATCCAGATGCATTATGCCTAACTTAAAGATTAGGCTGAAGGTTACTCATTGTAAGAATTTGGCTACATAAAACAGTAAATAACTGGACATATAAATCAGACTGACTTTATAAAAGATACATACCTGCCAACCTATGAAACTGAAAAATTGGGAGATTTTGAAGACTATCGATGTCTGATCATATTTCTTCGCCAATTACCGAGGAACCGACAAAATCACTCAGATCGAAAAATCACAATAGCCTACTGGCATATTAATGCTAACAACATCTAAGTTATACACAAATAATTTCACGTGTTAAACAGATAACTTACAATATTCCGCAGCCTACAACTACCTCTCATCCAAAGCCTATTATAAATACTTCTAGGAACACGCGCTGAATTAACCATCGACTATTTCAAACAAAGAGGCACAGTATTTAAATCCAACTAAGCGACTACCTCTCATCCACAGCCTATTATAAATACTTCTAGGAACACGCGCTGAATTAACCATCGACTATTTCAAACAAAGAGCCACAGTATTTAAATCCAACTAAGTGGTACGAGTAGTTATGGAGAATTATCTATAAATTATCCATACAAAGCGAAACTGCGGTATCGAAACACACTACACGTTAAATCGATCTGTTCGATGGATGACTGGAGTTTGTCATCTCACAGTTTTAGTCTGAATTTACGCGTGAGATTTGTGAAAAATTGGGAGATTTAATACGTTAGCGGGAGGGCGGGAGAAGTGGTGTCAAATCGGGAGTCTCCCGCCTAAATCATGAGAGTTGGCAGGTTTGAAGATATAATAAATACAGGTTTTGCAGGGATATACCGCTACATAATATAGACCTATAACAATAGTGTTATGTATAACACACAAAATAACCTTTCATTTGATTAACATTTAGGATTAAAAACATAAAATTCAATACCTGAGAAGCTAACGGTAAGTATGTCTGGAATACTAGTATAGTCTTAGCTAATGATACTTGAACAAGTTCACAGCAGGAGATGACAAGAAAAGATGTAGATCTTTCTTTATAAAAATTTAAAATAAAATCGATCTTTCTCAGAATTATGTTTATTTCCTCAATGAAAGCAAAAGCATATACAAGCACATACACGTATACTACTAACAACAAAGATTTTAAAAATTGGAATACATGTTTTTTAAAGTTTGAATTTAAGTACCCCCTTTATAACATCCCTATGAATCTATTTTCTCCATTATTATACAACATGCAAAACTACACAGAGGTATGGAATCAGAAAGTAGGTGTAGGATTACAATACTCTGTCTCTGCCTTTACAAAACCAAAAGAAAGCAAACAAAAGATATACACATATAATATATGCAGGCAAGCAGCTTACCTTCCATGGAGCCGCAATGAGATACACATGAAACAACACAAAAGATGTGAGACAGTAAAATAGCATGTGAATTTAATGGTTACTTGAAGGTCAGAACTTCCCATTTCTTTCTAGTATATACTCTACGGGATTGGGGTTTATTATTACCATACAGTAGAGTCTTGCAAACTCGGCCTAATGTGGACCGAAGGGTGGCCGAGTTAGCAAAAATGCCGGGTTATCGGGAAATGTGTTAAAAATAAGAAATAAGCTGTTTGTTTTGGTGTAAAAGTAATGCAATGCAGTGCATTTATTTGTTTTTAACAGAAACACAAGTTTAGGAACGATTAAGCCACAACAATTACAGTATTTGAATATATAGTTCAGTACTCTACTACTGTACTGCATAAAAATCAAAGGAAACAATTAAATTATAAAAGAAAACTTAGAAAAACTAGGCCTACACCTTATTTTTATAATATGTTCACTGTCCAGTATATGTACAAAACAATTCCTGTAGTCAAATAGATTTTTCACTTAATGATAATTACCATTTACTTTTTTTGCAAAAAAGTAAGTTATGTTCTTTTGCTTTTCGCTTTGAAACCTGTTTCTTGAAGCCTCGTCACGAAGACGGCGAAGAAACGGAATGTCCGTAGCGGAGAAGACTAAAGAAAACATAATAACGCTCTGTGCGGAAACACAAAAACAGACAAAAATCATGACTTTTTTCTCCTGTCAGGGTGGCCGAGAAATCCGGAGTGCCGGATTACCGAGTGCAGAGTTTGCGAGACTCTACTGTATTACAAATATTCAAACATGAAAGAGCAATTACTTGAAACTTGTATTAAGGTTAACACTAACGGTAACTATTTTCTTAACCTTTCAATTTTATCTGACAAGGTACTGGTTGACCAGTTATCGTCCTTGATTGGCATTAACAGTTATTCAGAGTAGGTGGGGTATGATTAGGTAGCCGGCAAAATAAGATTCCCCACGTCAGAAGCACCAAAAGATGTGAAAAATATATAAGGTGCATGGTTAAGCCGAAAGGGGTTACATTTTTTCAACATTCCTTGCAGGCTAATCTTATATTCCATTACTTTGTGTTTGCACTATGTTAGCGGCTTTGGTGGCGTAGTTGGTAGCATGCTGAACTGCTGTGCCCAAGATAGCGGGTTTAAACCTTGCCGAAGTCGTCAGATTTTTTAAGAGCGTTAAAATCCTTCAGTATGCCTTCCTTTGGGCCGGCCCCGTGGTGTTGGGGTAGCGCGCCTGCCTCCCACCTGGAGGCCCCGGGTTCGATTCCCGGCTCCGTCAGGGGTGGAACGGGTGCACTCAGCCCCGTGAGGACAATTGAGTAGCTGTCTGACAGTGAGGCAGCGCTCCGGTCACGAAAACCAAGATTAACGGCCGAGGGGACCCGATGCGCTGACCACGCATCACCCCGATATCTGCAGGCCAAATGGCTGGGCAGCGGTCGCTTGGTAGGCCTAGGCCTTTCATGGGCTGTAGTGCCAGGGGTTATTATTATGCCTTCCTTCGGAGGGGAAATAAAGCCGGTGGTCCCATGTCATAGATTTATGGCGTGTAAAAGATCCTTCCACAGACTAAACTTGTGTGAAGCTAAATTTCTAGGTTAGATTACGTTGGAACGCTCTATCAAAGTTCCAACGTTCACCACTATGGGTGTCCGCTAGAAGCAGCCGAACATGTCCTCGGACACTCCCGGCACTAAAAGCCATATGATAAATAAATAAATGCACTATGTTGTGTAGTGTAGATAGATATCATATCTGATGAAGAAAGGGCAGACAGGATGAAGAGGTTTTGCGAGAGGAGGATGATGATGATAGCCAAATTCCCTGTTAATTTCCAGATGACTTGAATGTATTAAGTTTGATTTAAGTGCTCAGAAGAAATGAGAAAATAAATAAACAGTAAAGAATATATCTTAAAATAATAATAATGTCTAGGGTGAATCTGTGTACAGCAAATGTTTCTCCGAAAAAATCCATGTTAACCCTTTGGCTTTCAAGGTAACGATTTATCGGTACCCACGGGTCCTGCGAAAACTGACAGGGTAACGATCCGTCGTTACCTGTCTTTTTTATTATTAATTCATTATTTACGTGCCAGATAGCAGCATTTTTGCACGGAATAAGAAGAGTGTAATTCATAATGTTGAATTTTGGGCTTATGCCATGTTTTATTATACTAAAATTCGACGAGTTTCGAAAGAAACCATGTCTTTCATCGTCAGGAATAATCTGGAATACGACAATGTTGCTAAGAGAAAGCAACGAAGAACATATAGAAGGTGCCCAAAGATGGACGCCATTATAGCCCCATGTTAGGGACAACGGAAAGCAGCAGTGAATTACTTTCTCAGGGTTCTAATAATAGGTAGCCAGGATTCACTGAGATTGTAGTCGGTGTCTCGGTTGAAATTATCAGGGTGTTTACGTATTTCAACCGCTTCCCTGATGATTCTGGGACGATATTGCTTTATACGGGCAAGAACATCCACTCCTTGGAACATGACATCATGGCCAGGTGTTAAAGCATGATCGGCAACAGCTGATTTATCAGGTTGAATGAGCCTGATACATCTATTATGTTCCTTAATGCGAGTGCATATTGTTCTCGAAGTCTGCCCGATGTAAACCTTGCCACAAGTACAGGGAACTCTGTAGATACCTGGTTGTTGCAATTTAGGCAAACTGTCCTTAGTTGGTCGCAGGAGTTGCCTAATCTTAACGGAAGTTCCAAATACAGTCCGTATGTTGTACCGACGTAGGATTTTAGCAATACGATCCGTTGTGTTATGTATGTACGGAAGGTAAGCAGTTCCTCTTACATCTCTTTTCTCAACTGACGTCCTATTATTATTTGTTGGTTTCAGAACCGTAGAAATCAAAGCCTTGCTATAACCGTTGCTCTCAAAGGTGGTTCGCAGGGTGTTAATTTCTTCTTGTAAAGAAGACACTTCACAAATCCTCCTAGCCCTGGTAGTTAGAGTTGTAAGGATACCATGTTTCTGGGCAGGGTGATGGTGAGAACTTGCGTGGAGATATCTATTGGTGTGTGTTGGCTTACGAAAAAACGCTGTGTCCTAAAGATCCATCCTCTTTCTTGGTGACGAGAACATCTAAAAAGGGTATTTTGCCGTCAGATTCCTTTTCCATGGTGAAACAAATAGAAGGGTGCTGGAGATTAAGGTGATCCAGGAAATGGCTAAGATTTTCCTCACCTTCCGTCCAAACAACGAACGTGTCATCCACATAACGCCACCAGATCTTCGGTTTGAAAGGAGCCGACGACAAAGCTTTCTCTTCAAAGTTCTCCATGAAGAAATTAGCCACAACAGGAGAGAGAGGACTACCCATGGCCACACCATCAGTCTGCTCATAAAAATTCCCATTCCATAGAAAGTAGGAGGAGGTCATGCAGTGATAAAAAAGTCTTGTGATGTCTTCAGGAAAAAGGCCATTAATGAGAGACATAACACCATCAATAGGTACCCTCGTAAACAGAGACACCACTTCGAGACTCACTAGAATATCACCCGGCTGAAGTGTTATAGCTTTTAACTTTTCCACGAAGTGTGTGGAATCCTTAATGTACGAAGGCGTGTTACCCAGAAGCGGCTGAAGTAGTCTGCCTAAGTATTTGGAAAGGGCATATGTAGGAGAACCAATCGTACTAACAATAGGTCTAAGAGGAACATCTTCCTTATGTATTTTAGGAAGACCATAGAGTCTCGGAGGAATAGCATCCCCTGGAAGGAGAGTCTTCGCTTCATCCGCTGGAATAGATGATTGCTTGATCAATTTGACGGTGACATTTGAGTAGCAAGTAGTAGGATCACGACTATTAATCCTATATACAGGATCTGATAACAAAGACGAGATCTTGGAATCATAATCAACCTTATCCAATACCACTGTCGCGTTACCCTTGTCAGCGGGGAGAACGATAATATCAGAATTGTCCCTTAGATCTTTAAGTGCCCGGCTTTCGCCTTGTTTTAAGTTGGTGTTAGGTGGCTTAGCGGTCTTGAGAACTCGGGAACATTCTTGCCTGGCTTCCTCGGCCTCTTCTGGTGTGAGGTGATGTACCGAGGATTCTACGGATGTTATAAGTTCTTCAATAGGAATTCTTCTAGGCGCTACCGCAAAATTGAGACCTTTAGCGAGAACTGCCTGTTGGGTATCACTTAGGGGCTTGCTGGACAAATTTACGACAACCTTGTTAGCATCAAGTCTAATGGCTTGAGATTTCTGCAACTGACATAACCTATCATATTTGGAAATATGTCTGTCCCTCACCTGATCTAGAACGCTGTTAGCTTGCACTGAAGAAATACGATCAAAGATCTTCCATAATTCCTCACTTACGAAATTTGAGAGGCGTAGATGTAGCTGTAGTAACTCCCTCGAAATAAAATCCAACTGCTTACGAGTATGCTGTATCCTCTCTATCAATAAAGCCTTGCTTGCACGACGATAGATTCTAGTTGCCTTAGGTGTTCTGAAGGAATGCTTCAACATAACAAAACTCGGTAGAATATCATGATCCCGGCATCTTAGGAGAAAAGCGAGTGAAGAGATTAGACACACCTTCTTGCGTCGTAACCTACTAAATCTAGACATCAGTCGGAAAATATCCTCCCCATAGAGGTTTCTAATATTCTCATTTAGACTTTCACGGCCCGTGTTATTATTCATAATGTTGAATTTTGGGCTTATGCCGTGTTTTATTATACTAAAATTCGACGCGTTTCGAAAGAAACCATGTCTTTCATCGTCAGGAATAATCTGGAATACGACAATGTTGCTAAGAGAAAGCAACGAAGAACATATAGAAGGTGCCCAAAGATGGACGCCATTATAGCCCCATGTTAGGGACAACGGAAAGCAGCAGTGAATTACTTTCTCAGGGTTCTGATAATAGGTAGCCAGGATTCACTGAGATTGTAGCCGGTGTCGCGGTTGAAATTAACAGGGTGTTTACGTATTTCAACCGCCTCCCTGATGATTCTGGGACGATATTGCTTTATACGGGCAAGAACATCCACTCCTTGGAACATGACATCATGGCCAGGTGTTAAAGCATGATCGGCAACAGCTGATTTATCAGGTTGAATGAGCCTGATACATCTATTATGTTCCTTAATGCGAGTGCATATTGTTCTCGAAGTCTGCCCGATGTAAACCTTGCCACAAGTACAGGGAACTCTGTAGATACCCGGTTGTTGCAATTTAGGCAAACTGTCCTTAGTTGGTCGCAGGAGTTGCCTAATCTTAACGGAAGTTCCAAATACAGTCCGTATGTTGTACCGACGTAGGATTTTAGCAATACGATCCGTTGTGTTATGTATGTACGGAAGGTAAGCAGTTCCTCTTACATCTCTTTTCTCAACTGACGTCCTATTATTATTTGTTGGTTTCAGAACCGTAGAAATCAAAGCCTTGCTATAACCGTTGCTCTCAAAGGTGGTTCGCAGGGTGTTAATTTCTTCTTGTAAAGAAGACACTTCACAAATCCTCCTAGCCCTGGTAGTTCGAGTTGTAAGGATACCATGTTTCTGGGCAGGGTGATGGTGAGAACTTGCGTGGAGAAATCTATTGGTGTGTGTTGGCTTACGAAAAACGCTGTGTCCTAAAGATCCATCCTCTTTCTTGGTGACGAGAACATCTAAAAAAGGTATTTTGCCGTCAGATTCCTTTTCCATGGTGAAACAAATAGAAGGGTGCTGGAGATTAAGGTGATCCAGGAAATGGCTAAGATTTTCCTCACCTTCCGTCCAAACAACGAACGTGTCATCCACATAACGCCACCAGATCTTCGGTTTGAAAGGAGCCCAAATAGGTTATGAACATTCCCGAATGGGAATATGATGTTATTTCCGTTTGATCAGATAAATTATCAATTAATATGATAAAATTGGTCCGGCTAGATCAAACATAAAATGCCAGCGTTTCGCCCCGGTGTGCCGTTGGGCTCGTCAGTTGGTACAGACACACCTCACCAATACGCATGGCTAGCACATACTGAGAAGGCCATCACAAGACACAAAATACAAGTAGTATTGACGTCACGAGTGATGCCAATGTGCTACGGAAGTCAAGCTCCCTTTCATAAAACAAAAACCTTACCTTGGCAATCCAAATAGGTTATGAACATTCCCGAATGGGAATATGATGTTATTTCCGTTTGATCAGATAAATTATCAATTAATATGATAAAATTGGTCCGGCTAGATCAAACATAAAATGCCAGCGTTTCGCCCCGGTGTGCCGTTGGGCTCGTCAGTTGGTACAGACACACCTCACCAATACGCATGGCTAGCACATACTGAGAAGGCCATCACAAGACACAAAATACAAGTAGTATTGACGTCACGAGTGATGCCAATGTGCTACGGAAGTCAAGCTCCCTTTCATAAAACAAAAACCTTACCTTGGCAATCCAAATAGGTTATGAACATTCCCGAATGGGAATATGATGTTATTTCCGTTTGATCAGATAAATTATCAATTAATATGATAAAATTGGTCCGGCTAGATCAAACATAAAATGCCAGCGTTTCGCCCCGGTGTGCCGTTGGGCTCGTCAGTTGGTACAGACACACCTCACCAATACGCATGGCTAGCACATACTGAGAAGGCCATCACAAGACACAAAATACAAGTAGTATTGACGTCACGAGTGATGCCAATGTGCTACGGAAGTCAAGCTCCCTTTCATAAAACAAAAACCTTACCTTGGCAATCCAAATAGGTTATGAACATTCCCGAATGGGAATATGATGTTATTTCCGTTTGATCAGATAAATTATCAATTAATATGATAAAATTGGTCCGGCTAGATCAAACATAAAATGCCAGCGTTTCGCCCCGGTGTGCCGTTGGGCTCGTCAGTTGGTACAGACACACCTCACCAATACGCATGGCTAGCACATACTGAGAAGGCCATCACAAGACACAAAATACAAGTAGTATTGACGTCACGAGTGATGCCAATGTGCTACGGAAGTCAAGCTCCCTTTCATAAAACAAAAACCTTACCTTGGCAATCCTTGTTTTATGAAAGGGAGCTTGACTTCCGTAGCACATTGGCATCACTCGTGACGTCAATACTACTTGTATTTTGTGTCTTGTGATGGCCTTCTCAGTATGTGCTAGCCATGCGTATTGGTGAGGTGTGTCTGTACCAACTGACGAGCCCAACGGCACACCGGGGCGAAACGCTGGCATTTTATGTTTGATCTAGCCGGACCAATTTTATCATATTAATTGATAATTTATCTGATCAAACGGAAATAACATCATATTCCCATTCGGGAATGTTCATAACCTATTTGGATTGCCAAGGTAAGGTTTTTGTTTTATGAAAGGGAGCTTGACTTCCGTAGCACATTGGCATCACTCGTGACGTCAATACTACTTGTATTTTGTGTCTTGTGATGGCCTTCTCAGTATGTGCTAGCCATGCGTATTGGTGAGGTGTGTCTGTACCAACTGACGAGCCCAACGGCACACCGGGGCGAAACGCTGGCATTTTATGTTTGATCTAGCCGGACCAATTTTATCATATTAATTGATAATTTATCTGATCAAACGGAAATAACATCATATTCCCATTCGGGAATGTTCATAACCTATTTGGATTGCCAAGGTAAGGTTTTTGTTTTATGAAAGGGAGCTTGACTTCCGTAGCACATTGGCATCACTCGTGACGTCAATACTACTTGTATTTTGTGTCTTGTGATGGCCTTCTCAGTATGTGCTAGCCATGCGTATTGGTGAGGTGTGTCTGTACCAACTGACGAGCCCAACGGCACACCGGGGCGAAACGCTGGCATTTTATGTTTGATCTAGCCGGACCAATTTTATCATATTAATTGATAATTTATCTGATCAAACGGAAATAACATCATATTCCCATTCGGGAATGTTCATAACCTATTTGGATTGCCAAGGTAAGGTTTTTGTTTTATGAAAGGGAGCTTGACTTCCGTAGCACATTGGCATCACTCGTGACGTCAATACTACTTGTATTTTGTGTCTTGTGATGGCCTTCTCAGTATGTGCTAGCCATGCGTATTGGTGAGGTGTGTCTGTACCAACTGACGAGCCCAACGGCACACCGGGGCGAAACGCTGGCATTTTATGTTTGATCTAGCCGGACCAATTTTATCATATTAATTGATAATTTATCTGATCAAACGGAAATAACATCATATTCCCATTCGGGAATGTTCATAACCTATTTGGATTGCCAAGGTAAGGTTTTTGTTTTATGAAAGGGAGCTTGACTTCCGTAGCACATTGGCATCACTCGTGACGTCAATACTACTTGTATTTTGTGTCTTGTGATGGCCTTCTCAGTATGTGCTAGCCATGCGTATTGGTGAGGTGTGTCTGTACCAACTGACGAGCCCAACGGCACACCGGGGCGAAACGCTGGCATTTTATGTTTGATCTAGCCGGACCAATTTTATCATATTAATTGATAATTGAAAGGAGCCGACGACAAAGCATTCTCTTCAAAGTTCTCCATGAAGAAATTAGCCACAACAGGAGAGAGAGAACTACCCATGGCCACACCATCAGTCTGCTCATAAAAATTCCCATTCCATAGAAAGTAGGAGGAGGTCATGCAGTGATAAAAAAGTCTTGTGATGTCTTCAGGAAAAAGGCCATTAATGAGAGACATAACACCATCAATAGGTACTCTCGTAAACAGAGACACCACGTCGAGACTCACTAGAATATCACCCGGCTGAAGTGTTATAGCTTTTAACTTTTCCACGAAGTGTGTGGAATCCTTAATGTACGAAGGCGTGTTACCCAGAAGCGGCTGAAGTAGTCTACCTAAGTATTTGGAAAGGGCATATGTAGGAGAACCAATCGTACTAACAATAGGTCTAAGAGGAACATCTTCCTTATGTATTTTAGGAAGACCATAGAGTCTCGGAGGAATAGCATCCCCTGGAAGGAGAGTCTTCGCTGCATCCGCTGGAATAGATGATTGCTTGATCAATTTGACGGTGACATTTGAGTAGCGAGTAGTAGGATCACGACTATTAATCCTATATACAGGATCTGATAACAAAGACGAGATCTTGGAATCATAATCAACCTTATCCAATACCACTGTCGCGTTACCCTTGTCATCAGGGAGGCGGTTGAAATACGTAAACACCCTGATAATTTCAACCGCGACACCGGCTACAATCTCAGTGAATCCTGGCTACCTATTATCAGAACCCTGAGAAAGTAATTCACTGCTGCTTTCCGTTGTCCCTAACATGGGGCTATAATGGCGTCCATCTTTGGGCACCTTCTATATGTTCTTCGTTGCTTTCTCTTAGCAACATTGTCGTATTCCAGATTATTCCTGACGATGAAAGACATGGTTTCTTTCGAAACGCGTCGAATTTTAGTATAATAAAACACGGCATAAGCCCAAAATTCAACATTATGAAGAATAACACGGGCCGTGAAAGTCTAAATGACAATATTAGAAACCTCTATGGGGAGGATATTTTCCGACTGATGTCTAGATTTAGTAGGTTACGACGCAAGAAGGTGTGTCTAATCTCTTCACTCGCTTTTCTCCTAAGATGCCGGGATCATGATATTCTACCGAGTTTTGTTATGTTGAAGCATTCCTTCAGAACACCTAAGGCAACTAGAATCTATCGTCGTGCAAGCAAGGCGTTATTGATAGAGAGGATACAGCATACTCGTAAGCAGTTGGATTTTATTTCGAGGGAGTTACTACAGCTACATCTACGCCTCTCAAATTTCGTAAGTGAGGAATTATGGAAGATCTTTGATCGTATTTCTTCAGTGCATGCTAACAGCGTTCTAGATCTGGTGAGGGACAGACATATTTCCAAATATGATAGGTTATGTCAGTTGCAGAAATCTCAAGCCATTAGACTTGATGCTAACAAGGTTGTCGTAAATTTGTCCAGCAAGCCCCTAAGTGATACCCAACAGGCAGTTCTCGCTAAAGGTCTCAATTTTGCGGTAGCGCCTAGAAGAATTCCTATTGAAGAACTTATAACATCCGTAGAATCCTCGGTACATCACCTCACACCTGAAGAGGCCGAGGAAGCCAGGCAAGAATGTTCCCGAGTTCTCAAGACCGCTAAGCCACCTAACACCAACTTAAAACAAGGCGAAAGCCGGGCACTTAAAGATCTAAGGGACAATTCTGATATTATCGTTCTCCCCGCTGACGAGGGTAACGCGACAGTGGTATTGGATAAGGTTGATTATGATTCCAAGATCTCGTCTTTGTTATCAGATCCTGTATATAGGATTAATAGTCGTGATCCTACTACTCGCTACTCAAATGTCACCGTCAAATTGATCAAGCAATCATCTATTCCAGCGGATGCAGCGAAGACTCTTCTTCCAGGGGATGCTATTCCTCCGAGACTCTATGGTCTTCCTAAAATACATAAGGAAGATGTTCCTCTTAGACCTATTGTTAGTACGATTGGTTCTCCTACATATGCCCTTTCCAAATACTTAGGTAGACTACTTCAGCCGCTTCTGGGTAACACGCCTTCGTACATTAAGGATTCCACACACTTCGTGGAAAAGTTAAAAGCTATAACACTTCAGCCGGGTGATATTCTAGTGAGTCTCGAAGTGGTGTCTCTGTTTACGAGGGTACCTATTGATGGTGTTATGTCTCTCATTAATGGCCTTTTTCCTGAAGACATCACAAGACTTTTTTATCACTGCATGACCTCCTCCTACTTTCTATGGAATGGGAATTTTTATGAGCAGACTGATGGTGTGGCCATGGGTAGTTCTCTCTCTCCTGTTGTGGCTAATTTCTTCATGGAGAACTTTGAAGAGAAAGCTTTGTCGTCGGCTCCTTTCAAACCGAAGATCTGGTGGCGTTATGTGGATGACACGTTCGTTGTTTGGACGGAAGGTGAGGAAAATCTTAGCCATTTCCTGGATCACCTTAATCTCCAGCACCCTTCTATTTGTTTCACCATGAAAAAGGAATCTGACGGCAAAATACCTTTTTTAGATGTTCTCGTCACCAAGAAAGAGGATGGATCTTTAGGACACAGCGTTTTTTCGTAAGCCAACACACACCAATAGATATCTCCACGCAAGTTCTCACCATCACCCTGCCCAGAAACATGGTATCCTTACAACTCTAACTACCAGGGCTAGGAGGATTTGTGAAGTGTCTTCTTTACAAGAAGAAATTAACACCCTGCGAACCACCTTTGAGAGCAACGGTTATAGCAAGGCTTTGATTTCTACGGTTCTGAAACCAACAAATAATAATAGGACGTCAGTTGAGAAAAGAGATGTAAGAGGAACTGCTTACCTTCCGTACATACATAACACAACGGATCGTATTGCTAAAATCCTACGTCGGTACAACATACGGACTGTATTTGGAACTTCCGTTAAGATTAGGCAACTCCTGCTACCAACTAAGGACAGTTTGCCTAAATTGCAACAACCGGGTATCTACAGAGTTCCCTGTACTTGTGGCAAGGTTTACATCGGGCAGACTTCGAGAACAATATGCACTCGCATTAAGGAACATAATAGATGTATCAGGCTCATTCAACCTGATAAATCAGCTGTTGCCGATCATGCTTTAACACCTGGCCATGATGTCATGTTCCAAGGAGTGGATGTTCTTGCCCGTATAAAGCAATATCGTCCCAGAATCATCAGGGAGGTGGTTGAAATACGTAAACACCCTGATAATTTCAACCGCGACACCGGCTACAATCTCAGTGAATCCTGGCTACCTATTATCAGAACCCTGAGAAAGTAATTCACTGCTGCTTTCCGTTGTCCCTAACATGGGGCTATAATGGCGTCCATCTTTGGGCACCTTCTATATGTTCTTCGTTGCTTTCTCTTAGCAACATTGTCGTATTCCAGATTATTCCTGACGATGAAAGACATGGTTTCTTTCGAAACGCGTCGAATTTTAGTATAATAAAACACGGCATAAGCCCAAAATTCAACATTATGAATAATAACACGGGCCGTGAAAGTCTAAATGACAAGAAGAGTATAGTTGTATCTCACGTTAATACTCCACGGGAACTTCCGGCTGTCCGTATTTATCGATAAGCTTAGAATCTGAAACATGTGCTCACTGGAGTTCCGAATCTTGTTTACATCATGGTCGCTGGCAAACTTCCGTTCATTTCTCTTGTGTTTTCGTACGTGATTATATAATGAAATTAAGTTATATCGTAGGCAATATATTTATTTAAAGTGTTAGTTCATTATTTAAATAGTTTTCTTAGGTATTAGGTGCATAGTGATAGTGAAGTGTTAGATATAGTTCAGTTAGATTAGGCCTAGTTATTTGCTGTTTGTAACATTGCGGAAAGACTTCATTTAGCTGAAGATGATATTACTGAATGTCCTCATAATTATTCAAGTGATGATGATGTTACTCTGTCCGAATCGGAAAGTGTAGAGGATAATGATGATCCAGTAATATCTTCATAGGCGAGTGCTACATATTATTTATAAGAAATCTGTTTTTTATGCAAAAATGGCTGACATTTTTCAGTGTTACATCATTTTAACATTTTAATTTATCCTTGGATCTAATGCACATAGAATCTTGATATTTACTATGCTAGTAAACAATATTATAGCCCTCCTACTGACATGAATAACAAATTTGGGCTGTAAATACCATTTTCTAGAATTACTTCCAAACTTTCAAAATCTGAAACTTGTAATTTTGATTTCACATTTCTTATTTTTTTTAACATTAAACCCTTTTGGTTTAGAGACATGACTTACTTACATTAATAATATAAGTGATATATACTCTATACGTTTACCATCTTTCATGTTGATATCTTCATTGGTGTGTCTTCCATGTAATTTTAAAAGAAGTGTGTGCATAGTATGGTAAATATGGCTGTCAGTTTTGACACATCCATCAGCTGAGAGCTTGAAAGCAAAAGGGTTAAGCAACAACCTTGAGGGAGGCCATTCTCTGAAATCAGTTTGGTGTGTATGATGGAAAGGGACGAGATAGGCCTTCACTTTAGACCTGTCTATGTGACCATCTGGATAGCAGCTGGCTACATATTTGTCTATCTTGTTAATGTTTCACAGTTATTGAATGGTAATTTTCAGTAGGTCAATACAAATAAGTGCTCAATTTAATTGGGCAATATAAATGTGATTTCACTTGAGAAAAAAAAAAAAAAAAAATCTACATGCGATTAAGTATCATTTGTACAGATTACAAGGGAAAATTAAAAGAGGATGACACACCTAGCCCACCACCAGACCCTACATATTCAAAGCTTACAAATGTACAAGACAAAATTGCTCTATAAAATACTACTGTAATAAAAACCCACAATGCTAAAAACGAACAGTTGTGGCCCTCCAACTCTAAATCGCTAAGGTGCAGCAAAATCTTACTGAAGTGCGGCTAGTACTGCTGTGAAATACCCCAGTGATAAACCCCCAAAACTGGAGTTATATTCATAGACAATATCTGCATATTTGTGTATATACCAGTAACTCTAGTTTTGGGGGTTTATCACCGAGGTATATCACAGCAATAGTAGCCACCCACACCTTCATGAATTAGTTGGTGGAGGGCGACTATTTATGGTTGGTTCCTCAGTTTAGGGGCTGCGACAACACGGTCATGTAGCCCCGCGTACTTTGGGTGTGTGTAGAATCTGTCTGATATCATCATCATCATCATTTCCCCTTATCCAGCTCCTGCCGGGTCGGGGTATTTATGGCACTTCTCCACTTTCCTCTTTCCTTCCACAATTCTTCTTCCACGATCTTGTCCCAGTCCAGATTTCTTTTTCTCACGCTGTTCTTCACTGAATCAATCCACCTTGTTCTAGGTCTTCCTCTTGCTCTCTTACCCTTGCACTTGGCCTCCAGCATCTGTCTTGGTATTCTATTTTCCTCCATCCTCTTTACATGTCCAAACCACCTTAGTTTATTCTTCTCAATTCTCTCATTTAGTTTTCCCATCCCAACTTCCTTCCTAACATCTTCATTCCTCACTCTGTCTTTCCTTGTCTTACCTATCCTACTTCTTAGGAATTTCATTTCACTGGCTTGGATTTTACTCTCTTGCCTGCTCGTCAGGGTCCAAGTCTCAGCTGCATAAGTCAATATGGGTACATAGTACATTGTATACATTACCTCCTTGCTTTTCCTTGGTACTTCCTTATCCCAAACAAGTTTTCTTACACTTTGATAGAATGCATTGCTCTGCTGTACCCTCCTGCCAATCTCCATGTCCAACCTACCAGTTTGCATCAATTCACTTCCTAGGTATTTGAACGTGTCCACAATTTCCAAACTCTGACTTCCAATTTTCACAGTGCCCTTTCCTTGTTTTTCCCCTCTTGTCATCACCATGGTCTTGCTTTTCTCTATACTGATTTTCAGGCCATACTTCTGAATATTTTCGTTCAGTGCATCTAGTTGTTTTTGCACTTCTTCGGTGTTCCTTCCCCAGACCACAATATCGTCTGCAAATAATAGTAACTTCATTTCTTTATGTCCATATGCTTCCTTTGTTTCCTTTACAATTTCATCCATTACCATTATGAATAAAAGAGGTGACAGCACACTCCCCTGTCTTAGTCCAGTCTTGTTCCTAAACCAATCTGTCTTTCCAACTGGGGTCAGTACCCTGCTAACACAGTTGCTGTACATTGCTTGCACCATTTCCAACATTTCTCTTCCCAGTCTCTTCTTAACCATGGTTTCCCATACCTTCTCTCTGGGAACACTATCATATGCCTTTTCTAGATCTATGAAAGTCATGATCAAATCCTCTCCATATTCCCAGTTCTTTTCCATCACCTGCCTCAAGCTAAAGATTGGGTCCACTGTGGATCTTCCACTCCTGAAGCCATACTGTCTGATAACCGGTGTTAATTGTGATGACTGTATTATTGTGTGTTATCTGTTTTTTAATTCAAGTAAGGACTGCAGACTTTGAATTTTTCAAATAGTTCCTACTTTTGCTGCCAAACGCCACCATCATCGACTACTAGTTCAGAACTTAGCTACTAGATGCCACCACCGTCAACTCTTGGCAAGGCATGCTGGAACCTAAGAGCGTTGTTTACATTCTTAACCTATATAATTTAGTTTCACACAGGTGTAATTAGTGGAAGGTTATTTAACATGCCATAAATCTATGACATGGGACCGCCGGCTTTACTTCCCCTCCAAAGGAAGGCATACTGAGGGATTTTTGACGCTCTTAAAAATCCTACGACTTGAACCCGAGATCTTGGGTGGTATTGTGATTATTTTGATCTTGTAACCTTGTAGATATTAAAATGAATAAGTTCTTTTTCAGGAGGCTTAACGTTCAAGTATTTCACAGCAGTATTAGTCTCACTTCAATAAGATTACGGTATACTGTGGGTTTTTATTAGTGTTTCGTAGAGCAATTTTGTCTTGTACATTTGTATGCATTAAATGTACAGTGTCCGGCGGAGTTTGCTTGGCGGGCAAGGCATGTCGACCTTTTAATCCCCCCTTGTAATTAATTGAGCATAGATTTTTCTTCAGGTGGAATCACATTTTTACCACTCAATTTAATTGGGCATATAATTGTGTTGACCAACTGAAAGTTAGCTTAGAAGCCATTTTTCAGTGTTGCCTTAATATGTCAATTTATATTGCAACTTTTCATTGTTATTGTCAACACAATATAATCCCAATTACTGGGACAAGCATCTTTTACTACCGTATTGAGCCCGAAAATAAGCCACACTTTTGAATAAAATTATTTGGGTAAAAAATCTGGGTGTTATATTCGCCTCCTACACTTTTATCAGTCATGTACTGTTATAAAAGGAATGCTAATTAGCAAGAACACGGCAACAATACAGTCTGTAAGAGAAACTACAGCATTTAATGATAACAATACAAACTTTTGTTTTGGCACTGACATTGTTATTAGGTAACACGGTATTGTTTCGTAAGCTTGAATAATCTACAGTAGCTCAGTCTCAGTAAGATCTGTAAGAAAGCCTGTTTAACGCAAAAATGAGCGATCATTTACAAGTAGAGTGAAAAGCTTTATCAAGCAAAGGAATTCGGCTTGCTTATGATGCAGCCTTCAAACTTGCAGTTGTGCGTTATGCCAAAAGCACAACCAACAGAGGCTGGAAGAAAATATGGATGTCAGGAAAAAATGTTTACATGTTGGTAAGTACAAGAAAATAAATGTGTCTTCCCTGTCGTGACTGTGAACCTCCATGATTCAGAACCCAGGACTGCGGTTCGAAGGAACATTATACATAAGGGCAGTAGAATTATTATTATTATTACTAAGTTGGATGTGAGCTTTTGTAAGCCAGAGATGTATTTCTGGAGGAGATAGGATTGCTGGAGCCAGGATGTGTACCGAGGTCTGTAAATATTGATAGTACAACAGTACGTTGGTCGAGCACTCTGTACTGTAGAGAGAGTGATTCATTGTCACAAGCTAGGCCAGAAATTGAACCTTGGATGTCACGTAGACGCGAGCATGGGCATTTCGCCGCTAGCTTAGAGAGCAGCACTTGCTAGACACTGGGAGTAGAATGGACCACAGGTCTCAGTGGAAGGGAGAGATGGACTCGGGGTCATCTCTAGTTGAATATAATGGTATCCAAAATGGCGAGCGAGAGAGTAGCAGCAGAGTAGTTGTCACGGAGTTGTCACAGAGTGATTGCAGAGTAGTGGAGCGGCAGAGTAGCAGTAGTTCTCACGCCTCAGTTCTTGCCAGAGTAACGTCGTAACACGCGCGAGCAGAATTCAGCCTCGCGGAGACATACTAGATGTCAAGTATCAGTAAGACTTAGTAGCGCTATTACAGACCTGCGTGCACTTCCAGCAGTAACTTCACATAATTTGTATATAGTGTATATATACTTCGACTGCCAAGGGCTTAATAAATCGGCAGTAGTCCAAGGGAATATCATCTTTTATTCCGGTAGTTCCGGGACTAGTCTATGAGACCTCAAGTTCCTTTATCTAGTAAACCGCTCGGCTAGGAAGGGAAATATCGTCAAGGAGCTGTCAACCTGCCAGAACGTCTCACAGGCCAGGTAGGTCACGACAGACCTAACTTTTTGGTGTCAGAAGTGTAGGGTCCCGAGTTCGACGCACTGAACAGAGCAACTACGGAATAAAGAGAGAGATCGCGACATCGCAGAAGATTGTCCGATAAAGACCGCGACAACGCAGAAGATTGTCCGTCCGCGCATCCGCGTAAATCGTACCGAGTGCCGCGCAACGCAGAAGAGAGAAGAAGAAGCCTACTAAGCAGAAGGAGCCGTGCAGTAGCGAGCCGTGCCGCCAGCAGAGGGGAGAACCGATAAGCCGCAGTATCCAGTTAGCAGAGACAACAAAGAAGAAGAAGTAACCGCCAGGTAAGCTAACCTTATTACAATGGCAAGACAGACAAGTGCAGCTACCGGTGTCCAGGTAGAGGAGAGGTTAGCAGACGCAGATACGGTAAGTACAAGTGGGCCTTTTGTATCAGTGACTGAAGGACATCGCCTGATAGGTCGGGAGTTCGATGGAACACAGCCCGACTTACGTGAGTTTGTGGCCAATGTAGACGCTGCTGTTCGCATGGTAAAAGACGATGATCAAGAGCTGTTCGTTAAGTATATCCTGACCAAAATCACGGGCAAGGCCCGAGATAAGTTGTTAGTCAGAAGAGATATAAATCATTGGGAGGCTGCCAAACAGGCATTACAAGAATACTACGGATTTCAGGGCACATTAGACTTATATATTTGCCAGATGTTTCAAACAGCGCAGGATCCGAGGGAATCAGTGGCGACATGGGCGCATAAGGTTGAGACTCTGTCAGCTGCGTTCAGGGAAGCAGTCCTCGATGGAGAAAGCTGGGAGGACAGGGAAGCTCAGTTAAGAATCACAAGAAAAATATGCGTAGCTAGCTTCATACAGGGGTTAAGTAACCCGCGAATCCAAGCTAGAGTCCAGGGCCACGGGGCCATTACTTTCGAGAAAGCTGCAGCCACTGCCAGGCAAGAAGAGGTGGTAATTCTGTCAAAGAAGGCACGAGAAGGGTTGCACACGAAACATAGCTCAGGGGTAAGAGCAGGTAAACCCGATCAGGAAAGGAAGGCACCACTAAGGTGGCATACTAAGCCAACACAAGCGAGTGTTAGGGTGGTCTGTTACAATTGTAACAGGGAAGGCCACATCGCACGGGAGTGCAAGGAGGCACGAACCCGAGGTACACGCACCGCGTTAGGTAGTACACCCAAAGTACAGACAGGGGGCACCCCAAGTAAGATCATATGTAGATATTGCAAAAAACCGGGACACATAGAGCGCGATTGCCGAAAGAAGCAGAGAGATAAGGAAGCTGTGGCGCCGGAAGCCGTGCGCATAATTAGAGAGAAGCCTCACACGGAAGCGGACAGGACTAGAACCTGTTACCGTTGTGGGAAGAAAGGGCACGTACAAAACAACTGCCGACAGACAGCCCGGGTACCACAAGTAGAAGTGGACCGGCGGAAGTGTTATAAATGTGGCCAGCAGGGTCACATAAAACAAAATTGTCCGGAGGCCAAGAAGGGCCAGGGCCAGAGTAGGCGCACGGGAGGCAAGGCCATGAAGGGCCGACGCCAGTGCGATGTTTGTGACCGGTGGTCACATGGAACCAAGGACTGTTGGTTCAAGAGTGGGAAAGGTAGTAAGAGAAATATCCCTCAGACAGGGGCGACAAACTGGAACGGGTCCATAACACAGGGACAGCTATGGAATCCCGTAATTTAAGGAGTCCCAAGGCACGTGACATGGAGGGCACTATATTAATGCATTGTGGGGGGCCTCTGAGGTTTTTAATTGACACTGGCTCCGATGTCAGCCTAGTGAAGAGGCAATCAGTGCCTAAAACAGTTACAATCAGTAGAGGCACCACGATCGAATTAACGGGTGTAAGCGAGGGAACGATTTACACCCAAGGGACCGTTCAGTTTGTTATTGGAGATGCTAAACACACAGTTCATGTGGTGGGCAGTGATTTCCAACTAAGCCAGGATGGTATAATAGGGAGAGACATCCTAGCTGACAGCGTGATCGACTACCGGGAGGGTCATGTTACGATCCACGGTAAAAGATACCCGCTGGGAGCGAGGGAGGCGAAGATAATCAGCCTCGAGCCTCGAACCCAGAAGGTAGTTGTTATTGAAGTCGATAAGAATCTACCAGTGGGAATTATTGAGAGGGCCGAGGTGGCACCAGGGGTTTACCTCGCAGAGTGTCTAACTAGGTCAGAGCACAATGAGGCAGTAGTCAGCATGATGAATACTACTGAGGAAGAAGTGACTCTGTACAGCCCTCGAGTGTGAATGCAGGAGGTGGATGACACCTGCCTGGCAGAAGTACGCAAGGTACAGCAAGGCAGTAAGGCGGTAACTGGAGAACCGGCTACTCGGAAGCCCAGATCACGCCGATTGATAGACTGCTTGCGAGTAGACCATCTCACGCAGGTAGATAAGGAAGGTATATACGCCATCTGTGCGGAATACAATGACATCTTCCACCTTGAGGGAGATAAGCTCACATGCACGGAAGTTATACGTCACGAGATCCCAACGCCCCGGGATCAACCCCCGATTAATGTGCGGCCGTATAGGCTGCCGGAGGCACAAAAGGGAGAAATACAAGAGCAGCTAGATAAGATGCTAGGTGATGAAATTATTGTACCTAGTACATCCCCTTGGAATGCACCATTATTGTTAGTACCGAAGAAAATGGATGCATCAGGTAAACAAAAGTGGAGAGTTGTGATTGACTTCAGAAAATTGAACGAAGTAACTATAGGGGTTAGTTATCCCCTCCCACTCATCTCAGAGCTATTAGATGCTCTAGGTAAGGCCAGGTATTTCAGTACACTTGACCTTTGCAGCGGTTATTATCAGGTGTTATTAAAACCTGAAGACAGGCCCAAGACAGCTTTTTCAGCATTAGGGCGCAAGTACGAATTTGCAAAGATGCCCATGGGGTTGAAGGATGCGCCAGCCACATTCACAAGGCTGATGAATACAGTGCTTACCGGATTGACAGGTATTCAGTGTCTGTGCTATCTAGATGATATAATAGTGTATGGTAGCTCAATAGAGGAGCACAATGCTAAGTTAAGGGATGTTTTTCAAAGGCTGAGAGAAAATACGTTGAAGCTCCAGCCAGATAAGTGTGAGTTCCTGAGGACTGAAGTGACGTTCTTAGGGCATGTAATTACTGAAGGGGGAGTCTTACCAGACTCACGAAAGGTGCAGGCCTTGAAGGATTTTCCGAGGCCTACCACGAGCCGCCAGATTAAACAATTCTGTGGACTCAGTGGGTATTATAGGAAGTTTATACCCAATTATAGTAAGATCGCGAAGCCACTATATGAATTAGTGAAGAAGGAAGTTCCCTTCGTGTGGGGAGATGCACAGGAACAAGCGTTCGAAACGCTAATGCAAAAACTCATTGAAGAACCTATTCTGCAGTACCCAGATTTTGAAAAGCCATTCGTTCTTACCACAGATGCTAGCAACGAAGCAGTGGGGGCCGTATTGTCACAAGGGCCCGTGGGTAAAGATCTCCCCGTAGCGTATGCAAGCAGGACGCTTAATAAGGCAGAAAGAAATTATAGTGTCACAGAAAAGGAATTATTAGGCATTGTTTGGGGTGTAAAGTATTTCAGGCCGTATTTGTTCGGACGGCATTTCACAGTGGTGACAGATCACAAGCCGCTGAAGTGGGTGTTCAATGTTCAAGACCCGTCGTCACGCCTGCTAAAGTTCCGATTGAAATTGGCAGAGTATGATTTTGAAATCATTTACAAGCAGGGCAAGCAGAATTGCAATGCTGATGCCCTTAGCAGGAATCCCACTGATGCACAGTGTCAAGCGCGAGTGATCAGCTCGGCTGGGCACGAGTTACGGCAGGGGGCGGCCGTGGCCACTCATATGGAAACTCGTAGGAGGGTAGCAACAACTTCAAAACCCGAGGACGCTACGGTAGAGGGAATTGAAGCAGACGGTAGTGAGGTCTCCGAGGACGCTAATGCAGAGGAGTCCACGCCCGAAGACAGCTTACCCGAGGTAACCGAGTTGCAGGAGGCTGAGAAATTGGCCATCCTGAAGGAGTGTCATGATTCCTTGGTTGGAGGACACCAGGGAATAGCCCGCACGTACGCCAGGGTACGCGAACGATTACAGTGGAAGGGAATGAAAGGTGACATTGAGCGTTATATACGCTTGTGTCCTTCATGCCAAAAGAATAAGGGGACTAGACCAGACGTCAGAGCGCCAATGGTAATTACGGACACCCCTAGCACGGTCTTTGAGAAGGTATCTCTGGATGTGGCGGGTCCACTTCCGGTGACAGAGCTTGGCAATAAGTATATTTTGACATGCCAGGACCAACTGTCGAAGTACTTGGTAGCTAGTGCCATGCCGAATCAGGAGGCTGAAACAGTGGCACGGACGCTAATTAATAATGTTATAAGCATTTACGGGATACCGGGGCAGATTCTCACTGACCAGGGTAGTAACTTCATGAGCGAAGTTTTCAAGGCACTTTGCAAGAAACTGCGAATTAGGAAAACAAACACAAGTGCTTTCAGACCGCAATCCAACGGTAGCGTAGAGAGATCTCACAAGGTACTAGCAGAGTACCTGAGGCATTATGTTTGCTCGAGTGAACAAAATGACTGGGACAAGTATCTGCCCACAGCGAGCTTTGTATATAATACCACCAAGAGTACTAGTACAGGGTTCACGCCCTATGAACTTATTTTTGGAAAGAAGGCAAATATACCAGGTATATTGCAAAAGCCACCTGAGGTGGACTATAACGAACATAAGAATGTGGTAGAGGAGCTGACGTCACAGCTCAGGAGGAATCGTGAAGCCGCTAGGAGGACGCTAGTTGAGCGTAAAGAACTGGAAAAGGCTAATTACGATAAAAAGCAGAACGAAGTCACATTTCGAATTGGTGACAAGGTACTCTTGCGTAATGATGCATTGCGCAGAGGACGATCAAAAAAGCTGAGTCCGCCATTTGTAGGGCCTTATGAGGTCGTCGACGTTTCAGGGGTAAATTGTACCCTACTGCTTAGTAAGAAAGGCAGAAGAGTCAAGGTGCATAAGAATCGGTTGAAAATGTACTTGTAAAAGGACTCCAACGGGTTTAGAACCCGGGTGGGTGCAGAAGCAGCACAGAACGGATTAAGGGGTAAAGATGTATAACGGTTTACAGATACAGCGACAGCTAAGGGTAACACAGCTGTAAGAGATTGTGTGCGCATGGAGTCAATGTAGTTTATCAGTAGGCACACAATAATATTTGAACAGCGGACAACAGAGGCGAGCAGCCTAGATAATGCACCGGGAGACACGAGTTATGTAAGGCGAAATACAGGGATGCCCATAGAGGCCCCGGAGCGGCCATCCTGAGGAAGCTAAACCCCCCCGTGTGGGTGGCGGGAACCATTGGAACGTTTAGACACGTGATCATTGGTGTTAGAATACCCCCAACAGTGAGCCTGCTGTGTCGTAAGAGGCGACAGAAAAGAGGCGTCGCCTGATGACCTCGATGACCTACTGGTCAGGCAGGCGCGAATCCCGGTGAGTAGCTCTGTGTAATTGAGCCATATGTTATTACTGGCAGCCCCAGGTATGCGAAGGCCTGCCTATGATAATATATGGAAACCAATCAATGGCATAAGGGTGAATTAGAGACACCTGTGTTAAAGGTACAAATTATTTAGGGACACATACGTGTGTATAGCAAATAGAGAAGAAGTGCTCTAAGAGGCACATTTCAGAAAAGCGAAGAGTCAGAACCTAAAATTTCGGCCACGACGAAGTTACACACCCCTTCGTCTCAATGGCAACTAGGACGATAGCGACAGCTGCTGGTAGGGTTCTTTAATACCCCGCCAAGCTACGGAAAACAAAATCGGGTCGTACTAGAAATTTTAAACAGTCAGACGAACAGAGGTTCGACGGGTGGCACTGAGGTGCTCGTAAGTAAAGGGTTGCACGATGGCGAGCGTGTAGCCTATATGTGACTCGTCACCCCTAGGGTAGTCGCGGATACGCACCCGTTAGGACAGGGGTAGGGAAAACCGGAAATTAGCTTAGATGAAATGAAACAGAAACCGAGCCATGAAGGGCACATTTTGAGAGCATTCAGTAAAATGCAAACGGCATTAGTGTAGCCATCCCCGAGGTGGGATGTGAAGCCGAGTCTCTATGTAACAGAACTCGAAGTTAAGCGAGCAAGTTTTAGAATTTAGTGTATGACACTGCTGATAGTTTTGTAGCCGCATGCCTAAGCCAGGATGCGAAGCAAAGTCTTTGAGACTTTAGATGTTGAAGTAGATTAAAATTTTGGTGGAAAATCAGTAAAATAGGTAACGAATAACCTGTCTTTACCTTGCAGGTAAGGCAGAAGGCAATGGCACGAATGCTAGAATGGTTCTACACCATGGTGGCGGTGGTAACAGTGACGTCATCACCCCACGGCATAACCGGAGAAGTACTAGATGTACAAGTGACACCATACGAGAATACACCTGGAGTATACTTCGACAACCAGGGTGAGATACAGTTGTATAATATGGAATGGACATTAGTTACCTATGTGAATTTGAATCAGCTAAGTGATGTATTTTCAAATATCAGGGAGCATATACACTGGACACAATTGGCATGCATATTGTTAGAGCAGAAAACAAATTTGACATGTCAGCATGACGTTAAGATGTTAAGTAATCATTTGCAACGGATTAAGGAATCTAAAGAAACGATAGCCAAAATCACTAGACCAAGTGGGGAGACGGATAATACCAGACCGAAAAGGGGATTGATAAATGCTGTAGGTTCAATAGCCAAAGCGTTATTTGGAACATTAAGTCAGGATGATGCAGATAAGTATGAGTCACAAATAAGTGAGTTAGAGAGAGAGAAACTCTCAATGATTAAGGTCACTAAAGAACAGATGTTAGTGGTTAAGTCCACGTTACAAACAATGAACAGCACCATCTACGATGTAACTGCAAACGAGCAGAGGTTGACTCAGGGTTTAAATGAAATCAGGACATATTTGTCCAATAGTACGCTTCGGATTACAGAAGCATTTGAGCAAGCAGAGTTAGAAATCTCATTAAACAGGCATTTAATTGAGATAGAAGGCTTACTTGTACAGCTGTATGAGCAGTACAGTGTGGTACTGTCAGGCATCATGAATGCACAGGTAGGAGTCATCCAGGTACAGATAATATCACCGGATGACATCATAGAAAGTTATAAGAAAGCCCAGGAGGATTTTCCAAAAGGGTTATCCTTGCCATTTGAATTAAGGTCAGCTTACGGTTACCTTGTCTACAAGGTGGCCACAGAGGAAGTGTTTACAAGTGAAAATTATCTTGTGTATGTTATAAGGACACCCCTTACAGACAGAGTGGTTTATAGTGTGTATCATATGATCCCATTCCCCACCTACATGAAGAGTAATCCCCACCATTTTGTGTACATTCAAGAGGCCAAGGACTATATATTGATGGACAAGGAAAAGCAGACATTTGCGCAATTAGATAGGGAACAGGTGAGGCAGTGTAAGGTAGTGTCTGCCACGTGGAGGCAGTGTCATGCTCAGTTCCCTGTTAATATGGTTCACTCGCAAGACAGTTGCGCAGTGAAGATACTCAGTGGAGTTAACCAGGTACCGGAGAATTGTGATAAGAGAGTACTACCAGTACAGCGATTGCTGTGGATACCTATAAGGGAAAACAGGTATATTTATGTGTCTCCAGGTGAGACAAGGGTCACCTGCATGTGTAAGGACACTACAAGTGATATGGGATTAACTGGCACAGGTATTGTTGTGTTAAGTCCAGGGTGTACGTTGTACAGCCCACATAGTAAGGTACAAGGGGTAGGTAAAATAAACACTACTCGAGGTAAGGACTTAGTGCCAGATTTGATACTTAATTATGACTGCTGCGAGCAGATTGGTAGTGAGATTAAGTTAGAGCAGGTACCGGAGGTTAATAAACTGCCACTGAATAATTTGTTAAATCATGTGAATGATTTAAAGTGGGCCACGCACAAAACAGAAGAGGTGGAGGACTTGGTAAGAAAACAAGAAGAAGACATACAAAGTCAGATGATGTATAAACATTTCAATGTATATAAATATGTTGTACTAACTATAGCAGGTACAATTGGGATAATTTTATGGTGCTATTGTTGCAATTGTTGTTGTGATTGCCCTAAATTAGGGTTTCCAGCCAAAAAATGGTTTGATGATGCAAGGTCACATTGCCCAAATATTTGCATAAGGCAAACAGTAATTACGAGGGAAGGTAAGGCTAAGACTTCAGATGAGGATATTACGATATTCCAACGTCCCAGGCAACTTCGGGGACGCCCGGAGATGTCTGAGGAAATCCTGGAATTACACTCTAGGCCTGCTGAAGGACGCTTCAGTACGCCTACGAGGGCCATTGTAGATTCAGATATGAGTGCGAGTCAGGTCGCACTACAGCCTTCACCCTCAACGCAAAGTCGCAGATCATTACGACTCGACAGTAACCGAGTGTAATATTGGGACAGAAATGAATGCAAGGAAGATTGCACCCATTTCTTCCCTGGGGAGGGAGGTGTCGTGACTGTGAACCTCCATGATTCAGAACCCAGGACTGCGGTTTGAAGGAACATTATACATAAGGGCAGTAGAATTATTATTATTATTACTAAGTTGGATGTGAGCTTTTGTAAGCCAGAGATGTATTTCTGGAGGAGATAGGATTGCTGGAGCCAGGATGTGTACCGAGGTCTGTAAATATTGATAGTACAACAGTACGTTGGTCGAGCACTCTGTACTGTAGAGAGAGTGATTCATTGTCACAAGCTAGGCCAGAAATTGAACCTTGTATGTCACGTAGACGCGAGCATGGGCATTTCGCCGCTAGCTTAGAGAGCAGCACTTGCTAGACACTGGGAGTAGAATGGACCACAGGTCTCAGTGGAAGGGAGAGATGGACTCGGGGTCATCTCTAGTTGAATATAATGGTATCCAAAATGGCGAGCGAGAGAGTAGCAGCAGAGTAGTTGTCACGGAGTTGTCACAGAGTGATTGCAGAGTAGTGGAGCGGCAGAGTAGCAGTAGTTCTCACGCCTCAGTTCTTGCCAGAGTAACGTCGTAACACGCGCGGGCAGAATTCAGCCTCGCGGAGACATACTAGATGTCAAGTATCAGTAAGACTTAGTAGCGCTATTACAGACCTGCGTGCACTTCCAGCAGTAACTTCACATAATTTGTATATAGTGTATATATACTTCGACTGCCAAGGGCTTAATAAATCGGCAGTAGTCCAAGGGAATATCATCTTTTATTCCGGTAGTTCCGGGACTAGTCTATGAGACCTCAAGTTCCTTTATCTAGTAAACCGCTCGGCTAGGAAGGGAAAAATCGTCAAGGAGCTGTCAACCTGCCAGAACGTCTCACAGGCCAGGTAGGTCACGACATCCCTTAATCCGGATGCGGCTTATTTTTGGGCATAAACTTTTTTTCCCTTTTTCCTCTTCGAATATTAAGGGTGCGGCTTATTTTCGGGCCAATACGGTATATGTTTCTCATGTAATTCAGTGCTTCTTGACCTGGGGAATTGTATGTTTCCAACTGCCTAGTCATATCCCACTTACCCAGCAATGGCATGGAATTACAATTAGACTTCCCCTGTATAACCAATATAATTCACGTATGGTGCTCCTAGTATGTTAGCCTATAGGTAAAGCCCTGCGCGGATGCGGATATTCGCAACATTTTTCGCCATGCGGATATAGTCTGTATGGCGATAGCGGATAAGCTGCAGATAATGTTTAGAGAAAATTTGCGGATAGTTTTTAGAATACAATCCAAACTTGTTTAATAACATTATTAGGACCCGGATGTTTATGACATATCATATTTTTCCGTTATGTTTTTTTTTTCATGACAAATGTAAGATGATGATTTAAGCGAATCTCATTCAAATTATGTCATTAAGCACAATTAACACTCCGAACAGGAAAGGGTTACAATTCTGGCTGTGTAACATTCATTTTAAACATAGCAAATCACATACAAAGCCTAAGGGTATCGGTATGACTTTTCCCCTCAATTGTCTAAAAGTGTTGTTTTAGTAATTTACGCTTTATCTAATTAAAAATATTATTGTGATCCCAGTACATTCGGATAACAAACTTGGGAATGCTGAAAAAAGTGGGGCAGATGCGGTTTGTTTATCTGCGCAGGGCTCTACCTATAGGCCAAGCTGAGGTTATATATATAATTCATATTAGAGGGACATCTTATCAATCTAAGAAAACAGGATATTATAATACCAAAAAAACAAACTTCATGCATACTGTACTGTATATACTATCGTTGCCCAAAAGTTAACAATATTCAGTGCACCCAGTGTTGCAACCAGCATGTCTCTCATTGTACAGTTGGAAGGGCACAGTTCGCAGTTCGTACGATTCCTTAACTACATTTCACAAAATCCATATGGAAACCACATCCAGTTTCGTAGCTAGTTGGGTAGCCTTTGATCCAAAAGGCTCCGAACTCCATTCCCAGCCGGGTCTGTGACTGGGTTTGTGAAGTCTTTATAATTCCATTCTCGTCATGAGATGCAAGTCATCTTGACAACTTGAAAGACTTGCTCCATGCCTCTACAGAGGCCATATGCCATTCCTATTACGGAAACCCCATCTCTGCAGATTGATTTTGCACCTCATAACATCCGTGTAGCATGTGCAGGAACTTCCATGCTGACCCTTTCTCTTAATGACCAGGAGGATGAGAGGTACTTGGAGTTAACCAAACAGTAAAATGCTTGCATCTAACATGTCATTTATCAGTTCAGGCTTACTGAGGAGCCTTTACGAGTGCTCCTGTTCTGAGGCAGATGTTTCATGCATCGAAGGGGAAGCATGTTGGCTGGTATGCATACATAGGGTGGGCTTCTGATGGAAGTGTCTTCTTCATCTTCTCCTCCTCCTCTTCTCAGGAGGTGCAAATCCAGATACGAAATCCCAAGATGATACTAAGTCTTATTGAATACCACACTAACCCTATTGGTATCAGTTAAGTTGTACCACACTTGACATACATACTCGCCTGCCAAGTAACACCTGTACTCCCCGTGGAGAACCAGTTAGCTTCCCAACAACGCTGTTCCTGGCCGCTACTTTCTACAGCACTTGAAGTTTCACGTTGAAGAGGTGTTCCTTTTCAAGTAATTTGGAGGGTTCTAGCTGCGTGCTTGCCCATTCCTCAGATGGAAAGCAGAGATCCTGAGTTTTACTTGGATTTGGTTACACAGGGTTCACCTTTTAAAATGAAAGCGTTGAACACTTTTGTTCAATAATCTTGAAACAATAGGCCTGGACAGTGGTAGCACAATCATCTGTGTAGACTTAGGGTGGCAGCCAAGGGTGATAATTACAGTACTGGACTTTCAATAAACCTTCATGGCTCATGGTGTCTCAAAGTAGTCATGTGCTATATAGATGGGTATACAAATTTTTATCTTCTTTTTTATATATTTTTTTTAATATGGTGAGTATTTAGAAACTGGTTGGTTCCTCAGTTTAGGGGCTGCGACAACGCGGTCATGTAGCCCCGTGTACTTTGGGTGTGTGTAGATTCTGTCTGATAACCGGTGTTAATTGAGATGACTAAGTGTGTGTTATCTGTTTTCAATTCAAGTAAGGACTGCAGACATTGAATTTTTTCAAGTAGTTCCTATTTTTGCCGCCACCGTGAACGACTACTAGTTCATAACTTGGCTACCAGATGCCATCACAGTCGGCTCCTGGCGACGAACGTCGGAACCTAAGAGCGTTTGTCAAATGTTTAACCTCAGTCAGCTTCACACAAGTGTAATTAGTGGAAGGTTCTTTAACATGCCATAAATCTATGACATGGGACCGCTGGCTTTACTTCCCCTCCGAAGGAAGGCATACTGAGGGATTTTAACGCTCTTAAAAAATCCGACGACTTCGGCCGGGTTTGAACCCGCGATCTTGGGCATAGAAGCTCAGCATGGTACCAACTACGCCCCCGAAGCCGCCAAGTTTTAGAAACTAACTTGTATATATGTATCAAAGAATTGACTTATTAGAAAAACAGAACTGTATATAATTTAGGGAAGGTTCACACCCCAAAATGGTGAACCAGCAGCGGTGTTGTCGTTACTTCCTTAAAATTTAGAAGCACTGTGGTTATCGGCTTAATGTTTGATCATCATAGTCATCAACCCTGTATATTTGGGTGTGTAGAACTTATTTGACAACCTGTGTTGTCTGTAACAGTGTCTGTATTTGTCATTGAGGCTAAAATTGGAAAAGAAGTGGCCATGACCTTACATTAGGAACCAACCCAGCCAGCATATATGCTGGTATACCACTTCAAGGATAATTCAGGTTGGAATCGAGCTCACCTCTCCTTGTTCTGTTTCACAAGGATGAGCATACCCCATTCCAGCCCTCAGATCAGAATTTAAATTATTGGTAGAGACGGGAATTGAATTCCGGGACGTACGGGACTGGAGTCTCAATATGTACTGTACACCGAGGGCAACTGAGATTTTCTTCTAGACGCTATTCAAACATTAACTTACTGTACTATCTAAATGCTTCTGAAAACCACAGGAAATGTTTAAAAATACGAGAAACTTACCTCATTGTGACTGTTCACAGTAGGGATTAGTTTCATTAGATATTACATTATACTCTCAATTTCTGTCCTACTGCTCCAGAACACTGCACATGCAGTGGCTCCTCTGTCACAGTAACATTTCTTTTGTATCCCTCAACACTACTCAACAATATATACGAAGGTGGATCAAAAGGTTAGTTGCACCAACGCGCTGCAGCAGCGCGCTGAGTGTCGCAAATGTGAGCACAGTGGAGAAAGGGACAGACACTGCCCTCACGTCTGTTAGGCAGGTCGCTGTGGTGTCTCGTCTTGTAGTGTGAATAGCGGCCAAATGCAATGGCGCGTCGACTGGATGTTCACTCCAAATATGAGGTGCGTGCGACAATCCGATTCCTATGGGCCAAAAGGAAGAATTTCACGGACATTCATCGTGAAATTAGTACTGTGTATGGGGAGCGGGCCATTTCCCGGCAAGGGATCGTTAAGTGGTGTCAGCAATTCGAAGCCGGACGCACGGATACCATGGACGAATATAGCAAGGGCAGGCCCGCAACGTCCAGGACCCGTGCAAATGTCAACAGTGTGAATGCGATCATTGGACAGAACCGGCGCATTCAACTGAGAGAAATTGCGACGCGACGCGACTGAACATATCGTATGGCAGTGTGTTCTCCATTGTTCACGAGGACCTTGGATATTGTAAGCTGTGTCAAAGATGGGTCCCAAGTCTACTCATCGATGATCACAAGGGACAACGTTTCCAATCCTTCCTGGCATTTTGGCAACGCTAAGCCGCAGACGGCAACGGGTTTATGCGGCGAATCGTCGCAGGCGATGAAACGTGGATCCACCACTTCACCCCCGAAACGAAGAGAACATCAATGGAACGGGTGCACCCCTCATCACAACAACGAAAGAAGGCCAAGGTTCAACCTTCAGCCGGTAAGGTTATGGCGACAGTGTTCTTTGACATGGAGGGTTTGCTGCACGTAGAATTCATACCGAAAGGAACGACGATCAATGCGTCGTCGTATTGTCAAACATTGCACCGGATGCGTACAGCGATTTAAGAGAAGCGCTGGTGTGATTTTGTTGCACGATAACGCGACACCTCACAAGGCCCGCCAAACGAGCGAACTGCTGCAGCGTTTCAAGTGGGAGGTCTGGCAACATCCACCCTACAATCCCGACCTAGCGCCATGTGACTTTCATCTGTTCGGTAAGCTCAAAACGGAGCTCGGTGGTCGACGTTTCCAGACCGATGAGGAGGCGAAGGCCGCTGTCTCCGTGTGGTTGCAGAACACTGGACGAACTTTCTATGCATCTGGCATCGACAAGTTGGTTGTGCGTTCGCAGAAATGTTTGGAGTATCTTGGAAACTATGTGGAAAAGTGACGTTACATTGTATGTCGTTATAGGCGTGTTGCTGTTGTATAGGTGGTGTAATAAATGGCCATAACTGGGAAGTGCAACTTATTTTTTGATCTGCCCTCGTATTTATTTAAAAAAACAAAAAGGACTACATGAAATAGACACAAACTCTGCTTTTATTAATTAACAAGTAGTGGTTAATAGTTTTTGATAATCATGGCCACAACAATGTAATACCGTTTACTGCCATTCAAGTTGAATTACTGATTACAAAATTCACAAGAGGGCAACTAGCACAGATATTACATTATACCGAGTGGTATCTTTAAATCAGGTTCATATTTCAGTAGCTTTTGACTAAGGTTTCAAGCTTGCTATAATTATTTAACAGTTTTTGTTAAACTTTGCAGTATGCAGAATAACATGCGTTTGGGTTTTGCCGAACTTGATTTACCACACTTTCTTGACGAGCTAGGAGCTCAGAATGGTGGCTGCCTTTCGGCTCAAGGCTACTTGAGGTGAACTTTTATCGACAAAGAACTCAAAACTGTTTAATGGGATGATGTGGAGGGTGTTGCACACATTATCATTACAACTCATCTTTAGGAAATGTACAGCCACACAGTAATTTATTTTTTCATCATGCTCACAGATAACCCTATACATGCTTTCTGAATGCAGAAAACTGGATCATAGTAACATGTAAATGGGAGGCCATTAATTGGAGTGAATATTTATTAAAGGAAATGGGCATAAACATGCATAGTAGTACATACATAAATAGAATTGTCAATTTGAATTACTGTATTCCTTTAAGGATTTCAATCGCTTTTGACATGCAAGTATATGGTACCTGTCACAAAACGCATCACATAGTGTGCAAACACAGTCATCATCAGGGGTGTGATATTGTATCTTCCTGCAAATCTTGTGATGGTAGCCATGGACAGCTAAGCTTGTTAGCATGTGTCTTAGTTCTTGATTCGGTTTAGTCCATCCTCTGTCGATCATTGCTTCTGTGCTATACAACTCAGGCCATATGTTTTTTGCTTTTCCTTCCTCTCTGCCATAACGTGGACCCATTGTGGAGTCGATGGAAGGGCCATTTTCAATCTTAGGTCTTCCAGAAGGAAAGATTCTCTGGCTAGAGTATATGCAAGTCGGGAGGGCGCGTATTTTGAGATTCCGAGGGTTGCCTTCAGAAATCTTGCTTTTATTTTCGCTATTGATCTTAAGTCTTTAAGACTTAGCTTATCCCAGATTAACTCCAGTCCATAGGTGAGTATTGGGATTATTTTCGCTTCAAACAGGAATAAAGCAGTTTCAAGTGACAGCGCAGTGACATTCTTGATGGTGTATAGGAGTGAATATATTATCCTAAAGGAAGAACGAAAGATCTCGAGGAAAATTCTTGGCCCACAAAGAACAGAAGATGGATACAGGTTGAAATCTCGTAAAGCAACTGAGAAATTATCTAATCTTGCTGCTGACATCAGAAAATGAAGATTGAAATTTTATGGATACGTTCAAAGACTTCCACTGACTAGGCTTACACACCAGATCATATATTATTATTATTATTATTATTAAGACTTATCCCAGATTAACCGAAGAATATACAATGGATTCAGCTAGTCAAACAGGACTTGGAGAAGACCCAAGTAAGAACAGCGGAAGTCTTTGACAGGAACCTATTTCGATGTAGGATAAATGGATGGAATGTAACACCAGAGAATTACGCTCCAAAGAGACCAGGAACCAAGTAGACTGAGGAAAGGAAGATGGCCCGTGGAGAGAGAATGAGAGCCATAGGGAAGATCAGAAAGGCAAATTGTAAAAGTACTGCATGATCCATCTGGTCCATTCGCACTTAATAATAATAATAATATATTATTCATCTGCAAAATTTTTGAAGGATGTTAGCTACATAATTTAAAAAATATGAGACACAAAAGTGTGAGTTACTACATCTGAAACTGGACATTTACACAGGTGCATACTTAGACTGTTCTACAAAAACTTCCATGAAAGCCTATATCTAACTTTAACCCTTAGCACTCCATTATTTGTGAACAGTATTTTCTCTTCAGCTCCATTTAAATATATGCTTGTGGTAGGTCATCAGACCATATGTATGTTTGCAATGTGAATTTAATAGGATAATGTAATATAATACAATACAATACAATTAATTACTACAATGAACTATAACATAATACAAAATATCAGGGACAATGTTCTGTATTTTACACTCAGGTTGTACCTGTAATTAGCTGTAATTAGGGGTAATTGCATAACCTCCTGAACCGGCGGCACTTATGAAGTTCAGGTGGTACGGATATTTTATCTCGAAAAATGATTTTTTTTACATCAATTATGGGTAAATCGATGGTGCTGATCACGAATATACTAATAGTTTCGCTCCCACACCTAACGCCCTTGAGGGACGAGGGTTCGATTCCTCTCCCAGGTACTAAGTAATAAATTTGAATTTGTGGCGTGTAACTCGGGAAGTTAAAGTATTGTGTACATAAAAATAGTATGGAGATGTTTCTTACATTGTCTGTGCGAAAAGTCACACCTAACGCTCTTAAGGGTCGAGGGTTCGATTCCCCTCACAGGTACCAAGTCATAAATTCGAATTTGCTACGAATGACCCGGAATGGTACGGTATTGCGTTGATATAAATTGTATGAAAACATTTCTTACATTGGATATGCGAAAAGTCACCCGTATCGCCCTTGAGGGTCGAGAGTTCGATTCCCCTCCCAGGTACTAAGTCATAAATTCGAATTTGCTACGTATAACCCGGATCTGTACGGATCTGTGTCGATATCAATTGTATGAAAACGTTTCTTACTTCCGATATGCGAAAAGTTATCCGTAGCGCCCTTGAATGCCGGAGTTCGGTTTCCCTCCCAAGTACTAAGTGGAATAATCGAATTCGCGATCTCTGGCCAGGATCGGAATGGTATTGTGTAGATAATATATGATTAGATAAATAATTACCCTTTTATTATGGATCCGCCTAGTCAATACTAATCCGGGTCAATCATCGCAAATTCGAATTTATGATTTGGTACCTGCGAGAGGAATCGAACCTTCAACCCTCAAGGGCGTTAGGTGTGACTTTTCGCACAGCCAATGTAAGAAACGTTTCCATACTATTTTTATGAACACAATACCGTAACTTTCCGGGTTACACGCCGCAAATTCGAATTTATGACTGAGAACCTGGGAGGGGAATCGAACCCTCGTCCCTCAAGGGCGTTAGGTGTGGGTGCAAAACTAATAGTATATTCATGACCAGCACCCTCGATTTACCCATAATTGATGTAAAAAGTCATATTTCGAGAAAAACGTTTCCGTACCACCTAGACTCCTTAAGTGACCATCATTCGAGGTACCAGCACTGTCATTACGAAATGTTTCATCATAAACGAACTCTTCGTCACTAAATTCACTAACACCATCTAATTCTTCATGATCTTCCGCACCACTTAATTCAGTATCAGTTCCACTATCGCTAGAATCAACGTCACTTTCATCCAAATATCCCGCTATTTGCTTCTCGCGATCTTCTAACGTCGCCATGTTGCTACGCAACAGTTCATTTCAAACTTACATGGCCTTCAAAATACCTCTCCATACAGCTTGTTTCCAAAGAGAATATAGCGTAACGGTAGTGCATAGTATCGCCAGAAGATGGGTGAAGTGCAGTATTGCTGATATTTTGCTGGGTGTACCACGACAGCGAAGTTATAGGCGGAACAAACAGATGTCGGGTGTGACCCGAAAAAGGATCTATGCGAGATATTTTCGTTGTCGGGGCTCTCCCGCTGCGTGAGTGCTAAGGGTTAATACATAATCCACTGTAAATGTTCTTACGTTGTAATTGTTACCCATTCTTATATGTTCCCAGCGTTTTATGATATATTAAGAAATCCAATATTTTTGTTATTTGTTTACCTCAACTGTTCTTGAATATCAATAAAATGGTATGTTTTGTGTCTTGTATGGAGGCTACATTTGTCATATTTGAATGGTACATGACTGGGGTAAAGGGATATATGGTAATCAATACCAGACAATTTTAAGGAGACATTGTTGAATGCCCGCAAAAGAAGTTGGTTATTATATTAGTTATCATATTTTTACATTTCATGTTCTTACAGAAGACCAGATGAGACAAAATTAGAAATGAGTCAGTCCGTCTAAAGCTAGGGCTGAAAAGAAGTGTGGTCGACATTCTTGAGGGGTCGAGATTGAAATGGTTTGGTCATCTGATGATGATGCACTCTAGTAGAACACCCAAAGCCTATTTCGAAAGGGAAATAATTGGCAAGTAACCTATAGGTAGACCTCGTGATGGGTGGATGAAGCAAGTCCACAGAGCTTATGGCTAAGAGGAGCGTAGAATGGAGGACAGAGGTGGCAGGACAGACAGCTATGGAAGGGACTTGTTCATTCCCACACCCGGCCTGCTGGAGTGGAGAATCGATAATAATGATGATGTTCTTACATTCCTACTGTATGTTGTAGGATTTGGGTGTAATGAAAAGAGGTGAAGGAAGCTAAGAAACAAGGGTGCATACAGGGCCAAGTGTGAGGGATTCAAACCTTCATAGGCTATAACAAAGAAAATAGTATCTATTATATAGGAGTGACAAAAAGGGCGACAAGACGGGCATCAACAATTATAGAGGAATTTCCCTGCTTCCGGTTGCTTACAAACCCCTTTCCACAGCAATTCTGAAGAGGTTCGAGTCCCAAATGGATCCACTTATTGGCGACTACCAGGCTGGATTCAGAAAAGGGCGATCGTGTGCTGAACAGATCTGGTGCCTAAAGACGATCTTACAAATGAGGAAATGTAGAAATACCGTGATTGCATTCATTGACTTCAGAAAAGCATACGACTCTGTTGACCATGAAACCCTCTTTAAAATCATGGAAGAATTTGGGATCGATCCTAAGACACGCAAAATCATAGAACAGACACTTACAGGAACAATATCCAAAGTGAAATTCATGGGCGAAATATCAGAGCCATTCGAAATCAAGACTGGAGTCTGACAGGGGGATGGACTATCCCCAATCCTCTTCAATATGGTTCTGGAGAGAATAATTAGGGAATGGGAACCTCTTGTAAAGGGCATTCAAATCGGTATTAAAAAAAGAGAACAGAACTAAAGTCAAATGTCTCATTTTCGCGGACGATATTGCAATTGCCGCAGACAACAGATCGGAAGCGACTTACGCAGTGGAAAAGCTCCATGAGATTGTACCAAAGACCGGATTACATATCTCTTACGACAAGACCAAATATATAGAGAGAAGGCCAGAAAATAAATCCCCTTTAAACACCAAATACAGTAAAATCGCACAAGTCTGCAGTTTTAAATACCTTGGCGAAATTATACAGCCCTCAGGACTTAATCAAATCGCCAATGAAGACAGAATCACTAAGCTCCAGAAGGCCTACAGGCTAACGTGGACCCATTACAACAAGAAATGCATTTCGACGAACGCTAAATTACGACATTATAAAACAGTTATTCTTCCTGAAGCAACATACTGTATGTGGCTGAAACAATAGTAATCGATGGTCATTCCAAGATTAGGGAACTGGAAAAGCAGGAACGAAAAATTCTCAGGAGCAATCAACAGAAACGGCATTTGAATGAAGAGACCTAGTACTGAACTACTCCAAAACACCATTACGATAACAGACGAAATTAGACAACGCAGAGCCAAATTTTACACTCACATCCACAGGATGGCCACCTCCAGATTGCCCAAGAAACATCTCGGTATCATAACATAGAGCAAATGCGGCACAGAATGTCTTAAAGAGGTACAGAGAGACTTACAAGTAATCAGTATACAACATTTCGAAGACCGAACTGAGTGCCCGGTGAAAATCGCGAATGTTAAGTTCGAACCAAGATCATTACGACAACCTGGAAAAAGTGGACGTATGGGAGGAAGAGAGAGCATTCCGCGCGAATGAAGAGATTTTTGGAGAAGCGGAGGAGACACACCTCCAAATGACATCATGTTATCAAGTTTAATCGCTCTCCTGTAGGGGAATTTTCGCTTAAATAAAAAAATAATAATAGGAGTGAGGCATATAATAAGGTGGTCTCCCCCCCATTTTTTTTTTAAAGGTGGAAAAGTGACTTGTGATAAGTAAATGGAATTCAAATTATCTATTAAGTACTTATCTATTAAGTGCTACTGGAAGTTCTAAATGTTGTAAGGGATGTGACAATTACAAGAGATATTTTAAAAAATAACAGTTTTTTTTTCTCTTTCAATTTAAGCTAATACATAATACAGTGCAATTTAAGCTACAGTATGGAGCTTACTTGTTTGCAAGTGCGGGGTGAGGTGGAGAACGAGGGGAAGGAGCTTCCTTACACACAGACGTCATCCTGCTTACTACTCGGCAGAATGTAACGGCCCATTGTGCGCTCAGTACGATGAGTAGACACTGCGCTTGGAAGTTCTGGCACAATGTTTTTGGGATGACATATCGCTGGCTCTCAGCCAAGCAACAAAGCTACATTCCTCTGCCTAGCATTCAAGTGAGCTCCGTATTGTACCTACGTACCTATCCACCATTTTGTTTTGGTAATATGGAAGTGAATTTGGAATCGAATCCAGCATCTTGGTGCACAAACTAGTGATATCTTGCTATTTCTAGGATCAAACCACTACCATCCACTACAAAGACTAACAGCATAACCACTCAGCCAATGCTTGACTTCAGTCTACAACACATTGGCAATTTAAAAAGAAAATCACGTAGTTCAGTAATACAATGAACTTTATTCAAGATCGAATTTGTACAACTTTCCTAATTCCAACGGCGATTCAAGACAGTTGGCACTCACCCATTCAACTATGTAAATTTGTAGGTATTTGGTGGTTTAACTTCACAGAACAAAGGTTGAAAGCCTGCGGTGGACTTAGTACCAATCAGGAAACATTTTCCAAGTACACAAATCAGGGATTATATGCGTTTGCTGAGAGGATAGGAGTACTTTTGATATTGTTGGGTCAGAGGGAGAAGGACACAAATTTAAAGACAAAAAATTCCTTATTAGAAGGTACCAACGAAATAAACAAATCAGAGAGCATTTAATTTCATACGCCAAATATAAGCAAAAGGCCTTACGGATTCTAAATAGCATTGTGTGTTCGACATTTTATGGCGTGGGTGCAGTGTTTTACTACCTTTTGTAGTTACCTTATAACAATAATTTTTATCACAAAATAGAGACTCGGAACGTAGTTGATTTTGCACCTGAGAGCCAGATTATCGTAAGTGCATTATAAGGAAATCCTGTTCAAGCTGAGTTTGTTTTTTATGTTGGAGAGGTAAATTGTCCTCATGTAATTTGTTCTGATATGGGACTTATGACAGTCTAGCTCTCGGGTACAGAATTTTATCTCATTATAAAGGTGATACTGATGTAACATCGTACGTTTTACCCTCTTCAAGCAAGGCTACAGCAATTGTGATCTCAAGGCTGCTCAGGTATGGAAAGATGTAATGGACCAATGGGACTGAAGAAGAAATCAACATTAATTCGTAAGTACAGTGACAGCTATTTAAAATTTAACTTCATACAGTGCCCTGACTGAACAATTACCAAACCTCAACATGTTGTTCTCAATAATGGAGCCATGAAACCACCACGACTAAACCAACATTGACCACCAAACATTCTGAGCTAGTGAATAAGTCTATTGGATTCTTTGCACATAAAAATAAAATTACTGTATTTCATAAACATCAGGCTCTGCACTTTTGAATTCATCACATTTAGACATGCAACCAGGGGAGGGGCTACAGCCTTCCTCAAGATGTCTTCAAAACCCCAAGAAAATGTATGCTCCATGTGTCAAACATGAAGGATGGTTTGAGAGTGCCTCGGTCAACAGTACCGGCCTAGATTAGTGGGGAGCACTTAACTTGGGCACTAACCCCACTCTTTGCACCTTCATGTTCCAATCTTGCAGAATATCTAACGTACATTGAACTACTTTCTGTTGAGATACGAGGGCTATTTCAAAACTAAGGTCCGGTCAAAAAAAAAAACCATCCAAAATAAATTTTGTTTCCAAAACAATTCTTTTATTGACATTCCTTACGTCTTTCTCTATTTTTCTACATAATTTCCAAACTTATTTACACATGTCACATTGTTCCACAAGCTTTTGAATGCCTAAGTCGTAGAACACGGCCGCCTGCGAAGCTAACCAGTCTTTAACAGCTTCTTTCACTTCATTATCTGTGTCGAAGCGCTTGCCGCCAAGAAACTCCTTTAGGTAGCGGAACAGGTGGAAATCACTTGGCGCCAAGTCTGGACTGTACGGTGGGTGGTCCATCTGTTCCCATCCAAATATCTTGATTAGAGTTTGCGTGTAATTCGCAGTATGGGGTCTGGTGTTGTCATGCAACAACAACACTCCAGAGGACAATTTTCGAAAATGCAAATGTTCAGACACAATTCTGTACACTGCCCTTACTTCACAATTGGCGGGCTGATTAATTGTCTTAAACATTGTGAACTGACACTATCAACAGCATACAGCAACAGTCACAACTCTATTAGCGGCTTTTGCCGCGCAAGGCATGCCTGGAGTCGGCGCGCATGCGTGTTTTGCCATTGGCATCGCTTTCAAATATTTACGGCGAATCGGACCTTACTTTTGCAATAGCCCTCGTATATAATAGTTTTCTACCATCAGAGGCCCCTTTCAAACAAATTTCTTTTCTGGAGAGGAGGAAAATTAGCCCTATCTTTACTTCAAAAATTCAACCTAAAAAGTAGTGTAAAATGAATCTAAACGCACAAAAACATTAATGACTTTTTCCTAATAGGAGATAGGTATTCTTCATCAAATTCTTTAGAGTGGACTGGAGAAAGAACATAAATCAAAATTTATGAATCATCTTTTACTGTCTTATTACTAAGAACATGCAAAATTCACATTTGTGATAAACCTTTTTTTTTTTGCTGAGAATATCACAAATTTTAACAGATAAATCACATTTTGTACTCTTCTGTCATATATGACAGTTGCAACATTATTTTTCAATGTAGCAACACACTGTCACGTGATCTGGTAATGTTATATTTTGGTTCACTCAAGTTCTAGGAATGTTAACTCTCTGGCATTTCTTTTCGAAAATACTGACAATAAATACTTGGAGAAGTTAGCCACAAAACTTGAAGACTCCAAATACTCTACTACTCAACTTTTATATGAAGAATGGAAGTTGAAATCTCCTTTTTCAGTGCAACAAAGACGGCAATAGATGGACTTTATTAACACAAGCAGCTGCTGTTAGAACTTTCTTTAGACCAGAAATAAATTTTCTGATATTCAAAGAACTTGCAAGGTTGGATCCCAAAGCTGTTTTGCTCGTTGCTCAATTTCTCGTCAATAAATACTTCAGGCCAACTGAGTGGTGTAATGGAATAGGCACTCTGTTATTGTTCCCAAGTAGCTGTGATCAAAACTTGCCAGTTAGCAATATTAAGGGTGTTTAGAAGGGTCATGTCAGATATACTGGCATAAAGAATCCCTAGAAGGAAAACATTTCTGGAACTCCTACATCTATGAAGCCCCAGTTGGTAAAAGGGATGTTTAATTACTGTATTATTACCATCAAGATACTCTTGCTGATCTCGTGAAGTTGGTGGATAGGGAATGAAACTCCAATGACAGTGGTTGGGTTTTACTAATTAAAGGATGGTTGACACAAGGCTGCCGTTTTAACGGGTTTTTGGATGAAGTATCAGGGTTGATACGCTTTCAGGATTTCAAATTTCCCTGACTTTTCCTGGTTTTCCAGACCAAAATTTAAGAAATTCCCTGACTGCAGAGTAGTTTATTTTGCTGACTTTTCCCGATTTTCCCGAGCAAAGTATAGAAAATTCATTAACCACAGGGACGACATTTACCTCGCTTTTCCTTAGGTTTTCCAAACCTAGCAAAAGTGCATTTACCTTTAGGAAACGTTCTTCTGTATGATCGATTAAGTTAGAAAAACTGATTTTAGACTAATTATTTGTGTAAGGCTATTCTTAGACGTGAGGAGAAATGTTGTGGTAGATGAAAATAATAGTGATAAAAAAATATCCGAGCAATGTTTCATTATATAAACGGGACTTATATGTAGCTCTCTGTATAAGTTAACGCGTTTCTTTAAAAGTATAAAAACAAATAAAGAAAAAACCAACAGTTCCTAACTGTAATAAATAACTTTTATTACGATAAGAACAGGAACACATTTTTACAATAAATGTAATTTGCTAACATCAATTTAAAAAAAATAACTGTGCAGAAAGCAATCAAATCACCAATTCTTACTTTCTAGTCAATCACAATAAAAGTATCTAGAAACTGTCAACTGATACATTTTATTCTAACATTAGATATTTAATATCAAATGAGTTGTTTCAGTTAATATGCCGTCTTGTGTACAAGAAGTTATGATTACCAAGAAGCTGCTCTAATCTTGGCCGTTTGGGGAGATTTCCTTTGTCCCCGCGGAAGATCACGAAATATATGCGTCGTTACGTGATCGTCACCGAACCATGTCTTCGCAGTCAAGTACGGAGAAATATCGAGACATTACACGATCGGCGCTGGTCGCAGCCGTTTGACGCGATTTGTAGTTTTCACGATCGAACACGGAGAAAAATCGCGATTTACATAATCGGTGTCACTTTTAGTCGTTCGACCAGATTTTTATTGTCCTTGAGGTCGGGCACATAAAAATATAATATTATTATGCAATCGACGTCGCTTGCTGTCCGTTTGACAAGAATCCAGTTGTACTCGTCATCGAATGCGGAGAAATATCGTGATGTATCGCAATCGCAGCCGCTCTCAGTCGTTTTACGAGATTCACGTTGTCCTCGCGATTAGACACTGAGAACGCGATATTATGCAATCGACACCGCATCTGGCCGTTCAACGATTGTCTCCCTGTCTATCTGTCCTGGCGGAGGCAAGCTCGAGGTTGGGCGCGGTTAAAATTCACGAGCAGTTATGGACATGTTGTATGGTCGGCGCCATAATTCCCGCTGTCCCTATGCTGAGGTGGGAAGTTCACGGTAGATCACGAGAAGAAATGAGTACGGTATCACGATGCTACGTAGTCTGTTATTTCTAAGTGGGTTGATGCACTTCTCGCTCCCCGTACACGGTAATGGGAAAAGTGGCGAGTAGGGTTCGGTATGTTTCTTGATGGGTGCCCAACCACCTTTGACAGGATTCCCGCAGTCCTTGTGGACACAAGTTCGCAACCTGGCACGGGTTTTATGACCTTTACGCAACTGGCGTCGATCTCAGTCCGTTTGACGAGATTCCCGCAGGCAAGTCGTGAGGATGTGATTTTGGAGGATGAACGTTCGAAGTAGGTATCGGATATTACGAATTATTTAGAGAGGATTGCACGAATAATACGACAAGAGGCACATTTTCTTTCGAATTCAAATTATACAAGTTTTCGAGAAAACCGGTTTGATTATATATCCAATGGAACCAAAGTTCGAAGGAAAAATAGACATATAACGGAGTTTCGAATTAACCAAACTGGATGTCGCAAATTTAGACTGATAGATTTTTAGAATATACCGTCGTCGATGTATTTCGGAGCATTTTTAAGATTCTTTTTCCGAAACTGTATCATTTCGCAAGAGCGCGACAATAAATTATATCGCATTATTTCAGAACTTCAATTTGAGATATCCAAATTTAGAGGTCAATGTCAGGAATGAGAGGTTTATGTTGAGTTTCGGAAGTTATCACAAATAAACGTCTTGCAAAAAGTCAGGTTTCCGAACACAGAAAAACATTTCACACAAAATTAAACTCTCTTCTTGATGCCGAAAATATACGTTGAACCGATGTATATAGTACCACTGAAGGTATCCTCAGTATGCATTTCCTTGAGGTCGTGCACGGGGAACCTTACGCAATCGGCGCCGCTTGCGTGAAACTCGCTTCATCACAATCTGTGAGCCTAGCGGCACGGGCTTTTTTTTTCGTGTGGCCTCCTCAGAGGCCGAGTGCAGGTCTTTCTATTCGACGCCCATGGGCGACCTGCGAGTCGGGATGAGAGATGGAATGGATGGAGATGAATGAAACTGGGTAAGGATGTGGAAGGAATCGGCCGTGGCCTATCAGAAGGTACCGTCCCAGCATTTGCCTGGTGTTGAAAATGGGAAACCACGGAAAACCATTTCAAGGATGGGCGACGGTGGGGCTCGAACCCACGCGTCTACTGAGTCAGCAGTGAGCTTGGTCCCATGACCTAACGCTGCGCTTTAGCCAGCTGACGGGTTTAAATGATTTAAACCGACCTCAGCGAATTTTCGTTACCTCCAACTATCCAGTCATAAAAATTAACTACTTTTCGTTACTTTCGTTACCCGTTTGTAAAATTAGCTACTTTTTCCGTTACTTTCCGTTACCGGTAGACACCCTGGTATACCAACCAAAAAATAACTGTCAAACCTTAATAATTCTTTTTTTCTCTCTTCTTTTTTTCTTTTTTTTTTCTCTCTCTCTTTATTTTATACAAAATTCCCTGATTTTTCCCGGTCTTCCCAAACCGCAACAAAAAAAAAAAGACTTTTCGCGGTTCTCCCGCTCGCGTATCAACCCTGAGTATATACGTGCATACACACCGATACTCAAGTAATTCACAAAACAAACCTAACGTACGACAGGATTCAAACTGCGAATCATACTATAATCATCTAACGTCGTGCTATTGAACCACAGTAGTGATAATTAACCTTGACACAGTGATCGAGATCTGATGATGGCCACTAGAGGGTCGAAACGCATAACCTAAATTTGCCCATTTATACTAGAGCCATCCTTACTTCCGACTTGAAGTTTCAGTGCTACGTCACAACTACACTCTAACCAGCCAATCACAGGCAGGCATTCAAATTGATATATCGAGATAAATCGAGTTTCGCTATGTTGCCAGCTAACATCTTACGTTCACATGTTGTTGTCAGCTGTTTGCATTGTGCTTGGTTAGTTTCATTGGCGGTCTTTGTGTATTCTCGTATATTTTTCTTTTTGATATTAATCTAGTATGTTGTTATTTAATAGCTTAGTATTTGTTTGTCGTTTGACATAGTGGAGTATAATTACGTGTAGTTGTAGGTTAGCTTTATGTGAGTGTGTTATTTCTGCCATGCGTGTGTGTAGACCTAATAGTGTCATGCCGGGGTCTGGCATGAGGAAGCCACGCGCAAAGAGAGGAAAGGCCTTAGGACAAGGGAATCCACTTTGTAAGGAATCAAACCCGGGAAATGATTAGTAATGTGCGAGCACAATATTATTATGGACAATGCCCCGTATCATAGTGTCATTCACGTCAAAGCTCCAACAATGGCAGCAAGAAAGATGTGCTCACTGAGTGGGGTCAGACGGCAATAGTGACTCCGAAGTGAGTGGTGTGTTCCCTTTATAGGTTTTATAATACATTCATAACGAAATGAAAGTGGGAATCATGAATGTCATGACCCTGACAGGCAAGGTGGAGGAGGTGGTAGACTTCATGGAGAGGGAGAAGGTTGGAATGATGGGGCTGAGTGAAGTGAAATGGAAAGGTAAAGGAAGGAAGAAATTGAGGAAAGGATATACATTATACTGGAGTGGTGGCCAAGAGGCAAAAAATGGCGTGGGACTGATAACCTCGAAACAACTGGAGGAGTATGCTGAAGTGGTAGAGTGTGTGAGTGACAGAATAATGAAAATTAGAATGAAGATGAAGAATGACGTGATGGACTTCATACAAGTGTATGCACCACAGACTGGAAACAGAGAAGAAGATATTGAAGTATTCCTGGAGGATGTAGAAAGAGTAATCTCAGATGTAGAAGTGGTGATCATGGGAGATATGAATGCACAAGTCGGAAATGAGAGACAAGGAAAGGAAGAAGTCGTTGGACCATATGGATATGGGAAAAAGAACCGGGAAGGAGAGGAACTTGTAAACTTTTGTGAAAGGAATGGACTGATAGTGGGTAATTCATGGTTTCGGAAGAAAAACAGCAGGAAAATTACGAGATATGGGTGGGGTGATAGAAGAACAAAATCAGTAATTGACTACTTCCTGGTGGAAAGGACAAATCACAGAAAGCTGATGGATGTGACAGCTTTACCAGGAGAAGCATTTGATGGGGACCATAGAACTGTGGTGGCAAAATTTAGATGGGGAAAATTGGAAAACCTAAAGGAGATCAGAGAAAGTAAAATAAAAGTATGGAAATTGAAAGACAAAGCTGTACAGGAAGATTTTCAGGAGAGATTGAAGCAACAAATCCCAGTTACTGAAGTGGAAAATGTAGAAGAGGAATGGTCCCACTTTAAAAAGGCATTTGCTGGTGCAGCAGAGAGTGCTTGTGGTAGGACGTCAACAAGAGTGAAAGAGAAGGAGACACCGTGGTGGAATGAGGAAGTGAGGAAAGCAGTGAAAGAAAAGAAGTCTGCATGGAAAGAATGGAACCGAGATCAAACAGAAGAAAGCAAAAGGAAGTATCACGACAGCAAACGGAGGTGTAAGAAAGTGGTAGGAGAAGAAAAGAAGAAAAGTTGGGAAGAATTTACACGAAGAATGGAAACAGATGTAAGTGGCAGTAAAAGGATGCTGTATGGGCTTCTAAGAAGTAAGAGGAAAGAAAGGGTTACTACAAAGCTGGTGAAAAAGGAAGATGGAGAGTTGTTAACACACCCGGAAGAGATAAAGGGACGATGGAAGGAGTATTTCGATAAGCTATTGAACGTGAGCAATTGTACTGGTGAGATCGAAGTGACACAGCCTGACGACTCTATAACAGAAGATGATATAACAATGCTGGAGGTAGAATTAGCAGTACAGAAGATGAAGATGGGAAAGGCAACAGGGGTGGATGAGATCAGTGTAGAAATGATAAAGGCTGCTGGACCTGTTGGTATGCAATGGCTGTATCGACTGCTAAAGTGTGTGTGGAAACGGAAATGTGTACCAGAAGACTGGGTGAAAGGGCTAATAATACCAGTGTTTAAGAAAGGGGACAAGAAAGTGTGTGATAACTATAGAGGGATCACCCTCATATCACAGATAGTAAAAATACTGGAAAGGATATTAGAAAGAAGAATGAGAAGAAAGGTGGAAGGAGAGTTGCAAGAGGAACAGTATGGCTTCAGGAGTGGAAGATCCACAGTGGACCCAATCTTTAGCTTGAGGCAGGTGATGGAAAAGAACTGGGAATATGGAGAGGATTTGATCATGACTTTCATAGATCAAGAAAAGGCATATGATAGTGTCCCCAGAGAGAAGGTATGGGAAACCATGGTTAAGAAGAGACTGGGAAGAGAAATGTTGGAAATGGTGCAAGCAATGTACAACAACTGTGTTAGCAGGGTTCTGACCCCTGTTGGAAAGACAGATTGGTTTAGGAACAAGACTGGACTAAGACAGGGGAGTGTGCTGTCACCTCTTTTATTCATAATGGTAATGGATGAAATTGTAAAGGAAACAAAGGAAGCATATGGACATAAAGAAATGAAGTTACTATTATTTGCAGACGATATTGTGGTCTGGGGAAGGAACACCGAAGAAGTGCAAAAACAACTAGATGCACTGAACGAAAATATTCAGAAGTATGGCCTGAAAATCAGTATAGAGAAAAGCAAGACCATGGTGATGACAAGAGGGGAAAGACAAGGAAAGGGCATTGTGAAAATTGGAAGTCAGAGTTTGGAAATTGTGGACACGTTCAAATACCTAGGAAGTGAATTGATGCAAACTGGTAGGTTGGACATGGAGATTGGCAGGAGGGTACAGCAGAGCAATGCATTCTATCAAAGTGTAAGAAAACTTGTTTGGGATAAGGAAGTACCAAGGAAAAGCAAGGAGGTAATGTATAAAATGTACTATGTACCCATATTAACGTATGCAGCTGAGACTTGGACCCTGACGAGCAGGCAAGAGAGTAGAATCCAAGCCAGTGAAATGAAATTCCTAAGAAGTATGATAGGTAAGACAAGGAAAGACAGAGTGAGGAATGAAGATGTTAGGAAGGAAGTTGGGATGGGAAAACTGAATGAGAGAATTGAGAAGAATAAACTAAGGTGGTTTGGACATGTAAAGAGGATGGAGGAAAATAGAATACCAAGACAGATGCTGGAGGCGAAGTGCAAGGGTAAGAGAGCAAGGGGAAGACCTAGAACAAGGTGGATTGATTCAGTGAAGAACAGCGTGAGAAAAAGAAATCTGGACTGGGACAAGATCGTGGAAGAAGAATGGTGGAAGGAAAGAGGAAAGTGGAGAAGTGCCATAAATACCCCGACCCGGCAGAAGCTGGATAAGGGGAAATGATGATGATGATGAACGAATAGAATAAGAAGTGATATCACTGGCCTAGTATGCCTGGTCCGCCGCAGCGTAGCGCTGGCTCCGATCTGTGATGTAAGTTAGCATTGGCGCTTACGAGACTTTTAAAACCTTGCGACCTGTTTTACATGTTAAAACACCGCAAGATATCCTCATAGGCACTAATAAGTTCGACATCTCCACTTACTTTACTGTGCCCAATTATAATTTAATAAGTAGTCTCCTGTAATAGTCCAGTTTCGACATTAAGCGAAGACAGAGATCAAGTTCAAAATAAAATTAGTTTTGCCAGCTATAGGTAAATTACAAAAAAAAAAAAAAGAACGAAAAAATTAACCTCGCTATCAGAAAGGATTTCTTCACATTGTTACACATTTTACATTCCCTTAACAGTCTTGCAACACAGCCACAAAAAAAGCCGTACGAACGCAACTTTCAACTTTACCGTAGATCACTATAAAATTCAATAGTAACTATAAATGTCACTCCACAAACACCAAAATCAGTAAACTACCATCATTTCAGAAGAACTTAACATTAAACAGACATAGAAGGCATAGTCATGACCCCTTCAACTTTACCCTAGAATATTACAAAAATCAATTATACCCATAAATTTCACTCCACAAACACTAACCTCAATAAACTACCATCATTTCAGAAGCACTTAACATTTAACAGACATAGAAGCCTCAGTCATGACCCTTTCTTGGAGTAGGCTATTGCCTAAAACTGATCACGCCTCCTTCAGCATTACGGTAGATATATGTTTTTAAACTCATTATCTTTTTATTCTCATCCCTTTCTTCACAGAAGTAGTCTTTAATGGCATCAAGAGCATTTTTATTTACACCATACTGGACAAATACTTAGGCAAATTAGGAAATATATGTGGAACAGAAGAAGTACTACTTCCTTCCCTTCTATCACAAATTTGTCAAATTTAACAATTAAATCTTCTGAAAAGTGAGCATCACAGATTTAGGACTTTTCAGTAAGTTCCCTATCCTTCCCTGGTATGGCCCCATTGCACTTGATAAAACGTTCCTTATCTTTAGGAGGTTTGAAAAACCGTCTGACCTCTTTTCAGTCCCCATAGCTAGATCTGCATCCTGGTACAAAAGAGCAAGGCATCTTCACTACTCACATTAAGCACTCATGAAAATGTAAGGGCTAAACTGCTGTTTACTTACATTAAATAACAATAAAATTAACACACGAAGATAACGTCAACACACGGCAAGAAATTAAATTCCATTTCAGTTAATGCTTCCTACAATAGCATTTCAGGTATTAATACTATGAATTAATAGTGTAAGCACTTGTATATCAATAAACGTTTGCACAGAACACCACCAAAACACTCCGACCGATTAAATACTTAATATATCGCACATAAACACATAAACATATGTGGAAATCAACAATCTCAAATCGACTGTAGCGCTGCGTAGCGGCGAGTGCCAACCCGATCCGTATTCATTACATGCTATTGAGGGAGAAGAGATCACACTTTTTATTCTATTCGTTATGATACATTTTCTCGAACTCTGAACATCTTCGACTCCGGACGCAAGACGGCAATGGTGAGTGATTTATTTGTTACAATTTTTTTCTGCTTCATTATCAGAAATATTCTGTTAACCGCAGTATACGTGTCATTTCTGCTACTATGTACTTATTCACGAGTATGATGTGTGTAAGCATGTCTGTTCACATTACGGGTGTTTTGTTCACCTTACGGCTATATTCATATACGTCAGCTGATTCGCGTTAGTGGACTGGCAACACTGTATCGCCAGCCGGTGAACTGTCAAGTCGGAAGTAACGATGCCGGCACTATAACTGTGATAATTAACTAATACATGTATTTTTTTCCAGGTGTGTGTTTACATATTTATAACTTGCATCCCGCCCAATTCATTGGGCACAATCGTGTTGACCGACTGAAAGGCTGCAAAAGACAATTCGTACCATAGATGGAGAATTTAATGAATACTATCAAGAAAGGGCACACAGTACGAGGGCCATACTGAAAGTATGAGCAACAGAAATATGTTTATTAATTGTGACACACTAAATCGTCCTCGTGTCCGAGTAGTTATTTCTCTCCTGCAATTCTTCAATACCCATTCAGGCATGAAGATATCTTTGGTGGCTGCATATTAATTAAATTATATAACTGTTTGTGCAATATTCCAGCTGGGAATTTAAATAACAACAACATTGTGGAAGACCATAAAATTTAATTTTACTGTCTTGTTTAAAATGATTTCTGTTTCAGGTTGTCTGAATTCATATTTCAATGTTTTTATATTATTTCTCAGTACTATTTTAACTATGTCCTGAATTCTCCCAGGATTCCTTAAGTCAAAATTAATTCCCAACTAATATCAGTGTCCAGTCACTAAATTGCCCATAAAAGAACAGTGCACATAAACAACAAAACAATATAAACAATAACAGAGAAAGATACTCACAGGATTGAAGGTATACGCGTTTTTGAAAATGAGCCGCATATCACTAACAAAGTCACCCAGATGTGCATAATGGTCCGGCTCATTAGGGTCTATTTTTCTTCGAATGATCTCCAAGGATATGGGCTTTTTGATCTTTTCATGATACTCCTTTATCTAAAAGAGAAAAACACACTAATATCAAAATGCAGTTTATTAGAGGCCTGGAGGACAATACGCCCACTGAATCTCTGACACTGAACACCTTAGGTCAGAGACTATCAGCTACATAAACTGTAAACAGGAGTGTGTGAAGCAAATTTCAATCCATAAGCCCTAATCAACAGTGCATCCTGATTATAATAAAGACAAGTGGATCAAGCTGGCATATACAGGTAAATTCATTTACTCTCTCTAGTAAACAGGGGACAATACAAAACATCTATCTTTGAATGTGTATGGAATGTATTTTATAATAAAGCCACCAGATGAAGTCTGGATGCAGGAGACTTGTAGGGAAGAGGCAGAAGACAGGACACTGGAAAACAGTGAGATGGACAGAGCACTAATGTACACACTGCTTAACAATCTTTGGAGTATTTACCCAGGCTATCCAGCAAAGAGGTAGGTGCTGAATACTGCCCGCTGTATGTGAAGTGCTAACTATGTCATCTCTCACAGAAATGCGGTAGGACCGGGTGGGTGAAACTGTATGGGGAGTATTGAAGCCAACTCTAGCTTGCCTTCTGGTAGTTCCTGACAGACAGTGTTCAAAGGAACTAGCAGTCATTCAGGTCAACAATTAGTTCTGTTTGTAACCAATAGATGGTGCGGGATAATCTTCCGATTTTAATGAACCCTGTAGTTTTTCCATCTAATTCAACATGCATTCCTATTTTGTTAGTAATATGACCATTTCTAATCATGGGAATGCAGGGAAAACTTTTTGTTTTCTTTCTATTACATGAAAAATGCTGGATGTGTAATGATCGATATTCTTCGATTCAGGTCTATCGATACAAGCGAATTCTATCAATTCTATTCGTATTGTATTTAAATGTGTGTCCGTTTATTTACATTCGTTCGGAATGTTTATTTTTTGATTCCTAGTGTTAATGTAGTGGCACTCGTCCGTAGAATTTGTTAAAACGTAATCTATCAGATTGATGTTGATGACTGGTGGCTGCTGTAGTATGTGTTGATGAAAATCTGCGGTAATATATGCGTTGCATCCAAGTGTTATTTGGCAATGTTAAACTAGTAGGTTATGTGGCCTGTGACAAGCGAAGCAACGTATATAGGCAAGAAATACAGTAGAACCTCGATGCATCGTTTTTCAAGGGGGAGGGGGAAAATGACGATGGATGCGGGAAAACGATAAATGCGGCTAACATAAAGTGTTTTACAATCACCGATATATTAAACATTTTATTATTTCCGCTTTTATGATTTTTATTCGTGTTTTTTTTTAGGACTTTTCGTCAACCCATTAAAAATATGTGATTGATTCTGTGTTATAATAATCTTGCGTCTTCAGACAAATGAAAATTCATAAATTAATTTAGGCCTACACTACGGTATTTTATTAATGACAATGACGAAGAGCCCCAGCATAATACAGTGGATTTTAATGATACTGTCAATGCTCTAAGGACTATAAAACATTTTGTGACGCGCCTCAACGTTTCTGAGGAAATAATGGCCGAATTATATCGGTTTGAAAATACTGTTCACGCCGTGGCCGCGGCCAACAAAATACAAGTCAAGATAACAGACTACTTCGTAAAGTGACTCAATTTTCTTTGTTTTCTTGTATCTGGGTGCATTTCTCTTGTAGTTGTTTTGTTACATATTGCCGATTATAGTTAAACAATCGTAATATTATTTCTTGTTTTTCACTTCTTAACGGGGAGCCTCGCTAGCCCGCCCGCCCACGTTGCGAGCTTGTCTCCCGCCGGCACTTTGCCGTAATGCGTAGTTCGCGCGGCACTCGGTCATTGAGTAGCCTATAGTTCACAGCTGGTGCTGAAAATGTTCGCCATTCACTGCTACACATTCCTGGCACCTCTTTATGAAATTGTAATTTACGTTCTGAAGTTCCTCAGCACCGATTGACTGCATTTCAGCTGTAATACACTGCAGTCCAGCCTACTTGAGCCTTGCTCAAGCCTAGGAACTCCTAATTGTTCGTACCTTGTACATTCTCGCGTAACAGATTGCCGCTAATCTATGTCGCTTTCAATTCAAAAGAACGTTTGCATATATTTTCTCATAAACGATCAATGCGGTAAAATTGTGGCCAAGGACTGGTGATTTTTTGACGATCCATGCGAAAAAACGATAGTTCGAGGAACGATAGATGAGGGGAAATTTAACATTAGTTTATATGGAAAAATTTCGGGACTAAATAAATTGAACGATACATACGGGAAAACGACAGTTCCAGGAACGATGCATCGAGGTTCTACTGTATTTGGATTTTCTGTCAACTAGTTTGCACGAAACTGTTATGTACAAGAGACCAAAGATATACAGGTTGATGTAATATTGTAGTCTTATTAAAAACATTACTACCCATATACTTTTCAGTGGTAGGTTTACAATTCAGTGCTTTGTGATAAATTCGTGTTTTCACTTAACAAAATACTGTCCACATTATGGAACATCAAAGGTCAGTGTTGTGGAGATATTCGGCTTTTTATATCTTTATGTTTCCCTGCCAAATTATGGATTAGTAAAGCTGAACATAACCTTAAGACTTGTTTGTAAGTACTGATCTTTTAGATATTATATAAACCTCCTTCACACAGCCCACACATGTGGCCTTCAATGTGCTACTACCCTGTCCAGGACACCGTGCTGCCAACATAACTGCTCATGCTACCTCTCGCAGCAACACGTAGGTGCTGCGGAGAACATTACCTGGCCCCCGGTACAATACAAACATTAAGAATTGCTTTTTTTAACCAATGTATGAAATGGATAGCTAAGATTATTTACATAGCCATACAAATCTCTTAAAACTTTGACAATCTTTTGTGGACAAAGTACACAAATTTGATTTTACAAAATTGGTTTAAAAAATATATATATACTGACCGGCATAAAAAAACTATCACTTGAAAAATTCAACATTAATTTCATTCAAATCATAAATATGAACGGTATAGGCCTAGTACAGTACATACAGTACAGTAGTTATAGCATGGAAGTAAGGTTAATTGGTTTCCTGGATGCATTACCATTCTTCATGTCATTGTTTCACTTAACAAAGCGATTCTTTGACATGATGCTGTTTCCCACGGAAAGATGTGCGCGCCATCGCTATCGCCAACAATGCAATGATTTATTCTTTTTTCTTTTGCCTCTTGTTGGCCTAGGAAACGATCAATACAGCCATATCCTCAGTTGTTCTTGTGCAATTCAGAAACAAATATGCGCTTGACGCCTAAAGACGTTGCCAGGGCAGTGGCTCTGATCGAAAATGGTGGTGCGCACATCTTTCTGTGGGAAACAGCATCATGTCAATGAATCGCTATTGTTAAGTGAAATATTGACATAAAAAATGATAATACATCCAGGAAAACAATTAACCTTACTTCCATGCTATAAACAGTAACTTACTGTACGTACTAGGCCTAGAGCGTTCATATTTATGATTTAAATGAAAGTAATGTTGGATTTTCAAGTGATCTTTTTTCTGGTCAGTGTATATTCTCAATAAAGCTGTTATTGTTGCTTAATAACTCTATTTTGTGGCCCCTTATCCTAGGAAAGTAGTACAATCTCACATCTGAATAAAAACATACTAATTACTGGTAATAATAAATTAAGGTCTCCCATAAGTCCAACCCCTCGTCCACGTCGTGGGAGACGGGCAACGGCACAAAGTAGGGGATTGCCTGTAGGGGCGAAGTACAGTGGGGACTTCGTGTGCCCCGGGACCGTTACGGTAGCTGTGAAGGTCCTACAGGAACCCTGAAAAGTGACGGCTAACGGGGCTCTGGTGAAGCTACGATAGGCCCAGCAAGCCAGTAGTGGATAAAACCAAATGCTTTCAAAAATGGAACGAGCCTCGGACAGGATGGATTTAATAGACGACGACACGGCTGTACACACGGACTAAGATTTGGAACTTTAAACCTAAGAACGCTGACGGGGAAGGTGGAGGAGATAGTGGATATGATGGAAAGAAGGAAGTTGGATTTATTGGGATTGGCAGAAACAAAGTGGAAAGGGGAAGGAAGGAGAGTACTGAGAAAAGGCTATAGACTGTACTGGAGTGGGAACGAAGAGGGAAAGAGGAATGGAGTGGGAGTAGTAGTACGAGATGGTTTAAAAGAAGAAGTGAGGAGAATAAGTGATAGGATGATGAAAGTGAAAGTAGCACTGAGGGGAGAGACCGTAGAAATAGTGCAAGTTTATGCTCCACAAGTAGGCTGCGCTTCTGAAGAGAAGGAGGAGTTTGAAGAGGAATTGCAGAAGCAGCTGGTAGGAAGAAATATGATTGTTATGGGGGACCTCAATGCCCATGTAGGAACAGAAAGACAAGGTTATGAGAGTGTTCTAGGACCAGAGGGTTGGGGTGGAAGAAATGAGGAAGGAAAGAGACTGTTGGACTTCTGCCAGAGGAACAGCCTGCTAGTTGGGAACTCCTGGTTTAAGAAAAGAGAGAGCCACACAATCACATGGTACAGTGATGACTTGACCAGGAAGTCGGTGGTCGACTATATACTGTATGAGAAAGAACTAAATAAGAACATCACGGACATCAAGGTTATACCATCGGAGAACCTGGATAGCGACCATCGATTACTGGTAATGAACCTGAGAGGGAGTAAGGAGAAGAAAGGGACTGAGAACCAGGAAAGACGTATAAGGATATGGAAACTGAAAGAAGGGGATAGAAGGGTCGAGTACCTCAAAATGGTAAAGGAAGGAATTCCAACAGATGAAGAAAGAGGGGTGGAAGAGGAATGGGCTAGATTTAAGAAGACACTAGTGGGTGCAGCAGAAGCAGTATGTGGGAGGACAAGTAGTAAGAAGAGGTGGAAGGAAACCCCATGGTGGAATGAGAAGACAAAAGATATAGTAAGGGAAAAGAATAGAGCCTTTAGGAGGTGGTATCAAAATAGGACGGTAGAGACAAGGGAAGAGTACCAGGAAAGAAAGAAGGAGGCGAAGAGAGTGGTGGCTGAGGAGAGAAGGAAGTGGATGGAAGAGTGGACAAAGATGATGGAGGAGGATAGTGAAGGTACAAAAAAGGTCCTGTATGGGATGGTAAAAAATAAGAGGCGGAAGGATCCTACGGATTATGTTAGAATGGTGAACAAAAGGGGACAAGAGATAGAAAATAGGGAAGAACTGAAGAAAATGTGGAAAGAATATTTTGAAGAACTTCTGAACCCAAATGGAAAAGATGGTGAGGAGGAAGAAATCGGGGAAGAGGAAGATGAACTGCAAACAGAAAAGGACTTAACATGGAAAGAAGTGGAAGATGCAGTGAACAAGATGAAAGGAGGGAAGGCACCGGGTGTGGATGAGTTGAGTGTGGAGATGGTGAGAGCAGCAGGAGAGGTGGGGATACAGTGGCTGTACCGAGTGATGAGGACAGCATGGAAGGAAAGGAAGACCCCAGAGGACTGGAAAAAAGGAATCATTGTCCCGATCTTCAAGAAAGGTAGTAGAACAGATTGCAGAAACTATCGGGGAATAACACTGATGAGTCATTGTGCAAAGATCTTCGAGAAAGTTTTGGAAAAGAGAATTAGGACAAGGATAGAAGGAGGGATGAGGGAAGAACAACATGGCTTCAGAGCAGGAAGGTCCACAGTGGATTTGATTTTTGCTGTAAGGCAGTTACAAGAACAGCACTATGAGTATGGAACAGATCTACTGATGGCCTTCCTGGACATTGAGAAAGCATATGACAGTGTATGCAGAAACAAAGTAAGGAAGTCCCTGGAGGATAGAGGAGTAGAGAAATGGACTATAAAGAGGATAAAGGAGATGTACAAGGGAAGCGTGAGCTGTGTGAAAGTGGGAGGAGAAAGATCTGACTGGTTGGAACAAAGAAACGGCCTGAAACAAGGAAGTGCACTGTCACCGTTACTTTTCATTGTGGTGATGGATGACATAATGACCCGAGTGGCACAAGTAATTGGGGACGGAAAGATGAAAGCAATGGTGTTTGCAGATGATTTGATGATTTGGGGAAACAAGGAGGAGGAGGTACAGGAACAGTTGGACGTGTGGGAAGGAATAATACAAGGATATGGGATGAAATTTAGCATAAATAAGAGTGAGATGGTGATCACAACAAGGAAGAAGGAAAGAACCACAACGGGAATAACAATTCGTGGGGAACAGCTGAAGAAAGTGGAGAGTTTCAAGTATCTGGGAAGCCTGATACAAGATAATGGAAGAAACGATAGAGAAATAAATGAGCGGGGGAGGCAGGCAGAAGCATTTCGGAGGAGTGTGAGAAGCATGTTATGGAGCAAGGATGTCCCTCAGAACAGCAAAAAGATCATATATCGGACGTACTATGTCCCTATCCTGACGTATGCCTCGGAGACCTGGGTTATGAAAGGAAGGGAGAAGAGCAAAATACAGGCCAGTGAGATGAGGTTCTTGAGAAGCAGTATTGGAGCTACAAAGATGGACAGAATAAGAAATGAGAGGACCAGAGAATTAATGAAGGAGGAACCATTACAGGATGGTATAGAGAAATCTAGACTTAGATGGTATGGACATGTAAAACGAATGGAGGAGAAGAGGATACCCAGGAGAGTACATGAGACGAAGTGGGAAGGAAAGAGACCGAGGGGAAGACCGAGAGACAGGTGGCTGAAGGGGGTGGAAGAAAGCGTGAAGAAGAGAGGAGAAGACTGGACAAGGGTGGAGGCTGAGAGATGGTGGGAAGACAGAAGACGTTGGAGAGGCTTGTGTTCCAAACAGACCCGGCCAGTGGCTGGAAACTGTGCAAGATGATGATGATGAATAAATTAAGGAACATCTGACTAAATATACAGACTATAATCTTTCGTGATCACTTAACCATTTCAATTAGCAAAGATCACATCAAGAAAACAATATTAATATTGAAACCATCCATGTTAAGAATATTACATATTGTTAGCAATGGAGAGAGAAGAAACAACAACATACCTCAGATGAAACAACTTCCCGGAAGTGTAAGCTGGGATCGTACTGGCAGTATATTTCGAGCAGCACTCTCTCTGCAATCTTGAGATCTTTGCGGGACAGTCCCCTATTCCGCCGCTCACCAGGATTAGGGCTGCTAGGTGAATCGATAATATCTCTCAAGTTGGTGCAGAGAAGGCATTGCCAAGTTTCACTCTCCCTATGAAACCAGACATGAAAGTTTAGGAACCTCATTTGTCTGAAGAGAAAAGTGACAGCACTGAAAACAATTCTTCACTTCTCAGACCAACACGCTAGAATATTTTCTGGCTGAAAATTAAAGAGTTTCCACAGCATAGGTATAAGAACTGACCACCATAGGTCCTGTTCAGGTAGAACATTCTCTATCCAACATCAAAACGCACTGAATGGTATTACTCGGTTTAAGGGTGCTTGTAATACAAACTGTTCTCTTTTGGCTACACTACATAAATATACAGCTGCTAGAGACTGTGGAGGGAGATACATTTGAAGACTTACACACATGCTGAATTCCCCATTGTTAAAATCATAAGTGGAATAAAATAAAAATTATGTTCATGCATAAATCCCTCAGTATGCCTTCCATCCGAGGGGAAGTAAAGCCATGTCATGTAAAAGAACCTACCACTACAATTGGTAGTGTGTAGCTAGATTTGTAGGTTATTTGGTAAGAAACGTTCAGACTTCTATTAAGTTCCAACGTTCGCCACTTGGTGTCAGTGACAGTGGCATCTCTGGTAGCCAAGTTTGGAACTACTTGAAATTGAACTTAATGGGAAGCCTACGGGCATTCAATTAAAATACCCTGCTATGGCCATTGGCTGCAATTCAAATATAATTAATTTAAAAAATAAATAAAAATCACCCACATACACAGTACAGTTCACGCCACAGTTTTTGGCCGCATAACCTCCGTGGCGCCAGATCACCACCAAGCCTGGGCCCAAGCCTTTGAAAGGCCCTCCACCATCAATACAGCGGAGACTGCCGCCGCCATCTGGGTGATAGAAGACATCACCGACGCCAACACCAGGAAAGTGATAGTGAAAATGGACTCAACCGTCGCACGATACATGCTTGTGTCCGGGCGAGATCCTTTGTTGTACAATTGTATTTATTTGTTGCCCATGTATACCAAACTAGCACCAAGGCGAGGAATTATCCTCGCGTGGCGAACCGTGTTCTCGGGAGGGGGGGACGGGGAACAACCTGTCTGACGGGCCCTCTTGGGCCGTGCTCGACTAAGTACACGCGTCTCTCCCTCGAGTATAAAGGGGGCGGGCGTGCCCGAGAGGGTCAGCCAGTCTGGAAGTCTCTTCCAGACACGGGGACACCACAGCAAGCAGTGCAGTCGTACAGAGGACAGGTGGTGAACCTCAGGCATGTGCAATAGATACACGAGTTTCTTTCCGCCCAACTGAAAACCCACATGTGTGAGGCTCGCATACTGTCCTTTGGACAACAGTGAAACCGGGACTGACCGGCCAAAAACCGTGGCGTGAACTGTACTTATAGAGAGCCTGTTTTAAAAATGTGTTTGTTAATTCAGTCTACTAATTCAAAGCACAGATAAATGAAAACCCAAGAGTACTGGGAATCCAGAAAGGCAGTGGTCCTAAGAGACTGGAACTATGTAAATAATAATACAGTAAAATTGGTGAACATATTTCATTAATTCAGAATGAGAGCCGATCATGACTTGCACAATGTATGGATTTTCATACTTTGTTTCATATTCTGGGGGGACATTACCAATTCAAATTACTAACTACAATCACTACTGCACCAGGAATATGTGCTAAATTACATAAATATGAGCTTTATTTCTTGCTCATTCAACGACGGCAGCCATGTTTGACAGGATCATGAGCCATAAGGCACACACATTGACGTCACTACTGTTGCCAACATGTGGGATACAAAATACACCGCACAGGTCTGCTCTGGATAAAGATTATTGAGGCGTGAGTACTTCAACTGAGGACCGTGCTACCTAATAATTATTGGTCTAAGCAAAACCCATTGGTCTAGATTTAAGAAATTTTACCCACTCAAAAAGCATTAATTACAGTGGTGCAAACAAACATTACACACATTAATTAAAGAGCAGCGAATCTTGCATAATCTATGGTAACCTACAACGCAACTTGGCACACTATAAATGGAACATGACACTACTTTGTTTTACAATACCGTTGATACACTAGTACTGCATGCTGTATTTGAGGATAATTCACATGAATCGTTGCATTCCTAAATACTCTAATAATTTTCCCCCTCATTATCGTCACGATTATCATCATTTACCCTTCCAGCGATTTGGTGGACTGTTTGTTTACGAGCATTTTCCAATGTTGCCTGTCCAAAAAGAATTCTTTCTCCAAGACATGTTCCCAGTTCCATCCACTTGTTGTCACATCCTCCTTCAGTTGATCCATCCATCGTTTTCTTGGTCTTCCAACCGGCCACCTGTCCTCTTTCCATATATGCACATGGTAGTCTTGTGCTATACACAAGTTTAACATGCCCAAAAAATAATTTTAGTCTGAATGATCAAAACGCGATAATTAATTGGTACAGTAACAGGATTATGAAGTGTCTTGAACACAATCCAGCATTTATAGTTTCCCCCTGTCTCCATTGTTCCTTTTTTGGGTTCCTGCAGGAAATGATGAACTGAGATTTCACTGTAATTTGTACATCTGTTTTATAAATGCCTCTTGTTCACCTTCATAAGTTTGCTAACTTTTTCCATCCTTTTTTCTTTCATAGTAATTTACTGCTTTTGTAGCGGCTTCGGTTGCGTAGTTGGTAGCATGCTGAACTGCTGTGCCCAAGATCGCGGGTTCAAACCTGGCCGAAGTCGTCTGATTTTTTAAGAGCGTTAAAATCCTTCAGTATGCCTTCCTTCGGAGGGGAAGTAAAGCTGGCGGTCCCATGTCATAGATTTATGGCACGTAAAAGATCGTTCCACTAACTAAACTTTGTGAAGCTAGATTTCTAGGTTCACCACTAGGTGTCAGTGATATCTGGTGGCGAAAGTTGGAACTACTTGAAATTGAATGGAACTTGTAGCTCACCCTATGGGTGTCCGCTTGAAGCAGCTACAGCTTTTGGCGAGCCGAACATGTCCTCGGACACTCCCGGCACTAAAAGCCATACGCTAAATAAAACTAAATAAATAAACTGCTTTTGTAAATCATATGACGTGCAATATTACAGTATGTGATTAAATCACACTGCTTTAAATTCAACTGTTACATGTAATATAATCCTTGTGCATCAGAATGCTAAGCTTAGATGCTGTGAGTTCACAATTCAAAATGCTACATTTTGGATTTTTAAATACTAAACACCACAAACTCCAATCATAAGTTATTAGCCACTACATTCACAAGGACACACACTTGAAGGTTTCTGTTCCATGCTCTTAAACAGCAAAAGTGCATCATGCACCCTCACATACTTTACTAACAAATTCAAGCTAATCTCGGAGGAAATTTTAGAAAAGTCTATTAACTACAATCAGATTACAGAGTTTAGGGAAAGTACACCAAGTGTAAAATTGTAAATGATACGAGAAAATACAGCAGACATACGAATGCAGGACAACTTACTAAGGATTACAAATTTTAGCAGTTGTTCTCTCTCTACCGAAGAACATAAAATGGACAGGTGAAAATTCTTGTCCTCAATGTACTGTCTTGCGTTGGTACTTGATCCAAGGCAAGTCTGCAGTATCCCATTTCTCACATCATTAGCAGTGGGCTAAACTGCGGTTCCTTTCAAAGGAGATGGATTCCATAAATAGGGATCTTATAAAACATACAATAGGGACAGATGACCTCGCTGTTCTGCCCCGTGAAACACCAATAACTATACTTACAACCAAAGACATCCACATGAAGTGTTCACAACAATATCAGCAGTAACATGTACAGGTACATGGTGTTGCCGAGTTATGTTCTATTTCTTTGTCCCTGTAAGGCCACACAACACGTCTTGTAAAGTTGTACCGTGATTTTCACGTTACAATGCCTGATGTTTCTACAACTTGCCCCTGTACATGAACTTAACCTAGAAATCCAACCAATAAGTTTCATTTCTCCATGTATTTCCCACAAATCTTTCTAATATTATCAGCTGTGGCCAATGAGATCGCGATCCTGTCAGAAGGCTATTGCTGTGGATCCAATCATAGGCCATTTTGCAAGTGCCGACAACTGTTAAGCTATTATAATTGTGACTTTCTAATAGTCAAGTTTTGGCCTAGTCTGAGGTTGTGTTGGCAGTTCCGAATCAACACTGAATTAAGATCAACAATTTAAACAACAAAACATCGCCAGTCCATCTTGGAATATCTCGCAAGAAAGATGTAGAATTTTTATAGTTCTTTATCGGGGCGAGTTTTGGCTCGTGTCGGAGCCCGAAAATGTTATATTATGTTCGGCGATACTGAATCAAAATTGGTAACAAAGTTTCCTTATATTTTTGCAGCTGCATAAGGTAATATCCTATATGATTGTAAACCCTACGGTGAGGGGATCCTTGGCTTGACTGAAATGTCCGAGAATCATGTTCTTTACTTATTCTGCTTTCTGTTTTGTCTCATTTTTTTTTCTCAACTTGATTTGGTAATGGGTTCGGAACCTTGCGTTTTTCTTATGTCGTTCCTAATTATCTTTGTGTTGTTTGAGCTTTTACCTTTTTTTTTTTTGGTGTCTTATCTTTCATTCGTGGAAGTTTGGGTTGTATTTTAACTTATTTCCTTTTCCCTATCCTGGGGCCTTGTGCCTTTCTTGTGTTATGGGGGGTGCTCGGACAATTTCTGCCAAGACCATTGGGGGCTTTGCTGTGGTCGAGTTCCTGGTGCCAAGTTTTATAACCTTAAATTGTGCGATCCACTGCTCTTATAAAAATTATTAAATTATTTATCTTCCATTTAATCTTGGCCTACTGATGGTCGTAACTTTCGTTTATTAAGGGTTTTTGTTTCCCTATTATTGCCGTTTCCAGGCGATGGTCACCATATTAAAAAAAAGGTAACCTTTTTCATAATCTCCAGTATTGTGATTGATGTTGTCTGAGGTAGACGTGTCTGATCCGTGTCATTGCATGAAGGATCTAATTTGTAAAGGAAATAAGTTAATTATTTTACGGATTTTCTTCATATCGAGGTTTCCGTTCCTAAACGTGTATCTTTTTTTTTCTGTCGGCCTCAAGTTTGCTAATTATTCGGAATTTTTCATTTAAAGATGTTTTACTCTGTCTCTTGTATGAGGTTTTCTGTTGCCGTTTAATGTTTGTATTTTGGGCGTTATTATTATTTATTTTGCGTAATTGATTTAATTTGGTGATTTGGGCACGTCTCCTTCCCCTTGTTCTTCCTTTCCCTTTGTCTGTTACAGGCTTGATTTATTTGTATTTTTCCAAGTGATACTGTCCTTTATGTTTGTAATAATCCTTGTTATTGTTTAATATATTTGTTTTAAAGATGTTGCTTTTATTTCTTGGATAAGTACAGTATATGATTGGTTTAGATATTAACTCGGTTCTGGGATTAGGGCCCTCCTTCACACTACGGTCTTCTTAGTACCGGTACAGTTTGTTGGTAGCATTCGTGCGGTTATCGTTTTCTTAAATTACACAGGCCGACGACAAAAAAACTTTTTCTATAAAATTAGCTCTATTTAATGATTTTTGGTGTGCTGAGTCCGAAAATCATATTATAATTGCTCTATCACCCACCAGTTTCTTACAATTTTTAATTTAAAATATAAAAAATTACATTTTGTATGTTTTATTTTATTTTATTACAGTAAAATAAACAAAGAAATTAAATGTTAGTAGGTTGGCAGCAGTGGTAAATAGAACCTGCAACACTGTTTTTCTCTCACATTCTCTTTCTTCTTCTCTAACAGCTGTACAGTTGATTCATTCCAATAAACATAACCTCACTTTTCACTTCTTGTCCTATGTGCTTTAAGTATGGCTAGCCGTGGTTGTAAAAACTGTCCTCACACGTTTTGTTATATATGTGGTGATTTTGTGATTAAGAAACATCAAAGAAACATAACTGACTTTGTAAAAAAAAGTGTACTTTGCATATTTTGGTGTTAAAATTGGTGACCAAGACAAAAGTTGGGCTCCTCACAAGGTTTGTTATGTTTGTGTTGAGGATCTAAGGAAGTGGTCTAAAAAAGAAAAAGCTTTTAGATTTGCAGTGCCTATGGTATGGAGAGAGCAAAAAAATCATTCAAACGACTGTTATTTTCGTACTGTTGATGTTTCTGGGTATAACTCTAAAAATAAGAAAGTAATTGTTATCCAAGCCTTCCGTCCGCTATCAGTCCGGTAGAACATGGTCCTGGACTGCCTGTTCCTGAGCCTCCTCATTGTATTGACGACATTTTAAATACCAGTGAATCAGAATCTGATGGAAGTGCACCAGAAAATGATGATGAATTTCAATGTTCTTCAAAAAGTTTACAACCACAGCTGTTTACGCAAACTGAGCTAGATGACTTAGTGCGAGATTTAGGTTTGACGAAGGAAATAGCAGAACTTCCTGGCTCAAGATTAAAAGAAAAACATGTATTGGCTCCTGGTACATGTATTTACAAGTACAGATATAGAGATAAACAGTTCTCTCAGTTTTTCAAGCGGGAAGGGTATTTGGTTTACTGTCACGATATTGTTGGTCTAATGAACGAATTCGGTATTGAGTATAATAAGGAAGATTGGAGGCTTTTTATAGACTCATCAAAAACTAGTTTGAAAGCTGTCCTTCTACACAATGGAAACACTTCCGCTTCACTTCCTATTGCTCATTCAGTCCACATGAAGGAGACATATGAAAATCTTGACACGATTTTACAGAAAATCAACTATTCAGCTCACGATTGGATGCTCTGTGGAGAATTAAAAGTTGTTTGCATGCTCCTTGGTCAACAAAAGGGTTTTACTAAGTTTCCATGTTTTATTTGTGAATATTGGTCCACAAAACAATGGCCCACAAGAAAAGTTTTAAAACCTGGCGAAAAAACATTTTGTATAGGTCTTTAGTAGATCAAAAAAAAGGTACTCCTTCCACCTCTACACATCAAATTAGGCTTAATGAAACAGTTTGTAAAAGCCTTGCCTAAAGATGGAGAATGTTTTAAGTATTTGATTGAAAAATTTCCTCATCTATCAGAGGCCAAACTAAAAGAAGGCGTTTTTGTGGGACCAGATATTCGAAAAATGATGTTCGATCCTACCTTTGAAACGAAGATGACCACGGTTGAAAAAGAGGCTTGTATTGCATTTAAAGAAGTTGTAACCAAGTTCTTAGGCAATGTAAAAGACCCTGAGTTCATAGTGGCTAATATGCTGAGTAAATTTAAAAGTTTGGGATGTCTTATGAGCCTTAAAGTCCACTTTTTACACAACCATCTTGACTTTTTCCCTGAAAATCTTGGTGATGTGAGTGAAGAGCAAGGGAAACGATTCCATCAGGACATCAAGGTGATGGAGAAACGATACCAGGGACTTTGGAACACCAACATGATGGCTGATTACTGTTCGTCACTTCATCGGGAACAGCAAAATGCATCACATCGGAGAAAAAGTTACATAAGAAGTTTTACAGAAAAAAAGAGAAAGAAAATACAAAAAAATTAACTCCTAAAGTGTATATGTGTCTTTAAATTAACCAACAATTGCAGCATAATTAAATAAATAAATCATCATCATCATCATCTTGTACAGTTTCCAGCCCCAGGCTGGGTCTGTTTGGAACATAAGCCTCGCCACTTAGTTCTTTCTTCCCACCACCTCTCCGCTGTCTCTCTGGTCCAGTCCTCGCCTCTCTTCTTGACACATTCCTCCACTCCTTTCAGCCATCTATCTCTTGGTCTTCCCCTTGGTCGTTTCTTCTGCATCTGCATCTCATGTATCCTCTTGGGAATCTTCTTCTCATCCATTCTCTTTAAATGTCCATACCACCTCAGTCTTGATGTCTCAATCCTACCTTGCAAGGGCTCCTCTTTCACCATTTCCCTGACCTTTTCATTCCTCACCCTGTCTCTTCTTGTTACTCCGATCCTACTTCGCAGGAACTTCATTTCACCTGCCTGTATTCTGCTTATGTCTCTTTTCTTCATTGTCCATTTTATAATTTGTGATTTCCTTGGATATGACTAATTTCCCCCTTTTCCCAATTATTTAGAGTAACCGGTGTCATAATGTGAAAGAACTGTGGGTGATACATAAAATCTGACACCAGAATCGGTTTTAGCACCCAAAATTACATAGGAATCACATATATTTATTAAAATAGCTTTTAAAAATATTTTTTTTTGTTGGCCTGTGTTATCTATGGTTGTATCAATCGTGAAATTTAACGTTATTTAGGAAGAAGGAAAGAACCACAACAGGAATAACAATTGGTGGGGAACAGCTGAAGAAAGTGGAGAGTTTCAAGTATCTGGGAAGCCTGATACAAGATAATGGAAGAAACGATAGAGAAATAAATGATTGGGGGAGACAGGCAGAAGCATTCCGGAGGAGTGTGAGAAGCATGTTATGGAGCAAGGATGTCCCTCAGAACAGCAAAAAGATCATATTTCGGACGTACTATGTCCCTATCCTGACGTATGCCTCGGAGACCTGGGTTATGAAAGAAAGGGAGAAGAGCAAAATACAGGCCAGTGAGATGAGGTTCTTGAGAAGCAGTATTGGAGCTACAAAGATAGACAGAATAAGAAATGAGAGGACCAGAGAATTAATGAAGGAGGAACCATTACAGGATGGTATAGAGAAAGCTAGACTTAGATGGTATGGACATGTAAAGCGAATGGAGGAGAAGAGGATACCCAGGAGAGTACACGAGACGAAGTGGGAAGGAAAGAGACCGAGAGACAGGTGGCTGAAGGGGGTGGAAGAAAGCGTGAAGGGGGTGGAAGAAAGCGTGAAGACTGGACAAGGGTGGAAGCTGAGAGATGGTGGGAAGACAGAAGACGTTGGAGAGGCTTGTGTTCCAAACAGACCCGGCCAGTGGCTGGAAACTGTGCAAGATGATGATGAGGTTAGGAGTGACTTGTGTATTTTTTCTAAATCTTGTGTTGTATTTCTGTTTTCATGTAATGGCTCGTCCAATTCCTGTAATCAAATTCTTGACGAGTGAGGAAGTAAAATATGAACTTTCTATTCGTAACTTGGAGAGATCCGGAGATGAGGATTTGGCCCGGGCAATTCTTTCGGAGAATGCGGAGTTGGATGTGGTTCACCAAATGCTTGATGATGATGCATTTCAATCTAGTAAGTTCCAGATGTATCAGATGTAGATGCAATTGTAAATGTAGTTATTTTTGCTTTTTGGACGGCATTAGTTATGCTCAATATGATAGGATGTGCGCTCGGATAAAGTATCTGTTTACCTGTATTGATGAGGTGTTAATTGTTTCTGGTCATCGTTCGAGTGATGATATTCAGATTTTTATTGATTGCAAAGTGAAACTCGAGGAGTGTGATTCCTATATTTTTGATAATGCTCGAGATATTAATTTGGAGAACCAAGTAGTAACTTCGACTAGTTCTAGCCTTGTTGCTAATGTGAGTACTGAGAATGTAGGATGTTCAAAAGTTTTAGAAAATATTATTCCTAATGTTGATAGTGGCATTATTAGTGTGGCTAATTTGAATAACGTAACTGCTGGAACATCCGATAGTATGCCTGTTCGGAATTTTATAACGTCATCTGTTAATATACCTAATTCTGTCATAACATCATCTAGTTTTTCAGCTGTTTATAGTAGCCCGAGAATGAGCTATAGAGTTAGTTCTAGTGGGGATGCTAGTTATCAGCATAATGTAGGCTCGCGTGTGAATTGTAGTGAATATGTTAGACATAATATGCGGTGCAGTAAAGCAAACTTTTCTCTACATGGAGAATATTCAAGAAACTTATCTCTATCTTCTGATCCTTGTATCGTCTCGTGTGTCAGTCATGTTACCAGTCTGAATAATCATGTTGATTTGTCTGCGCCGAGAGTGAATATACTGTACCTGTTGGTAGGCCAATTGCCTCAGTCGGTAACTCTATGACTGTTTTGGCCATGCATAATTCTAACTCGATTGCTAACGGCACTTATTGTTCTACTTCGATATCTAGAATGAACATTTCCGTTGGTTGTAGGCAACCTAGCGTTCCTATGGAACGGTCACGTCGATATTCTTGTGCACCCAGTGGTCTCTCGTTGCCTGGGGCAAGTAATAATTATATTTCGCCGCGTGTTCACCTTTCACCTGCTAATGGTTCGGTATTTTCGAATTCGAGTTTTGGGAATTTAAGTCATCCATTAACTGCTTGTGTCTCTAAGCTAAAGGATTTCACCACTGATACTACTGATGAAGTCATCAGGTTTTTGCGTGAGCTGGTGGAAATTCATGAATATGCTAGTGTTTTCGGTGTTTCTGGCACACTAATTTTTCAACTGATTTTTCCTCATACCTCTGGGGAGATACGAAACATGGTTGTAGGTGCCATGTCCAATGGCGTTTGTATCGAGGCATTTTTGGAAGAGGTCCTTTCAGTTTTCATTCCTGAGCGACTAATGGGTCCGATAGTGCACCAATATTTTTACAGAGTTCAGGAACTGGGGGAGTCCTTAAATTCGTATGCCCAAGATATTCTCAATACAGGAGATGGGGAGGCAGGAGGCATCGTAGAAGACGACGAAGCAGGCGTGGAGGCAGGAGGAGAAAGGGGAGAACGAAGATGATAACGATTCTGTCGTTCCTTCCGATTATGTTGCTGTCTGATTTTCTGATGGAGGAGTAGTGTTTGACGAACTTGATGATATAGTTTTGGTTGCTTCATCTGAGGAGAGTGATACAACGTTATGTGATGTTGATAATCTATAATTTGTTGACTCTGTGTGTTTTTAGTGTATGCTTGATGTATATTACGTTTTATGTATGTATTTTTTTATATGTGTGCGATCCTTATGTGTTTCTCTCATAAGAATCAAACAGAGGGGCGAATTGTCACAGTACAATCTCTTAGATTATAGGTTAAGGTTATAACATGGCTTCCTTGTGATAGTTCAGTAGTGAGGTAGGGGAGGCCATGCTCATATTAGTAAGATCTTCTATATATTCTTCTTTTGATGCTGTTTTTTTTATATATATCTTTGATTATTATTTTAGATTCCATACTGTAAAATTTTTGTTTGAGGTCTGATTAGTAGTGAGTTTCTTTGAGAGTACCTATGGTGATGGTAGATATGTATGAGGGAAGAGGTTAGATGATTATTGAGTTCGGTCTTGGACTTAGATAAGGTTTTTGTGGAAAAGAGAAGTATCTGTTGACTTGGTCTGATTCTTATTAGCAAGAATGATTTGGTTTTGTGTGATAAGATCCCGAGAAGTGAAGTGTTAGAGATTGATGCTCATTGTTAAATGAAAAGAATAAATGGAGAAAGATGTTTTTTTTTTTTAAGTATCCCTCACTGAGAATAATCAACCATGACCCCAGATATGTACAGTTACAGAGTTAAAGAAGGGCAAAGCAGGAGGTATGGACAACACCCAACCAGAGGTGCTTAACCCTTTATAGGTCCTTGGGATACTATCTTCCCACCATGTATTTATAGAATGGTGTTAGGGAGAGAATCTTCCCACTCCTTTCATATCAAGCAGTTCAACATGCATCCACAAGCTAGATGCAGAGAAATATTGAAAACCCATTAATTTGATGTATACTGTCATCAGAAGGAAGCTTGTAGTTTAACGTGACCGTTAATCTCGCGATCATAAGCCACGGGACCTCCGTTTTACGTGGAATCCGAACCACAGGACATGGCATTTCACATCGAAAATCTCACATGCATTGACCGGGAATCGAACCCGGTCCGCCTTGGTGAGAGGCATACAGCTTGACCGCTGCGCCACCACGCCCCTACTGTCATCAGAAACCAAAGGTGGGAAGCATATATCCCAGTGGTCTCCACAGTGCACGAGCTCGCCAGTGCGGTTGTGTTGAGTGAAAGAAATGCATTGTTTTACAGAAGAAGGTGATTTTATTGAAGATAAGAGATTTTTAAACGTTGATATGTAACTGAAATTCAATGTTAATAATGGTTTTGGTCACTTGAATAAATATATTTCAGCTAGAATGGAAATAATTATCCTGCTCAGGGTGTTTGCCATAGAATAGAAGATTTTCAAAATTAATTTTCTGTGTTTTTAGTAAATGATATTTTGAAATTATTGAATTATATTCGAATATACTAACTTTTAACATTCCAAAATCAATTTTATATGTTTGTGCTGTTTACGGCAAAGATGATATAGGTCACTGACCTTGTGTTGCGTGGGAGTTACGTTTTTTTTTTAAATTATAGAGCAAGATGAGTGTTTTCATATATTTTATCCTGTTGAATAAACCTCATTATTGAGTGATAAACACAGTATCATCATAATTTGGAGGTGAGTGATTATTACCCCACTGCTCATTTAAGAAAACATACTGTCGGGCATGGGCAGTGGGATAATAATTTCCCACCCCATATTTCATAAAATAGAATCCACACCCATAAAATTGTTGCATATTCCTACTCTTCTATCACCCCCAATTACAAATGTGCAAAATATATATATATATATATATATATATTTTATACCCCCAGTCTTTTGCCCTATAAAGGGTTAAAGCCAATGCCCATCAGGCTGCTGATTTCTTCCTCCCCATTTTCAGGAAAATTTGGGAGGTATAACAGATGAAGAATGGTAGAAGGGAATTCTCATTGAACTTTTTAAGAAAGGAGATCTTATCATCAGTGAGAATTAGAGAGGCATAACATTGTTGTCAATGTCAAGCAAAGTATTCTCTAGGATCATACTTAACAGGGTGAAAACAGCATCGACCAAAAGACTCGGACGAAGCAGGCAGGATTTCGAAGAATCCATTCTGGCACCAACCAGATAAATATGCTGCGCATCATTGTGGAAGAGTCTGTGGAAAACAGTTCACCACCCTATTTCATGTTTGTGGACTTCACAAAAGCCTTCGATAGCCTGAACAGGGAGAGACTGTATATGATCATGAAGAAGAGAGATGTACAGAAACTTTAGATGCCACCATCCAGGCCACAGCTGCCTCCTTCCCAATCCTCACCTGAATTACAAATATACACACTACTACAGACACTGTATTAACACAGGTTATCGGACACATTCTACACACCGCCAAGTACACAGGACTAAATGACCACAATGTTCAAGCCCCTCAAATGAAACAATAACTCATTTTCAAGACATCCCTGGTCATCTGACCACGAGAGCACTAAAATTTCACTACTAAATCAAGATATAGAACAGGCTCAATTTGGGGAAGTTAGGTACTGTGATAGGAGGGTGATCTACAATCTATACAGAAAACAGACAGCAGTCATTCGAGCTGAAGGACATGAGAGAAGCTCGTATTCAGAAAGGTGTAAGGCAAGGCTGCAACTTATCACCCATACTTTTCAATCTTTACATTGAAACAGCAATGAAGGAAATTGGAGAAAAATTTAAAGTGGGAGTGAAGATCCAAGGAGAAATAGTTTCAACTCTTGAGATTTGCTGATGACATTGTCATCTTGGCTGACATGCCTGAGGATTTGAATGAGTTTTTGAATGGTATGAACTCTGTCTTCAGGAAAGAATTCATGATGAAAATTAATAAATGTAAAACAAAAATATTGGAATGCAGCCGCAATAAATCAGAAACCTCTATGGAAATCAAATTGACAGGTGAAAAGCTGAATGTAGGATGTGGATGTAGGGTGTGGTAGCTATGTAGAGATGAAACGATTACCTCAGTACAGGGAGGCAAGGAGAGCTGCATCAAACCAGTCAAAGACTGAAGACTCGAACAGGTACAGTAAACGTGTAACACTCAACTCTATTGCCCATCAAGAAAATAAAATAATAAAAAAATTAAGAAACAGAACCCTTCATTGAATCATGCTGTGATCACGAATTGTAGAAAGAGGTAAACACCAATTAAACAGGAAAAGTAAACATTTAGCGAATTAATTAAACAGGCTCAGACCATAGTGGTTAATTCTTTAAGAATGGCATCCATATACTAATCGCCGGACAACAAATATTTTTTATGTGTTTCTCAATTTTAAAGATTGTTTAATCTTCTTCTTCATTTCCCGGTTCCAGCGACCTGGGTGGGGGCGTGAATCAAGGACCTCCATCCGAGGTCTCGACTCGCACACTATCATATTTAGGCTATTTGTACGATGGGTTCGCCACACCCAAAGGTAGACAAAGGCCAATGAAGGCGGGAAATTGAAAGACTTCCTAAGACCCACCATCGGAGTCGGAAGAGAAGAAGTGTTGGCCAGAAAGATAACTGAAAGGAGCCCAGCTCAAGTAAGTGGAAGCAATGCCAGACTCAGCTGGGGTCCCGTTGTCGCCAAACCACGTCCCACAAGTTGTGAGCCCCTGGGAGTAGAGATTGTTGAATAAGGAGCTTTATTTAATATATTTACGTAAATAATTTATATTACGCTTGAAGCCGCGCAGTCTAATGCTGCTACTGAACGGTGCACATCTGCAGTGACGTCCAGCAAGTAAACAGTTTCTCGCAATCAGTGGATGGTGCTACCTTATATTACTCTTCGGGGGCGTGGTGACGCAGCGGTCAAGCTGTTGGCCTCTCACCAAGGCTGACTGGGTTTGATTCCCGATCAATAATCGTGAGATTTTCAAAGTAAAATGCCATGTCCTGTGGTTTGGATTCCACGTAAAAAGGAGGTCCCGTGGCTCATATCCACAAGATACATGGTCACATAAAACTACAATCTTCCTTCTTGTTCCTATATTACTCTTCAATTTACTTTGCCCATCCTGAATCTACCTGGAGTTCTTTAGAAAGGCTCAAACTAAATCAAGTGTTGAATCCATTCCTGGAGGTTTGCTAAGTCATTAATTGACTGATTCTCATAGCCAATGGAGCATTATGGAGATAAACTGAACAGAAGATTATAATCTATGAAGATCATGTTTTTCAATACACCATCATGGATTGGTGTTACCCTTCAACCTTCAGCACCATAGATCACTTCACCAGCTAGAGTAGGTATAAATAACATGAAAAAATGCTGGTCCTCTTACAAAGAAATCTACACATACAGTACTGCATTCACATCAACACAATCACGAAAGAGCATGCTTTCCGGTACTCACTTGCCCCTGAAGATGAGACAGACATGTTTGCATGAAATGACAGAATTATAGAACAAAATAATTACAAAGTAGTGGTATTGGTATTTGTTACACAAGGAAAGGACGAACTTTTGAATCTAAGAAGCTCAGGTTCTGGCAGAATCCAATATATGGTTTCAATCAGATTATGCAGACATTTTCATTCTCTGTTCTTTTGGATGATAGGTTTGTACCACCTCAACAGGTATTTAGGAACATTTTGAACATACATAACAGTAAGGACAGCTATGATTTAAGAATGACATGCAGCAAATTCTAAGAGCAGCATGGCGATAAACACAACCTACCAACAACTGTACAGAAACTTATTCAACTACCGGTACATGTTTTGAACATGGCTGTCATGGACCAAGTGCTATCACCAGTAATTAATGCTGTCTTTGCGAGGACAACAATACAGATGAACCATTCCAGTCAATGACTTATAGACAAATGATCAAGATCCACGAGTAATAGTCATAGGTTGAGACTGCTAACTGCAATAAAACAATGAATTTATAAGGGGAATAACAGATCAAGAAGATGCAAAAAAGATAACCAAAAAATGTTAATTTGTTGTCGTGGTTTCTATGCACATGTCTACTCTTGCCAGAACCCTGTTTAGTGTTCTCTTCACATGATACAAATAGTTCAGTAGTGAACAAACAATACAATGGTGTGGCACTTTAAACAGTGCACCATCTTCAGTCACTGAGTCCTAGAATGATAACACTGGGGAAACTTTTCTTTTTTCAATTTCTGTTGAATTTCACAGCTGTTTCTATATATTTTCTGCAGTGTCAATTCCAAACATGAAATCAGTTTACTTGTACATTCTTATACATTATGTATCAAGAGGTCAACTGGTACAGTAAGCAATGTACGGTTCATAACCTGGACAATATTACATCAATAATACGTAAGCCCAAGATGCTTTGATTGATGGCATTCACACCTCAACATATAAATGCTATTTTAAAGACTTGAAGAATCGTTGAAGGACTCAACCAATATGATATAAGGATAGAGTACAAAATAAAAATGGCAGCTTGGCCAAGAGAAAGTTGTATGCACTGATTATATGATATGAATGAAATAGTTGCCTCTTTGCTTTGAAGTCTGTAAAATACCTTATTATATAAAAAATAAAGGTCAGGAAACAGTTTAAATACCTCGGACAGATCATTAGCAACCATGGACTGGACAAAGAGTCAATGGAAAACAGAAGACTTAAACTAGAAAAACTCAACTTCTCCACTAAAAATATATAGACTAAAACAAAAAGAACCTCTCCCTTAATGCCAAACTACAACACTACAATGCTGTGGTAAAACCGGTGATCTTATATGGTGTGGAAACGGCAAACTTGATGAACCTGGAAAAGCTTCTGAAGATTGAAAGGAGGATATTGAGGAGGATTTACGGCCCAAAAGTGGTAGAGGGAACCTACAGACTAAGATCAAACAAGGAGATACCATATTTCCCCGCATAATCGTCACACTTTTTTAGCCTAAAATTCGTGGAAAAAAGTAGGGTGCGACGATTATGCGAAGAATATTTAAGTTCAAAGAATATACTGTATCATTATTTGCTGCACGGGCCAGTCATTCGCATAGCGTGAGTCATAGCCTGCAGTCAGAGACAGGCTTCTTTCTTCTAATAAGGTCACGACAGGTTAAAGCTCGTGGTATGTGCTGACGAAACTGGCTGTTGCATTGCGGTTCATAGCCCGCAGGCATAAAGAAGAGATCACTTTCTCCTGACAAGATCACGCCAGATTTGGCCTATAAACTTGTGGAATGTGTGCTGGCCGCTCGCGTCACAGTTCATAGCCCGCAGGCATAAAGACGAGATTACTTTCTGCTAACAAGATCACGCCAGAATAGGCCTATAAGCTCGCGGAATGTGCGTTGGCCATTCGCGTCGCGGTTCATAGCCCGCGGGCATAAAGAAGAGATTACTTTCTCCTGACGAGATCACGCCAGATTAGGCCTATAAGCTCGCGGAATGGGCACTGGTTGCTCGCGTCACAGTTCATAGCCTGCAGGCATTAAGAGTTTTCTCCTGACAAGATCAAGCCAGATTATACGCTCGCGGAATGTGCTAAGATTACTTTCTCCTGACAAGATCACGCCAGATTAGGCCAGTAAACTAGCGGAATGTGCGCTGGCCACTCGCGTCACAGTTCATAGCCCGCAGGCATAAAGACGAGATTACTTTCTGCTGACAAGATCATGCCAGATTAGGCCTATAAGCTCGCGGAATGGGCGCTGGCCGCTCGCGTCACAGTTCATAGCCCGCAGGCATAAAGACGAGATTACTTTCTGCTAACAAGATCCCGCCAGATTAGGCCTATAAGCTCGCGGAATGTGCGCTGGCCCCTCGCGTCACAGTTCATAGCCCGCAGGCATTAAGACGAGTTTTCTCCTGACAAGATCAAGCCAGATTATACGCTCGCGGAATGTGCTAAGTGATGAAACTTGCCACTCCCGTTGTCACAGTTCATAGCCCGCAAGCATAAAGACGAGATATTTTTCTTCTAACAAAGTAGTGCCAGGTTTTAAAGTCACGGCAGCATGTGCAACTGACTTGCGCACAAATACGAATATGCTATGCGACGATTATGCGATGACATTTTAAAAACCTATTTTAGTATTGGAAAAGAGGGGTGCGACGATTATGCGAGGAAATACAGTATATGAAAGGGTGGAAGACCTGGAAACAACAATTAGGAAAAGACGTTTACATTTCTATGGACATATGGTTAGAATGGATCCAACAAGAATAAATAAACAAATATTTGATAAAATATACAATCTGAAGAGCCAAGGGGGTTACACCAAGCAGATGAAGGAAGAACTCCAGAGGCTAGAAATTACAGATGACGACTGTCGAGACAGAACACAATTCAGGGAAATACTTTCTAACATAAAGGTTCTTGTGGGAGAAAAAAAGAGGACGCAGGGGAGGAAGATGGACAGCAGAGAAAAAGGCGCAACACTCTGAAAGAATGAAGAAAGTGTAGAGGAAAAGAAAGGAAGAAAGAACTATGAGAAGGAAATGAAATGATATTTGCATGGTCCTTAGTTTTGGCTGGTTCACATAATGTAATGTAATGTGAAGACATACTAGAAAATAGCTAACCAATATCCATGCTAACTATGATTTGTGCACATTTTAAATCAGGTAGTTAATCTATATCATATGAAAATGAAAACCACAGCCTGTCCTAGTCGTCCGACCGGGTCAGGGAAATCTATATCATATAAAATAATGTAATCATATCACTTAACAGAAACGTAGCTTAATATTTTATCATGGTGCATTTGGGGCAGCACCATCTTAGCCATCTTGTCGAATCCAATGTAGACCAGTCTTTAACAAATTTTCTTGTTCAGTAAAAATGCTGTATTTACTCGAATGTAACGCACACTTTCCTTCGGGCAAATTATGTCTTGAAAATTAGGTTGAGCATTAAAAGCGATGACACACTAGATTTGAGCACAGTCCAGTGCCCCCTCTCTTCTAGAGAACTCTTGTTGGATTCATGTCTTTCATTCAGCTTATAAAGGCTGCTTTACTGAACTGACGTGCTTTCGCGATTAAATCCGGACAAAGCTAATGCTTTGAACAGTACCACACAGTGGAACAAACTACATTAGGCACCTTTTATTTTTGTTTTCCATTCATAACTTCATTTAAACTTGGTAAATCGCTACAAATGGGTAGAACATTGGATCAAGCCCAAACGATTATGAAATTCAAGACTTGGCATAAAAATTCTAAATTGTAAACACATCATGGCAAAATGCTTTGGTCGATCTTTCTTAGTGTCAAGAATGAAGCCAATGCGATGAAATGCCAAATTTAACAATGAAAGCCGGACGACGCAGAGTAATCAAAGACATAGCTGGAGCTCACAATGGGGTTTGATTCAAATACGATACATATCGGTACGGCAATTTAAATATCCAAACGCGCTGTGTATTTCATAATAAATAATAATAATAATAATTAAAAAATTAGTACAAACAAATAGGTCTAGTCTTTAAAAAGCAGAAAACCAAACACCGTATTTATCCATTTTTGGTTATGTTACCGTTGGTCTTTGAACAAAGATTTCGTATAAAAGACACATGGACCACTCATTTATTTCGTCTTTAATGGAAATAACATGAAATACTTTAGTTAAAAACAGATGTATTGGTTATGAAATATCGCAATTTTAGGGCATTAATCATGACTAGAAATGCATATCCTACCCTTAGGATGACGTCACGAGATCGATTGTTACAAAGTTGCAATACAATCCTAGAGGACTTAATTTAAAATTTTGCATCAAATCTAGATCCTGAAAATATTTACTATGCAAATCAATCGTTCTTGTCTCATAAAATCTTAAACTGTGAGCCGTGTGTCTGTAATCAACCTCTGTCTGATACATAAGTCACATGCACACAATGACTATCTGGTGGGCACAAGTTTATTTGAAAGAATAAGAAAGTTAGGTCATCTGCAGGCATTGAATGCGGCACAATATTTTGCCTATGTTAATAAACAGCGATGAAGTTAACACTTATTTTGTTGAAATAACTGCACGAGGACCAACGCCGAGGATGATAGAGATGACAAGTCCCTCATTAAGATCGAGGATAATATGGAACAAATTACGAAAGACTAGGAGTTTCCCGATGATAAGAATAGTGCTGAAAATTAGGTCTTAGTCTTGTCATTGGCATTGCATTTCAACTGAAATATCAGTTGAAGTATGTATATATATCTAATAATACAGTAACAACGAGTTTATTAACACACGTTTCATTATGCCGTATATACCCGAATGTAAGACGACCCCGAATATAAGACGAGGCCTAGTTATCAACAGCCTCTTACAGATTTTACAAAAAAAATACTCGCTAACTCATAACTTGCAAAATGTATGCCCTGAAGGTCATGCTTTCATTTTTATAACGTCTCGTGTTATCGGAAATCCCTCTGCCCGCTTTTCCAAGACATACTCTATAATTTCTTTGTTCAAGAATGGGAGACGTTATTAAATTAAGAAACGTTGATCACTCAATTACTGCTCGTAAAACTGACTGGTTGTTCTTGTAAAGATTGTTTTAAAACATATTTCCGTATGCTTTCGAACATATAATTTAGCCGCTTAAAATGACGTGTATGCGTAAATCCTAACCTCAAAATGTACGCTATTCGTATATGCATGGTAATTCCACATCATCATCATCATCTTGAGCAGTTTCCAACCGCTGGTCGGGTCTGCTTGGAACATAAGCCTCTCCATCGTTTCCTGTCCATCCACCATCTCTCGTCATTTACTGTGTCCCAGCACACTCCTCTTTCCTCCACACTCTTCTTAACTCCTTTTGTCCATCTGTCCCTTGATCTTCCCCTTGGCCTCCTTCCCGTCATTTCCATTCCAAACATCTTCTTCGGTATCCTCTCCTCTTGCATCCTCCTCACATGTCCATACCATTGTAGCCTAGATCGCTCTATTCTATTTTGCAATGGTTCCTCTCTTACCATCTCTCTGACTCTCTCATTCCTTACTCTGTCCATTCTTGTCACTCCTACCCTACTCCTCTGGAACTTCATCTCCACAGCTCGTATTTTATTCTTGTCCCTTTCCTTCATCACCCATGTTTCTGAACCATATGTCAAAATTGGCACAAAGTAGGTCTTGTAGATGATTCATTTACATTTTTGTGGTACATCTTTATTCCATATCATCCCCCTAACACTCTTGAAAAATCCATCTGCGCACCTTCCCCTGTCATTTATTTCCATCCTATTGCCTCCCTTTTCTTCAATTATGCTTCCCAAGTACTTGAAGCATTCTACTTTCTGCAACTGCTGTCCTCCAAGTGTTATGCCCATATCCAGTCTGTTCTTCTTCCTCGTTGTGATGACCACTTCACTCTTTTGTGCTGAGAACTTCATCCCATATGATAACACTACCTTCTCCCACTCATCTAATTGCTCTTGTACTTCTTCCTCATCCTCTCCCCATACCAGAAGGTCATCAGCAAACAACATTGCCTTCATTTTCCTTTCCCCAATGCTATTTACCACTTTTCGTATGATTTCATCCATCACCACTATAAATAACAGGGGTGAGAGGGCACTTCCCCATTTCAGACCACTCTCCAGTTGAAACCATTCCGTTCTCTCTCTTCCCACCTTTACACAGCTTTTGCTTCCCTCGTACATTGCTTTCACTCTTGCCACTGTCTCCTTGATCATTGCCTTTGCTCTCATTGCTTCCCATACCTTGTTTCTATTAATACTATCATATGCTTTCTCAATATCCAAGAAGGTCATCACCAGATCTTTCCCATATTCATAATGGTGTTCTTGTAGCTGTCTTACTGCAAAGATGAGGTCAACTGTTGACCTTCCTGGCCTGAATCCATACTGTTCTTCCCTCAGCCCATCTTCAACTTCTGTCCGAATTCTTCTCTCCAGTACCTTCTCAAATATTTTGGCTCAGTGGCACATGAGTGTAACTCCCCTGTAGTTCTTGCATTCCTTCCTACTTCCCTTTTTAAATATGGGTATTATTATCCCTCTTTTCCAGTCCTCTGGTATTTTCTTCTCCCTCCATATCACTTTCATTACTCGAAAGAGCCACTGTGTTCCTATCACCCCTGCTGCTCTCACCATCTCCACACTCACTTCGTCTATTCCCGGTGCCTTTCCCCCTTTCATCTTCTTTAATGCTTCCTCCACTTCTTTCCATGTCAATTCCTTCTCTGAAATGTCTTGGTCACTGTCTGTTTCTTCCTCCACAATGTCCACTACGCTGGTTTTAGTTGGATTTAGGAGTTCCTTGAAGTATTCTCTCCAGATAACCTTTACTTCTTCCATATTTTCGACCTCCTTTCCATTCCTGTCCACCATTCTGACATTTTCCCCCTGTATCTCTTCTCTTTGCCTTTATCATTCCATACAACACTTTCTTACTGCCATCACAGTTCTCCTCCATCATTTCTGTCCATTTCTCCAGCCATTTCTTTTTCTCTTCCTTCACTACTTCTCCTGCTTCTTTCTTCCGCTCTTGGTATTCTTCTCTTGTTCTGTCTGTCCTCTGTTGGAACCATTTCCTGAATGCTTCATTTTTCTTTTTCACTGCTTCCTTAGTTCTGGGGTTCCACCATGGTGTTTCCTTCCACCCTTTCTTTCCACTAGTTCTGCCACACACGACTTCCGCTGCTTCTACCAACACGTCCTTGAACCTATTCCATTCTTCTTCACCTGTTTTCGGATCATCCTTCGGTAATTTGTTCCTCACTAATATCTGGAACTTCTCCTTATTTCCATCCTCCTTCAGCTTCCATGTCCTTATTCTTCTTTCTTGGTTCTCAGTTTTCCTCTTTTCCTTCAGTCCTCTCACCTTGGCGACCAGCAGACGGTGGTCACTGTCCAGGGCTTCTGAAGGTATTACCCTTATATCCGTGATACTCTTCTTTGTCTCCTTCCCGCATAGAATATAGTCCACCACTGATTTCCTAGTCAAATCCCTGCTGTACCAAGTAATTTTATGGCTCCCTCTCTTCTTGTACCATGTGTTTCCAACCATTAGCCCATTTATCTTGCACAGTTCCAACAATCTCTCTCCTTCCTTATTCCTGTTTCCCCATCCTTCACCACCAATCACTTCCTCAAAACCTCTTCTATCAGTTCCGACATGGGCATTTAGGTCTCCCATGACTATCAGGTCTCTCCCCACTAACTGCTTCTGCAACTCCTCTTCAAACTCGTCCTTCTCGCCTTCTGTGCATCCCACCTGTGGGGTAATTCCACATAACAAACCATATTTTAATCTTCATTAACGCATTGATTTGTTGCGAGTTACAAGATGCCAACACCACAAACTACTTTGCAAATAATAATAACGTTTTTTTTTTAATACCCTGAATATAAGACCCCAAATTTTTATAACACAAAAAGTGGGAAAAAACCTTGTCTTACATTCGGGTATATACGGTAATACAAATGATTTCATAACATGGGGTTATCGATATATCAGATGTACTTTTTGCCTTTGAGCATTACATTCGCCAACAAGTCTGTTTTTAATTTGGTTAATTTGAAGGTTCTGAAAGTTAGGGTGGGCATTAGTTTCAAGAAAAAACGGTATCTGATTGTGTACAAGTTCCTATTGTCTAAGTGTTTAAAATGGTCACTCTTTCTGCCGGTAGTCACCACAATAGGTAGCCGATTGCCCTCAAAAAGAGCCAGGTAAAAAGAAAGAAGAAGGGTGGGAGATTATTACTTTAGATGAATGTTAACAGGACTGTTAATAAGATGCCTGCCCTGAGACTAACCAAGACTCTTCAGAACAAAATCACTGGTCTTCAGATAATACAAAGCTTTTCCTCCTAAGCATAAAATTTTAAGTACAGTAGAACGTCGTTTATCCAGACGTCAAACAACCGGAACGTCAATTATTCGGACGAGCAAAAGAAAATAGACGTAGCAGCGCACCCTCACTAAAGTAGTGAGTCCGTTCTAGTTTTCAATTGTTGTCTCTTATGTCACCTTCCGTTTGTTTACTCTATAATGTTTCAATGTGTTACAGTATGTGAGTGTGTGTACTGTACTGTATTACGTTGTGAAAATGGCTTCTACGAGTAACAAAAAAGAAAAAAAAATCGCAATGTTTTATCCATTGAGAAGAAGGTGGAGATCATTAATAAACTGTATAGAGGTGAGAGTGTGCAGTATCTAATGAAAACTTAGTGTTAGAAAATCCACAATTTATGATTTGAAGAAAGGAAAGTTGAAATTCTGAATTATGCATCGAACTTAGATAGGGAAGAAGGGTCTAAAAAGAGTACAACCATGAGATCAGCTAGGGATAAAAATTGGAAGAAGCGGTGTACTTATGGTTTATTCAGGCAAGCAGTAAGGGAGATCCCATTTCTGGACCTTTGTTATGTGAGAGAGCGTTGCAGCTAAATTAGAAGCTTGGTGGTTATTACCATAATATACTGTGCATGTTTTTTCTGATGAAATAAATGCATGTTTGAATATCCGAAAAAATCGTTATCCGGAGCACTTCCGGTCCCAATTAGTCCGGATAAAAGACCCTCTACTGTAAATACTTTACAAAAAATGAAATTAATGAATATACCTGCAGCCTCACATACTTATATGGGGCTCAGGAATGTTCCATACTGCCCAACGTCTAATCTACCTTTTTCTCAGAAACTATTAGCAGGAACTAACAAAAAAATTTCAGTGATATTTTTCAAGACTCTCTCCTTTTTGAAATGCACGAAGTACGTCCAGAAAGTAAGTTCCGTTTGGTAATAACATTAAATTGTGTACCGATACAGAAAAATTATTTATTGCACAAAATTCTACAACCCTTAAACTACTTTTCCACGTAACTGCCGAAATGTTGCAGGCATTTGTCGTAGCGTGGCACGAGTTTTTGTATACCTTCTTCATAGACGTGTGCCGCCTGTGTCTTCAACTAGTTGTACGTTCCGCTGCAGCGCAGTTCCGCATATGCGCGGTAGACGCTCGGTATCAAGGAGAAGAAACGTGCGCCATTTGGAGAGCGCTGTCAGCCACGTACGCGTTGTTGTGCATGTTTACTCGTACAATGTCGGTGTTGATTGAAATTCCCGCCGCTTGTGAAATCAGATCTGTGATTCGTTTTCTGAATGCTAGGAAAGTGAAACCAATTGAAATTTATCGGCAAATTTGCGAAGTGTATGGACAAAATGCGATGAGTGATTCAATGGTGAGAAGATGAAGGGCCTAGTGAAGTGCACGATGAAGAACGAAGTGAGCGTCCATCTTTGGTTACAGAAGAACTGGTTCACGCGAATGATGACAAGATCCGGGAAAACCGCAGGTTTACAATTAGTGCTCTCGCTATGGAATTTCCCCAAATCTCACGATCACTAATTCATGAAATTGTTACCGAAAAACTGAACTTTCGTAAACTTTGCCGACGTTGGGTACCAAAGATTCTTATGGAGCAACACAAAACAAAACGGATGGGTAGTGCACTTCAGTTTTTGACCCGTTACAATGAAAGCGGCGAAGAATTTCTGACACAGATAGTCACAGGAGATGAAACTTGGGTTTCTTACGACACCCCTGAAAGTAAGCGGCAATCAATGGAATGGAGGCACACTTCATCCCCAGCAAAGGTTAAGCCGAAACAAATCTTGACACCTCGGAAAATGATGTGCACAGTGTTCTGGGACTGGAAAGGCACTCATTGATTTCTTACCGCGTGGTCAAGCAATCAACGCAGATGCTTACTGCGAGACACTTAGGAAATTGCGCCGCGAAATACAGAATAAGCGCCGAGGGTTGCTGTCAAAAGGTGTTGTTTTTTCTTCACGACAACGCACGACCACACACTGCAAATGTGACGAAAAACCTCCTACAGGGATTTGGCTGGGACGTGTTTGACCACCCTTCGTACTGCCCTGACCTTGCTCCTAGCAACTTTCATCTGTTCACACATCTCAAGTCTTTCCTTGGCGGTCAACAATTCAACAATGACGACGAGCTGAAAGAAGATGTTTCCAACTGGTTGAAGACACAGGCGGCAAACTTCTATGAAGAAGGTATCCAAAAACTTGTGCCACGCTATGACAAATGCCTGCAAAAGTTCGGCAGTTATGTGGAAAAGTGGTTTAAGAGGTGTAGAATGTTGTGCAATAAATAATTTTTCTGTATCTGTACACAATTTAATTTTATTACCAAACGGAACTTATTTTCTGGACATGCCTCGTATATTTGATTTTTCATGAGTCTTTTAAAATGGCAAAATTTTAACATTTTCATAAACACTTCCATCTGGCAATATAAAACTAAAGTACATTTTGAAAAACGGATGTGGTAAAATGTAACACACATAAGGAGGGGAAAAAAGAGATTTTCTTGGTTTTTAGAACATGCCAGTACCATCTGAAGCACTAGTATCAATTTTGATGTTCTTCCATGCTCCTTTGCTCTTGCTTCTAATGCAGCCTCCTTCTACAAAATTGTTCTTTTTAATGTCTATTGTCTCATAGAAAGAAAATAAAAATCTATGTTTGGGATTTACTAATAGGATGCACGTTTGTAAGAAAATATCAGAAAAGTAACTTTAGAAATGAGCTATGAAAAAAATGATATGTTAGAAATCTAAGGGTCCATAGATAAATGTGGCGCAAAAACAAGACTTTTAGAAAACTTTCGACAGTCCAGAGTCCCTTAAGGGAAGTAGAGGGGGTATGAAAACAGTCATTCATAGCAATTGCATTTGATTCATTAATTAGTGGTAACACTACTTACTCAGGAATCGCCTGTAGCGGTGGGATATGACAGTAGACGTGAAATACTTTAGGACACCGATCACAACATACTAGTTCACCACCATCCATGCAGACAGCACACCAGTCTTCATTGGGGTCATCCTTCTGAGAATCATTTGTAGTCTTCCCAGGATCTAGACAATACAATATAAGAAACAATTTATGACATTTAATGACACCAAGGTCGCTGGATGTTACACAATGTGGTAAGGTCATCTCATGTTGACCATATAATTACATGTGCCCACTGGGGGTAGTAAAAATGGAACTTAATTAAACTATCGTCACCAAGTCGAAAATTGAGATCGTAAATTTAGGTGACTACTCACCATAGTACTGACTCTCATTAGTTGGCGCTGCTGGGTAACAATAATGGTGCTTATACATTGTGAGAATAAATGAGTGTGACAGATGGTTGTTATTTATCAGAACTGTCAAGTCTGTTATTTAGCGGCCAATCCCTTTGGCCATCTTCTCTACCCAGTCCCCTCATGTTCTTGATACAACTTGAAACATGCCCACCGCTCTGTCAGCGTGTCTACTATGTATCACTTTATCTATTACATGATCATAGCCTTAAAATACTCTACTTTACCCAGTCTCTTCTTAATCCAACTTGGAACATGCCCACTCTGTTAACGTGTCTCATAATCTATTAAATGATCACAACCCTAAAATACTCTGATCCTGAAGTAATCTAACTTTTACCTTAATAGATATCCTGATTTTGACGTTCCGTACATAGACTTTACTCACAACACGTTTACATGGCATCGTGTCTCCTACGACGAAAGTGGAGCGAGTACCTTAATTTGATTGTATTGTACTCAGTCCTTGGAACACGTAATAATAAATTGTGTGTTTCCTATAACCCTAGTGGCAATTATGAATCCTTAGACATCTCAGGAAGTGTCACAACATTTAGATTATTCGCTTGTTCGACGGGCGGCGAGAGAAATCTGGTTGCTATAAGTCGGTACGAGACTGAGTTCTGGAGAGATGTCGAGTTGGTAAAACTTGGATCGCTGAGGATAATATCATTAAAAAAAAAGAAGAGAAGTACAAACCTTAGAAGAAGTTGACCAGAAACTAAAGATGTTGCGTGAAACTAAGTGTCACATATCCATCATCAGAACGGATTATTATTTGATACTTGGGCATTATTATTATTATTGAGAAACATTGCAGCTCTTGTTTATTTTTGCTGCTATGGGTTTGAGCAATTGATGTCTGGGGCGTGTTATTAGTATGATAATTCCTGTGGGGCCCTAATGTTGTGTGCGGGTCTGTTCCGTTTTTTGTTTTATGAATGGGTTCTGTTGGAAATTGAATTGTCAATGATTGATATATGGATGAAATGCATCGGTAAATGCTGATCATAAACCGAAAGAAAGTATTTTTGGGTTTCCTTGGCTTTTGTGGGTTAATTAAACCTATCGTTTCCCGGTTAATTGATTATCGTGATGTGTTGCTATAGTTTACTTAGCAATATATTTGTTTCTTATTTTCTGGAGAGTCCCGGTTTTACAATTAGACTGCAGATGAGGCTCGGGATATTTAGTATATTCTTGGTTCTAGTCATGGTATATTGACTGTTCTTTTGCTACGGGGTGAACAGCAAATGACTTGTTTAAATTATATTTGGTCGTTTACCTTGAGAATAAATTGATCTCTACTTAGTATAAAACTAAGTCACCGATTTTTGGATGTTACGGGTAATCTCGAGAACCACTGGATGGATTTTATGTGGTTTTCACCATTCTGTAAAGGATATCTTGAGGAAGGTTTCTGTAAACAATTTACTTATGACCAAAGGAAGCCAAGCAGTAAAGATATCAGTGAAAAAGACGAAGAAAAAGAAACCTGGGGTCCGTTCGCTTTTTAAGCTTATGCTGGGCAAACCGTTAAACAAATGTACATACTATGAGTGTAAGAATTGTTCAGCACGAAAAAAGTCCGCAACAGCATATCTATATCTTCAATACATCGCCCACAATAACGGTTTTTACACTTTCATTTCTTCCAACAATCTCCATTCAATTACTAGCTTCGAGACAGTATTACGAGCTAGATGGCTGGCGAGCCCCAGACACTGTTGAGTCGTGTCGAGACAAGACTTCAGAGAAGAGTGGATGTGTTTGGAGTTTCCCTGGAAGTGCAACTCGGATTCGCTCTGCGCCTGTGAACTTTCTATTCCGCAGAATACACAGTCTAGATGGATTGGGCGGAAGGGGGATTGACTTAGCTCTTTCTTTCCCTGTACTCTTCAAATATACAGGGTCATTATCTATGTGCGCCCTGATTAACACGGCAAGCTAAGCCGGCTTTGACTGGCGCAGATTGCGGGGGCACATACACGGTTCAGCTTGTGGTTAGTTTGCACTTTTACCAAACATGTTCAATAATGTGTACTTACAGTGCTCATAGCCGATGCTGAAAATGTCCACCCTCTTTGTAACACACACCTGACATATTCTTATGAAAGAATGGACCACATTCTGAAGTTCCACAGCAGTGATGGCTTCGATTTCATCTCTTATGTACTGTTTAAGTTCATCAATCAAATGTAGACTTTTACTTTACACCCAACCTTTTAGTGTTCTCCACAAATAAAAGTCAGATAATGTCAAATCCGGGCTTCGTGGAGGCCACAAATTCTTACTTATGATAATTTCGGGACTACCAAAAATACGCCGCAATTCCGTCATTGACATTTCAGGTGTATGAGGAGTGGCGGAATCCTGCTGAAAATAATTTGTAAGACGTTCAGCATATGTAAGTTCTTCGCAGAAGTGGTTAAGAATGTCACTGACATACAGCTTACTGTTTATCGTACCCTCGTGGAAAAATGGCCCAATAATGTGGTATCCATTAATCGCACACCCCTCCCCAATCCTCACATCATGTAAGGGTTTTTCAAGAACAATGTCTGGCTTCTGATCACTGTAGTAACGGTAATTTTGTGAAGTAAAATGGCCATGTAAATAAAACCACTAAAATCACAAAAAAAAGTCAGGATCTAATTCCCCTGAGTTTATCTTTTCTAACACCCAGTTACAAAATCGCAACCTCTTATTGTGATCTGGTTCATTTAGCGAGTGCACAACTGGAAGTTTATACGGCTTCAGTTTCAAACGTTTAGTTGCATGTCTTGCGGAAGATGTGGATACGCCTGTTTCTTGTGCTAAACGTTTTAAAGATTTTTGAGGGGTATGTTCCAATCTTTTGCCAGTGTCAACTAATTTTTGTTCTGTAAGAACACAATGTTGTCTGTCAACTCTTTTATTATTTACGGAGCCTGTTTCCTTGAATCGTTTAGGGAGCCTCCTAATTGTGCTGGCGTTAGGCACAGGTCTTCCTGGAAACTTGATTCATCTTGTTTCAGAACAAAATTTTCTGCTTTTCATACACGAATTATGGATATACACACGTTCGCGCAATGTGAATTGGTGTCTGGGCATGACCAACAATCACAGTAATCACAATACTCGCTAAACATGCAACACTAACGATGAGTCAGCGGAGAGGGGTATCGCGCACCAACCACCGGCTGAACCGTGTATGCAGGCCCGCGATCTGCGCCAGTCAAAACCAGCTTAGCTTGCCGTGTTTACCGGGGCACACATAGATAATGACCCTGTATATATATATGTGTGTGTGTGTGACGTTCTCCAGGAAACCATTTCTTAACACATGGAAGACGGGCCCCGAGAAATCTCGTAGTACGCTCGCCAGCGGTAGATGACGAGGCTCGAGGAATCTCGGTTTTATACACGTCATTGTTTTCGGTCTTCGTGAGACATCTCTTGACCCTGTATTGAACTATTGAGAAGGATATTTGTCTATCCGTCTATTCATGGCCTTCTTTTATTCTTTGATTTTGTTTCGAAACATCGAACTTCCCTCTGTTGGTTCAATCAATGACAAGATGGAGGACTTGTATAATCAGATGATAAGATTTATCGTTTATATTATCGTTCAAATGGTACAAGTTATAGTGAATTAGTGGAAACTGAATGAGAGAGTGATATTCAGGTCTCTAGGCGACGTAATAACAACCAAAGTACATACCGTACTTTGATTGTTGACCAATCTAACCTCAAATATACTCCATCTGCTCTTTCTGCAAGCCGCCACTGCACATTGTGTCATGTTTCCAAATACATCACCCCCTTGAGCACTACTAGGGGTGTGTGTATACTCATATCAACTAGAAAGATAATATCTAGGTTATTTCCACAATTATGTACTTTTTATAAACTAGTGCACTGGAATATTCTCAGTAGCAAAATGTCCGGTCCACAGGGGATGTGACATGTCCAGGCATCCGGTCAGCAATGTGTTAAGTCGGAAAATCTCATGTTCGGATTTTATATCTTGATAGTAGGCAAATTTGCGATCTTTTTCATGAAAACTAGAAGTATTTATCTTAAAAACTGATTATTTTATGAAACATTGAAGTTATAAGACAGAATTTATTGAATGTTGAGAAAATCGATTTGAAAATTTAGTAATGTGCTCGGACGATATATTACATATTTAAGAAAATCAGACTGTTTCACTGGATGAAGGAAGATCGACATTGTGTATTAAAATAATATTTCATAAATACATAGGAATTTTACTCTCTAGAAAGTATTGTTAATATGTAAAAATGTTCAAGATAATGAAAGTGAAACAGAAAATTTTAGTCTTGAAAGACTCGAGTAGGCCTACACAGATGTTCTGTCTTAAGAAGTGCAAACAATATCAGGAAACAATAATAGTATCTGTGATAATGTTAATAATAATAATAATAATTCTTTTATAGATTTTGCCAAAGGGCATAACTACATTTTAAAAATATCTCGCGAACCAATAATTGCACAAAGTGGTGCAAGGATTCAAATTAAAGGTGGTAACACCCTCTTTGCCGTGATTATTTATATTTTTCAAATTTTGCCAAAGGGCATAACTCATCATCATCATCATCATTTCCCCTTATCCAGCTCCTGCCGGGTCGGGGTATTTATGGCACTTCTCCACTTTCCTCTTTGCTTCCACCATTCTTCTTCCACGATCTTGTCCCAGTCCAGATTTCTTTTTCTTACGCTGTTCTTCACTGAATCAATCCACCTTGTTCTAGGTCTTCCTCTTGCTCTCTTACCCTTGCACTTTGCCTCCAGCATCTGTCTTGGTATTCTATTTTCCTCCATCCTCTTTACATGTCCAAACCACCTTAGTTTATTCTTCTCAATTCTCTCATTTAGTTTTCCCATCCCAACTTCCTTCCTAACATCTTCATTCCTCACTCTGTCTTTCCTTGTCTTTCCTATCATACTTCTTAGGAATTTCATTTCACTGGCTTGGATTCTACTCTCTTGCCTGCTTGTCAGGGTCCAAGTCTCAGCTGCATAAGTTAATATGGGAACATAGTACACTTTATACATTACCTCCTTGCTTTTCCTTGGTACTTCCTTATCCCAAACAAGTTTTCTTACACTTTGATAGAATGCATTGCTCTGCTGTACTCTCCTGCCAATCTCCATGTCCAACCTACCAGTTTGCATCAATTCACTTCCTAGGTATTTGAACGTGTCCACAATTTCCAAACTCTGACTTCCAATTTTCACAGTGCCCTTTCCTTGTCTTTCCCCTCTTGTCACTACCATGGTCTTGCTTTTCTCTATACTGATTTTCAGGCCGTACTTCTGAATATTTTCGTTCAGTGCATCTAGTTGTTTTTGCACTTCTTCGGTGTTCCTTCCCCAGACCACAATATCGTCTGCAAATAACAGTAACTTCATTTCTTTATGTCCATATGCTTCCTTTGTTTCCTTTACAATTTCATCCATCAGCATTATGAACAAGAGAGGTGACAGCACACTCCCCTGTCTTAGTCCAGTCTTGTTCCTAAACCAATCTGTCTTTCCAACTGGGGTCAGTACCCTGCTAACACAGTTGTTGTACATTGCTTGCACCATTTCCAACATTTCTCTTCCCAGTCTCTTCTTAACCATGGTTTCCCATACCTTCTCTCTGGGGACACTATCATAAATGCCTTTTCTAGATCTATGAAAATCATGATCAAATCCTCTCCATATTCCCAGTTCTTTTCCATCACCTGCCTCAAGCTAAAGATTGGGTCCACTGTGGATCTTCCACTCCTGAAGCCATACTGTTCCTCTTGCAACTCTCCTTCCACCTTTCTTCTCATTCTTCTTTCTAATATCCTTTCCAGTATTTTTACTATCTGTGATAAGAGGGTGATCCCTCTATAGTTATCACACACCTTCTTGTCCCCCTTCTTAAACACTGGTATTATTAGCCCTTTCTCCCAGTCTTCTGGTACACATTTCCGTTTCCACACACACTTTAGCAGTCGATACAACCATTGCATACCAACAGGTCCAGCAGCCTTTATCATTTCTACACTGATTTCATATTATATTTATTAAATATCTCACGAACCAATAATTGCACAAAATCGTGCAAGGATTCATATTAAAGGGCGTAACACCCTCTTTGCCGTGGATTATTTCTAATTTCTAATTTTGCCAAAGGGCATAACTACACATTTCAAAATTTTGTTTTTATAAATAATGTTTTATTAATTTCATTTATTTAATGTTCTGTGTTAAGAAGTGCAAGAAAATCTGGAAACATTAATAGTATCTATGATAATGTTAATAATAATAATAATAATAATAATAATAATAATAAGAATAATTCAGAACATATTAATGTGGGATATTAAAATCGTTCTGAAACTACACAAAGTTAGTTAGTATCCAATACTACAGGAATCTGTCTTGTATCCAGTAGTAGCAAACTGAACTGTTGGCTCATTTTTGTGGAATGTTTACGTTTTTCTTTTCCTTTTGCGCACACAATCCTTCACACTACCTGGGCCAGATTCAGTGGCTTCTATGTTGCCTGGCCGTGGGCACAATAGATCCCTTGTTCCCGCTGTGCAGTACTCTCGAATGTTGTCGAACCGGTATTTCATCCTTTCGCCAGTCATGCCTTTTAATTCCAACTTCTTAGGTAGGTTTGGAGGGAGATTATGTGCATTATCCATATCTCCGCCAGCTTTAGTGCATAACATCAGACAAGCTAGAAAGACACCAGGAATTCACTTGCACAGGTACCTGCGTTGGCGGTCCACACACATTAAATTACCATTTACAAAATATGCAGCCCAGCACATGAATTCTATAATAAATTATTGTAACTATACATTATCCTGAAGCACGAGCTGGTTATGTCGTATTTTAGCCCAAGACGACAGTGCAGCAACGTCATTGAATAAACCATATCTTAAGTCGCAATGTTAAATTTCCATTGCGGCTTCAGGTATGGTTTTGTTAAATTACACAACCTGTTTCGAAGGTTATTTTGAAGACTTTACCGTATCATGATGACACATCCATTGCTCGCATCATCAAGTTCAAAGATCCGGCTAACAGATGGTGCTAAAATCAAAAATATACATATTTCTCGCCCTTCTCGGCTCTTTGCGGCGTAGCATAAAATTTTGTAACGCAACTTAAGGTATGGTTTCCTGGAGAGCGTCACATATATACATATCTGGTTTAAGATATCCTTCAACTGAAATATATACCACGTATATTCTGTTTTGATCTTTCTTTCTGTCAAAATAGGGGAAGTCTGGTACTTGGAAAATATTGATGTATTGCATAGGGAGTTGTAACAATCATCATGACTGTTATTTGCTGACATAGTAGCCTCGTTGTTTGCATTAAATTATAAATTTAGATTAGTATTCTCAATTTATCCTTCTGTATTGTGGTAGCGATTTATCATTGCGACTCACATTATTCCTGTATATGCTGCTTTTCTTTTTTCTTCAGTACTTGTTTCTGAAGTTTTGTTGCATATTTTAGTTTTAAGAACATTATTAAATGATGTTTTTAGATTTGAATGCATGTGTAAAATTCATATTTAATATGGGTGTGTGATATACTGCAGTACTGTGAAGCTTTGAAGCCATTCTTTCAGAGTTGCCTATACAAACTGACATCTGTAACTCTTCAGTTGGTAAACACGAATTTGCCCAACGACTGGCCGGGGTACAATGTATATAATATATGAAATAATAAGTAAAACACTCATGGAAAAAATGATAAGTATTAGTTATGATCACTACGTGCAGGTTGTATGCACAAACTCCATGTCCTGTACGGATGCGGTTAATAGTCTTCCATATATGCCGTGGTTGTTGAAAGCCCTTGGTTTCTTTATGGTATCAATGAGGTCACGTACTTCGGGCAGGGTATTTCTAGTCCAAGTTTCACGCCATTTAGCTGCAATGTGGAAATTACTAACAGCAAGTTGTTGAGCCATTCGCAGGGGTGGATTCCTGGACTATGTACTGTGCGGACTCCAGAATTAGTGAAATCAGTAGCTGCTAGTGTGCGAAGAAATCCGGTGCGAAGACAGTCTGTGATGGCTTTTGAGCTGAAAATCGTCTTTGTCTCGTACATTGAGCAGTGAACTGCTTACTAAGGACGGAATGGACACCTCCTCACAAATGTGCTCAAGGAATAGAGGCTCTTAAAATCAAAATGCTTACTGTCGCATTACACAGCAAATGGTCACTGAAAAATCCCTTTTACTGATTAAAAAATTTTCGGTGTTGAGGAGACTTTTAATGCCCAAAATGACAGGGTATATGCCACATGCTCTGCACAAGCTGCTGAAAAGACTCCAAGGATCCAGACGGCCTATTATCTTTCATCTGTCATGGTGTGGTGGGGCGTGAGTTATGAAGGTACCACGGAACTCCATTTCTGTGAGAAAGGGGTCAAAATACCGGCAAAAGTGTATCAGGAGACAGTGTTGGAGCCACTGGGCAAGAAACAACACCACCCTCTTCCATGGAGAATGCTGGAGCTTCCAGCAGGATTCGGCCCGGCTCGCACATCTCAGAGGCCAATGTTCTGGACTTTATTTCAACGTCGGATTGGTCTTCTGCAGGTCCGGACTTATACCCCTGGACTTCAAATTGTGGTCCAAGCTTCAGGAGATGGTTTGCAAGAAGAGACATCCAAATATTGAAAGTTTAAAGTGTTCTCTTTTGAAGGCAGCAGCAGATTTTCCGATGGAAGTGGTGCGTAATTCAATTGATGAGTGGCCACAAAGACTTAAGGACTGTGTTCGTGCCAAAGGTGGTTATTTTGAATAATTACATGTGTGAAAGTGGGAGGAGAGAGATCGGACCGGTTGGAACAGAGAAACGGCCTGAAACAAGGAAGTGCACTGTCACCGTTACTTTTCATTGTGGTGATGGATGACATAATGACCCGAGTGGCACAAGTAATTGGGGAAGGAAAGATGAAAGCAATGGTGTTTGCAGATGATTTGATAATTTGGGGAAACAAGGAGGAGGAGGTACAGGAACAGTTGGACGTGAGGGAAGGAATAATACAAGGATATGGGATGAAATTTAGCATAAATAAGAGTGAGATGGTGATCACAACCAGGAAGAAGGAAAGAACCACAACAGGAATAACAATTGGTGGGGAACAGCTGAAGAAAGTGGAGAGTTTCAAGTATCTGGGAAGCCTGATACAAGATAATGGAAGAAACGATAGAGAAATAAATGAGTGGGGGAGACAGGCAGAAGCATTCCGGAGGAGTGTGAGAAGCATGTTATGGAGCAAAGATGTCCCTCAGCAAAAAGATCATATATCGGACGTACTATGTCCCTATCCTGATGTATGCCTCGGAGACCTGGGTTATGAAAGGAAGGGAGAAGAGCAAAATACAGGCCAGTAAGATGAGGTTCTTGAGAAGCAATATTGGAGCTACAAAGATGGACAGAATGAGAATGAGAATGAGAGGACCTATGCGATATTACAGTATTTCTTTGTAGTGTATTTTGTCTTATTAAAACTCAACCCTTTGTAAAACAGAAACCTGTGAAAACGGAAAAGTAAAACCGGATCGATTGCGTTCCGCTTTAGGCAGGTTTTACTGTATAATTCATATACCTGGTCTTACCATAAATCCTGTCACAAAGTTTTCAATAAATTTGCAATAAATAGTTTGAGATATTTTAATATCCAAAGGATATTAGTTAAATGGATGTGTAAAAAAATCAAATTCACATATCATCATCATCTTGCAGTTTCCAGCCACTGGCCGGGTCTGTTTAGAACACAAGCCACTCCAACGTCTTCTGTCTTCCCACCATCTCTCAGCCTCCACCCTTGTCCAGTCTTCTCCTCTCTTCTTCACGCTTTCTTCCACCCCCTTCAGCCACCTGTCTCTCGGTCTCTTTCCTTCCCACTTCGTCTCGTGTATCCTCTTCTCCTCCATTCGTTTTACATGTCCATACCATCTAAGTCTAGATTTCTCTATACCATCCTGTAATGGTTCCTCCTTCATTAATTCTGTGGTCCTCTCATTTCTTATTCTGTCCAACTTTGTAACTCCAATACTGCTTCTCAAGAACCTCATCTCACTGGCCTGTATTTTGCTCTTCTTCCTTCCTTTCATAACCCAGGTCTCCGAGGCATACGTCAGGATAGGGACATAGTACGTCCGATATATGATCTTTTTGCTGTTCTGAGGGACATCCTTGCTCCATATCATGCTTCTCACACCGTTTCTTCCATTATCTTGTATCAGGCTTCCCAGATACTTGAAACTCTCCACTTTCTTCAGCTGTTCCCCACCAATTGTTATTCCCATTGTGGTTCTTTCCTTCTTCCTTGTGATCACCATCTCACTATTATTTATGCTAAATTTCATCCCATATCCTTGTATTATTCCTTCCCACACGTCCAACTGCTCCTGTACCTTCTCGTTTCCACAAATCATCTGCAAACACCATTGCTTTCATCTTTCCTTTCCCAAATTCTTGTGCCACTCGGGTCATTATGTCATCCATCACCACAATGAAAAGTAACGGTGACGGTGCACTTCCTTGTTTCAGGCCGTTTCTCTGTTCCAACCAGTCCGTTCTCTCTCCTCCGACTTTCACACAGCTCACGCTTCCCTTGTACATCTCCTTTATCCTCCTTATAGTCCATTTTTCTACTCCTCTGTCCTCCAGGGACTTCCGTACTTTGTCTCTGCATACACTGTCATATGCTTTCTCAATGTCCAGGAAGGCCATCAGTAGATCTGTTCCATACTCATAGTGCTGTTCTTGTAACTGCCTTACAGCAAAAATCAAATCCACTGTGGACCTTCCTGCTCTGAAGCCATGTTGTTCTTCCCTCATGCCTCCTTCTATTCTTGTCCTAATTCTTCTTTCCAAAACTTTCTCAAACATCTTTGCACAATGACTCATCAGTGTTATTCCCCGATAGTTTCTGCATTCTGTTCTACTACCTTTCTTGAAGATCGGGACAATTATTCCCTTTTTCCAGTCCTCTGGGGTCTTCCTTTCCTTCCATGCTGTCTTCATCACTCGGTACAACCATTGTATCCCCACTCTCCTTCTGCTCTCACCATCTCCACACTCAACTCATCCACACTCGGTGCCTTCCCTCCTTTCATCTTCACTGCATCTTCCACTACTTTCCATGTTAAATCTTTTTCTGTTTGCAGTCCATATTCCTCTTCCCCAATTTCTTCCTCCACGCCGTGGTTTCCATTTGGGTTCAGAAGTTCTTGCAAATATTCTTTCCACAGTTTCTTCAGCTCTTCCCTATTTTCTATCTCTTGTCCCCCTTTTGTTCACCATTCTAACATAATCCGTCGGATCCTTCCACCTCTTATTTTTTACCATCCCATACAGGACCTTCTTTGTACCTTCACTATCCTCCATCATCTTTGTCCACTCTTCCATCCACTTTCTTTTCTCCTCAGCCACTACTCTCTTTGCCTCCTCCTTTCTTTCCTGGTACTCTTCCCTTGTCTCTACCGACCTATTTTGATACCACCTCCTAATGGCTCTATTCTTTTCCTTACTATATCTTTTGTCCTCTCATTCCACCATGGTGTTTCCTTCCACCTCTTACTAATTGTCCTTCCACATACTGCTTCTGCTGCACCTACTAGTGTCTTCTTAAATCTAGCCCACTCCTCTTTCTTCATTTGTTGGAATTCCTTCCTTTACCATTTTGAGGTACTCGACCCTTCTATCTCCTTTTAGTTTCCATATCCTTATACGTCTCTCCTGGTTCTCAGTCCCTTTCTTCTCCTTAGTCCCTCTCAGGTTCATTACCAGCAATCGATGGTCGCTATCCAGGTTCTCCGATGGTATAACCTTGATGTCCGTGATGTTCTTATTTAGTTCTTTCTCATACAGTATATAGTCGACCAACGACTTCCTGGCCAAGTCATCTCTGTACCTTGAGATTGTGTGGCTCTCTCTTTTCTTGAACCAGGAGTTCCCAACTAGCTGGCTGTTCCTTTGACAGAAGTCCATCAGTCTCTTTCCTTCCTCATTTCTTCTGCCCCAACCCTCTGGTCCAAGCACACTCTCATATCCTTGTCTTTCTCTTCCTACATGGGCATTCAGATCCCCCACAACAATCATATTCCTTCCTACCAGCTGCTTCTCCAATTCCTCTTCAAACTCCTCCTTCTCTTCAGAGGCGCAGCCTACCTGTGGAGCATACACTTGCACTATTTCTACGGTCTCTCCCCTCAGTGCTACTTTCACTTTCATCATCTTATCACTTATTCTCCTCACTTCTTTTAAACCATCTCGTACTACTACTCCCACTCCATCCCTCTTTCCTTTTCATTCCCACTCCAGTATAGTCTATAGCCTTTTCTCAGTTCTCTCCTTCCTTCCCCTTTCCAGTTTGTTTCTGCCAATCCCAATAAATCCAACTTCCTTCTTTCCATCATATCCACTATCTCCTCCACCTACCCCGTCAGCGTTCTTATGTTTAAAGTTCCAAACCTTAGTACGTGTTAACAGCCGTGTCGTCGTCTATTATATCCGTCCTGTCCGAGGCTCGTTCCATTTTTGTACCGGTTGAATGCAGTTATATATTTGAATAAGAGTTACCCTTTCCTGGCCCATGCCCTGTTGCTGCTCAACTCGTCAGTATCAGAATAAGGACTCCTTGTGTTACTGTTTAAATTCAAGGTAGAAACCACATCTAAATCCCAAGTTGCAAAATGCATTATATTAATTTCTGTCAGAAGTTACATACAACAAAGTAAACCTCTAGACAGGCTTATTTGCTGAACAATAGAGACCCTGAATAATACGAGACATGATGCATAAATTGATCAATATTTGTTCAAAAGGAATGGCCCAACATGCATGCCAATCAGCCAGACTTGGAATGATTTAAAAAGTCATCAAACATTCTATATGTACAGTAGATACGAACTGTCCAAATGTAAGAAAAGAAAAGCAAAGGAAACAAAAACCACTGATCAAAGCCTGGGGATTCGGTATTCCACATTTAATTATGAGTCAATACAAAAGTATGGAGGGCTGATTATCAGAATAATATGTTGGAAAGTTACAAAAATATGCAAAGAATCTTGATATGTTTTCAAATAAATTCACATCATATTGAATTTTATCTGTAAATTTTTATCACTGATAGTTACATTTTGCCGTCTTGATAAACTGCCCTATCCAATAGCCTGGCTTTGGCCAGCCAGGAAAGAGTAGATGTCCAATGAGTAAATTATTTGTGTTTCGGTTATCCTACAGAATGCAAAGCTAGTGTAATCAAAGGTAAAAGTGCATTTTCTCAGTTGGGAGGTAACCAAAGAGCAATATACTACGTTTACAAAACATTCACATATATATTTTGTAGGCTATGACAAAAGTATAGTGTTGTATTAAAAGACAAATGACATATATAAATATGACAACTTAAAATTTTCAGTACCTTGGCCCAAGAGCTGTACTGCTGCAGCGTGAACGGAGCCAGCTACATCGTCCACGCCAGTAGAACTGTCCACCATAGGAGAATCTCCCATGCCATGAGTCTTCTGCGCGTCAGGCAACACCTCAATACCATTGCGATCTAATTTCGCAATAGTTGCCATCAGATCTTTCACAGATTCCTATCACATGAAAACCCACAGTGATAAAACTAGGTTTAATGAAAGATCTTGCATATAATAGGAGTAAACAATTACTGGTGTTGAAAGAATATACAGCAGTACATTTTACTTTATCCAACATAATAATCATGTATGAACTGACTTCTGACAGCAAGGAGTGAGGTGGGCTTAACTTCCACCACTCTGCAGTACAGTCAACCAACCTGCAATGGAATCAACAGTAGTAGTGAAAATAACAGACACTGTTTCTTTCATCACACAGCTTTGGCCTCAAAACAATATTGTCGTCTGAACTTAATATTTTTTATAGAAGTTGTGAAATGGAATCCTTGCTTAAAGCTTTGCTGGTTGAGAATATTAAATGTATGACATAAATGACATCAAATGTTCAAACAGGAAAGTATTGCTTCATGCTTTTTTTTTTTCAAGTGTATATTTAGATTAGCTTTTTTGACACATTTAATTTGCTTAATGAGTTATATCTGCCAATGCAAAGTGAATATCAATTTTTTTATCATGCCACCAGAAGATTGAATCATTTCAGAATGATGATTAAAAAAAAAAAAAAAAAAAAAAAAAAGAAAGAAAGAAAGAAAGAAAGAAACTACTTGATAACCTATACAGCATTTAGCCCTTTCGCTTTCAAGGTAACAATCCATAGGTACCCATCTTTATTTTTATTAGTTCATTAAGAGTACAGTTTTATCTCACGTTATACTCCGCGGGAACTCCGGCTATCCGTATTTATCGATATTCTTAAAGTCTGAAACATGTGTTCACTGGAGTTCCGTGTCTTGTTTACATCGTGATTGGCGGCAAACTTGTGTTCATATCTCTCTGTTTTCGTTCGTGATTATATAGTGAAATTAAGCTCTATCGTAGGCAATATCTTTTGTTTACTTGTTAGTTCATTATTTAAATAGTTTTCTTGGTAATTAGGTGCTTAGTGATAGTGAAGTGATAGATATAGTTCACTTAGTTTAAGCCTAGCTATTTAGCGTGTGCGACATGGCGAAGTGACTTCAATTAGCTGACGATGATATCACTGAATATCTTGACAATTATTCAAGTGATGATGTTTCTCTGTCCGAAAGTGTAGATGATGATGATAATCCAGCACCTCCACACAGTGATGTTAGTGTAGGTAGCGATGTGTGTTTTATACAAAAATGGCTGACATTTTTCAGTGTTACATCACTTTAAAGAATTTAATCTATCCTTGGATCAAATTCACATAGAATCTTGATATTTACCATGCTAGTAAACAATAATATTGCTTTTCTACTGACATGAATAACAAATTTGGGCTGTGAATGCCATTTCCTAGAATTACTTCCTAACTTTCAATATCTGAAACTTGTAACTTTGTTTCCACATTTCTTATTTTTTTAACATTAAACCCTTTTGGTTTAGAGACATGACTTACTTGCAGTGATAATAAGTGATGTATATTCTATAAGTTTACCAACTTTCATGTTGATATCTTCATTGGTGTGCCTTCTATGTAATTTTGAAAGAAGTGTATTTTTAGTGTAGTAAATATGGCTGACAGTTTCCACACATCCATCAGCTGAGAGCTTGAATGCGAAAGGGTTAAAACTACTGTACAGTATCTGAAAAATAATCTCCATGCATTTTCAGCATAGGGGAAAGCTTGACTTGTACACACTCTGGTGGTCAAGCCGAGCATCAAATAATTACTTGTCATTTTCCAGTGAAGTGCCGAGTCTTCATAGGAATTCAGCTGTCCTTAAGCAATTCATTAGATTCTCAATCACTTATTTGTTCAAGGAGTGTGTTAATAAGTGCATAAATAATTCATGCAATGTTTTTCAGGTTAGGGTGCTCGAGTAATTGTTATTCCTCGCCCAATCTAATTGGACTCAATTTGTGTTCACAACTGAAAGGCATTTTTGTTAATAGATTCTCTCTCACTGCAGCGCAATCTATTTTCAGTTACCTATATCTAGTGCTTAAGCATGCCATCAAAGTTACCTAATTAAACTTCCCAACAATCGCTAAGTTAATTGTAAAAAATACCGTATTTCCTCGCATAATCGTCGCCACTGCGTAATCGTCGCACCCCACTTTTCAAACACTAAAATAGGTTTATAAAATTTTATCGCATAATCGTCGCATAGCATGTTCGTATTTGTGCGCCAGTCAGTTGCACATGCTGCCGCGACTTTATAACCTTCGAGACTTTGTCAGACGAAAAATATCTCGTCTTTATGCTTGCGGGCAATGAACTGTGACGCGAGCGGCAAGCTTCGTCACTTAGCACATTCCGCGAGCGTATAATCTGGCGTGATCTTGTCAGGAGAAAGTAATCTTGTCTTTATGCCTGCCGGCTATGAACCGCGGCGCGAACGGCCAGCGCACATTCCGCGATCTTATAGGCCTAATCTGGCGTGATCTTGTCGGCAGAAAGTAATTTCGTCTTTATGCCTGCAGGCTATGAACTATGACGCGAACGGCCAGCGCACATTCCGCGAACTATAGACCTAATCTGACGTGATCATGTCAGCAAAAAGTAATCTCATTTTTAGGCCTGCGGTCTATGAACTGTGACGCGAGCAGACAGCGCACATCCCGCGAGCGTATAGGCCTAATCTGGCGTGATCTTGTCAGGAGAAAGTAATATCGTATTTATGCCTACGGGCTATGAAGCGCGACGCGAATGGTCAGCGCACATTCCGCGAGCTTATAGGCCTAATCTGGCGTGATCTTGTCAGCAGAAAGTACTCTCGTCTTTATGCCTGCGGGCTATGAACTGTGACGCGAACGGCCAGCGCACATTCCGTGAGCTTATAGGCCTAATCTGGCGTGATCCTGTCAGGAGAAAGTAATACCGCGTCGTCTTTATGCCTGAAGGCTATGAACCGCGACACGCACGGCCAGCGCACATTCCGCGAGCTTATAGGCCTAATCTGGCGTGATTTTGACAGCAGAAAGTAATTCGTCTTTATGCCTGCGGGCTATAAACTGTGACGCGAACGGCCAGCGCACGTTCCGCGAGTTTATAGGCCTAATCTAGCGTGATCTTGTCAGGAGAAAGTAATCTCGTCTTTATGCCTGCGGGCTATGAACCACGACGCGAATGGCTAGCTTCGTCAGCACATTCCGCGAGCGTTAACCTGTCGTGAGCTTGTTAGAAGAAAGAAGCCTGTCTCTGACTGCAGGCTAAGACTCACGCTACGCGAATGACTGGCCCGTGCAGCAAATAATGAGACAGTATATTTTTTGAACTTAAATATTCTTCGCATAATCGTCGCACCCTGCTTTTTTCCACTAATTTTTTGCAAAAAATAGTGCGACGATTATGCGAGGAAATACGGTAGCTGGGCCTTTTATCAGTGAAATTTTTCTATCAGTAAGGAGGTTTTTAAAGGATAAATCCACAGTTAAAATGTTATAGAGTATGTCTTGTTACTAAAAGATACTGATTTAATTTTAAAAAAATCATAACATAGGATGTACGGCACACTAGCCACAGCGAACAAATAGCATGATGCAGAGGCAAATGTTTCATTTCACACAACTGTGCTTAACAGTTGCCTATTAACCCCCTTAGTGCCACGCACCGATCAGATAGGCTCTCGCTGCTCGCGCCAAAAGTGCCAAAGCCGATTCGATCGGCACGCTGTTTATCTTATATTGATAGATGTCTGTAGGCATATGTCCGTGATTATTTCATACTGTTGGAAAGATGAGATTTCAAGCTTGCCTGTGCGGTGTTTACTTTTTTCCTTCGAAGTCCGTTACGTGATAGGTTTGAGTTTGTATTCATGCCCTCTGTTTGCGCTCCCCCAAACACGCGTGTTCCAGCCAAAATTGCGGTGCAATTGTTTTCTTCTAGTTGACGTTTTCTGCCTACAGATGTATTTAAGAACTTTCTACAGCTGGAAACGTAGATTTTTTCGAATATGACTCTTCGGTGTTCTTAATTTAGGCTCAAAACTGATTTTTTACAAAAGAATGAATTATTGTGAGTATAACCACAATTAAAAAGGGTTAGATGCCGTATTTACTTTTATGAACAGAATGTATGAAAGAATGAGGTATTGGTTATAATGCAAAGCAAAAATTATGATTCTATCGTTGGAAATGTGGCATTTATGATTTTTTTTCGAATAGTCTGCATGACCATTGAAAATGGCTACGCATTCTTGGCAAGTATTTTAGGAAATGACTTGGCACTAAGAGGGTTAATGAGCAACTATTATTACAACTACCGGTATCTTCCAGCACAGATTTCTATGTCTTAGGAGAAAAATACTAATGATTGGATCCCATATTATGAATTGAGAGTTCGTTCATTAAGAGGCTTAGCATGCACACAAATTTGTGCCACTCGTCCCCAACCACTTTTGAAACCATTTAAACCAAAGTTGGTAAACAAATTTGTAAGAAAAGTACCAAATTCAGGGAATCTATCACCCCAGCCAACAGACTATCTGTCACTCTTCGATTCCTAGCTAGTGGAGACCCATACACAAATCCAATACAACCACCAAAACGAGCCGAAAAACAGGTGCGTAGAGGTGAGAATTGCTAACCTGTTCGGATTAAAGTCCGCAGGGGCCAATGTTGCGCAGCAATGTGTCTGTGAATCCCATACTGGATAGGACTCAAAAGACACAGAAAATACTAAACCGCAACACACCATATTTATCGCAACAATGAGTTGGGGCAGCCCAGAAGCGAGAGACACAGAGTTTACCCCAAATGCAATGAGTTCCAGTGCATACTAGCCTTAGACAAACAGTTACTTGACTGCTAAAAAGTTGTGTTCTTTGAATTACAGTTGAACCTCGTTAGTACGTTTTTCAAGGGACTAAAAAATTTGGACGTGAAAAGCGGGAAAACGTACTAATGAAAAATAAAAATTAAACCTCATTAACTTGTTTCAGTAAGGGAAAAGTAAAAAAACGTGTTAATGGGAAGTACGTAATATCGAATATACAATTTTAAACAACCTACAGAATTATTTTATTAAGGAACTAGTTTACACAGCACAAAGAAATGAGAGGAAAAATGTACTATACCAGTACCGTACTCTTAATTCAATTACCGGTACTGTAGTACGAGTTGAAATATTTAACTTTCTATAATTGATTTCGGCTTAAATACACGTTTTTCTTGATATTCTGTGGAAAAGAAGTGCCGTATTCTTTGGCGCGAACGATTGGATATAACCGAAGTTTTTTTCTAGGTTAGACATGCTCGCGCGTGTACAGAAAAAAAACACTTCCTCGCGCTTAAGGTAAGAATTTCTGTCTACTTCTTCAAGAATTTTTATTTTCTCATCACTAGTTAACGATTTAACGACTTCTTAGGCCTATCCATTATTTCAATACGACGCAACAAAATTATCACTAGGTATCACAACTTCTTCGGTAGTGTAATGCGTATTTGCGTGAATCAGATCGTAATGAGTTTCAAGGTCGATACGGTAAAATTGTGGAATCGGACCGTATCCAAACTGGTGTTCAGGAACGTGATTGTAAATGCGTATCGTATTGAAAGCGATTCTGCACGCTCTTGAGTTACATTTTTAAACTAATTTAGGCCTACTCTCGTGTGTCGCCGAACTCTCGAATCGCTTATTTTCCTTTCTACCCATATTCTTCGTTACTGTTTGTGTTCCTGTCGTGGTTGATAAGCCAGGGTTGTTAAGACGAAGATTTGCATTTTCCCTGACTTAAGATCCCATTTTCCCTGACCACCAATACTTTATTGTCACCTTATGAACATATTTTAAAAATAAAACCCGTCGAATTGATCAAACGATAGTTACTGATTTACATACATCTTCGAATCGCACGACATGTGGTGATTAAATTTTTTATTTTTCTTTAAATACAAGTCCATGCTAACTTTTTCCCCAGCTACTGTATTACACGAGATATGTAGGTTATCTCATACAGAAAAAGTTTCTTTTCAGAGATTGTAAAGAAAAGGCTTAAAGAAAGAATTTTCACAAAAAGCTAATTTTAAGAATTAGCCCAGTTTTAGATGCAGAAGGCATGGAAAAAACTGGCTTCATCTGACTTTTTTAATAAATTAATTTGTTATGCTAAAAAAATAATAACACGACAAATAAACTTTAAAAAATGGATTCAAGGAACATAATTTTTAACTTCTTTCTTTGTCAGTACACTCAGTTCACAATGAAACTTCTTACATTCAAAAAGTTATTGCATTTGTCATAACTAATGACTTAAAAACTATGGCCTAATAGTCAAATAATAAGATGGGTAAGTAACGTACAAGGCATGGATTATTTCAAAATTATTGCTAAGGTAAGAAAGAAATTAAAAATAGGTAATCAAAAAAATGGCACAACGAAACCATTTAATTGGACTAAAAAACTATCGGACTTATTTACATCGATTGACTGCAAAAGCCCTTTTCATTGTCTAGGAAGCAAACAAGTATTGCACGGACCCACAGACAACACAGAAAGACATTTAACACTTTGTAATCTTTTACGTCTTACGACTGCGCCATGACTGACATCAATGGATTACAAAATCCATACGCGATCTACGTGACACTAAGTCTGGTATGGCATGGATTCGTTGATACCTTATCCTATACTGATAAAAATTGAAGAACAAAAAGAATGGTTTGAAACTTTAAAGCTTTAACGGACGCCTGACGTACACTATAAAGGCACACATCGTGGCACATGTTTTGTGCCCGTAAGATCTTATTGCTATAATTACTAACACTTAAAATACATAAACAATACTGAAAAAAATATAGACATCGAAAACACAAAATTTAGTGACTGATAATGGTAAAGAAATCGATGGACTAAAACAGGAAATCCATGCATTTGGCTAGGAGTATACAACCTTTTGGCTACATTCTTAGCGAAAGTAAGTACGATCACATTTTGAAAAGCTAACACACTAGCTTTAAAACTTTCGTTGCATACATCTATTTGAATAACTCTCTACAAGTACCCGCTGTTTAGCACTTTTAAACGTTCTTCAATATCATTTAGTTCGGCTTCTTTTTCTAACATCAATTTGACTCTTTTGGTTTTCAACTCTTTTACCTCGTCTACAATTGCTCCCTTCTGTTTTTCTTTGGCCTCGTTTTCTTTTCGGCGGCTCTCTCCTTAGGCGCATTTTCATATTCTGAACGAGCATGCCTCGCATTAACGAACATTTCTTTGGTGACAGTCACTTTACCTAACTCTCCCTTGGATTGAACACCATCGTACACTTGTCGTAGGCCTATGAAGGAACGTTCAAGCTGATTTTCGACTATCATCTATGTATTAGTAGATCAAGCATAGGTGCTATGCCGAAGGTACACGAAGCGAAACTTCGGCGAACCGAACACGGATGAGATGAAAGGGGACGTGAGGGGGATGGTGCATGAGGAGTAGAGACTTTGGCCCCGACGAAGCGCGACCGACTTGGGCAAGGGAAAGTGGAGGAAAGAGTGTAGTGGGGACAAAGGACGAGACGAAGTATCGAGAGCAGCAGGGCTACCGCAATGTGTTCCTTTCTTGCTCTCTCTCCTCTATTTTACAATTTTAGCATTTTGCAGCCCTAACCCGACAAAGAGAAGGAGCTTCGCGCTACAGGCAAATAGACAGATTAACACTTTTATTTTTTTTTAATTTAAAAGTTCCCTGACCTTGCAGAAAATTTCCCTGACATTTCCCTGACTGGAATTTTTTCCCCCTGACTTCTCTGACCTGTAACAGTCCTGTAAGCGTAGTTTGTTGCATGTGTTTTTAGCGTTAATGTATTTTTGTCTGTTTTACCTTTAATATATGGTGTATCCGTACGTAAATTGTGGCACGTTACAGATTCCATTCGGGGGCAACAATCCGGCAGCCCAGCGTCTATAAAAGCTTTAAGCTTCAGTAGTTAAAAGGGACGTAAAACCAATAGCATTTTATCATTATTAAACTGAACATAAACTTGTTAAAAACAAACAACATCAAAATCTTCCGCGCATCCTTTTTTCAGGTTTACAAACCACCCTTAAAAAAAAAGTCGGATGATAATTTATTACTGGTCCTTTATGTTTTACAGTTTAATAAGAGTTAGCCAACATAACTGCAGGTTGGCCACCATAAATTATATAGCGTATTGAAATCACGAACTGAAACTGCTCATGTAAATGGGCATCGTAGCGAAAACAGGATCGTATTCAAATCGATTTGAGTTCGCCATGTAAACGCACTAACGCAGTAACTAACTGCTGTAGCCACTGAGGTCAGACAGAACAGATGTGCAACATTATCGGCGCATGCTTTAATACTGCCGCTATAAAAGTTACATTGTTCTGTGACCCATTATGTCGCAAACCGCGCCAGCTTGTTGGCAAGGAATGTTATCAGAGCGGTCGGGCTCCCATTCCACTAGGGGTGGACAAAGAATGCTTTCAGGGCTAACGAAAATGCGATCGTACTAAGCGATTCGCTGCAAAATATGCAACGTGACCTTGTTTAAAGAAACAAGTCTCTGTCTTGCGTTCTGTGCGTACGGGCGGTATAACTCATGCTACACGACGAAAATTTGATCGTCGTAAGCGGGAATAGAAAACGTATTAAGGGGATATATCACCATGTATTTAGCAGGAATGGGACTGGGACTTGAGAAAATCATCGCGTTAAACGGGAAAACGTCGTAACCGAGAACGTGCTAACGAGATTCCGCTGTATTTGCTTTTTCTGCATCACCCTAGTATTATTTTCATGAATACTACTGTATGTACAGTGATAAAAACAGATATTAAAAAAAAAAAAGGAAAATAGGGTCTTTGTCACAAGTTTTTTCCAGTCTTACATTTTGATTGTTTCTTCCCATGACATAGATGGCATGTCTCACTCACTACAGGAAGGGTCATAAAGTTTTTGACTCACCTGACAGAATGTATCCAGACTCCTTTCCGCATCTTCCACCCTGGCCTGGCTGGGACTGGGCGTCTTGGAAACTGAAGAGGTGACAACCTTGTTATTACCATCCCCTCCACTACTCCCACTGGTGATAGATGGTACACCGGTCCTATGAGCCTGCGGCAGCATCTGAGTCTTCAGGGTGATCTTGAATGACTCATCAATGGGCATCGCCGGTGGAGGAGGACGTATGTGACCATGGCCAACATTACTCTGGGGATGGCCAGCCACATTTCCATTTAATATTCCTCCACCTTGCTGGGGGATGTGCCACTGAATTCCAGCATGTTGGTTAGAACTATGAGGACTCTGTACTCTGTTATGAAGAGCCTGTCTTATACCCTGATTGTACATCCTGGTCTGCTGAGCTACTTGCTGCTGCTGATGATGATGTTGTTGCTGTTGCTGCTGTTGTTGTTGTTGCTGCTGTTGTTGTTGATGATGTTGCTGCTGCATATGGTACATCTGTTGCTGCTGCTGATGATGCTGATTAGGATGCTGGTTTGGATAACGCTGCATTGTAGGAGGGGTATACACTTGATTATTGGCAATACGGTAACCTGACGGGGTAGCTACGTGTTGATTTTGGTTTGCTAGAGTGCCTCGAATCACCGGAGATCCATTAAAACTTCCATGAGTCTGATGAGTGAGTAAGCCTCTGAGGTTAGGGTTCATGTTGTCAGCGCCGAGAGTTTGAGGATGAGTCGATGAAGTCACTTGTTGGTGGGGTTGAAGCATACCTACTGTTTGAACATTAGGAACGAGTCCGGTAGGGCTAGTAAGCCTTAACATGTTGAGATTACGGGACACTTGCATGGGAACGGCCATGCTTTGATGGGGTGAAGTTCGATTATTCTGTAAAACTGGCTGCATACTTTGGTGAGGGGACATACGATTATTTTGCATGTGGGGTGAGACACGGTTTGATGAATACTGAGGAGGTGGCGGCTGCTGAGGTGGTTGTTGTTGTTGTTGTTGCTGCTGCTGCTGCTGAGGTGGTTGTTGTTGTTGTTGTTGTGGGTAGTGTTGAGGGTGCTGGAGATGAGGGGGTTGCAATGCTGGGCCAGGCACTTGCGGAGACATCTGGTGGGATGAGGGCTGTCGTTGCTGCTGGTGCTGTTGCACGTGGACTTGATGCGGGTGCTGAGGTTGTTGCTGGGATTGTGGTGGCGGCAGTTGCTGATGTGAAAGTTGTGGATGCTGCTGTTGAGCTGGGGGATGTGGTGGTTGTGGCGGTTGTGGAGGCTGTGGTTGCTGCTGAGACTGTGGCGACTGTTGCTGCGACTGTGGCGACTGCTGAGGAGCAACGTATGAGGAAGAACCAGGAGAATGAGAAGGTTGTAAATGTTGCTGTTGAGATGGTGCTGCTGGTTGCTGCTGTTGTTGGTTCACAGTGGAATTTGAGACAAACACACGGCCATCAACAACAATTCCACCTATGGCAGATATAACTGAAAAAAATAAAATTTGTTTTGGATTTATAATAAACAATGAATCACCTAATTGTTTAAAAAAGTGAAATTCTGATCAATTACTCTGATAAACCTACCTTTAATGAGATCTGAAACTTTCTCTAAAGCTAAATGAATTCTGACTGGAATTTCTGGGTTTGGAATGTCTGCTCTTCGGCTCTTTATCCTTTGCAGGTGGCCTTTTAATGTTCTGAAAAAGAAAAGAAAAAAAAAACAACCAAAAAACAGGAAATACATTAAAATCAACAGTAAGGTATGCTTCGTATAAAATCAAGAAAATAAAAATGTTATTTTACCTTTTACTAAATAATAATGCCATATCGCTGCCTTGGTTCAAAGCATAGTTAGCAAAGTCAATGCAGTGGTCGGTTAGGTTTGAAAGCTGTTCAAGAGCCATTTTCTTCTCTTTCAAGGTTTTCTGTTTAGCATCACAGACTTCATTCAACTGCATCACTAGCTGTTTCCCTCTGCTGTTTATTGCATTTGTTAGCCTGTAAAGAAGAAAAGGGCAATAAACATTACAGTGAGACAATACAGGGTCTTTCATATAAAATAAGAACGCCAAGCGGCGGATTTGTTATCCGCAGCGGCGGTGACCTTGGCCGAGCTGTAGTGTTGAAAGCACGCGCATAGTACATACGAGGACTGTCCCCCCCCCCAAGTTCCGATGGACTGTATAAAAATAACAGATTGACATTACCAAACTTGACCTTGCAATAAGCATGCAGGTATTCAGTCGCCAGTCTAAACCTCAAGTGCTAACATGGTGAAAGAACAAGTGTATCGAACAAATCCACACACATTGGAGGAACTGAAAGAAAACATTACGCTGGCAATCAGAAACATTACAGTGGCAGAACTCACTCGCGTCAGCCAGAATGGGGTATCCAGATACAATGGCTGCATAACCCATGAAGGGCGACACTTCCAAAATCTTTTATAAGGTAAGACTCAACGACTTGTTCGTTTCTGAATCATGAATTTTTGTTGTTCCGTAAATTTTAGTTCTTTTTATAATTTCTTTTTTTTCTTTTTGTTTTATTAATTATCGGTCTTTCCACCTATAAATTTTAAATTTAATTCCAAATTTGTATACTTTAATCGGTGTTAAGAGGGGGCAGATGACCTCGTAGTTCCGCCCCTTAAAACAACAATAACTAACTAAAGTAAGATTTCAGCATTGTACACACATATAGGACTGTACACCCACTTAAAGCAGGGGGCAGTGGCTCACCACAAGCTCAGCCAAGGTCACCGCACCAGCGGATAACAAAGCCCCCACTTGGCGCTCTTATTTTATATGAATGACCCTGTATTTCAATACTGTAGGCCAACATAAAAATATTAAAAGGGAGAAGGGAATAATAAAATACAGTATAATTAAAAATAAAAAGAAGGAATACTTCAATGTCTGGGGATAGGTTTCAACGAAAGCCCTTCTCCAAGCTCTGCAGTCCTGAGCTTCATTCTCAAGATTTCTATATTAATATCTCCCTCCAGCTGGTCTAGAACTTTAATTTCTTTCCTACTACTGTACATTCTTCCTTGAATGTTCCCCACTGCTATTGTATTTTTTGTAAACAATATGGTATAAAAATTAGCAATTTAAAAATAAAGGTGATGCCAGCAGAGAATAAATTTAAGATGACAGAATGCCAGGTAGCAAACACTACAGTAAATTGGAGCAGATGGACCAATTCGAATACTTGGTCTGTGGATTTGCCTATGATAGGATAGTGAAACTGGATTAATTCTTAGGCAAACTGATGGTAGATATTATCATCATCATCTTAAACAGCTCCTGTCACCCAGATGCTGTGAACGAGTCTTTCCGTTTCTTTCTATCCATGAATAGTTGGTCTTCATGAGTGTTCTCCCAATCCAGCCCTTTGTCTACCAAGTCACCCTTAATCTGGTCTATCCATTTCCTTTTAGGTCTTCCAACACATCTTCTTACTTTGATGTTCAGATTGAAGTATGCCTTTGCCTTTTGTTCATCTTTCATCCATTGGATATGTCCATACCACCTCAGACGAGACCTCTGTAAGGTCTCCATTAAAGTGGTGTTAATACCTGCTTCTGTACGATTTATTTAACAAGCCATTTTACCATTTTTGTTACAATTCGTTTCATTTCTTACTTTATCCTTTCTTGTCCTCTGAAGCATGGTACGCACAAACTTCATTTCGGATGCTTTAAGTCTACTGTTATTTCTTTTAGAAAGGGTACATGTTTCAAGTGCGTAAGTCAGTATGGGTATGTAGTATGTTTTAAATAATATATGTTTACACCGTATAGGTACTTTGTTATCCCACAGTAGTATTCTGACTTGGTTGTAGAAGATTGCTGCATTATTTGTTCTGTTGGTTATCTCAAATTTACTGCTATTGTCCAAACTCTAAGTGCTGCCAAGATATTTGAATTGGTCAACATTTTGAAGCTGATGGTTGTTCAGGTAGATGGTTGTACTAGTACACCCTGATCCTTTTGCCATAGCCACAGTCTTATTCTGACTAATTTTAAGCCCATATTCCTCAAACAACTTGTTCCAAATCTCTAGATTTTTTTGCACCTCTTCTGCATCTCAGCCCGAATGTTGGGGTAAAATGCCAAAAATATAAGATTTCTGTTACTGTATATCAATAACACATCACTTATATGCCCAAAATCTGTTTTTGCTGGGTATTAACAATATGCTGATTAATGATTTAATTATTAACAAAATGTTTCAAATCCATCAATAGTCAGTCACTTTATGCCACACAATTTTTACAACAATTTTCCTTGATGCAAGTTCCATGCAGCCATTTTTTGCTTTCCGGACTCCAATCAAGATTAACGGTTGGTGGGACCCGACGCGCTGACCATGCGTCACCCTGCAATCTGAAGGCCAAATTGCTTGTGAGTGGTCGCACGGCAGGACGAGGTCCTTCATGGCCTGTGGTGCCACGGGGTTTTGTTTTTATATGCCTCTGTCACTTCTACTTTTTTCTTTTTTTTTTTAAGATAGCAGGATGAACTGAAACCTGTTGGCAACTCACATCCATCGTGAGGTCAGTTGTTCGAAGGCATTTGGTTGACCAACATCTCCCTGTATCCATAAGCGAGTTACACTGGCGACACTGCAGTGTCTCCATGTATTTTAAGTAGAGACTGTATTATGCAAATGGGTGGTAGAGGGCTTTATACGGTTGGCCCCGCTTGGCTATATGCATATTACATCGGTGATAAAAAACTGAAATGAACAGAGAGAGAGCGCGCCACCCCCGCCTTTCAGTGAAATGGTATGGTGAAGGGCAATTAACATGAAAATATCCCCCGTTCGCGACTTCATTATAAAACTCTCGGATTATCCTATCATGGTCAAAAGGCCACCAAAATATTGTGGTCGCAGAGAGAGAGAGCTTTATAGCGGGAAAAAGGAAAAAGTAAAGTGTCCTCCAAACTATTATTCTGCGAACCTCGTGTCACATCCAACTTTCATCGGGCTATTGTTTACATTTGTGGTACGGGAGTGCTCTAAAAGAGCAAACTTGAATCAGTAACTTTGCTTAAAGTAATAGTCACTGTTATTCAACAAAAATAATAACCGCAGTTGATATGTATGATTAATTGCCGTACAGTTACAGCAGTCGTAATATGTAGCATATATCCTTTTTCTACCATTAAGGGTACTCTGTATTCTGAGCATGTGCATTGTGTACACTATCACGCATCATTATTAAGAGTCCCGGATTTTTGGTTTCAACGATATCGACGAAGTATTTCAGCTAACAAATGTATGTCACAACGTTACATTTACCCAAAATATGCCATTATTTTCGATATTGAAGCCGCAAAATAAAGTTATTTTGCGAAATGTGGTATTTTCACCCTAAAATACTAAATAAGTTACCAACGAAATGCTGGTACTAAGATAAAAAAAACTATAAAATTAATTGAAATAGTTTCACGATCTGTCGTTTGGTAGAAAATAAGAAATAAATGTTTGACGTTCTAGCACATACTTTCTCAATGCAATGGTGTTGGTGGAGACATAGGTCGCGTATAAAAAGATATTTAGTGCATCACATGCAAAATCCTTTTAATAGCCGGGGGTTTTTAGTGGAAAAGACCAGTAGGAAAATGGGCTATTTAGTTCTTTACAGAACTACTTGTTCCCTACTGACATGCAGTTGTATCGAAGGCTGTAGATAAGATGCATTTAGCAAGTGTCATGTTTGGTCGAGTGGATAACACGATGAGCTGTCACCCGTAGACTACCACCAACACCGCTTCTGACACATAAACCAATTACTTTCTTTATATTACTGGTAATATATTTTTTGGTTGCTAACTTGAAAATTGGTTAAGGGACAGGTGTAGGATCCTTAGCCAGTGAACTAGCCTCTTTGTTGTGGAAGCTTGCACTAAAACTTTCTGTCAATTTGTGTTTAGAAAATACGCACTATATGTAATTATATGAGTAATTATAAAACTACAAATAAACACACATAAAAGAAAGATCGACGAATCTATTACAGCAATCAAACTGAAATTTTGTATGTTGATGGAGGCAATTAACATAAGTAGGATATATGAAAATAGTCTATTTAGTTCTTCACGGAACTACTTGTTCACAATTGAATAACTTTTTTTTTAGAAACGTATAAGACTTTAATTAAGCTTAAAATTAAGGGGAATTGCTAGTTTACCAAATCTGCGAGTTTAGAAGTTATATTACACAATTTGAGCGAGATGTTTGAGTTCAATACCTGTCATTTTTATCAGTATTCTCCCCTGTAATGTCGCTCACCTTTCCTTAGCTTCCCCGTGCCGCTCTAGTTTCTATGTCTGATAACCTGCGTTATTGGGATGGCTGTATTACTGTGTATAGTTGCAATTCGGATAAGGATTGGGAACGAGGAGGCCGTGGTCTCATTTTAAGAACCATCCCGGCTGTCGCCTAGAGTAGAAATGGGAAACCACGGAAAACCAATTTGTACAACTTTCAAACCAACTATTCGCACTCAAAACTGAAAAAAACTGAAATGGGAACTAATTGAAGTTACAATAGCCTAGGCCGATCAGGTCTCCTGCTACATTACCGCATATGTATACTTAATTTTGTCCCTTCTTTTTATAATACAGTATAAGATATTGTCAAAGTCCCTTTTTTTTTCACATTAACATTGCTTGAATATACACCTATTATTATCTAAATTTAATTTTATAATGTCTGCTTTGAGGTTTTGTGGGTATCTACCGACCTACCTAGAGATCTCGGGTTCGAATCCGGGACGGGGTAGATATTTTTGCTACCAGATTATCATTTTAAATTTTGTAAATATTGTCTATTCAAATTACAGTACAGTAAGTATGTAGTTAGTTTTAGTTGTAAGTATGAAGTTAATTTGTTTATTAGATATATGTCATTGTTCTATTAGACTGTGGTGTGTGAGTGTGTCTGGTGAGGGTGCATGTGAGTGGGCCTGGTGTCAGACTGTTTTAGTGGTAGTATTTGTTGTTGGTGAAACTTTAGTTTTTTTTTTTTTTTTTTGTTAGTAGAATTTTGGTATTTAATTGTTAGTAGAAGGTTAGTATTTTGTAGTAGAATTGCTCTTTACTTATTCTGAAAGGGAGTAGCAGCCTTTCAGAATAAATCAATTCTTTACTTGTCTTTTAGACGGTTAAGATATTGATAATATAAGCCTACTAATGGCCACACTGCGTTCTGCTGCACGGCTGAAAGCAACGGGAAACTACAGCCGTAATGCTATTCCCGAGGATATGCACCTCTCTATGCATAATTACATGTGATGATGGCCTCCTCCCTTGTAAAATTTCAATCTGGAGGTAAACTAGTCCCCCGTTCGGATCTCCGGGTGGGGACTACTCGAGAGGGGGTTAACATCACAGAAGTGACAAAGAGGAAATCTGACATTCTACGGATCGGAGGGTGGAATGTTAGAAGTCTGCTAGGAAGTGGAAAGTTAGAAAACTTAGAAAGGGAAATGGATAGGTTGAGGTTGGATTTGGTTGGGATTAGTGAAATGCGCTGGCAGGAAGAACAGGACTTTTGGTCAGGAGACCATAGGGTCATTAGCACTAAATCAAACAATGGCCAAGCAGGAGTTGGTCTCATATTGAGTAGGAAACTTGGACAGCGGGTGGAATATTATGAGCAATACAGTGAACGGATTATTGTAGCAAAAATCAATACTAAACCTACGTGCACCACAGTGGTACAAGTCTATATGCCTACCAGTCAAGCTGATGATGAGGATGTTGAAAAGGTCTACGAAGAAATAGATGACATTCTGAGGTATATCAAAGGTGATGAAAATGTTTTAGTAATGGGAGATTGGAATGCTGTGGTAGGAAAAGGGAGAGAAGGGAAGATAGTAGGAGATTTCGGATTAGGTGAAAGGAATGATCGAGGAAGCAGGCTGATGGAATTCTGCACCGAACATGAGTTGGTCATAGCTAACACCTTATTCAATAACCACAATAGAAGAATATACACATGGATGAGACCAGGAGATACAGGGCGTTACCAAATCGACTTCATTATGGTCAAGCAGAGGTTTCGAAACCAGATTTTGGATTGTAAAACATATCCTGGTGCTGACATAAACTCTGACCACAATCTGGTTGTAATGAAATGCAGATTAAAGTTGAAGAAACTGAAGAAAAGTCAAAATCCAAAAAGGTGGGCAATAGACAGACTGAAAATAAAAGATGTAAACGAAAGATTCAAGAAGAGTATAAAGGAAGGACTAATCAAAACCCCTAAACAAACTTCAATTGCAGACGAATGGGCACTTTTGAAGAATGAAATAACAAAATCCGCAGAAGAATACATTGGTAGGAAAGAAAGAATAGGTAGAAAACCGTGGATCACTCAGGATATACTAGAATTGATGGATGAAAGGCGGAGACACAAGAATCTAAGAGATGAAGAGGGGAAAGCAGAATACAGGCGTCTAAGAAATGAGGTTAACAAGAAGTGCAAGGAAGCGAAAGAAGAATGGTTGAAAGAGAAATGTGCAGGTATAGAAAAGTGTCTGAAATTAGGAAAAGTAGACTCAGCTTATCGAAGGATTAAGAATACTTTTGGGGAAGAGAAGACTAAGTGCTGTAATATTAGGGACACAAATGGAAAGCCTCTTAACAGCTAGGGAAGAAAAGGTTGAGAGATGGAAAGCTTACATACAGTGCTTGTATAAGGGAAAGGAGATTGAGAATCATGTAATGGAAAGGGAGGAGGAAATTGATGAGGATGCAAAAGGAGATTTAATATTGAGATCAGAATTTGACAGAGCATTAGAGGACTTAGGCAGGAACAAAGCACCAGGCATAGATGATATACCGATTGAGTTGCTACGCTGCATAGGAGATGAAGGTCTGATCAGGTTATTTCACTTGGTGTGTAGGATTTATGAGACAGGTGAGGTACCCCCTGATTTCAAGAAGAATGTTATCATCCCTATACCAAAGAAAGTGGGAGCTGACAGATGTGAAGATTACCGTACAATCAGCTTGATTACTCATGCTTCAAAGATCCTGTCTAGAATAATTTACAAGAGGATTGAAAGCCAGATAGAAACGGAGTTGGGTGAAGACCAGTTTGGTTTCAGGAGAAATGTAGGAACAAGGGAAGCTGTACTAAGTCTTAGGCTGATTTTGGAAGGTAGAATAAGGAAAGATAAGAGAACGTTCATGGCATTTGTAGACTTAGAAAAGGCTTTTGATAACGTTGATTGGACTAAATTGTTTGACATTTAGAAATCTATTGGAATAAAGTACAGGGATAGGAGGGTGATATACAATCTATACAGAAACCAGACAGCAGTCATTCGAGCTGAAGGATATGAGAGAGAAGCTGGTATTATGAAAGGTGTAAGGCAAGGCTGCAACTTATCACCCATACTTTTCAATCTTTACATTGAACAAGCAATGAAGGAAATTGGAGAAAAATTTAAAGTGGGAGTGAAGATTCAAGGAGAAATAATGTCAACTGTGAGATTTGCTGATGACATAGTCATCTTGGCCGACAAGCCTGAGGATTTGAATGAGTTTTTGAATGGTATGGATTCCGTCTTACGGAAGGACTTCATGATGAAAATTAATAAATGTAAAACAAAAATACTGGAATGCAGCCGAAATAAATCAGAAACCTCTATGGAGATCAAATTGGCAGGTGAAAAGCTGAAGGAAGTAGGAGACTTCTGTTACTTAGGAAGCAGAATAACCAGTGATGGACGAAGCAAAGAGGATATAAAAAGTAGGTTGGCTCAGACAAGGAAAGCCTTTCTACAAAAAAGGAATCTGTTGACATCGAATATAGATTTAGGTATTAGGAAGTCATTTTTGAAAGCCTTTGTCTGGAGCGTGGCGCTCTATGGAAGTGAAACTTGGACTATTGGTGCAGCAGAAAAGAGCAGAATTGAGGCATTTGAAATGTGGTGTTACAGGAGAATGATGAAGATCAGATGGGTAGATAGGGTTACAAACGATGAGGTATTAAGGCGAGTAGGAGAGGAGAGATGTTTCTGGCGACTGCTAATGAAGAGAAGAGATAGGTTGGTAGGACACATACTAAGACACCCAGGAATAGCAAGCTTAGTTATGGAAGGAAGGGTCGAGGACAAGAACTGTAGGGGTAGACCAAGGTTAGAATATGTTAAACAGATTGCCTCGGATGTAGGGTGTGGTAGCTATGTAGAGATGAAACTATTAGCTCAGGACAGGGAGGCAAGGAGCGCTGCATCAAACCAGTCAAAAGACTGAAGACTCAAACAACAAACAACTGCACTTTCACCCCAAATCAAAACATCATCCGCGAATACCGGGGCTTTGGTGTCATTTCCATGCAATTCTTCTTTACGTTTCTTCAAGATGTCGTCCATATATATTATTTATAAATGAAACTTGATCATGGGCAAACCATACTGTTATTCTTTGAGGGAGGAACCAAGTGGGTGATTTAGGATTCTTCCCTTCACCCTCCCCTTAACCATCTGATTGTGAATGGAATATTAGCAACACTACTGATCTGTCATCACGTCCTATGCAAATTCTGCAATATATAATAAAAAGAACACTATACCAATCTTGATTGCACTTATAAACAAAGCTGCTCCTAATAAAACCACTGGATTATGATATCGAGAGATCATAGTGCATGAAATTTGATCCCTTAGGGGAAATTTATTTTTATGCAACAACTCCCCCCCCCCCCCCCCCCCCCTTTGTATTATCGTCTGTGTCGACCACTTTACCTATGTCTTACTATGGAAATAATACACGAGATCACAGTTGACTATTGGGGAGGGGGCACTAGTACTGTTATATAGCTAGATTCCATGAACGTTCGATTGTGGTATTACACTAAAAAATCTGAATATGTACATGCCAAATACAGTTGTTTTCTTTTTGCTAACTTTTTTAAACAAAATACAGAGGGAAATTCTAAGGAATACGTATACTTTGACGAGAGCACTGGCGATTAGAATCTCCTTCGATATGTTACGTTAAAATCCTTGTCAAAGTTTTAAATCATGGTCTACGGTAATCATTTAACTTTCCGTCATTGCAGGTCACTTGGCATAACCTACTAATTCGATTGTATTCTCTTTATAAATTAGTAAAATTCAACGTACTCTTCACACGAATACATCGTAAGTGAATAAAACTAGTAATGTGACTTTGTAAGTGTGGCTTGATATTATATCCCCATTAAAATAGAGCACGGGCGATCGTTCAGAAAAGTATGCCTACAGCTGGATTCAAAGCACCAGTCAACCCGGTCTCGCACACCTCGTCAGATCGGACTTCAACCGCCTCAGCCACGAACACAACACACAGATTGTGCGCTACACGGGTACTAGTTAACAATGGCCGTTCCACCTCAATCACTAATATCTGTGTCAAAGGCTTCAATCATGGTTTATAGTGTTCATTTAATTTTCTACTATTGCAGATCATGTGGCGTAACCTATTAATTCCAGTGTATAACATGTACGCGTGTTCTTAATGAAGCAATAAATCACATGTTCGTAGAATGGTCCTTAGTATTTGGCGCGGAAGTTATTACGGTCGTTTTTCCTTTGCTAGGTCCATGGCTCAGTTTCCATTGCTGTCACACAGGCAGGGCGTAGAGCAATATCAAAAATCGGGATAATTGTAATGTTAGTTGGGTTTCATAAAACTAAATAATATGGGGCTGGTGAACCACTCTGTATATACTGTAGCTTATTTATTGGTGGACTACCAGCTACCTCAACAATCTACAAAGTGAGTAATTCAACTTGCTAAAATATCCAACCAAATACTTACTTGACCACCAAATGAGTAATTTCTTTCACGAGATGTTTCTTCTTTTCCATTATAAGATTCTGACGATCGTCAATTACTTTCATTGCACTAGTCAACAGGACTCGCTTATAACTGTAAACAGAAAAATATTTTGTTTAAGGCCTCCACAAATTGTGAAACTACTGGATGAGAAAAATCATTTTGGTACATACCATATTATTAATAGCCCACTGGGAAACTACTAGACGAGTATAATCATTTTGGTAAATACCACATTATCACAAATAGTCCAGACAAAAAAAATAATCCAAAAGTTAAGTGACTAATTTGAGTCATATTCAAACCAATGTTATTTGATTCTCATTAGTCATTATACTCCTGACATCTTGTGTCTCTGAAAATACGATGGTGAATCAAAAAGCAAGTTTCAATACCTCGCCGCGAGAGCAGGCTGTGTGCCGTGACCGTGGCGTAGCAAGCTACAGTGACTGCTGACACGTTCAATAGGATGTGATATCCCGTCATGGTGTGTGTGCAGAGCGGGCTAGGTTTAATGGCATGTCAACTGGATGTTCACTCCAAATTGGAGGTGCATGCAACAATCATATTTCTATGGGCTAAACGGCTCAATCGCACGGACATTCATCGTGAAAACGCAGGATAACGCAACACCTAACACAGACCGCCAAACGTCAGAACTGCTGCAGCGATTCAAGTGGGAGATATGGCAACATCCTCCATACAGTCCGGACTTAGCGCCATTAAATCATCATGTGTTCGGTAAGATGAAAAAGATAGTCAGTCTGAAAGACTAGACTTTATATTATTTCAAATGACGCATGCTACAAATGCTATGTTCAAAAGGCTTAGGAGGGCTCTTTCAACAGACTTCATTACAGCACGAGACTTAGCTTCAGTAGATATAATAGCACTATTACTGTCAACAGACTCCATTATTAACACACTTTACGTAAACTGTAAGTAAGCAAGTTTAACGAACGATCCACAGACTCCATTATTAACATGCTTTACTACCCTGCACAAATTGTAAACTGTAAGTAAGCAAGTTTAACTAACGAATCCGCAAGTACAGAGATAGCAAGAATCACGTGAAGGCTTCAAGATCAACAAGTTGCAAGTCATTCAGCATCACGCAGCTAGCGCGTAGGCTTCCCGTGCGGGGAACGGGGAGTGCAATCTGCTGCATGATGTCACGCACTCACTTCCCGCGCGGGGGACGGGAGGTGCACTCTGCTGCATGACATCATACACGCCGAAACCGTAACGCATAAGGTTAGACCCAAGCATAACGAAGATGTCAACAAGATCATTTCAACTGATAAAAGGATCTCGGTGTGCGACGATTCTGAAATGATGAGAAGGGGAAAGCAGCTGCATCCAGGAAGTTACATAGCGCTGGAGGCGATTTCTAAACATCCGGAACCGAAACGTTGGTTGTCCGTTCCGAGAAATATTTACCGTCTCTTGGGGACTATGTAGAAAAGTGAACTATATTGTATGTTGCCATAGCCGTATTGCCTGTGTGTACAGTATATATAAGGTGCGTTCAAAAAGTAACGAGCCGGAGGCATAATTACAGAAACCAGTACCTGTAGGTTAGAAGTATTGGCCCTGGCTGTTGAGGCTCTTGTCCAACTGTGACACGAGGCGGTGAATGGCTGTCTCATTAAATTCTCTGGGCTGCGATGTGAACCAGTTCCGCACGTACAGCTGGACGTCGACGTCCGAGGTGAATCGTTGGCCCCGCAGAGCCCTTCTCAGGGAACCAAACATGGCGTAATCACAGGGAGAGAGGTCTGGACTGTATGACGGGTGGACGAGAACCTCCCATTTGAATTTCTGCAGGAGTGACGTGACTGTGTTGGCCGTATGAGGCTGTGCATTGTCGTGGAGCAGAATGACCCCACGGGTGAGTTTGCCTGGTCGTTTTGTTTTGATCGCTTGGCGAAGGGTGGTCAAGGTTTGCGAGTAACGCTGGGCATTCACTGTTGTCCCGTAAGGCATGAAGTGTACCAGAAGGGGGCAATCTTGGTCAAAGAAGAACGTCAGCATTACCTTTCCTGCACTCGTGTGGATGGCCTTGCCTCCTTTGGGTGGTGGTGACCCTGGATGCTTCCACTGGAGGCTTTGTTGTTTGGATTCTGGTTCGAAGTGATGAAACCATGACTCATTTCCAGCCACCACTCGTGCCAGGAACCCATTCCCTTCCCTCGCATAGCGCTGCAGATGGCCAAGACAGTGGGCTATTCGACATGCTTCCTGGTGTGGTTGAAGACTGAGGGGCACCCATTGGGCACACACTTTGCAGAAGTGCAGTCGTCCCTTCATGATGGTGTGTACACTTCCGACGGTCATTCCGACCACGGCGGCTATGGCGTTCACTGTCACTCGGCGGTCCTGGGTAATGAGTGCATCAACCACCTGGACGTTGTCATCGGTAATGCAGGGGGGTGCCCAGACGGGGCATCATCGGCTAACGACATCCGTCCTTCCCTGAAGCGCTTGTGCCACGCCTTGACCCTTGCAAGGGACAAGCAGTGTTCGCCGTACACTTGTGACATTCGGCGATGAATGTCCGTTCCCTCTACTCCTTACGCTGTCAGAAACCGAACAACACCTCTTTGCTCTTCGTTTGACGCCTCCATGTCACTGTTTGCAATGCGACTGGCAGCGTGGGACGATTGATGCATGCTGCTTCTCACTTTGTATTGTCACGTGACGTGCACGCGTGCTCTCTGGCGACGGGCTGTGACCTTCCACGCTCTGGTCAGAAGCACACCTCATTACACACGCCACGATTAGCCGATGTCGTCACCGGTTTGCGCATTCCACCCTCCGGCTCGTTACTTTTTGAATGCACCTTATAGTTTAATAAATGGCCATAACTGGGAAGTGTAACTTACTTGTTTATTCACCTTCATACATAAGCTCTCAGCACAAAACTTTACTAACCCCCTTCAAGTACACTAGTTGCTTTTGAGCACTCATACCAGGCAGCATGGTAGGGGGGTAGTATGTGTATGCATGTCTTCAATGGGCCAAACAACACAAAGTGGACAGTAGCTGACTGGAAGCGTGCAGTATCTTTAGATACTTACTCATTTTGTGGAAAAATATCCTCTTTGGGTCTTCCGTTTAGTTTAGACAAAAAACAACCAATAAACAGAACTTGGTTGGTTCTTTAGTTTAGGGGCTGCAACAACGCGGTCATGTAGCCCTGTGTACTTTGGGTGTGTGTAGAATCTGTCTGATAACTAAAAAACGAAGATCCAAACAGTGTTTTTCCTCAAAATGATTAAGTTCCTAAAGAAACATTTTAAGTCGTTTTTATGATGAATACATGCTTTGTGCTGTACATATTTTCATTACATATTGTTATACCCGTAGGGTATGCCACCCTCATCCCCTACTAATTACACCCCCTAAAAACACATACTTAAACATAACTTCAGACATAATTCTACAATCTACAACCACATCTACAAATCTGAATACTTCCATGCAACTCAGGTGGCCTCATGCCTGAACCTCAATGACCCCGGAAGGGCTACGACACACAAAGAATGCGCAATTCTGCAAACACGACAAACCGCCTCTATAAAACCTTGGAGAGGTCATGCCTCCAGGTCATTCCCAGACAGACGTTGTGTTGTAGTGTGGAACCTCTGCTGGACACCGTCACGACTGCAGCGAGTGTAGCGAGCAACTTCACATACACATACACTTTCATCCCCCATTATTTGTAATGGAATTGTATTAGCACATTGGCTGTTCTGCAATCTTTATTAATACTTCTGCATAGAAGTAAACTCATTAAAACAGAACCATCTCTAGATAATTGGACCTAACATTTATTTGACTAGCTGATAAGATCCTACCCTTCTAGATTCCCTCTAGGTAGGATCCCATAGCCTTATTGTTTAATTGTTTCGTGGCGCCAGCGGGCGACCACTTGCTGCGACATCACTGTACTTGAGTCAGCAGGCTCTCTCTCAGCCAGCCAGCTTGCGCTAGCATTGAGCCGAGTAGCAGCCGCATCGTTTAAAGTCTTATTTGCTAAACCTCCCCCCAACATCACTTTTACACCCCCGAGCGCTCCCGGCAATCCGAACCATCGGGAAGCTCGTACACAGAGCTACGTCTTTGCCTTTAGACAGCTCACTCACTCTACCCACTCCACTCACATTTTAACTTCCCCCAAATCACCCCCATTGTTGGGCACCCCCACAAAGAAACCCTACAATTGGTAGAGGCACGGGGTACCGTGACGTTGTCTTAGGACAACGCCCCAGGGGTCACAAACAACGAGATTCCGCGGAAAAGATCCCAGACCACCTTTTACAGCCAAGCATACGCCACCCAACTCGAAAATTTTTTTCAGAGTACGGGTCAGGTATTATTAATTACCCACCCAAGCCCGCCCGATCAGATATAAGGTTTCCACAGCCACCCTTATACAGAAGCCAGCAATTTACATCCCCCATAGAAAAGTTACACCCACCCCATACAGTAGAAAGGGGCAACATTATTATTTAATTGCCCGCCCACCCAAAATCCCCAGTTCCATAGGGAGGATAGCTCAGGTGCTATTAGACACACCGACCCCGCAGAGTAAGGGGAGAATACATAAAAACAGTGACACACGTTTCACGGCTTGCACAGCCCGACTACACTCATATATTCCATTCTTACAGGAAACCAGGAAATAGGAAAATAGAATACACGTAATTATTAACGTACCCTCACATAGTACGCCCCACATTAGAAAAGCATACACATTTATACGTTTACGCTTCCCCGGAATATTTCTATACTCAACATGGCACCTCATGCCGAAGTACCGGATGTACCACGTACACAAGGGAGGAGGCACTTCCTGCAAACTGATAGGGAATCAGAATTACTCTTTACCCTCCTCCGCAGCCGCCAGCGCCGAATGCACAAAGTGCAGTTACATATACAGGCATTGCAGGCAAGGGTAAGCGCGGCACAAGTGAAATACATCCATACCCCCACCGTTACGAGCAAAGCCCTCCTCACCCGGTCACATCGAAATTTAAACGACATCCATAGGGTATTACATACCAAACATATCAGAACCCAGAGGATCCATAACCAAATTGACATGATTTATGGTCACCTCCCTCCCAACGTGACCCTCCAACGCATAAGGGCGCAATATACGATATAGCTTCGCCATTTCGAACAGATCGTTGCCGAACATAGGCGGCTGAGCGCCCAGTTAATCGAACTATACACAGCCCACTCCAATTAGGAAGGAGTTCACCGTGGCCACGCCATATACTAGACCCACACTTGGGAACAGTGCACACTTGCATACACTTAACCCGCCACGTGCACCCATCACCATCTCCACACTTACACTGCACCCTAGGACTTTATCGCCTACACCGGCGAACAACGGTCCTACATCCAGCCGAACACACGTACCCGTACACCGGCAAATCCCATTTATGCCCACAGAGACTCGAAGAAGCAGTAAACCGAAAATCACCCTCCTCCAGACGCCCCGCACACAGAATGCACCCCCTGAATGGATTCCGGGAGCTAAGACTGCATTAGCCATCCGAGGGCAACAGAGATACTCCTTGCGTTAGAAACCCAATCAGGGAATAACATGGTAGCTCACATACCTCGAACCCAGGGTCATTTTCCTTTTAGACACCTAACATAGGATGAGAGAAAGGGGATATCAAACCCAGGACTATACGAAGAAAAAGAGCGCCAAACGCGCTATGGCATCCGGTAGTCCAAGCTAGAAAATAGGTGTCGGTGCCAATCCCACACAATGCCTATACATGGCCTACTTATAAGTTCCATGATAAAATATTACTGTTTCCAGCACAATGTATTATTTTGTTCCATAGTTTTAAGGTACCAGATTCATGTACAGTACAACCTGTCACATCCGGACCTGTGATATCCGAACCCTCCCATATCCGGACACATCTCCGAATGAATTTTTAAGTCGTAGTTGAGAGCGAGGATACATTAGTGTGCTAGCCAGGGAGGACGAGTGAAAGTTGCAGCGCTGGAAGGCTGTGTGCGTGCTTGACCGCGAGGGGTTGTGACCTGACTCGGTCAACGACATCTTCCCGGAAACTCATCCCTTTGTGTGAATAAGCGATATTCCATTCACGGCTTCTGCCTGCCTGCCACCAACGTCAACACTAGGCTGCCTCTCTTTCTACCCTTCAGTCAGTGCGTGAGTCTTGAAGCGACAGTTTGTTTTGCGAGTGCGTGAAGCAACAGAAAATGACAAACATTTTCAAAAAATTATGTAGAAGCAGAATGTACAGTGTATTTATGTAAGTACATGTACTGTAAAGCATATTATTATAATTTAATTATTTTAATTTAGTTTAAAGCAATTCTATTTCTTAGCCTATGTACAGTATACAGTTAACAAAATGATACTAAACCGTTAAAAACATTAAAAAATTAATCAACAACAAACTCGTGAATTATTTCTGGTCACCTAGCTTGTAAAAATAGCCTTGTGATATCCGGATTTTTCCATATCCGGATCGGCCGGTCGCCACATTAGTCCGGATATGACAGGTTATACTGTACAAGTTTTCAGGAAAAGAATTGTATACACAACTTATCACATGTTAACACGTGCCAAGCGCAGGTCATTACACTGCAAGGCCAGGATCTGGTAAGTCGAACCATTAAGTCAACTCAGCGCTCAACACTTCCTTCCATGGCAACAGGTGTTCGATGCAAGCCACGCAACTAGGCACACGCATACACAGCCGTGCGTACTCCAGAACATTCACCCGGAGTAAACACGTGAGATCGCGGAAAGGTTCACTTATAATAGACGACCACACATACGGTATAGGTCACACACTAGTATAAAGGGAAACATATTCACTTAAATCTTCACATTCACAAGCACACCCAGGCGCAGGCCCATTAGTCGACCGACTGAAGATTCACTTACCTTCAAATAGGGTCAATAAGCCATACATGCCTTCACAGGGTGACTGTAGACGTGATATACACTAATAGCGACCTACATACGGCATAATTTTATATACATTCGGTTGCGACCGACGGAAGATTCAAAAATACACTGACACACCAATTAGTTGCCCCGCATGACATAACAAAAGCCATTTTATACAGATATACAAATACTAGTATTACCGCGAATAATAACGCACGAATAGAAATGATCCGCGAAGCCATACTACACACACAAGCACGAGGTGCACGAATTACGGAATCGACCTCACACCGAGGCGAGGTTACAGCCTCGTTCCACTTAATTATCACAGAGTCAGATAGTACTTTGGCAGGATTTATTCAATATACCGTGTCCACATACGATCACAGGCGTAGCTTTCGGTTAACCTCATGGACACCACAATACCACAGGTTAGCAGTCCTCAGCATGACGGAAAACTGCCTACCACAATAACACAGGTTAACAGCCTTCAGCACAGGCAAAGACTCATTACCACAACAGCACGGGTTAGTTGCCATCGACACATCCAGCAACGAGATACCACAATAACACAGGTTACCATACAATCAGGACATAGGACACAACAGGTCATCAGGACCACACACTTGTCAGAAAAGGATAAGGAAATACTTTCATAGGTCATACAGTATCATACGCCATAAATTCATATTACATTGTCTAATACATCTCACTAGCCACTACGCACAGACATTCACACTGATTACCGGCAGCAAGACGAGCTCCACGAGCGCTGTACCGGAAGCGAGCGAGGTGTCGCAGCACACATCTTCACAATGCTCACAGCATGTACTCGACAGGATGACCAAGATCTATACGCCACGTGCGGCCCACTTCACTCACATACACACGCATTTTATCTTTCCCCACAATGGGTCTTTATATTTTTTTCTTTTCCATGTGGTCACATTGACCATAGTATAATGACATAAGGCCAGGCTCTACAACCAGCTCCTTCACGAGGCGTCACCATTTTTAGCCAACGATTAAGGACTACTCATTTGAATTTTGAATTGAATTTTAATTGTATCATTCACCCTTAGCTAACGCAGGCTAGGACTTACAGCAAGGCTGTTTGGATTGGGCTATTCCCATAACTGGCCACGTAGGAAATCATACTTTCATCTAGACGCCTGGTTATGAACTGCACGTAGTAATCAGCCCTATGGCGACGTAACAAAATTTCATACAGTAGAACCATATCTCAAAGAGGGCCACAAGGCCAAGGACGGACTCCACATTCCATGTAGAGCCCATTGAACACACACTAGCTTCACAATTGCATCCAGGATCATTCTTTGGCTACCAAAAGCATCCACACTAAAAATTATGCATATACATCTCTATATATATAAAAATGAAAGTTTGTCTGTTTTTTCTGAATTTCCACGGAAATTTGCGATATTTGCGCGTTTCAGGCTGTTTTACGACGGATGCGCGCAAAAATAAAATTTTTGTCTGTCTGTGGACAACTTCTACGAGTCCTTATAACTTGAGAACGGCTGGGTGGATCAACGTAAAATTTGATACAGATATCCATCAGAGGCACCACACTAATCATTGATGTAACTCTTCTCCGTACCTCTCATAAAAGGGGCCCTACCCCCTTAAAATACATGCTGAAATAGGCGTAGAAGGGTGAAACAAAGCTCATTTTCAGCCCCTCAATGTGAGAAACGAAACTCGGGGCCGAAAACCACATTTTAAGGCCCTAAAACCAGCAGTTTTTGAGATATTCCCAAAAAACTAATTTTACTTAATAAATTAATGAAGGAATGCATGCCGGTAACAATGGAACAAAATCTCAGAGGTCCATCTATTTCTGTAAGACGCAATACAATTCCATTTATTACATTACTGTGAAGGTTTGCAAACGGCAATAAGGTTATAACGGATCCAAATTAAGCTGAAATATTCATCAATACATATAATGCGCTTAAGGGGTCAAGGGGTAATCTGGAATTTTTTAACGGGATTTACATGTGCGGGTATGGTCCGGAAGGTCTATTATATCCCTATCCCTATTTTGTTATATTATTATTATTATTATTCTTTTAATTATTATCATTATTATGGCGTACAACGAAGAGACAAAGCTCATTTTCAAACCCTTCGGGTCAGAAACAAAACTTGGGGCCCCTCAAGAGCCGTAAAGGGTCCCCGAAAACTATATTTTAAGGTTCTAAATCCAACAGTTTCTTAGATATTCCCAGAAAACTAATTTCATTTAATAAACTAAAGAAGGAATGCAAGCCACTAACCATGACAACAATATCTCAAGAGGTGGCATCCAACTTTCCATCTATTTCTGGAATAAGTAATGCCACTCCATTTATTACATTTCTGTGAAAGGTTGCAAATGGAGTACCCTAGATTTTTTAGCCTATTTTCAATTTTGAAAAAATAGGCTTATGAGATCACCTTTTGTCCGTGTGTGTGTGCGTGTGTGTGTGTGATTCGTGTGTGTGCCCCCCCCTAATAAAATCTAAACGGAAGGAGCGATTTCAATGAAACTCGGAAAGTTCATAGCACTATTCCCGGCGACCTCGACCGTGCCCTTCAAATTTTGTTACGACTCACCAATCCAACATGGCGGCTGTGCGAAATATTTCACCAGCATTCAATATCTCAGAAACTATTACCGATATTACCCTGACATTTTCTATGGTGATAGAGGGAACTACTATAAATTCACTTATGTGACTTTTGAAAACCTGGTAACTACAAAACCAACATGGCGGCCAAGCGAATTTGCGACTTTTAAATAGACGTTTCTCGCGATTTGACCAACCAAACGCAATGAAACTTGGTACAGTATATGTTTATATACATTGTAATGCGCCGACATCTAACTTCGTTCAATTGTTTACATAATCACAAGATGGCGGATGTGCGAAATATTTCACCAGCATTCTATATCTCTGAAACTATTAGCGGTATCTCCCTAAAAGTTTGTACGGAGATAAAAGGCACTACTGGAAGTCCATCTATAAGATTTTCAAAAACCGGTTAACTACAAAAAGAACATGGCGGCAAAGCGAATTTGAACATTTTAAATAGACCTTTCTCGCGATTTAATGTTCCAAGCGCACTGAAACCTGGTACAGGAAATATTTATACACATTGTAATCCACTGGTATCTAATTTTGTTCATTTGTTTACATAACCTCAAGATGGCGGCAGTGCGAATTTTAAAATTAAGTTTTTATTTCTTGTGATGTAGTCATGCGATCGAAGTGAAAGTTTGAATAATGAACCTACGCAATAATTTTCCTTTAATGGTACATGACTCTATGGCCTATACATTTAACAATCCAACATGGCGACCATCCGAAATATTTAGACGATACTGAATATCTACGAATCTATTTTAGCAATCAAACTAAATTTTTTAATGTTCATAGGGGCTATGAACTTAAGTTCACCTATAGGACTTTAAATAACCTGGTGATCACAAATCCAACATGGCGGTGACGCGAATTATAAATATTCACATGGTCGTTTCTCGCAATTTAACCATCCGCGTGCAGTGAAACTTGGTACAGTAAATCTTTATCCGAATGTTAATCCACAGGCATCTAATTTATTTCAATTGTTTCCATAACCTCAAGATGGCAGCTGTGAAATTTTTTTAAATCTCCTTGTTTTTTCTTGTGTCCTAATTATGCGATTGAAGTTTGAATACTACACGTTCACAATACTGCATGTAACAGTACATAACTCTAGGACCTACATATATAAAATCCAACATGGCGACCATCCGAAATATTTAGTCGGTTCTCAATATCTACGAATCTATTACAGCAATCAAACTGAAATTGTGTATGTTGATAGTGGCAATTAACATGAGTAGGATATATGAAAATAGGCTGTATAGTTCTTCACGGAACTACTTGTTTCACACGACTTACACGTGCGATATGTCGTACAGAAGGTCTATTATATCTCCAAACATCAACATTATTTTCAAAAATTCCTGAATAGAAATAGTAGACTGTTTTTTGCTGATTTTAGGAATTTGGGCCATTGGAGGCTAAAAACACTGAATTTTCATGCACCACAAGCCTTTATAATTTATAAAAGGGGTCTTCCTGTAGTTGGGCACTTGACACAACGGTTAGGGTCAGTTCGTATGTGACGTGTATTGCGATTCTTCTACGAAGTTTTCAATTTTATTTTCACGCCAGGAAGAACACGTTAGGTAAATTTAGTTTGAGAGCACATTTTAACTAATAATTTTTCTTTGCCAACAAGCAGGTTCCAAGCCCCTAAACATTGCAACAGTAGCTCAATTGATAACATCTGGTTATTAATACCGATATATCTCATATATACATACACCTACTATCAACGCCATGGCTCATAATTCTTTTACGTTCTGCGGAAGAGTATCGTTGTGAGCCACGCCAAAGAGCCTCTTCCCAAAAACAATGTAAAATAAATATCCAGCCAAAAATGTATATATATATATACAGGTAGCCACAACGTCCATGGCCCATAAGTACTTTACGTTTTCCTAGGGGAGCACCGTAGATCCTACGTTAAAACAATCCCCCCCTAGAACAATAATATAAGGTTAATTTCAGCCATGTACGAAGGAACGCGAAGTTTTGTAGAAAATGATAAACAAAGGCCCAATGATCCTATTAATTCAAACACTAAATAGCCACTTGCATTCACAGAACATACGACACGGATTGCAGGACCACTTTCCCTTCATTGCATATTAACCTACAGAATGCCACCCTAGCACACCTCAATTCCATTATTATAATGTCCATAATTATTATGGACTGTCATTTGTCCAGGGAATTATACTATATGAACCCAAACTTACAATCACCCTCATCCGAGGGTACATACTATTTTCCGTCTTGGGAAGGCGAAGGCATCAGTACTCATACGCTACAGTGGACACACCATCCGGATTATACTATTTACCACAAAACGTGCCACCAATCATTAGGATAACACTATCTTTCCCCTTACACAGGAGTTATTATTAGGCCTACACTATTTTCAGCCTTACAAAGATAACAACATCGGAAATACACTATTTTCCGCCTTACAAAGATAACAACATCAAAACCACACTATTTTCAGCCTTTAAAAGAGAACGACATCGGAAATACACTATTTTCCGCCTTACAAAGATGAAAACATCAAAACCACACTATGTTCCGCCTTACAAAAATGATATCGGAAATACATTATTTTCCGCCTTACGAAATTGTAAACATCAAAACCACACTATTTTCCGCCTTACAGAGGTACCAACATCAGGGATACTATATTCCCACGCATACAAAAGAAAGCAGAATTCCACCATTCTACACTAGAGGCGATAGCATTTTTACATAGCCTATAATATTAACACACTATTCACTGTAACAGCAGTATACACAGTGGATACCATAATGTCATTAGACTGACACCACTGACCAAGCGTCCACACAATGTAAACAAAAGCCGCCATTCTTCAACATAAGTGGTAGCCCCTGCGAACTAATCACACGCGCGGATTAAACGGCCCACCTCCTACAGTATCATACAGCCAGTCACAACGACCCACTCTGCTGATGATAAGAGAACATATTGTTACACCCGCCCACCCGACACGGGACACTATCTCTTACTCAGGTATTATACCACGTGATACTACAGGTCGGCCATTAATTTTCACAGCGCACACTTGCGCGCTACATTTGAATGCTGTTGTCCTAGCAACACATGTTGGATATCGTTTATATTCAACACACCGCTATAACAGCGTGTTTAGTGCCCACAAGGGCATCATCATCATCATCATCGGCTTTAACTCGAATCCGAGTATAAATCTTCTTCCTTCAGTCCAGTTTGTGGATCTGTTTACGGTGACTAAAGAGTCCAATCCTGGCATGGAACAAGAGACCACACAAGTCGCATAGTATTGCTGGAGGAGGACGTGGTTGGGCTGCTCGAAGTTTCCTAGCTTGACGCTTGGCCTCTTCATGTGTGAGTCGATCCCTTTCAAACGTCTTTACAGTATCCGAGATGGTACGGCGCCAAGTTGAGCGGTCTTCAGCCAGCATGTCCCAGGTTTGTGAATCAAGACCTGTCAATTTCAGGGTCTGCTTAAATTGGTCCTTGTAGCGCCTCTTAGGACCACCATGAGGTCTGGTGCCATAGCATAACTCACCATATAGCATTTGACGAGGTAATCTCACATCAACCATCCGATGGACATGACCAATCCATCTAAATAGGTGACCTATTATGGATGATTCTATGCTGTTGATTTGAGCCTTTTCCAGAACAGCAATATTGGTAATGCGGTCTTCCCATTTAATCCTCAGGATTGATCGAAGTTTTTGTAGGTGGAAACGCTCAAGCTTCCTAAGATCACGTCGGTAAAGGGTCCACGTTTCACAGCCATACAACAATGTAGAAATGACGACTGCTTTGTACACCATAAGCTTTGTACTCATGGACAGATCTTTATTCATGAAGACCCGGTGCGCTAATCGTCCATATGCTGCATGGGCTGCGCCAATTCTCTTATCCACATCTTGCTCACAGGTACAGCTCACAGAAATGGTACTGCCCAGGTACGAGAAGTGGTCAACCTGTTCTAATGGCAAATTTGAAATGGAGATATTGAACTGAGGAAGAGGTGTGCCTGGTGAAGGTTGTGCCAAGACTTTAGTCTTATTGACATTTATGGTAAGACCAAAGCGATCACATGCATTTTTGTAATAGTTAACTGACTCTTGCAGCTCTTCTGGTGTGAGAGTTGGTGACGCAGCATCATCTGCATACAACATGTTAGTAACCTTAGTAACCTGAGTTTTCCTCAAGGAGCGGAGACGAGTTAGGTTGAAAAGCCCTCCATCAAAACGATACTTGATCTCCACACCTGGGATGTTTGTGGGTGAATCATAAAGCATTGCAGCCAAGTACAGCGCAAAAAGCGTTGGAGCCAGTACACATCCTTGTTTCAGTCCATGGGTAATGGGAAATTCATCGGACATCTTATTCTGATGGCAATCCTGACCTGTCATGCCATCATGGAGAGCTTTGATTAGATCTACAAAACGCTGAGGGCAACCAAATCCCTTCAGCACTGCCCACATGGCTGGTCTTGGAACCGAATCAAATGCCATTTCCAAGTCATAAAAGACTAAGAAGAGTGGATTCTGTTGTTCTCTACATTTTTCTTGTAGCTGTCTCACACAGAAAATCAAGTCAATTGTGCTTCTGGAAGTTCTAAATCCGCATTGTGACTCTGGGAGGATCCTCTCAGAGATAACCTTGAGGCGGTTAAGTAGAATTCTTGCAAGAATCTTCCCCACAATTGATAGCAGTGATATAACACGGTAGTTGCCACAAACACTGCGATCACCCTTTTTAAAGATAGTGACGATAGTGGCATTCTTTAGGTCTCCAGGTACCTTTCTTGATTCCCATATTCTGAGGATAAGGATGAAAATTCTTGTTTTGAGGGAATGACCTCCGGCTTGAATTAGTTCCAGAGGGATGTTATCTGGGCCAGGTGCTTTTCTGGGTTTCAATTGGGTGAGAGCTGCACTGAATTCATGATAAGTAGGAGGTACTGCCAACCACAGTTGTTCAGGTTGTTGCGGCACATCACAGAGGAAGTCTTCAGCAGCTTCTGATGGACGATTTAGGAGATTGGAGAAGTGCTCCTTCCAGCGTTCCAAGATTTCTTGACTATCAGTAAAGGTAGTAGAATTATCAGCGCTTTTCAGTGTACCTGATGATGAGCGAGATGGTCCATATATTTCCTTGAGTAAGGCATAGAAGTTCCTCAAGTCTCGAGCATCCGATAGTCTCTGCAGTTCCTGAGCCTTCTGTTGCCACCAAGTATTTTTAATCTGCCTTATCTGCGTCTGGCATTTACCCTTGAGTTCCAGTAGTTTATCTCTCTTTGTGTTGGAAGTTGGGTCTTGAAGATGGGCAAGATAGGCATTCCTTTTGGCATTGATGAGAGACAGAATTTCCTCATTGTTGTCATCAAACCAGTCTTGTCTTTTCCGCACTATAAAACCAATGGTTTCCTCAGCTGACTGTGTGATAATCTTCTGTAATGTGGCCCATTCTTGCTGAATATCATTTGTTACTGGGTTTTCTGATAACTGGGTGACGATCCTGTTTCCAAAATGTTTGTACATGGATTCATCCTGAAGTTTGGATGTATTAAACTTCTTTCTTGGCAAATTTTTTAAGTTCCTAGGTGGTTTAGGTCTGATAGATATCCTGAGCTTACATATAAGAAGTTTATGATCTGTCCAACAATCGTCTATATTCCTTGCTGTTCTAGTAATAAGTGTGTCCTTCTTATCACATTGCCGGGTAATGATATAATCAAGAATGTTTGGAACGAGGATGCATCCACGTGGTTTTGAAGCGGTCAGGTAGCCGGAACTGCGTGTTGGTAATGAAAAGTTCGTGTTCTGCACAAAGACCAAGAAGCAACAGTCCATTGGGATTACATTTTCCAAGTCCCTGTTTGCCCATCACATTATTCCATAGCCTGTGATCTTTCTCAACTCTGGCATTGAAGTCACCGAGGAGCAAGAGTTTATCTGCAGATGGTACCTTGGAGATGATTTCACTTAGCTGATTATAGAACTGAGCCTTTACTTCATCATCAGAATCTAAGGTAGGAGCATAGGCAGAGATGAGTGTCATAAAGGAACCTCCTGAGAGTGGTATGCGGAGAGTCATGAGCCTTTCGCTGATTGCAATGGGCGTAAGTTGGTGATAATTTACCAGTTTGGTCTTCACAGCGAAGCCCACACCATGAATACGACATTCACCCTCCTCCTTTCCTTTCCAGAAGATGGTATATCCTGTTCCAGATTCAGTAATCTTGCCTTCAGCAGACAGCCTAGTTTCACTGAGAGCAGCAATGTCAACGTTGGGTCTTGATAACTCATGGATTACGAGAGCTGACCTTCTCTCAGGTCTAATGTTGTTGTCCAAATCAAGCAAGGTTCTGATGTTCCATGATCCAATAATCAATTTGTGATTCTTTACTGTTTTTGAGTTTCGACCGCATGAGGGGTGACCTGCTGAGTGCGGTTGCCCAGCCGGACCAAGATTGTGACTTCCGATGTTTAGCCCACCTTTTCTAGGGCCTTCCCCATGTGGGGTGGGCAGCGGTGATCCTAAATAGGCCTGCCCATACACAGATGCAGGACCGAATTCCTGAGTAGTCACAGAGTCTCCGGAAGACGACCATCACACATCTGCTGCCAACGTGCAGGTCCGAACTAGGGGCTTCCAGTTACACCCATAACCTGCCCCCACCGTCCATATCCCATCGCCGTTGGACTTTGAAAAGTGACGTTCGGAAGAAGTGCCACTGGCGTGAATTTGTTTAGGGTGGATCTCAGCTTGCCAGGACGAGACCCACACACTATGATCTCTGAGCCTTATCCTGCGTCTCACAAAGAATGAGACATGCAGGACCGAACACAGAGACTGCAACGAACTGCCGCATACTCAAGTACTACTGAGGTGCGCCTTTACAGCCAGTCCGTCTGGCGTGGCCTCTTCCGCCTCTATGACCGTTGGAAGCCATGAGAGTGATTGGCTCCTCATCCGCTCATTTTGCCGTTGGGCCAAAACCTGCCCATCATAACTATGGAACAAGGGCATAATACATTCCTTGCCCGACACAGTTAGTGAACATTTGCCACTAGGTCACTCACATTCCCATTGATATTCAAAGAGCGCACATAACACTTCTCACCGCATGGTGAATGTCAGCCATAACACTTTTATACTGTTCATTTTTTTTATACAACCCTGTTCACACAGGAAGGGATCAGCACAGACATCCCACACGTCGATTGGTCTCGACATAGATAGTTATTTCGAACAAGGGACATATTCACAGTCCACTATATATTTGGGAATCCATTTCTTTTTGATGATCTCTACCTACATTTTGACAGTTTAACAGGGAGCCACTCCATTACAATTCCCGACAAACGGGGTCTATCACGGTAATCATACACCGTTCTTCCCATAAGATCCCATACCAAGGATCCACACTTACATATTATTATTATCTTTATTCTTATTCCACCATTATTCCCTATATACCCCCCCAGTTGTACCTATAATACCCATAAACGTACTCTTTACACACTCTCAATGCCACAGACATAGGTTGGCAAGACACATGTTTTATTACACTAGCCTCCAAACCACAAATTGCGTCTCTTAGAGACATAGTCCCCTCAAGGGACATGATTTCCCCATAATTATGTTCAAAGTGAGCACACGGGTGATAGAATTTCAGTCCCAGATACACAGATGAAACGATTTGTGCAGGTTAAGGCACAAATACACTGTTGCATCCTCCCAATTAGGATAGCATCATGCCGTTATACAGCGATAGAGAGCGACATTTTACCCAGCCTATCTTATAAATACGACAATCGGATACATATATCCGTACATAGTGCTAGCTACTACCTAGTATTGGATATACCTCCGGGTATAATCCTCCCAGTATTCCTAATGGGTAATATGGTTCACAGGGTATCCCTTTACAACCCAGTGACCTTCCCATAGATATTAAGGAAGTTATATACATAAGATGACCAGGTCCTTGATAGGATATACATATATAGATGAGAGAGATCTCATATGACAAAGCCAGACAGCAGTGCATTCTTCGAATAGGGCACAGATGCCCGACGTCAATTCCGTACAGTACAAGTCCTTGATTATTGTCAGACAAGTTACACATTAACATATTAACACATCTCCCCCCCCTTTTTTATGCGAGGCACTTGGTGTCCATGCTACACCAGGGTGCGCCCCATGTTTGATCGCTCATAGCTAAGTTGGAACACTTCGGAGTTGAAAGCTAACAGTGAGATATAATGAACATTCCCCTACTAACAACATTATTATTATTATTATTACATTATTTATATTTTTTACACGCATGTTAAATTTTTACCTGCATGAGGGATATTTAACACCCCACCAGTAGTATGATCCTCACCATTTAAAACTTCCTGCATCCTTATATTACCGCAGGATCTCATCCCATTTAGCCTTCCTCTTACCCAAATTATAACAATTTAACATGTCTACTTAATTAATAACATGGGACATACCTTGCCACTCCAGTCTTTACCTACTAACCGTGCAAAAATAAAGAGCATCACTGAATTTAGCTGGGAATCTGAAAGCTAGGCGCAATGAGTGCGCACTGTGCCACATCCCCCCCCGTAATAACCTCACACTCTTCCCCTCACTCACAACATCTCGCCATACACTCTACTTGGTTGGTAAGTCCACAAGGTGTTACGATTGAATCTTGCAGACTGGGTGATACATTACAGCACAGTAAGAAAAACTCCTGACAAGGGAATGACCAACTTCGACCAGACAAAATACCAGACCCGACAAGGCAGTGTAAGACCTTGCCTTAGACTTAACGACGAAAGGTCGAAGCGGTGATGACGTAGTGCGGGCAAACGTCGAAGTTTTCGGGTGACCTAGCCTGTCCCCGTCGCGGAGAAAAGTTACACCCATCCTACACTACTGTCAGCAAAGCCAGACCTGCAGGTGGAAGCTTGACGGTCCGACGGGAGAAATGGCTCACACAGCGTCGGACGGGATAGAACAGCCACCTAGGGACGACCCATTTGACTAGACTTGTAGCTAGATGTAAGTAAGTAATTAGCTTCATTGCGCGAAGCTAAGTCCTGTTCTCGAACACAGGTGAAATCATAAGCCCTACAGCGGTAGGTGAAGTCATATCATCAAGTCCTAACAATATAGGTGAAGATTATATCCCGGGCCGAGGTATTGGTCACCGATGGTCTCTTTGATCATACCCCCGAGGAAGAATATACATTATGAATTTTTTCCGGGCCGAGGTAGTGAGTACAGATGCCCTTTCCTGACCACACCCCCGATGACATTATGTTGAATCCCACGCCCACGGAAGTTGAATAAATAAGGAATGTTGGGCAGTGCATTAAACGCCCACGTACATGTTGATCAGCGGATCTCAAGTTTTTTCAGGTCGACGTTGCGTGTCGTGAGGGCTTGGGCAGCCAATATACTTCGATATGGCGATTTATGATAATGCGTTTATACAGGAGCAATCGATTGATCATCGATCGGCGTCCGCCTTTGACTTCACGTCAACCACACCAGTCCAATAATATTTCCCCACGATTTATTTTTCCAGGTGAGCTCCAACATGGGACGCCAGCTCAACACACATGGTACCCAGGGTTACTAACCAGGTATATGGCGATATCACTGCCACTATGTATAATCTACTTGTTCACATATGATAATACATGAATGTGTTTATTTCCAGTATGGAGTATATATTTCTTTGTTTTGTTTTTCTACACGTACACAGGTTCTCACATTTCACCAGCGAACGACGATGGTACCCAGTATTGCCCATGGGGCAGGGTACGAATATCCATGGCATATTATTGACCTCAGCCAAGGGTTGCAGGTCACACTGTTCCCTAATCTACATGTGCACTCATACTACAGTATATGCTATGAAATGGTATGCCATTCTATTTCACAGGCCCACGTTGCAGTCGGCAGTCATGCATACATAACTTATTACATTTCTTTCTTTCCCCACAGGTGGCGATATTGTATATAGTCCCTTGTATATATTTTGCCAACGCCCTAACACGCGCCAGTTGCACTCTCCTACACCCACACAGAGCTATCACACCCCCAGCTCTTACACTTTTTTTCCCCACACATATTTCTCCATTTGTCACTTGATATCCGTACCAAGGTAAGGGATACCTGTGGGATATCCACTCCCGTTGGACGGACCCACATGCGCACCTAAAACGAGAGGTGAGATACGGCAGCGAGGGTCGTACCCACCGCTTGTAAGGGACGATCTTCCCTGCTATGATGGAACGTCCACCCACAGGAGACGATCCATAAAGGTATGGGTACTTTACAAAGGCCTTAGAATAGCTATTGAATAAGTTAGTTTTAAATTCTAGCACGCTTAAGTTACGGAACAATGGTTCCTTTTGTAAGGTATACCACATGAGTGGAATTAGTTATGCGACGTTTATAGTAATACATATTGGAGCTAAGGCACAAAGAGTTTTTATGCACTTACATCAAATATCACAAGGCCGACACCGTTCCAACATTCTATGTATCAACACTGTTTACCTGCTCCACACAACACAATTGTCACTGTTATACATTTTATTTTTCCTTTCTTTTCTTCTAAAATCCAACTTGTAAAAATGCCTCCTTTCTCCCCCACACAATAAACTCATTTATATATCCCCCAAAAATTACACACCGAGGCATTTATTTCCCTTTCTCACTTCTATTCCTATTTTTAGTTTTAACATGTGGTATGTACATTGATATATTGTCTACCCGAGGGCATTTTTTCATCCCGTCCTTCATGACGCGGACGGAGGGTAAATCCCACCCTTGTAGATGTTTTTTCCCTCTCGGGGTAGCTACCCCTCGTTTTTGTTTATTGATTTGTTTATGCTCCATTAGATTGTGTTTACAAATGTTTTTCAGATGATTTTATTGTTATATGACAAGGTCCATTGTATTCATTGTTATGTGCTCGGGGCACCCATATTGTAAAAGTGATTTGAATGTACAAAGAAATATTGTTCCCACACCCACACAGTTACACTTGCTAGCTTCACACCAACCGACGGCGCCCACTTCACATCCTACGAGGCACTGCCTACACACAACTCCAACACATCACTCTACGTTATATCTCATGAGGCACCCCATCTTTCTGTCTATAGATTCTACTCACATCTACGACTCGCCTACCATGAGGCCACACAAACACCTCGACCAACGATCCTACCCTATTACAAAGGGACAAAAAAGAAGAGAAGACCAGAAGAGAGAAGACTTACAAGAGAGAAGAGGATGTTCCTATTTCCAATACACTACCCCTACGTCTTCGTCTCATCCCGTCATCGAGGACGATGACTAACTCCGCCAGGGGAGTTGTTATACCCGTAGGGTATGCCACCCTCATCCCCTACTAATTACACCCCCTAAAAACACATACTTATACATAACTTCAGACATAATTCTACAATCTACGACCACATCTACAAATCTGAATACTTCCATGCAACTCAGGTGGCCTCATGCCTGAAAGTCAACGACCCCGGAAGGGCTACGACACACAAAGAAAGCGCAATTCTGCAAACACGACAAACCGCCTCTATAAACCCGCAGAGAGGTCATGCCTCCAGGTCATTCCCAGACAGACGTTGTGTTGTAGCGTGGAACCTCTGCTGGACGCCGTCATGACTGCAGCCTTCCTGGTAAGTGTAGCGAGCAACTTCACATACACATACACTTTCATCCCCTATTATTTGTACTGGAATTGTATTAGCACATTGGCTGTTCTGCAATCTTTATTAATACTTCTGCATAGAAGTAAACTCATTAAAACAGAACCATCTCTAGATAATTGGTCCTTACATTTATTTGACTAGCTGATAAGATCCTACCCTTTTAGATTCCCTCTAGGTAGGATCCCATAGCCTTATTGTTTAATTGTTTCGTGGCGCCAGCGGGCGACCACTTGCTGCGACATCACTGTACTTGAGTCAGCAGGCTCTCTCTCAGCCAGCCAGCTTGCGCTAGCATTGAGCCGAGTAGCAGCCGCATCGTTTAAAGTCTTATTTGCTAAACCTCCCCCCAACATCACTTTTACACCCCCGAGCGCTCCCGGCAATCCGAACCATCGGGAAGCTCGTACACAGAGCTACGTCTTTGCCTTTAGACAGCTCACTCACTCTACCGCTCCACTCATATTTTAACTTCACCCAAATCACCCCCATTGTTGGGCACCCCCACAAAGAAACCCTACAATATTTTTATCTTTGTATAAATATAGACCTTTAGGTTTTAACTGACTCGTGGTTTATGTATACCAATAAGTGGTGTTCCTTATATTTAACATGGTATTTTACCATTGAACTCTTATATCTAGCTGCAGAAGTGTCAGTTGAGACTCGTGTCTTAAATGCTAAAATTTTATTGACAAGGTGGGTCAATAGTATATCATAGGCCCTACTTTGTTTGAGATTAAATTTGTTGGTCAATACAGATAAGGGAGGAAAGAGGAAAAATGATTTGCATAAAAATCATACAACGCAAAAACCTGTCGCACCTCAACTGGCTCATTAAATCTTAATTCCATAGAAAAGGTGAGAAACACAGAAATCAGCATTCCCTCAATTTTGTGACTTTACAGGATCTAACCATCAGTGAGTGTCTTTAACTAGATATGGTATACAGTGAAACCTCTCTATAACGGAAACCCTTGGGACCGTAAATACTGTCCGTTGTTTTAGGAGACGTCTATCCTGACATGTTCCAAATGGGTTTTAGAAGATAGCGGGGTGGGGTATTAATGACAAACATGTGACATGGTGACAGCAACTGTCACAAACTTCATACCTTTTCAAAATGGGCACCTAGCACTTCAATTTCTTTACTGCAGAAACTGTGACTTATTACGAATTAAACACAATTGATTAAACTTAGTGATTGTTTTACTTTTTGTAGAATAAATTAATGAATATGGTGGACTTGTGTTGTTATGAAACTCATGTAACTTTTAGGTTTCAGTGATAAAAAATAGTGGATTAAGTGGATTGTAGGTGCATACAATAAGTAAACTACACAATAAAAACAAAAGAGTACAATATGCCAATACTTTTTATTGAATAAAGATAACAGATTCTGCATCCGTCACACCTTACAATAGAACATATAGGTTCAGTACATGCTACCCATATTTTAATCCGAGTCCCAGACTTCGCTTCCTGACTCTTCAACATTAGCATTAACACTTTGAATCTGCCCATATTTGTCCATAAGATTTTGAAAGTAAGAACGATGTTCAGGGTGAACAGAAGAGAGGTATTTACTAATATCTTTCGCTTTATGAACTTTGATTTGGAGTTCAGTCTCATATGCCTTTCAAGATAAATGTTTCATTGATAAAACCACTGGATGTTGTGCTGGTAGTTATGGAGTTTGATCTGTATTCAATAACTCTTGTGCTGTTATGATGCTCAGATACATTGTAGTCCTTTATGGCTGGGTGACTTCCGTAACAACACAAGTCCTGCACTTGGGTAGTTTTGTAACTAACGTCATAACATAGGCTGAATGTTCAAAACTTGTATCAATTTGTACATCATTGGATAGAGCTCAGCGAGACGAATTCAGTGATATATATAACTCATAAAGCGTTTTCTGTCAAACAAGTGTTAATTATGCAAAATTATAGGCTACATCATTTCTCTCAATCACTTTAATTTATATTTCTTATGCAATATGAGGTATCTGTCAATCATTGTTAGTTTCATGGTAAGAGAGCTTGGAACAAATTCCATTACTTTCGTAGACAAACTAATGATATCACCATCTCAGCATTTGACCCATTACATGCACTTTGGTGTGTTAGCACATGTCATAAGTCACTTTCATATCACTTAAACTAATAATGATAGGCAATTCAATTTAGTTGAAAATCAAGCCAACACTAATTGAAATGTTGAAAATAAAAGTGGCCTGCATTTAAAGATAACAAATCATCCCACCTCTTTTATTTATAACTACTAACGAGTTTGTGTTCCAGAATAATTGTCAGAAAGCATATGATAGCTTCAAGGAATATTGAAAAAACTATGCTTCCAGAGAAAACAAACATTTTTATATACCAAATGAGAGAATAATTCATAAGAATTACTTTGACTTCCTTTCAAGTTGCCAGTGTTTGGTCTCAGTGTGCTACTGTGCTCATCAATTCATAAGGCATGTCTCACCAAGAAACTGGAACTCTTATTCTGCCTAACACCCAATATAAAATGCTTCCAAAGCAAACTATGATTTTCACACACCGAATGAGAGTGTAAAAATTCACATTCAGTTACTAAAATTTAAACTGGGCACTACTCAACTCAATGGCTTAATGCCAACATTTTGCTTTTCTCGAAACTCAAAACAAGAAATCCTCCAACCTGGTCTTCTATCACCCTTTAGTATTCCACCCGATTTTTACTAAAATCTTAGAATTCATCCTTACTCTAAATAATCCACAACTACTCAACTCCCTATAGTTAATACCTATTTCTCCAGCCGACTTCCAACCACACTTGTATACACAAGATCACCTACCTAGGTATAGCATATCTATTCCATGAAGGCAAGTCCATCCCAACCAATTTCTGAACATACACTACAAAGGGAACTGCATATTATGAACTTAGAGTAGAGTACCATACAAGAGTGGCCCTTAGGAATTGTAGTTGCTTACCTAACTTCTGAAAGGAGGTTACTTATCATTCTTCTTGTTTCTGAAGCGATTTCATGGATGAATTTGTACTTATGGTCTCGATGATCAGTCAGCTGACAATCACGGCATGTCAGCGTGTCGCAAGTCTCACAGAACAGGGAAAGACGCTCCTAAAAATATCAATACCAATGATCAGCATTGAAGCAAAATATCAAAGGAGTAATTAATCAACGTGAAATATCCATTAGAACATGAACCTCTGAAATATAAGAGTTCAATAAACAAGATACTACATTTGAAAACAATTTTTGGATGGCTGGTCGATATGAAACAATGAATATGGCCACATAATGATTTGATGGTCACTGAACACAAAAATAATGGGTGCACATGGTAGGAAGGACATGTTCCCTCAATACTTTTCTCCAAGAGAGTAATTTCCAATGTCCATATACACACACTATGTGGTCAGAACTATCCTTATGTTTGCATAAAAATGAAAAAAGCTTTGAATCCCCTTGTAATCTGTGCAATTATTGTTTAATTACATGTAAATGATGGCGTTTGAAGCTCTTTTTTCAGTGTTGCCTTAGTAATCAAAATTTAATATTTTTCAGTCGGTCAACACGATAGTATCCAATTGTAATGGGTGGTTCCCTAACCCTGAAAAATATTTTACATGAGATTAATAAATACATTTGACCAGTTTGACTAGTTGTGTTAGTTTAACTACTATTGTAAGTAAATAAGTGTACATATTGTAAATACTATCACCCAAACATAGATTTAATAGTGTTAAGTGTAATTTATCTGATGATTGCTTGACAATCGAAACTGGTATGCAAGTTACAGTACAGATCATCTCCTTTGCTGGCCTGGAACTTAGTGAACGGTGTTCCTCTCATGGACAGCTGCTCTAGATTGACCCATAACCTTCTGGACCAATGTTGTATTACAAGGAGGCACTTATCTGAAAGGGTTGTTAACATATCCTCTGCAAACATACCACATCAACAATACCTACAAAAGCTAGTTTAGCAATAAATTGTGTAATGTATTCAATACCATGTGAGTGGTTGAAGCATACTTGCAGTGTCATAACTAGGGCCTGGATAATTATGTGCTTAACTTTTCAGAAATATGTATTTACTAGCGGACCCGTGCGAGAAATCATGTTCATAACCCACACTTTCTCCAATAGGTTTATAATGAGAGACTTAAGGAAAAGGTGGTTAAGTTGTTATTTCAACCAAATGATTATAGAACACTATTTACATTTCAGTTAGAATTCCAAGTTCTACGTTACCTAACTTCAAGAAGGCAATCAATGAAAATTGGATCGTTATAACACTCACCGGTTATTCGATATTTATGAAATTATACGTTTTGAGTACCCATTCCTTTGATTTACTGTTTCTGAAATCCATGCAAGATGATAAAAGAAAAGACCTCAGAATGTTAAAATGACATGAAACAGGTGTCACAGTGCCCAAAATGTGAAGTGAATGGCAATTATAGAGCGAATTTTACTACAGCAACAGTATCTGTAAATCGCACACTTCATACATATTTTCAAAATAACTTTTTAAAGAAATTATAGATATTTATGAAATTAGAGTGTAATTCTTCACAGCACTCTTTCATTTGAATGCTCATTTGTCACGATCGGTCGCTTGGGAGTGTCGCAGGAGGGATCTATACTACTGAAATAATATATACTAGCGGACCCGTGCGAGATATCTCGCATGTTCATAAGCCACACTTTCCCCAATAGGTTTATAATGAGAGACTTAAGGAGAAAGGTTGTTATGTTTTTATTTCAACCAAATGATTATAAAACACTATTTACATTTCAGGCATCTCTAAGGCCAAAATGCGAACTGAACAACAATGATGTCGCGTATTTTCAGACAGCAACAGTATTTGCAAATCGCGGACTTCTTACAAAAATTGATATTTATGAAATTAGAATGCAATTCATCACTGCTAATGTTGTTTGTGCGCTGAGTCCATTGATTGACAGCTTAGCCGTAACACTCACCGGATATTCGATATTTATGAAATTATACGATTAGAGTACTCATTCCTTTAAATTATTGTTATGTGCCACCCCCTAGTGACACTTTTGTTAACTGGATTACGGTGGGTTGAAGCACAACACAGATTGTTCCTTTAAAGAAATAATTAATTTTATTGTGGCCAGAAAGATACACTACTCATCAGCAAATACAAGCAATTAGAACCTTACTCCAGTTTCCTCAAGTCTCTTGCTTATGGAGAGCTCTCGCCCTCTTTCACTTGTCAACAGTTAATCTTCTCGCTAATGAGTCTGGTGGCCTTGACAGAACTACATGCAACTCTTCCCTATGTACACAAATTACAGTTACTTACGAAAACCTGCTATACGCTGCCTCGCTGTTCACGAGCTGGAAAACAATGTCACTGGGTTTCGTAACTTGCGCGGCACTTCACAATATCTCTGTCGCGCAGTGAAATCACACTCACTCAAAACACAGGCAGTCCCCTGTATGCTTCACTTCCTCGCTATCAAGAGAAACGGCTTTACTAGGGGTTTCGCAAGTCACCACACTTCTGTCGCTCAGGATAAACGCTCGCACTAGCTCGTAAAACACACAACAACAACTGCTTGACAAGTCGCTCTTATATAGCAGGCCGGTGACTCAATAAATGCTTCTAGACCCATCCAGGGCTCACGGCTTCTCGAGGCTAGGTCACGAATATTCTGGACCATCCCTTTGTCCTAGTAGACCTGTTGCATAAGGCGCACGCAATACACTGAGGCAGAGCGGCCCAGCCCTGGGGCAGTTGTGACTCATGCGGCGAGCGATGAAACAAACTCACAGCCGTAACATTATTGTTTCTGAAATCCATGCAAAATGATAAATGAAAGACCTAAGAATGTTAAAATGACATGAAACCGGCATCACAGCAGCCAAAATGTGAAGTGGACAGCAATTATGGAGAGTATCTTCCTGCAACAACAGTATCTGCAAATCGAACACTTCGTACAGTTTTTTAAAAGTATTTTTTTTAAAGAAATTATAGATATTTTAGAAATTAGAGTGCAATGCATCACTGGTAATGTATATTCTCTATCATTTGAATGCTCATTTGTCACGATCGGTCGCTTGTGAGCGCCGCAGGAGGGATCTATACTACTAAAATGATATATATGATGATTTATGTGCCCTAAGGTGGAAAATATGTGATTAAGTTTCCAAAATATGTTCTTAAATTTGTATCACATTTATGTCCGCCAGTTACTCGAAATATAGTTGAAACGTCTAGTTGCTTGAATAATCCATAATTCGGACTACAGTACGAAATGTTCCCGCTTAATAGGCCGGGGCTTGGCTCAGTTTCCGAATCCTATGATACTTACTGCAGATGCGCGATACGAAATCATGTATGTGCTGATTTTGAATTTCATTCTAAAGAGCAGAAGGAAAGGTCACTTCAAGTTCTTTCGTAGCACTCTGTCAATACTACAGGGAGAGGAAAAAAGATCTGACGGTTTTTAAATCACAACAACACAAACATTTTAAATGATACAAACTCTTGTATTACTTATAACAGCAAGGTGTACATGTCAATTAATGGAAAACATGAAAGAACAATGGATTTTACCTTTTACGATTTGAAGATAACGTCTTTCAAATGATGCCCATCTTTTGCCATGCATTCTTCCAGTCTTGCACTGAAGCTTTGCATAGTCATTAGGCTTCAACTGCTGGACAATAACCATTTTATACGGATGAAAATGCAAATCGAAACGCAATATTCGTCTCACTGTTCGATCAGACATTTGCAAAGCAGCAGCTTGTTAACGAGCCGGCCGCCGTGGACTGGTTTCCACAGCTTGTCTCACTCGCTCAACATTTTCTGGTGCCCTGGCTGACCTTGGACGGCCTGTCGACGTAAGTTTTAAGGTTGAACCTGTAGCTCTAAAATTACTCACCCCTAACAAAATTGTGTTATGAGATGGAACGCGTCCTCTGCGACTCGCTCAGCCGTACAACGACATAAACCGTCAGATCTTTTTGCCGCATGGCAAAAGATGGGCATCATTTGAAAGACGTTATCTTCAAATCTTAAAAGTTAAAATCTATTGTTCTTTCATGTATTCCATTAATTGGCATGTACACCTTGCTGTTACAAGTAATAAAAGAGTTTGTATCATTTAAAATGTTTGTGTTGTTGTGATTTAAAAACCGTCAGATCTTTTTGCCGCTCCCTGTACAAGTTTCATAGACCACTGTAATTTCAAGTCTATTTTCCTGTCAAGGCAAGGACTATTGGAGGATTAATGGGACTGTTGACTCCAGCCATCCTGCTATTCTTAATGACTGGGGAATTCCTGTCTTAAAATACTACTGCAATACAGAGACAAGGGTGCATTCGCGGAATAGAGAAGCAAATTACTGGAATTGCCAAGGGTTGAAAATGTGGGCAGCAGTCATCTAAGGAGTACAACATACCACCAAATATAGGGAATATGTACTTATGAATAAATATGCCAGAATATGCATTTATTTATAAAAATGGCAAATATATGTAAATAAATAGAAAATATTTAGTTAAATAAAATATATTCAAACGCATAACTATCCGGGCCTTAGTTATAAAACCCTACCAAAGAATGGGTATTCTTGCTAGTATAATATAAAACTTTCCTCACCTGTCTGTGCACAGAACAATAAAGACTCTTCGGAATGGTGCTACTAGCTGATGCTTGATTGTCCTGTTCAGCTTCTTCTTTTGACTTTATGGTATGTTCTTTGGTGATTTTCAGTCTCTGATGGGCCTACATAACATAAGGGAATACAACATGGAGCTAATGAATCTTTAATTGTATTATTCAAGCATCCAATTTCTCAGATAAGAAACATCGTTCTTTGGACAGTGAAGAATGGCAGCAACATCAATAACATAAAAATTGATACACCAAGAGAAAAACACTAAGAAATATATTCCCAGGCACTCAAGATAATAACAGAGACTCTAGCACCTTGTAAAGTGCTTGGAAGAACTTGACAACAGATACTCAATGGGGAAAAAAATCTTAAACTACTGAAATCAGCCAAAATACCTGAAGTAATGGCCGGGACAATATCTGGAAATGATGTAGCAATAGATGTTTACTCCTACGTTGTCTACAACCCACCTACCGTCCCAAATTTGATCATGACTTATATAGATGAAATTCCAGCTGACTCTGCCATTTTTAACAACTTTGCCAACCCCACACATCCGGTATCGTAAAACAAAGGAGCGACGTCAAGTTAATTTTAATGTAAGCAAGTTTCGGTGTTAAGTTAGACATGGATTGTACGAGTTGCGAGTTAACGATCTCCAATTTCAATCAAGAATATCATAACTCATCAATAATTTTCATCCAAACCAATGGATTTTGCCTAGCCCAATATTTTAATCCAGATGAATGGGTTTTGGCTAGACCAATAATTGATAGGTAGCGCAGCCCTGGGGGACGCATTAGCCAATATAAGCAGCCCTGGTTTCTGTCACACACAGTGGGGATATTCACGCATCAATAATCTTTATCCAGGCCAATGGTGTGCCAATTATCGATTTTTCACTTCCATAATTACGTTACATGTGTTGTGGGGTGTATTTTGTATCGGACATGCTGGCAACAGTGATAGGACGTGATATGACATCAATGTGTGCACCTCAAACATGGCTGCCGTCATTGAATGAGCAAGAAATAAAAACATTTCTTTACGTAATAAAACAAATAATTCCAGTGCAGCAGTGACAATTGACAGTCATTTCAATTCTTAATGACTCCCGCAAAGGTATGTGAATCATGAATCATATATTTTCAATAATCTGCCATGTAAAAATGTAAAAGCCAAAAGTACCTGTTGATTACCTACATGTTGACACTAATAGCTTGCATTTGAAAATTAACTGTCCTTTGATCAATAAAATTGAACTACTCACTCTTAAAATGTACTGGCACATATAAAAATATGAACCTTTACCTCGGAGACACAGTAAATGGTACGGTAATACTTCAACCCAGAGCTACAGGAAGAACAGCCGGTCCACACAGATTTAGAAACCACTGCCTGGCTCATTAAACTGTGACACAGCCATGTGAGAAGCAAAAGTGATAATTAAAAAGTAACAGGGTAGCAAGTAAGTATGTTCAGTTTCTAACATTGGCTACATGACCTACCCATTGGTCGTGATCCATCTGTAGCTGTCATTTTACACTATTGAGACACGAGTTTTGGATCATGAGCAAATATGAAAAACAATACATTAAAAAGCTTCAAATTCGCTGAGCTTTCCGTTCTTATAATTTAAACAATTTGTTATAGCTGGGGATAGGATTTCTAGTTCCATTTCTATTAGGTTTGCTATTAAGAGATCCTTACATGTCAAGGGATCAGTCTAATGAAATCCTGAAGGACCTGTGTTTATGGTTCTCATAAGTATTTATGGATTTTCCTGCCTAAATGAGCATTCTTCTTCTTCTTCTTCAATTTGTAGGCTTCAGTTTCCAGCATTACTGGTCAGGTCTGTTTGAAACATAAGCCTCTCCATCTGAGGCTCATTCCAGTCTTCAAAGCGATGGGGGTTATCCACTACTGGCTTACTGGGCCTATCGTATCTTCACCAGAACCCCATTACCTGTCACTCTTCTGGGTTACTGTAGGACCTTCTCAGCTACCGTAGCGGTCTCAGGGCTGATCTGATGATCTGACAGTTTTGCCCCAATATACTTTTGCAAGTGTAGAGCCCACTAGCAGTGCATGCCCTGAACATTCAGGGGGTCATAGGCTTTCTCCACCTTCTCAAAAGAGAAAGAAATATACACATATGCACATACTGTATAAATCAAAATAAGTTATACTGTTTGTACAGGAAGATAATTAGCCTCCCTTTCTTGGCAGGGAATGTGTCAATTTCTCATTAAAATGAAGTTTAGCAAGGTCAGAGAACCATTTCTCGCCCGCTGTACTTTCACGGAATGTCTCTATTCTCTGCTTCGGACAAAGTCACAGGAATTCATATTACTAATATAAGCCACTTTATGACTTCGTTATAAGATTCGCTCAAGTTATATTCCATCAAAAATAGAAAGAGATGAGTTACACTTAGTAGCAGTATCAAAATATTATTTCACCTAGAGGGTATGTTTACTGTGGGAGGGGGGGGGGGGGGCACAGAGATTTAAAGGTAACTAGTTTTTAGACTGACAGACAGCATTTATATACCAATCACCTAAAACAAGGCATATCATGCCTTTATACAAGTTTAAGAAAACAAACCAATAATTAAGTCAAATTCCCATAAAATTGTCAAGTTCACTACAAAAGGTGCTAGATTGTGATTCTAAACAGGAATATTTATTTCAGTGACTAAGAGAATGTAAAATACCTTTGAATACTGATTTAAACAACATAACCAATTAAAATAGGAATCTCTGTTTCGCGGGCTTATAGGTCGTGTTCCAAGGACATTTTGTCGTCCTGACGTTTCGCTGAATACTGCGTTCAGCATGTTCACAGGTTACATAAAGCGAGGTAAAACAAGTAAACAGAAGATATATAAATAGTCAACAACCCACACATAGAGGCTACCATAGCAACGGCGTACCACATAAAAGTAATGCATCAAGGACAGGGCTGTTCGTCTGTTGCATCTTCTCGTCTACGACGGTCAATAAGGGCAGGCTTGAGGGGATTAAGGACTGGAAGCCAAGCTCTGTTCACACGTTCTGCTTCCTCCTTAAGATTGAAGCTGTTAGTATGCTTCAGGATTTCAATGGCCTCCCTTTGTAGCCTGGCATGATAAGACACCGTGGTGGACAGAACTTTGGTGTCTCCATATCTTATATTGTGACCTGCAAGTAGCGAGTGTGCTGCTACAGTGGATTTATCTGTTTGTCCCAGCCGGCTGTGTCGTTCGTGCTCCTTGAGGCGAGTGGCAATACTTCTTTTCGTTGTTCCAATATATACTTGGCCACAATCACACGGGATTTTATAAACCCCTGCCGCGGTATGAGGATGTCGCTTATCTTTAGCGGACCTAAACATGTCCATAATTTTTCGTGTAGGCCTGTATATGGTCTTTATATCATGGGACTCGAGTAGCCTCCCTATTCTGTCCGTGACCTTTTTTATATATGGAAGAAAAGCTCTAGCCAGGGGCTGCTTGTCTCCAATTACCCTTGTAGTTGGACGTCTCGGATGGAGTGCTCGCTGGATATCTTTCTGGCTGTACCCATTCGCGCGTAAGGCCTCGTTGAGGTGTTCAATTTCTTGTTTTAGGCACTGCTTTTCACAAATTCTTTTAGCGCGGTCAGCCAGTGTTTTTATAACTCCGTATTTCTGTCGTGGGTGGTGGTTGGACGTCTTATGTAGATATCGGTCAGTATGGGTCGGCTTACGGTAAACTGTATGTCCCAAAGTTAGATCAGCGGTCTTCGTTACCATAACGTCGAGAAACGCGATTTTCTGTTCATTTTCTAACTCCATGGTAAACTGAATGTTCGAGTTCTGGCTGTTAAGATGTTGTAAAAACAGATTTAATTGATCTTTACCATGGCCCCATATTACAAAGGTATCGTCCACGTATCGTAGCCACACTTTAGGTTTCAAAGGTGCGGTCTCTAGTGCTATTTGTTCAAATTGTTCCATGAAGAAATTCGCGATCACCGGACTAAGGGGACTGCCCATGGCGACCCCATCAATTTGTTCATAGAAATCACCCTTCCACAGGAAATAGCTAGCGGTGAGGCAGTGGCGGAATAAGGCAGTGATATCATCAGGAAAAATCCGTGCGATGTACTCCAGGGCTACCTTTATAGGTACTTTCGTGAAAAGAGAGACCACGTCAAAACTTACTAGTAAGTCACCAGCTTCTAGTTGAATAGTTTTCAATTTTTCAATGAAATGGCCGGAATCTTTGACGAACGACTGTGTACCACCGATATGTGGTTGAAGTAAGGTAGCTAAATGTTTGGCAATGCTATAAGTTGGTGATCCAATAGCACTCACGATAGGACGAAGAGGAACATTATCTTTGTGTATTTTAGGTAAACCATAAAGTCTTGGTGGTAAAGCTTCACTTCTGGTGGTTCCCTTCTTTACGTTTTCAGGTAGCGAAGATACCTTGATCAGGCCGTTTGTTTCACGAAGAATCCGGTTGGTAGGATCTCTCAGTAGTTTGCGGTAGGTACCCGGGTCTAAAAGTTCCAAAACCTTGGCAGTGTAGTCGTCCATGTCCAAGATAACCGTTGCGTTCCCTTTGTCTGCAGGAAGAATGATTATGCTCTCGTCCATGTTGAGAGTCTTTATAGCCTTTCTCTCCTGAGGTGTGAGGTTACTCTGCGGTGCCGGTGCCTTCTTGATTATACGTGAGGCTTCATGACGGATTTCATCTGCTTGTTCAGATGGTAGCTCACGGATTGCCGCTTCAATATTGGCGACAATGTCTTCCACGGGAATCGAAGGAGGGGTCACTGCGTAATTTCCTCCTTTCGCTAGTATAGAGATTTCCCACTCTGACAGGTGGCGATTGGTCAGGTTAACAATTGTCCGTGAGATGTCCAGCGTAGGCGCAGGTACTGGCGTGGGTTGGTCTCTCTGTAACCGCTCAAACTTTTTCTTCTGCCGGATGCTAGACTGTTCAAATGTTGAACGCATAGAGTAGAAGGTGATACGATCTACATTTTCCCAGTCCTGATATGAGAGTGTGCTGCTGATGCGGTAGTGCAGCTGTAAGAGTGCCTGATCTGTAGTAGCGAGCCCCTTACGTGCAAAGCTTATGCGTTCACGTAATAGCGAACGTTCAGTTCGATCAGAAGGGAACCACCAGAAGTGAAGCTTTACCACCAAGACTTTATGGTTTACCTAAAATACACAAAGATAATGTTCCTCTTCGTCCTATCGTGAGTGCTATTGGATCACCAACTTATAGCATTGCCAAACATTTAGCTACCTTACTTCAACCACATATCGGCGGTACACAGTCGTTCGTCAAAGATTCCGGCCATTTCATTGAAAAATTGAAAACTATTCAACTAGAAGCTGGTGACTTACTAGTAAGTTTTGACGTGGTCTCTCTTTTCACGAAAGTACCTATAAAGGTAGCCCTGGAGTACATCGCACGGATTTTTCCTGATGATATCACCGCCTTATTCCGCCACTGCCTCACCGCTAGCTATTTCCTGTGGAAGGGTGATTTCTATGAACAAATTGATGGGGTCGCCATGGGCAGTCCCCTTAGTCCGGTGATCGCGAATTTCTTCATGGAACAATTTGAACAAATAGCACTAGAGACCGCACCTTTGAAACCTAAAGTGTGGCTACGATACGTGAACGATACCTTTGTAATATGGGGCCATGGTAAAGATCAATTAAATCTGTTTTTACAACATCTTAACAGCCAGAACTCGAACATTCAGTTTACCATGGAGTTAGAAAATGAACAGAAAATCGCGTTTCTCGACGTTATGGTAACGAAGACCGCTGATCTAACTTTGGGACATACAGTTTACCGTAAGCCGACCCATACTGACCGATATCTACATAAGACGTCCAACCACCACCCACGACAGAAATACGGAGTTATAAAAACACTGGCTGACCGCGCTAAAAGAATTTGTGAAAAGCAGTGCCTAAAACAAGAAATTGAACACCTCAACGAGGCCTTACGCGCGAATGGGTACAGCCAGAAAGATATCCAGCGAGCACTCCATCCGAGACGTCCAACTACAAGGGTAATTGGAGACAAGCAGCCCCTGGCTAGAGCTTTTCTTCCATATATAAAAAAGGTCACGGACAGAATAGGGAGGCTACTCGAGTCCCATGATATAAAGACCATATACAGGCCTACACGAAAAATTATGGACATGTTTAGGTCCGCTAAAGATAAGCGACATCCTCATACCGCGGCAGGGGTTTATAAAATCCCGTGTGATTGTGGCCAAGTATATATTGGAACAACGAAAAGAAGTATTGCCACTCGCCTCAAGGAGCACGAACGACACAGCCGGCTGGGACAAACAGATAAATCCACTGTAGCAGCACACTCGCTACTTGCAGGTCACAATATAAGATATGGAGACACCAAAGTTCTGTCCACCACGGTGTCTTATCATGCCAGGCTACAAAGGGAGGCCATTGAAATCCTGAAGCATACTAACAGCTTCAATCTTAAGGAGGAAGCAGAACGTGTGAACAGAGCTTGGCTTCCAGTCCTTAATCCCCTCAAGCCTGCCCTTATTGACCGTCGTAGACGAGCAGACGAACAGCCCTGTCCTTGATGCATTACTTTTATGTGGTACGCCGTTGCTATGGTAGCCTCTATGTGTGGGTTGTTGACTATTTATATATCTTCTGTTTACTTGTTTTACCTCGCTTTATGTAACCTGTGAACATGCTGAACGCAGTATTCAGCGAAACGTCAGGACGACAAAATGTCCTTGGAACACGACCTATAAGCCCGCGAAACAGAGATTCCTATTTCAACGCCGGTCGTGAAAGTCTACATTTTTACATAACCAATTAACATTTTCCCCTATATTATTTTGGGACATACACTGCCAGCCAAAAAAAAAACTAACACAGGAAAAAGTAAGTTGTTGAAAAGTGTTTCATAATTATGTTCTTCTTTTACGGCCTCATTGGACCACTTCAGTCAATCATTTCTTGGTCCTCTTCTTCAGTAAGTTTCCTTTCCGAGTCGCCCAGTAGCTTTTCATTCCCTCTGATCTTCTCAGGCGTTCCTCATCAGTAAATACCCTTTTTACTGGATTACGTTTGTCTATTTTAGCCTGAAATCTTACTTTTATACCTCTCAGTTTTTGTTTTAGTTTTGTTTTGCAAGTCATCCAAGGTTATTTCTAATTCTTTCATATCTTCTCTAATTTCCTTAATCCATCCTACTTGTTGTTTCATATTCCAAAGTTTCACTACAATTTTTCTAGATAACCTGGTTTCTGGTGTCCTCATGATGTGACCAAAAAAGAAATCCGTTTCTTCCGAATAGTATCAGTGATGGGCTCCAGTTCTCTGTATACCACTTCATTTGGTACTATCTGCCACAGTCCATCTTTCTGATATTTTTTATTTATGCATGTTCTAGCGATTCTTCTTTCTACTTTTAAAATTTTGTTGATTCTGTTTTTCTGAGTAACTTTAAAAAGAGTTTCACTTCCATATGTCACCTCTGGTTGAACCACCATCTTCTAATGTTTTAATTTGTTGTGATTGATAGACATTTTCTTTTATATGTAGACCATGTTAATTTTTGGGTTCTTATCACTTTATTAGTTCTTTCTTGCCATGCAGGTTTCTCATCCAAGTTGTAAGTTATAATTTCTCCTAAGTATTTAAATTGCTTCACTATTTTAACTTTCTTGTTATTTACTGTTATGTGGTTGATTACAAGTGGATTTGCTACCATTATCTCGGTCTTTTCAAATGATATCTCTTCTTCTTCATTTCCCGTTTCCAGCTTCCTGGGTCGGGTTGTGAATCAAGGACCTCCAACGTTGCCTGTCTCTCCACCACTCCTCTCCCCCTTTAAGTACATCTTCAGGTTTTCCTCCCTTCTTCTCCACGCACTCCCACACTGTATCTGCCCATCTCTTTCGGGGCCTTCCGCGCGGTCTCTTCCCCGAAACCTTTTCCAGAAAAGCTTTCTTTGGCACTCTCTCCTCTCCCATTCTCATCATATGTCCATACCACTTTAACTTGGTTGTTTCTATCCTGTCCTGCAGCTTCAAGATTCCTGTCCTCCTTCTTATCTCCTCGTTTCTGATTTTATCTCTTCTGGTCTTCCCTTCTATACCTCTTAGGAATTTCATCTCCGCTGCTTGTATTCTACTCTCCTCTCTTTTTGTAGTGGTCCATGCTCCAGCTGCATATGTTAGTACGGGTCCATAATAGGTTGAATATAATACCTGCTTACATTTCTTTGGGACATCTTGGTTCCACAGAATACCCCTAACACTCTGGTAGAAGATGTTCGCTTGTTGTATTCTCTTTCCAATTTCCTCAGTAATCTTTCCATCTTCTGTGATCACACTTCCCAAGTACTTGAAACTTTTCACCACTTCTAGAATTTTTCCGTTCACTTCTATCTTTCCTCTTCCCTCCTTACTTCCCCTTGACATTACCATTGTCTTGCTCTTCTCTGTGCTAACTTTCATCCCAAACTTCTCAATCTCTTGGTTCCATACATCTACTTGTTTTTGTACTTCCTTTTCATCCTCACCCCATATCACTATATCATCTGCAAACAGCATGGCCTTTATTGCCTCTTGTCCCAATCTCTGTTTAACATTCTTGTGGATTTCATCCATGACTATGATGAATAGTAAGGGGGACAATACACTTCCTTGACGGAGACCCGTTTCCACCTTGAACCATTCTGTTTCTCCTATAGTGGTCTTTACGCTACTGACACAATATTTGTACATAGCTTTCACCATTTGCACTTCTGCACTGTTAACTTGCCTTTTTCTTAATACATCCCACACCACCTGTCTAGGCACACTGTCATAAGCTTTCTCAATATCAATAAAAGTCATCACCATGTCTTTTCCAAACTCCCATCTTTTCTCCATCATATGCCTTAGTGTAAAGATTAGATCAAAAGTTGATCTGTCTCTCCTAAAACCATACTGTTCTTCTTCCATCTCTCCATCTGTCTGCCCCCTCAGTCTACCTTCCAATACTCTCTCAAAGATCTTGGCTACATGGGCAATAAGGGTGATCCCTCTGTAATTGTTACATTCCTTTTTGTCACCTTTCTTAAAAAGTGGGATAATTAAACCCTTTCCCCATTCTTCTGGGATCTCTTTCTTCTTCCAAATTATTCTAAATAATCTATACAGCCACTGCAACCCTACTGGTCCTGCTGCTTTTATCATTTCTGTGGTCACCTCATCCACTCCAGGTGCTTTGCCACTCTTCATCTTCTTTATGGCTTCCTCTATTTCTAGCATAGATATCTCCTTTTCTTGTTCTTCTTCTTCCTCCATTGTTCCTTCTTGTTCCCTTTCTTCATCCAGTTCAATGTGTTTAACATTCAGTAGTTTTGAAAAGTATTCTTCCCATCTTTTCAATATACCATCTCTTTCATACAATATCTGTCCCGCTTCAGTTTTTACAAATTTTGTGTTTTCCCTACCTTTCACACTGTTTTTTACTAGCCCATATAGAACCTTTTTACTTCCTTTGATATCCTCCTCTAGAGTTTCAGTGAAACTTTCCCAGCTTTTCCTTTTTTCTTCTTGTACAATCTTTTGACATGCCTTCTTGGCTTCTCTATATTTTTGCCATTTCTCTGCATCTTTGCTGCATATCCACTTTCTCCATGCCATTTGTTTTTCTTTAACTGCTTCCTTTACCCTGTTGTTCCACCAAGGAGTCTCCCTTTCCTTTTTCCTCCCTGATGATCTTCCACAAGTGTTTACTGCACACTTCACAAATCCATTCTTAAAACATGTCCATTCCATTTCTATGCTTTTTGCTTCATCTTTGGGAATTTCCTGTTTTAGTTCCTCTTGAAACTTTTCCATTACCTCCTTCTCTTTTAGTTTCCATACCTTTATTTTTCTTTCCCTTTTTTCTACTAGTTTTGTGATTTTACCAAGCCTTACTTTGGCTATCACCACTTTGTGGTCTCCTTCAAAATCTCCTCTGGGCATAGCTGTCACATCTACTAACTGTCTTTGTTTATCCTTTTCCACCAGAATAAGGTCAATCATTGTCTTTGTCTTCCTGTCTCCCCATCCATACCTAGTTATTTTTTGCGAGTTCTTTTTCCTAAACCACGTATTTCCAACAGTTAATCCATTCCTCCTACAGAAATCTACTAACAGGTCTCCTTCTTCATCCTGATTTCCATAGCTAAACGGGCCAATAATCTCTTCTTTTCCCTGTCTATCTGTTCCCACATGTGCATTCATGTCTCCCATTATTATCACTTCTTTGTCTTCTATACACTTTTCCAGCTCTTCTAGAAACTCTTCTAGACATTCATCTACCTTCCCTGTTTGGGGAGCATAAACCTGTATAAAATCTTTTGTACCACTCTCAAGTCCAAGCCTGACTTTGATAATCCGGTCACTAATCGGGTCAATTTTTTCAACATACTGGTCTAGGTCCTCTCTCAATATGACACCAACGCCATTCGTTGCCTTCTGTCCTCCACTCCAATATAATCTGTACCCTTTCCCTTTCTTCACTTCTTTTCGCCCTTTCTCTTTCCATTTCGTTTCACTCACTCCCAGCATCGCTATATCTTTCTTCTCCATATAATCAACCAGCTCTTCTACCTTTCTATTGAGTGTCATGACATTAATGAAACCAACCTTCGTTACGTCTGGTAGCCTACTTCTCACAGCTCCCCCAGGACACCGGGAGCTGCGCGTCGCCTCCGGGGGACGCCCTAGCTGTTTCCGAGGCCTCAATTCACAAACTTTCATAATATAGGCTATTTGTTCGATGGGCTCGCCACACCCAAAGGCATTTTATAACCTACTGCCAGGTTTTTACTTTAGACCGCCCCTAACATGGGGAACAGACGCCTTTTGCAGCCGCTCCTCTGGAGTACAGACGCTGCTGGTGACAGTTCTTCCGCCTTCTCTGCCGTTGGGACACTTGTTCCTCATCCGCCTTCAAAGCCGTTCACTGCTACCTACACAAGCTGAGGAAAAGTTCCCCTTCTCATTTAATCCCCAGAAGGGAGGGTTGCCTCGTCTGCCAGCTTTGCCGTACCGAAGTCTCCTCCTCCACCGCCGCTGCCATTAAGGACTTCACCCGTAACCCTGGGCATGGGTTCCGTGCTATACCCCACGGGACTGGGTCCTTGCCTGAACTCCGCCATCCTATCACTCCGACCTACTAAAGTGTAGGATGCCCACCCCCGTGACGTGGACACGCCAGGCAAGAATTACTCAAGTGGAGAATAGGGAAGGTGACCCTATCTCCCTTGAGCCGGGTTAATGGTTGCGTATAGTGCCACAACCAAATGATATCTGAAGTCCAATTTTTTGTGCTATATTTTGTAGGCTTATTATTTGATTTCTGGCTTTCTGAAAAGTTTTGGGATAAAGGATCTGGGAACAAGGATATGAAAATGCATGGTTTATAAAGGGATTCTGTCGCCTAGGGTTGGATTTGGAATTTTTGGGCGGTATTTGTGTAAACTTCACAGCTTCGCGCTTCTGTTATTATCGGAATGAGAGAATGGCAGTTTTTTGTGGCATTGTTGGGCTCTTATCCAATGACTTGTTATTCAGTACTTCCAAGAGCATCGAGACGTTTGGTTGCAGTAAAGATGCCATTAAGCACTGTAGATTCTGCAAGACCTGTCGCATTAGTTGTCGATGGACGCAGTTCATGAAAAATTGCCAATAATCACAGAACTTCATTTATTCTCATCTGAAAGTACACTTTTAAGTGAAAAATTATCTTTCATGAAGTTGCTGTTTATCTTCCTTGCATTTTAGTTAAAAATAATGCAAGTAAAAATAATCGTGTTGGGGTAGCGCGCCTGCCTCTCACCCGGAAGCCCCGGGTTCGATTCCCAGCTCCATCACGGATTTTAGAAACTGATGTGAGGGCTGGAACAGGGTGCACTCAACCTCGTGAGGACAATTGAGTAGCTGTCTGACAGTGAGGCAGCGCCCCGGTCACGAAAACCAAAATTAACGGCCGAGGGGAGCCGATGCGCTGACTACGTGTCACCCCAATATTCGCTTTTCGCTATCATTTTACCCTCCAGGGTTGGCTTTTCCCACGGACTAAGCGAGGGATCCCACCTCTACTGCCACTGAGGGCAGTGTCCTGGAGCTTGGGACTCTGAGTCAGGGATACAACTGGGGTGTGTGACCAGCACTACGCCCAGGCGGCCTCACCTGCAAAGCGAACAGGGGGCCTGATGAAGGGATGGGAAGAGTGGGACGGTTAGGCAAGGAAGTGCGAAAGAGGCGGCCGTGGCCTTACAGTAGAGACCATCCCGGCATTTGCTCGAAGACGAAGTGGGAAACCACGGAAAACCACTTCGAGGATGGCTGAGGTGGGAATCGAACCGCCTCTACTCATTTGGGCCACCCGAGACTGAGTAGACCCCGTTCCAGTCCTCATACCACTTTTCAAATTTCGTGGCAGAGCCGGGAATCGAACCCAGGACCTTCGGGGCGGCAGCTAACCATGCTGACCGCTACGCTACGGAGGCAACGTCACCCCAATATCTGCAGGCCAAATGGCTGGGCAGCAGTCGCTTGGTAGGCCTAGGCCCTTCATGGGCTGTAATGCCAGGGGTTATTATTATATTATCATTCTTTGAATATATCCAAGTGATATGCTTTTCTTTTTGCCGGCAATGTAGAATGAGTAGGCATGTGATATTTAGCTGATCTCTAACAGCTGATGCAATGATCATGCAATGCCATTTGTTCCTAACTCATACTTAGGAAGCTATGACAAGTTAATTACAGTAACAGATATAGTATCTTATGCATGTTATGTGTGTAACATCAGTAGTACATTTACATTAGTGAAAATTTTGGTTGGTTCTTAAGTTTAGGGGCTGCGACAACGCGGTCATGTAACCCCGTGTACTTTGGGTGTGTTTAGAATCTGTCTGATAACCGGTGTTAATTGTGATGACTGTATTAGTGTGTGTTATCTGTTTTTTAATTTAAGTACTGCAACTTAGAATTTTTTAAATTAGTTCCTACTTTTGCTGCCAAGCGCCACCGTCAATGACTACTAGGCCAAGTTCAGAACTTAGCTACTAGACGCCACTGCAATCGGCTCTTGGCAACGAACGTAGAAACCTAAGAGCGTGGTTTACATTCTTAACCTATCCAATTTAGCTTCACACAGGTACAATTAGTGGAAATTTTAACTTTACCACAGTTTGAGTACGGGCACCAAATCGTACCCACTCATGACTAAGGGTGCTGCAATGACAGCCGAAATGTCGGGAAACTATCACCGATGCACGACACGGCACCATCCTGTAAGCCTAGATGATAAATTTAACATAGTGATCCAGGATCTATGGACAATAGAAGGTTGAAACGCGTATTCCTAAATTGTCTCATTTAATTGTGATTTTTTTTTGTCGTGTGGCCTCCTGAGAGGCCGAGTGCAGGTCTTTCTATGTGACGCCCGTGGGCGACCTGCGCGTCGGGATGAGATATGGAATGGATGAAGATGAATGAAACTGGGCAAGGATGTGGAAGGAAGCGGCCGTGGCCTGTCAGAAGGTAGTCCCAGCATTTGCCTGGTGTTGAAAATGGGAAACCACGGAAAACCATTTCAAGGACAGCCGACGGTGGGGCTCGAACCCACGCGTCTACCGAGTCAGCAGAGAGCTTGGCCCCATGGCCTAACGCAGCGCTTTAGCCAGCGTAGCCACTACTGTCGGTATTTAATTGTGATAATTAACTAAGGTAAATGCACCAATGGCTGTCATGTTAAGACAGATTTAGTCAAGAAAATATATACACCTTATACATTTTGGTAAATTTGATCAACAAAAGCACTGTACCTAACCTCAAACACTACGAAACTCTCAATACAGTATAACCTGTCATATCCGGACTAATGTGGCGACCGGCCGATCCGGATATGGAAAAATCCGGATATCACAAGGCTATTTTTACAAATAGCTAGGTGACCAGAAATAATTCACGAGTTTGTTGTTGATTAATTTTAATGTTTTTAACGGTTTAGTATCATTTTGTTAACTGTATACTGTACATAGGCTAAGAAATAGAATTGCTTTAAACTAAATTAAAATAATTAAATTATAATAATATGCTTTACAGTACATGTACTTACATAAATACACTGTACATTCTGCTTCTACATAATTTTTTGAAAATGTTTGTCATTTTCTGTTGCTTCACGCACTTCACTTAGGCCTACTGTTTCTACATTAGTTTTTGAAAAAGTTTGTGATTTTCTGTTGCTTCACGCACTGTACACGCTTTTTGGATGCCATGTCCCTCAATCTTCTTAAAAGCATCACTTCAATCACACTCGTTTCATCTTGATTTTCTACATAAAGTGATTAAAGATTCTATGGTCTTGAATGCCTCAATGTGACTCATTATAGGGGTGTTGTCCTCTTCTTCCAGTTCAAAGATTTTTTCCTCATCATTGCACACCATTTCTATAATGTCACTGTCTGTAATTTTGTTGACTTCGTCTTCATTTACTAACCAATTTATGGCTTCCTCGTTGTTGATTTTTTCACAACCAGGCAGGCATTGCACAAGCTCAGCAATCTGACGATTTTCTTCATTGCAGGCATAAGTTTCATTGACGTCTTCTGTTCTCCCCCGACCATTTATCAGTAGCTTTGTGATCTAAGAGCTTCCTCCATGACCTTACCAGCGTCAATGGTTTTATTTCATCCCATGCCTGGGATACCCACATTATCACGTCTAAAATGTCCACCTTCTTTAACGTCTCTGTAACACTTTCTTTTTCGTCCATTCCAGCAATCAACACAGAAAGTAACCTACGGCGATAGGTTCGCTTTAGTGACTCGAGCACGCCTTGATCCATAGGTTGACAAAGTGATGTCACGTTTGGTGGTAAGAACACACCCTTTATATCTCCATCTTTAAGTTCGTCTTCACTTGGATGTGAGGATGCATTGTCAAGTAGGAGCATTGATTTTCTTGGCAAGTTATTTTTCAACAAATGTTTTTCCACTTGTGGCACAAACTGCTTGTGAAACCAATCACTAAATATTTCGCAGTTCATCCATGCGCTGCGCTGGTTTCTGTACCAAACTGGTAGGCCAGACAAGTCTTTAAAGTTCTTGAAAGCCCTTGGCATTTTGGATTTTCCAATGAATCCTAATGGAAGCTTGTGATCTCCTATAGCGTTGCTGCAGGCTAAAATGGTGACCCTCTCCTTTTTCTTCTTATACCCCGGTGCACTGTGTTCTTTCTTCGAAGCCAAAGTGTAGGTGGGAAGCATTTTATAGTTGAGCCCAGTCTCATCGCAATTATAGAGCTGCTCTCCAGTAATCCCATGTTGATCAATTAGACTGTGTAAAAATATTTTAAATTTTTCAACGTCTTCTTGGATAGCCGATAGCTTTTCACCACTGATCTGTAGTTTCCTCACACCATGACGATTTTTGCAGCTTTCAAACCACCCCTCACTTGCTTTAAACTGTTCACCCCCTCCAATTTCCTTATTAAAGTGTAGTGCCTTTTCTTTTAGTAAAGGACCTGAGATAGGTAACCCTTGCTCTCTTCTTTGGGTAAACCAAAGAAACAATGCCTCATTAACTTGACTGTTAGCTGCCTTTTTCATCATTTTAAGTTTTTTAACACCACTTGTTGAAGCTTGTGACGAGCACCACATTTCAATATCACTCCGAGCCTTTTTCCTGTCACTCACAGTGCTTGTTCCTACTCCCATATCCATGGCAATCTTCTTGGCTGTTTCACCAGCATCTAACCTTTTTAGAGCACAGAACTTTTCTTCCATCGTAACAACAGTTTTTTTTTCCTTTTTTCGGACATTTTAGCAACAAAAACAAGGTTAAAAGATAACAATAACGATAACAACGGTAAACAAACAGTAACAACAGAAACACACTCGCAAAACAAACTGTCGCTTCAAGACTCACGCACAGACTGAAGGGTAGTAAGAGAGGCAGCCTCGTGTTGACGTTGGTGGCAGGCAGAAGCCGTGAATGGAATATCGCTTATTCACACAAAGGGATGAGTTTCCGGGAAGATGTCGTTGACCGAGTCAGGTCACAACCCCTCGCGGTCAAGCACGCACACAGCCTTCCAGCGCTGCAACTTTCACTTGTCCTCCCTGGCTAGCACACTAATGTATCCTCGCTCTCAACTACGACTTAAAAATTCATTCGGAGATGTGTCCGGATATGGGAGGGTTCGGATATCACAGGTCCGGATGTGACAGGTTGTACTGTATCAAAAATATTCGTTTTTGGAAAAATTACGTATTTCTTAAAAAAGTGTGCTTTTGCCCTAGTCCTCGGCACGATGTGCTGTCACATTGTTAGTTTTCCTTGTCTGCTGTTTATAATGAATTCTGTCAATTGTTGCGTAAAAAAAAAGAGGGCATTGGGAAGCGGGAATGGTGGGTAGAAGACATGCGGGCATGAAAATGTCTTAATTCTGCTCTAAACACATTTATTATAAGTTATTTTTGTATTAACTTAAAGTGCAATATTAATAATAAATTCGAACAATATAACCACAAGAACGTGTATTGATGTAGGGTTCCCCGACCGGTGTTCAAGAGCGAATGGTCATTTTCCAAGCTGTTATGCCGTGATTTTATTAAAAAAAAAAGGGGGATGGGAGGCGTAGTCACCTAAAACGTGAGACCAGACCATGGCATAACATAACGTCTGTGTTGAACAATCGCCGAGGGTCTGACACGATAGGCTGTAAGTAGTTTTCCACCAAATAACAGTAGGTTTTAAGTAGATGTTCTGTAATATTGCAGCACGGTTTACTGTCAAATTTTGAGGGATTCGTAAAGACAGGCTTGGATTTCTTTTTAGGAAAGGTTTCCTCCCTGGCCGCCCATCTATGAAAGGAGAGTCCCTCTTCAATTCTTTTGTGAGTCTCTGGACACTATTTTGCAAATCGTCCGTTGTTACCGGGAACCCTGCTTTTCCTAGTGATATAACCCATTGAACTAACACCCTTTGTTAAAAAGGAACTTGGCCCCATCTTCCTCTCTCTAGTTTTTCCTTCAATTTTGTCCAAGACGGAGTTTTTCGAAACACCATTCCTCTCCGCGGCTGTTGAAATATTGATGCCGTCCTCCTCAATGACCTTCATAGCAGCTTCCATTTGCTGAATATCGTAGGCTAATTGAGAAATGAGCGTTTCGACATATTACTTGAAAGCAGAGATTTAGTCTTAGAATATATTTTTCATCTCAACTAAACAGAATCCCCTTTAGCTCACCTAAAAACCCTAGGCCTAGACCTACTGATAATAATAATGTTATTTGTTTTACATCCCTATTATCTACGGCGGCTTTTAGAGACACTGGGGTGCCGGAATTTTTCCCCGAAGGGGGATCTATAACGTGCCAGTAAATCTATCGACACGGCTCCCTCGCATTTGTACACCCTCAAATTCCAGATGACTACGCCAGGATTCGATCCTGCTACAGCAGGCGAGAACGTTACCGCTGTGCCACGCAGCCAGCGTAAACCTACGGCCGTCAAAGAGACAGATCTACATAATAACAGCACACTGTAAATGTTTATTGGTTCTGAAACGTTAATGCAAACTTTAACATTATCGTGCACTAGTGTTCGTCACACATGTGCTCTAAAGATCGTCAGCTATGACGACTATTGTACACGATCAAATGTCAATTTAATTAATGCAGGGTGCTTCAGAACTACATTATAAGTATATTGCCGCTGTTAGTTAGGTCTTACAAGAAGAAATGACAATGTGCCAGTTTTCGTCACAAATGACGAGCATTGGTCAAGTGCCTGTTTTTAAATCCAGCGTTCGTCACCAGCATTTTAACCAAACTAGGAACGTCAGCACGAAATAGCGAATCGCATATGTTACAGAAACAATTACCAACTATATCACACACTTGTAACATTTTAAAATGTCAGAACATAACATGTATGCACATAATTAACTCGCGTGCCTGCTTAGCACATGCGAGAAGCAATACACCGCGAAGACAGCTCAACTCACACGAGATGTTCGATGCTGGGAATCACCTATTACATCGCACGCATGATTTCGCAAAGTTGCTCCTTATCGGCAACGAAGGTATGACGAATCTCGTAAGACTTCGTGGTTTGAGAAAGACCCGTTGACATGCTTATTTTTTGCACTTATATACGAGAGTGACGACGACTGGCTCAGTGACGAAAACTGGTACTGTTACCTTAATACATGTAATTTTTTCCAGGAGTGTATTTACATATTTGTATCTTGTATCCCGCTAATTCATTGGGCGCAATCGTGTTGATGGACTGAAATGCTACGAATGACAGTGTGTAACATTAACAGCATAGGCCTATAACTAATGTGCATTACTGGTTTTATCATTCACAATAAAGAAATTTACAGTTAATATGCAGGAGCCTACGAGCATTCGGTACCTTTGAAACACAATACAAAACCACAAAATCCCTCTCGGCACGCGGAGATAGATTTCACCGGCAAAGAAAAATATTTCGAATCCACTAAATTTGCCAACTGTTCCATTAGTCTTATAATTCTGAAAACATTTTGCTCATCCCTTGGCGTAAGGGTGGGTCATATCAGAAATAATTCAGACAAATGTTATAGGCAACTTTCAGAGGAGTATTGAGCAGTTCAAAATGGTTTTGATATTATGCCTATTAAGGGAGGTATGGTTTTCCCCCCCCTCCCGAATCTCCATTTTCCCCACCCCTTTGGTCAATAGTTGCTGCTACCAAAATACTTGACTGATACAAGTTTTTGGCCCTTAAGGTGGCTTTTCACCGATGTCTCAGTCTCACTCATGGCTGTGATCATATGGAAGCTACTGAGGTATGGGTGGTGCTTAGTAATGGCATTCGGGGCACAGTCAGTGCCTGTGAATGCTGTGAAAGGTTCTACTCATAGGGTTAGGACTACTGTTCTGACTCAGTGAGGAAAGCAATGGCAAACTACCTCACTCCTCTTCTAGCCTAGAACGCCTCAAAATAGCGCTGCCTTGGGTTTTTGTGGGTATCTACTCACATAACGTAACGGCGGTACTTTTTGAGGATCCAACCAGCCTTCGGGCTGACTACCTAACAGACGGACCCAAAAAATAGTATGAACTTTGATTGGATTCGACTTTTCACATACTAAGAAAGTAACAGCGATTTTTTACTTTTTTGAAAAAGGACCCCCTACATTTTCACTCCCTTGGTCCGATTATGCCAATAACTAACTTCATCAAGATTTTAAATTTTTATATTTTATGTATAATTTTTTTTGTGCTAGTTTACTCTCCAGGTAGGCTTTTCCCACGGACTCGGCGAGGGATCCCACCTTAACCGCATCGACGGGCAGTGTCCTGGAGCTTGACATTGGGTCAGGGGATACAACTAGGGAGGCGGGACTAGTACCTCGCCCAGGCGGCCTCACCTACAAAGCGAACAGGGGGCCTCATGAGGGATGGGAAGGATGGGAGGGATAGACAAGGAAGAGGGAAAGAGGCGGCCGTGGACTGACGGTAGGTACCATCCCGGCATTTGCCTTAAGACGAAGTGGGGAAACCACGGAAAACCACTTCGAGGATGGCCGAGGAGGGAATCATCAAACCCCCTCTACTCATTTGGACCACCCAAGGCTGAGCAGACCCCATTCCAGTCCTCATACCAATTTTCAAATTTCGTGGCAGAGCCAGGAATCGAACCTCGAACCTCCGTGGTGGCAGCTAAGCACGCTGACCACTACACCACGGAGGCGGCATACACTGAAGAAATTGGAAATTGCAACACCCAGAAGGGGTGGTGCCACATTGCTGCAATTGAACATGCAGGACGAGTATTCGGTTGTGATTCGATGATTACACTTTCAGGTCCCTCTGACCGCAAGTTTGGACAACAATCAATACAAGATGTGGCCACCACGAGCTGCAATACCTTGATGAATTCGGCGAGGCATGGAGTCAATAAGGCCCTGGATCGATTCCTGAGGAATTGTGGCCCATGCTTGCTGCACTGCACCGGTCAGTTGTTCCAGAGGCTGAGGACGGTTGGCCAGTTGTCGACCCATCATGTCCCACACATGCGGGGATCTGGCGGGCCAGATCATTCATGTTTTACTCGCAACGCTGCACTCGAATTCACCGGCTCGCTCGCTTTTACTCGCACGGGCCGGAACGCACAAAACCTCACATTAATATTACTATTCATAAATTCGTCAACACACTGTACGTTTACAGTGGTCGTAGTTTCAGATAACCACATATGAGAGCTTCAAAATGAGACCAAGTTGCCTGCTGTACGTTTATCCTGGTCTGAGAAAACGTTACGTCAGAAAAAGTATAAGAACTTTTTATCGGGTAGTTGAAAATAATTGAAACTTGAGATTTGCACTACCAATACTTGAGCCTATCACATATAAAAATTTCATTACCCTCAGCCAAGTAGTTTTCCATGTATATAGTTTTAAGTGAGCGGTTCCAAGAAAAGACTTCAAAAACACGGACAATTTTTCATACAACCACAAATAAATAAATAATTAATAAACTTGAAAAATTATTGGCTTATATAGTCTAACGCAGAATTAAACAAGGAAAATATTGGTATCAGTCGTTTTTCCATAGGTCTGTTAGTTTGGTTGTAATGAAGGCCTAAACACGAGTATCCATATAAAAAATCCGATAGTAGGTACAGTGCTTCGGTTGATTCAATTTACCAAAATGTGTAAGGTGTATATAATTTCTTGACCAAATCTCTCTTAACATGACGACCATTGGTGCATTTACCTTTCCTCTCATCCACAGGCTATTATGAAAACTTCTAGGAATACACGCTGAATTAACCATTGACTATTTCAAACGAAGATATATTCAAATCAAACTAAGTGGGAAGCGTAGTCATGGAGAATAACCTCATCTATAAATTATAGATACGAAGCGAAACTGCGGTAACGAAACACACTCAACTCACGTAAACTCGACCTGTTCGATGAATGACTGAAGTTTCGTCATCTCTCACCTTTAGTCCGAAATTACGTGCGAGATCTTTGAAAAATCGAGAGGTTTAATACGTTAAGGCGACACTCCTGAGATAAACACATCTTTTTACCTAATGCATAGATTTTCATGAAACTTTGTGGGAATGTAACCCAAACAAAAGTAGAGATATCACAAACATTTGTTTCATATACAATTAATAGTTTTTCCGAACATTTTTTTAATATTCTTTTTTTATTTTGAAATTTTTAATTCCATTTTTTCATAAATTTCAAATGACATGTTAATGGAAATTTGGAATTAAGTAGATAATACTTCTTTAAAAAACACCAAGTATCGATTTTTCTGTAAATAATTTATATAATGGGATATTATAGTACTAAATTTGTGTAATTTTTTTGTCTAAAAATGTTGGACTTTTAAATCCCTACTACTGGGAAGAATTCTGCAATCAAGAATTCCATATGCAGGTTTCCTTATATAGCTGTGATACATATACCATACAAATTTTGTTACATTTGGCAGAATATTAGGGGAGAAAAATGGGATTAAAATGTCAAATTTCAATTGGCGGGAAAATTAAAGCAAAGTTCAAGTGACGTTATCTCCCTACCTAATGCATGGATTTTCACGAAACATTGTGGGAATGTTACCCAAACAAAAGTAGAGATATCACACACATTTGTTTGATATACAATTAATAGTTTTTCCAAAATAATTCTTTTTGATATTTTTGGGGGGGAATTTTTAATTCCATTTATTTCATAGATTTCAAATTACATGTTAATGGAAATTTGGAATTAGATAGAAAATACTTGTTTAAAAACACTACGTATCGATTTTTCTGTAAATAATTTATATAATGAGATATTATAGTACTAAATTTGAGTAATTTTTTGTTCAAAAATTTTGGACTTTTAAATCCCTACTACTGGGAAGAATTTTGCAATCAAGAATTCCATACGCAGCTTTCCTAATATAGCTGTGATACATATACCATACAAATTTTGTTACATTTGGCAGAATATTATGGGAGAAAAATGGGATTTAAATGTAAAATTTCAATTGGCTGGAAAATTAAAGCAAAGTTCGAGTGACATTATCTTCCTACCTAATGCATAGATTTTCACAAAAACTTAGTGGGAATGTCACCCAAACAAACGTAGAGATATCACAAACATTTGTTTCATATACAATTAATAGTTTTTCCAAAATATTTTGTTAATGTTTTTTTTTTTTTTTTTGAATTTTTAATTCCATTTTTTTCATAGAGTTCAAATTACATGTTAATGGAAATTTGGAATTAGGTAGATAATACTTCTTAAAAAAAAACACTACGTATCGATTTTTCTGTAAATAAGTTATATAATGAGATATTATAGTACTAAATTTGTGTAATGTTTTGTTCAAAAATTTTGGATTTTTAAATCCCTACTACTGGGAAGAATTCTTCAATCAAGAATTCCATACACAGATTTCCTAATATAGCTGTGATACATATACCATACAAATTTTGTTACATTTGGCAGAATATTATGGGAGAAGAATGGGATTTAAATGTAAAATTACAATTGGCGAGAAAATTAGAGCAAAGTTCAAGTGACGTTCTTTTCCTGATCCCTTACCTACAAGTCACCAGAACCATATGTTTTTCCTTCCTTTTGTTTCTTAGCAGCTTCTGTACGATTATTGGTAATTCTGGAAGCTTGTCTAGTATCTTGATGCACAACTACAAGAGGTTACTTAAGCACGAACTTCACAAAAGTAAACAGACTGGCTACCGCCACAGAACTCGCAAGAAAGAAGAAACATACAAGAATAACAAAACTTCTAGTTGTCGGCATTATTGTAGTGACATCAGGAATACCAATACAAGCATACAATGTTGCTCAATGACAGTAGAGTCAAGTACCGGTACTGAAATATTAGTCCTTTGACGGGTTTATACATTCATTCAGAAACATGGTAGATCTTACAGCTCGATTCTGTAGAAATATATGCGGGAGGGGGGCTGGCTGATGGCCCATCCCCGGGATGCGTAATTGCAAAGAACAGGGATATTTTATTGATTTGATTGAATGAAAACATGACAATGACATCATAAATAATCTAACATGCAGTTCAGCAGATGCCACGCCAATTTCTGCTGTGTGCAGACTGACAAACAAAGCATTATTAAGGTGATAAATTGTTTGAATTCAACGGAATAACTTTGTGACAAGAAAGAAGAAACCCAATCCTTTCAATTTCAGTCATTAAAAAAAATTAACCAAAATGAACAAAATATCGACTTATCTCCGGAGTGTCGCCTTAAGCGGGAGGGCGGGAGAAATGGTGTAAAAACGGGAGTCTCCCGCCTAAATCGGGACAGTTGGCAGGTATGCATTTAGATTACAGATTCTTAATGTCTTTCAGTGATCAGGATACAAGCCTCAACTTATAATAGAGAGACTGGTGACTGAATTGCAGACCCATTATAGCCTACTATCTTCAGAAGAAGTAAAATATTATTAAAAGACTATCAGCAGAATAGAAATGACAATACAGTTTCTTGTATTTATCCATTATTTAAATGCAGGAAAATGCTCACCTGAACGCAATTATCACAAATATATTCTGAGCATTCGACACACCAACTAGTTGCGACTGCATTGCCATCACAACTCGTGCACTTTAAATTGTTTGCTTTGGTAGCACTTTGGGGAGCATCGTTGTCTCCTTCCAACTCCATCAAGAACTGATTTTCAATTATGTTCGACACATGACAATGTACATGACACATCTCGCAGGTAATCGAGTTGTTTTCAACTGAAACAGACACAGACACATACACATTAAATTACTTTCTGACAGATTCCATTCTATTTATAGAAATGTTTTAAGCCATTTATCAGTGATGCATTTGTAATCTTGTAAAAATAATTACTTTTCAGTTGGTCAACACATTAATGTGCCCAAAGCTTCCATGCTAACAAGTATTGTGTGATAAGCCCATTGAGAACTCGCTAATTTTTGTTTCTGTCACCCCCAACAAATTTGAATAATAACTGGGAACCTTCAAAAGCCCTTACCATCTGTATTGTCACGAACAGCAATTTTTAAAAAACTCCAATCTGCCACTAATTTTTAGCCAACTTGCTTGCACCCTTGGGGCTCGCTAAGATTTGCATCCACAATCCATTAAAAACAAACGACACATTTCAGAATGGTAACAACTTGTAATAGTGCCAAAGTTTTTTTTTCTAGTACAGTAAGATAGTGATAGTATAGTATAGTGAGACAGCTCCACGAACACCACTACGAATTTGGAGAGGATCTGTTGATGGCCTTCCTGGACATCGAAAAGGCCTATGATAGGGTGTGTAGGGAGAAGGTTTGGGAAGCAATGGAAAACATAGCAGTGGAAAAAGGGATTGTAGACAGAGTGAAGGAGATATATTGTGGAAGTGTGAGGTGTGAAAGTTGGAGGGGAAAGAACAAACGGGTTCAGACAAATGAGTGGCCTGAAACAGGGTAGTGCACTATCACCCCTTCTCTTTATTGTGATCATGGGCGAGGTATTGACATGGGTAGCAGGAAAGATAGGAGAAGATAAGATGAAAGGATAGTGTTTGCAGATGATCTCATGGTCTGAGGAAACAAGGAGGAGGACATTCAGGAGCAACTGAAGTCTTGGGAAGAAACAGTGGGAGAGTACGGATGGAAGTTCAATATCAGTAAATGTGAGATCCTGTTAACGACCAGGAAAAAGGACAGACCAATGAGTGGGATAACATTTGGAGGCAGACAGCAGAAGAAGGTGGAAAGTCTCAAGTACTTGGGAAGTATAGTGGAGGAAAATGGGAGAAATGACAAAGAGATTACGGAACGTGGAGCAGACAGGCAGAAGCATTTCTGAGAAGCATTAGGAGCTTAGTGTGGAATAAAGATGTCCCAGAAAAAAGCAAAGAAGTGTTATACAGAAGCTACTATATCCCAATACTGACCTATGTATCAGAAACGTGGATAATGAAGAAAAGAGGCATAAGCAGAATACAGGCAAGTGAAATGAAGTTCCTGCGAAGTAGGATCGGAGTAACAAGAAGCGACAGGGTGGGGAATGGAAAGGTCAGGGAAATAGTGAAAGAGGAGCCCTTGCAAGGTAGGATTAAGACATCAAGACTAAGGTGGTATGGACACTTAAAGAGAATGGAATTGAAGAAGATTCCCAAGAGGATACATGAGATACAGATACAGAAGGAACGACCAAGGGGAAGACCAAGAGATAGATGGCTGAAAGAAGCGGAGGAATGTGTCAAGAAGAGAGGCGAGGACTGGACCAGAGTGACAACGGAGAGGTGGTAGGAAGAAAGGACTAAGTGGTGAGGCTTATGTTTCAAACAGACCCAGCCTGGGGCTGGAAACTGTACAAGATGACGATAAGATGCTAATAAATAATTTAGCTGTGTTATGTGAGCTTTTTGTGAGATTATGTTGCAGAGGTTGGTCTCCTACGTGTTAAGAAGAATTTTCAGTGTAGTCGATGACGTATGAACATAATGTTGAATCCCCACTATGTAACTCTAATAAGTTAAGTTAAATGAGGTTTCCAACTGTGCATCATCAAATGAAAATGCAGTCACTTGTTCAAGTGCAACATTTGGTTGTGAGTTATGTTTTAACCTTTACTTGTTCAATTTAATTGAAAAGTTGCACTAGGTTAGATGACATTCTGGGTGAAACCATTGGTTGCTGTTAGGTTAGAAGACGTCTCACAGAAATCATCGGCTGCTACGAGGTTAAACCACTGTCTGGGGCGTAAGCATCAGGTTAGGTTTGTGTTTGTATTTGAAGCCTTATTAGCATACAGAATTTAACATGTAAGTTATGCATCATTGGTTCTTGGGAATTATATTGAAAATAGGAGTATGATGCACTGCCTGCTACTATTAGCTAGCTAATAGCATGCCCTGTATCCTGAAAAAGCCACCTCGCTCTGTGTGGACAGCTCTCAATCGTATCCGCACTGGCCATGGAAGATGTGCAGACGCTCTCCACAAGTGGGGAATAGTCCCATCATCAAAATGTGAATGTGGTGCTGAGAAACAGACAATTCATCACTTAGTGACCGAGTGCCCAAACCATGCATATTGTGGAGACTTCAAGTACTTTTTAACTGTTACAACAGATACTGTAGCCTACATAAAGAACTTGAATATTTGTATATAGATTATGTAGGAAGTCATGTTTCAATAGCTGGAACTATTATAGAATTTCATGTAGGCTATGTGATAATTTAATGTTTTATGTGCCATACACTAAATAAATAAAATAGCTAGCTAACTATCTTCCATTGACTCTGGATTCTGACGGTCACTTGTAGATGTTTATTTGGTGCGGAGTTAGGGTAGGGTTTCCGATGGTTCTTTCTCGTCACATCGCTGAAATATAAATCCATCTTACATTCATGTCCATACTAATTGTCCCTAAAACAAGGAATAACCGTGGATCAAAGTGAGATGATGTTAGTAGAATCACTTTTCAGTTGATCAACATGAATGACCAAATTAAATTGTGAGGGGAATAACATTTAATTTCCTAGTGTCTGAAATAAATAAATAAATGAACTATTTATACACTTCTCATACAACTGGAGGGTATAATTGGATGACGTGAGATGGCTAGTGGAACCAACTATTTTACAGTATAATTTCACTGCCGGTACTGTATTTCTCCAATGGAACAACTTAGAAGTTATTAATTCTGGAGGAGACCTAATCCTGGCTTTTACACTTCTACCTGGCAGATTATTGAAAATATATGATTTACATACCTTTCTGGGAGTCATTAGGAATTGAAATTGAATCACTCTACAACCATCAGGTTCATCGTACAGAATTCACATACAGGAGAGGGCAGCAGCTGCCATCAAAGCTATCTACGACATTAAGAATCCGACAAGACTAGCACTAGACACTGCAATAACACTTTTCTATGCAAAGATAATGCCTATCTTGACCTATGACATTGAACTAATATGGAACAACCTACTGACCCTCGAATGTGTTAAAGCAAGATACCTGAAGAGAATTTTAGGCATATCAAAATACACTCCTTCAAGACTGGCTTATGAGCTTGCAAAAACGTGCTTTCTCATAGAAGACTTGAGGTTCCGAAAACAGCTACCAGCGACCAAACAAGAGTCAGACCTACTTCGGGACAGACAAAGCAAGAGATCGGACATCTGGCTCGATTTCTACACAACAGACGCGATGCTGGATAGGAACTGGACGGGAGCAAACAAGGACCTACGAAGTGCCATAACTAGGCTCTCAGTGCTCGGTTTCCATCACAAGTTATGCACGAGAAACAGTTTTCACGATCCCTCACCAGTGTGTGTATGCATCCTCTGCGGGAAGGCCTGTGAGCGCTACCATTTCACTGTGTGTCAAAAGCGCACAAAATCACTGAAGGAATACAGCAAAGAATAATGACATTTACATGCACATGTAATCTAAACTGTTATAGGCTACTCTATGGTCGTTCGACTGCAATACAGTTTTATATTAGGAATTGAAATTACTGCCAATTATCACTCCTGCACCGGAAATATTTGATCATCAACATCTTGCACAGTTTCCAGCCACTGGCCAGGTCTGTTTGGAACACAAGCCTCTCCAACGTCTTCTGTCTTCCCACCATCTCTCAGCCTCCACCCTTGTCCAGTCTTCTCCTCCCTTCTTCACGCTTTCTTCCACCCCCTTCAGTCACCTGTCTCTTTCCTTCCCACTTCGTCTCGTGTATCCTCCTGGGTATCCTCTTCTCCTCCATTCGTTTTACATGTCCATACCATCTAAGTCTGGATTTCTCTATACTTACTTACTCCATGGCGCTACAACCCGGGGTGGGTTTTGGCCTCTTGGACAACTGCTTTCCATGTTGGACTATCCATCGCCTTGCTCCTCCATCCTCTCACTCCCATTGCGACGAGGTCTGCTGTCACACCATCCAACCATCTCTTCTTAGGACGTCCTTTCCTCCTCCTGGAGAAAAGCCTCCCTTTCAACATTCTCTTGGGCATCTGGCTCTCCAGCATCCTCTCTATATGTCCCAACCATTGGATTCTCTGTGCCTTTATAAACTTTACGATATCTTGTTTTCCAATCAATTCGTTTAGTTCATGGTTATATCGTATTCTCCATCCATCTTCCTCTCTAACAGGGCCATATATTCTTCGCAGTATTTTCCTTTCAAAACACTTCACAGTATTCTCATCATCCATAGTTAATGTCCAAGCTTCAGAGCCATAGTACTGGTCTTATCATTGTCTTATATATCTTCATTTTGGTTGTTCGCGATATAAGTTGATTCCTGAGCATCTTGATGTTTGCATAGTATGCTCTGTTTCCAGCCTGAAATCGATCTTTAATACAGTTTGTCATATCACACTGGTTGTTAATAAGTACTCCTAGATACTTAAATTGTGTCACACTCTCAAATGTCTTATCGCCTATTTTAATATCATGCGGGGCTCTTCTTGTGTTAGATGTGGACATTACCATGCTCTTAGTTTCACTCTCATTCACTAATAACCCAATATTTGTAGCCTCTTTCTCTAATTCTAAGTATACTCTTTTCAGTGTACGCTTCTCTCTTGCTATGATCACTACATCATCTGCATAAGCACAGATCTGACTTGATTTGTTAAAAATAGTGTCTCCCTGGTCCACTTTACTGATTGCTTTATGTAGTGCAAGGTTAAAGAGTACTGCAGACAATCCATCTCCTTGTTTTACACCCATATTAATTGTAAAGGGTTTACTCAGCTTATTTCCATTTTTCACTCGTGCCCATGTGTTATCTAGTGTCATCCTTATCAGCCGGATTATCTTTCCAGGTATCCTCATTTCTCCTAGTAATTCATATAGTCTTTCTCTACATACACTATCGAAAGCTTGTTTAAAATCTATAAAGAGCATGTGGAGGTCAATATCATGTTCATAAAACTTTTCCATCATCTGCCTAATTACAAAGATTTGATCCGTTGTACTCCGGTTGGGTCTAAAACCACACTGATATTCACTCAGAATTTCTTCTGAAAATATCTTCATTCTCTCTTTCAGGATACCTGATAGGATCTTGTAAATAACATTCAATAGAGTAATTCCTCTGTAATTCTCACATGCTAATTTATCTCCTTTCTTAAATATAGGACATATTATTCCTCCCCTCCATCCATCTGGCATGTTCTCTTCTTCCCATATTCTTTCCAATAGTTTATGTATTCTATCTTCCAATGCCGTTCCTCCATATTTTATCATTTCTGCTACTATACTGTCTTCCCCTGGTGATTTGTTTTCATTTTCTTCATTACATTTGCCACTTCAAATCTTGTAGGACTCATAATACTTGCATTCTCATTCTCTGATTCTGTAGGACTCTTAATACTTGCATTCTCATTCTCTGATTCTGATCTAATTACTTCTTGTCTCTCGTTTTGTTGCATATGTTGTTCAATTTCTGGCTCTACACTTTCACTTATAAGTTCCTTAAAGTGTTCAGACCATCTATCTAACACTTTGTTCTCATCATTCAGTATCATCCCTTGTCTATCCTTGCATCTTCTTTCCCTAGGTTGGAAACCTTTCCCCATTTTACCAATTGCCACATAGAATTTTCTTACTTCACTTCCCTGGTTTAATTCTTCTATTTCCATAAATTGTTTCTTTATGTGTTCCTTTTTCTTTCTTCTACATACTTTGTTGGCATTCAACCTCAGTTGCCTATAATGTTCACAGTTGCTTCTTGTTTCTCTCAAGATCATCTTTTCTCTTGCTCTATTCTTCTCTTCTATTGCTTCCCTACACTCCTGATCAAACCATTCATTCCGGGTTTGCTGCCTCTTTCCGATTATTTCTTCTGCAGCCAGTTTAACTACTTCCTCTATTTTCTTACACTCTTCATTGAGATCATCTCTCTCTTTTTCTTCTTCTAATCTCTTTTGTATTTCTCTCTGATATTCCTCCTTAATTCTTTCATCTTCTAGTCTTTCAACGTTTATACTGTTCTTCCAGGTTTCAGATTCTGTTTTCGTTTTAGCCAGCTTTTCTCTAAGTACTGCTTTGACTAGATAGTGATCTGAATCACAATTTGGTCCTCTAAAACTCCGCACATCTATAATTGACGAAGAGTATCTTGCATTGATTAACACATGGTCTATTTGATTCACAGTTGTAGAATCAGGAGCCTTCTAAGTACCTAGATGTATTCGTTTATGTGGAAAACATGTGCTTTTGATCACCATATTGTTCCTGATGGCAAAATGCCCAAGTAGTGTGCCATTCTGGTTACTTACATCATGTAGTGTATGTTCCCCTGCACATCTCATCAATAGATCCTTCCCAATCTTTGCGTTAAAGTCACCCATTATTATCAATGTATCGTATCTCTGTATCTCACCGCATATCTGCTCCAATTGTTCATAGAACTCTTCCTTCTCATCCTCATCTTTCTCTTCAGTTGGTGCATACACTGACAATATGGATATGTTCCTGAATCTTCCTTTGATGCGCAATTTACAAAATCTTTCATTTATGGCTTCATATTCCATAATACTATTCCTTACTGACTTGGATACTATAAATCCTGTACCATGTTGTCCTGTTCTGCTATTTGGACCACTATACAATAGTGAATATTCCCTTTTATCCTTCCTTGTCCTTGCCATCTTACCTCTTGTAACGCTACAATGTCTAAATTAAATTTAATTATCTCTTCTCCTATTTCATTCATCTTTCCTGGTCTCAACATCGTTCTTACATTCCACGTCGCAATATACAGATCTCTTTTCCGTAAACCAGGCCGAGGTTGTCTTCTGTTAAATCCGTCCTTCCGAGGCAATTGTCCTTGTTTCGTAACAGGTTCTTTTTTATGGTGTGGGGTTGTTAGCCCCACGTCCAATCCCAACCTGGAGGGCCAGAGTATCCCGTTTAGTCTGGATCATCACCTTCGACCTGTCCGGCTTGGGAGACCCTACCAGTAGCTAAGCTACTGCCGGCATAGCTCTCAGGATCATTTGACCATGCAAGCTCCACCACCGCGTCAAGGTAAGGATACCATTGGTGGAGCTAGATTTCTCTATACCATCCTGTAATGGTTCCTCCTTCATTAATTCTCTGGTCCTCTCATTTCTTATTCTGTCCATCTTTGTAGCTCCAATACTGCTTCTCAAGAACCTCATCTCACTGGCCTGTATTTTGCTCTTCTCCCTTCCTTTCATAACCCAGGTTTCCGAGGCATACGTCAGGATAGGGACATAGTACGTCCGATATATGATCTTTTTGCTGTTCTGAGGGACATCCTTGCTCCATAACATGCTTCTCACACTCCTCCGGAATGCTTCTGCCTGTCTCCCCCGCACATTTATTTCTCTATTGTTTCTCCCATTATCTTGTATATTTGATATATTACATAAATAAATGTTTTTATTTCTTGCTCATTCAACGAGGGCAGCCAAGACGCATGAGGCGTCTTCAACTGTTATTCAGGGTCACACATTGTCATATTACAGTTGCCAACATGTCTGACACAAAATACACCACATGACACACGTAATGTTGTAATTATATGAAATAGGAATAATTGGCAAAACCATTGGCCAGCATAAAAATTTATGATATGCGACTACCCCCACTGTGCGTGAGAAAAACCAAGGCTGTTCAAATTTTACATGTTGGTAACACTAACGACACTTCAATGTGGTAACCTAACATGCGCTTGAGGAACATGGCTACCGTCGTTCAATGAGCAAGAAACAAAAACACATATTTACGTAATTTAGCACATATTTCCAGTGCACTAGTGATAATGGCTGACAATTTCAATTGGTATTGACCTCTAGATCAGCGTTTCCCAAACTGTGGTATGCTCGTTCTGCTGCAGTGGTACGCGGTGATGTTACGAAAAATTTAAAAATATAAAAATATAAAAACATTGATATGTTGCCGGAGGACTTTAAGGCGAACGACAAGGAGCAGTTTTATGAATTGAATTGCGATTCAGAAGGAAGGCAAACTTTTTCAAAAATGGCTCTTGTGAACTTTTGGGTTAAGGGGCATGCAGACTATGCAGGCATAGCTGACAAAGCAGTTAGATTTTTACTGCCTTTCACTACTTCGTACTTGTGCGAGACTGCATTTTCTTCACTTGTTTATCTCAAAAATAAATACCGGAATAGGCCCCTTACAGTGGAAAACGATCTTCGTTTGAGACTCAGCATTCTTAAACCAGATACTCCTAAGTTGGCTTCTAATCTTCAAGCTCACATTTCACATTGAAGTTGTCAGTTGAACTTTGGTTTTAAGTTCAATTATTACAACTTTGGTTTTTATGTTTAATTATTACGAGTTCTTTTATTAATATTATTTGTACAGTGTCATTTCTGAATGTTTGAATTGAATACTTATTGTAATACATAATAAAACAACTCGACACACTTTTTATTATTTGAACTTCAACTGTCTAACTCTAACAAACACGATTTACAATCCGTCTATTGGTCTACTACGTAGTGGTGGTGGTGGGGTGGGGGTTATAGTTACTATATCTCCCAACCATTAGGTGGTATGTGAGAGATTCTCATCCTTTAAAGTGGTACACGCCCAAAAAAGTTTGGGAAACACTGCCCTAGATTATGAAAAAATGGTATGAAAATCATAAATTATCCTTATTAACGAAGTTGTGAATGTCTAAGGCAGGTTTCGGTACAAAATTCTTAAAGTAGCCTAATGAAATTAAACAAATTAATAGTCGGGAAAATATCTGGAGATGATGTAGTAATAGATGTTTACTCCTCCGCTGTCCGTGACCCACCCAGCCATACCAATATGAACACGACTTATATAGGCAAAATTCCAGCTCATTCAGCCATTTTTAGCATCATGTACCGTATTGCCAAACTCACGCATTCGGTACTATATCACATCTGACAGACCAATGGTTTTCGCCTAGACCAGTGGTTTTTAACCGGTGGTTCGCGAGTGCCTCGGGAGAAAAGGGTCCACCAGCACATATAAAAAAGTGGCCAATAAATGGGGATTTCGAAAACGATGTGCGTTGAACAAGAATTGTCCGAATGTATTGGTGGCGATGACTATCAGGTTTTGAATTGAAATATCTTTAAAATAAGTGTTATTGAGGAAGGGTTACAACTGATAAGGTGTATTGGGGGGCGGAGGGGGTCCATACATGATTCAATTTCAGGCTGAGTGGTCCGCAGACTTCTACGGGTTCAGAACCACTGGCCTAGACCAATATTGTTAGGTAGCGTGCTAATATAAACACCCCTGGTTTTTGTCACGCACAGTGGGGGTAGTCACGGATCAATAATCTTTATCCAGGCCAATGGTTTTGCCTTTTATGTCTTTATTCACGTGTCGTGTGGTGTATTTTGTATCGGACATGTTGGCAACAGGTATGACATAGTGTAGGATGTCAGTGTGTCATGGCTGCCATCGTCGAATGAGCAAGTAAAATTATTTATTTATATACGTAATAAAACAAATATTTCCAGTGCAGCAGTGACAATTCAAATTGAAATCAACTTCTAATGACTCCCAGAAAGGTAAGTGAATCATAAATTATATATTTTCAATAATCTGTCTTGTAAAAGTTGTGAAAAGGGAAAAGTACCTCTTCCCGACAATTAATGGCAGGTTCTCGTCTCCTTCATTATTAATGTTTAAATTATTGGCACATCAAGTTTCAAGGATAAGAGGTTCGGCCCAAACGGAGCACAGCAGTTTTCATTGCTACTATTCCCATTCTTTTCCAATCGATATCCAAACCACATAACAGTGCCAGCATACTATAGAACTTACCAAAAGCGTAACCCAACCTGGAGTCCGCTCATTAATTCTACAGAACAGGAGAACAAGCCTTGGTAACTTTCAACAAGGTGTATTACTGAAAATATAGTATTATGATTGACAAACCTTTCTCGGAGTTATTGGGAGTCTTTTCACATTCTCAATTGCCACTGCTGCACCGGAAATAATTACTTTTAACGTAAATAAAGCATAAAGCATTATTGGTCGTGTTCATTTGAACAAGGTCGGCCATTTAACAATCACACCGGATACTACGTCATACCCACGTGACACGTTGCCAACATGAAAAATGGAATAAAAGGCAAAACAATTGGCCTGGATAAAGATTATTGATGCGTGACTTCCCCCACTGGGCGTCACAAAAACCAGGGGTGTTATCTATTAGCTGACGCGGCCCGACAATCCTCCGTTGGTCTGGACCAAAATATTGGTCTAGTCAAAACCATTGATAGTTTATTCAGTTGAAACTTCCCGTCAGATCAATACAAAAAATATTTGCGCTATTATTGCGCTATTTGGTACATGTTTCGAACCTTGTATACCGGTCCTTCATCAGCCCTTCACAAACAACAAATGGCCACACATCAAATCAACACTGAACAATCCAAAATGCATGCACACTAATAATACATATTAAAACCATTGCATTAAAATTCTGTACAAAACATATTAAAAACACATGTTAAAAATTCTAAGAGTCCACTTCACTTGTTCATAAGCACATGTCTTTCTGGTAGGAATCTTGTCCTATTCTGTTGTCTGCTTCCTGTCATGTGGGGAACTAGAATATTAATCCTATTTGAATGGTCCAAATGCGAAGACTTTAGGTACTCCCTTTTGATAGGAGACTTGTCCTGTTCTGCCTCTTGTCATATGTGGAACGGAAATAGAATAGTATTCCCATTTGAATGGTCCAAATGCTAAAGACTTTAGGCGCTCCCAGACTAAACCTGTAGTCCTCTGTTAAAAGAAAATTAAATTGATTTAGTGAATGGACTGAAGTAATGAATCTAATATATGATCAACCAGAAAACGATTGCTATGAAATCCTTACCTCCCAGTGTGTGCAGTGAACCTGTGTGCTTTAAACAGCTGTTGCAACTCAAGTGCTGAGCCTAGGCGAGGCGAGGCAAGGCCACGTGAGACATGTAGGGGGGGAGAGTATCATTGGTGGAAGCAAAGAGCGGAGGGGCGGGGAGGCAACTTAGAGCGGGAGGGGAAGGAAGTTTGGGTGGTACTGCAAACCCAGGTCTAATATTATGGAGGTTTTTTATGTTTGTTACTGGTGACAAAATTTGTCAATGTTTCGTATAAAACATTGCTATCGAAATTGATTTCATTAAGATTGTGCGACGGGTTGTTTCTCAGGGCCTGGTCTATCTCTAGTTGCTCCAAAATATTAAGCATAATGCCTTTGCCGCAATAATGCAAAATTTCCAAGTCTTCCTCAATTCTCGAAAAGTTGTGGTTGCGTTCCTGCATATGATTATTAATGGCTGAGAATTTTTGTGCCTAGCAGCGTTGAAATGCTCATTATATCTTATTTTGAAACTACGCCCCGTTTGACCTATGTAATCCGCATCACAATCCTTGCACTTTATTCTGTAAATACCGGATTTCTGGAATTTGTCTTGTTTGTTGACCGATTTGGAGTTAAATAAGTGTTTCATAGTGGTGTTATCCGTTCTGTATGCTATTCTAAGCTCCTGTTTCTTGAAAACGTTCGTGATGTTGTGCGTTAGTTGATTTGCGTATGTGAAAACTGCAACTGATTTCTTATTTTCAATTGGTTGCAAGCTTGTGACTGGTCTATTTTTAATTTTACTTAAAATGGAATCGACGTACATTTTGCTAAAACCATTAGCTATGGCTATCTGATATATGGTGGAAAGCTCTTTGCTCCAATCTTGTTCTGAGAGGGGTACGTTAATGGCTCTGTTAATATATGCCCTGAAAGCAGCTTTTTTATGGCTGGCCGGATGGTTTGAATCCTTCCTGATGGTGGTGTGCGTTTGGGTTGGCTTCCTGTATATTTTAAAACGTAGGCTCATGGTGTCCCTAATGACAGTAAGATCCAGGTAGTTTATAGACTGATTTATTTCTGATGTTGTGGTGAATTTGATGCTATTATCAATTTGGTTTAGCTCTGTTGTAATGTGATTGATGCCACAGATTTCATTATCAACTATCAGAAAAACGTCATCGACATATCTTGTCCAAAAGCTGATTCCTTTTATTTTACTGATGCTGATGTTTTCCAAGTGGTCAATATAAATATTGGCCATTATGCCTGACAATGGGGAGCCCATGGCCAAACCTTCTGTCTGCTTGTAGATTTTTTGGTTGAACGTGAAGTAATTGTTTTGCACAGCAAATTTTAACAGACTGATGAACTCCTTGATTTCACCTTGTGACATCCTACTGTGCATTTTTAAGTTCTCCTCTATTATATGTATGGTGGGGCCTAATGGGATGTTCGTGTACATGTCGCTGATATCAGCGGTGTGTAAGGTTTCTGAGCTTTTTATATTCAAACCCTTAGTGCGTTCACAGAAGTCAATGGAATTTCTAATTGCATTATTGGTCGTAAATTTATAATGTTTTTTCAAAAATTTTTGGAGGAATTGCGTCAGCTTGTAAACAGGACTACCCCTGAAATTTATGATAGGTCTGATCGGTAGGTTATCCTTATGGGTTTTAGGCAATGCTCTAAGGGTTGGTATGCTTGGGTTCATATTGATTAATTTACTAATTTGATGTTCATCTAGAATCATGTCGGTGTTCTTTAATATTTGCTTGAGCTTCCGTTGTGTGGGCCCTGTGGGGTCCTTGCTGATGATGCTGAAATTTTTGTTACTCAAAAAGGATTCTGTTTTTTCGATGTATTCGTTCTTATTCAAAATAACGATACTATTACCTTTATCGGCCTTAGTTACTATTAAATTCTCTTGAGCGATTTTCTTTTTTAAGCTGGTGACATTTTCTGTATGGGGTTGTTTATTGTCCTGTTTTATTATTTTGTTGATTTTCTTGTTGATGACATGTCTGGTTTCATTTCTTTTTTCTATTGGGAGTTTTTGAATTGCCGCTTCCGATTCTGCTATTAGTACTGTTAAATTCGTTTTATTATTATAGGAGGAGTGCCAGTTATGTTTGAAGCCTTTTTCCATTAATTCTATTTCCGCTTGATTAAAATCGACGTTAGAAAAGTTTTCGAACGGTTTTTGGAATTCATGGGATGGAGTGTCAGGTTCCTCGTTGCTCATCGTGCGTGCCTGCCGCATTAGTTGGTCTAACTTCCTGTTTAAAGTGCCGACCTTTTTATTGGCGTGGAATGCGACAACTTCCTCTACATGGAGAAGGAAGGAGTCCCATTCATCTTTATTCGTGGTGTTAGCAGCCTCTAAGTGAACTTCGTATAAAAAGTTATTAATTTGATTTTTCTTTATATATAAAAATTTTAATTCCCGTTGCAGGATTTTCTGGTTGATCATTATCTGTGTTTTACGTTCAAAGTTGTTGTAAAATCTCTTTTTCTGAAACGCGCCTATATGTCGCGGAACTAGATTGTGCGTTCTGCATTTCTTTAAGAAATCAATGTCTTTAATGACGCTGGCCAATTTTATTCGCAGATGTTTAAATTTATACCTTTTAGCCTGACTAGCCATTTTAATGATGGGAATACTAGTTGCCATTTCTGGTCCGTATTGACGTATATGAATAGTTTATTCAGTTGAAACTTCCCGTCAGATCAATACAAAAAATATTTGCGCTATTATTGCGCTATTTGGTACATGTTTCGAACCTTGTATACCGGTCCTTCATCAGCCCTTCACAAACAACAAATGGCCACACATCAAATCAACACTGAACAATCCAAAATGCATGCACACTAATAATACATATTAAAACCATTGCATTAAAATTCTGTACAAAACATATTAAAAACACATGTTAAAAATTCTAAGAGTCCACTTCACTTGTTCATAAGCACATGTCTTTCTGGTAGGAATCTTGTCCTATTCTGTTGTCTGCTTCCTGTCATGTGGGGAACTAGAATATTAATCCTATTTGAATGGTCCAAATGCGAAGACTTTAGGTACTTTAGGCAGAACAGGACAAGTCTCCTATCAAAAGGGAGTACCTAAAGTCTTCGCATTTGGACCATTCAAATAGGATTAATATTCTAGTTCCCCACATGACAGGAAGCAGACAACAGAATAGGACAAGATTCCTACCAGAAAGACATGTGCTTATGAACAAGTGAAGTGGACTCTTAGAATTTTTAACATGTGTTTTTAATATGTTTTGTACAGAATTTTAATGCAATGGTTTTAATATGTATTATTAGTGTGCATGCATTTTGGATTGTTCAGTGTTGATTTGATGTGTGGCCATTTGTTGTTTGTGAAGGGCTGATGAAGGACCGGTATACAAGGTTCGAAACATGTACCAAATAGCGCAATAATAGCGCAAATATTTTTTGTATTGATCTGACGGGAAGTTTCAACTGAATAAACTATTCATATACGTCAATACGGACCAGAAATGGCAACTAGTATTCCCATCATTAAAATGGCTAGTCAGGCTAAAAGGTATAAATTTAAACATCTGCGAATAAAATTGGCCAGCGTCATTAAAGACATTGATTTCTTAAAGAAATGCAGAACGCACAATCTAGTTCCGCGACATATAGGCGCGTTTCAGAAAAAGAGATTTTACAACAACTTTGAACGTAAAACACAGATAATGATCAACCAGAAAATCCTGCAACGGGAATTAAAATTTTTATATATAAAGAAAAATCAAATTAATAACTTTTTATACGAAGTTCACTTAGAGGCTGCTAACACCACGAATAAAGATGAATGGGACTCCTTCCTTCTCCATGTAGAGGAAGTTGTCGCATTCCACGCCAATAAAAAGGTCGGCACTTTAAACAGGAAGTTAGACCAACTAATGCGGCAGGCACGCACGATGAGCAACGAGGAACCTGACACTCCATCCCATGAATTCCAAAAACCGTTCGAAAACTTTTCTAACGTCGATTTTAATCAAGCGGAAATAGAATTAATGGAAAAAGGCTTCAAACATAACTGGCACTCCTCCTATAATAATAAAACGAATTTAACAGTACTAATAGCAGAATCGGAAGCGGCAATTCAAAAACTCCCAATAGAAAAAAGAAATGAAACCAGACATGTCATCAACAAGAAAATCAACAAAATAATAAAACAGGACAATAAACAACCCCATACAGAAAATGTCACCAGCTTAAAAAAGAAAATCGCTCAAGAGAATTTAATAGTAACTAAGGCCGATAAAGGTAATAGTATCGTTATTTTGAATAAGAACGAATACATCGAAAAAACAGAATCCTTTTTGAGTAACAAAAATTTCAGCATCATCAGCAAGGACCCCACAGGGCCCACACAACGGAAGCTCAAGCAAATATTAAAGAACACCGACATGATTCTAGATGAACATCAAATTAGTAAATTAATCAATATGAACCCAAGCATACCAACCCTTAGAGCATTGCCTAAAACCCATAAGGATAACCTACCGATCAGACCTATCGTAAATTTCAGGGGTAGTCCTGTTTACAAGCTGACGCAATTCCTCCAAAAATTTTTGAAAAAACATTATAAATTTACGACCAATAATGCAATTAGAAATTCCATTGACTTCTGTGAACGCACTAAGGGTTTGAATATAAAAAGCTCAGAAACCTTACACACCGCTGATATCAGCGACATGTACACGAACATCCCATTAGGCCCCACCATACATATAATAGAGGAGAACTTAAAAATGCACAGTAGGATGTCACAAGGTGAAATCAAGGAGTTCATCAGTCTGTTAAAATTTGCTGTGCAAAACAATTACTTCACGTTCAACCAAAAAATCTACAAGCAGACAGAAGGTTTGGCCATGGGCTCCCCATTGTCAGGCATAATGGCCAATATTTATATTGACCACTTGGAAAACATCAGCATCAGTAAAATAAAAGGAATCAGCTTTTGGACAAGATATGTCGATGACGTTTTTCTGATAGTTGATAATGAAATCTGTGGCATCAATCACATTACAACAGAGCTAAACCAAATTGATAATAGCATCAAATTCACCACAACATCAGAAATAAATCAGTCTATAAACTACCTGGATCTTACTGTCATTAGGGACACCATGAGCCTACGTTTTAAAATATACAGGAAGCCAACCCAAACGCACACCACCATCAGGAAGGATTCAAACCATCCGGCCAGCCATAAAAAAGCTGCTTTCAGGGCATATATTAACAGAGCCATTAACGTACCCCTCTCAGAACAAGATTGGAGCAAAGAGCTTTCCACCATATATCAGATAGCCATAGCTAATGGTTTTAGCAAAATGTACGTCGATTCCATTTTAAGTAAAATTAAAAATAGACCAGTCACAAGCTTGCAACCAATTGAAAATAAGAAATCAGTTGCAGTTTTCACATACGCAAATCAACTAACGCACAACATCACGAACGTTTTCAAGAAACAGGAGCTTAGAATAGCATACAGAACGGATAACACCACTATGAAACACTTATTTAACTCCAAATCGGTCAACAAACAAGACAAATTCCAGAAATCCGGTATTTACAGAATAAAGTGCAAGGATTGTGATGCGGATTACATAGGTCAAACGGGGCGTAGTTTCAAAATAAGATATAATGAGCATTTCAACGCTGCTAGGCACAAAAAATTCTCAGCCATTAATAATCATATGCAGGAACGCAACCACAACTTTTCGAAAATTGAGGAAGACTTGGAAATTTTGCATTATTGCGGCAAAGGCATTATGCTTAATATTTTGGAGCAACTAGAGATAGACCAGGCCCTGAGAAACAACCCGTCGCACAATCTTAATGAAATCAATTTCGATAGCAATGTTTTATACGAAACATTGACAAATTTTGTCACCAGTAACAAACATAAAAAACCTCCATAATATTAGACCTGGGTTTGCAGTACCACCCAAACTTCCTTCCCCTCCCGCTCTAAGTTGCCTCCCCGCCCCTCCGCTCTTTGCTTCCACCAATGATACTCTCCCCCCCTACATGTCTCACGTGGCCTTGCCTCGCCTCGCCTAGGCTCAGCACTTGAGTTGCAACAGCTGTTTAAAGCACACAGGTCCACTGCACACACTGGGAGGTAAGGATTTCATAGCAATCGTTTTCTGGTTGATCATATATTAGATTCATTACTTCAGTCCATTCACTAAATCAATTTAATTTTCTTTTAACAGAGGACTACAGGTTTAGTCTGGGAGCGCCTAAAGTCTTTAGCATTTGGACCATTCAAATGGGAATACTATTCTATTTCCGTTCCACATATGACAAGAGGCAGAACAGGACAAGTCTCCTATCAAAAGGGAGTACCTAAAGTCTTCGCATTTGGACCATTCAAATAGGATTAATATTCTAGTTCCCCACATGACAGGAAGCAGACAACAGAATAGGACAAGATTCCTACCAGAAAGACATGTGCTTATGAACAAGTGAAGTGGACTCTTAGAATTTTTAACATGTGTTTTTAATATGTTTTGTACAGAATTTTAATGCAATGGTTTTAATATGTATTATTAGTGTGCATGCATTTTGGATTGTTCAGTGTTGATTTGATGTGTGGCCATTTGTTGTTTGTGAAGGGCTGATGAAGGACCGGTATACAAGGTTCGAAACATGTACCAAATAGCGCAATAATAGCGCAAATATTTTTTGTATTGATCTGACGGGAAGTTTCAACTGAATAAACTATTCATATACGTCAATACGGACCAGAAATGGCAACTAGTATTCCCATCAAAACCATTGATACCGAATGCGTGTGGTATAGGCATTATGGACTCATACACAAACATTCACAAAGATGGTCGTCAGAGCAGCAATTTCAGCTATATACGGTAAGTCGTGCTCCTATTAGGGCGGGATGGTGGATCTACGGCAGTGGACGAGTGAACATCTATTACTATATCATCTCCAGATACCATAACTAGTTATTTTAGCCAAATTCATTACTTAAAATTTTTTAAACACATGTTCTACTTTTCTGTAGCGCCACCGTACGCTCAACCACAACAAAAGATAGGTTAAGATCTGATCGTAGGACATTATGTGAGGGTGAGCGTGTTTGAAAGGCATGGTCAAGCTGATGACAGTGTAATCATACAAGTACACTAGCGCTTAAAGACAGCCCAGCGGGGCTAACGAAGTGACCCGAATACTCACGATCGCAACCGATCATCCATCCCCCTCGAGACAGACCAGCGGGGCAGTCAGCTGTTCCTCGTTGAGACAGACCAGCGCAGTGGGGCAATAAGACCGTACCCGAAACTTCACAACCTACACCGATCATTAGGAATTTTAAGTAAATACATATTATTTCCCTTTGCTTCTACATAACTAAAATTGCTAAATGTCCCATCCCCTTATCTCCACTACCTTAGCTGTCATATAACTACATTTCATTGTTACATATCTGATCAAAATGACATTTGTTTTACATATTTTTAATTTATAATGTAAAATTACATATTCTGTGATTTTACATACCAGTATTTGATCGAAATGGCATTTTGTTTAAACATAATTTTGCTTTTATTTAAAATTACACACCTGTCTCTTACTGTAAAAAAAAAAAAAAAAAAAAACGCAAGTGAAATATACGGTAATTCTAAACAGTGTATGTATGTCTACCCCTTATTATTTCCGTTTTTCCAACGGGGTCGGGGAAGAGATGCCATGGATGTAGTTGTGGCGGATGGTTTTTACGGCTGGATGCCCTTCCTGACGCCAACCTAATGAGAGGAGTTAATGAGAGATGAAATGAATTATTGGGTAATTCTAAACAGTTTGTATGACAATATTTGTTCACTAGAAACTCAGGTACGGTACGGTACGGTACCTACGTGAAACGGATTTTCCAATCAATTCATAAGCTGTTGAGAAAGGGTCAGGGAAGAATATCAAGAAATATATTAGTGGAGATAAGGGGATGGGATTTCACGTAGCACCCTGCCGGAGATTCACCGGTTGGAATTTAGTTTATTTCAGTTGTCCAGATAGTGCCTGAGACATAATAATATCAACATGCAAAATATGTACTTATTTATGTAATTATAGTAGGTGAAATATGTAATATTAATTTGATTTTTATATAAATAATATATATTACACATGATATTGCTTGAAGATTCCTAATGTTATTCATTATATTTTTATGCAAAATAAAGTGTGGTATGGGGCAGATAACCTTGCTGTTCCTCCCCTTAAAACAATAACAATACAACAAAAGTGGTGTACAATAATTAATTAATTAATTAATTAAGCATGCCCATATTATAGCAAAGATAAATACATTACATTATGGCTGAGAAAAGGTTTAGGAAGTCAACAATAAGTATTGTTTGGAGCACTTTTTGTTTCCGGGGTGGGAGGTTTAACAGATTGAAAAGTAGAGTCTCAGGCACTCACTGGACAACTGAAATAAACTGAAGTCCAGCCGCTAAGTCTCCGGCAGGGTGCTACGTGAATTCCCATCCACTTATCTCCACTGATATATTTCTTGATATTCTTCCCCTGACCTTTCTCAAAAGCTTATGAATTGTTTGGAAATTCGTTTCATGTACCCGAGTTTCTAGTGAACAAATATTGTCATACAGACTGTTTAGAATCACCGTATATTTCACTTGCGAATAAATACTTTTTTTGCAGTAAGAGACAGAATATGTAATTTTAAATACATAAAGTGAAATTCTGTTTTAAAAATGTCATTTTGATCAAATATATAAAATAAAAACACTGAATATGTATTGTTACATTAAAAATATGTAAAACAAATGTCATTGTGATCAGATATGTAACAATAAAGTGGAATTATATGATAGCTATGGTTCTAATTCATAGACATTTAGCATTTTAGTTATGTAGAAGCAAAGGGAAAGAATATGTATTTACATAAAATTCCTAGCCCTAATGATCGGTCTAGGTTGTGAAGTTTCGGGTACGGTCTTATTGCCCCGCTGCGCTGGTCTGTCTCATCGAGGAACGGCTGACTGTCCCGCTGGTCTGTCTCGAGAGGGATGGATGATCGGTTGCGGTCGCGAGTATTCGGGTCACTTCGTTAGCCCCGCTGGGCTGTCTTTAAGCACTAGTACAAGTACTGAAACAGGGGTACCAACACAGCACAGCCAATCAATGTCAGACTGCATAAGGTGAACCTTTAGAGCAATCACACAACATTAATTAGACCTAGGTTCTTATGAAAGACAAACCGATAAAGAAATGAACTTCTTACCTATGACATCACCATTCATCTGACTTTCTTCAGCCAGTTTTAATTCTACACATGATCCGCAAGCTGCATGAAGACATTCTAGAAGTTTAGGATTATCCCCAGCAGTTAAAATATGGCCACAAAATACACATTTTGATGAGCGCCATGGATTGGCAGGGGTTTCATCCCCAGTTGTTGGGCTTGATGCAACATCCTCATTTGCTGAGCATTCTGGCTTTTCTTGGATAGTTTCTTTAGCAGCCATGGTACTCTCCCCTGCTTCTTGCTTGACAACTGGAATCAACTCTCCTTGGGCATCCATTTTCTTAATCACTTTTCAGTCAAACATGGTTTGAAGGAAAAAAGGCGTGCTGCTTAAATTAGCCCACCCAAAAAAAGGAATGAATGTGACCCGAGGTCGCGAAAATCTATCTAATCATCGTTATCAACAGCGGATTCGCCAACTGGTCAACTGCAAGGTCGGCCACATTCTAGAGAATATTACAAATAGAAATCACAGATATTCGAACCACGAACTTTAATTAACGATCACTGTAAATGAAATACACCATTTACATGATCAACAAATAATTACTCCATATACTATAGACTAAAACAACATTTTACACCCGCCATAAAACACAACATCAGCCATTACACTTCGACCTCGACATAATTAATAATCGATATATCCAGCATGTCGGAAACTATCGACTGTAAAAATAACGATCATTTGTCCAGCGTACCCAATATTACAACTAGAACTTGCGAATTTTCCGAACATTTTATTGACAAATATTTTAAATGTATTAATTTTAGAAAGTGATTTATCGACTATTTGAAATCTCGTTAGTGTAAAAGATTGGGTTTTCTCTATTGATAACAGAATTCTGGCAACTTCTCATTATCTCTTAGCGATTTCTGAAATCCTGCGTTGGCAATACTGCATTTGCAATCAAACTTTCTACCCAACTTTGACGACAAATTTCTTTTTCTCTCCACCACTTTAGCATCATTTGTCTATTTTACCTCAACAAAGGATTGTAACGCACCCTGATTTTCAAAACACTGGCTTCAGCGGTAAATGGAGCCTACGGTACCGTAACCTTATGTATTAGTGGGATTTACGTATGATTAACAGGAAAAGATTCGAATTGGTAAGGTATATAACGATGGAAATCAAGGAATATTTGTTGATCTTTGCTGGCTAGCGAGAGGTATACGGCAGTCACAATACTTTTCGTCGCACTCGAAAAATCATGTAAACTGCCGTAAAACGTTTAATTTTACAACATAAACACCTTTGTTTATAAATCATGTCATAAGTGAAGAGGTATGAATAGTTATAAAAGAGCTAAAAAATAAATTCTTAGCTGGCATTGATGGCATCCTGATGCAATTTTAAAGAAATGTGCAGAAAATATAATAAATCCGCTTACACACTTAATATACAGTTCAATTCTCTCCGGAACCTACCCGGATATTTTGAAGTTATCAAAAGTAATTCCAATACACAAAAACGGTTCAAAAGATGAATTAGATAACTATCGTCATAATTATTACCTTACTGGTATTGCAAAAATTGTGGGGAAAATCATGTATAAGAGACTGTTAAGTTGTATAGTAAAAAATAAAATTCTATCAAACTCACAACATGGATTCAGAACGGAAAAATCTACACAGACAGCAATGTATTAATGTAGTACCGTAATAGTATAATGAAATTAATTGGCAATAAGGAACATGTAACTGGCCTATTCTTGGATTTATCGAAAGCATTTGATGTTGTTGACCATAAAATCCTCCTTACAAAACTAAATCAATATGGTATTAGAGGTCTGGCTAATAAATGGATAGAGTATTGGCAACTCCAGCTATCTGATATGACATCTAGCGGTAAAAATGAGAAACTTACCAAGTAGGGTACATTTTTCACGTGGTGACTGTTTGTATATTGTTTCTTGTATTGATAAGCAGATCGTGGTAAATTCTTCGTGTCTATATACCTAAATAATACGTTATACTCGTTGATAGAGTGCAAAACGAGTAACAGCAAAGTATATTGCTCAGTTTACGGCTGTAAATCGATGTATAAGAGGGCTGCGGATATAAGTTTTCATCACTTTCTAAAAGATGCAAATAGCAATAGCCGAAAGTTGACGATACCAAATAAATACGGTCAACAGGAGCGGGTTGGACCACTCACCACTACACACACTGACGACAGGACGGGTTGTTCACAGTTACGCCGAGCCAAGCCGCACCTAGACAGCCAAGCACAGTCTCGCCGAGCCCGCTCCCAAGTTCATTTCCAATAACCCTACCAACCGCCATCACCTCGTTCTGCGATATCCGAGCCATTCCACTACGAGTCATATAGGCCTAATTTGACTTCGCAGGGTATATATCTACTCTGCGAGAACCTGTTACCAGTCCGATATTCAACACCAAACCCACCTGCTAACCATCCAAATCAAGAAAGCCCTGCCCCCCCCCCCCCGAGTTTTAATACAAGTTAAACTCATCCCTTCGCCCTACCAAGCAGCAAATAATTTCAAGAGTCTATTGTACAGTGAGCAAACTCAAATATAGCTTTAAAACGTAACAGCGCTATGACTCGAACTACACAAAAACAAATACCAGCAGACAACCGATGCTTGATAATATGCAATTGACACATAAAATCCAGTGGAACACACAAATTAGATCACGTGTATCGCACAGTTATACATATATACAATTAAAAATAACACTGTCATTATATTAGGGACCACAATTACTGATTATAACCGAAAAATAAAAAGAGTGCCATATCAAACGCGTGTTATTGAGTATTTTTACCCTACTTATCCAGACCGACCGCAGCGCCCCAAGTGTTAGTTTGAGTTGCCAATTACTTAACAAGGCGTATAATAAGCTTGAGACACAAGGATGATGGATCCAGATTACTTAATGAAACATTGTCCAATGAGGGTATTATTAAATATGGAGAACCCCAGGGATCGGTTTTGGGCCCACAATTATTTCTTCTATATATCAATGATATAACACAGAACGTTGATTCTCATAAGAACATTTTGTTTGCGGACGATACAAGACTCGTAATAAAAGGTGAAACTAAAGAGGTCTTACAGCTGTCTGCTGACTCTGTTACAGAAGAGTTAACCAAATGGTCACAAGATAATCGCCTCATAATAAACTATAAAAAAACAGTATCTCTAAATTTCCACACTATACAGAATAGGAATCCTGGGACGCCCAATCTAACATTGTATGGTCATTGGTCATCAAATAAAAAATAACTATGTTTTTAGGACTATGGATACAACATGACTTGAATTGGAATAAACATATACAATATCTGAATACTAAACTGAACTCGATGTGCTTTGCGTTACATATTTTGAAAACCTGCACTAGCATGCACACATTAAGAAATACTTATTTTGCTTATTTCCATTCATACTTAAGATATGGGGTCATATTTTGGGGTATGTCGCCAGATGTACTAAGCACGTTTAGGATACAAAAGAGGGCGATTAGAATTATGGCAAATGTAAACACTAGAGAATCATGTAGACCTCTGTTTAAAGATTTATACTTTCTCCCACTACCCTGCATTCATATCTTTGAAAATTTTTATGTTTTTTTAATATAATGTAATGAATAAAGACGTTTTTCTTAAAACAAACTATGATGTTCATAGGCATAACACAAGACAAAATCAAAACATTCATATTTCAGACGCACACACAAGCATACGGTATATCAAAAAGGAACTTTTCACACAGGAGTTAAATCTATATTCTATTCTATATATATAAAAATCAATGTTACGTGATAGTTTGTCTGTATGTCTGTGGGTATGTCTCCTATGCGTTCATATACCATTCGTCCGATTGCGATGAAACTTGGGTGAGATGTTGAGTACACTCCAAGGAAGGTTTCTGACTTAGTAAATCCATTTTACAATAGGTAGCGAACACGTAGATTCAACAAATGAGCGACGATGCGCGAAGCATTTCAATAAAGTCCCGTATGTGTTCATATACCATTCGTCCGATAGCGATGAAACTTGGGTGAGATGTTGTGTACACTTACGTGAAGGTTTCAAAATTAATGAATACATTTCACAGTAGATAGCGCACAAGTAGATTCAACAAATGAGCGACGACACGCAATGCGTTTCAACAAAGTCCCGTATGCATTCATATACCATTCGTCCGATAGCTATGAAACTTGCGTAAAATGTTGTGTACACTGCAGGGAAATTTTCTGGCTTAGTACATCCACTTTACAATAGGCAGCGCACGAGTAGATTCAACAAATGAGCTACGACGCGCGAAGCATTTCAACAAAGTCACGTTTGCGTTCATATACCATTTGTCCGATAGCGATGAAACTAGGCTGAGATTTTGTGTGCATTCCAGGGAAGGTTTCTAGCTTAGTAAATCCCTTTAAAAATAGGTAGAGCACGAGTAGAGTCAACAAATGAGCAACGACGCGCGAAGCGTTTCAACAAAGTCCCATATAATTTCATATACCATTCATCCGATAGCGATGAAACTTGGGTGAGATGTTGTGTACACTCCAGGGAAGGTTTCTGGCTTAGTACATACATTTTACAATAGGTATCGCACCAGTATATTCAACAAATGAGCGATGACACGCGAAGCGTTTCAACAAAGTCCCGTATAAAGTCATATACCAGTCGTCTGATAGTGATAAATGTTAGGTGAATTGTTATGTACACTCCAGGAAAGGTTTCTGGCTAAGCAAATCCATTTTACAATACGAAGCGCACGTTTATATTCAACAAATGAGTGACTACGCGCGAAGCGTTTCGACAACGTCCCGTATACGTTCACATACCATTCATCCGATTGCGATGAAACTTGGGTGAGATGTTGTGTACACTCCAGGGAAGGTTTCTGGCTGGGTACATCCATATTACAATATGTAGCGCAAGAGTAGAATCAACAAATGAGCGACGACACGCGAAGCGTTTCAACCAAGTCCCGTATGCATTCATGTACCATTCGTCCGTAGCTATGAAACTTGGGTGAGATGTTGTGTACACGTCATGGGAAATTTCTGGCTTAGTAAATCCACTATACAATATGCAGCGCACAAGTTGATTCAACAAATGAGGGACGACTCGCGAAGCGTTTCAACAACGTCCCGTATAAGGTCATATACCATTCTGCCGTTAGCGGTGAAACTTGGGTGAAATATGGTGGACACTCCAAGGAAGGTTTCTGGCTTAGTAAATACATTTCACAGTAGGTAGCACACGAGTAGATTCGACAAATGAACGACGACATGCGGAGCGTTTCAATACAGTCCCCTATGTCTTCATATCCCATTAGTCCGATAGCGATGAAACTTGGGTCAAATGTTGTGGACACTTACGTGACGGTTTCTAACTTAGTAAATACATTTTACAGTAGGTAGCGCACGAGTAGATTCAACAAATGAGTGACGGAGCGCGAATCGTTTAAACAAAATCAGGTATGCGTTCATATACTTTTCATCCGATTGCGATGAAACATTGATCAGTTATTGTGTACCCGCCAGGGAAGGGGACTTAGTAAATCCATTTCACAATAAGTAGGGCAAGAGTAGATGCTACAAATGGGTGACGACGCGCGAAGCGTTTCAACAAAATCCCCTATTGCGTTCATATAACCTTCTTCGATTGCGATGAAACCTTGATGAGTTATTGTGTACACGCCAGGGAAGGGCTTCGACTTAGTAATACATTTCTCAATAGGTAGCGCACGAGTAGATTCAACAAATGAGTGACAGCGCACGAATCGTTTAGACAAAACCCCGTATACGAGCATGTACAATTCATCCGATTGCGATGAATCATTGATGAGTTATTGTGTACACGCCAGGGAAGGGTTTCGACTTAGTAAATCCATTTCACAACAGGTAGCGTACGAGTAGATTCAACAAATGAGTGACAGCGATGAAACTTTTGAAAGTTGTTGTGCACGCTTCCACGAATGGTTCTAAATTAGAAAATCCATTTTACGATAGCTTAGAGGCAGTTAACATGTTGTGTATCCAAAAGCACTTGAAGAAACAGAATTTCAACGCCAACACTTTCTTTGATTGGCATTGCAACGCATGCCGGGTACAGCTTGTTATACAATAAACTACCCCCAGTATATAAAATTTGCCCCAAAAGTAAAAACCTTTGAAAGAATGTTGAAAGTTTATCTGCAGTGCCATTGTTTTTACTCTGTAGTTGAGTATCTTAGCGTATAGGAGCGATGAAATCTATAATTATATTTAACTTTTCTACTTTAATTGTAATACCTAGCTATAATTTGTTGTATTTATAGAATTAAGTTTTCATATTGTGATAATAGAGTACGGTGTAAATAGTTGTCCAATAAGATTGTATCTCTTAAGATCTGTTATTATTTAAAAAAAGTTTGGTGCTTTTCATTCGGTCAACACGAATGTACCCAAAAAGAGCTGGGTTGTGCCCTAATCCTGAAATGAATTACATGACATTAATAAATACAATAGGATGTCCAGTTTCGATCGTCATGCGATCATCATCAGAGCTATTACACTTAAGCTATAACATCTATGTTTGAGAATACGGGTGAAAAATATTTACAATATGTACAATTATTTAGTTGCAGTATTGGTAATGTAACTGTCGGTGTATGCTAATTGTAGTATATCTAATGTTAGGTGAAATTCTAAATCGGTGATAAAAATCCGGAGTTTGTCTGTTTGGGGTGATTATATGGTTATACAAAATCAACTATGATTATACTGTAATAATACAGGCTGATACTTATCCGGTCTGTCTTCCTTACTGGGACTTCGAGCAGTTTCGTGTTCACTCTGGCACCAGTTTTGGTCGACTAATCCGGGTGTTAACTGGACGAAACTGGTTTTTCCCTTTCTCCCCACTTGTTTTCCTATGTGGTTTCTGAGGTCAGTGCAATGTTTATTTGTGTGACGTTGCCAAGTCTAGATAAGAATGTATGTTATTGAATACAGGAATATCTACAACTATTAAAGACCGTGGAACTGTCTTCGTCACGCGTGGACTAAAAGCCATTCAACTAAGCGGTACACGGTCTATTGTGGACGTCCCGGCACCTTTAATACTGCCACGCATACCGGCCTAGGTTTATTGCAGAAAAAAGTACATAGTACACATGATCCAGATAACATGTATCTATAACCACCGCTATTTCCTCCCCCTTTTATCTAGCTTGACTGTATCGCTAAGTTGTGTCTTGTTTCCGACAGGGTGTGTTTTTAGTAGAGTGAAAAGGGGTGAACTCTCCATAAAAATGTGTTCATTTAGATTATTGGGATTATTTAGTTTGGCTAGGTGAATCTCGGTTGCTTCCTTTATGTCGAGAGCACTGCCTTTCGATTCGTGATGAATTATTTTTAGGTCCGTCTCGATTTTAGTAAATCTGTGTCCCGTGTCACACATATGTTCGCATACGGCTGAATGTGTTCCGTATCTTATCGAATTCCTATGTTCATTATAACGTGTGTCTACTCGTCTTCCACTCTGTCCAATGTAATTAGCTTGGCAACCAGTGTCTTGGCATGTAATAGAATATAGCCCTAACTTTGAATACGGGTCTTGTTTATTTAGATTACTATTTTGCAGGTGCCCTACTTGTGGAAAATAAACTCTGGACTCAGTTCTAAACCCAGGGGTCACTAAAACCCTAAACCCAGCTTCTGACCCAGTGGTCACTAAAATGATTATGGACCCCAAGAAGAAATAAAACTTTCCCAAAAGGCCCCAAGGTGAAATGAAATGAAATGAAGGTGAAATATCCCTCTAAAATGCATTGTCTCAATAATGTCTGTTGACGACAATAGAACTTTCAAATTATCATTATTGACTGCTGAAGTATTACTTATGAACATTCATGTACTGATTTCACCGCTCAATTCAAATTCAAACCTGCTAATTAGCCGTGTGAACAATCAGCACGAGGAACTTCCCGCTCTTTAAGTACCAACATGAATTACGAACTGGAGTGTTTTCGGACATTTAAAAGCGCATTTGCATGGGAAATTGTGTTGGCCAACCTGCAGAAAAATTCAATAATTCGCTTGCTTACTAGTTCCAAAACTGCCGCTGTCCTACTTCGGCAGCAACTGCGTGAGTTCCACGCATGCGCAAGGACGCTCTTGTGGGCTGACTGCTTGTGTAGCAGAGTGACGCTTACCACTCTCAACATGACTTGAATTGAAAGTAGACGTTGTGGCTGGGCTCCGGCCCCGGCCAAACTCGCAGGTATGAGAAAGACTTGAAATTAACTGATTAATTTAGAAATCATACATTACGTATTTTAAACTTTATTTTAAATGCATTATCCTTCAAATACTTAGATTTTGTTGAATCATTGTGTCGTGGTGATTTAGTTGCGTCACTTAGGGAACAAAAGACTTTAGTTTTCTGGTAATGCAAGCAAGCCTTAATTTTTTCTTGGTGTTATTTCCAATGCTCTAATACAAATTTTATTCCTTCAGGGCCTGAAATTGCGCAATTTTAAAGGTTCCGCCTTGTTTTAATTATTTTCCTTATTTTAGATGTTTGCTACCAATTTCGTAGTGGCGTCAACGTTAAATTAGGTTTTACCTTAAGGTTTTACATGTAACTCTGTTTTCTAGAATGTGTAAGAAGAACCTGTTTCTTTTGGTGGGGTTTCTGTTTAATGCAACTGGCGACTGTCCCTTGTTTTGTCGCTAGTTTTTGTTTCTCATTATTATTTTAATAAGGTTGTTGGCAAGATGGCCGTACGTTCAGACGTATTTGATTGTCGCTCTGTTTAATGTTTGGCAAATTGTGGTCTGATGGGACCGGAATATTTTTATTTTGGTGCTACGAGTTCCTTAAAGTGTAACATTGTTGGGAAATATGTGATTTGCATACCAAACGCAGATTTCGTTAGTATGTTGATGTTTGTGATGCATGCTTCAGCATGGTCGTTGGCGTCAGTCTGGCGCCATGTTGAGAAATTTGGCTATTTCAATTTTCATGTTATCTTATCTTAATTGTTTGTGCAAAATTCTAACTAAACCTTGCCAAATGAGTGCGCGTGTTTTCGGTGATTTGTGAAATTATTTTCACTTGATGTTTGGTGATATTTCCATTGGGGATTGAACTTGCTAAATGCGAAGTGGGTTCTCGTGGTTAGAAGCCACGTTTGGTAACTTGGTGCGTTTACATGTAGTGTTTTGTTGACTCTGATGGACTTTTGATTTGTTTCTCGTTTTCTTAATTTATTTTTTCTTAACCTAATTTCGTGGAGTTTTCCGCGTGTTCATGGCCGTGCCATTTTCAAATATTAATGGGCTCCCCCACCATTTTCTCAGGAGTGTGTTTCTGTATATTTGTTCCACTGTCAAAAAGAGGATGTATTCATTGTTATGTTGATTTTCAATATATGTTTTTAACAAAGTTTGAGCTACGTTATTTGTCTAGCGACCACAAGAGACGGCTCTAGAATGTTGGGCTTCCTGACACTCAACGAGCATTGTCTTGCAAATCCTTTTAAGGTGTATCGCCCTTACTTTAAGGGTGGTGCAGTTTGTTACCTATTGAGCGTGGTTTAAGATTTTCTGCAGCCGGCAGATCTTGTCAAGCATTACTAAAGTTGCGGCAGTTTGGTAGCATTCACTGTGGTTAATTTCTTGCTTGTGGTCGTAAGACAGGTACCGTCTTGGCTCATTTTTGTATTTCAGGCATCATTTTATGTGGTGCAATCTCTATTCAGTTCAAAACTTGAGTAAATTGGCAGTTGAACATATGAAGCGGGTTCTAAGTAATGCATTAGGTAGAGCTCTGATTGGGTTATATTCTAATATTTGTGTTTTGCTTCCTCTTTTATCATGACGGAGAGATACGTTCCTGATCCCAAATATATGTATGAGGATGAAGTGGCTTACGAACTCGAATTCAGAAACTTGGTGGTGCAACCAGACTTGGTGTCGGCTCGTGGGAGATTGAGTGAGAATCTTGACGTTCCTGTGGAATTGCCAACATTCGAGTGGGATGCGGACCTTAATCTGGGTAAGTTCCAGATGCAATACAACGTGGATTTATGTAGTAGTATTGAGAATTTGTTTTTCTTGGAAGATTATGGTACTTCCTCTCAGTGTGATAGACTGCGAGCTAGGCTGCGTTATCTATTCACGCGTTGCGAGGGCATCTTTATTGTGTCAGTTCATAAATCGGATGAGGAGTTAATTGAGATCATTGAAGCTGAAATAAATTTAGTCAAGTGTGCTGAAAAAGTTTTTGACGAATCAGATCCTGTGTTCGCGGCAGAAGATTTTCAAAGTGTTAATCAGTTGTTGGATGATCGTAGCCAGTCTAGTGTTTATAGTGCAGATCAGGGTTCTGTACAAGCGGTTAATGAAGAAAGAAATTTTCATTTACCTCGGTCTATCAGTGCTAGTAATTTTGCTGTCCCTAGTGTAGTACAACGTAGTGGTATTATCGTAGAGTGTAGTCCACGGTTGTATCCTGTGGTTGATTCTGTTGATGTAGATAGAGATGATATGAATTCTGCTACAGTGTCTAATCCTTTATTTCAGCAACCTGTTAACGTTATGAATATGTCTGTGCAAAACGTTGAACATCGAGGGAGTAATGGTCATGTTAGTGATGGTCGAAGTGAATTTAATTTCAGATTTGAAAATACTCGTAATTCTGCTAAGAGGTCGGTAGTTAATGGTGTCGTGACACGGTTTAATCAGTTGAGTGTTGGGGAAGCGTCTCCAGCCGAGTCGAATTTATTTAGGGAACTTTCTGTGTTGTCATATTTTAGGTCAGAAGTTGATTCAGGAGTGACAACTTCCTCGCTTGTGAATGGTGGTCGTGTTGATGATAGATTTTCTGAATTTGATGCTGGGCCTAACCTATATGAACGCCGTTCGTTATTAAGAAATGAAGGTGTATGTCGTGTTTCTAGTGCCAGATCTGTGAATGTGGGCAATGTACTTCCTGTTTACACTATGAGTAACTCGAATGGTGGTGTTAAGTATTCTTATTCGAATGCAGATTCTAGACCCGTGTGTTCTGTATCCAGTAGTGACAGTGTTCGTAGGCGTGCTAATTTGATTGATCGGGGTGCTATACGAAATTTGCCGAGGCCGAATAAGTTTCCTGTTAGTCGAGTGGATCAATCTGCTTTATTGGATGGTCAGGGAATTCCTTTATCGTCGTCATCTGAAGGGCGTAACCGAAGGTCGAAGAACAGATTTAATTTCTATGATCAGGGTGATTTCGATGATCGAGCAATTAGTCGAGTAAGACGGGGTGAAGGATTAGCAGGTTCTGGTGAAATAAGAGAAGGAAATCAGGGTCGTTCTGTGATCTCTCAAAAGAATTTTGGAAATTTGGCTCATCCATTGACAGCTTGTGTGGCAAGGTTGAAAAATCTGAGTACTGTTATTACTTACGGGATTATCATGTTTTTGAAAGAATTAGTTGAAATTGAAGAATAGGCTGACATTTTCGATGTAACTGATGTCCAAATATATCAATTAATGTTTCCATTTACTTGCGGACTAATGAGGAAAATTGTAGTCGATGCCATGTCTAAAAATACCAGAATTATGGATTTTGTTGGGTTGGTGTTAGAGAATGTTGTGACTTCAAGATCGATTGGTCCGATTGAACACCAGTATTTTTATCGTCTCCAGTGTGTTGGCGAGTCGATGAATTCTTACGTGCAGGATATTCTTAAGTTTGCGAAGGTATTTTCTGTCGATTTCACTGAAGGGGAAATTGTTTCTCACATATTAGATGGTATAACTTCCCAGTATAGATCCGTTCTGGGAGTAGGATATTGTGCTCGCACTGTGTCGGAGTTGAATGCTGTTGTGGTTCAACCCGAGTCTGTAATACAAAATGAATCGCAGAGAGGTCATGTAAGCCACTTGAATCGTAATAGGCCGGAGGAGATGCAGCATCGTTGGAGTAATAGTAATAATAACAGATTTCAAGGTAGAAATGTTCGTTGGGTGGATCGAAGACCTCAGGGTAATACGAATCGTTGGAGAAATGCTCGTCCTCAAGCTGGGCAGGATAGGAATCGTGATGTGAGAGCTCCTCAGAATCAGGGTCGTGATGTAAATGCTCGTGTGCAGAATGGTCAAGATCGGAGAGGCGAGATTGTTGGTCAAGGTGCAATTGTGCGTAATGGAGTTGATGTTGTAAATTGTGGTCGTTGTGGTGGAAGTGGTCAATCTGATCGTGAGTGTAACTATAGGCAGGATTGACAGAAGGAGAGCTGGCATCGTGATAAGGCTGATGACGTTTTATCGATGTCAGGTACTATTCATGAAGCAAAGGTTGGTCAGGAAAGCTGTTCCAAAATTTCTTTAAATTCGTTATTACCTTCTCCTGTGATTGGGATTCTTATAAATGATGCTAACGTGAGTGCATTACTTGATTCTGGCTGTGCAGCATCGTTAATGAGTAAAGATTGGTATCAGGCCTTGAAAAGAATTTGTAAGTTCCCAGCTTTGTCACAGGTGGAAGTTAAACTTGTGTCAGCAAATAATTCATCATTAGGAATTCTTGGTTCGGTTAAGTTGAAGATTCGCATCCACAATTTCACGCGGAAGTTTCCATTTTGTATTATTGCGAAGTTGTCTTGTCCGGTTATTTTAGGGACAAATTTTATGTCTCATTCAGGAGTGAATTGAAACGTGGGGAGAGAAACGTTTTGGTTTAACTTTTGTCCTGATCTTAAATTGAAATTCTCGGCTTCCGAAAGATATGAAGTTGGAACCGGTCATGTGGACGTTGAAGAGAAAGCTGAGCAAGAGGCAAGTTTTGGGGTTGATGACCTCGATTAAGGCAACATTTCTGATGGTCAAGCTTGTGTTAGTCGAGATTTGTGTTCCGAGTATCCTGAGGTATTTACTGATAAGTTGGGTGTTACAAATTTACTGTCATATAAAATAATTGTCGAGGAATGACAATCCTGTTCGTCATCCGCTTTACCGATTGAGTCCGCCCAAGATGGCAGAATTGAAAAAGATCATTGATAAGATACTAACTGATGGTGTTACTCGCCCATCAATTTCCGCATACTCATCGCCGATATTTTTGGTCCTGAAACCAGACGGTGGCTTTCGTCCGGTAGTCGATTATGGGAGACTTAACAAGAAAGTGGTTCAAGAGTCAGTACCTTTGCCGGATTTACACAACTGTTTCTGTTGGTTCAAGAACGCCCGTTTCTTCTCGCTGCTTGATTTGACGCAAGCATATAGTCAGATGCCGTTGGCTGAAGAGTCAAAGCATTTAACTGCACTTGCCACGGCCTGGAATTTGTTTGAGTACAATCGTCTCCTGTTCGGTTTGAGCACTGGAGGAGCTGTTCTGAGCAGGTTATTGGATCGTGTCTTCTCAGGCATAAAATTTAAAATTTTGTACCACAATTTAGTCGATGTGGTGGTGTTCAGGACCATTTTTGACGACCATGTCCGCCACTTAAGAGAAGTGTTTGAGAGACTCAAAACAGCTGGGTTAACTGTGAAAATATCTAAGACTTCCTTTGCCAAGTCGCAGATCTCGTTCTTGGGACACATTGTGTCACCTAAAGGGGTTTCTGCCGATACATCTCGTACGCAGAGTATGAGAGACTACAAGGTGCCGGTCAATGTCAAGGGAGTAGCTCGGTTTGTCGGCATGATAATTTTTTTTCGAAAGTTCATCCTGCATTTTGCTCGTCGAGCCATTCCGCTGAATCGGTTGAGGCAGAAGAATGTTCCATTCGTGTGGGGTGAGTCGCAGCAAGCTGCATTTGACGATCTTAAAGATGCTCTTTGCAACGCACCAGTGCTGGCTGTCCCAGAATTCAACAAAAGGTTTATTAATCAGACCGATGCTTCATTGGGAGCTGTAGCCGCAATTTTACTTCAGGAGGGAGGTGATGGTAGGTGGGCGATTGCTTTTGCTTCTCGAACGTCAACTAAACCTGAATCTTCATATTTTGTCTACGAACTGGAAGGACTCACCGAGATGTTCGCGTTGGAAAAATTTTAGCTGAACATCGAACATGTTGAATTTGAACTGGAAGTTGATAATCAGGCATTGAGTTGGGTGTTAGTCAGGCCGAGGAAGACCGGGCGCATTGCTGGGTGGGCAACATGCATATCTTCGTTTTAAGTTTAAGGTGCGTCAAGGGTTCTGAGAATGTGGAGGCCGACACTCTGAGTAGGATGTATGGAGAAGTTACGTTGGGCAAGAAGGGAGTTGAGCCGGTAGCTGTGAGCAATGTTGTGGTTGGAGCCAGTTCCGCTCAACACATGTTGAATAATTTACCCTTACTTTTCAAAGATATTGCTAATCATCAGAGGGAGGATCCTAACTTAGAAGGTATCATCAGTAAATTAACGAATGGAGAGACTGTTCATCCTTATTTTCTGCGTTCTGGAGTGTTGTGTTGCTCGACATGACAAGAGACCTAAGGTCGTGTTACCTGTTCAGTTGGTAGATGGTATGCTTCGGTATTTCCACGAGCCTCCAGTGGGAGGTCATCTGGGGATATTTAAAACGAGACAAAAGATCCGTAAATCTTTCACTTGGAAACAAATGGATCGAAAGTTTGTGCTAGGATGTCGTTCGTGCAATGTTAGTCTCGAACAAGGTGGGATTTCTATCACCGGAAACCGCATCAAGACCCATGGAGCGCTTGTACGTGGATTTCGTCGGGCCATTCCCGAGGTCCAAGGTTGGAAATAGGTTTGCCTTGGTTGGTGTCGATGGATTTTCTAGATTCTGTTGGATTTTTACTACTAGAATCAGTAACTCAACTTCTGTAATTAAATGTTTGCAGAGTATCTTCACATCTTTTGGTCCGTGTCAGTACCTCATTTCGGACAATGCTAAGACTTTCACATCTATTCAAATGAGAAATTTTTGTTTCGAATACTCGATATCGCATGTTACTACGACACCGTATTACCCAAACCCAAGTTTGGCGGAAAGGGTAAATAGAAATTTGAGAGCCGCACTAATTGCCTACCATAGGGACAACCATGCAAAGTGGGATACATCACTGTATTGGTTGGCTTATGCATTCAACACGGCGGATCATGAATCGCATGGAAAGACACCATTTTCGTTAATGTGTGCTTTCGCGCCAAACTCGTCGTTGACTAATCTGTGGTCGTTAAATGATGTGTTGCCTGATCAACCGACGCCCGAAAGAGTGAAGGAGATATGGAAGGAGGCTCAGGAAGCTATTAAGGTTTCGCACGACAAGCTTGCTGTTCGTTATAACAAGGGTAGGATTCAAGGGAAGTTTAAGGTAAATGCTCTTGTGTTTGTCAAGAATTTCTGGAAGAAAACTCCTGGAAATAAAGTCTCAGGAATGTTGATTCCGAAATATATCGGTCCGTATAAAGTGTTGTCATCTCCTACAGAAGTAACTGTTTTATTGGAAGATGCAGAGAGGAGACGCATATTTCAAACTCACCTGTCGTACTGTAAAGCTGCAGGAGAACGTGAGCCTGATGATCTTGATGTTGCTGAGAGTGATTAAGTTGTAAGTTGAAGTCCTTGTTGGGTTTCATTTCAGGAGCTAGTAAATGGTAACTTGTGACGGAGATGTTGTCCACAGTTGTTGGAACTGTGGGAGTTCTGAAAAGTTTTGTCGGAGATCTGGAGTGGATGGTAAAGTGATGTCAGTATTGTCGAAGGGAGTTGCCAGTGAAGACAGGAGTTGTGATTTTCTTGTGGAACTTAAGCACCATGGTACCGTGGAGATGTTGAGTTGTAAGAGATGAAGTGGAGTTGCTCGTAGAAGCTGATTTATGTTCGAGGTTAAGTGCGACATGACTGAGGTTGTTTCGTCGACAAATTATTTCTTTCTTTTCCTTGTTCGACGAAGCCTGCTATAGGCGTTCTCACCGTCTCAGGTCTTTCTTCTTACTAAATCAAGTATTAACTGGAAAGCAGTTGTGTAAACTGTTCTTCTTGATGGTGTGAAAGGTAATAGAGCTGTGATCAGCTAATGTGGGGATAGGGTGACCTGCATTTGCTCGCGGGCATACTTGTTCTGTGGTTGTTCGGAGGGTAGGATGACACGTCGTGAGACACGGGTATCCTACGTTGGTTGAAGTTGGTAGTTGTGTCGCATTAACGTAATCTGTGAGCTAGTTCGTGATGTCTGTTTGACGTTGTACGTGCAGTAGTAGTAGCTTAATGCTGTACATTGAAGTTGGTGCCATGGGTGTGTTTGGTTTTGTTCTGTTATGATCGCTGTTGTGAAAGGTGAAAAGGTTGTAAGAAATGGTTCTGTATTATTGGTACTCTTGTTCGATGGTAGTGTTGACGTTGGAATGTGGAATGTTCTGTGTTAATTTCTCTCGTGCATTGAGTGAGTGTGTGTTCAGTTCTTAAGCAGCTAATGTGAGTAAAAGATGTTGTTTGGTATGCAGTCTTATTTCTGTTATTTAAAGTTTTTAATTCTTAACTTAAGTAATTGCAACTGAAGTAATCTCAAATCTGGAACTACCTCAGATGAGTTCTGTTTCCCTGTTCTATTTTTCATCTGCTATGTCACCATATTGTGGAGGGTAACATTATGCGTCTGTTTGCTCCCGTCAGTGGTAATCTAAAGATTTCTTATCATGTAAATGTGAGGATTTTGGTTGGGAAACTAGTTAGCTTCCCGGACATCGTGTTGTGATGTTCGCTTTCTTTATTATACTTATTTTGTTATCTTAATTTTGTAACTTATTAACTTAATTTTGTCCAAGCGTTAAAACCATCATGTCTCTCACCTGAAAATTCAAGTCATGAGAGTAAAACAAGTAATAAGACGTGTGCATCGTAAAGAAAGTAGTGGAAAGTAAAAGGTGACAAGGTCGACTGAGAAGAAGAATCCCGACGGTAGAGTCTTAAGTGTTTGTGCCCTCTTCTGCTGTTCTTGATTTTGTTGCAGTCTGTCCATGATGAGGGGAATTCTCCTCAAACTTTCGTGATAGTAGCCAGTACACGGGTTACTGTCGCCACGTTCGAGCCACTGTTAACTGGTGTCTGGATCTGCAGCCTTGCTGGTCGATGTTGGAGATATCTGGTACCACGCTCTGGAGATGGAATAGCTCTGACAGATTGTGATACTCTCAGTTGGTGAGCCCAAGCCAAACTATGCTTGGATCTTCCAAAATGCTCGTCTGCCCTTCTCTAGTCACCCCTGGTAGATGTCTCGTGGTGGGAGGCTGTGCCGATTGCATCTGCACACTTTACTCCTGCCCGAACTCGGAGGTATGAGAAAGACTTGAAATTAACTGACTAATTTTGAAATCATACATTACGGATTTTGAACTTTATTTTAAATGCATTATCCTTCAAATACTTAGATTTTGTTGAATCATTGTGTCGTGGTGATTCAGTTGCGTCACTTAGGGAACAAAAGACTTGTGTTTTCTGGTATTGCAAGCAAGCCTTAATTTTTTCTTGGTGTTATTTTCAATGCTCTAATACAAATTTTATTCCTTCAGGGCCTGAAATTGCACAATTTTAAAGGTTCCGCCTTGTTTTAATTATTTTCCTTATTTTAGATGTTTGCTACCAATTTCGTAGTGGCGTCAACGTTAAATTAGGTTTTAGCTTAAGGTTTTACATGTAAATCTATTTCCTAGAATGTGTAAGAAGAACCTGTTTCTTTTGGTGGGGTTTCTGTTTAATGCAACTGGCGACTGTCCCTTGTCTTGTCGCTAGTTTTTTTTCTCATTATTATTTTTATAAGGTTGTTGGCAAGATAGCCGTTCGTTCCGACGTACTTGATTGTTGCTCTGTTTAATGTTTGGCAAATTGTGGTCTGATGGGACCGGAATATTTTTATTTTGGTGCTACGAGTTCCTTAAAGTGTAACTTTGTTGGGAAATATGTGATTTGCATACCAAACGCAGATTTCGTTAGTATGTTGATGTTTGTGATGCATGCTTCAGCATGGTCGTTGGCGTTAGTCTGGCGCCATGTTGAGATATTTGGCTATTTTAATTTTCATGTTATCTTATCTTAATTTTTTTTGCAAAATTCTAACTAAACCTTGCCAAATGAGTGCGCGTGTTTTCGGTGATATGTGAAATTAATTTCACTTGATGTTTGGTGATATTTCCATTGGGGATTGAACTTGCTATATGCGAAGTGGGTTCTCGTGGTTAGAAGCCACGTTTGGTAACTTGGTGCGATTTCATGTAGTGTTTTGTGACTCTGATGGTCTTTTGATTTGTTTCTCCTTTTCTTAATTTATTTTTTCTTAACCTAATTTCGTGGAGTTTTCCGCGTCTTCATGGCCGTGCCATTTTCAAATATTAATGGGCTCCCCCACCATTTTCTCAGGAGTGTGTTTCTGTATATATGTTCCACTGTCAAAAAGAGGATGTATTCATTGTTATGTTGATTTTCAATATATGTTTTTAACAAAGTTTGAGCTACGTTATTTGTCTAGCGACCACAAGAGACGGCTCTGGAAAGTTGGACTTCCCGACACTCAACGAGCATTGTCATGCAAATCCTTTTAAGGTGTATCGCCCTTACTTTAAGGGTGGTGCAGTTTGTTACCTATTGGGCGTGGTTTAAGATTTTCTGCAGCCGGCAGATCTTGTCAAGCATTACTAAAGTTGCGGCAGTTTGGTAGCATTCACTGTGGTTGATTTCTTGCTTGTGGTCGTAAAACAGGTACCGTCTTGGCTCATTTTTGTATTTCAGGCATCATTTTATGTGATGCTATCTCTAATCAGTACAAAACTTGAGTAAATTGGCAGTTGAACATAAGAAGCGGGTTCTAAGTAATGCATTAGGTAGGGCTCTGATTGGGTTATATTCTAATATTTGTGTTTTGCTTTCTCTATTATCATGACGGAGAGATACGTTCCTGATCCCAAATATATGTATGAGGATGAAGTGGCTTACGAACTCGAATTCAGAAACTTGGTGGTGCAACCAGACTTGGTGTCGGCTCGTGGGAGATTGAGTGAGAATCTTGACGTTCCTGTGGAATTGCCAACATTCGAGTGGGATGCGGACCTTAATCTGGGTAAGTTCCAGATGCAATACAACGTGGATTTATGTAGTAGTATTGAGAATTTGTTTTTCTTGGAAGATTATGGTACTTCCTCTCAGTGTGATAGACTGCGAGCTAGGCTGCGTTATCTATTCACGCGTTGCGAGGGCATCTTTATTGTGTCAGTTCATAAATCGGATGAGGAGTTAATTGAGATCATTGAAGCTGAAATAAATTTAGTCAAGTGTGCTGAAAAAGTTTTTGACGAATCAGATCCTGTGTTCGCAACAGAAGATTGTCAAAGTGTTGATCAGTTGTTGGATGATCGTAGCCAGTCTAGTGATGATAGTGCAGATCAGGGTTCTGTACAAGCGGTTAATGGAGAAAGAAATTTTCATTTACCTCGGTCTATCAGTGCTAGTAATTTTGCTGTCCCTAGTGTAGTACAACGTAGTGGTATTATCGTAGAGGATAGTTCACGGTTGTATCCTGTGGTTGATTCTGTTGATGTAGATAGAGATGATATGAATTCTGCTACAGTGTCTAATCCTTTATTTCAGCAACCTGTTAACGTTATGGATATGCCTGTGTAAAACGTTGAACATCGAGTGAGTAATGGTCATGTTAGTGATGGTCGAAGTGAATTTAATTTCAGATTTGAAAATACTCGTAATTCTGCTAAGAGGTCGGTAGTTAATGGTGTCGTGACACGGTTTAATCAGTTGAGTGTTGGGGAAGCGTCTCCAGCCGAGTCGAATTTATTTAGGGAACTTTCTGTGTTGTCATATTTTAGGTCAGGAGTTGATTCAGGAGTGCCAACTTCCTCGCTTGTGAATGGTGGTCGTGTTGATGATAGATTTTCTGAATTTGATGCTGGGCCTAACCTATATAAACGCCGTTCGTTATTGAGAAATGAAGGTGTATGTCGTGTTTCTAGTGCCAGATCTGTGAATGTGGGCAATGTACTTCCTGTTTACACTATGAGTAACTCGTATGGTGGTGTTATGTATTCTTATTCGAATGCAAATTCTAGACCCGTGTGTTCTGTATCCAGTAGTGGCAGTGTTCGTAGGCGTGCTAATTTGATTGATCAGGGTGCTATGCGAAATTTGCCGAGGCCGAATAAGTTCCTGTTAGTCGAGTGGATCAATCTGTTTTATGGGATGGTCAGGGAATTCCTTTATCGTCGTCATCTGAAGGGCGTAACCGAAGGTCGAAGAACAGATGTAATTTCTATGATCAGGGTGATTTCGATGTTCGAGCAATTAGTCGAGTAAGACGGGGTGAAGGATTAGCGGGTTCTGGTGAATTAAGAGAAGGAAATCAGGGTCGTTCTGTGGTCACTCAGAATAATTTTGAAAATTTGGCTCATCCGTTGACGGCTTGTGTGGCAAGTTAAAAAATGTGAGTACTGATACTACTGACGGGATTATCATGTTTTTGAGAGAATTAGTTGCAATTGAAGAATATGCTGAAGTTTCGATGTAACTGATGACCCAATATATCAATTAATGTTTCCATTTACATGCGGACTGATGAGGAAAATGGTAGTTGAAGCCATGTCTAAAAATACCAGAATTATGGATTTTATTGGGTTGGTGTTAGAGAATGTTGTGACTTCAAGATGGATTGGTCCGATTGAACACCAGTATTTTTATCGTCTCCAGTGTGTTGCCGAGTCGATGAATTCTTACGTGCAGGATATTCTTAAGTTTGCGAAGGTATTTTCTGTCGATTTCACTGAAGGGGAAATTGTTTCTCACATATTAGATGGTATAACTCCCGAGTATAGGTCCGTTCTGAGAGTAGGATATTGTGCTCGCACTGTGTCGGAGTTGAATGCTGTTGTGGGTCATGCAGAGTCTGTAATACAAAATGAATCGCAGAGAGGTCATGTGAGCCAGTTGAATCGTAATAGGCCGAAGGAGATGAAGCATCGTTGGTATAATAGTAATAATAACAGATTTCAAGGTAGAAAATTTCTTTGGGTGGATCGAAGACCTCAGGGTAATCCGAATCGTTGGGGAAATGCTCGTCCTCAAGCTGGGCAGGATAGGAATCGTGAAGTGAGAGCTCCTCAGAATCAGGGTCGTGATGTAAATGCTCGTGTGCAGAATGGTCAAGATCGGAGAGGCGAGATTGTTGGTCAAGGTACAACTGTGCGTGAAGGTGGTAATGTTGTAAATTGCGGTCGTTGTGGTGGAAGTGGTCATTCTGATCGTGAGTGTAAATATAGGCAGGATTGACAGAAGGAGAGCAGGCATCGTGATAATGTTGATGAGGGTTTTCGATGTCAGGTACTATTCATGAAGCAAAGGTTGGTCAGGAAAGCTGTTCCAACATTTCTTTAAATTCGTTATTACCTTCCCCTGTGATTGGGATTCTTATAAATGATGCTAACGTGAGTGCTTTACTTGATTCGGGCAGTGCAGCATAGTTAATGAGGGAAGATTGGTATCAGGCCATGAAAGGAATTTGTAAGTTCCCAGCTTTGTCCCAGGTGGACGTTAAACTTGTGTCAGCAAATAATTCATCATTATAAATTCTTGGTTCGGTTAAGTTGAAGATTCCCATCCACAATTTCACGTGGAAGTTTCCATTTTGGATGATTGCGAAGTTGTCTTGTCCGGTTATTTTAGGGGCAAATTTTATGTCTCATTCAGGAGTGAACTTAGACGTGGGGAGAGAAACGTTTTGGTTTTACTTTTGTCCTGAACTTAAATTGAAATTCTCGGCTTTCGAATGATATGAAGTTGGAACCGGTCATGTGGACGTTGAAGAGAAAGCTGAGCAAGAGGCAAGTTTTGGGGTTGATGACCTCGATTTAGGCAACATTTCTGATGGTCAAGCTTGTGTTAGTCGAGATTTGTGTTCCGAGTATCCTGAGGTATTTACTGATAAGTTGGGTGTTACCAATTTAATGTCATATAAAATAATTGTCGAGGATGACATTCCTGTTCGTTATCCGCCTTACCGATTGAGTCCGCCCAAGAGGGCAGAATTGAAAAAGATCATTGATAAGATACTAGCTGATTGTGTTACTCGCCCATCAATTTCCGCATACTCATCGCCGATATTTTCGTTCCTGAAACCAGACGATGGCTTTCGCCCGGTAGTCGATTATGGGAGACTTAACAAGAAAGTGGTTCAAGAGTCAGTACCTTTGCCGGATTTACACAACTGTTTCTGTTGGTTCAGGAACGCCCGTTTCTTCTCGATGCTTGATTTGACGCAAGCATATAGTCAGATGCCGTTGGCTGAAGAGTCAAAGCATTTAACTGCACTCGCCACGGCCTGGAATTTGTTTGAGTACAATCGTCTCCTGTTCGGTTTGAGCACTGGAGGAGCTGTTCTGAGCAGGTTATTGGATCGTGTCTTCTCAGGCATAAAATTTAAAATTTTGTACCACTATTTAGACGATGTGGTGGTGTTCAGTAACAATTTTGAGGATCATGTCCGCCACTTAAGAGAAGTGTTTGAGAGACTCAAAACAGCTGGGTTAACTGTGAAAATATCTAAGACTTCCTTTGCCAAGTCGCAGATCTCGTTCTTGGGACACATTGTGTCACCTAAAGGGGTTTCTGCCGATACATCTCGTACGCAGAGTATGAGAGACTACAAGGTGCCGGTCAATGTCAAGGGAGTAGCTCGGTTTGTCGGCATGATAATTTTTTTCGAAAGTTCATCCTGCATTTTGCTCGTCGAGCCATTCCGTTGAATCAGTTGAGGCAGAAGAATGTTCCATTCGTGTGGGGTGAGTCGCAGCAAGCTGCATTTGACGATCTTAAAGATGCTCTATGCAACGCACCAGTGCTGGCTGTCCCAGAATTCAACAAAAGGTTTATTAATCAGACCGAGGCTTCATTGGGAGCTGTAGCCGCAATTTTACTTCAGGAGGGAGGTGATGGTAGGTGGGCGATTGCTTTTGCTTCTCGAACATCAACTAAACCTGAATCTTCATATTTTGTCTACGAACTGGAAGGACTCGCCGTGATGTTCGCGTTGGAAAAATGTAAGCTGTACATCGAACATGTTGAATTTGAACTGGAAGTTGATAATCAGGCATTGAGTTGAGTGTTAGCCAGGCCGAGGAAGACCGGGCGAATTGCTGGGTGGGCAACATGCATATCTTCGTTTTAAGTTTAAGGTGCGTCAAGGGTTCTGAGAATGTGGAGGCCGACACTCTGAGTAGGATGTATGAAGAAGTTACGTTGGGCAAGAAGGGAGTTGAGCCGGTAGCTGTGAGCAATGTTGTGGTTGGAGCCAGTTCCGCTCAACACATGTTGAATAATTTACCCTTACTTTTCAAAGATATTGCTAATCATCAGAGGGAGGATCCTAACTTAGAAGGTATCATCAGTAAATTAACGAATGGAGAGACTGTTCATCCTTATTTTCTGCGTTCTGGAGTGTTGTGTTGCTCGACATGACAAGAGACCTAAGGTCGTGTTACCTGTTCAGTTGGTAGATGGTATGCTTCGGTATTTCCACGAGCCTCCAGTGGGAGGTCATCTGGGGATATTTAAAACGAGACAAAAGATCCGTAAATCTTTCACTTGGAAACAAATGGATCGAAAGTTTGTGCTAGGATGTCGTTCGTGCAATGTTAGTCTCGAACAAGGTGGGATTTCTATCACCGGAACCCGCATCAAGACCCATGGAGCGCTTGTACGTGGATTTCGTCGGGCCATTCCCGAGGTCCAAGGTTGGAAATAGGTTTGCCTTGGTTGGTGTCGATGGATTTTCTAGATTCTGTTGGATTTTTACTACTAGAATCCGTAACTCAACTTCTGTAATTAAATGTTTGCAGAGTATCTTCACATCTTTTGGTCCGTGTCAGTACCTCATTTCGGACAATGCTAAGACTTTCACATCTATACAAATGAGAAATTTTTGTTTCGAATACTCGATATCGCATGTCACTACGACACCGTATTACCCAAACCCAAGTTTGGCGGAAAGGGTAAATAGAAATTTGAGAGCCGCACTAATTGCCTACCATAGGGACAACCATGCAAAGTGGGATACATCACTGTATTGGTTGGCTTATGCATTCAACACGGCGGATCATGAATCGCATGGAAAGACACCATTTTCGTTAATGTGTGCTTTCGCGCCAAACTCGTCGTTGACTAATCTGTGGTCGTTAAATGATGTGTTGCCTGATCAACCGACGCCCGAAAGAGTGAAGGAGATATGGAAGGAGGCTCAGGAAGCTATTAAGGTTTCGCACGACAAGCTTGCTGTTCGTTATAACAAGGGTAGGATTCAAGGGAAGTTTAAGGTAAATGCTCTTGTGTTTGTCAAGAATTTCTGGAAGAAAACTCCTGGAAATAAAGTTTCAGGAAAGTTGATTCCGAAATATACCGGTCCGTATAAAGTGTTGTCATCTCCTACAGAAGTAACTGTTTTATTGGAAGATGCAGAGAGGAGACGCATATTTCAAACTCACCTGTCGTACTGTAAAGCTGCAGGAGAACGTGAGCCTGATGATCTTGATGTTGCTGAGAGTGATTAAGTTGTAAGTTGAAGTCCTTGTTGGGTTTCATTTCAGGAGCTAGTAAATGGTAACTTGTGACGGAGATGTTGTCCACAGTTGTTGGAACTGTGGGAGTTCTGAAAAGTTTTGTCGGAGATCTGGAGTGGATGGTAAAGTGATGTCAGTATTGTCGAAGGGAGTTGCCAGTGAAGACAGGAGTTGTGATTTTCTTGTGGAACTTAAGCACCATGGTACCGTGGAGATGTTGAGTTGTAAGATATGAAGTGGAGTTGCTCGTAGAAGCTGATTTATGTTCGAGGTTAAGTGCGACATGACTGAGGTTGTTTCGTCGACAAATTATTTCTTTCTTTTCCTTGTTCGACGAAGCCTGCTATAGGCGTTCTCACCGTCTCAGGTCTTTCTTCTTACTAAATCAAGTGTTAACTGGAAAGCAGTTGTGTAAACTGTTCTTCTTGATGGTGTGAAAGGTAATAGAGCTGTGATCAGCTAATGTGGGGATAGGGTGACCTGCATTTGCTCGCGGGCATACTTGTTCTGTGGTTGTTCGGAGGGTAGGATGACACGTCGTGAGACACGGGTATCCTACGTTGGTTGAAGTTGGTAGTTGTGTCGCATTAACGTAATCTGTGAGCTAGTTCGTGATGTCTGTTTGACGTTGTACGTGCAGTAGTAGTAGCTTAATGCTGTACATTGAAGTTGGTGCCATGGGTGTGTTTGGTTTTGTTCTGTTATGATCGCTGTTGTGAAAGGTGAAAAGGTTGTAAGAAATGGTTCTGTATTATTGGTACTCTTGTTCGATGGTAGTGTTGACGTTGGAATGTGGAATGTTCTGTGTTAATTTCTCTCGTGCATTGAGTGAGTGTGTGTTCAGTTCTTAAGCAGCTAATGTGAGTAAAAGATGTTGTTTGGTATGCAGTCTTATTTCTGTTATTTAAAGTTTTTAATTCTTAACTTAAGTAATTGCAACTGAAGTAATCTCAAATCTGGAACTACCTCAGATGAGTTCTGTTTCCCTGTTCTATTTTTCATCTGCTATGTCACCATATTGTGGAGGGTAACATTATGCGTCTGTTTGCTCCCGTCAGTGGTAATCTAAAGATTTCTTATCATGTAAATGTGAGGATTTTGGTTGGGAAACTAGTTAGCTTCCCGGACATCGTGTTGTGATGTTCGCTTTCTTTATTATACTTATTTTGTTATCTTAATTTTGTAACTTATTAACTTAATTTTGTCCAAGCGTTAAAACCATCATGTCTCTCACCTGAAAATTCAAGTCATGAGAGTAAAACAAGTAATAAGACGTGTGCATCGTAAAGAAAGTAGTGGAAAGTAAAAGGTGACAAGGTCGACTGAGAAGAAGAATCCCGATGGTAGAGTCTTAAGTGTTTGTGCCCTATTCTGCTGTTCTTGATTTTGTTGCAGTCTGTCCATGATGAGGGGAATTCTCCTCAAACATTCGTGATAGTAGCCAGTGCATGGGTTACTGTCGCCACGTTCGAGCCACTGTCAACTGGTGTCTGGATCTGCAGCCTTGCTGGTCGATGTTGGACATATCTGGTACCACGCTCTGGAGATGGAATAGCTCCGACAGATTGTGATACTCTCAGTTGGTGAGCCCAAGCCAAACTATGCTTGGATCTTCCAAAATGCTCATCTGCCCTTCTCTCGTCACCCCTGGTAGACGTTTCGTTGTGGGAGGCTGTGCCGATTGCATCTGCACACTTTACTCCTGCCCGAACTCGGAGGTATGAGAAAGACTTGAAATTAACTGATTAATTTTGAAATCATACATTACGGATTTTGAACTTTATTTTAAATGCATTATCCTTCAAATACTTAGATTTTGTTGAATCATTGTGTCGTAGTGATTCAGTTGCGTCACTTAGGGATCAAAAACTTTTGTTTTCTGGTATTGCAAGCAAGCCTTAATTTTTACTTGGTGTTATTTTCAATGCTCTAATACAAATTTTATTCCTTCAGGGCCTGAAATTGCACAATTTTAAAGGTTCCGCCTTGTTTAAATTATTTTCCTTATTTTAGATGTTTGCTACCAATTTCGTAGTGGCGTCAACGTTAAATTAGGTTTTAGCTTAAGGTTTTACATGTAACCCTGTTTTCTAAAATGTGTAAGAAGAACCTATTTCTTTTGGTGGGGTTTCTGTTTAATGCAACTGGCGACTGTCCCTTGTTTTGTCGTTAGTTTTTATTTCTCATTATTATTTTTATAAGGTTGTTGGCAAGATGGCCGTACGTTCAGACGTACTTGATTGTCGCTCTGTTTATTGTTTGGCAAATTGTGGTCTGATGGGACCGGAATATTTTTATTTTGGTGCTACGAGTTCCTTAAAGTGTAACTTTGTTGGGAAATATGTGATTTGCATACCAAACGCAGATTTCGTTAGTATGTTGATGTTTGTGATGCATGCTTCAGCATGGTCGTTGGCGTCAGTCTGGCGCCATGTTGAGATATTTGGCTATTTTAATTTTCATGTTATCTTATCTTAATTTTTTGTGCAAAATTCTAACTAAACCTTGCCAAATGAGTGCGCGTGTTTTCGGTGATATGTGAAATTATTTTCACTTGATGTTTGGTGATATTTCCATTGGGGATTGAACTTGCTAAATGCGAAGTGAGTTCTCGTGGTTAGAAGCCTCGTTTGGTAACTTGGTGCGATTTCATGTAGTGTTTTGGTGACTCTGATGGTCTTTAGATTTGTTTCTCCTTTTCTTAATTTATTTTTTCTTAACCTAATTTCGTGGAGTTTTCCGCGTGTTCATGGCCGTGCCATTTTCAAATATTAATGGGCTCCCCCACCATTTACTCAGGAGTGTGTTTCTGTATATATGTTCCACTGTCAAAAAGAGGATGTATTCATTTTTATGTTGAGTTTCAATATATGTTTTTTACAAAGTTTGAGCTACGTTATTTGTCTAGCGACCACAAGAGACGGCTCTGGAAAGTTGGACTTCCCGACACTCAACGAGCATTGTCTTGCAAATCCTTTTAAGGTGTATCGCCCTTACTTTAAGGGTGGTGCAGTTTGTTACCTATTGAGCGTGGTTTAAGATTTTCTGCAGCCGGCAGATCTTGTCAAGCATTACTAAAGTTGCGGCAGTTTGGTAGCATTCACTATGGTTAATTTCTTGCTTGTGGTCGTAAAACAGGTACCGTCTTGGCTCATTTTTGTATTTCAGGCATCATTTTATGTGGTGCAATATCTATTCAGTACAAAACTTGAGTAAATTGGCAGTTGAACATATGAAGCGGGTTCTAAGTAATGGCTCTGATTGAGTTATATTCTAATATTTGTGTTTTGCTTCCTCTTTTATCATGACGGAGAGATACGTTCCTGATCCCAAATATATGTATGAGGATGAAGTGGCTTACGAACTCGAAATCAGAAACTTGGTGGTGCAACCAGACTTGGTGTCGGCTCGTGGGCGATTGAGTGAGAATCTTGACGTTCCTGTGGAATTGCCAACATTCGAGTGGGATGCGGACCTTAATCTGGGTAAGTTCCAGATGCAATACAACGTGGATTTATGAAGTAGTATTGAGAATTTGTTTTTCTTGGAAGATTATGGTACTTCTTCTCAGTATGATAGACTGCGAGCTAGGCTGCGTTAACTATTCACACGTTGCGAGGACATTTTTATTGTGTCAGTTCATAAATCGGATGAGGAGTTAATTGAGATCATTGAAGCTGAAATAAATTTAGTCAAGTGTGCTGAAAAAGTTTTTGACGAATCAGATCCAGTGTTCGCGACAGAAGATTTTCAAAGTGTTAATCAGTTGTTGGATGATCGTAGCCAGTCTAGTGATGATAGTGCAGATCAGGGTTCTGTACAAGCGGTTAATGGAGAAAGAAATGTTCATTTACCTCGGTCTATCAGTGCTAGTAATTTTGCTGTCCCTAGTGTAGTACAACGTAGTGATATTATCGTAGAGGATAGTTCACGGTTGTATCCTGTGGTTGATTCTGTTGAAGTAGATAGAGATGATATGAATTCTGCTACAGTGTCTAATCCTTTATTTCAGCAACCTGTTAACGTTATGGATATGCCTGTGCAAAACGTTGAACATCGAGTGAGTAATGGTCATGTTAGTGATGGTCGAAGTGAATTTAATTTCAGATTTGAAAATACTCGTAATTCTGCTAAGAGGTCGGTAGTTAATGGTGTCGTGACACGGTTTAATCAGTTGAGTGTTGAGGAAGCGTCTCCAGCCTAGTCGAATTTATTTAGGGAACCTTCTGTGTTGTCATATTTTAGGTCAAGAGTTGATTCAGGAGTGCCAACTTCCTCGCTTGTGAATGGTGGTCGTGTTGATGATAGATTTTCTGAATTTGATGCTGGGCCTAACCTATATAAACGCCGTTCGTTATTGAGAAATGAAGGTGTATGTCGTGTTTCTAGTGCCAGATCTGTGAATGTGGGCAATGTACTTCCTGTTTACACTATGAGTAACTCGTATGGTGGAGTTAAGTATTCTTATTCGAATGCAAATTCTAGATCCGTGTGTTCTGTATCCAGTAGTGGCAGTGTTCGTAGGCGTGCTAATTTGATTGATCTGGGTGCTATGCGAAATTTGCCTAGGCCGAATAAGTTCCTGCTAGTCGAGTGGATCAATCTGTTTTATTGGATTGTCAGGGAATTACTTTATCGTCGTCATCTGAAGGGCGTAACCGAAGGTCGAAGAACAGATGTAATTTCTACGATCAGGGTGATTTCGATTTTCGAGCAATTAGTCGAGTAAGACGGGGTGAAGGATTAGCGGGTTCCTGTGAATTAAGAGAAGGAAACAGGGTCGTTCTGTGTACACTCAGAAGAATTTTGGAAATTTGGCTCATCCGTTGACGGCTTGTGTGGCAAGTTAGAAAATGTGAGTACTGATACTGACGGGATGATTATTATTTTTTTGAGAGAATTAATTGCAATTGAAGAATATGCTGAAGTTTTCGATGTAACTGATGACCAAATATATCAATTAATGTTTCCATTTACATGCGAACTGATGAGGAAAATGATAGTTGAAGCCATGTCTAAAAATACCAGAATTATGGATTTTATTGGGTTGGTGTTAGAGAATGTTGTGCCTTCAAGATCGATTGGTCCGATTGAACACCAGTATTTTTATCGTCTTCAGTGTGTTGCCGAGTCGATAAATTCTTACGTGCAGGATATTCTTAAGTTTGCGAAGGTATTTTCTGTCGATTTCACTGAAGGGGAAATTGTTTCTCACATATTAGATGGTATAACTCCCGAGTATATGTCCGTTCTGAGAGTAGGATATTGTACTCGCACTGTGTCGGAGTTGGATGCTGTTGTGGGTCATGCAGAGTCTGTAATACATAATGAATCGCAGAGAGGTCATGTGAGCCAGTTGAATCGTAATAGGCCGAAGGAGATGCAGCATCGTTGGAGTAATAGTAATAATAACAGATTTCAAGGTAGAAATGATCGTTGGGTGGATCGAAGACCTCAGGGTAATCCGAATCGTTGGGGAAATGCTCGTCCTCAAGCTGGGCAGGATAGGAATCGTGAAGTGAGAGCTCCTCAGAATCAGGGTCGTGATGTAAATGCTCGTGTGCAGAATGGTCAAGATCGGAGAGGCGGGATTGTTGGTCAAGGTGCAACTGTGCGTGAAGGAGGTAATTTTGTAAATTGCGGTCGTTGTGGTGGAAGTGGTCATTCTGATCTAGAGTGTAACTATAGGCAGGATTGACAGAAAGAGAGCTGGCATCGTGATAATGTTGATGAGGTTTTATCGATGTCAAGTACTATTCATTAAGCAAAGGTTGGTCAGGAAAGCTGTTCCAAAATTTCTTTGAATTCGTTATTACCTTCCCCTGTGATTGGGATTCTTATAAATAATGCTAACGTGAGTGCTTTACTTGATTCGGGCAGTGCAGCATAGTTAATGAGGGAAGATTGGTATCAGGCCATGAAAGGAATTTGTAAGTTCCCAGCTTTGTCCCAGGTGGACGTTAAACTTGCGTCTGCAAATAATTCATCATTATAAATTCTTGGTTCGGTTAAGTTGAAGATTCCCATCCACAATTTCACGTGGAAGTTTCCATTTTGGATTATTGCGAAGTTGTCTTGTCCGGTTATTTTAGGGGCAAATTTTATGTCTCATTCAGGAGTGAATTTAGACGTGGGCAGAGAAACGTTTTGGTTTTACTTTTGTCCTGAACTTAAATTGAAATTCTCGGCTTTCGAATGATATGAAGTTGGAACCGGTCATGTGGACGTTGAAGAGAAAGCTAAGGAAGAGGCAAGTTTTGGGGTTGATGACCTCGATTTAGGCAACATTTCTGATGGTCAAGCTTGTGTTATTCGAGATTTGTGTTCCGAGTATTCTGAGGTATTTACTGATAAGTTGGGTGTTACCAATTTAAAGTCATATAAAATAATTGTCGAGGATGACATTCCTGTTCGTCATCCGCCTTACCGATTGAGTCCGCCCAAGATGGCAGGATTGAAAAAGATCATTGATAAGATGCTAGCTGATGGTGTTACTGGCCCATCAATTTCCACATACTTTTGGTCCCGACGGTTGTTTTCGCCTGATAGTCGATTATCGGAGACTTAACAAGAAAGTGGTTCAAGAGTCGGTACCTTTGCCGGATCTACACAACTGTTTCTGTTGGTTCAGGAACGCCCGTTTCTTCTCGATGCTTGATTTGACGCAAGCATATAGTCAGATGCCGTTGGCTGAAGTGTCAAAGCATTTAACTGCACTCGCCACGGCCTGGAATTTGTTTGAGTACAATCGTCTCCTGTTCGGTTTGAGCACTGGAGGAGCTGTTCTGAGCAGGTTATTGGATCGTGTCTTCTCAGGCATAAAATTTAAATTTTTGTACCACTATTTAGACGATGCGGTGGTGTTCAGTAACAATTTTGAGGATCATGTCCGCCACTTAAGAGAAGTGTTTGAGAGACTCAAAACAGCTGGGTTAACTGTGAAAATATTTAAGACTTCCTTTGCCAAGTCGCAGATCTCGTTCTTGGGACACATTGTGTCACCTAAAGGGGTTTCTGCCGATACATCTCGTACGCAGAGTATGAGAGACTACAAGGTGCCGGTCAATGTTAAGGGAGTAGCTCGGTTTGTCGGCATGATAATTTTTTTTCGAAAGTTCATCCTGCATTTTGCTCGTCGAGTCATTCCGTTGAATCAGTTGAGGCAGAAGGATGATCCATTCGTGTGGGGTGAGTCGCAGCAAGCTGCATTTGATGATCTTAAAGATGCTCTATGCAACGCACCAGTGCTGGCTGTCCCAGATTTCAACAAAAGGTTTATTATTCAGACCGATGCTTCATTGGGAGCTGTAGCCGCAGTTTTACTTCAGGAGGGAGATGATGGTAGGAGGGCGATTGCTTTTGCTTCTCGAACATCAACTAAACCTGAATCTTCATATTCTGTCTACGAACTGGAAGGACTCGCCGAGATGTTCGCGTTGGAAAAATTTAAGCTGTACATCGAACATGTTGAATTTGAACTGGTAGTTGATAATCAGGCATTGAGTTGGGTGTTAGCCAGGCCGAGGAAGACCGGGTGCATTGCTGGATAGGTAACACGCATATCTTCGTTTAAGTTTAAGTTGCGCCACATCAAGGGTACTGAATGTGGTGGCCGACACTCTGAATAGGATGTATGAAGTAGTTCCGTTGGGCAAGAAGGGAGTTGAGCCGGTAGCTGTGAGTAATGTTGTGGTTGGAGCCAGTTCCGCTCAACACATGTTGAATAATTTACCCTTACTTTTCAAAGATATTGCTAATCATCAGAGGGAGGATCCTAACTTAGAAGGTATCATCAGTAAATTAACGAATGGAGAGACTGTTCATCCTTATTTTCTGCGTTCTGGAGTGTTGTGTTGCTCGACATGACAAGAGACCTAAGGTCGTGTTACCTGTTCAGTTGGTAGATGGTATGCTTCGGTATTTCCACGAGCCTCCAGTGGGAGGTCATCTGGGGATATTTAAAACGAGACAAAAGATCCGTAAATCTTTCACTTGGAAACAAATGGATCGAAAGTTTGTGCTAGGATGTCGTTCGTGCAATGTTAGTCTCGAACAAGGTGGGATTTCTATCACCGGAACCCGCATCAAGACCCATGGAGCGCTTGTACGTGGATTTCGTCGGGCCATTCCCGAGGTCCAAGGTTGGAAATAGGTTTGCGTTGGTTGGTGTCGATGGATTTTCTAGATTCTCTTGGATTTTTACTACTAGAATCAGTAACTCAACTTCTGTAATTAAATGATTGCTGAGTATCTTCCCATCTTTTGGTCCGTGTCAGTACCTCATTTCGGACAATGCTAAGACTTTCACATCTATTCAAATGAGAAATTTTTGTTTCGAATACTCGATATCGCATGTCACTACGACACCGTATTACGAAATCCCCAGTTTGGCGGAAAGGGTAAATAGAAATTTGAGAGCCGCACTCTTTGCCTACCATAGGGACAACCATGCAAAGTGGGATTCATCACTGCATTGGTTGGTTTATGCATTCAACACGGCGGTTCATGAATCGCATGGAAAGACACCATTTTCGTTAATGTGTGCTTTCGTGCCAAACTCGTCGTTGACTAATCTGTGGTCGTTAAATGATGTGTTGCCTGATCAACCGACGCCCGAAAGAGTGAAGGAGATATGGAAGGAGGCTCAGGACGCTATTAAGGTTTCGCACGACAAGCTTGCTGTTCGTTATAACAAGGGTCGGATTCAAGGGAAGTTTAAGGTAAATGATCTTGTGTTTGTCAAGAATTTCTGGAAGAAAACTCCTGGAAATAAAGTCTCGGGAAAGTTGATTCCGAAATATACCGGTCCGTATAAAGTGTTGTCATTTCCTAGAGAAGTAACTGTTTTATTGGAAGATGCAGAGAGGAGACGCATATTTCGAACTCACCTGTCGTACTGTAAAGCTGCAGGAGAACGTGAGCCTGTTGATCTTGATGTTGCTGAGAGTGATTGAGTTGTAAGTTGAAGTCCTTTTTGGGTTTCATTTCAGGAGCTAGTAAATGGCGACTTGTGACGTAGATGTTGTCCACAGTTGTTGGAACTGTGGGAGTTCTGAAAAATGTTGTCAGAGATCTGGAGTGGATGGTAAATTGATGTCAGTATTGTCGAAGGGAGTTGCCAGTGAAGACAGGAGTTGTGATTTTCTTGTGGAACTTGAGCACCATGGTACCGTGGAGATGTTGAGTTGTAAGAGATGAAGTGGAGTTGCTCGTAGAAGCTGATTTATGTTCGAGGTTAAGTGCGACATGTCTGAGGTTGTTTCGTCGAAAAATTATTTCTTTCTTTTCCTTGCTCGACGAAGCCTGCTATAGGCATTCTCACCGTCTCTGGTCTTTCTTCTTACTAAATCAAGTGTTAACTGGAAAGCAGTTGTGTAAACTGTTCTTCTTGATGGTGTGAAAGGTAATAGAGCTGTGATCAGTTATTTTGGGGAAAGGGTGACCTGCATTTGCTCGTGGGCATACTTGTTTTGCGGTTGTTCGGAGGGTAGGATGACTCGTCGTGGGACACGGGTATCCTACGTTGGTTGAAGTTGGTAGTTGTGTCGCATTAACGTAAACTGTGAGCTAGTTCGTGATGTCTGTTTGGCGTTGTACGTGCAGTAGTAGTAGCTTATTGCTGTACATTGAAGTTGGTGCCATTGGTTTGTTTGGTTTCGTTCTGATATGATCACTGTTGTGAAATGTGAAAAGGTTGTAAGAAATGGTTCTGTATTATTGGTACTCTTGTTCGATGGTAGTGTTGACGTTGGAATGTTGAAAGTTCCGTGTTAATTTCTCTCGTGCATTGAGTGAGTGTGTGTTCTGTTCTTAAGCAGCTAATGTGAGTAAAAAGATGTTTGGTATGCTGTCTTATTTCGGTTATTTAAAGTTTTTAATTCTTAACTTAAGTGATTGCAACTGAAGTAATCTCAAATCTGGAACTACCTCAGATGAGTTCTCTTTCCTGTTCTGTTTCTCATCTGCTATGTCACCATGTTGCCGAGGGTAACATTATGCGTCTGTTTGCCCCCATCAATGGTAATCTAAAGATTTCTTATCATGTATGTGTGAGGATTTTGGTTGGGAAACTAGTTAGCTTCCCGGACATCGTGTTGTGATGTTCGTTTTCTTTATTATACTTATTTTGTTATCTTAATTTTGTAACTTATTAACTTAATTTTGTCGAAGAGTTAAAATCATCATCGTAAAGAAAGTGGAAAATAAATGGTGACAAGGTCGACTGAGAAGAAGAATCCCGACGGTAGAGTCTTAAGTGTTTGTGCCCTCTTCTGCTGTTCTTGATTTTGTTGCAGTCTGTCCATGATGAGGGGAATTCTCCTCAAACATTCGTGATAGTAGCCAGTGTACGGGTTACTGTCGCCACGTTCGAGCCACTGTCAACTGGTGTCTGGATCTGCAGCCTTGCTGGTCGATGTTGGAGATATCTGGTAACACGCTCAGGCGATGGAATAGCTGTGACAGGTTGTGATACTCTCAGTTGGTGAGCCCAAGCCAAACTATGCTTGGATCTTCCAAATTGCTCGTCTGCCCTTCTCTCGTCACCCCTGGTACACGTCTCGTGGTGGGAGGCTGTGCCGATTGCATCAGCACACTTTACTTCTGCCCGAACTCGCGCCAACCCTACTTGTGGAAAATAAACTCTGGACCCAGTTCTAAACCCTGGGGTCACTAAAACCCTAAACCCAGCTTCTGACCCAGTGGTCACTTAAGTGATTATGGACCCCAAGAAGAAATAAAACTTTCCCAAAAAGTCCCAAGGTGAAATATCCCTCTAAAATGCATTGTCTCAATAATGTCTGTTGACGACAATAGAACTTTCAAATTATCATTATTGACTGCTGAAGTATTAATTATGAACATTCATGTACTGATTTCGCCGCTCAATTCAAATTCAAACCTACTAAGTAGCCGTGTGACCAATAAGCACGAGGAACTTCCCGCTCTTTAAGTACCAACATGAATTACGAACTGGAGTGTTTTCGGACATTTAAAAGCGCATTTGCATGGGAAATTTTGTAGGCCAACCTGTAGAAACATTTCAATAATTCGCTTGTTTACTAGTTCCAAAACTGCCGCTGTCCTACTTCGGCAGCAACTGCTTGAGTTGCGCGTATGCGCAAGGACGCTCTTGTGGGCTGACTGCTTGTGAGACAGAGTGACACTTAGCACTCTCAACATGACTTGAATCGAAAGTGGACGTTGTGGCTGGGCTCCAGTCCCGGCCAAGCTCGGGGGTATGAGAAAGACTTGAAATTAACTGATTAATTTTGAAATCATACATTACGTATTTTGGACTTTATTTTAAATGCATTATCCTTCAAATACTTAGATTTTGTTGAATCATTGTGTCGTGGTGACTCAGTTGCGTCACTTAGGGAACAAAAGTCTTTAGTTTTCTGGTATTGAAAGCAAGCCTTAATTTTTTTCTTGGTGTTATTTTCAATGCTCTAATACAAATTTTATTCCTTCAGGGCCTGAAATTGCACAATTTTAAAAGTTCCGCCTTGTTTTAATTATTTTCCTTATTTTAGATGCTTGCTACCAATTTCGTAGTGGCGTCAACGTTAAATTAGGTTTTACCTTAAGGTTTTACATGTAACTCTGTTTTCTAGAATGTGTAAGAAGAACCTGTTTCTTTTGGTGGGGTTTCTGTTTAATGCAACTGGCGACTGTCCCTTGTTTTGTCGCTAGTTTTTGTTTCTCATTATTATTTTAATAAGGTTGTTGGCAAGATGGCCGTACGTTCAGACGTACTTGATTGTCGCTCTGTTTAATGTTTGGCAAATTGTGGTCTGATGGGACCGGAATATTTTTTTTATTTTGGTGCTACGAGTTCCTTAAAGTGTAACTTTGTTGGGGAATATGTGATTTGCATACGAAACGCAGGTTTCGTTAGTATTTTGATGTTTGTGACGCATGCTTCAGCATGGTCGTTGGCGTCAGTCTGGCGCCATGTTGAGAAATTTGGCTATTTTAAATTTCATGTTATCTTATCTTAATTGTTTGTGCAAAATTCTAACTAAACCTTGCCAAATGAGTGCGCGTGTTTTCGGTGATATGTGGAATTATTTTTCACTTGATGTTTGGTGATATTTCCATGGGGGATTGAACTTGCTAAATGCGAAGTAGGTTCTCGTGGTTTGAAGCCACTTTTGGTAACTTGGTGCGATTTCATGTAGTGTTTTGGTGACTCTGATGGTCATTTGATTTATTTCTCATTCTCTTAATTTATTTTTTCTTAACCTAAATTCGTGGAGTTTTCCGCGTGTTCATGGCCTTGCCATTTTCAAATATTAATGGGCTCCCCCACCATTTTTTCAGTAGTGTGTTTCTGTATATATGTTCAACTGTCAAGAAGAAGATGTATTCATTGTTATGTTGATTTTCAATATATGTTTTTAACAAAGTTTGAGCTACGTTATTTGTCTAGCGACCACATGACATGGCTCTGGAAAGTTGGCCTTCCCGCCACTCAACGAGCATTGTATTGCAAATCCTTTTAAGGTGTATCGCCCTTACTTTAAGGGGGGTGCACTGCTCCCGAATTTATTTCAGTCTATGAAGATGCCTTAGTCATGATTCGTACTGGGACGCATGACTTTTATATGCGTGGAATTCAAATCTCTATCAATGTTGAAATTTGTATTGCAAAGCATTATGTGTTATGAAGGAAGATATATTATGACTTACAGAAGCATACATGAACATTTATTAGAGGCCCGAATGCAATTGAAACACTCAGATTTATTTAAGAAGGAGCGAAACTTGGGTCGCGAATCGACTTTTAATTCCAGAAATGGCCACCTGAAAGGTGAGCGCTATTGCCCCATAACCTGCATTACTGACCATGCAACAGAGGAGAGCGCGTGAGGTGGCAGGTGCGAGAGAGAGCGTTTTGCACTTAAAGAGACAGAGACACTCATTGCGATGTCGCCAGACTGCTCTTCCCGCAGTGCTGCTAATTGCTATGAAGCAAGTCGGTAGGCATTCAACCTCCACTCAGCCGACTTCTCAATTTTCTTCCCTCAGTCTTTCTGTAGGACTAACGCAACCTGCCCAAGCGGATGTTGTGATGCTGTCAATCGTCGCCTCGTCCGTAATTCTCTCAACGTCTGCTATTCGGAACGTATTGTTTTATTTCTTGCAACATAAGATTTCACATGCGCCCACAATTGGGTTGTACCAAAACTACACAATGTCCACGCAGGGCCGTGACGGTAGAGAGCGATCATGGGGTCCACGGTAATGACTGCCGCCCCACATTTGAGTTCTTTCCGTGAGATCCTAATAATATTCATGATTTTTAGCCTACTTTCGATTTTTGCAAAAAATGAAAGTAGACTTATGAGATCACTACAGGGCGAAAAAAAGTGTGTCTGTCTGTGTGTGTGTATGTGTGTGAGTCTGTGTGTGTGTGTGGACTCTGAATGTCTGTCCCCCCTATCAATTCGAACACGGTGAGCGCAAATTGAACGAAATTTGGTACAAAGGTAGCACTAGCAAAGGACACCTCAGTGTCATGTTTTATATCGCCGCCATCTTGATGGAAACGTAATGGCGGCCACACAAATGTTCAAAGCTTAAATCAAATTATGACTAACCTAATCATCCTATCTCTACCAAATTTTGCAACAACATACCTTTATGGGGGCAGCATCATTTGACCAAACTAATACGTCATCAGCCTAATAGTTTGCGGATGGCGGCCATCTTTGTGTGAAAATCGATAGCCCCTATTAATTCGAACACGGTGAAACCGAATGGAATGAAATTTGGTACAGAGGTAGTACTAGCAAAGGGCACCCCAGTGTCATGTTTTATATCGCCGCCATCTTGACGGAAACGTAATGGCGGCCACACAAATGTTCAAAGCTTAAATCAAATTACGACTAACCTACTCATCCGATCTCTACCAAATTTTGCAACAACATACCTTTATGGGGGCAGCATTATTTGACCAAACTAATACGTCATCAGCCTAATAGTTTGCGGATGGCGGCCATCTTTGTGTGAAAATCGATAGCCCCTATTAATTCGAACACGGTGAAACCGAATGGAATGAAATTTGGTACAGAGGTAGCACTAGCAAAGGGCACCAGAGTGTCATGTTTTATATCGCCGCCATCTTGACGGAAACGTAATGGCGGCCACACAGATGTTCAAAGCTTTAATCAAATTACGACTAACCTAATCATCCGATCTCTACCAAATTTTGCAACAACATACCTTTATGGAGGCAGCATCATTTGACCAAACTAATACGTCATCAGCCTAATAGTTTGCGGATGGCGGCCATCTTTGTGTGAAAATCGATAGCCCCTATTAATTCGAACACGGTGAAACCGAATGGAATGAAATTTGGTACAGAGGTAGCACTAGCAAAGGGCACCCCAGTGTCATGTTTTATATCGCCGCCATCTTGACGGAAACGTAATGGCGGCCACCCAAATGTTCAAAGCTTAAATCAAATTACGACTAATCTAATCATCCGATCTCTACCAAATGTTGCAACAACATACCTTTATAAAGGGAGCATCCTTTGACAAATCTAATAGGTCATTAGCCTAATAGTTTGCGGATGGCGGCCATCTTTGTGTCAAAATCGATTACCCCTATTAATTCAAAAACGGTGAAAACGAATGGAATGAAATTTGGTACAGAGGTAACACTAGCAAAGGGCACCTCAGTGTCATGTTTTATATCACCGCCATCTTGACGGAAACGTAATGGTGGCCACACAAATGTTAAAAGCTTAAATCAAATTACGACTAACTTAATCATCCGATCTCTAGCAAATTTTGCAACAACATACCTTTATGGAGGAAGCATCCTTTGACAAATCTAATAGGTCATTAGCCTAATAGTTTGCGGATGGCGGCCATCTTTGTGTCAAAATCAATTACCCCTATTAATTCGAACACGGTGAAACCGAATGGAATGAAATTCGGTACAAAGGTAGCACTAGCAAAGGGCACCTCATTGTCATGTTTTATATCGCCGCCATCTTGACGGAAACGTAATGGTGGCCACACAAATGTTAAAAGCTTAAATCAAATTACGACTAACTTAATCATCCGATCTCTAGCAAATTTTGCAACAACATACCTTTATGGAGGAAGCATCCTTTGACAAATCTAATAGGTCATTAGCATAATAGTTTGCGGATGGCGGCCATCTTTGTGGCAAAATCGATTACCCCTATTAATTCGAACACGGTGAAACCGAATGGAATGAAATTTGGTACAAAGGTAGCACTAGCAAAGGGCACCTCGGTGTCATGTTTTATATCGCCGCCATCTTGACGGAAACGTAATGGCGGCCACACAAATATTCAAAGCTTAAATCAAATTACGATTACGGTGACCTAATCATCCGATCTCTACCAAATTTTGCATCAACATACCATTATGGAGGGAGCATCCTTTGACCAAACTAATAGGTCATTAGCCTAATATTTTGCGGATGGCGGCCATATTTGTGTGAAAATCGATTCCCCCTATTAATTCGAACACGGTGAAACCGAATGGAACGAAATTTGGTACAGAGGTAGCACTAGAAAAAGCCACCTCAGTGTCATGTTTTATATCACCGCCATCTTGACGGAAACGTAATCGCGGCCAACCAAATGTTAAAGGCTAAAATGTAATTACGACCAACCTAATAATCTAGTCTCTACCAAATTTTGCAACAACAAATCTTTATGCGGGAAATATATTCTGACCAAACTGCTAGATCATCAGCCCAATAGTTTGCAGATGGTGGCCAAGTATGTGTGCAAATCGATTCCCCCTATCAATTCAAACACGGTGAAACCGAATTGAACGAAATTTGGTACAGAGGTAGCACTAGCAAAAGGCACCTCAGTGTCATGTTTTATATCGCCGCCATCTTGACGGAAAAGGAATGACGGCCACCCAAATGTTAAAAGCTTAAGTCAAATTTCGACCATCCTAATAATTTGATCTCTACCGGATTTTGCAACAACATGCCTTTTTGTGGAAAGCATCTTATGACTGACTACAAGGTCATCAGCCCAATAGTTTGCAAATAGCGGCCATGTATGTGTGCAAATCCATTCCCCAGATCTATTCAAACACAGTGAAACCGAATTGAATGAATTTTTTACAGAGGTAGCACTAGCAAAGGGCACCTCATATTCCTGTTTAATATCCCTATAGCACGTTGTATTTCAACAAGCTACTACAACGAACATTCAATTATACTCCTTGAAAAGGACAAAGAGTTATAACAATACCCATGCATTTAGGAGAAAGTAGGCTATATGTTCTTTACTGAACATCTTGTTTTTTAATAAATTAAAATTTCAATATTTGGTTATGTGAAATTATGTGGGAAAGGGAAGCTATTCAATATATTGATTTTCCACCAACCAGGCATTTTGCCGGGACATAATCTCATTTTACATTCATTCGTGAATTTTGTACTTTTAACTTACGTAGCGTGCTTACATTCTCCAAGTTGCCTTTAGCATTGTAACGCTTGAAATTTCACCTGCTGCCAATAGACCATGTACCTAGGTAAATAGCAGTTATTTAGAAATAACTGAAATTGGACCCAACGTTTTCGTTCCACAACGGCTCAAGTATCACCATTGGTTTAAAGTTAACTCACTTTACCTTTCAAGAATTTGCTTGGTGAGAATTCAAACGTATTGCTTATTTTCAAAATTCAGTCAAATTGGTATTTCAATATTATACAAGATTTGTCTTTGGACTTATTTAAAAGACTGATATAGCAATTAAGTAGCCGTGATTTTCTCTTTCGGGCCCTTCAGTACGCTCGGTCCCCAGGGCTGTAGCCCCATTTTCCCCTCCTTCTCGTCCGACCTGTGTCCTCGTTGCCTTGCTATTTCATCAATTTTGTACGTACAATGCGCGGATTTATGACGTAATAAGACAACCACTCGATAATGTAAGCCTTTCTGTTATTCGAGGTCGGAGCTTTGTTAATTTGCTCTGAGAGAATGCTCGCATTGTCCATAATAACCGAATGTGGACGGAGGTCTGGTAGTAATTGTTCAGTAAAACATTGTTTAAAACGAGAGTGTCTTATCTTAACGGCAATTGTCAGATTTCTCAGAGTTCGATATTAACCCTCCTTTGGTCGCGTAGATTACTATTGTAATCCAGGTTCAATTGTTTTATATCTGCGAACATAATACACTAGATTTTGGTACATACTGTTCAGTACCTTTCCTAGATGTTCTTCCCATTACAATCACCGAGAAATATTACATCAATGGCCACTATATAGTGTGTCAGTGGTGTACCAAATAGTCAACTGTACTTCACTCGACTATTTGCGGAACTACGCTTGAACTCATTTGGCGCCCTCAGTGGGGGGAGGGGGAGGGGGCAAGAAGGGGCCATGGGCCCCTCATGAAATCCCGAGAATATTTCTACTGTTCATTGCCACACCAGTTGATTTCATCAATTAAAACTACTGATAGTTAACTGATTTAGTGTACGGATAATTCCACAGTTTTATTTAACTTAGTAATTACGGATAATTTGAAAATATCTCCAGTTATTTAGAAAATCGGTGAACTGGATTAACATTACCATTTTAATGAACTGCTTGATTCTTATTTTACTTGTTCCTAAGAAATGAACATTATGACGATGATTCACAAAAAAAACCTCCTCCCATTTATGCCATAAAGATAATAAGTACCCAACGGTTTTAGAGCAGCCAAATAATGAATAACACGAAGCATGTAAGAAATGAAACGAAATTGCGGGGTGGAGGTACGTATCATCATCAGCTAGTGACAGGTAAAGAAACGAAAAATACAACTTGCGCCCCCCCCCCCCTCTTCCCCTCCCGGAAAGAAATCCTGCGGGTGCCTATGCTTGAACAGCGTGGGTTTACTTGTATAGGTATAGCATTGTATAGAATTGGGAAACTGAATATATTAAGGAACACATAATTGTTGAAAGATACTCATCTGTTCGCAAATATTTCATGTTTTTACTCAATACGGGAAACTGCCAAATTTCTTTCAAAAGTTAAAATTAGATAAGCAGTCACACAGACAGAAGATGAAAGCTGCCTGGGCTAAGAAGAAACATAAATTCCTTACAAGAAGTCAAAACGAGCCCCGTGGTCCTCAGTAGGCCCAAACGAAAAGAAGAGGAAAAAGAAGATAAGTTTTTCATGATGTGTCAAAATATTTGGTATTTCATGTATTTTTCATGGAGGAAAGAAAGAGAGAAGTTGCCTAGAGCTCGTGTCAGTGAAGCCAAGCGCTGAGTCCAAAATGGGCGTAACCTAATGTTCTGTGAGTTGTATGCGGCAAAGAATTGTGCATGGTTATTTCGGAGTTTTTCTTAATAATGGCGTGTAGTGCCTATGGCGGTACGAATCGACAAAACAGAACATACCAGAAAGCATAAAAATAGAGGCCTATTACAGTATTTACCGTACTTGAAAGTTATGCCCGTTGCTCACGGTAAAATTTTCCGTCAAATTTATTGTACAATAATTTAATTTTATAAAATTTCTGTTGCTCACGGTCAAATTCAAGTTTTATAAAACCTTTGATAAAACTTTCCATAAAATAGGACATGTTCTATTCCGTAAAATTAATTTTACGAAGGTGACATGAAGATGATGCTGGCGCCACGTGGTGAGAAGATTGTGAAGCTCGCTCGTAAACAAACACTTCGAAAATGGCAGGCTCCGGCTGGACTAAGGAAGCTGTTAGTGTTTTACTGGACGAGTACCAGAAATATCAGTGTTAGTATGAGGTTAAAACGTCCATATACCACAATAGAAATGCAAGAAGGGAGGCAGAAATCTCAATCGCCGAATATGCTTCACAAATGCGACCGAACACAAGCCAGGCTGATGTGAAGGCGAAGATAAACGGGCTTAGAACTCACTTGTAGTCTCATTTCAGGAGGAATGGCTTGCCTCATGTTAGTGTCCTATCGAATAATTTTGGAACCAACAAGATCTAGGAGTTATTTAAAACTGCTTTCCTCCATTCTTAGAAAATTCCTATATAGCATTTCGTTTCTTCCATTTTACCACTATACGACATATAATTGTAGCTAAAGCAGCATATTTTTGGTGCAATTTTTGCTTTGTTTGTTGGAGCCTTACTCTCAAACCAATGTATGTTGAACAGCTGATTCTTGGTTCAGTAGTTTATCGGTAGATGGCGATCCCTTTACATCCACGGATTTTATAAAATAATTTTACCGTGAACAACACTGCTTGCTTTCGTCAAATTTTTATAAAATTAGTTGTAAAATAAATTTTAAGAAACATTTTACCGTGAGGAACGGGCATTACAATATCAATTGAAGCTGAACCTTTGCAAGTTGCATCCATACAATTCTATTGCAGGTTGAGTTTATTAATATTATATTATATTGCACTAGCCAGCGCAGCGAAGGCATCTCCTTCCGGTGGCGTAGTCGGTAGCATGCTGAGCTTCTATGCCCAAGATAGCGGGTTCAAACCCGACCGAAGTCGTCGGATTTTTTAAGAGCGTTAAAAATCCTTCAGTATGCCTTCCTTCGGAGGGGAAGTAAAGCCGGCGGTCCCATGTCATAGATTTATGGCATGCAAAAGATCCTTTCACAGACTAAACTTGTGTAAAGCAAAATTTGTTAGGTTAGATTTCGTCAGAACGCTCTATCAAAGTTCCAACGTTCGCCACTAGGTATCATTGATATCTGGTGACGAAAGTTGGAACTACTTGAAATTGAACGGAACTTGTAGCTCACCCTTTACGGTGTCCTCTGGAAGCAGCTACAGACTCAGGCGAGCCGAACATGTCCTCGGACACTCCCGGCACTAAAAGCCATACGATAAATAAATAAATAAATAAATCTCCTTCCGGTTCTTTCCTCTATGGTATTTGTCTATCATTAGTGTGCCGTTTCTTGGCACTAATCTCTGATCGAACGTACTTTGGCATGAACATTTGAATCGAGTGGCGGAGTTAGTTGTGGCTGGCCTCGATAGGTAGCATATCTTGCCGGTGCTGCCTAGGACAGGGATTGTAGTTTCTCTCTCTGCCCGATAGGAAGAGCTATGTTCTAGCGACAAGTATTTGACCATCTCGACGTTGACTTTTATGATTTAGGAAGGCTGGTATTTTTCGAGACATGTATGAAATTAGTACTGTTGTTGTTAGGCCAGTCATCATGGATCTACGTGGTCTTATAAATACATAAGAAGTAAACTGAAGTTCTACGGTATGTGAAAATATTGAATGATATTTTCCCTCTTCGTCAAGTTATTGGCTGGTTACTAATTGTAATCTTACAGGAGATAAACATCAGGATATGATTCGTATATTATGGAATTAAGGTAGGCTATTTTGTCATCGTAAGTACTTGTGACTGTATCGACTGGCAAGGTAAATGTATTTATATTGTATTATTCTACGTTGCATGATAAGGGCCTTCAAGGTTATACCAAGACCGACTACAATAAATCAGACCATAATGCCACTATCGATATCGTAGAAAATGTCGGAAATCGTAGGGGATTGTTTACATTTGGTCAACCAACATTTAAGTGGGTCTGCTGCGAGAATTTCGTTCAAATGTCGCATATTTCAAGAGATTTCGAGCTGTTATATATTGTAATAGTGTACCTTAAGTAGTGAAGTGCACTGTGAATAATTATAAATGCCGAAGATACGTAATGTGAGAAGCATTGGCTGTTTATTGTCATTACTGTGTACCTGCCTGTAAATTTAATACTGCTGAAGATACTTCAACTTTTAAATTTCCTAAAGACAAATCTTTGAAAGAGAAGTGGATGAGAAATATTCACCGGGATCATTTTCGAAGTTAAAACAGTTGTATTTGTTAACTTAAACATTTCGAACCTAAATTTGTGGTTATGAAAATTGCCATACTAACCCCTGATACCATTTCGACAATTTTCCCAAATCAACCGTCCTACACAACTCCTGTTTGTTAAAGTAGATGATGGTAGTTTTAATGACATACCAGCAGTGTCAGTGTCTTCTAAAGTGTCAAGTTCTTTAAGTGTAAATATATTCTATAAAGAATCATGAATCAATAATCTTTGTGTGCTTGTGGAAAAAATTCAAGTGGGTACTGTAATCTGATGGAAGCAGTGATTTTAAATGCAACAGGTATGTAAATAGAATTATGCTCCTGTTAGTATCACAAGCTAGGGGGCCTGGGGAGTTATCCCCAGATTAGGTTTGTTTTTGTATATACATTTGTCTGTTACAAGGTTAGGTAGGCCTACTGCCTGGCCGAAAATTACTGTTAGTAGGCTACCACAAGCAAGGGGGACTGGGGCGTTAGTCACTGGTTAGGTTTGTTTTTGTATTAAAAACATTAATAAGATAGAATGTATGTCCGTTGGAATTCTATACACATCGAATTTGAAGAATGACAAGTTCATAATACAGTAAATTTTCATTTTAAAGAGTTTGTAACATCAATTGTGTGTTATTGGCAAATGCTATTTGAAATAAAGTACTAATGAGAGTACTTATGCGCCATCTGTTGGAGTTAGTTCAGGATGTCCCGATACAGATAGAAGCGAGTGCGATCTCACAGCTCTCTACGCTCAAAACAAACAACCTACGGCCGTGTTTACCTATACATAGGGTTGGCAATATCTTATTTGTCAAATAAGCCACGCCCACTGGCCGACACAACTGAAATTTCACTATATAGGCCTAAGTCGTGTTATAAATTGGGATGGTGGGTGGGTTATAGACAACGGAGGAGACTACATCTATTAGCAGATCACTGTTGTTAAAAAAAAGGCAGTCATCGGAACGCGTTAGGCTATAACCATTGTCAAAAACCATTGTTCTGGATGCGTTAAGCTGTAACCATTGTAAAAAACCATTGGATTGGACAAATCGAAGGCTGCGGCTTTGATTGCGCGCAGCTATCGGGGCAGATTGATACAAAACCATCGATCTGGATGTGTTAGGCTGTAACCATTGGATTGGACAAAACGTAGGTTAGAATGGTCGAGTGTTGGTGCGGCTAGTACCGTAATGGTGAGGTTGGCAGTACTGTTCTGACGATGGTTGATGTGAATAATGGCATCCACAGCTGGAAATTCACCTATAGCCTATAATAATAAGGGGTTTATTGCAGCCAATGCCCATGCATATAATGAATAAAATCTAAAATCATACAGTAAACTAATTGTTATTCCCTAGGAATATCAAAGATTCATGTCTTAATGTGCAGAATATAGCATGGTATCTTCGGTTGAACTATACCTTCCGATACACCGGTATCTGGGGAATATTTAGGGAGATCAGTGACGTCACCGTGATCTCACGTTTGACGTATACGAACAAAAGGATGATGTAGGCCTACATATGTACGACGAGATACAAGTAAAAGAGGTACTTTTGAACATTTAGGCGAATGGTAAACTAAACTGAACTTACGCCGAAATACATATTTCAAAATATCATAGTAATTTGATACTTAAAATGGCTAGGAATATATGCCAACATTAACTATTATATTGCAGCCTGATTGTTCATCATTTTATCCTTAGATCAAAGGCAGCATACACAATAACTAAGTTATAGGCCTACTGGCAAAAAATACAAGTCGTACATACATTAAAATAAAATAAAAATAAGGTTAGGCTGGTAATGACTAACAATAAAGAAGAAAAAGTATGTTAATTGGTATTCAACATTCATATGTGTGTGAATATGCATAAGCCTATAACTAAACAATTAAATAGATGCTTGGTGAACAAAAATACATAGCCTGCTTTATTTATACAAAACAACCACATGTTCAATATTCTTCAAAGCAATGGGGCATGGTGGCGCAGTGGTCAAGCTATTCACCTCTCACCAAGGTGGACCAGGTTTGATTCACGGTCATTGCAAGTGAGATTTTGGAAGTGAAATGCCATGTCCTGTGGTTCGGATTCCACGTAAAATGGAGGTCCCTTGGCTCATGATCACAAGATTAACGGTCACGTAAAAACTACAAGGTTCTTTTTCTTCAAAGCAGGTCGAAACTTCGACCTCACATAAGTCATACAGCAAACGAACAGGTCCTGCAGGGAAGATCCCTTAAGCCGAATTATTTTTATCGTCTCCAAGACTGACATCATAAAAGTATACTGGAAAATGTGAAATTTTATGCCTATGCTGATGAAGAAAGTAACAGTAAATATTAGGCTACTTGTCGTTCAATAACTCTCGGTCTTTTCTTGGGTGGCTGAAGCCGATGCTGTGGGAAATTGCAAATTGCAGGTACCGCATCATCTTTAAGCAGTGGTTTGTTTCCATTTGAATGAAACAAGTATATAAGCTAGACGTAGGTTATAATTCTGTGACTAACTTAATAACTTATAACCTACAATAGGGCCTACGTGTATTTGTCATACGTGCTATTTAGGCCTATGTCAAAATTTGATGTAAGACATATCCATAAACGCAGAATAGGCTACTTCGAAATAAAGTAGACCATAAACCTACCGTATTATTGGAAAATACCATACATATAACGTTGCACAGAGGTACGTACGTTCAAATATATGAAAAGAATCACGACATATTAGCTGACATGCAACCTAGAGTTAAATGGTATGACAGTTTTTGGTGCGACTAGTTACGCCTGGCAGTGCTCCAGGAAGCAGTTTTCAGCGAGGGTTACCATGGGAGGAGTTGTTCCAATAGTACCGACAGTTCAATGGTCTCAGCTCGCACCCCCCCCCCCCCCCCCCCCCCCCCCACTCTTCCAATCGTCAAAAATCATAGTGTCCGTGGCGCAAAAATCCTACCAATGTTCTTTGGCTCTAGTGTGTCCATGAGTTTTACATATCCTGGAGTAGAAGGTAGCAGCATTTGAAGTCTGAGTTCTTCTACATTATAAACCTCGCGAGTCACCTCTTACACCGGTCTTGAAGGTGTATACTTTGATAAACCCAAGGCCTTCTTTATGTAAGTCGCCTTCAGTTTCTCCATATTGTTCCAAATTCTTCATATTTAAATGTGTCCAAATGCTCTCCAGTCCATAAGTCACAATACGGGTAACATTTAACCGCAAAAGTTTTAAGGCTGTTTTTATAGATAGCTTAGTCAAATGTTTTATGTCGTTGAAGGCTTTGGTAGTGACGCTGGGTCTATCCTTGATTTGCAGTGTGAAAACATTGCCAGTTGACTAATGTAGGACCTAAGTAGGACTACTTGTAATGTGGTACACCCTCAAGCGGTTTTCCTGCAATGTGGAAAATTGCTGGCTTTCCCCCTTTCCTAAAGGTCATAGATTAAGTCTTGTTTCTGTTTAACCTAAGGTCATTGTGTAACACCCATAATTCAAAGGGATCGAGAGCAGATTGCAATTCGACCTGTGAACTTGAAGCGAGCACCATGTCATCTGCGTATATAAATGAGATTACCCGCTCTGATAATATATCTGTGATATTATCTGCCATAGCAGTGATAAATAACACGAGGGCTTAATGGGTCTCCTTGTAGCAGCATGCCTGTAGTCTGCTCAATTGGGCTTGATGTTGTAATGCCATCGTTAATGACTATATTGTTAGAGCCTAAAATACTTTTGACAAGATGTTTAGTGTAGCTGTTACCTCTCAATAGTCGGTCTAGTTTTTCCAATATTTTCTTCCTGCTAATCGAGTCAAAAGCTTTAGAGAAGTCAATGAATATGGATTGTAACTTTCCCTTCGGTACTGACAGGGTAGACGCAATCTCAGTTTGAAGACTTCGAATTGCCTGGATTGTGCATCTTTCTCTCCTGAAGCCAAATTGTGAGTCACAATGCTATTTGGGATGGCTGGGTGGGTCACATACAGCGGAGGAGGAAGCATCTTTTAAAACATCATTCCCTGATTTATTTCTCGTTGTTTGATAAGGTATTTTGGCTAATTAATGTACTGTAGAGAATATTATCGCTCGTTCTACTTTCGTTCAGTGGTACCATTCTGTTTTAGACCACCTCGTTGTGTAGTGCCTAGCATTCTTGGCTGTCGTCCCGGAGGTCCGGGTTTGATTCTCCGGCTCTGCCAAGAAATTTAATTCTCATGTGAGGGCTGGGATGGGGTGCACTCAGCCTCATGAAGCAACTTAGTAGAGGAGGGTTCAATTCCCACCTCAGTCATCCTGGAAGTGGTTTTCCATGGTTTCCCCACTTCTAATCCAGGCGAATGCCAGGATGGTTCCTAACTTAAGGCCATGGCCGCTTCCTTCCCACTACAATACCCAATTTACAAACACACTAGTTCAGCCATAACAATAACACAGGTTATCACACAAATTCCACACACAAATACATGGGGCTACAAGACCACAATGTCGTAGCCCCTAATATAAGCAACAACCATTTATATTTGCCTAGGCCCTTCATGGGCTGTATAGTGTCAGGGGTTGACTTTGTTGTTGGTTGACTATTCTTGTAGTTCCATTTAGAAATATTTGCATTTTTTTAACATAATGTCTTACCTCTGCTTTATTTATGTCTGCATTTTTAGCTACTGTCTTTTCTCGTTGCTTGTAGCGAAATACGTCAGGGTTTCATATTGAATTTGTGCCTTATTACATAAAAACCTGTAATTTCTGGCGGAATTTAATCAAATATGCGAATGTTTGTCTTCGAATTTGCCGCTATTTCGATGGCGCCATGCCCGCTAGTTGCTACAGCTGTTCCCCTACGATTTCCGCCATCTTGGTTTTGATGTTACGGTCTGAGATATTGTAGTCGGTCTTGGTTATACATTCAAACTTAATGTCATCCTCGTGTATTCACACTGGTAGGCTAACTGACACTCATATTTGTTTTGCGTAATTAATGTTTTGTTTTCTGTTTTCTGTTAATATATAAATGCATTTTAATTACGAGTAGTATGCCTAATGGTCTGTGTAAAATTTATTAATGTAGGACTTGTTTTGATGTTCTACAGAGCTAGTACGGTGATCGTTTTTCTTCTGTTTTTCATGATGGCTACTGTCGTATTGTTTTTAACTATGTGTGATCATCTGTTGTTAATAAAAAGAGAGATTTTTGGTAGCCATTGAGGTGAAGAGACGTAAATTGAATTAGCTCCGTATATTTTGAGTTGGAAGACATTAATTCTTCAGTTTTAGGCAACGTATTATATTGGATATTGTAACATACGTAGACCTGGCTTTGTGACATGTATTGTCTCGGGAATTAATTAATTATTTATTTGTGTGGAAATGTATGAAATACGGTATGATGCATTTTGCAGGGGCATAGTGAAGCTATTGAATATTTAATTCGTCGTCCTCTTGATATTTGGCTTGGATTCTCACTAATGACAACAGATGATTGGTTGAAAGCACCGCTTATTTACTTCATTGTGACAACACTGGCTGGATTACTAAAATATTGATTGCAGTCAAACTGGAAGAAACAAATATTTGATGTCAGAATCCACATCTTGTTTTGTAAGTGTTTTGTTTATATTGTATGCATGTTTATTGTGAATATATTATGTTTTTACCCGATCACCTTAGTATTATTTCTGGGTTCCGGGGTTCGAAGATGGTCTCAGTCAATTACCCTCTGAGTATGAACTTACTATGGTCCAGTGCCTTCCCTCCCAAAGGCCATTACTTTAGTAGTGGGTCAAATTGTGTTAAAGCAGTAGCGTGGTTAGATTTGTACCACATTCAGTAGTTGATTGAGGCTAGTCTTTGGATCTTGGGGCTTGGAAGTATGCTAGGGTCTAAAGTGTGATATTTTTATGTTTGTTGTTACTGTTATTAGCTTTGTATAATATTTTCTTGTTAGTTATGTTTCATGTGATAATATACTGAATGGACGAGCGCATTTTAAAAGCTGCATCATAATTATCTAAAGAGGAACTGGCTTATGAAATTCAAATAAGGAATGGCAACCCTAATTTTCATCGTGAACTGGATATTATTCTTCTCAAATCATTAAAGTCAGCTCCTGTTGTTAGTCTGACTGATCAACATTCTTATGGGACAAAAGGTAGGTCTGATGTTGTGATATCTGTTTCAAACCTATTAGTGTCCTGTGATGAGTTAAAACAAGTTGCAAACCTTCGGCATATCGTGTGAACAAATTAAAATTTCGTTCTATACACTGGATTAATCGTTTAGTGAGCTTAATTGAATATTGGTCCAAGAGTGATATTGTTTTTTCAACCAAGCTAGTTGGGCTTCGCGACAAGCTGATAGATAGTTTTAATCGGTTGTCCTCGAGTGATATTTCTGAGAATATTAGTGAACCTGTTGTATGTTCTGAAAGCGTTTGTTCATATGTTAGTGTTTCTTGTGATGGCATTGTGAATAATAGTAATATATTGGTAATTTTGAATCAGTGTCGATGGAGAATAATGAAAATATGTTAGGCGCTTTGCAAACTAATAATACTACTGAGGTAAATAAACAAATAGGCTCTTCAAGAAATACACCTGAGGTCATGTCGAGCCCTAGTAATTTGAATGCTGTTGGTAATTCACGTTCTGATAAAAGACGTAACGATTTTTCTAGTTCAGTTTCTTGCCATGACGTTGGTAGTGCTGAGAACAGGTTAGGATCTCACCGTACTGGTACTGATAAGGAAGTACAAACTGTCGATAGCTTATTTGGTGAATGTAACGTGATAGAAAGAGTGAATAGGCTTAATCTTTCTGATAATCGTGCCTCGACTAACGTTGTTTCTCTAAATAAACTTATGACTGATGGTCAGGTTAATTTTGCTTGCCTTCCTAACCCATTAGCTCTAATTTTGAAAGATTTTCATGTGTGCTTTGGCACTGATATTAATTTATTTGTGAAATTTTTGAAGAAATTAGTGGAATTAAGAGATAGTGCTGGTGTATTTGGTCTGTCCAATTTTCAAATTTTGAAAATCATCTTTCCATGCACTGAAGGAATGTTGCGAGGAAAACTGTTTGAGAGTATGAGTGCTGGCCATTCTTTGGATATTTTCCATAGAGAGGTTTTGAAATATTTTATCACTCCACGTACCTTGGCAGATTTGAGTAGAGATTATGTATTTCGTGTTCAGCGTATGATTGAAACGTTAAATGAGTATTTCATTGATATTAGAACTTATGCAAAGGTTTTCGCAGTTGAGTTGACTGAAGAGCAGGTTGTCAATTCATTAGTCAAAGGTATGAATCCCATTTATCGTTCATTCTTGTCCATGCATGCCAAGCCCAAGAATTTCACTGATTTTAATGAAATTATTTTACCTGCGGAGAAGATTAAGAATGCTAATCTGTTGCGGGTAGATGATTCTCCCTTTCCTAGTAATTATCTTCAAGGTTGTTCAGGTTATGTGCCTTCTATAAATAATTTTCTGCCACGTGGAGAGATGCAGCTTGTGGATAATTGTAGTAGTCTTGTTCCTTATAAGAATTTACAGGGAAGGCGTGAGTTAATGCCTACTAATGTTCAAGGCCATGTATTTCAGGGGCGTGCTGACCAGAGGTTTAATGGGAGTAGAGCCAGCAAAGGCAAGAGATGTGATTTTTGTGGCTCGTATGACCACATTAGTCGTTGGTGTGATATTAAATATAACAATAAAGACAATGTTGCTAGGCCTACTTGTCGACAATGCAACAGATGGACAACAAATACCGCGAAAGAAAGAAAAGCACCTCCGCCAAAACGAACAATAACATCGCGGGCAAGGCGTGTTCTAAAATTACTACGATCATCTTTATGACGGCATCAGAAATTAATGCGAGATATATGCGAGGAATACTTTCTCCTGCAATTTCCAATTTAAAAATGGGGTGTGAGATATTGTCCAGGCCACCTTAAATAAGTTACTAGAAAACCAACATTGCCGCCACATTTGGTGTTGCCAACTTACATAATTTAACACCAAAATGTCAGCACACACATCCATTTAACACGTATCGCAAATGATCCAAACTGAGTAAAGGCCCTTCTATGAAAATACAATTTACATAAAGTTGTGAAGCATCAAGTTATGGACATCTTGGTCATCAGTCCTCAACAGTCTAACTCTTAAGCAGTATTATGGTAGTGAAGTTAACTTAAATTATCTCTTCTAGATTGATTTTTAAAGCATCATATCAAATGCATAAGAACAGAAACATTAATACTTACACAGGGTTTTTTCCAGTTTTTCCGGGGAGCTAAAGATGAGCATGTTAATTTCTTCTTATAGGCTACATTTTTATCATTAGTCCAAAAATGCAGACCATTCTGTTCTAAGATGAGTGTTCAGAGAAGGATTTAGGAGTGGGAGAGAAATAGAATAGTAGGGTACATATTAGCTTATTATTTCTTTATTTTTGATAAGTACCGTACTCATTTCTTGCATGTATAGGCCTATGTAGGTATATGGTCAAATCTGTCTACTTTTCCGTGGTTATGGTTTGTCCATTGGTCTCTCGACATTTAATAAATATTTTCCGCAATTCTGAACGATTATAAACCGCGTGACTTGTTTCGATTTGTGAAAATCTTAACCATTTTTTTTGTTGAGTTAACCAGCGTTAATAAGGGGATAATCATCTGTGTCAAATTCTATACCATTATATTTAAAACTCTGGGAGTTAAAATACTTTTTTTTTACTGGAGTGCAATCTTGCATACGACCCCCTTAATTTGCATGTTGTGACTATTTTGAATCTAAATTACATTTTGTAAGTATTTTCTATCTAAATTGCATTTTGTAAATATTGTCAATTCAAATAACAGTACAGTAAGTATGTAGTTAGTTTTAGTTGTAAGTAGGTAGTTAGTTAGTTTGTCTATTAGATATATGTCATTGTTCTATTAGACTGTGGTGTGTGAGTGTGTCTGGTAGCAGTTGCATTGTTTATTAGTTATAGTTCATTGTTTCAGTAGACTGTGATGTGTGAGGGTGCATGTGAGTGTGCCTGATGACAGACTGTTTTAGTGGTAGTATTTGTTGTTGGTGGAAATTAATTTTTTTTTGTTAGTAGAATATTGGTATTTAATTGTTAGTACGGTAGAAGGTTAGTATTTTTGTTAGTAGAATTGCTCTTTACTTATTCTGAAAGGGAGTAGCAGCCTTTCAGAATAAATCAATTCTTTACTATTCTTATAGACGGTTAAGATATTGATAATATAAGCCAAATAATGGCTACACTGTGTCCTGCTGCACGGCTGAAAGCAACGGGAAACTACAGCCGTATGCTATTCCCGAGGATATGCACCTCTCTATGCATAATTACATGTGGTGATGGCCTCCTCCCTTGTAAAATTTCAATCCGGAGGTAAACTAGTCCCCCGTTCGGATCTCCGGGTGGGGACTACTCGAGAGGGGGTTAACATCACAGAAGTGACAAAGAGGAAATCTGACATTCTACGGATCGGAGCGTGGAATGTTAGAAGTCTGCTAGGAAGTGGAAGGTTAGAAAACTTAGAAAGGGAAATGGATAGGTTGAGGTTGGATTTGGTTGGGATTAGTGAAATGCGCTGGCAGGAAGAACAGGACTTTTGGTCAGGAGACTATAGGGTCATTAGCACTAAATCAAACAATGGCCAAGCAGGGGTTGGCCTCATATTGAGTAGGAAACTTGGACAGCGGGTGGAATATTATGAGCAATATAGTGAACGGATTATTGTAGCAAAAATCAATACTAAACCTACCTGCACCACAGTGGTACAAGCCTATATGCCTACCAGTCAAGCTGATGATGAGGATGTTGAAAAGGTCTACGAAGAAATAGACGAAATTCTGAGGTATATCAAGGGTGATGAAAATGTTATAGTAATGGGAGATTGGAATGCTATGGTAGGAAAAGGGAGAGAAGGGAAGATAGTAGGAGATTTCGGATTAGGTGAAAGGAATGATCGAGGAAGCAGGCTGGTAGAATTCTGCACCGAGCATGAATTGGTCATAGCTAACACCTTATTCAATAACCACAATAGAAGAATATACACATGGATGAGACCAGGAGATACAGGGCGTTACCAAATCGACTTCATTATGGTCAAGCAGAGGTTTCGAAACCAGATTTTGGATTGTAAAACATATCCTGGTGCTGACATAAACTCTGACCACAATCTGGTTGTAATGAATTGCAGATTAAAGTTGAAGAAACTGAAGAAAAGTCAAAAGCCAAAAAGGTGGGCAATAGACGGACTGAAAGAGAAGGATGTAAACGAAAGATTCAAGAAGAGTATAAAGGAAGGACTAATGAAAAACCCTAAACAAATTTCAATTGCAGACGAATGGGCACTTTTGAAGAATGAAATAACAAAATCCGCAGAAGAAAACATTGGTAGGAAAGAAAGAATAGGGAGAAAACCGTGGATCACTCAGGATATACTAGAATTGATGGATGAAAGGCGGAAACACAAGAATGTAAGAGATGAAAAGGGGAAAGCAGAATACAGACGTCTGAGAAATGAGGTTGACAAGAAGTGCAAGGAAGCGAAAGAAGAATGGTTGAAAGAGAAATGTGCAGGTATAGAAAATTGTCTGAAATTAGGAAAAGTAGACACAGCTTTTCGAAGGATTAAGAATACTTTTGGGGAAAAGAAGACTAAGTGCTGTAATATTAAGGACACAAATGGAAAGCCTCTAACAGATAGGGAAGAAAAGGTTGAGAGATGGAAAGATTACATCGAGAGTTTGTATAAGGGAAAGGAGATTGAGAATCATGTAATGGAAAGGGAGGAGGAAATTGATGAGGATGCGAAAGGAGATTTAATATTGAGATCAGAATTTGATAGAGCTTTGGAAGACTTAAGCAGGAACAAAGCACCAGGCATTGATGATATACCGATTGAGTTGCTACGCTGCATAGGAGATGAAGGTCTGATCAGGTTATTTCACTTGGTGTGTAGGATTTATGAGACAGGTGAGGTACTCCCTGATTTCAAGAAGAATGTAATCAACCCTATACCAAAGAAAGTGGGAGCTGACAGATGAGAAGATTACCGTACAATCAGCTTGATTACGCATGCTTCAAAGATCCTGTCTAGAATAATTTACAAGAGGATTGAAAGCCAGATAGAAACGGAGTTGGGTGAAGACCAGTTTGGTTTCAGGAGAAATGTAGGAACAAGGGAAGCTGTACTAAGTCTTAGGCTGATTTTGGAAGGTAGAATAAGGAAAGATAAGAGAACGTTCATGCCTTTTGTAGACTTAGAAAAGGCTTTTGATAACGTTCATTGGACTAAATTGTTTGACATTTTGAAAACGATTGGAATAAAGTACAGGGATAGAAGGGTGATGTACATTCTATACAGAAACCAGACAGCAGCCATTAGAGCTGAAGGACTTGAGAGAGAAGCTGGTATTCAGAAAGGTGTAAGGCAAGGATGCAACTTATCACCCATACTTTTCAATCTTTACATTGAACAAACAATGAAGGAAATTGGAGAAAAATGTAAAGTGGGAGTGAAGATTCAAGGAGAAATAATTTCAACTCTGAGATTTGCAGATGACATAGTCATCTTGGCCGACACGCCTGAGAATTTGAATGAGTATTTGAATGGTATGGATTCCGTCTTGAGGAAAGGATTCATGATGAAAATTAATAAATGTAAAAAAAATATTTGAATGCAGCCGAAATAATTCAGAATCCTCTATGGACATCAAATTGGCAGGTGAAAAACTAAAGGAAGTAGGAGTCTTATGTTATTTAGGAAGTAAAATAACTAGTGATGGACGAAGCAAAGAGGATATAAAAGTAGGTTAGCTCAGGCAAGGAAAGCATTTCTACAGAAAAGGAATCTGTTGACATCGAATATAGATTTAGGTATTAGGAAGTCATTTTTGAAGGCCTTTGTCTGGAGCGTGGCACTCTATGGAAGTGAAAATTGGACTATTGGTGCAGCAGAAAAGAGGAGAATTGAAGCGTTTGAAATGTGGTGTTACAGGAGAATGATGAAGATCAGATGGGTAGATAGGGTTACAAACAAAGATGTATTAAGACGAGTGGGAGAGCAGATATGTTTCTGGCGACTGTTAATGAAGAGAAGAGATAGGTTGGTAGGACACATACTAAGACACCCAGGAATAGCAAGCTTAGTTATGGAAGGAAGGGTCGAGGACAAAAACTGTAGGGGTAGACCAAGGTTAGAATATGTTAAACAGATTGTCTCGGATGTAGGGTGTCGGAGCTATGTAGAGATGAAACGATTAGCTCAGGACAGGGAGGCATGGAGAGCTGCAACAAACCAGTCAAAAGACTGAAGACTCAAACAACAATAAATCGTTATCGTATGTTAACAAGACGTCATCAGATGATAAAATTTGGTATTCTAAAGTGTCAAAAAAGAAATGTAAACGTTCACGTGACAGTTATTTTTGTCGAGGTCTGGTCAAAAGTAAAAAGATTTGTAACCGCATCACTGATGTTGCTCATGGAATTTTTCCATTTATTGTCATTGACATTAATAACGAGCCGGTTTCTGCACTTATTGACTCTGGGAGTGTGAGTTCATATTTAAGCTTAGAACGGTTTAATAATATGAAATCTGTATGTAAATTTGGAAAACTGATTGCCGAAAATAATGATGTGAGATCGGCAAATTCTTCTTCTCTGGATATTAAAGGGTACATAACAGTAAAGATCAGGATATTAACGTTCACGTGGAAATTTAGGTTATGGGTCGTACATCGTCTGTCTTGCGATGTCATCCTTGGTGCTGATTTTTTAGCACATGTTGGGTTACTGATTGATCTGAGGGATCAATCATGTCAATTTAAATTTAAGCCCCGTTTAAGGTTAAAATTTAATAATTCTACTTGTGGTGTTGGTATTAATGCTGCTCAGAGTGGTGAGAAACATAATGATATTGAAGATTTGGAGCTGGGACATCTAATGGAGGATCAAGATAATAGTATTCGAAAACTATGTTCTGAGTTTACTGATGTTTTAACCAACAGGTTTGGTGTAACGAATATTTTGGAATATGAGATTGAGTTATCCGATTCAGTGCCTGTTAGGTCTTCGCCTTACCGTCTGGCCCCACCAAATATGAAGGTTTTGAAAGGTATCATCGATGAGATGATTGATGAGGGAGTAATTAGGAAATCTACTTCTTCCTATTCATCTCCCATCTTCTTAGTGCCCAAACCTAATGGAGAATTTAGACCTGTGGTTGACTACCGTGCCTTAAATAAGAAGGTTATCTTACAGCAAATTCCCCTTCCTGATTTACAGTCATGCTTTGGCTGGTTCCAGGGAGCGAATCTATTTACCGTATTAGATCTAAACAAGGCGTACATGCAAATTCCTTTAGCTGAGAAGTCAAAACATGTAACTGCATTTACTACGGATTGGAATCTTTATGAATTTCAACGTCTTCCTTTTGGCCTATCTACAGGTGCTGCTGTTCTTAGTCGCCTGTTAGACAACATTTTAGATGGTATTAAATTCAAATCTGTCTACCATTATCTTGATGATTTGGTCATCTTTAGTAGAATCTTTGAAGAACATGTGGAGCATGTTAAAGAAGTATTGGGTCGTCTAAAAAAGGCTGGATTAACTGTAAAAACATCCAAGGTATCTTTCGCAAAGCCACAAATTTCATTTTTAGGGCACATAGTTTCTTCTTCTGGAGTATCAGTTGATCACTCAAGAACCCAGACCATTCGTGATTTTTAACCTCCCAAAAATGTAAAAGAAATTGCCCGTTTCATTGGCATGTTGAATTATTTTAGAAAGTTCATTCCTAATTTTGCCAATCGTGCTGCCCCACTCAATGGTGTACGTAAGACAGGCACCGAGTTTATTTGAGGTCCGTCACAAGAATCTGCTTTCGAAGATCTAAAGATGGCGTTGATAAATGCTCCGATATTAGCGATTCCCGATTTTAGTAAACGGTTTATAGTACAAACTGATGCGTCAAATCGAGCAATTGGAGCAGTGATTTTGCAGCAATATGATGGCGATAGGTTGCCTATTGCCTACGCATTGTCTGAGGCAGAGTCCAAATATTCAGTATATGAGCTTGAAGGGTTGGCAGTTATGTTTGCACTTGAAAAATGTAAATTATATCTTGAACACGTTGAGTTTCAGTTGGAAACTGATAACCAGGCGCTAAGTTGGGTTCTTGGAAGGCCCCGGAAGACCGGACGCATAGCGCGTTGGGCAACGAGGATATCATCGTTTAAATTTAATGTAAAACATATCAAGGGGAGTGATAACGTAATAGCTGACTGTTTGAGTAGAATGTTTGGTGACCCTTCTGAGTTTGTGACGTGGTGGGTAGACAGGATGGTGCCTGTTCGGTAGACAATTCTTGTAATGTTATTTTATCCAACTGTCCTCTATTATTCAGAGATGTCTCAGGATATCAGAGGGAAGATCCTTTACTTGGGGAAATAATTAAGAGGATTGAAGGTGGAGAGATGGTAAAACCATACTCTATCAAGGGAAATATTTTGTGTTGTAGGGCGCGGCATGATAAGCTTGCTAAGATTGTACTACCTACTGTTCTGGTGTCTGAATTATTTCGCTACTTTCATGAGTCACCTATAGGGCCACATTTAGGGATTTTTAAGACAAGGCGTAGAGTAAGAGAAAACTTTATCTGGAAAAATATGGATAATGATATCAGAAAGTTGGTAAATAATTGTAATGTGTGTAAGTTAGCGAAACCTCAAGTAAATACCAAAGTAGGTTTATTATCCTCTGATCTTGCTAGGAATCCTATGGAAAGATTGTTTCTAGATTTTATTGGGCCATTTCCTAGGTCTCGGTCAGGAAACCGGTTTGCCCTTGTCTGCACAGACGGGTTTACGAGATATAACTGGATCTTCCCAACCAGATCTGCGACAACGCAGACAGTAATCAAATGTCTAGAAAACATTTTTGCAGCGTTTGGGCCTTGTCAGTTTTTGGTCACTGACAATGCAAAATGTTTTACTTCAACTATCTTCAGGAATTTTGTCTTTGAATTAGCAATATCTCACGTAACTTCTACTCCTTATTATCCGAAGGGTTCTTACGCTGAAAGGGTGAACCACATCTTGAGGGCAGCATTGATAGCATATCACCATAAAGACCACAGCTTGTGGGATACATGTCTTCCTTGGTTAATGTACTCTTTTAATACAGCTGGCCACGAGTCGCACAAGACTACTCCCTTCAACCTGATGTTTTCGTTCGTTCCGAATTCTCCCTTAGGCAAGCTTTGGACAATTAATCAGTTGCTTCCAGAGCAATACTCTTTTAATGATATCAAAACGATATGGAGGAAGGCCAGAGATAACATGAAAGTCACACACGAGAAGTTGAAAAATAGATATAACAAGGGACGTAAGCCTACTGCAATTCAAATTGGAGATGATGTATTCGTGAAGAATTTTTCTTTGAAGGAAGTTGGATCAAAAGAGTCGGGAAAACTAAGAGAGAGGTTTCGTGGCCCTTTTAAGGTTGTTAGTTTCTTGACTCCCGTTACTCTTCTGGTCAGTGATACTGTTAAAAAGAGAATTTTCAGGGTGCACCTGTCACATGTGAAGAAAGTTGCTAAAGATATGAAATAGGGTCTGTATCTTGTATTGTCTAAATTGTGTATTTCCAAAGTCGGACATTCAGAAAGTATTAATGTGGTGTGATTTGTTTTGTTTTTGTAATTGGGTTGGTTTTCTTGTTGTTGTTTTGTGGGTGTCCAGATAAGTGTGGATGTATATTAATTTAAGGGGTAAAAGGTCATTGTATGTTACTTAGGATCGAGGATATAAATTAGCATTTTGTTGACGCATCTGTCAACTTAAGTCTACCAGATGAATGTTATGGGGGTTCATTTGCTTAGATTTGAGATGAATATGTTGGTAAGTATTTATAAACAATTCTCCCAAGTCTTCAGTTGATTGAGTGGGCTCAATTTTTTTTGCCGTCAGACTGAGAAATAAATACTTTAGGTTAAGTAATGTGATGTGATATGATGAATTGATTTGTGGTATTTGGTCAATATACTGAGAATAACTATAGGCCTCATGAAATGCGTGCTTCGTCTCGTTTTCCTAGTTTCTGTTTGGTCTGTGTCTGTATATGATAGGGTATTTATGTATCTGTGTTTTGTGTGGATGTGTTGACAAGTGCTAATTCATATTCTGGTTGTTGTTTCTTAATTATTTGAGGGTTGTAATTGTAATATTTTTCTGGGGATTTTAAGGTTATGTGTCATGGTGTAAGGTTGTGGTGTGATTCTGCTTTGGTATGCACGTGTGTCCTGTTATTTGAATGATAATAGGACCTTTCTATTGTTCTTCTTGGAATTTTCTTGTGTTTTCCTGCTTTGGGTGTTTTTTTGGCATTTTATTTTACTGTATTTTGGACAAATCGGTTGAACAGATATGCAATGTGGGACATTTGCCTTCGTCTTTTGGGAAAAGAATTGTTTTTTATTTGTGAATATGAGAGCTCACGTGCCATTCAGCATTATTATTGCAACTTATTTTTGGAAAATACTGTTATTATTGTAATATTTTCGGGATATTGTAATTTTCTAAAACATGCATGCAATTTTCTGTGTTAATTGAGGGTCTTTGTTAAATATTTCACTTGAAAAGATGTGGATTGTTGATAGTACTGGGTTATTGTTGTAAAATCTGATGCCATCATGTAATATTTTATTGTAATTTGTTCTTTGTAAATGAGTGTCAACGTTAGATATTAAGCTTTCCTTTACACGTTACTGTCGCAGTCGAAATTTGATTTCAGCTAATTTCTTCGAGGTCTTATTCTGCGTTTGGAGTGTTATGCAGTGCGAGAAGATGTCTCTGGCCAGGATATTGGACCAATCTATGTAACCTTCGGATGAAACTGTTCCTGCCATCGTTCATTCAAGATGCCATTTGTATTGATGTTGTGGAAATTGTACAAAGAAAACCTACTCGATGTATTCTACACTTAGGTATTTGTTTACGTTCTTGGCATGACATGTTTTGGTGGTTATGGTGCTGATGAAAACTGAAATGAACTTTTAATTAAGTATTTCACATTCGGAAGCTACTGTGTTTGTGATAATTGGCAAAAACTTTTTTATGCTTAAAGATTTGCTTGATTCTGCATGTTGATACACTTGTACAATTTACGTTGTCTCTGTTCTGCGAACCATCGACAAGTTTGGGGCCCGGGAGTCTGTGCCGTTTCTTGGCACTAATCTCTGATCGAACGTACAATTTATACTTTGGCATGAACATTTGAATCGAGTGGCGGAGTTAGTTGTGGCTGGCCTCGATAGGTAGCATATCTTGCCGGTACTGCCTAGGACAGGGATTGTAGTTTCTCTCTCTGCCCGATAGGAAGAGCTATGTTCTAGCGACAAGTATTTGACCATCTCGACGTTGACTTTTATGATTTAGGAAGACTGGTATTTTTCGAGACATGTATGAAATTAGTACTGTTGTTGTTAGGCCAGTCATCATGGATCTACGTGGTCTTATAAATACATAAGAAGTAAACTGAAGTTCTACGGTATGTGAAAATATTGAATGATATTATCCCTCTTCGTCAAGTTATTGGCTGGTTACTAATTGTAATCTTACAGGAGATAAACGTCAGGATATGATTCGTATATTATGGAATTAAGGTAGGCTATTTTGTCATCGTAAGTACTTGTGACTGTATCGACTGGCAAGGTAAATGTATTTATATTGTATTATTCTACGTTGCATGATAAGGGCCTTCAAGGTTATACATTCAAACTTAATGTCATCCTCGTGTATTCACACTGGTAGGCTAACTGACACTCATATTTGTTTTGCGTAATTAATGTTTTGTTTTCTGTTTTCTGTTAATATATAAATGCATTTTAATTACGAGTAGTATGCCTAATGGTCTGTGTAAAATTTATTAATGTAGGACTTGTTTTGATGTTCTACAGCACTAGTACGGTGATCGTTTTTCTTCTGTTTTTCATGATGGCTACTGTCGTATTGTTTTTAACTATGTGTGATCATCTGTTGTTAATAAAAAGAGAGATTTTTGGTAGCCATTGAGGTGAAAATACGTAAATTGAATTAGCTCCGTATATTTTGAGTTGGAAGACATTAATTCTTCAGTTTTAGGCAACGTATTATATTGGATATTGTAACATACGTAGACCTGGCTTTGTGACATGTATTGTCTCGGGAATTAATTAATTATTTATTTGTGTGGAAATGTATGAAATACGGTATGATGCATTATGCAGGGGCATAGTGAAGCTATTGAATATTTAATTCGTCGTCCTCTTGATATTTGGCTTGGATTCTCACTAATGACAACAGATGATTTGTTGAAAGCACCGCTTATTTACTTCATTGTGACAACATTGGCTGGATTACTAAAATATTTATTGCAGTCAAACTGGAAGAAACAAATATTTGATGTCAGAATCCACATCTTGTTTTGTAAGTGTTTTGTTTATATTGTATGCATGTTTATTGTGAATATATTATGTTTTTACCCGATCACCTTAGTATTATTTCTGGGTTCCGGGGTTCGAAGATGGTCTCAGACAATTACCCTCTGAGTATGAACTTACTATGGTCCAGTGCCTTCCCTCCCAAAGGCCATTACTTTAGTAGTGGGTCAATTAGTATATTTATCACACTCCATCCTTCGTATAAAATCGAAAATGAAAATTAAAAACAAAACAAAAAAGAACTAATGAAATACCCATTAAAAATTGGCCTACGATTGTAATCCACGCGACTACTGACGTTGCATTTTCGAGCCGACCGTCCTAACCAATGGAACTTTCAGTCCTCCGGAAACGTCGCTGTGACCTGTATAGTTTTGATGTACATTACGCTTCATCAAGGTAATAAATACAGTATGTCCCTGATTTGCCGATCTCGTACATTGCGGTACCGGTATCCTTAAAAATACAGTTCTCGCCGCTATTATGTCACTCCTTACAATAAATGATTCTTTCTCGTCTCGCGTTTTCTGATATTTTCTAGTGCTACGCGTATCTTATACCGAATGTTTAGAATTAGTTAAAGTATATGAAACTACCTAAGTATTATTGAGCGACAAATGCTAAATCACAATAGATCAGATTTCTGTACCGGAACCTTCCTTTTATCAGTCTAGCGAGATAGCATCGCAGCGGAAAAATGCATGCGTAGCCGGGTGACTCATTGCCGAGAGATTTATTGCTGCGCTGCTATGTTGCAGACGAAATAAAAGGAGTCTGTAATTTTCATTAATAAGTGTATGATAAAAAAGGTTTATTAATAAAACTGTATATCTGGAAGGGTTTCAAGATGAAGGAAGACCTAAGAGAAGTGGACGAACTTGGACAGAAGACCAAAGAAAAAATGCCAGTGAACGCATGAAGGAATATTGGAGACAGAGGAAACTCCAGGCAAAGAATAAGAAAAAGAAATAAAGTTGTTGCGTGATCCTAAGTGGTCAATTCGCGTGAAAAAAACTGTATATCAGGGGCGGCTGGCTCTAATGGGCCAGTGGGCCAGGGCCCTCCTTACCATGAACCTACATTAGTAATTCATTTTTAAGCCTTAACGCTCGAAATACTGGCCGAGTTGTTCGCTCCTCACTATGAAAATACACCAGCATGTTTGAATAACGCGCCACATATCTTGTCACGTAATTCGCCTTGCTGCTGGCTGCTTGGAGCCCAGGCCTTCCTGGGCCCAAGACTCCATTCAACTACGAACAAGGACAGGTCTATTGTGCGTGCGCGCAGACGCTGTTCTAACGTCGGCTATGGGCCCAGATATTGCGAGCCCACGGTTACAAGAAAGAAAAACAAATGGAGCAGTTGTATGGGCTCTGGAAAGAACTTTGGAATGCTGAACTGCTACGTTTGCCTCGAACTTACATCATCTATGGCCGTACCCTTCCCCTTACCTCCCCTTCTGCCGATGCTGTTTGAAATGATTCGCAAGACGACCACTAGATAGCAGTAGTTATCGGAGGGTCATTAGTTCCAAGGTTACGTAAAGAGGTCTCTTTAAGAATTCTGTGACAAGCGTTGCCAATTAAAGAATTTTGTTTTTCACCTAGGTCTGGAGTTATTGGCAAATGTCTTAGTGATAGGCTATTATACATTTGGAATTAAATAGCGATTTAGAGGGATATTTAAATTATATTAAATGTAGAACATAACATTTTTCCTAATGAGACAAAATGTAATGGTTATTGACAAACACCTAGCGTGCTAGCGAGTAGCGAATGTTGAATTTGGTAACATTGTCCACAAGCATTTGTGACGATAAGCGTTGAAATAGGAGTACATTAAGCAATGAATACGGTGGATTATTTAATACAAGTGCCCTTTTCTTCTCATTCACTCGAAGATAAAATAAAGATTAAGGAATTAGGGAGACCGACGCCAGTTCTGAAAGTAGAACAATTGTGCAAAGATAAACGGCGGGAGAGAGTGAGGAAGTTCAGTCCTGAATCGTACAACAAAAATGATTGGCTATGTGGTTGTGAAGTTAGAGATTCGTTCTTTTGCTTTCCCTGTTTGTTATTTGGCGGGGAATCCTCTTGGACTAAAAATGGTGTGACAGATTTGAAACATTTAGTTGACAAATTACGTAAACACGAGTGTTCTGCCGACCATAAGGACAACGTAATGAATCTTGCTGTGCTTGGGAAACCAAACATTTTAAATCAACTGAGCACTGCTTACAGGCTTCAAGTTCAGCTTCAAAAGGAAAAGGTAAGAGAGAACAGATATGTGCTATCTCTTCGTATTAACTGTGTCCGATTCTGTGGGGCTTATGAACTTGCTCTCCGTGGGCATGATGAATCAGTGATGTCATCTAACCCTGGAATTTTTCGTGGACTTGTGGATTTTAGTGCAGAGCTTAATGAATCATTAAAGACTCACTAAGAAAAAGCAAGTGTTTTTAAGGGAACTTCCAAAACTGTCCAGAATGAGTTACTAGATTGCATGCTTCAAGTATGCCATCACCACATATCTGAAGAGATAAGAAATGCCGATTTTATAGCTATTATAGCAGATGAGACAAGTGACGTTTCCAACACATTTCAAATGGTGCTCCTTTATCGGTACGTGATAAGTGGCAAGATCGTGGAGAGATTTTGGCGTTTTTTGAATCCTTTTGAACATAATGCACAGTTGCTCACCTCTTGTATTTTGAAGGAAATTGACATTCATTTAAAGGACTCTCCACATAAGCTAATATCTCAGAGCTATGATGGAGCCTCTGTGATGAGTGGTAACGACCGAGGTGTACTAGCCCGAGTTAGAGAACAATATCCTCTTGCATTTTATATTCATTGCCATGCACATAAACTTAACTTAGTAATGTCCAACGCAGCCTCCATCAACCACAGTGTCCGTATATTTTTTTCGAATCTTTTTTTCCCATTCACCACAAAGAACAAAGATACTGGATGAAGCCGTAGGCCAGCGTCTTCCAAGAGTAGCTCCAACCAGGTGGAATTTTAATTCAAGGGCAGTGAACACAGTTTACGAACACCGGGTTGATCTAATAGCTTGCATGGAGGAAATTGAAAATCGGAATGAGATCAGGCAACCATCAACTATTTCTCAGGCAAGTGGGCTTAAGTACATCTTGTCTGATGGTACGTTTGTGTTCTGGCTGTCATTTTTTCATAAGATTGTTTTAATCCCTCCGTTGGGGGGTAGTTTGGGATAAAACACGTTATGTCACTGTGCTAATTTGGAAGGTTGTTCCTAAATGAGAGTAGCTCCCCGTAGTTGGGAGAAACTACTAGTGTAGTGTGTTGGTATATTAGTGTCTAATCTATTGGGGTGTCCCTGCAAGATGTAAGTATTTGCTAGGGGATGAATCTCTAAATACAGGCTACTAGACTGGCCTGCCAGCTGGGCGGAATGAGTAATACAATAAACGTGCTAAGTCAGCGGCTCGACGCTAGGCAGGCGAGTCGCGTGCTGGCAGCACAATGGGGCCTGACGAAGCAATTACCGGCTTCGGCGGTCACGGGCAATCGCGACGAAGGTCAGGTAGGGTATGAGGACGTGAAGAGGAGTGTAATTAGTAATGCAAGTGTAGTTTACTGACCATGTGTTTATTTGGTCAGTAGATGTAGATTAGTATGTCCCTCTTGGGAAGTTTAGACAGGTGTTAAATACAATTTATGTGTACAAGTTTGGGGTAGGTGTATACAAGATTTAAAGGAATCTGAGCACTACTGAATCTCATCTGATGATGAAACTGGAACAGACGTCGGGCCCGGCCGCTGGCGAAGCACAGGGTATAACAGATAATGGCTCCAGTTAGGACTCCACTCTTATACCTCCCGGCGCTGCGTGGTCAGCATTTCGTAAATGTAGCTGCCCTAGATAGTTGTTGGTGTAGATGTTTATGTATGTTTTGCAAGTAGTTGGCTAACCTCCCAGGCTGGGTGGCCGCCGATTGCTGTGTATGGATAATGTTCTGGTCTTATGGTGTTGCCAGTTGGGGTGGTTTTGGTAAAAGATGGGGGTGGCTCTCATGGGGAACTGCCCCCCCCCCCCCGGGCTGTACAAGTCCCCCTCATCGATTAGTTCGCGTCCCCGCGAACTGGAAGTAGAGTGGGCGCGTCGATGTGATGTTCTCTTCTTGGTTTCCCATCGTACCTCTTCTTCTTTGTCTTCTGTGTCGGTGTAGGTGTGTCGAAGTTGTGTTGATGTGAGTCCAGCGTGTGCTCAGAGGGGTAGGTTTTGGGAATACATGTTATACATAGTTGATCTATAGTTGCTTATTTTTGAAAGTGGACATTTGAAATAAAGGTACAACAACAACAAAATATACGTGATCGTGACATTAAGTATATATATATTGGTGTTATCCAGGGAGGAAAAAACCCATGGCTGGACGGGTGGTTGTTCCGTCCGGCGCTGTGTGGAGGAAAAAATTGCTCCCTGCAGTGTATTGTGTAAAAGATGGAAGAAAATAGCAAAAATAGGTGCCCCAGCGTATAAGTTAAATGAATATATCAGAATGATTTATTGTTGGGATGAAACGGGACACCTTTACAAATTGTATCGTTATTAGAAAGGAAATGAAAGAAACAAAAGCATAATCAGTGTGCGTGTGTATGTGTACATTGGTGGTCATGGTGATGATAACAGGTATGACCTGATAATAATAATAATAATCAAGACATTTATAATATTTATGATAACTTATAAGTAAACATAATAAACATAGTAATAATAATGAACATAGTAAAAGTGATGGTTGTCATGTTGGTACTCTATGTATAGGTATGTTGGCCAACCATGTGGAACCTTTCAATTGCATAACGTTATCATGATATGTCGAGAAAATACAAAATAAGTTACAACTCTTATGTATACCTTGTAGAGCTCGTTTAAATGGCCAGTATGATTTACTAATTTTTGAGTAAGGTGCCTCTTATCAAATAATACATCATTTTCTACATCACTTTCTATGTGCGCTACTCATTATAGTCTAACTTAATTATCTTACTCTTAGACGGCCGTATTTACTATGCCTTGCGTGCACGCTACTCTCTGCACTCATGTGCCATCTCATGGCCATGTACTATCCGGCCGTTTTCCGGTGCAGTTTACTGGTCACGCTGCTAGTCCACTTTCCACCTGCTGTGTGTTTTAATGGTCTTCCTGCCGTGAGTAGGAGTTCCATCTTGATGATGAGGTACGGCACTTACAAAGGCCGTGCCGTCCCTGATCATCGCATATTGCTCTTTATTTGAGCGTTGTGTACTCAGGTCAACAGCCTTCAGCATCTCACGGCTGCTGATTGCCTTTGCCTGCTGGCGTCATCACCTTTAAAGGTGTGACTGAAATACGACGACGATCAGTGTGTTGGTGTGTCAGAGATAGGTAATGTAATGTGGTGTTGGAAATATATTTACAATAGACGTCATCTGTAAAATAAATTCCTTATTAATTCCCCTTTGCGGTGGAAACATATGTATAATGGCGCCTCCATTTCAATATTATAGTCACATATATTACGTTCATTGTTATGCGCCATCTAAATCTACTTAATCTAGGTTAGCCTATGCTAGTCTAGCTTAGCCTATGTATTGTCTAGCTTAGTCTATGTGTTGTCTAGCTTAATCTATGTGTTGTCGGGCTTACCCTGGTAACGGATTTTGGTTACCAGGTGCCGAATGGTTTTACCTTAGTGTAATTTATTTTAACATATTGTCGGGCTTACCCTGGCAACGGATTTTAGTTACCAGGTGACGAATGGTTTTATCTTTAAAAAAAATTGCCTTAAATTATATTAATTAGTACTAAATGTAAAAATAACCTGTATATACATGCCGAGTGGACCTTAACCTAATGCCAAAATGTGCTGTGGCTATTGTTTTGCGACAGCGCTGATTAAATTTGCTTAAATCTAAGTGGCCTTTGAAATGGCACTGTAACTTATGCACTAGAATTTTGATGGAGGCTCGTCCGCTCGATTTCTCTAACGGGGGCCCTAGTAGAACATTGTTGAGACCGGAACCCAACAATGTCTCGTAGTCCCCTCCGTCTTAATCCTAATTGTCGACATTCTTATTAGTAATTAATAAATAGTAATTAATAAAGTCCCGGGCGGCTGCGCTGCTGAAGAGCAAACGCCTCGCCCGGCTATCCTGTTCATCGCTGCTGTGCTTGCCTGTGTCGGCATCATTCTCCATTTGTCATTTGTTGATATATTTATCATTGCTGGGTTTGCGCACGACCCCTGTGAGAGCTCGCCGCATTCCTCATTTACATCTCTGGCCGCCCACTGCGTGACCATTTAAGCTCTGGAGACTCGCTGTCATCCATTTATGTGGGCACGGAATCGAATGATCGCATTCATTCCATATATATTATTCATTATTTGTTTATTATCATTTATTTGGTCATCTTCACCCCGTCTCGCGGGACGAGGACTTGGCGGATCTAGGATTGATCCCGCTGAATCCTGAGATCCTTCTTCACTTCACTCGATCGGAAGACTAACTTCCCGCCATAGAAGCTCTACTTAATTTAGATACTTAACTAGATGTCTAGTCCTAGTGTGGTCGTCTCTAGGTTTGTCTCCTGAGTCCAGTGTGGAGCTGGCTAATTCTCCCACTAGCCGTCAAAAAGTCTCCCTTGCAGGTCTTGGCTTCGATGACCGTGGCGCATAGTGGGTGTAACTTTTCTTCGCCGAGGGGGTAGGCTAGACGCACCCTCGGTTTTGACGTTTGCCCGCGCCAAGCCATCGATGCTTCAACCTTACGTAGTTCCGTCTTTTTGGTCTGGGTCAGGATCTGTTGGCGGCTTGCCCCGTCCTTGCCCTTCTGTGGAGCTTCCGCTCCCTCCATTCACATCTCATCACCATTCAGCGTGATATCAGACTCCTTTTATTTTCAAAAAAATATATATATATATATAAGTGTGATATGTAATAACTTTTGTGTGTGTCATATAATTATGTAGAATTTTATGTGTCCTGGGGTTGTAGAATCTTCTAAATGCATAGTCTACTTTAGGCCTGTTCGCCATGTCGGATTTCCAGCGGTAATGCCTTGGTAATATCCTGGAGGCGTTAGTAGGTTTTTATGGCGTTGGGTCCCTTGTTATTGGGATCTGGGGGTGTTATCTGCTGACTGGGCTTAAAGCGTGGTAGGAGAGGGTTGCGCATCGTTGGACTCCATGTTAATGGTGGCCGGGAGCCGGTGATGCTGCTAGAATGCTTTTACAGTGAGTGGATGGGGTAGGTTTTTCCCAAGTGTGCAAAAAATTTTCAAAAAGTGCCATGCAGGTTCAATAATAATAAACCCTGGTGTTTGGGTGGGATATTGCATGCATGGGGATGGAAATGAGGCGTATCCACTTTCATTTGAGGATAAGGTATGGGTTGAGGTGTGATAATTCTATGTCCCTTGCATGCGGAATTATTTAGTAAGAAATACTTGTTAGTGTAAATGCGGCCTCATCTCTTTATACAGAGATGTGCATTACGCTTAATGTTGTTTCCGACTCACCCCTAATACTCGGGTGTAGGCATTTGTGACCAGGGTGTAGTATACCCGAATTTTTGGGTAGACGCATGAAGTCTATCAACCCCGATGTGTATTTTGGAATGTAATCTGGCTGTTTTTATGTGTTTGCGTTGGATAGTGTTGTACGTGAGAGGTTATGTAGGGGGAGGGGTGGTAGGATGGTATCCCACGGTTGGTGTCTTGGCCACCCTGATGGCACTATCCATCTCTGCTCCTGTCATTCTCACTTGGTCACTATTTGTTGTCTATCCGCTCCTTGGGTTGTGCAAGTGTGGTGACGCTGTGATGTCATGGCCTAATCTGGTCTCTTATTTATAATGTTAAGGTAGCAAGTGGTGGTGAGTGTAAATGGACGTGTCCTGATCGCCTATGGTGGTTGTTTAAAGGTAAAAAAAAACACGAAAAGAAATTATTAGGGGGGGGGTTGTTTCCTCATGGAATCTGTCTGTATCCGCCCCTAATTGTTGGGCGCGTGTAGGCAGGAAATGTCCGCGGCTGTAATTAGCGCGGCTGCGTGTGTGTGGTTGCGTGCCGCTACCGCATGCTGGCGCGCGGGCCGTTATCGGATAAGTCTTATCGTATGTCGTGTGGCTAATTGTCAGGCGGCACGTGTAGCTTGTTATCGCCCTTGTAAATATGCTCCTGTGTTCCTAAGATAAATCCGGCCTATAGTATCTGTTCATTGCTAAATACCAGGCCTATTGTAATAGCGCTGAATCCTGTGTCAACTGTATGCTATTATTATTGTTTGTTTTGTATGATAGTGTCATCATGGTCACGTGTCATTGTCACTTCCGTTATAACAAGAGTGTCTGCCGACGGCAGTGTTGCAACGCGCTGGAATTCGCAACTCAGTGTTTTGTTGTGTTTGTTTTTACGTCCTTGTATACGGGAAGTCTCTGATGTTACGTATGGCGGCTGACGGAACGTGACTTTTGTCAGTGTCCGTGTGTTGACATTGTTTGACATTCTGGGAGGGCCAATGTGTTAATCTGTCCTGTTTTTGCTACCGATGTTGTGTGGACATTTCTTCCGCAAGACCTTTGCCTTGTGTAATTATCTGTAATTCATGTCTAGGAAGTCTATTGCCCATGTTCGGGGTAATCCAAATTTGTCATGATTTTAGGTCTTAGAAATGTGGTGTTACCTGTTTCGTGTCTGTGAGATTGGCGTCCCCCGTATTTTAGGTGTTGGGCGCTATGGTTCAAAGAAAAGTGTGTTGTGGTCTCCGTAGAAGTCTGGCGCTTTCGGTACGGCCCCTATTGGTAGTCCCGGGGTCGCTAATGCCCTAGGTAGGCTGTTGTAGCAAGTACCTTGGCACGAATCTACGCTCCTGTATGTATGTTTAAGAACCTCCCTGTGTTCATGATTGTGTGGCTCAACCGTTTATGTGCTGATGTATGGCACTATTGCAATGCCTTTGCCACCTCTAGTGCATGTTTAAAGCGTATACAGTAATAGTATGTCATTCATATAGATATAATTTAAACGTTCTAATGCCAATTTTCATTCTTGGCTGTACTCAATGGGGCACGGTGTCTGTATGGAACTCTATGTTTTTTTCTGTAGGGGATGGTGTATGGATGCTATTTGTGCGATGCTACTCGTGTAATTGTCTGTAAGTGATCTTACGTCGGTCGACTATTCTTGTTTTCCACGGTGTCCGCTTTTATTGGGCATTCGGACCCGCGATCCCGTGTGATGCTCCGTGTCTTATGTGTGCGTTGTCAGTTGGGATTTTTGCGTCCCTAGTGTGGCCTCTGATTGTGTTTTTGCGCCAAAAGTGCCAATGGTTAGCTTTCTTTTTGGCACGTTTGTATTGTGTTTCTGTGTGTTTGTTCACGCCTTGGTCTAAGGCCTCGGAACTACAAATTATGTGTTTTATGTACCATGGCGCGTGTACTGTGTGTTTGAGACCCGCGTGCGAAAATATATGTTAGTGTGAGCGTTTTGCGCTATTCGGTACGACCCTCGTATTTTAACTCTGGGAGTTATCGTTCTTTGAAATTGGCGTGAATGATCGTGTCTACTACGCCGGGGCAGAGCGCTGTTAGTTTGCCTGGCGCACGCGAAGGTCGGCTGCCCATGTATGTGTTATCTCTGAGCTGGCGATAGTATTAGGTTTCAAGTGCTTGCTTTCTTGTCAGGCGGCTCGCTTCCCACATGTGCCGAGACAATGTGTGTAGGTTTTGCTTGATGCGCCTTTCTAATGTCTGCATATACAGCGTGTCTTGGTTCCTTCGTAATGTAAAAGACCCTACCTCTGTCATATATTGTGTCCCCAAAATTTGTGTTATTGTAGGTCTGGGGTGGATATATTCCTGTTAGTGGTAGTTAGATGTCTTTATGTATGTGTGTCTCCGGGCCGCTAGTCGCGTGTTTGGTGACTAGGTGTCGGAGGTAGTTTTATTATTTTGTGCGTATGAATTCCTGTTAGCGTGACTGTCCCTTATTGCTCTATCCTTCCATTGGATGTTTACCCGACCTTGCATTCCTGGTATTCAGAAGGTTGCGGGTTCGAGACCGTCTTTGTCCAGGGTAATTATTCCTGGTGCCTTTTAGGCCTGTGTCTCCGGGACAGTTTTGCTAGTGTTGCTGATGTTTTGTGGCAATTTGAGCTTACTGTGTGCCTTCCAGAAATATGTGGGTTTTCCCAAAGTCTGGTATTTTACCCTATGGTGTTTATGTTTAGTTTGAGCGCTGTTATGGGGGACGAGAACATGTTATGGGCAGTGTAATGTATAATGTACGCCTATGGATCAAATATATACAGTTCAACCTGGATGATTCGAACTTCAAGGTATTAGTAGTAAAAAAAATCGGGTTATCCAAAAATTCGAATTAAGAAAGTTCTTTAAAAAGAGTAGAGAAAATATATTGTATCACGTTTACATAGTGATTTACGTTCACTAAAGCAGATTAACAAACGACGGTGCTTTATAAAGATTGTATCGTAAATAATCTCAAAAGTTTCAAATGAAAATAAAACCTGAGTGTACTATTCACCTATTTGACGACGTTAGTAAGGCAGTAATCTAGTTATGTCTCAGATAAATCTACTATTTTTCAAAAATAGTTTGAAATTCTTAATTGTTTCTTACGATTAAGGCTCTCAGCCATCACAGAAGGATCTAGCAAATTGTAGGAACGGAAAACAGAACAACTTGGTCATTTCTACTTAGAAAGCCCCGCCTAAGCTCTATGCTGTGGTTTGTTGCTTAGGCTGCATTCGGAACAGTTCTTTCAGGACCTGAGCCGCGTGACCCAACTGATTGGCCTCCGATTGGCTTTGTACATTAAAAACTTTACATGATCCAAAATATAATTTGAATTAACCGCGATTATAGACCATTGATAGCCTATAAAATGCTAGGGGCCAAGAGAAAAATTAAGAAAAATTTTGGATTCTATAATTTTGAATTAGCCATGTTCCACTGTATATACATGTAAAATGTATAGTTTTGTGCATGAGTCTCTGCGTGTCTGCCGTTTGCAGGGGTGGAACCTGTCCTTTGTGTATAAATTGTAGGGTTTCCTATATGTAAAAGAACCTGCCCGTATGTATATTTGTGATTCAAGTGCCATTAGCGTATGTTATATACGAACCCTGGAGTCTGTTTAAGACATGTGCGTCATGATCTGCAAGTACCTGTACATATGATATAAGTATGAGGTGTCGTCTGTGGAATTGTCGCGTCAGTGTGTCTACAGCCATGGCTTCAATTGTATTATGCCATGTGAGTTGCCTTTTTCCCGGGCTGCTTTCCATCACTGGAAGAGTGGATTTTGTCATAGTGGAAGTTGTTATTCACGTCCTAGCGTCATTGCCCGAGAAGGTAAATACTTTCGCCCTATCACAAAGGCATAGGCCCCTGATACCCATTGGGGTGCTTCTTTACCATTTTTTGGAGGGGTTTGTAGTAAAGTAAGTCTGGGCCTACGTTCACCGTAGTGCCTCGATATCGGCCTAAGTGTGCTTGTGCCTGAGGGGCTGATTGCGTGCCGCGCTACCCTGGCAGTGTCGATAGGGGTGTGTGTCCTCCTGTCTGCCTGGCCTCGTGGGGTAGGTAATAAAACCTTTCTTATGCCCCGTGTATTGTGTGTCTGCGCCTGGACAGTGTTCACAGGCGTACGTTTTGCACCCTGAGGGGCTGAAGGCAACACCCTCTTATGCATTTGTACTGGGGATGCGCATGTCAGTGTCCGCCTCCATTCTGGCAAGATTGCCCTTTGAACTAGCGGTAGGGGTCGTGTGATTGTCCGTGATTGCCCTGGCAATGTGTTGGAGGGTAGTCTGGCCGATTTCTGGCCTATGGCCACGGTAGACTCCTGCCCTTGTGTTTGCCTATGTGTGTAGGTTTGTGTGGGCTTAATGTGCTGTGGCACGGGCTCTATGTCCTCAGCCCATGACATAGTTACCTCCCGGTTTCTCCCTGTGTTACGGTGTGTGCCTGATAGCCCTGGCGTCAACTCCCTCTCGTTCGTCCGTTCTGAGGTGGTTGGCGTAGGTTCTGCCCCTCGGTTTGGCAAAATTGCCTCCCGAACCGGAGCTGAGGGATGTGTGTTTATGTGATCCTGGCCCTGTAGTGTGTTGGAGCCTAACCTGGCCGTTTTCTGAACTGTGGCCACGGCGAACTCCTTCCCTTGTGTGGCGGTACGTGTCAAGAGGGACATCCTCGCAAATTGCTCCGTTAATGAGTCTATGCCTATGTCCTCTCTAGGCTGGGCTGGTGGCCCTGCCATGAACTCAAAAATGGCCTTGTTAGCCTGGAGCTCCCTTTATTCTTCCCAAATTTGGGCGTACTGCCTATTGAGGCATATGGCCTGTTCGGCAACTTTGGTGCCATTAGTCCCTATGCGTTGGTGTTCCCTAATGATTGTTTCCCATTGCTGGAACATGAATTCGTGTCGGCAGTGTAGCTGCCAGTGTGCCTTAATGATTTGTATACGGAGGGTGGGGATTTTCACTCGATTCTTTCGATTCCTGGCGCTGCGGAGTGGCCGGACAAGTGCCCTTATAATTCGCATATACTGGGCGTGCAATAGCTGCTGATACTTTCTGAGGTAGTCCTGTCTTGTCTCAAAGACCTTGTGCCAGGCAATTAACTCCTGGTATTCCCCAATGCTCCTCAGTACAGCTAGGCGGTATAGAGGGGCCATGCTGAATCAAGTGTATGTATAACAAGAACTGTGTGTGTTTTGCAATGTATTATATATCAGATTCTTTCCAGGGGGTGGGGGTGGGTGGGCTGATTAAAATTTCCCTTGTGTTTCAAGAGTAAAGGGTGGGGGGGGGGGGAAATAATTCTTTTTCTCAAAAAACATTTTTTTTTACTATCGCTTGGCTGTGTGCGGTACGGATCGTTTCTACCACGAGGGTTCGTTGTATGAGTCCTACTGGTGTATTCTTTGAATACACGGTACGTGAGAATCCAATTTTTAATGCTCTTTGCATGTTCATTTCTTCCTTTCTTATCAAACACCAACAGTGATCTTCTATTTTCTCTTTGTTGATCAGGTCTCTTATATCTTTTATGAGTCTGTTCTAGATATATATCTTCTATGACTCACCTAGCGTCATCTCGCAGCGAATCTCTGAAGCTCCTCAATTCTTCCTGGTGCAAGAGGATTTACTTATCCATCTGGCCACCAGATCTTGTTACCTTCGCCAGCTATTTTCTCCGTGAGCAAGAGAACTACGTCTACTTTTTTACTCACCATGCTGCGCTAGTATCATCTGTTATCAACTCTTTGAAGACCGGCTCAGCAAGAGAAGATCAATTTTTTGTTGTAATGTTGGCTATGCTTATATGTTCTCCTTTTGTTTCCTACCCCCACTCTTTTCCCTTCCTTGGACCCTCTGTGCTTCGCTGAGCAGGTCTCACTTCTAAGTCGGCAGTTGACTCGGTCAGTTTAGGCTCAACTCGAGCTAGTCTCCTCAAACCAAGAGACACTCTCTACGTTCTACGCCATGTTGGCACACTAGTATCGGTTAAGGGAACTTCACCTTCGCCATGCAACAAAGATAAGTACCTGCTTCAAGTTTTAACCTCATCTTCATGATTTTATCGACTACATGCTTTTAACGATCTTTTATAGGCAGTGTGAAATTACGTATTTTGGGGCAAAAATCCTCCTTCGCGGGATTTTCCATGTTGGGCTTTTGTCTAATCAAGCCAATCTTGGGGAAAAGCATTTCTTATGCTTGCTAAATGAGAAATCTTCTCACCCGCTGTCTATAAATTACAAAGCAAGTTCCTCCGCTGGGTTAACTTTGACCCCATACTTCTATAAAGATCGTTCTGGAACCTTCCAGATCCTGTACTCTATCTGCGAGTCTTGTCGTTAGGTACGGTATTTTTCACTCACTTGTGAAAATACTTTTTAAAATGAGGAATCTTCCTTATAAATTACTGCAATAGCAAACTTTCGTCCACCGTTGGAATGTTCTATGGCGTATTTAACTGTAATTCACAATCTTCTCAAGAAATAGATTCTCGCCTACCTAGTGAAACCAGTTTTCTTCATTATTGCAATAACTTTCTTTCCCATAAACTTCCGTGTTTTTTACAGTGAACTTTGCATCCATTTTACAGACTAGAGTGAAAACTAGTGCTTGTTCTACTTTTCTACCGCGTCGCGATCGTCCGCTTACATTAAATAAGGCCATGAACATTGATCCGAAATCCCAATTATCTTTCCTCAACCTTCTACTAACAAACCATATCAATAAAATTGTAACTATTCTATAAGGTGTCACTCTACGAAGTGCCCTTCCATTTTGCTTGTTTATCATTAATTAATTACTGTATAGTAAAAATGTAGACTTTCACGACCGGCGTTGAAATAGGAATCTCTGTTTCGCGGGCTTATAGGTCGTGTTCCAAGGACATTTTGTCGTCCTGACGTTTCGCTGAATACTGCGTTCAGCATGTTCACAGGTTACATAAAGCGAGGTAAAACAAGTAAACAGAAGATATATAAATAGTCAACAACCCACACATAGAGGCTACCATAGCAACGGCGTACCACATAAAAGTAATGCATCAAGGACAGGGCTGCTCGTCTGTTGCATCATCTCGTCTACGACGGTCAATAAGAGCAGGCTTGAGGGGATTAAGGACTGGAAGCCAAGCTCTGTTCACACGTTCTGCTTCCTCCTTAAGATTGAAGCTGTTAGTATGCTTCAGGATTTCAATGGCCTCCCTTTGTAGCCTGGCATGATAAGACACCGTGGTGGACAGAACTTCGGTGTCTCCATATCTTATATCGTGACCTGCAAGTAGCGAGTGTGCTGCTACAGTGGATTTATCTGTTTGTCCCAGCCGGCTGTGTCGTTCGTGCTCCTTGAGGCGAGTGGCAATACTTCTTTTCGTTGTTCCAATATATACTTGGCCACAATCACACGGGATTTTATAAACCCCTGCCGCGGTATGAGGATGTCGCTTATCTTTAGCGGACCTAAACATGTCCTTAATTTTTCGTGTAGGCCTGTATATGGTCTTTATATCATGGGACTCGAGTAGCCTCCCTATTCTGTCCGTGACCTTTTTTATATATGGAAGAAAAGCTCTAGCCAGGGGCTGCTTGTCTCCAATTACCCTTGTAGTTGGACGTCTCGGATGGAGTGCTCGCTGGATATCTTTCTGGCTGTACCCATTCGCGCGTAAGGCCTCGTTGAGGTGTTCAATTTCTTGTTTTAGGCACTGATTTTCACAAATTCTTTTAGCGTGGTCAGCCAGTGTTTTTATAACTCCGTATTTCTGTCGTGGGTGGTGGTTGGACGTCTTATGTAGATATCGGTCAGTATGGGTCGGCTTACGGTAAACTGTATATCCCAAAGTTAGATCAGCGGTCTTCGTTACCATAACGTCGAGAAACGCGATTTTCTGTTCATTTTCTAACTCCATGGTAAACTGAATGTTCGAGTTCTGGCTGTTAAGATGTTGTAAAAACAGATTTAATTGATCTTTACCATGGTCCCATATTACAAAGGTATCGTCCACGTATCGTAGCCACGCTTTAGGTTTCAAAGGTGCGGTCTCTAGTGCTATTTGTTCAAATTGTTCCATGAAGAAATTCGCGATCACCGGACTAAGGGGACTGCCCATGGCGACCCCATCAATTTGTTCATAGAAATCACCCTTCCACAGGAAAATGATGGGGTCGCCATACTGTTAGGCTGGGAGGGCGATCACAGTGTTTTCCCCGCACCTTTTTATAAGTTGACAGAGGGAAAAAAAAGAGTAGGCCTACCGGTAGGCCTAGAATCAAGTTACTTTTATATGCTATGGAAATATCGCTACTCAATATTCTTGATGTCTGATCCTAAGGCTGCCCTCAACACTTGTTTTTATCATTTGGTACCGGTATTACAACAATGATTTCATAGGGTAACAGCACGGAGAACCTGATGTGAAAATTACTCTCAAGAGAAAGTTTTCCACTCCCATTTTTAAAAATAGCGTCCACAGAATTAATTTTGAAACGCAGAAATACTTAATCACACTTAGACGTAAGCATAAAAAAGACAATCAAGCCTTAAGGAGTTTCATCTCTAGAGCACAGCCGTAACAAGAATTAAAAATTATTAGTAGTTTTACTATTATAATTATTACTATTATAGAGACATCACGAGAATATCACTTTCAGCACAAACACTTCCAAACCACAGTCACACCGGTAAATTTAAAAAGATTAAAAAAAACTGCTTAATGATATACAGATTAATTATCACCAACAGAGAGATTACAACTGCTGAATATTACCACCGCACTCAAGACTCTTCACACGAAAGAGAAATAGCTCACTAGTGCCAACCTCTTCACTAACCACAGGATGCTAGCCAGAGGTCCGTGTTATACTTCACCATTGCAATATGAATCGAGATTCCTGTTCTCAGATGCTACACTTAAATGAAAATCCACAGCCTGCTTCCAGTCTCCGACCAGGTCAGGAATGGGATGAATAAAGCCCCCATCTAGCGGCGAGGATAGGAACTGTGCCGGCTGCCGAAGCCTGTCGCACTCCTCTGGGGCAATGATTAAATGAATGACAAATGAAATGATAGTAGAGAGTGTTGCTGGAATGAAATGTTGACAGGGAAAACCGGAGTACCCGAAAAAAACAACCTGTCTGTCTCCGTTTTGTCCAGCACAGATCTCACATGGAGTGACCGGGATTTGAGCCACGGAACCAGCGGTGAGAGGCCGGCGTGCTGTCGCCTAAGCCACGGAGGCTCGCAAGATGCTACACTTAAATATAATTATATATTTTTTGTCTGCAAAGATAAACAAAGGCCATGCTGCTCATGGATTATTGTTATTTAAATTTAATTTTTATTATATGCAACCATGGAGATTTATTTATTCATTCATTTACTTTATTTACTTATGGGGTGATTTCCCGGCTGGGCACATGCTCGTAGAGTAGCGAGGGGAGATTACATAAATACCAGTGCTACAGGGCTATTCGGACTCCGCCCGGCTTAAAGACAACTGCCCGCACACCGCGTCCACAGATTACCCCTCTGGCAGCCAACAAGCGCGCCAGTCTCCATACTCCCCTTACGTCTCAATCCCCTCGCCCAGGCACAATCTTAGGGCGGAAAACCGAGAGTCCGTAACTCCATACTAACCAGTGAGCTGCCCGCTGAGCGTGATACCACCAAACACAGTCTTCCTGATTGATAGAGCTACAGTTTTACATTGACATGTAATTTTCTTAGTATTATTAGAGTTCAATTTTTGACTTAAAATATCGAGAGAATTTGAAAATCTCTTTTCGTTCCCTAGGAAGGACACCGTCCCGGAGTCCTTATGGGCCAGCCGCTATTGCTGAAGTCTCCTAGTTCCATTAGTTTAACTTGACGTCCATAGGTTTTTCCGATTTCTTTCGGCTGCATTCCAAAATTTTTGTTTTACTTTTATTAATTTGCATCATGAATTCTTTCCTCAAGACAGAATCCATGCCATTTAAAAACTCATTCAAATCCTCTGATGTGTCGGCAAGAATGACAATGTTATCAGCAAATCTCCGAGTTGAAATTATTTCTCCTTGAATCTTTACACCTTCGAATTGTTCTCCAATTTCCTTCATTACTCGTTCAATGTATAGATTGAAAAGTATGGGTGTTAAGTTGCAGCCTTGCCTTACACCTTTCTGAATACCTGCTTCGCTCTACTCTCATGTCCTTCGGCTCTAATAACTGTTGTCTGGTTTCTGTACAGATTGTACTTTATTCCAATCATTTTCAAAATGTCAAACAATTCACTCCAATCTGCGTTATCATTATTATTATGTGCCATTAAAAACAAAATCCAGCGTTAAGTACAATTTTATGGGACTAATGACAATAGCCTATCGATTGGAAAATTGAAAGTTTACTTTTAACCAGATTTTGTTTCTAATGGCACAGAAATAAAATATTTTGCATTTAAAATGAACGTTTTACATGTAGCTGACGAACCGTTATTATTTGGGCTATCTACACATTAAAACATTCATTTGAAATATCTTGAGATACATAAGAGAAAAACCACCTTTACTTATGACTCTTAGGAGATATTGTAATACCATTGTCAGGTACAGTATCAGCTTATTAATATCCACCCTCCAGCATTGAGGTCCTCAATTTGGTCTATCTGCAGCATTAGCAACTACATGGAACAACCCTTAAGGGAGGACTCTTCAGAGTTTTTTTGACTGTTGTTGTTGTTGTTGTTTGAGTCTTCAGTTTTTTGACGGGTTTGATGCAGCACTCCGTGCCTCTCTGTCCTGAGCTAATCGTTTCATCTACAGTACATAGCTACCACAACCTACATCCGAGGAAATCTGTTTGTCATACTCTAACCTTGGTCTACCCCTACAGTTCTTGTCCTCGACCTTTCCTTCCATAACTAAGCTTGCTATTCCTGGGTGTCTTAGTATGTGTCCTACCAACCTATCCCTTCTCTTCATTAGCAGTCGCCACAAAC